>OU862911.1:29476433-30780183 GCA_917880885.1 Limnephilus marmoratus | reverse complement strand
TCTGCCGCGCTTTATATTCTCCGAATGCAGTTCGAATCCCGCACAGCGCTCAAAAGGTAAACTTTTTAAACGAAGGTGGAAAGTTTCGCAATTAACTTTGGGATTGTTCGCTCCATCGCCCCAGGTCTGTGAGGATTGTTCTGGACACATTACCGATACTTTACTCCGCCGCCGATTGGCTGGTGCTGGTAATATGCGACTGGGAAATACTCACTGCCAACTTCACACCTTCGTCCTCCTTACGACTGTATTGTTCGACAACTCTGTATCGAGAGCTTGAGAGGATGAGACGAGTCTCGAGGAAGTGATGTAACGTTGTGCTAAGTGCATTCGAGATGCTCCGGACTGACGCTTATTTATTTTTACTTTCGGAACTTAAAATTCTACAAGTTCGTTATGGTTAACTTTCATAAAAATGTAGTAAAAGCCAGATAAATTCAGTGTAACGATTATTATAGTATATTATTAAATTCACATCACAGAGTATCTGCTTCATTAACTCGACCATTTTGCATTTCGTCTGTTTTTAAATTTGTTTGTACTTTTCCCTTAACGTTTCAACATGGTGCCCTTTTAATGGCTGAGAAAAGATTAGTTTTCTAATAATAATAATATTTGGATAATAGTTTGTGCAGCGTCATTTATATGATATTGATAAGTTGTGAGACTGAAGGTAGGCGGGGAGAAGAATGAGACGAGGAAGAGGAAAGTGGAGTAGCACTTGGATATTCAGATTTGGTCACCAAAGAAAGTAACGTTTGTATTTCAAGCAACTCTTCGATTCTTAATGATGGTCTTTCCCCAATGCAGTACTGAAAGCATCAAACACTTTGGAACCTGCAGCAAATATACCATACTATATTATTTTGAATGATTAATTTGTGAAATAATACAAATTAATCAAATAAAGTTTTCTTGCGCATGGCGAGATTCAAATCTCAAGATACCTCCGGATACGTAGCCAAGGCTACGTAACACTCGAGCACGGAGGCAACCAAGTGTGAGAGAGGTTTTAGGGTGGCACACCTGTTTCCGGCCATACAAGAGCGAGACAGGTGATCCCGCATATAAAAGGAGATGCAGGCCTCTCCTCACTCTCTTTTTCCAACCGCCAACACGTTAGTTAGGACGTATTTATAGCCATTACTTATAATAAATATCCATATCGCCAATACGCGCATTATTTATGAATAACCTCGCCTACACTCGAGTCTGTATTTAACAGTGGCGCAGCCTACGGTACACGATTCTGACAATACGGCAGATCGCGTAAAGAATCGACGCGCAAAAAATTTGGCACAAAAATTTGGTAAAAATACGCGGTAACATTATTATTTCGGGTCGGTAAGAAAGGCCGGACCGAAATTATTCCAACACTTCACTGCAAGGAGTGAAGTGCAAGAAGACACTGGAGCCAGCCAGCTTTTCGGAAGGGGGAAGCACGGGAGGTCCAGCGTCAATCGGCATCTCTGAGGGTCAAGGATCGGAGATCCAGGTCGCAGGAGTGATCTGGGGTAGCCATCGGTGTTACTGTGTGACGGGTCTGGAAGGAGCCATCAATTCACAGGGTCAAGGAGCAGTTTCCGGAGCAGGGTCCAGGGAGCAGACGGCAGAAGAAGAAGCCTCATTGGGAAGTTTTTGTTTTTTCTGTTTTCTTTCTCTCTATTTGGGTACCTTCTGGGCATTGGGAACATGGAGTCTCGAGGATTGGAGTCCTTCAGTTTGCGTGACGGGAACTGGGAGAACTTCAAGGTCCGCCTCGGACAATTTCTCCTCGTGAATGATGAAAAGTTTGCATCGGATGATAAAAAAAGGGCTATTTTCCTGAATGCATTGAAAGATGATTGTTTTTCCTTATTGGTTAATTTGTGCATTCCTAAAAAGGTAACAGATATTAAGTTAGAAGATTTGATATCTAAACTTGATGAGTATTGTTGTTCAACGAAATGTTTTTTTGAAGAGAGATCTAAGTTTTACAGTGCTAAACAAAGAAATGACGAATCAATCCGTGAGTTTGCAGTGCGGTTAAAGTCTCTTTCTACTAATTGCAAATTTGGGAATAGTTTATCAGTAAATTTAAGGGATTTCTTTGTTTTGGGTTGTAAACCAGGAAAGGTAAGGGAAAAATTATTTCTCGAGGGTGAATTACACTCGTTCGAAAAATGTTTACAAGTCGCCGAGTGCATTGACCTCGTAGCTTCAACTCAAGCGCAGTCCCGAGTTGATAATACGGTTTACGCTAATGTACAGCTCAAGGCCGGTCGACTCTCTTTTAATAATTCGCGTGTGAAAGACAGAGACGTGAAGCGTTTCGGGCATAGCAACAGGGCACGGTCACAGTCGCCAGCGAACGCTGTGAAACAAAATTGTACCGTTTGTGGTCACAATAATCACATCGCGACGGAATGTAGATATAAAAATTATTTATGTAAAATTTGCAGTACGAAGGGTCATCTCGCAAAACAGTGCAAGCGTTCCTCAACACGTAAGAGTGTGAATACTTTGTTGTCGGACACAAAGTTGGGTGAAGTTAATAGTGTCGAACCATTTTTTATTGAAGTTTCACTAGACGGGATCAAGAGTAAATTCATGGTAGATTCTGGAGCATCTTGTTGCGTAATTTCCAAGGAGTGTTATTTCAGTAAATTCAGTAGAATCAAGCTAGTGCACGAAGACATTAGTCTACGGGGTTTTGACAATACGCTCGTGAAAGTGGTAGGTACAATTACGCCACAAGTGGAATTTAACGGTCAGTGTCACAATTTGAAATTTGTTGTTGTCACAAGTGCTTCGTTATCGATAGTGGGGCGTGATTTTATGAATCTTTTTAACGTCGGGATTAACGGAATCGTAAACAGTATAAAACAGAATACTTTGAAGCAGCGATTAGTAAAAAAATTCCCGGAAGTTTTTACGGATAAACTAGGAAAATTTAATAAGTACGAAGTGAATTTAACTTTAAAAGAGACCGCTATTCCGATATTTCGTAATCACAGAGTTATGCCGTTCGCTTTGAAAGAAAAAGTCGAAAGGGAGTTAGATAGTTTACTGTCAGACGGTATTATAGAACAAGTCCAGTTTAGTGAGTTTGCAAGTCCAATTGTTCCAGTAATTAAGAAAAACGGTAGTATTAGATTATGTGGTGATTATAAATCGACAGTGAATAATCAGTTATTAGTTGACAAATATCCATTACCTAGGATAGAGGAGCTATTAACGAAAGTAAATGGTGGGAAAGTTTTTGCAAAAATCGATCTTAAATCGGCGTATAGTCAATTTGTTTTAAAAAAGGAGTGTAGGCGTTTTACAACAATCAATACCCATTTAGGATTGTTTCAGTATAAGCGGTTAGTGTACGGGTTATCTCCCGCGCCAGCTATATTTGCAAAGGCAATGGCAAATTGTTTGTCAGGATTACAGAACATGACGTTTTATTTGGATGATATTATCGTGATAGGGGAAGACGAAGACGATTTAGAGAAAAACGTATGTGTCGTGTTAGAAAGGTTGAAACATTGTAATCTAACAGTGAATAGTGACAAGTGTGAATTCAATTTAAAAGTTATTGAGTTTTTAGGTTATAAAATAAGTGAACAAGGGATTCAACCGTGTGAACGGAATAAAGAAGCCATTTTAAATGCACCAGCACCTAGTGATTTAAATAATTTAAGAAGTTTATTAGGTATGATTAGTTATTATCGTAATTTTATTCCAAATATGGCAAATATATTGTCACCATTATACGAATTACTTAAAAAAGATGTTAAGTTTCAATGGGGTACGGAACAAGAAAATAGTTTTGCGATAATTAAAAGAATATTAACTTCGGATAGGATTTTAACGCATTTTGACGAAAATATACCTGTGAAACTTGTCACAGATGGTAGTTTTAATGGGGTAGCAGCAACATTACTTCATAGGTTTCAAAATGGCGTAGAAAGACCGATTGGGTTCGCAAGCAGAACTTTAACTAAAGCGGAAAAGAATTATTCTATTCTAGATATTGAAGCAACAGCAATTATTTTTGGAATTAAAAAGTTTTATCAATATTTGTACGGCAGAGAATTTATTTTAGCTGTGGATAATCAGCCGTTAGTGAGAATTTTAGGTGAAAATAAAGAAGTACCTAAGATTGCCGCGTCAAGGTTACAGAGATATGCTATTATGTTAGGTTCGTTTAATTTTAAAATTGAATATGTAAAATCGAAAAATAATTGTTCAGACTTTCTGAGCAGGTGTCCGATTGAAAAGGTTAGCTGTGAAGATGAGATAGAGTCTGATTACATTAATTATTTCGAGAATAATGGGTTTAATTTGTCTTTAGACGTGATAAAAAGCGAAACCGAAAAGGATGATGTGTTAGGTCAAGTGAAAAATTTTCTTATCGAAGGTTGGCCAGCATCAGTAAAAAAGGCACAAAGTGGTAACTTTATTAGAATTTTTTGGGAAAAAAGGTTAGAATTGTCTTTGATAAATGGGTGTGTTTTATATCAACATAGGGTTGTTGTACCTGAGTCTTTAAGACAAGAGGTTTTAAAGATGTTACATAGATCTCATTTAGGGGTTTTTAAGACTAAAGGTATTGCAAAAAGCTTTGTCTGGTGGCCAAAGATTAATCAAGATTTGGAGAAAATAACGGAAAATTGTAGAGATTGTTTAGAAATTCAAAGTGGATTGAGTGTCTGGAAGTAAACAGTCTGTCTTCAAAAGAAAATATCGAAATACTTCATAGATTATTTTCGCAATTTGGTTTTCCAGCAACTTTAGTTAGTGATAATGGTACGTGTTTTTGTTCTGAGGATTTTGAAAATTTTTGTAAGAAAAATGGGATAGAACATATCACTAGTCCAGTCAATCACCCTAGTAGCAACGGGCAAGCTGAAGCTACAGTAAAGACTTGTAAAAATTTCCTTAAAAAAATTTGTAAACATAATGGATTTCCTTCAGATTATAAAGAAAAGTTAGGTAACTTTTTAGCAGACTATAGGAATACAGTTCACGCAACAACAGGATGTGAGCCATCTGTATTATTAATGGGTAGAAAAATTAGAACAGTATTTGACTCTCTGATTCCAAGGAAAATTGAGGATAGAACGGGTAGTTCAGGTTCTACTCGACGAAACAAAGTAATAAAAAAGGTTACTCAGAGCCAAAACAATCAGAAAAGACAATATAAGGGTAGAGTTAAATCAGGTTTTAATATAGGTCAGAAAGTAATGACTAGAGATTTCAGATCTCAGGGTAATAGGTTATGGGTCCCTGGGGTTATTGTGGATAAAAAAGGTAGTAATATATATTTCATAAAAATTAACAAGTCTAATATGGTGTGGAAAAGACATTTAGACCAGCTAAAGGAATTACATGTTTCATGGCAGGAGGAAGATAACCAGGAATTCGCGTCTGACACGTTGGAATTGTCGACGGACGAATTAGATCTCTCCGGTATGTTACGTAATAGAAGTGTCTCTAATTCTGTTTCTCCATGTTTCAGGTCTAACCCATGGCAAGGAAGGCTTCGGCCCAGGTGACAGCACTTCGCAGTCGAAATGGACAGAAATGGACAGAAGGGAAACAGAAAGAACAAAAACAAATGTTTTGTTAATTTTAAATGTAATGTGTTAATTTTAAATGTGAAATATGAAATATAAAATATATTGTATGAAATATGTAGCTATAGGTATCACTTATGTAGCCAGGATTCTCCCGTTTAAGTAGGGGAGGATGTGAGAGAGGTTTTAGGGTGGCACACCTGTTTCCGGCCATACAAGAGCGAGACAGGTGATCCCGCATATAAAAGGAGATGCAGGCCTCTCCTCACTCTCTTTTTCCAACCGCCAACACGTTAGTTAGGACGTATTTATAGCCATTACTTATAATAAATATCCATATCGCCAATACGCGCATTATTTATGAATAACCTCGCCTACACTCGAGTCTGTATTTAACATAGTAGATAGTAAACACTCGACCATGGAGGCCACCAAATTATATTCAATAAGAAAAAATAAATTTAACTTTGACGAAGCCGGGAAGAAACTACAGGTTCTAAAGATAATTCAAAAACTTTATTTCAAAATAATTAACAACGATAACATAGATTTCCCCTTACATTGAGAAACTAGGAATACCACTCAAAGTCTCTCCTCTCGTTAATCCTCAGAACTTCCCAGTCCGTTAGAATCCCGTTTTATATTTCTTGGATACCGATTGGTTCAGTTACTTCAGTAAGTTATTCGATTCCCTTCCGACACCGTTGCATTTGTCTTAAGATAATGATAGTAACAAGCAGTGGTGTCTGGTTAGTTAGAAAACCACTGAGAAAAGAATCTTCAGTGAAGTTCCATTCCAATTAATGTCGGAACAGACAGAAGAACAGTTTAGAACAGAAAATTGACACTGTTTTCAGTTTTATTTTGCACATTTTTTATGCTGTCTTGCAATGAAGAATCTACACCAATCATCGATATAATTGTTAGTCAATTAAGAAAAAACATCACATTTAATTTTATAGTTCTAACTTACGTAATTATGGTGATATTTTGGCGGTTCCATAAAATTTCAGTAACTCGCTAAGAGAGATGTTTTCGTCCATCAAGTGCCTCTCAATAAACTGACTGATACCATTTCTAAAATTACTGATACTCCGATCTTCTAGGTTTGAAGTTTGAATAGACGATTACACATTTAAAGTTTTTACTTCTTTTCTTCTCCCCTAATCTTCAGACAATCTTTATTTATAAATAATGAGGCTTACAGCTTGATAGGTTGAATTTGCAGCACAGAATAAAAAACACAAGAAATGATACGTGAACGTGTTTCGTGATTTTAATATTTGGCCATTCGGGCCTTAAATTTCCAATACAAAATAAGAAATTAAGAAATTCAAATGGGATGAAGATCGCACGCTAAATGGGCTAATGGAACATTTGTTTCTATTCAAATTTGCATGGAAGGCACTTCTAGTTTTCTTCTTTAATCCATGCTTTGCAGTCTGTGGATAGGGCGGCTAGAGCGGCCAGGGTAAATTTCGAAGGTACATAAATTCTAACGATTTAAAAAAATAGTTCGTTCGTTCATAATACTCTGCTCTCCCGGAAAGTCTGCCGTTAAAGCTGCGAGTCGTTTGTTTACAGAAATAAGTAAGCATAGGTACTACAGGTAATGCTGAAAAAAAACTTTTATAAGCATAAATAAGGTAAAATGTCCAGTGCCGCATATCACATAGAGAAACGGTTGTTAAAATGGTCTCAGGACTAATATGAGTTTGACTAGTTTTGAAAAAATGTCTTATGTTTGATTGTTCACAAAATCAGTATTTTACACTGGAGTACAAGAAGAAGATATCATTTTGCTGTCCGATGATATTTTTTTTCTTTTAAAAACTAATAAAAATAAAGTTTCAACCATACCTCGCCACTGATCACGTGGTAAGCGCGCTGTTTTACGAGATTACGATTACCGTGCTATTGGAACGAGATGGAGTGCTTATCACTATAGGCTATACCCGACTACTAGTTGCGATGATGGAAAAATATTTTAATTATTATAAATTGAATAAAATATAGTATCGGACTGCAAAATGACATCCACATTTCTTACTCCAAATATGCTTAGGAATCGCTGGTTAAAATCCTCTATATTTAAAAGAAATTGAATATTCTTTTTATCGAATTAGATGTGCTTTTTATCATAATACGGAAAACATAAATCTATAACCACATTCAAATAGCTCCGTTGGATGATTGGATTTAATATATATGTATATATTTTAATATCGTTTGAATAATTATAAATCTACCTTGCTATAAAGCTCAATAAGCGAGAAGAGTGTAAAACGTTTTGTCCTCCCCAGATTATAACCATGTTCAGGTTGAAATTATGTTACCAGGCCTGATTTACGCTAGATCGCTTCGTCAGTATGGATGGCCTGAAAACGACATTGCTTTAGTTCAAAATGAAGTTAACACAGAGCGAAATGTTTAATGGGTTCACGTTTCGTGTAGTATTTTCCCTCGTTACAAATGGAGATGGTATTTTTAAACACGAGTGATGTTATTGCAGCCCTGAAGACGATTGATCGAAAATAATATTAGTTGAAACCGACATCTGAAAACTTAACATACCCACATGAAATATGCTAATTAAAACAATTGTACATACATCGAATAGATTTACAAGTTTATCCTTAACGTTCGTTACTATTGTCATAGCCCTCCGGGCGTTAAATAAATAAATATATGTCGGTATACTAAAAATTTATAAAATTATTTAACAATACAAATATTCGCGTGATAAAAAAAGTGTAGGAATATCTACCACAAACAACCATGCTTAATTTGGGTACCGCCACCCCGGGAACCATTTATTGATAACCAACACCTCTGCCATAGAGGTTCGCTACGTTTGGTGACTTAGCAGGAGTGCCCGGTGATCTTGGCGGTGGATGCGTCTGCCCACCAGCTGCCTGACAGGCCGGGTCGGGAGAGTCTCTTTGACTTCTACGGCCGTACTCTCTCGGAACACCGCCTTGCATCGCAGTGGGAGGGTTGAATTCATACGTCCGTCACTCCTGGACACACTGATCCTAGTGGAGAAGTAGAGAAGTCCCAGAACTTCCTTCCTTCCCTAAAAAGACCCTCCACACAGCACCCCCAAAAACGACATATGCCTTGAGGGGTATTATTTTTCTCAGGGCCTTCTGTGTGGAGCCAATGTAAAAAAAATACCTTAACATATTAATCTTATCGTAATATTGCTATACAATTAATATTGGGATGTTAGAGGCACCAATAATTTTATTAACCATATGCATACCGTTATAACAATTAAATAATAACGAAACAATTTTAATAAGTATTTAAACTGCTGTTAGAACGAAGGGCCAGTTGTTTCACAGAATTCAAGTTCTGTAAAAGTTCTATTCAAATTCAGTTATTAGTATGGGCCAGTTGCTTGATAGAACTGAAATAGAATTTTCACAGAACTTAAAATTTAACTTAGAACTTTAATGATTTTTTTTTAATTCTGTGAAATAACCCGTCCTAAATGCATTTACAATTATTAAAGAAATTATTAATTTAAATTAAAGATTATTAAAGTTTTTTTATAACATAACTATAAAAAAATGCTACCAAATATAGACAAAAAAACAGAAAAAACTAAAATTATCCATTAAATTAATCGGATTTCTGTACTATATTGAAGAAAAATCTTCAAACGATTTTTTAAATAAAACATCAAAGCGCGTTGATCGAGCCAATTAATAGTCATATTAGGCAATATTATCCAACAATGTATAAAAATTATGAGTGCTCAACGATTGCAAAAATGGTAGGTATATTTAAAAAAATATGTTTTTCAATCAAATAACTCATTTGGCACGAAAAAATCTTGAAGCACCTGAAAATGATTGACGTTTATATAAACCTAAAAAACTCGCATAAATTAAATTTTTAAAAATGTGAAAGAGCCAAAGTTTGGAATATCTATTTCCAGCCACGTTTGTAGAAAAAATTGATTGACTGACCTACAATAATAAATTGTTTGATGCATGTTTAGTCAGACCCCTCACTAAATTGCAAACATGATTTGAATGACCTTCGCTTCGTGCGGGCTTTGGAAAATTTCAAATAATGCAGCAAATTATGGCAAACGGGAATTTCTGTAAATAAACGAGGTTTCAATAATGATTCACTTGAACGGATTGACAGTTATTATTTGTGCGCTTTCTATGTCAAGAAAGAACAAACAAAACAGAAAATGAAACAAGTGAGAAAAACACAAATCAAACCTGACTTTGTCAACCCAACTATCATCATTACTTCGTAAAAAAACAAAACAAGTATGTGATTCACACGTCATAAAACTTTTACAGCATATTTACGGTCTGCCTTTTCAAGCTCTTCCTACAATATTATTTACAAAATGGTGTAAAATATGTATCTAGTCAAGGATCCAATTTTACTTCCCGAATATGAAACGAGGAAACAACCACGTGTCGAAAAGATAAAGAGTTCAGATAAAACTATGAGATGCCCCTCTTTTTCTTTATTGACGTATTTTCACGTAAAGAGGAGAATAAAACGCTGCCTTAGGGAACCGTAAATGTAAAAGAGGGAATCACGGGACATGATCAATGATCATATCCGGTGCTCTAGAACTATGTACCAGCAAGTAGGTATTAACAGAACTTTTCCAATATCCACGAATTTCTCACATACAGGAAAAACAACATTTTGCGGTAAACACAAACATTGTCCTTGTGCGTGCGTAGATGTGAGGTTATCATTTTCCAAAATTCCACATTCCATGCGAAGCCTCCTCGCCTTGTATAAAACTAGCAATGTTTTGGAAATGTCCATATTTTCGACGGTTATATATTTTAGAACTTACCTAAGCATCTGCATAAGCCTATAATCATTATTCAATTTAATCAGGTCATTAAGCATTACCGTGAAATTGGAACCGAATTTATTATGCATTGTAAATAAGTTACGGTGGGTAAGAGGGTTCACATAATAATAATAATATAATTTATGAAAGCGAGGTAAAGCTACGGGCGAGCAAGATCACCCTCAGCCTGAGCCTCAGCTGTCAAGACAAATTAAATAAACTGATCGATGGAATACGCTAACGGTGCAACCCATAAGTAATATGTAATATGTACCCCAGGCACGTCCACGTCCTAAGGCAGGACATGTCTCCCGAACTGGATCGCCAAATACATTGAGGGAAATTGATCCAACGTGGGAAAATTATATATTCGGTAAGGAATGTGCTGGAGAGTCGAGGAAAACCATTGGATAAAAATCTAATCGGATATATTATTGGGGTTTTATTTATCAGGGTGTTTATTAGTAGGTAACTTTATCTAGAAATTGTATACATAAACTTTTTTATAAATTAGTTAAGATCGTTTAACCAGCCAGCGGCCGAAAATCCACATTTTGTCGAAAGCTGTTCTTACGATCGTACAGGGCGGTTACAATGAGAAAGATTAATTATTTTCCGTACCAGCTTTTTAAACTTATAACTCAATATCGATTTTATTTCATTCCAAATTTGCTTTAATTTATACCTACATCCAAAAATGCTGAAAGGCGTGATGATAAAACTATTAAAATAATGTACTTTTTGTAATTATTTTTTGATTATAAGTATTTATCATTTTTCAATAATGTCTAAGTTAAATAAGAATGTGAAAAAAATCTGAAATATATTAGTTTGTAAGTGCGCAAATAAATACACAAACGGACCAATTTTCGTCAAGAAACACATGTATGTAAATATTTTTTGATGATTTTATTTAAACTATAATTAAAATTCTAAAACATGCGATACCCAGATAATGTATTGATTTATTTTACTGCATGATTACGTGATTAGAAATGGGTGTGGTATGACACAAAATCTTTTATGAAAATTTAACAAATCTGCCAACGACCTATGGTATAACCTTATTATACTAAAAATAAACATTTTTTCTCAAAATTTAAAACATGCGAATGCTAGATAAAAGAACAATCTTTCGAAATCCATTTATAATTTTTTGTGGAAAAGAGTCAATATTTCTAAAAATGACATATTTCTGGTTTTCTCTAGTAATACCCTCTTAATGGCTCAATGGATGCATCTGACTTAACAAGACTTTTAACGTCCGAGTACCAAATATTGACATGAGACTTCTAACGTTGTTATTCATTGGTTAATAATTAGGTGAAAACAAACAATTTCATTAATTCCCCATTCAAGTCCAAAGGCTTTTGGAAATAAATTCAATTGAATTGATATTTTCACTTATTATATAATAAAAATCTGTAACTCACGTTTATATAGATTTTTACCTTTAACTTTACTTGTTCTTTTAACGTTAATTTTTCTGTTCTGTAGGGCTATTAGGCACTAGGAACCTAAATGTTTTTTAATTTTATTTATTATTTTTATTTATTTTGTTGCTCTTTTATTTTTTATACCATGCAAATTAATGTAATTCATACTTGCAAAATGTAAAAGTGACTATATTTGAATAGTTTATATAATAATTTCTTGCAAATTATAATATAATAATAAGTTAAGGCGCGACACAACCACGTTTATCGCTCACATTTTAATTTATTTCGGCGAATTCGTAATTGAATTATTATTTTTATTTCCATGCCTCACAAGAGATGTGAGTTATTTATACTTTAAATTAATAAAAACAGTACATTGCCATCATTTTTTTAACGTTCAACGCCTTTAAAAATTATAATACTTTGTACAACTAAAGTTAGCGGTGAGCACCAGAATCATCTTTAATTTTAAAAACATCTTAAATATTAGTAACACTTTCTTCAGAATTAATTAAAATGAACCGGGCGAAAAGGTCGAATCTCCAGGCCTGCTAGGGCGAACTCCACCGTACGTCCGTCCAATACGCCGTGCCGCGGGCGCATATTTATTTACACGCTTTCTTCACTTACGTCGTTAAGATTCCCACATTATTTTTCTTCTTCTTCTTTTCTTTGGTAGGGCAAATTCAACAGTAGGTCCGTCCAAAACACGGGTCGCGAGTCGTTATTTGTATACACGGCTTCTTTTCTTACGTCGTGTACTTAAGATTCTGAATATATTTTAGGGTATAGCGTCTTAACCAAGAGTCAGAAGTAATTACATTAGGTTGAAAAAAACTTATCATTGCAAGGCGAGAGTTTTCAGGAAAAGACGATAAAACACATTAATAAGATACATAATTCTAAATAATTTTCATTAACTATCCTCAAGCCAGATGACCTACCATCTTCCCAAAATTATCAGGGAAATGAAAACAAACACAATCTTCATCTTAATGATACCCAGAGGAAATATGAAAAACGAGCTACATCATTTCAGTCCAAACCCTAATTTGAAATAAACGGTTAAAGTACGAAGGAGATGAAAACTTTTAACAATTTAGGATGATTCCTCCAAGGTATCTCTGCTACAGTCTACAAGGTAAAGAGAATCAATAAGTACAAATCCCTAGAACTGGAAATTAATTGAAATACCCATGTTGAGTTGTCATAGATTGTCAGATGCCATTAACATTTACTTCTTGATTCAATTTTAACTTAGCTTGATTTGATGAATTTAGTTTAACGTACAAAAATAGTGCAATTTGAAATATGGCTATATTAGCCACTTGTAATACAATTTTTTTAAACAAACATTACACACAACAAACGACACAGTGATTGCAGTGGGTGCAGCAGTATTATTATTAATTATGCATCGAAAAAACAGAGCTTTTCCCGAAATATAATTTTCAACATAGTTTGTAAATGTCGAAACCTCACGAAAAACCTTACGGTTATTGAACATTGCTGGCTAAAAATCAACTATGTATACTGAGCACAGTATAGTACCTATTATAAAATGCACATAGGTGTGCAAAGATATAGAAAAGTTGAATAGAGAGAAACAGAAGAGTGAAGTGAAGATTTATTTAACATATCACTTTGTAAAACACCAATATTTAATCAAAATTATCAAAAAAATATTTATTTAATATTTTCTTATGAGGTACAGCGTTTTGTCTGTTAGATTTCCGGGGAAAACTTATTAAATTGAGCTTGTGAAAAAGAATATGAAAATCTCTACATGAAACGAGTTTGGATGTATCTACTAAAAATAAAACAAGTCAAAACCACCTCCTTTCGTGAAATGCGATTGTAAAATACCGGAGATGAGCAGGAAACACTCTCCTAGCAATGGAAACACCTCTTGTCCCAACCGTCGCGCGTCGCTCTTCCGACGTCTAATCGAAGCGTGCTATTTCTGCGCTATCATTTCATTTGAGGATACATTTGAGACAGTATGCAAGTGGATACTTATTTTAGGAAAAATCAGTGTTAATAAATCTTGTCAAAGAGGACATAGCAACAAATATTTAAAAAAAATGTTATGTAATGTAAACCGTAGATTAAGAAACAATTGTACTAGTCTGAAGATGGCTTTAAAAGGCTGAAACCGGTTACGTTGACAAATTAATTAAGTGGAAATAAGATTTTTATGTGTTTTCACATGTAGCGAACATAATTACAATAATGACATTTAAATAAACGGTTTCGGTGCGACTTGAACCTTCCTCAGGGTGAATAAAATATATTAAATAAAATACAGGATTACAGAGTATTTAAATGAAAAGAAGGAGAGAGAACATCAACTTTGGTGGGGGGCGAGGGGGAGGTACCTCAAAGGGAGGGGGTAAAAGTAGGCGCGGGGAAGGGAAATATATTAAAAATGGGACTGTGACAAATCTTACTGTTTTAAAATTTAAAATGTAATTTGGTTTTATTATTTTTTAAAGTTTTTGTATTTATTTCAAGAGCTTCTAGATTATTACGGCGCAGACCTATCCCATTTCTATGTTTTACATCTACCCCCCGAAGATTTATTAAACGAGTGGTCTTTATCTACACTATTTAGGCATCTCAAGTGTTCAGCAACCCTTGTTTGAACATTTCTAGCCGTACCTATTACCTATGTAAAATGGTGGGCAATCATTACACTTTCTTTTTCCTTAGAATTTATCAAAAATTTACCTAGATTAGTGTGGAAAGCAGCTTTAATTTCTGCAGGAAATTTTGAAACACATGACGATGAAAAAACTCGTAGAATTTAATTAAAGCATATAAAATATTTCTAAACGATCTAATTTTCAAACTATTGCATTGCATCACATATTTCACTGCATCACATATTTCATTGCATCACATATTGCATTGCATCACATATTTCATTGCATCACATATTGCATTGCATCACATTTTGCATTGCTTATTAGCGCATCATCTTAAATAATTAATTAAAAAATACATTACCGTATTTAAAGAAAAACTACTACTGTAGCGCGCCGTTTTTACGCTTGCCACTACACCATCTCTTTCCCCCGTACAGCGCCATCCTGCTCACCCACCCCTAAGCAAACCAGGATGCGCCGACGCCTTCTGCGCATCTCCCACCCTCGAGCCGCTACATAAACCACACCCCGCAACAAGGAATGGGCTATATAACAGGCTGCGCGCCCTAAATTAGTCAGTTCGTCTGCAGCTCGCTCTTGGCTAGTACGCTCTCTTAGTTGCACTTCGTCCTCTGGCACGACCCTCTAAGGAGTATTCTACTACCATAAGTAAAGCACCAACCAGACCCCCGACTGCTGCCTTAGTTGCGCTTCGTCCTATGGTACGACCCTCTAAGCAGAACCACAGTCAGCTTTTGTTGTTCCCAAAGCCTAACGGCGAGGTTCCCTCCGATCCCTTGCTCAGTTAATTAGTGAATTGATACATTGTGACTATTTTTACCATATTATGTGATCTGTGAACTTACTTTCTTAAATAAATAACCTTTTACCAACAATTGTGTTATACTACTTAAAATAATGTTATCATAATGATTTTCTACAATATTTAAATAGCTTTGTTGCTCAACGTTTCAAAAACTAAATGGTAAGCAAAAGCAAAAACCCGACAAAGACTTTTTATCTAGAAAATATACAACGAAACCGGTACTTACCGTTGATTAAGGTGCAGAGGAAAATAAAATTTGGGAATAAAGTGACTGAATTTGCAAAGATAGAGGGACCCTGATAAAAAATTACACCCGATTATAATAATATAATGAAATTTAATGTATGTAGGTACTCATACCTAGATGGATGATGAAATAATGGAAGTTAGGCGCTTGGGATATTAGTTCAATTATTATTCCACAAAGCCTAAAAATAAGCGTATATAATAATTCTAAGTAATGGTTTTGTTCCGCAATGATCCTCAGAATTAGCGAACACGATATTAATGAAATTAAAGCCTTAGGATATGGTATGTTCTTTGATAAAGACTTACAAAAGAATTACATACTTACCGGTATTGAAGGATTCTCTTACAGTTTGAATGATTTTTTCTTACCTGAAAATAAAAAAGAAGCTGTTTTAGTTAAGGCTTTTTAACAAATTGCTAATGAAATTATCCTTAAATCCAAAGATATTTCACTATCGCGATGAGAACATTATCAATTATTATTGGAAAGGTTGAAATAAAGGTGAGCAGTTTAAAAGTTTCAACTTAACTGAACGACCAGTTAACATATTAGGTATAAATAATAATTATTGTAACACTACAGAAAACATTCTCTATTTTTTCACCTTACAAACAATAAAATAAACTTTTAGATACTGGTGTGGTGTGACGATCATTTACGTTAGTGTTACGAATAGTGACCAAATCTGAATAATCGGGTTCTCTCAGAATTCACACTTATTAAACTACTTATTCTAATAAATCTTTTTTGTAATGAATTGGCATAAAGTATAAACTACCCCTTTACGGACAAAATGTGACAGTTTTCTATCTACTGCGCAAGGACCAAAGAGCCTTTCAAAACACAGAGCGCTTTAATTAGGGGTAACTAAAAAAGTACTTAGTCACTTTGGTCTTATTGTCTAGCGCGAGAAGTTAATTCCCGCAAAAACAGTAGGTTTCCTGCCAACAAACCTTCACGCCATTTCTTTACATTTATTTAAAACTAATTTGATCAACACAAAGATGGATAAATACGCAATAAAAGCAAGCAATGGATTTAACGTTTTTTGGTGTTTAGTGGAAATCGTTATTCGGTCGTCCTTATCGACTCAAATATTGAAAGGAAACCATGTTTATGTTTTGTTTCATTGTGCGTTCGTAAAAGGAGGAATGTTTATCTTTTTACAGTCTATTTTCACTGACTTCAACCATAAAAGGTTTAGCTTTCGATTATGTGTGGCGCTTACAACTATAGTAACGTTTATGATTGTGTAATTTAATTCTCCTAACAAAGGTTAATTTCATCTTAGGGCCTATAAAACACTTATAAAAGAAAATGCGGGGGCGATAATATATTGTCTCATTTGTCATTTTCATGGCTAGTGGTCATATATCCAGGGGTGAAGGAAACGATATTAACTGCGGCGGGGAAGCAATTATGTTCCACATTACCCGCAACCCCAGGTGAGGGAGGTTCCCGCAGGGTCAGGGAAGGGGCAAGGGTAGAAAGAATCAACTATTATGCATTAACTTAAAGGCTGCGTATACACAAGCGAGCTGAACCAACAAGCCGAACCACAAATTATGGGAAAAGAACGAAGCAACGTTTGCTTCTTTCCTTTCCCTTAATTTGTAGCTCGGCTCGCGCTTCTGTTTGCAAATGTACACCCAGCATTATAAGGTTAGCACTGTTATTATTAGTCACGAGACACGAAGTTCGAACTTCGCGCGTTGAAATAACATTATGTGAAGTGAATGGTTTATTTTATAGTGTTTCGCAAGTTTTTGTTTTCATTAAAATTACGGAATGATGTTTTTTTTGTAAGAATTACGTGTTGGATGTACGAGGGTGCGTTTTAAAGTTTGCGGAATGGGTAGGTAGGTGATTAGAGGGGGTGTCAAGTATAATTATCAATTGTGAGTAACGAAATGTTTAAAGAAAAGTCGCGTGTTTTATCTTAATATTTGCATAAACAAATATGTGCAATCAAAGTATTATTAATAAAATCATTTACAATTACCGTAATAAAGAAGGCTTTCTTCAATATTAGGAGAAGTGCCAAATATTTGTTTTCTAGAATAAGAAAAACTGGAAGTATTCTTAGAATACTTGACAATCAAAGAAACAAAAAGACATATTTCATTTCAGCATTTACATAAAATCTCTTCGAAAGCGTCCTCTCAACTAATATATTGGAGAAAATGGTCACTAGTGGGACCGCTTGGTCGGAAATAACTTTTTACGAGTCCGCTTAAGGTTTTCTGAAGATAGCCGAGGTTCTCATTCCACTGGAGATAGCACGAGGAGGTGAACAAAGAAGTTAAGGAGAACTGTTACGCCATGTTGAATCCAGTCAAATAAAACCATTTACATTTTTTTAACATTTTAAATATCTAAAGATTGTGAAGAATAATGCCTTGTTTCCGATAAAAGCGAGTAAAAACGCAGAAAAAATATATTTACATACTACCTGAGAATATTTTATTTGGTGTAAAATTACAATACATTCCAAGTAGCTTTAAAGTTCATTTACAAATAATGTACCTAATGATCTTCGAAAACAACAAACAAATAAGAATTTGCTTCTAGTTTTCAATGTGTATAAAGAAAATGCTAGTAACAACTTACACAAGATATTAAGGCACAAACCTAGACAATGTTTATAATAGAACTATTACTTCAATAACCTCTATGGCGCATAATTGTGAAGTACTAATAGTAAAAAATGCATTTACAACTAAAGGTAATTTAGGTTCCTCTATCTAATGTTGTTTCTTATAGGCGTATATTAATGATATTCGGTGATGATCCTGCGTAGAATTTGTCGAACAATAATATTTTACGTTAAAAGCAAGATAATTTAATAAAGTGTAATAACATCAATTTAAAAATGCCACTTTCATTCCATTTTTCATTCCGACTGAATCGGTTTCAGACAATCACGTCCATCTCCAGGCTGGTTCATTTTTTTCTTAAATTTATGGTATTTATACTTCTTTATTTGTTAATTAGTAGCACGACAATCTATTTGAAATGGACTTGTTAGGTTTGTTTACAATTACATACATTATATTATTTTTAATGTGTTTTCTCCATAATAATATTTGGATGATTTGCATCGCGATTTGATCATCGCACCTAAAGAACGCTGTCCGTATTGTCTGCATAATAGTTGCATTGTTCCTTACTGTTATGTTTCCAGGAATTGTGGAAATTTTTACGAGTATATTTATACACATTATGCAGGAATTTGTACTACTAAATTGATGATATTGGGATAGGTGATACAATATAATTTGTTTTCCTATTAGAAAGGGCGTAATTATAATATCGGATCCAAACACAGAGCTAAATCAAAAGAATAAAACGATTTTTCACGAAGGCAGCTCTAATCCATCAATGAAAATATTTTTCAGCGGCAATTTCGGGGTATAACTGCGTAGAAAATTAATCAATCTACCATCCTGAAAACACGACTATTAGAGTATAATATACATTAATGAGCGAGCCATCACAGAGACTATTTGTTAAATGGAAGGCTCTGCCGGGAGAGATTAATAATAGATTAGGTACCCTTATGAATTGAGATTTTTTTTCTTATTTTTAAAGGGCGCTTAGCCGAAACGATTTATTGAATTTCAATAAGTGAGAGGATCATTAAACATAACGAAAGTAAAATAACAAATTTACTCAAATGACTAAGCTGACACGAGGGATGTTTGATATATGAGTTTGCTTATTTGAACCCAGACGCCCCCGGGAAACTTCCAAGAAAATTTCAAGACTCATGTATCATAGAAGATGCATACGAATACTAGGCAGGAGCAGAGCACGAGGTAAGGTGCATTGGGACCAGGGAGGGTGAGAGTGATGAGGCGGTGGGGCGGTGAGGGAGTAGGCCGAGTAATCCGAGAGCGCGGGTCTCTGAGAGCAATGTTATCAAACCGCTGCAGCCTCTCACACCATACCCCGCACTCTGCGAGCAAGCCCGTGAACTCAAACTGGGGAAGTGCTCGGAAAAACGAACAAAATTCCCTTCCGCGAGCAAACATTAAATAAGCAGCTACTTTGAGCACAAGCAATGTAATAAATCAAATATACAATGCCATGTTTCGGCTTTATTTGATAAACGAGTTGAAATAATGCATTGCATACTTTGTTTAATGAAATCTATAAATACTCGCAAGCAATAATAATAAAGGTAAATAGTTATATGCATTGCACGGGGTACTGATCTCACTTCCCAATACCCACTGCAAGGTACATAAATGAACGAAAAAAAAGTTAAAATTTCCGATTCCCAAAGTTTTAAAAGAAAGAAAATATTTTTTTAAATCTCTGAGAAATTGTGGGATTTTAAGAGTAAGTAGTCTACTGAAGTGTTCGAGCTTTCGACTTCTGGAGATTATTAAATCATCATTCATTATTTAAGCTTAATGAAACTTAGTGGATACTTATTTACCTCCCACGTAAAGGAAACTAACTATTTAAGTAGACTTGTTTTGTTTACCGGACAGGAAAAACCTTTTTATAAAACTGTCCCGTTGACATTTCAATAAAAGTTTTTGCTTTAAACATTACATAGGAATACATTATGTATTCCAATACATATAGACGTAGATGAAATTCTCAGAAATTAAAATATTCAAAAAATTAATTTTAGTTGTATGTATTTCAAATATATTTCAAACTAGCTGACCCGGCGAACTTGTAGCGCCTCAGAATCAATAACTGTAGTGTTATCTTATTAGCTGAATTAAATTCAGTTCTTTTATTAAGTTAAAAATTACACAATGAAGCAATTATCGATGCGCACCTGTCCGTATTTTGTTTTTGTCAGTATCAGAGATGGCGTTATGGCGGATTAATATTTTTTTCCGATTTTCTGGCTTTACCACTTACTTACGGGAATTGCGTTTCATTTTCTTTATACGTGTGAGGGAGATTTATTATAATTATTGTATTTTTCTTTGGAGGGGTGCAGGCATACGTTCACCGGTTGTCTCATTTTTTACTATTGACATTTAGTGTGTAAGAAAGAGGGGCAGCATTATATGTTTAAGAACAAAAGCAAAACAATTAGCGCATTGACATTTGACGTTTTTGAATTTTTGGAATTCACTCACTATTCAATATTATATTTATCACAATATTCCTGCAGCTCTATCAAAAGATGAGAATTCGTTCCTTACAAAATGTATGAGGTAAAGAATTTTCTACATAATTTTTTTTCGTGAATTTTTCCGATGTTTTAATAGCTATTCTGCTATTCGGGGCGGAGACAAATCCAACAGATCAAAGATCATAAAAATCGGTCCAGCCGTTCTTATATATGGTGTAACTAACCCGACTTTGTTTTATTTATTAGTATACCTGATACACGAATCATAACAACCATTAATAAACAAGAGAAAAAAATATTTTGGTCGTGACTTATAGTTTTTACCGAAATTTGTATTACATTAATTGTAAATAATGTGTCGGTTTGCAAAACTCTTGCTTCATCCACATACATACCACCATATTTTCTCTTTTGTTATTTCGACTCAAGTATTAGTAGGTGTCATTCACTAAATTGTGCGCCTTATCTTCCTCGCTATTCGATTCCTCGGTGTTCGCAAGTTATTATTATTCCCAATGTGATTAAAAATGCGACAGAGAAAATGAATATGTAACCAATAACAAATATTCTGTATTATTTACATCACATGTCCTACCTAACTCGTTCCTACGCTTCCGTGGCATCTACAAATTTTTTGTTATTAAAAAAACTAACACGTTGAAAAATATATATTTTTAAATCAACGGGAGATCGAAATTTACATATAACGAGTATATATATATTATCCAAATACTCATCAATATTATTTTTATTTAATTTCATTGTAAGAGTTGGCAAAGGAAAGGAAGGAAAATGGTGAATCATTATCACTTGGAACTAAAAATTACGCTAATTAAAAATTTCAATTTAAAATCACCTTGCACATGAGGGGTATAGAATCAAAGGCAGCATTCTCCAAAAAGTGTTATTTTGAGAAAACCAAAAAAAACGTTTCATTTCAACAATTTTAACGTATTTATAAGTTTATAATTTTATTCAAAAGGGGAAACTGCGTATCTATTATAATTTCCAAAGTAGAATTTGTTTATTGTATTGATTGATTAGTTATAACGGATTTAATTATGGAGATTGCTGCATTTGATACTCACCTAAGGAGAATGCTGCTTTTGTTTCTCACACGTGTGGAGAAAGCTGACTTTGATACTGACAAATAAATATGACGTCACAATAATGGACCGACCAAATCACAGGGAAGTTCGTGATTATTATTATGACTTTAATTTTAGTATAATTAAAATAAAAATAGGTTTTGTAATGTACTCATACAGTATTGAATTTGGGAGGTGTGTATGGGTACCGCCACCCCAGGTACCATTTATTGGATAAACAATATCTACCTCTGCCATAGATATGACTTTAGATTTTCACAGCCAAAAGTATTTTCGTTATTTGTTATTGGGGTGTTATGCCGTGTAGTGCTACCTCCTTCTTTAGTCAAAGTTTCGGACACTGCAACGCTGTCCCAAACATTTGCTTTGGCACTTTGGCTAAAGAAGGAGGTAGCGCAACACGGCATAACACCCCAAAAACAAATAACGAAAACCTCTGTTCAAGTGTTTCGCTACGTTTAGTGACTTAGCTGGGATGCCCGGGTTTATGGAGTGAGGTTTGTCCGGGTCTTGGCGGCGGATGCGTCTGCCCACCTGCTGGATTGCAGGCCGGATCAGGAGAGAATAGTTGTGGGAGTCCCTTTGACTTCTCCAGCTGTGATCTCTCGAAACATCGCAGTGAGAGGGATAGATTTATACATCCGTCACCTCTGGACACACTGATCCCCAGATTCCTACCCACCCGTAATACCCTTTTCCTTCCCAGAACCTTCTCGCCTTCTTTTCCTAAAAAGACCCTTCACACAGTATCCCCAAAGAAGACAAAGGCCCTGAGTGGAATTATTTTCCTCAGGGCCTCCTGTGTGGAGCTAATGTAAAAAAATACAAGTGTGCAGTTCGCACGCAGTACAAATGAAACCTGCAGAAAACTAAAGTAGACAAGAGTGGGGACAAGCACTGCACGAAGAGGGGATCAATTATTATCTTATTCTTTCGCAGCCTTAATCCTATAGATTATAGATGTATGCGTTTGTCTATTTTTAGTGTCGCTTTTTTGTTTCATCGATTTTCAAATCACAACGGTGCTAAAGAAGCTTTCACTTCAAAAAATAATAATATTAACAGAGAAAATTAAAAAAAAAAAAGAAAAATAATGAAGGTTAATTATTTTGATCAAAATTGGCTTGAAACCCGCAAAATTTTCAACACTAAACATGTAATTCGGAATGTTTATGTGCAAGGCTATGAATCCTAGATTTAATTATAAAAGTAAAACATGTCTATGCATATTAATTTAATTTATGAATTTTAATTAACACCTAAAAAAATCTTTTGCCACTCCACGCCTATGAAATAAACGGTATTTTATGACAGCTCATCTTGGAATTTTGACTACTTTTGCTTTCCATTTTTCTGGATTCCTTGACTTCTTCCTTGCGTTTTTCTTGGGCACGGATGAAGGGTGAGAGTCCATAATCACACTGGCATCTTGTTTTTATTTCTGAATTCACTCCGAACTATTTAAAACAGTAAAATTAGAGCGACAGATTCAACACACGACCATACAATTTTGTATGGGCGGCCATGTTGTCACGTGATCAAATGGAGGCTTACCATTGGTCAAATTGGAGAATGCTGGTTTTGTTTCTTAAGTGCGTTGGAGATTGCTGCCTTTGATACTAACGCAGTTTTTAAAATGGATTTTTAAAGCGTAAAGAGTTGGTTTTAATGCCAAATAACTGCTTTTCTAGGTAAAAGAGTGAATCATTAACAAAGTTGCATCATTAGTCCATTTTTGAAAAAAAGTGGAGAATGCTGGATTTGATTCTACACACCTCACATAAAAAATTTGTTCAAATCAAAATCCAATATTAATTATTATTAAGTGATGTTTTATTTGAACGCACTTTATAATGTTTAGCCAACACTTTACAATATATCTTATTTTCTGACATCGGAAAGAATCTCTCAGAGTTAATTTCAGGTGTTTTTATGGCGCAATTAATTACGTGGAAAAAATATCAAATTTAAATTCTCAACAGTGATTTACAACGATTTTAGCAATTCATCGTAAGAAACGGAATTACAGCGCGTAACGAAAAACTTATACGAAGGAGGGTGTCGTCTCGGATCGTTAAGATTTTATAACCTTTATGACCCGTTAAGTATTTTTAATAAATGAGTAAGAATATCATGAATGATTTAACAAATCGTGTGTTTTTTAAACGACAGCCAATTTTTGGAAAAAAAAACTGGTGATGGAGTATTTTCGATTAATTACAAGTTTATAAATTTAACACACGTGGTGTCGAACGGTGGGAAGAGGGCTTCGAGAATGCTTTACCAGCCGATGGTCTCTCTGATAATAAAAATATTATGAAAAAGAGTTAAAAGGTGGGAAGAGGGCTTCGAGAATGCTTTACCAAATTGGTGGTCTCTCAGATAATAAAACAATATGAAAAAGAGTTAAAAGGTGGGAAGAGGGCTTCGAGAATGCCTTACCAATTGGTGGTCTCTCAGATAATAAAACAATATGAAAAAGAGTTAAAAGGTGGGAAGAGGGCTTCGAGAATGCTTTACCAATTGGTGGTCTCTCAGATAATAAAACAATATGAAAAAGAGTTAAAAGGTGGGAAGAGGACTTCGAGAATGCTTTAGCTACTGATTGTCACTCTGAGAATAAAAACAATATGAATAAGGCTTAAAAGGTGGGAAGAGGGCTTCGAGAATGCTTTACCTACCGGCGGTCTCTGTAAAAATAAAAAAACAATATGAGTAAGAGTTAAAAGGTGGAAGGAGGGCATAGAGAATGCTTTACATACTGGGAATAAAAACAATACGACTTTGACTGTTTTCAAATATTTTAAAGCCACGGATTGTATTACCGGCCACGTTTTCTAAAGCATTTCACTAGCGACACGCCTAGCGTTAAGAGGAAACCCGGTCGCCGAGAAATTTTAACATTAGGCATTCCCAAACTATTTATGTCATTGTAGCTCTTACTCTCCCAAATACTGGGCGAAGGGGAAAACTGCACCTCAGGTTGAATATACCTAAATAAAATCATCAAAATCGAAATTTGTATTCCCCATTTTTTTCCTCCAAAACTAGACCGTTTTATTAATATTTTTTACTAACTGTATTAAAAGAAAATACTCTATGTCTGTATGTTTTGCTTTAAAAAAAATACATTGTCTAGTTTGTGTACTGAACGCCTATTGACGGCGTTCAAACCAGACAATTTTTTAACGATTTTTGGAAGGTTCTAACATCTATAAGATATAACGATATAACTCATAAAAAGCAAAACATACCGAAACGCTAGTGGTCTATCAATATTATATTAATAAATATTTACAGTTGTGCCAAAATCGAGAGAGGAAATTGGGGAATACATTTGTATGGACAAAACGCCAACCGGTTTCCTCTGAATAGCGCCAGTGTTATTTGGCTTGGCCTATTTCAGCGCATCGCTAGCCAAATATTCCCAATGGGAATTTATGAAGAGGAAATAATTGTATTCCTAAGGGTCTCCTACATGGAGCTAATGTAAAAAAGGATTAACACACAGGCAACCGAATTAGTAGTATTTGAAACTGATACAACCAAAAAAATCTCCCCTTAATCGTCAGAATTTTCTTTACAACATTTACTGATAACCAAAGGAAACGAAATAAGAAATTATTCAAGTAAAATAATGAAAAAAATGTACTAACTGTCTTTGGATACAAACATGGAATCCGCAGTAACTCTATCGAGGTCGCGCTAATTTATATGTTGAAGATTCTAAAAATATCAAAAGAGTTCTCTCGGTCTGTTTCTGAACACAGAGATCCCAGGGAGTCGTAGTACTCTTCATACCATAAGGTACTGCGCTAGCGAATTTATAGCCGAGGACCACTCCAACTAACAAGTTCCGAACCGCTACGGCCTCCAGTCTACGGTCTCTACACTCTACTCTCTCTATTCTACAGTTTCTACTCGGCACATGATCATGATGGATGCATGATCATCGACTACTCCGATAACTGTCAAGTATCTATAAGATGCTCGCTTTTAGATAGAGAGACTTGACAAACGACGAGAGGCGGTGGCAAAGAAGTGATTATAGCAGATTATATTATTACAGAAAATAAATCAGGTATAACAAATATTATGTAAATCAAATACTAATTGAAAAATTCTTTTCTGAATACTTATTTGTCCGCATGGTAGGGTTTGCCTTTCAAAATTATTATTATTATTACTACTTTACAAAGCCTTCCGATGTTGAGAAGGAAGTCGCATGTAAAAATAACTGCCTATTAGGTGATTAAAACTTATCAAATAGGTAAAAGTGCCAATTATTGGTAGACACGTTGTGCGTACCAGTCAAAACTCTGTTTGATTTATTATATTTATATTTAAAGAAATTTATTTATTCAAAGAATATAAATATTGATAATCATATAAAATTTAATCTTACAATTATGTAAGGGAACATACACATACTACGTGACCAACTTTTTGCAATTTTTAACCCCCCCCCCCCCCCCCCGGTGACCAAAATCCTAAGCAACCCGCCGCTCATTTGTATGGAGCGTGACATTTTGAAGACCCCCCCCCCCCTAAACGTGTCACGTAGTATGGGTACGTTCCCTAAGTAGATATTTATTTATTATTTAAACGCCCGTACATAGCTATTACATACATAATACAGGTGTATCGAACATTTACAAACATTATATATATATAGAATAACATACAGTACATACATACGATGCATATTAGTACAACAAATATTTATCATTTTACAAACATATCAGTTACATAAATGACTAGTTACTGGCAGGGGGGAAGGCGGGAGGAGGAGAGAATCCAAGAGGGGGGGGGTAACGAAGGAGAGGGGTGGGATTTGCGGGAGGGAGGGAAGGCGGGGAAGGTGGAAGGGGACGCGGAGGGAAAGGGAACGCGGGTTGGGAAGGGGGGCGGGAAAGGGGTCGCATGGGAAAGGAAACGCAAGGGAGGAATAATGTAGGGATATCAAAGAAGAAGACAAAGTAGCGGTAGGGGATAACTGGGAGTAAATTTGGAAAATACATACTTCTCACACGGACATCTTTAAAAAGTGTGTGTATTTCTTATAGTTTAGCGGCAGGGAAGGAAGGAAGGAGGGGCGGGGAATCCGGGAGGAGAAATAATTAATTAACATGGGAAAATCCGGAAAATTTTAATAAAATCTTTGTATTCCACCTCGGTTAATAAATGTTGTGTACGAGTACATAAACCGTAGATAAAGGAACCATCGTACCAGTCTAAATATGGCCTTAATAGGCTGGAACCGATAAAGGTCAATAAAATAAGTGGAAAAGGGGTTTTAATATGTTATTATAATGGAATTCCACCACGAATTATCAGCGTCAAAAATTGAAATTTATTAAAGATTTTTTTCTAGTATTTAACGTTCTCTTGACCCACAGCTTTTTTACATACCGGAATTTTGTAACGTGTAGTTTTGCCTGAGATTTTTGTCTTTCCGAAATGAACGGTTTTATTTCAAATATCTTCTTCATATTTGTAAGTTTGGGTGATAGGTACAGGAATTGGAAATAAAGTAAAAGACATATAAAACTAGCATAAATGCTCGACGTTGCCCGGGCTTTACGTAGTGTTTCGAAATCAGATGCAGACAGTAATTTTCCACTTATTTTGAACCCCAAGAAAAAGCACCAAAATTCTGTTTAAGGGGTGGGAAAAAAGGATGGGGTCGGTTTTCGAAAGGACAACTGGGCAAAATTTCAACAATCTCGGAAAAAATGTAAATTTACATAAAAACAAACGACCGCCCGTCACAGACACTATTCTTTATACATATGAATAGATTATGAATAATGTAGTGACATTTACCATAAGTAAGATATTATTTAATAATTACTTTGCCACGACGTTCTTGACAGAACACGTCTCTTGACGTGGAGGTTGCGGGTTCAAAAATACGGTGAGGAAAGAAAGTATATAATTTGTATGATTAAAAAACATTTAAAAAAACATGTTCTTTGCAAATTGTTGATTGAAAAGAGTATAGTTGTGACTAGTGGTCAGATCTAAATATCTAAACAATTCCCAAACTACATCATTCTCCCTCTCCAAAACCACGTCATTTTGCCTCACAATTCGGAGTATGTACTACTTCCCGTGGTTCCAGGCTACCGCGATAACACATAAAATAAAATAAAACATCTCCATTTATTTAGGGATGCGGAACATGTGAATCTTTTAGAATATTGGTATGGAATTTATAAATTTCTACAAGAGTTTTTTTTTTTCAAAAGAATTCCTCGTTGACGGAGAAAACAAAACAAACACAGTTCATTACCAAAATAATATCATTACTGCGTTTTCCAAACTACCGAAAAGTGAACTGAAAATTCGATTATTTATACTGATGCATTGTAGCGTAGATTTGTAAAAGGAATGAATTAATCAAGCAAATAGTTTTTTTCAGTTATACCTCGTGCACAAATAATGTTTCCAAGAACTTCCAACCTAAAAAAAGGCTTTGTTTTATTTTTTAGGATTCAACCGAAGCTTTGTGGATGAGGAAACGCGGACCGGCATGTTTCCAGTGGAGCAAGAAGGGACCTTCAAAGCAAAGCTGATTGCCAAAAGTAGACGATGTCTCACAGAGGGTACTTCTAATGGAAATAGCTTTGATGTGGCAGCCGTAGGTACTGCTGACTGCTGGAAGGAACGGGCCAACATATTGCATAACCAAACAGCCGCGGGTGGAATATGTTTGATAACATAGTCCGCCATTGATAACATATTGATAGCTTATGGATACTTATTCTAAAGTACGATTACATCAACCGGGCATCAGATTCACGGCCATTGAACTATTATGCACATACGTGAAGCTACCCAGAAAAGTTGGTTGGTACTGATGGTCTTTCACCATTTTAAGGGCGGTGAACTTATTAAATGTCAACAGGTTCAAGGAAATGTTGGTGTATAATCACATGTGAGGTGATATGAAACAAGTCATCAAGAAGTTAGTTATTTGACGCATACCTTAAATGACAGCGGCTAAGTCCAACGAGAGGATAAATATCGTGTATACATTGAAGTTGTTAATTACGGCGGATCCGCTCCTTAGAATCACGACTTCCTATATAGAGTTATTAATAATGCCCTCCAGTTACAGCCGGGTACGGTGGGTAGTGGTAGTGGGTATGAACGTTGTACACTGTACTACTGGTACGAGTATTTAGTACTAAGAAACTGAACTAGAGCTCTTCTTACGAAGCCGACTATCTTCTTCGTATTACGATACCGAATGTGGAGAACGATACCTAGTAATATTACAGCCGATGATCGGATCCATTACGCAATTGAATTAGAACAATGTTAAGCAACCAGATACAACTCCGGTTCATTGTTTTGCAGGATTGATAGGGTAAACATACTGCACCCCCACATTGCGATGATGCGAATTAATTATCGTTGTAGAGCTTTCAAGAGTTCCAGTACAATAACAAGAGGATAAGTCCTGGCCAGTAGGAGAGGTAAGTACCAGCCATAGAGAGTAGAGACCGATACAGTTATAATGCACGACTAATGATACTCTGTTCACAAAGTATCAATTACTGTTGAGTGGAGACTTTGTAAAAGCCATCAAACCGGTTATACGAGTACATTTTAACGTTTGTAAAGATCATTGATAACCGAGATAAAAGTCATTATAATAATTTAAACTAAACTACGCGACCCGATTGAGCATTAAGATTAACTGCAATTTCAAAATAGTTATTACGAAATACAAATTAGTTTCCGACGGAATGCAACGCTTGTTTGTGTGAAAGCGCGCAACATCACATTTTCCCGGAAATTCTTCATCGCGTTTTGACGTGAGAATAATATTCTTAGTTACTTATGAGTTTGCAAATTAATTTTCCAAAGATAAAACTCTTGGCAGACCTGGCAGGCTCTGTGATGTCGGGGTTACATTTTTACAGTAGTTTAATTAATTTATTTCCTCGGCGTGAAAAATTAAACAGCCCTCGGCAATACTCCCCGCGAGAAGGCTGAGTTAAATTCTAATAACTAGGTCATTAGCTTTACTGCTCTAATTTCCTTGCCATTTTAGAATAAGCTTAATGTAATGAACTTTATGACAGGTTAAATAATTTTCGAATAACGGGAACAGTAGAGGAGTTTTTGATAGTAGCAATAAGTTATTTAATATTTTCTCGAATAAATACCATTTACGCTCTCGAATTATTTCCAGATCCTTATACTAAACCTGTAGTCATAATTTCAAACGAGAAATGTACACAATGAATTGTCTGTAGGTAAGCTTTCCCAAACGAAGTTATTCCGGTAAATCCGAGAGTAAAGTAAACTAGAAAAGATGGCTGCATTATTAAATAATAATTAAACAAGTTAAGAGTCCAGCCATCGTACTTTGGTTAAAATGCGGAAAAGTATTTTAAAAGTAAAAAATTTTGGACTGAGTATTTTAACCAACCGAACAATAAAATGGTATGTATTAATATATATATATCTACTAAGTTTACATTAAAAAAACCACGTAAGTGAGGTGAGTACCTACTTTAATTTATTCATTCATGTGTAGATACTAAGCTGATGATTGTTTTCTTTATTTTAGTTGGGTTGGTTCATCTTACGATAGCCATTAATAAAACAATAATTATAAAAAATGATTCAAGCAGCAAGGAGGAGAGATCTTTCCGACCTGATTTTACCACATATAGAGTACAATATAATCTATCTATATCTATATAAATAAAAATGAATCGCCGAAATGTATGTAGGCGCATATATATATATAAATAAAAATGAATCGCCGAAATGTATGTACGCGCATAACTTCCGAACGACTGCACCAAATTGGATAATTCTTTTTAATTTAAGTTCGTTATTGTCAGGACAAGGTTTGTATAAAGCTACTGGTGATCTCTGGCGTTATGAAATTTGTAGTAAAAAAAATGCAGTATGTGGCACGCGAGCTGTTTTGAAAACTGAATGTACCGGGACTGAATGTATGGAATGCGGGAGGGGGAGGGGAACTCGGGTAGGTGGTTCGAGGGAGGAGGGGGAGGGGAACCCAGAAGGGGAGGGTAACTCGGGAGGGGGATTCACGGGATGTGGAAGGGGGGAGTGGAGCGCGGAGAGGGAAGGTGGAGAAATCGGACGGTGACGCGAGGGGGGAGGGGACGCGGGAGAGGAATGGGAGGCGAAAGGGGAACGGGACGAATGGGAAAGGATACGCAGAGAGAAACAATTTCTTTATTAAATGGCATAGCAACGCATGCCGGGAACCAGCTAGTATATCATAAAATCAAAATTAAAGAATGAATAATAATGTAATGTGCCGACATTATAGATATGGTTTAGCGGATGATGAAATAATTCAAATTAAAATAAAAAGGAACAAAGTTTTACATTTAATCGCTTACAAATTAATATTCAGTTTATTTAAGATACTTACATATATTCCTAACTCTAGCTATGACTCAAAAGGTATAAATAATAAACTATCTTCGGTAAGGGTCGACCGAGACATGTTTTTCGTTCTCGGCCGAGACCGAGACCGAGAATAAATTAAAATCTCGGCCGAGACCGAGAGCCGAGACCGAGAATAGATAAATTGAGAAAAAAATGAAAATGCGCTATTTTGGCATAATATAGTATATTTAAGAATGTAATAACAATTTGTTTTAAGGCGCCGCATCCGCGCTCAAAAAGAAGAAGATGGAGAAATATGTAATTAGGAATGTTAGAGGAGCGCGCTAATATTTAAAGCGATAAAATCGAAAATATTTAATAAAACACGACATCATTTAAAGAAACATTGTGAATTTTTTTCACAATTATATCTTGTAAAATAACTGAAGCAAACGTTTTTAAAATAATTTTTGGAGCAAACTTTGCGATTTTTTTTCTATCGAGGGAATTGCAAATAATTTGCGTTTCGGCGTGGAAGGCGTCTAGATATTATCATTATGGTTATAAGTAAAACCCGCCTCGCTGCCAGCCGACCAATCACAATCGACAGCTCTCTCACGCACTGACACCAAGTGACAAATGTGAACGCGTGCGGTAGATTTGAATCCCATTATCCTATACCGTACCTACTTACAACGGTCTCGGTTATGGCCGAGAATCTCGGCGATTTTTCGCCGAGAACCGAGACAGAGTTCTCGGTAGAATTTGTAGCCGAGAATGCCGAGACCGAGACCGAGACCGAGATCTCGGTCGACCCTTAATCTTCGGTAAATTTGATCGATTCAGATGAAGGCGAGTCGTCAATTTCGCTGAACATAGCGACGGAAACATATACTCGTATGCTACCCTCGATCGGTAATACGCACGAGGTCGATACTAAGTTTCTTATGCATGACCTATCGATCTTTCAATTTCTCCCCTCAAACTTGAGGCGTCGCGCGTTTTGCGAGAACTTTTTCAAACATCAGATATTTCAAAAGTTGTGCCAGCGGTGACGATTTCAAACGAACGGGTTTTATTTCAATAACTAAATTTTGAAAAGTTGAGCCCTCTTATTAAAATTTTACTGAAATACTGAACCAGCAAAATAAAATTTGAATTACATTTTCGCAAAAGCAGTTACACTTTGGCTCGCCATAATTAGACTTTCACTAGACTGGATAGAACCCTTCCATCCCAAGGAAGAGAGTAATGACATGGACCTGCCACTGAGAGCAATCTCTCTTTCTGATACATACATCGTTGATGAGAAATAGGGAGCCGTTACAACGGAGCTATAAAAGTTATTCATTTAATAACCCAGCGAGTCTCTCTGACGAAGGAATTTTTTTTCCGAAACCGGAAAACCTAACCTAAAGAGTGGAAATAAATATTCAATTTTAAACAAAATATTTATGTCATGAAAATACTCATAAATCAAAGATGACTTCGTAAACCATGACAGCATGTTTCTATCTCGGTTTTGTGTTCAACCATCGATAATAATTTATTGATAACGATTGTAATACATAGGCATAACGGTATCTACATGAAAAGAGTAATCGACTGGATATAATAATTGGCTAAATGTCATCAAAACCAACAACACATTTCGAGAGCCCAAAATTACCATTTTAGGAACTTTGTCACAGGAATATCAAAAATTCAAAGTAAATGGCGGAGTTAATTTTTAATCAAAATTGTTGCCGACTTGAAAGGAGCGGCAATTTAAAGGAAACCATAATTCAAGCCCAGGGAAATATGAATTTTATTCCAATTATGTAGACAGAATACGCCGTACATCTAAATATTTTACTAGGAAAATGGACAATATATTTTAGAGGTTAATTAAAAAAATTGTAGAGACGATTCTGAGAATAAACTTAACGTAAGCTGGAATTTACATTTTCAGAAAAAATAATCAGTGGGTAATAAACATAAATATTTTATTATCTTCTTTTTTTGTTACCAGTAGAGATAATGATCACTGGGATCTCCGGTGCTGAATATTGAATTTACATATTAAAATAAAATTGAAAATGAATTATATCTAAATATATAATATCGACGGTCCTGAAGAACAATGTCAGATGTGCGATTTTATAGTTAAATTTAGGAGATATTTAAAGTCTCGTTTCTGCATTTTCACTGTTTACGAGATATATAAATATAATGTTTGCATTTCATTTAAAATTCCGACATTTTTTTTTTTTTTTTTAAGATTGTTAAATTAACAAAATTAGCCAATAAATAAGCCAACCGAACGATTGTCAATTTTTGGCAGATCCGACACTGTTCTTCGGGAACGTCGAAAAGTAGTGTTTTTTTAGTGTTTCAGTTTCAATCTGTATTTGGTGTTAGTATATTTTCTATTTCATATCTCCCTATGTTTTGTATCCAGTTTTTATTTTATTTGGTTCATTGTAAATGAAAATGGTCAAAGTAAATGAATGACTCTGCTAGCATTTATATTGACGCAAAAGTTGGATGAATCTCTCACGAATTGTACAAAGAAAAGTATAACGCGATATCTTTGGAAACTTCATAACATAGTAGGTATTTTCTAATTATGAACAGGTAAATCATCATTAAATTAAATCAAGAGTAAAGCATATGTTGGTGCAAAACAACGCTAGGTGTATATCGAAATTAGTTTACGTAGGTTGCTAGTTAGTACCTACTTCAATTAGGTAAAGGGGTTTAACTGGTGAAGTCTTACTGAAGGCAGAACTTTCAATAACAAAACCAATTTTGGTCTAATAATAGACTTACCATCCCGAACATGTTACCAGTATCGAGGAGGTACGAATAGATAGTTTTCCTATAAATATGTACCTCACTTCTAAAATCTATTATTAAATTTGAAAAATATAATTTTTTGGCAGAATCAGAATTAAAGTTAACAAAAAACATATCAGATGATATACAATTCAATTAGATCACCACACTTTATTAACTGTTCAAGTATTATTTTTCTCTGCAATGAAGAGAAAATAAAAACAATGCAAATACTGCAAAATAAAGCAACGTGAATAATACTCAAGCCCAACATATACACAAGGACAGTGGCGTGCACAGAATTTTGTATCAGGGTAAGCAGAAGGGATACAGTGAATTAATTGCAAAAAAACTCACCACAAACAACTACTTCCTTCGTGCAAGTTTTCGCTAAGAACGGCGGTTGTAGCTGATTTGGTTGGGATTTTATAAGCCAAATCATTCACACATTCATATTACAAGCCCATTACTGGATACATAAAATATCCACATTTTTTCCGCTAAAAATATAATATTACCATTATTTCCTTAGCAAGTTGTACTAAATGGTACCGACAGGTGGCACTGGTAGCTATATTTGCTAACTGTTATTTACTAATTTGTTCTATATTTGCTAATTTGTTCTGAAAAGCTATGCCTATACACTAACACAAACGAGTAATCTCTTGTGTTAGTGTATAGGCACATATTTTGTGTAGTGTAAAGTAAACATTGAACGCGAGCGACATTTGGTATTAGTCCAGTAAACGAATGGTCCAAAAGGAGGTGTAGAGTGCGTGAGCAGGAACCTAAGCGATTCTTTCAGGACTTGTTTAGGCAAAGTTCGGGCATTCCCAATGTCTTCTGTCAGCTCATCGATAAAAATTCAGGATGAAAAGGTTGCAGTTGACCCAACATTGCTGTTTCAGCGGATGTGTATAAGCAAACGATCAGATGAGGATTTGATGAAATTCTTTGAGTATGAGTTGGCCCCATTTCCCTTGGCACTTTTCAATGAAAATGGGATGCGAAAGACAACTAAATCTGTTCTGTATAGCTTATTCGAGCCTACCAAAAAAACTGTTCTACTGTCTCAGATGAACATAGTTGTGGACGGAGGATTTCTCCTACACAGAGTAATTTGACAAAAAGATGCCTCCGTTGCCGCAATTTGTGATCGTTATATCACCTATGTCAACCACCACTATCCTGGAATGACTCGCACTGTGGTATTTGATGGGTACGCAAACCCAGCCAATAGTACGAAATCACAAGAACAGATGCAACGATACAGACTGAGAAGGTCAGCCGACATCAATTTGACATGGAACAAATCAATACCCGTTAAACAGGAAGATTTTTTATTCAATCCTACCAACAAAAGTAACTTCATCTCCTTACTACAGACAAAGTTTCGGGAGAATGGGATACAGACTCTTCAGGCCACCGATGATGCTGACGTCCTTATCGTGAAGATTGCTGTGGAACTATCTTTTCACAACTCTGTAGCTGTCTTTGGTGAGAATGTGGACCTTACTGTCCTTTTGATTGCTTCCAATCCTCCCACCTAAGATATTCTGCTGCTGAAACCCGGACGAGGAAAAACCAAAACAATGGCACTGTTCACCCAAGAGATGCAGCATCGTAGATTTGAACACATCATATTTTTACATTCATTTACCGGATGCGATATAAAGTCTGCAACTTTCAGGAGAAGCAAGGCGGGCTTTTCAAAATTGTACTTGGAGTCAAAAATGATCAAGCAAGCGGCAATGATCTTTTACAACCCCTCCTCCACTCACGACGAGGTTGAAGAGGCTGGAAATAAATGCTTCCTGAAATGGTATGCGGCGCCAAAAAGATAGACCTCCCTTAACCAGTACCGCTTCCAGTCGTTTACAAGGTCCGTGGCAAATATGAAGCCTGACATCAGCTCCCTCCCTCCAACAGAGAGTGCAGCTAAACAGCATTTCCGGCGGACATACCACCAAGTTCAGCAGGGGCTCGGGATTGAGCTGCCCCCTGAAGAATGGGGGTGGAAACACGAAGGAGACACCCTGGTGCCAATTACAACAGAAGATCCTCCAGCACCGAAGGTCCTTCTGAAAATGATATTTTGCCGCTGCACCAAGGATTGTGCAATTGGCAAATGTGGATGCCAAAAAGCAATGCTGACCTGTTCTGCAGCGTGCCTTCACTGCCAAGGGAGATGCCTCAATAGCGTGCCTGTTGCCGAGGACGACGATGAAAACGATGTAGAGCCCTTTCAGCAAGAACTATCCACCACTGAGAATGACGATGCCATGGATGAACAACGCTTGCCAGGACCCTCACGTCCAAAGAGGATATGATAACGTGAATCCATATAAAGTTGAGAGTGTAAGATGATGTTATTGAGAACAGTGCCAAGGGAAATGGGGCCAACTCATACTCAAAGAATGTCATCAAATCCTCATCTGATCATTTGCTTATACACATCCGCTGAAACAGCAATTTTTGGGTCAACTGCAACCTTTTCATCCTGAATTTTTATCGATGAGCTGACAGAAGACATTGGGAATGCCCGAACTTTGCGGGACAACTTGATGTCTGAGAATGTCAAGCCCACTATCGCATTCATTGCCTTTTCACCAACTCGAACAGCATCGTAGCACGTTATTGTAGCATCTCCGACGACTAACCTAATCACCCTTCACAATAATAATAATTATAAAATGAATTCCACTAATCATCTGTTCGAGAACAACTTACCTGCTTTCTTGCGTGCAAAAATTAATAAGGAATTTCTCATGAAGAAAAAACCCGTCTTAATAATTTGGTAAGAAAAAACAGCTTTTTCTGAAAATGACGACATTTTACTAAAAAACTTAAAATTGTTGTAAATATTTACTGGTTGGAGATTTATTTACATATGTATATATATTCTAAAAGGTAATTAAATTATTTACAACTTTTTTCAAATGAATTTCTTTCTTGGATGAATATTTTAGACGATATGAAGGAATGTTTGATGAAAAAAGTGAGGAAAAATGATTTTTTTCGAAAATATTGACATTTCTGGAGCGTATAACTCAAAAACGGTTAGGATTTCCAAAATTACGTACAGAATAAAAGTTGTAGATAATTTTATGAGCTTTTACTTATTCTAAAAAAGTTTTCCTCTGCAACGCACCGTTTTTGAGATATAAACGGAAACCCGAAAATCGGGACCTTCCCCCCCCCCCCCTCCCCCCCCCCTAGCTCACCACCTAGACGTCAGGACTTTTAGTATGTTCACACCCTAAGCACCCTAAACAAGTCCTGAAAGAATCGCTTAGGTTCCTGCTCACGCACTCTACAACTCCTTCCTTTACTGGACTAATACTTAGTTTCTGCTTTTAAAAGAGGGCATTACCAGATAAAGCCGGAAATACGTCATTTTCAAAAAAGTTTTTAGACGTATTGACTCTTTTCCACAAAAAATTATAAATGGATTTCGAAAGATTGTTCTTTTATCTAGTGAAGTTATGTAATAAATTTTTAGAATTTTTTTAAATTTTTAGTATAATAAGGTTATTCCATAGGTCGTTGGCAGATTTGTTAAATTTTCAAAAAAGTTTTTGTATTATACCACACCCATTTCAAATAATGTAATCATGCAGTAAAATAAATCAATACATTATCTAGCAGAGTTATGTATTAGAATTTTAATTTTAGTTTCAATAAAATCATTAAAAAATATGTACGTACATGTGTTTCTTGACGAAAATTGGTCCATTTGTGTATTTATTTGTGCACTTACAAACTAATATATTTCAGATTTTTTTAACATTCTTATTAAATTTAGACATTATTGAAAAATGATAAATACTTATAATCAAAAAATAACTACAAAAAGTACACTATTTTAATAGTTTTATCATCACGCCTTTCAGCATTTTTCGATGAAGGTATAAATTAAAGCTAATTTGGATTGAAATAAATTCGATATTGAGTTATAATTTAAAAAGCTGGTACGGAGAATAATTAATCTTTCTCATTGTAACCGCCCTGCACGATCGGAAGAACAACTTTCGACGAAATGTGGATTTTCGTCCGCTGGCTGGTTAAACGCTCTTAACACGTATAGTGTGCGGCCGGTACGGTTGCGTGAGGCGCTGCGATTCGTATGTGAAACTTCGAATGTATATTTATTTCTTGCAATAAATTTATACATTTTAATGTTATTTATGTTTTTATGCGAGTAAGGCAGAGCAGGCAGTGCTTATTTGCCTACATTGAATGCATTCCTCTGAACACGGATAAGAGACTACATATTTGAGAGACAATTTTTTTTTACATAAAATGAACATAGGCATGATGTCTAAAGAACTCAAAAGAAAAATTAATTACAATAACGAGATACATGGATACGGGGCGAGAGGTTTAAAACAAAATAGATTGCCAACAAAGAAAAATCAAGCACACAAAATCTCGTGTACACCAGGGGTCCTAGCATGGTCGATCGATATAGGTTTTATCGAAAATGTCGGTAACTTGCTATCGCTCCCGAGCACGACTGCAGACCGCTAACGAACAGAAAATACTTCACAATGATTCGGGGTTCCTAATATATTTGACGTAAACTGTTGTTTATTTGTTAGCGGCCTGCAGTCGTGCTCGGGAGCGATCGCAAGTTACCGACATTTTCGATAAAACTTATATCGATCGACCATGCTAGGGGGCCTGGTCATCCAACTATAATTAATACAAAATTTCGAAAGAAAATACTGCTATTGAAAATATATCTGCCAAAATCATCTCGTTTGTGGGAGTTAAAGATCTCATCAAGTTTGTAATACAATATACTTAAAAAAGGGAATATTTGCCAAATAATGTCAATTGTTGTACATTTTTTTAATTTTTAATGTGCCGAATGTGACACATTGCATTGCACATAGATGGCACTTTCGGCCATGGGCGAATTCGTATAATATTTTACATAAATAAATTAACACTGCATCACGGTAGATGATTTTTAATTTGGGAGGCGGGAATGGGTACCGCTGCCCCGGGAACCTTTATTGGATAACCAACACATCTGCCATAGGTCACCCCAAATGGTTCGCTACGTTTGGTGATTTAGCAGGGGTGCCCGGGTTCATGGGGTGAGGTTTGTCTAGGTCTTGGAGGCGGATGACCAGGACATACTGAACACAAGATTCCTACCCACCCCTTAAACCCTTCTCCTTCCCAGAACTCTCCTCTCCTTCCTTTCCTTAAAAAACCCTCCACACAGCATCATAGGTGAGCATAAAGATGACATAGGCCCTGAGGGAAATTATGTTCCTCAGGGCGTCCTGTGTGGAGCTCATGTAAAAAAAAAAGATGAATAGCAAAATTTAAAAGAAAAAGAAGAATAATTATTATAATGTATTATTATGAATAATTATTATGATGTATTATTATAAATAATTATTATGAAAAAATACAAGTTAATGAATTTCCCACTGCCAATAATTTATGAAATACATGCGACTGGAAATTCTTGTGCACTAAAATAAGTTACAAAATTAAAAAGCATTGAAATATAATATAATCCTAGTTTAGAAATAATCACATCGAAGGTTTTGAACCCGAAAACTCAGTATCCAGTGCGAAACGTCTTTCCCAGAGCTCGATATTCTAAGAATAGGGTATGACACGACCCACAACTCCAGTAGGTACAGTTATTATAATATAAACTATGTACTGCTTAAAATTTAAGTGTTATCATTATTTTATTAAACCACTATTTCCTTTTTCGTTATTTGTTTTTGGGGTGTTATGCCGTGTTGCGCTACCTCCTTCTTTAGCCAAAGTTTCGGACATCGTTGCATTGATCACACATCTACCGGATCTGCCGGATCTGCCCTGGACACTGCAACGATGTCCGAAACGTTGGCTAAAGAAGGAGGAAGCGCAACACGGCATAACACCCCAAAAACAAATAACGAAAATGACATTCAAAATGTAATAAAAATCCAAGCCCGCAATAAAAATCTAAATTAAAATTTAACAAAAATTGAAGCCCGGAACGGAGACTTTAGAAATAAATAAAAAAACTTTCTCATAGTATCTAGGTATGTCTAATCTCACAAATAGTAATGCAGTATAAATAACATCAGTGGACAAAATATAACTTAGTAAATCTTTACCGTTTACTTAGGATGTTTATCAACGAAGTTAAAGTTAATTTAATCCCTTGGTAGATCTAGGGAGAACGCAATCGATGGACGTATTTCGATTATATTTTGAGAGGAAAACATTAACAGGATAGAACTCATGTTGTTAAAAGTTAAGGAAACATTTAAATACATCTAATGAAGGGTCCGTCATTTTCTCCCCCAGTTCGTTTAGCGCAAAGCTGAGATGATTGATACAAAGTAATTAATCGAACAGTTCAACCGACAGATAACTCTCGGAATGGATAATTAAAGGATAAACTCCCAACAGGAATAATTAAAAAGTAAGTCAATTTATAGTTTAGCGGGCCTGTTCGTTGAGCCGGTAACGGGGGGGGGGGGGGGGGGGGAGGGAATATAGCAGTCAGCTGCAACCATCCACCGGGGATTTAAAAATAAATTAGATATCTAGCCTCGAGATAAGACGAGAAGTGTATCTACGATTTGCTTTTCTCCAACAGGGGTGCCTAGGGACAAAGTTTAAAATTAGCAATTAGCAAATATTACAAAGAACTTTCGTCATTCAGTTTGTTGACTGATTTAACTTTGGTAGTTTACACTTACACAACGGGAAGGATACTTACATTAGTCTCGATGTGGACTTTGTTTTCGAAGAGGACGAAAATGGTACCGTTTCATCAAATTATTTTAAGAAAAATATCTACTTTTTTAATATAATCGTGAATGCGCATTTCCGTGACGAATGTGCGGGCTGCATACATGTCTATAAAATTATATCATTAACAAAGATATTAAACATATTTTGAAGAACAACAATACATTTTTAAATTGGTTTCATAGAATGGGGAGCTAGCACTTCATCTGCACTAGACCCAATCATAAAAGCACAAAAAATGATTAAAAAAATAATACTTAGGATACCTATAATTACAGACTCGTAACTCAATCTATCTTTTTGAGAGCGTTTAACCAGCCAGCGGACGAAAACCGACATTTCGTCGAATGTTGTTCCTACGATCGTGCAGGGCGGTTACAATGAGAAAGATTAATTATTCTCCGTACCAGTTTTTTTTAAATTATAACTCAATATCGAATTTATTTCAATCCAAAATGGCTTTAATTTATACCTTCATCCAAAAATGCTGAGAGTCGTGATGATAAAACTATTAAAATAATGTACTTTTTGTAATTATTTTTTAATTATAAGTATTTATCATTTTTCAATAATGTCTAAATTTAATAATAATGTTAAAAAAAACTGAAATATATTAGTTTGTAAGTGCGCAAATAAATACACAGATGGACCAATTTTCGTCAAGAAACACATGTACGTACGTATTTTTTAATGATTTCATTGAAACTAAAATTAAAATTCTAAAACATGCGTTTGCTAGATAATGTATTGATTTATTTTACTGCACGATTATATTATTTGAAATGGGTGTGGTATAATACAAAATCTTTTTTGAAAATTTAACAAATCTGCCAACGACCTATGGAATAACCTTATTTTACTAAAAATTAAAAAAAATTCTCAAAATTTATTACATGATAAAAGAACAACTTTTGAATTCCATTTATAATTTTTTGTGGAAAAGAGTCAATACGTCTAAAATCTGATTTGAAAATGACATATTTCTGGTTTTCTCTGGTAATGCCCTCTTAATTAAATGAAGACAATATTAGCGACACTCAATCGAAAATCTGGAGACAGAAAAATCAGAAAGAGATATTGGCACATCTGGGGCTTTAACCTAGGACCCTTTGCTTATATGGCAAGTGCTCTACCAACTGAGCTAAGGTCTATATTCAAGTCTTGTAACTGTTTCATACTTCGACTAAGAACTACCAATATTTTCTTCATTTTCTTAACGCACATATTATTGGCTGCTATCTTTGTATATGATTGCAAGATTCAACTCTAACTAAATGCTAAACATATTATTGGCTGCTATCTTTATCTGCAAGATTCAATTATAGCATTACGTTCGAGTTGAATCTTCCAATCATATACAAAGATAGCAGCCAATAACAGGTGCGTTAAGAAAATGAAGATAATGTTGTTGGTTCTTAGTCGAAGTATGATACAGTTTAAAGTGACCGAATTGAATATAGACACCTTAGCTCAGTTGGTAGAGCACTTGCCATGTAAGCAAAGGGTCCTGTCCGAGTGGGTTCGAGTAGGGTTCGAGTCCCAGTGCCAGGTGCCAATATCTTTTTTCTGATTTTTCTGTCTCCAGATTTTCGATTGAGTTTCGCTTATATTGTCTTCATTTAATTAAATATTATATTATTATTAAATTAATACAAAGTTGTGTTCTATTTCCAATACGAATTAATAGTTTTAATACGAAAATAACACGAAACGAAATTAATCAAATAAAAGTTATCTCCCGTTAAACGAAACTTGCTAATTTAATTCTGCTTTGAAATGAAAAGAAAATCAGGAGAGAATATCTGGCACGTCCTTTTATTTAATAATAGTGATACAATTACGATAAATTCAATCAAAGCTCGTTGTTTCTTAACAAGGAAAGCATTATTTGTTTAGTATGCAAATTATAAAGCTATTACTTTCATCGCCCGGAAACGGAGCATCGAGTAGACGCACTTCACAACATGACCATAATAATTAAGTCTGTGTTTTTTAGAGTAGAGAATGCGAGAGGGAGTGGTTGGTATTCATTTAAAAGAAGAAAAAACACGAAGGACTTTAAAATAAATTTTCCATTGAATTAGGAATAAATAATAAACCCAAGAATAATTAAATCTTCTGAATTATCATATTTTACAAAGCAGCAATCAAAAGAAAGTAGGAAAGTGTATTATAGGAATTTCTTTAGAGGTCGTGACAGGATACAAAAATACTACGCAAGACTTATTCCAAATCTGAACCGGTCCTAAGTAAGTTATTTTTATGATTTCTTTTTCATAAAATTTTAATTTCGTAAGATTTTCCTGAATTTCCAGGAATTAATAAATATCACAAAGTAGTTTTTTTGTTGAAGAAAAAACATTAACAATGGGATTAAGCAGAATTTTCAAACTATAAATTATATTTATTATTTTGCGGACAAATTGTCCTTTAATAAAATAAATATCACAGAAAAAACAGAGAAAACTGCTAACCCTGTACAAATCGCAAGTGCGCCCCACGGTTGAATTTGGCAGCCACCTCTGGTCTGGAGCTCAAAAATACCTGAAAAATACCCTCGACTCTGTGCAGAAACGGGCGGTCCGTTTGATAGATTCTCCTATCTTAACAGACGGATTGCAATCTTTAGAGCACAGGCGTCGGGTGGGAATGCTATCCTTGTTCTACCGGTATTACAATGGAAGATGCTCCGAGGAACTAGCATCATTGATCCCTTCGGCACCGGTGCATAGTCGGGAAACACGCCAAACGCGTGCCCAACATTTGTACACAGTTGACATTTGTCACATGACAACGGGTCGTTTCTTCGACTCGTTCTTGTGTTCAACAGCTCGGCTGTGGAATGATTTGTCGGCCTCTGTGTTTCCTCCTTCCTACAACATGGGTCTCTTCAAGACCAATGTTCATTCCTTCCTCTCCTCAAAAAGACCCTCCACACAGCATCCCAGATGACATAGGCCCTGAGGGAAATTATTTTCCTCAGGGCCTCCTGTGTGGAGTTAATGTAAAAAAAATAATAATAAAATAAAAAATAAAAAATAAAAAATAAAAAATAAAAAATAAAAAATAAAATAAAATAAATAAAATAAAATAAAAAAATAAAAAAAAACTGTGAAAGTTGAGCACATATTATGCATGAATAGCGGTGAAAAGTAAAAAAATGATATAAAGAAGATAATATTAAAAGTCAAAGCCTGAACAAAGTTTCAATAAAGACCGAAAAGTCTTTTAATACAAAAATAAAAAAATTGCTTATCGACTGATCAAAATCATCTTGACCAAAAAAATCGATGCTTTGACGTGAATTAACAAGTTTCGACATTCTGGACTAAGGAGAATGGTATTCATAATTAATATTGTTAACAGCAATATTATTATTTCGGAATCCACGGGATCCACAAATGGTGATGAACTGGATGAGCTTATTTATTTATAATATTATATGCCCATAAGGCTTTCACATTTTTGTGATATAATAATATAGAGCAACAGTACACTTGGAGTACTAGCCAACACAAACGTCGAACCTAATAGTGATTTTAGAGTTATGCTATTATAGCCTTCTTGTAACTACATTCCACGCAGTTGAACATATTTACCATATCTGCGAAAGCATTGCCAAAGCATGTAATATATGTGTACAATCGAGTATCGAAATGACTCAGCCCTGAAATTATTTTTAGACTTAACAAAGAAGGAGAGACAATAATATTATTGTTAATTTCGAATAGTTAGCACCAAGGGTTCATTTGCAGCAATCATTAAATTAATTAATCAATATCATGATTTACAAAATGCAAACAGTCAAATTTAATGACGTTATATGTCTTCACCTACTAATATTATAAATGCGAAAGTGCTCAAGTTTATTCATTACGCAATCACGCCTAAAACACTAAACCGATTTTAAACATTCTTTCACCAACAGAAAGCTACACTATGTGCGAGTAAAATAGATGGGTATAATGGTAAGCTCTGGCGTTATGAAATTATAAATATTAATATATTATATTTATTACCTACACGTTTTCCGTCAGATAAATTTCCTGACAAAAGCGAAAGGCAAAGGAAGGGGGAGGTGGGAGGGGAACTCGGAAGGGGGGTTCGTGGCACGAGCGAATGGGGAGTGGGGTGGGGAGAGGGAAGGTGGAGGAGGCGGAGTAGGAACGCGAGAGGGGAAGGGGACGCGGGAGAGGAAGGGGAGGCGGAAGGGGAACGGGACCAATGGGAAAGGACACGCAGGGAGAAACAATTTCTTTATTAAATGGCATAGCAATGCATGCCGGGTACCAGCTAGTAATATATAAACGCAAGATAGAAATCTCAAAGGTTGTAAGCCAAAGACAAGGCAATTGTATTTATATTCGATTTCGTAGTTTTAGTACTCAACTGCTAATCGCGTAACTGCAAAAACACTAGTAAAGGCCAAGGAATAAAATTTCGTTCGTAAATACACGCAAATTATTTATCATTATAAAAAATACAATTATGTATTTTAATTATTTCCGGAAGATTTTTAGCGCCATTAGAGAAAGTTAATAATAATAATTGGATAATTTAAATTTTAGAGCGCTGTTTATGTGAAAAATCACCTAAAGGGCGCTTTACAATTTATTATGAACCTTAGGCTCTTTTTATTATTTACAAATAGATATAGAAACATACTTACCTGCAGGACACTTTCGATAAAACACACTTTATTAGGAAAGTTTATGCTTGGGGAAGATAGGACTTTGTGCGTAGAGGACATTATATTCAAAACACTGGACATTGCATGACTTTACCTTTGCTACCCTCATCAGTGTTGGTTTTACATTTATATTTATAAGAAGATTAATGCCAAAGTTGAGTTAATATTTATTTTGAAAGTCTGGAGAATTTTAAGAATTTAAGTATAAGAAGGACAACCAATGACAGCAGGTCGTCTCATATAGAGTTCTGTATTCGTTTTAGGCCCTCCGTTCATGGAGAAACTTACAATCTACGTAATTGTGACGAAACCACAAGTACCCTGCTGATATACCACTTTTTAATGCTAGTCTCCGTACACAGCGCTATCCGAAATGTACTGAACTTGATCATTTTTCACGTGCAGCCGTGGAGTGAACACGCTGTCATGCGATGTCAAATAACTTATTTTCCAACATCAATCCATGCCTTCTCCACTAAATCGTTTCTTACGTATTCTGGTAAAGTATATTTAATCAAACATGCATTTTTTCCACTTCCAGAACAAATCTAACATTACTTTCATGTTCCGACGCCATATATGTCAAACGCTAAACGAATAAGTATCAGACACAAATGATGCGACGCGTCGCGTGCGATCAGCACTGTCGGTATCGTGATACTGATTGGCAACCGACAGCCGCCGCGTAGCGCCGTGAACGGACACCAGCAAAATCGTACGGGGGGTACTTACGATCGGCGCGTATGATACGCGCACGAAGATTGAGTATCTTGTAAGTATCTCCGCGAACGGAGGCACTTTGTGTAAGCGAGTAAGCGTATCTTGTCATCTGTCACACCCGTGATGTAGAATATGGTATTTGACGCAAATTAAAACGCCGCTGGTCCTACATCTATATTGTTCATACACACACATTCTTTGAATGTCTATCTTTATCAGACATGAATAATTTTTGGATTAAGAATTTACTGAAAATAAAAGCGTGTTTTTTACATGCCACATTGTATCTTAAGTTTGTGAGACATTGGCGGGTCTAATGTAATATACATAAAGTCATTGGTCAAAGTAGGATTTGAAGCCAGAAGGTTTGTGAGAAAATATTTTAGTCATAATATCTTAATAAAACTTAAAAAGAAGCAGGACCAAATGGGCTCCTTGCGGCAAGCCGGACGTCATATCAATATTAGAAGATTCAACGTTATTTATTTAAGAATGATAACAATAGATTTCTAATACCTGGAGCATAAAGTTTGGCCAAAAGGATTTTTTTTTATTTTATTTTATTTTTTTTTTATTTATTTAGGAGAAAATACAGATACAGATATTAATTGGCAAGAATATACAAAACATCAACTAGAGAATTCACCTGCATCCAAACTATTTCTCACGAATTGACTTAAACAGCAGTTAAAAACATATACAAATATTTTGTCATATAAATAGGGGAAAAAATATATAAGTACATAAGAATATTATTTTACAAATAGAGATATGAAATAAATGCGCAATATCCTTATAAGAATTTACAAATTATTTTTGAAACAAAAAAATATAAATATAGATAAACAATGTTATACAGAAATTTAAAATATATATATATATATATATATAAACGAATGTATGTCTAAGTTGTTTACTTTGAACTTTGTAGGAAAACAGCCTTCATTTTTCTACTAAAAGTACTGCGTGTATCAAAAAATAAGTCAGAGTCCTTGAGCTTTTGATTCTGATTAAGTGATTCGCACATTCTTCTGATTGGGTCCCTGACACCAGCATTTGTACGCGTCCGGCTAATGTGGAATAAGTCGTTAAGCCTTGTTACTCTGGGTGGTACTTTAAAGTTTATTAATTTCAGTAAGTCGGGACAGTCAATAACGTTGTTACAGATTTTATATAGAGTCATGAGATCAAGGTACGTTCGTCGGTTAGATAGCGTGGAGACGTTATAACTCGAAAGCATATTTATGTACCCGCGTTTAGGTGCGCTCATTCTGTAATTGAGGCACTGCAGAAATTTCTTTTGAATACTGTCAATGTTTTCTTTACAGATACCGTAAAGTGGATTCCATATGGAGGTGCAGTATTCAAGTTGAGAACGGACCAGCGTGTAGTAAAGAAGAAGATATGTTTCAGGTTTTCGAAATTCACGGCTGTTTCTGATGACAAATCCTAGCATGCAGTAAGCTTTATTCACAATATTATCAATATGCGCATATTGAATGAATTACTTTGTCAAAGGCTGAAAGAGACTTCGGTGTAGAGTACCTACATGTGATGTCTCTAAGGCTTTAACAATGGTGTTGGAAACAGAAAGTAAATTTTTATTTTTAACTTTTATGAGTAAAACCTCAAATTATAATTTTTAATTAAATCGAAGACAATATTAGTGAAACTCGATCGAAAATCTGGAAACAGATAAATCAGAAAAAGATATGGGCACATCTGAGACTCGAACCCAGGATCGAGTCCCAGATGTGCCCATATCTTTTTCTGATTTTTTTTTCCAGATTTTTGATTGAGTTTCGCTAATATTACCTTCATTTAATTAGAAAGAAAATTAGTTGTTTTAGATTTCGCTGATCTAAATCCACGATGTTCCTCAATCAGAACATTTTTAAAAAATAGGAGTGATTTTCTTTGTAATGATTAATGATGGACTCGAATATTTTTGGAATATGAGATAAAATCGATACCTGTTGGACTGTAATCACCAACATTTTACTTGTCACACCAGACTTGAAAATGGGTCGAATACCTGAAATTTTCAATGACCTAGCGAATTTCCCAGATAAGTATATAACATACAAATTGGCTTAGATAATACGAATATTTACATACTTTTAGAAAGATTTTTGGAATGCCACTGGCCCCCTAGTACAGTTAATCGATAAGGATTGATAGGATAACTTTCGGTAACTTCTCATCGTTTCCTTAGCATGATTGCAGATCGCTAACGAATAAGTAACAGTTCACAATGACCGAGTGTTCTTAATATATTTGACGTCAACTGTTGTTTACACGTTAGCGATCTGCAGTTGTCCTAGAGATCGACCATGTTGTAAGACTCTGTAAAACTTGGCAATGATTCAAGTCAATATTTTACGTAATATTTTTTTGTTCCCTTAATCTTTCTGAAAATGTTGTGTTAAAATGCTGTGTCGTACGTTTCTCCGCTTTTTTAACATGAGCGTTGCTATAAAAGGGCGTTTTGTTTATACCATTAAAATTAAAAAAAGAATTATATATAATATAACAGTGAGAAAACAAGTAAAAGAAAAGCTGAAATACAGTGAAAATTTAAAAAAAAAACTGAGTATTATGCACATTTTTAAATTAATGAAGTTGAGTTTTTACCGAATTATTTAATAAAATCAACTGTATAAAATATCGGACACAACTTAATTATCATAATTATTAGATGAATTTTCCATCATGTTTCCGTGAACTGTTATAATATAACTTATAACTAATATGACCAGACGTCCCGATTTCGCCGGGACAGTCCCGTTTTCAGGCAGAGTGTCCCGGTGTCCCCGAACACAGCTTCGGGACGCCAAAATGTCCCGTTTTCGAAAAGAAAGAAACTCGTAGTACAATTCTAAAAAATATAAAAAAGCGCTCATGCGTTTTATGCACCTACATAAACATACCGATAATCTTGAAGTACATAAATAGAAAAAAAAAGCGAATCCTAATATGACGTGAAAAAACATTAGGTATTGTCTTGTCAATTGTATTGTATATGAAAGTGTAAGGCTCCTAAAAGGAAAAAGTTGATAAGATATTTTATTTAACTTATTAAGGGGCTAGAATTCCAATAATCCATGCGCTTGGTAGTGCAAGACGAGTTGTGATCCATCCTCCTATATAGTAAAGTAAATTCACTCGTAAAATCCATGCTAATTTTAGTCAAAAACATGTTTACCTTAACATATTGCTTTATTTTGTTTATTATTAAAAAAAACCCTCTTTATTAAATATTAAACAAAGGTCTAGAATTCCAATCGTCCATGCAATTGATAACTGCAAGATGAATTGTAGTCTAGCATCTTTTGTATATACTCTTGAGGCGATTTTTCGCTAAAACAGCGCTATATAAGTTGTCCAAATTTGTTATTATTATGAAGTACCTACTTTTCTTTCGGTGTCCCGGTTTGGGAGAAAAAATAAATGGTCACGTTATTTATAACGCCAATCTTGCATTTGCACAAAAAATATTTGTAAAGGAATACTTAATTAATGTAAAATCTATATCGATCATCATAAATATAATAATACAACGTGGCACGGTTTGATTAATGTTAATAGCATAGCTGCAAGTTGGGTTGTTTACTATGTAAACACCACTGCAGAAGTACTTTAAAGTAAGAACGGCGTTCCTGAGATTATTATCTAAGAAAATGTATTTAATTTATAGGTTGAGCAATTAGAGTAAAGCGCACTTGGGGTGAAATATGACCAAGTTGCTCTAAATAAATGTAATTTTATTATCATTGTTTCTAAATACGAGTCTGAATTAGGAGCTTGGAAGCATTTTGTTCAGCAATTACTTTATTAGACGAAAGTAAAGCAAATTTATAATTTTGTACTTTAATTTAAATCGAGCCTCGAATACAAATTCTTTGAATATAAATAGAGAATTATGAGGTTTGATAAACCACATCACTTGTGTTGAGACCTTACTCCGAAATTACAATTACAATGTTTAAATGAGTTCTTTGAAAAACAATTCTTCTTTGACCTTTTGACTACCAGAATAATAAATATTGTTTTAAATATTTTCTAAACACACTAAATGAACGACACCAGAAGTGAGAGGGTTAATCGTTTTTATGTCTATTTATGTAAAACTTCAATAATTTTACTCCAATTTATTAGGGATAACTTCGTGAAGCTAATAAACCTCATTGTAGTATTTAGGACATAATAATTTAACTAGTGTATAATGAGAAAAACTCATTATTATACTTATATTTAAAAAAATATATAAAAGAGTCATATCCCGAAGAAGCTTGGTTTAAGCGAAACTGGTCGGTATATAAAATAATAAAGATTCTTGGATTAATACCATGTTTGGTGACCGGACAACTCAGAATGAAACCAACTCAGAAGCACTAAGAGTGACGATAAAAAAACATAATTTTTTTAAATTTTATTTTTTATTTTTTATTATTTATTTACAAAAAGATACATGAATTATAATAAATTTTTAACAATAATTAATTACATAATACATGTATTTCATGTACCCTCCTAAATAAGCAGGGCTTGTGTGTGTTGGTGTAATGGTTAAATAGATTAAGTTAGGTTAGGGTAAAATTATTTTTTTGCTTATAATGACCTTTCTGAGGTGTTTCTGAGTTGGCATGGAACCCTAGGTTTTTTGTTTTTAAAAATATAATGCCTAACGACACAGTAATTGTTTCTTACACAAAAAAAATGTTAAACTGAGAAATCACTAAACTCGGCTATGTGAACTACATAGATGGCGATGGAATGAAATTATTAGTTTTTAATTTAGAATCGGGATACTTGGTCAGATATTTTTAACGAAGGATTTTATTTTTATTTTGTTGTAGATACCGAATTAATCTTTACAAGCCGTAATAAAACGAAAGATAATAATAAATATTTAACTGAATGATACTTTACTCTCAATTCTACACTATATACCCTTCAATTATACATTTTAAGAGTTAGATACGTTTTTTTAAACTTAGATACAGAATGAACCAATTTTTTTAAGAGTTATTCAAACCATATTATATTTTATGTGAAATTCAGAGAAGAGCCAATTGGGGGATGTTTGCTTTTTACGAGAAAGGAAATAGGGAAATGAAAGGATAGGTAGTAAGATGAAATTGAAAAACACGGATAAGCAGGCAATTATCCTCCATATCTACAGATGTTATATTGGAGGAATAATATCCGAGGATTATTTAGATGCGTCTTAACTGTTTTTCGATTTAACTAATTTTCCAGAGCGATTCGTCTTCAACAAAAAACAAACGCATCACAAATAAAAAAATTCCAGGACAATAATGACAAAATCCTAAAATTAATAACTTTACTGATAGAGTTGTCAAAACCGTATGATCACAATCGATAATTAATTTCAATCGCATCATAAAATGAAATCAAATAAATATTTAATTAAATGAAGACAATATTAGCGAAACTCAATCGAAAATCTGGAGACAGAAAAATCAGAAAAGATATTGGCTCCGCTGGGACTCGAACCCAGGACCCTTTGCTTACATGGCAAGAGCTCTACTGATTGGTTCCGAACCTCAATCGGTAGAGCTCTTGCCGTGTAAGCAAAGGGTCCTGGGATCGAGTCCCAGGGAGCCAATATCTTTTCTGATTTTTCTGTCTCCAGATTTTCGATTGAGTTTCGCTAATATTGTCTTCATTTAATTAAATATTATAATTTGAGATTTTACTCATAAAGTTTAAAAAATTTAAAAAAAGCAAATAAATATAATTATTTATTTATTTATTTATTGTGAAAAACAGTTTATAATTATATATTCACATTTATAATAGTAACCAATATTCAAACCGTTTTTAAAAAATGGTCGGTTGGGGTTAATGTTTCCCGTGGAGCAATTCCGCCAATAGGCCACTTGCATCACATTTTTTTTAATTTTTTTCCGGTTTAGGCAAATATTCTAAGACATTCTGTATTTTTTTTATTTTTTTTTAATCGTATTTTTGAAACCCTGGGGATTTTTTGAAAATTTCAATCCGAAAAATCAGACCATTTTTTATAAACCGGAAATACGGGACATAATTTTATAGGTGTGAAAAAACGATAATTTCATAGCCGAAAATCATTTAAAAAAAAAGAACGTTTTCCACACGAATGGCACAGGAGAATAACGAGGCACACCAAAAATATTACATCTCATAAATATTTTTTTCCTTGATCCATCTTGTTGATCATAAATCATTATATTGTACAGCGTATATATTACTAAATTCAATGTAATATACTTGTGCTTGTAAATTATAATAATAATAAGAATATTATAAAATTTGATTTTGTTAAAATAAGCACCATAATCATTATACCTCTAAAACACGTACCAACATCTTCTTCACGTTCTGAAGAGAACCCCGTACATCTAAAATGTACGGGGTTCTCTTCAGAACATCTGTCAAAAAGTGAAATCAAATGATAAGTTCGCAGAGAACAAACAATAAATCTAGTGAACGAATTCAAAAATTCGCCTGAAATCAAAGTGATGCCATATAAAAAAAATAAATCAGTGTGGAATTTTTTAAAATTAATAGGAACATTTTCGGAGACGGGACATTTTCATGTAGTGACGTCATGAGCCCAAATAATGGATTTATTTATTTAAAAATAAAAACAACTGTACATTTCTAAACAATTTTACTAACATTTTCTTAATCTTAGTAAAAAGATCTATCCACATGATTTTTTCCAAGTCGTTATGAAATCCATGCAAGTGGCCTATTCAATCACTCTCTTTCAAGTCCAAAATAATTGAAATTATGCCACACACCATTTATTTGATAACCAACACCACTGCCATAGGTCAATATCGCCTTGCACCGCAGTGGGAGGAACAGATTCATACGTCCGTCAGTCCTGGTCACACTGACCCCAGATTGCTACTTCTCGTACGTTTTTCCTACCCAGAACTTCCTTTCCCTAAAAAATCTTCCACACAATATCCTCGAAAATGACATAGGCCCCAAGAGAAATTGTTTTCCTCGGGGCCTTCTGTGTAGAGCTAATTAAAAATAATGAAGGAGCCTGAATTGGCGAAATTACCCCACAGGACGCATTTACCCCTACAGACCTTCTATTCGTTTAAAAACTGTTCGGTTCAAATTGGGTCTATACCCAATTACTATTATAAATATAATTATATGAATGTGATTATTAGAGTATATGTGCCATATATGAACAACAGCACTATTACCGCATTTCCCCAGCCACTAACCACGAAAAACTACCGCAGAATAAACAAGAGCACACAAGTGAGCTTGCTATCGTAGCGCTACTAATTGGTACTCTGCAATGTAGAATTTCACAAAATATAATACCTACACTGTTGACAGAACGAAAACTGCTGGTATAATAATTGAAAACCCATATAAAAGCTGAGTTTTCGTACTTAAAGCCGAAGAAAAGCACCCTTATCTAATTTTTTTATTTCAAAACTGCTTAGGGAACGTACCCATACTACGTGACACGTTTAGGGGGGGGGGGGGTCTTCAAAATGTCACGCTCCATACAAATGAGCGGCGGGTTGCTTAGGATTTTGGTCACCGGGGGGGGGGGGGGGGTTAAAAATTGCAAAAAGTTGGTCACGTAGTATGGGTACGTTCCCTTAGGAGAACGGCTGCGAGGTATTTTTCGTACAAATTTTATATTTGGATTTGAGCCCTCTCGTGAGGAACGGCTGCGCGACCTTTTTCATACAAAATGTTGGATTTGGGGCCAAAATAATCAATCGAACTGAATGTATTTTCAATCAAAATTTATATATAGTTAATTTCAAAAACGATACGATACGATACGATTGTACGATACGATTGTACCACCCCAGCCAGGAGTACTCCTGTCCCGGTGAGACCGGTACACCAGGGGGCACTGTTTTGTTAGGACTTGGAACACATGCTCTGCGGATGGGAAGGAGGTTGGAGTTTAATCGACCGGTATACATGGCAACCTAATAAGCCAATATTGGAATTTAGGATGGTCAGGAATAAAGGAATGGATTGAGCGTAATACTTTCTTTTCGTTTTTGTCTTCCTTCTTCTTGCCTCTTCTCGGCATTTCTTGGATCTTCTTGGCTCTTCTTACCTCTTCCTGATTCTTCCCTTCTCTACTCGGCTCTTCTCAGCTCTTCATGGCTATTCATGGCTTTTCAAATTTCTTCTTGTCTCTTCTGGGATCTTATCGTCGTTTCTTGGCTCTTCTTACCTCTTCCCAGATCCTCTCGCTCCTCCTTGGCTGTTCTTGCCTCTTCTAGGATCTTCTTGCCTCTTCTTGTGTATCTTCTCACCTCTTCTTGGATATTCTGACTCTTATTGATTCTGCTTGACTCTGCTCGGCCCTACTTGGCTTATTCTTCTTTGCTTTCCTTGTCCCTTCTTGTCTATTCTTGCTTTTTCTTGTTTCTTGAGATCTTCTCGTCTCTTCTCGACTCTTCTGGACTCTCCTTGCATATTCGCATATTCTTATCTCTTTTGGTCTATTATTGACTCTTCAAGACTCTCCTTGCATCTTCTTATCTCTTCGAGTCTATTATTGGCTCTTCTCGACTCTTCTGGCTTCTTCTTAGATATTCTTGTCCCTTTTTGTGTCTTCTTGATTCTTCTTGTTTCTTGAGATCTTCTCGTCTCTTCTCGACTCTTCTTAACTCTCCTTGCACCTTCTTTTCTCTTCTAGTCTATTATTGTCTCTTTTTGACTCTTCTGGCTTCTTCTTGGATGTTCTCGTCTCTTCTTATCTTTTCTTGTCTCTTTTTGTCTCAGCTTGTCTTGTCTCTGATTATCTCTTCTCGAATATTCTCATGTCTTCTGGAATATTCTTGGTTATTCTTGCCTCTTCCAGCTCCTCCCGCCCCTCCTTGGGTGTTCTTGCCTCTTGGTTCTTCTAGGATTTCCTTGACTCTTCTTGGTTTTCCTAGGATCTTCTAGTCTCTTCTTGCCTCTTCTTTTATCTTCTCGCCTCTTCTTGGATCTTCTGGACTCTTCTTGGCTCTGGCTCTTCTTATCTCTTCCTTGCTTTACTTGTCCCTTCCTATCTCTTCTGACTTCTTCTTGTTTCTTAAGATCTTTTCGCCTCTTCTCGACTCTTCTTGACTCTCCTTGCATCTTCTTATCTCTTCTTGTCTAATATTGTATTTTCTTGACTCTTCTTGCTCCTTCTTGGATGTTATCATCTATTCTTATATCTTCTAATCTTCTTATCTTTTTTTAGTCTCAGCTCTTCTTGTCTCCGATTCTTGTTTCGTCCTCGTCTCTTTTCGGCTCTTCTAGGATCTTCTCGTCACTTTCCGGTTCTGCTTGCAACCTCTTGTCTCTTATCTTAAAATGGCGCTCAACAAATTATACAATTATTATTATTATTATTATTATTGGCTCTTCTTAACTTAACTATCGAATTTTCACCCATTGTTGGCACGTCTCGGTTCCTCCTGCCTTTTCTTGTATCTTGGTGTTTTTTCGAGTCTTTTCTTGTCTCTTCTTGCTTCTTCTTATCTCTTCTCGCTCCTTCTTGGCTGTTCTTGAGTTTCTTGCGACTTCTTGCGGAGTTCAATCCAGTTTTATACATGGCAACCTAATATGCCAATACTCGAACTTGTATGGGCAAGAATAAATATTTTGATAGTGTTGTTTTCTAAGTTATGTCATTTTCTTGCTTCAGTCTACTATAGTATCTGCTTACAAGTTCTTGCTTCTACTAGCCCCTCCTTCTGGCTTCTACTTGCTTCGTCTTGCTTCATTTCGCTTGAAGTGAAATATCACAAAACTTCGCTATACGTTATGTTATTATTATTATTCTTTATTTTTCTTGCACCTTTTTGGTTCTTCTAGTCCCTGCAGGTGTCTTCTTGCATGATCTTGTCTTTTCTAGACTTGTGGAGGCATTTGTCTCTTCGTGCATCTTCTAATCTCTTCCTGATTTTGCTCATCTTGTTTCTTTTTGTATCTTCTGTCATCTTCTTGAATATTCAAATCAGAAAATAGAGTACAAGCGTCGGGTGGGAATGCTATCCTTGTTCTACCGGTACTACAATGGAAGATGCTCCGAGGAACTAGCATCATTGATCCCTTCGGCACGGTGCATAGTCGGAAAACACACCAAACGCGTGCCCAATATTAGTAAACGGTTGACATCTGTCACATGAGAACGGGTCGTTTCTTCGACTCGTTCTTGTGTTCAACAGCTCGGCCGTGGAATGACTTGCCGGCCTCTGTGTTCCTCCCTCCTACAACATGGGTCTCTTCAAGACCAATGTTCACTCCTTCCTCTCCTCAAAAAGACCCTCCACATAGCATCCCAGATGACATAGGCCCTGAGGGAAATTATCCTCCTCAAGGCCTCCTGTATGGAGTCAATGTAAAAAAAAAGATAATCCAAAAGAGAACAAAGAAACTCATCCAAAGTGTGATAAACCGGCTTAATTAACGTTAACATTTGAGATAAAGATAAAAGGTGTAGGTACTTGAAAAGAACTTCTTCCAGATTTTGACTGAAACCAAACACCTGTAAAAAACCAAAAACCAAAAGCCTGTTAACCATTAAGATAAATAAAAAAATATTTGTTTATAATGTGCACCTCAGAGGGGGAAACGAATTTTCAAAAAGCTCAGATGCATAAGTGCGAGTAACTCAGCTAGTTTTTGTTGCTGTATATGTAGCCATCTCAAAACCATTAAGTATCTCATTGAAATAATATTGAAAGAATTTAACTTGTGTCTGCTTTTAAATAAACAAAATCCAATGATCGTGAAAGCAATAAATTTAAATTTCTTTGTCAGAAATTGCGTTATTATTAGGTTAAAATAAACAGATCGTAGAAAGCCATAAATAAAATTGTAATATGAGTGAGTCTTATCTTTAGATGTCTTCGTGTGATGAACTCCTTTGTGTCCTATGGAAACACTTACAAACCAAGGTCCATTTTTTAGTCTGTTTACAATAAATCCATTAACACCACTCGAACTGTTTATGTCGCGCTGGGCAAACACGCTGCGCTTTGTGTAACTTTATCAAAAACGGACAATATTTGAATACATTTGAAATATTTTTTTAAAAAATCACACATAACTTTCCAACGGAATGAGGTAAAATTAATTCGCGAAGACAAGAAAATTGCACTGATTCTAACACGTGTTCGTATCACTTTTCGGGAAAATATTGTGAACACCGCACAAGAGTCTCAACTACTCCCAACCGACTACAGCCAGTGAGTCTATGGCAACCCCTATCGGGGTGAGATTGAATTTTTTTTTTTTACATGAGCTCCACACAGGAGGCTCTGAGGAAAATAATTTCCCTCAGGGCCTATGTCATCTTTGGGGATGCTGTGTGGAGGGTTTTTTTTAAGGAAAGGAAGGAGAGGAGAGTTCTGGGAATGAAAAGGGTTTAAGGGGTGGGTAGGAATCTGGGGATCAGTTTGTCCTGGTCATCCGCCTCCAAGACCTAGACAAACCTCACCCCATGAACCCGGGCACCCCTGCTAAGTCACCAAACGTAGCGAACCACTTCGGGTGACCTATGGCAGAGGTGTTGGTTATCCAATAAAGGTTTCCGGGGCGGCGGTACCCATTCCCGCCCACCAAATTGTAAATTGTAGTGGGACAAGGTGTCGATATCCGATTCAGTCATTTGTATCAACCGTATTTCGACTAAGAACCACCAACATTAATATTCATTTTCTTAACGCATATTTTATTGGCTGCAAGAAAATTAAGATAATGTTGGTGGTTCTTGATCGAAGTGTGATACAGTTAAAAATGACCAAATCGGATATCGATACTTTGGCGCGGTCCGAAAATCCGAAGGTCCTAGGTTAGAGTCCCAGAGGTGCCAATATCTTTTTCTGATTTTTCTTTGATTGAGTTTCACTAATATTGTCTTCATTTAATTAAATATTACAATTTGAGGTTTTACTCATAATGTTAAAAATAAACAAATAATTTGCATAGTATGATTTCTTCCTCCTGTACATCCGAATACCTAATAGAAAGCTTATTCTCCGGAAAAAAGTAAGGAAAAATAAAACATTTTCACACAATGCTTGGAAGCACGGGCGTGGGCCATTGAAGGACCCACTGTGGATAGCATTGAAATAGAGATGAGTTGCTCCGCCAGTCCGCCAGATACAGAGCTCAGGCCGAGGGTACATTCACGGAACGTGACCCCAGGCGCTTTTGTGGACTACCGGAGGATTACTCCGGGGGAGGCGAAACCAAAACAGGGGAGAAACGGGTCAAGTTATTATCGCTGTAATAGCGTCGCCGCGACGACCACCACGCTCCGGGTTTAACTAACTCTCACCTCGAAAGCGCTACATCATTAGTGTAAGTCACCGTCGAAGGAAATGCTCAATCTACAGCCGTCTGACACAGTCGCTAAACGCTGCCAATATATAAGAGTCAGGCGAGACAAGTAATAAATTTTGTTAAATCTTGATTTAAGATAAATATTGAAAAACGACTAGGACGGCACATAATCGAAAGGTCCAATTTAAATATATAATTTGACATCATTACATAGAACCACTTTTCCTCTTTTTGGGGATGAAACCAATGTCTAAACGTGCTGACTTTTAAGGAAAGCGAAAAATTGAAATTCAGTTCTATCAACTTGTCATTAATTAGGTCTTATTCGATTATTTCATCCCTCCTCTAATGGTATCTACTTATCAAATTACTACAATTTTGATTACATGAATGCTTTGAATGGGCTGTCATTATTATAAAAGCTTGTAATTTGACCGTGACCCAGTGGAACCATACAAACAATTTTCAAAGTGACAAATTCCGAAATAAAAGATTGGTTTATTTTATCATTTTAATTCCCATCCGCCTTTCTAAAAACAGGATTTACTTTCATTTCCTTAAAAAAGAATACCATTTTTTTGTTTGTTTACAAGGCAGCACTAATAGAAATTCCTTTAAACTTTCTAAATGCCATTCTGTTAAAACACTGGCTGGATGAAAAAGGTGGCAGTGTTTCCATCGTGGAGCGCGGTGGGCGGGCCACCCTACTTTATGCTGACGATGGAAAAGGCCAGCAAATTTATTTAACCACAAACGCCAAAATGTTGAATCACCCAAATTTATCAAAGTCCCCTTTCACGCGGTTAGAAGTGTTACTCCACTCTCATGTGCATGTAAATAACAATTACTTTGTGTTCTCAGATTTCCTCAATGAATGCATGAATATTGGCGCACTGGAAAGCGCTTCGTGTTTCGTGTATACGATGTTGGTGAGTGATAATTGTCAGAACGAAATAACGAATAAATTAACGAATATAAAGTGAGTGAATTTTAGGCATAGCATTAAATATTTGAATATGGATGTTGTTACTTCCTAGAAAATATACAAAAGCCTGAGAAAAATTTCAAATAGAGACAAGCGAAATAATACTCTCAGGAGGAGAGCTCCTCCCTCTAAGGAATAATCAAGGGCTTTGCATCTGAAAGTAAGTGCCTTGTAATGAGTGCATATCCGCGAGGGTCTCCAGTAAAATTATACACGGAACTAACGGTGCAGTAATGGGCGCAGTGAAGATATGCGAGGAATAAGTAGAGACGAGTTACGGAGAACGGGCCAGCTGCAGCCCGGAGCCCGGAGCGCTCAGCGCAGACCGGAGAGATTACAAGTATCTAAACTGAGAACAGAGTGACTGCACGTGGATGAGAACTGAGAGCCGAGAGCCGAGAGCTGACTGATACTGATCCTTGATACCATAATATTACAATATAATACGAGGCCAAGTACCTAATCCATGTAACGCTGAGAAGGTGCGGGCGTCACGTCTCGCCCGTAACCCCATTAAACACCAGCTCAGACGACGCGATATATATCATATTTAATATGGACGGAGATTGCCTGTGATGTAAAGCCGCCACCGGTGTCATAATGTCTTCATTGGGATGCTGCATTTATCATGCCACGTCGCACAGTCACACTCCCATACATTACATTATTATAGGTGATCTCTAGGGGTACGTAAATTTCCCAAATAAAAAATCGTGATTTCGCATTTAAATAAACTCAAAATAGAAAATTTCGCATTTATTTCGCAAAAAAAAAAATTAAAAACTCAATTAAAAGCTAGCATTGTTGTAATTTGTACATTTTCATGTTTCATTGTTTGCCTGCGATCAGTTACGACAATGTTGTAGATACTAAAGTACCTCTCGGCATCAACACTATTGACAGGGCAATTGAGACATTGAATAGCTGCTTTTGCAAATCCAGGGTCCCAGGGTAGACAGATTTTGATATAACTAAAACTTGCATTACATCCACAGGAGCTTCTTGTCCGACCAATCGAAGTAATTGTCTGTGAAAATGAGAGTACCCGTCAATTAGTTCTTCTTGTGGTAGACTTTTGAAAAACGGAATTTTTGCGAAGCTTTCCACTATGGAATTTGAATTGACAGAAGAAGATGGCACATTTGCTGCTTCCGATGGACAAAGTAATCTGCCAATGTGCTTGTAGCACTATTTGTTGGATTCGGCCCCATGTGTACCAACAATTTATCCAAGTTCTTTTGAGCCGCTGTCTTCAACATCATCTACCCAACAACTCGTGTCGCCTCTGTCTGTTTTGAACAGAGTTGTAATAATTGTTAGCGCGTCTGATCAACATTTGAAAGCACGTAACGTAAAAAGTGCGAAAGTATTTAATTTTCAAATTTCGCTTTTATCGCAAATAAAATGCAGATTTCGCTTTTATCGCATCTATTTCGTAAAAACGAAATTAACGTACCCCTAGTGATCCCCTTTTAAAAGCTGTAAGTCAAAAAAACTTTGCCGTTTTGATAGATGAGTTTTTGATTAACCTGTACGTCACTGTCATCAACCATTGTAGGAAAGTACGGTTGTATGGATTAGGAAAAATGATTTGACCATTGACCATTTTTGATCATTTGATCATTTTTATAGGAATAATCCTATAAATGGACCAAAAATAATTGGAGTAAATTGCACATCACAAAGGCTAGATTTACGATTTTATGATTCTACAGGGAGGCAAAATTATTTATGAAGTTATATTAGATATCTACCAAGAGAACTTTTCTAATCAGAGGGAAGAAACCAGTAAAGTTAGCAAAACAAACAGGTTTAATAGGAAATGCCGTGTAATTAATCATTTGTTTATTTTTTATTAGGTAGGCATGTCAGAGCACTAATTTTACGGTACGTTTCAGTGGATGATAAGGAAGAGGTTTCATTGAAGGTATACTTGGAACGGGTTATTTCACGGAATTTGAATAATTCATCAAATTTAAAAGTTAATATTCAAGTTTTGCCCAAGTCCTATTCAAGTTCTGTTACTATTCCAGAACTGTGAAACATCTGAATTTAAACTTTGAAATTTGATGAATTTTTCAAATTCCAAGAAACAACTGCTAATCATGATATCAATACCTTAAAATAATGGTTTGACAAAAATTTATTAACATTAAACATTGAAAAAACCTATTATATACTTTTTAGTATAAATAACAAAAAAATACCTCCTATCGCCTTAAATATTAAAATTCATTCAAAAAAATGCGCCACTAAAATATATACCTACATGCCAAAATAATGATTGTCTATGCATAGCAAATAAAAAAGAAATAAAATATTTGGGTGTAATAATAGATAATAACCTTAAGTGGAAGACTCAAATTACCAATATTATAAATCGATTAAGAAAACTCATGTACATATTTATTAATTTAAGAAATATACTTAACATAAAAATTCTTAAAAATATATACTACGCACTAGCCCATTCAATACGGTATCGTTGCGTGGGGAGGAGCTTACAAAACCTCAATTTTGCCACTGGAAATTACTCAAAGTCTAATAATCAAAATTATTACTAGGAAACCATCAGATTATTCCACCTCTCAACTTTTTCAAGACTTTCAAGTCCCACCTCTAAAAAATACATTATATAAAAAATACGCTGCTTCAAATACACAAAGACTCTTCTAAGAAGTCGCACCACGCCATGGCACGCGTAGAGAGCAATAGGCAAAACACAGTGGGTCGCTTAAGTACGCCATTAATGCATACCAGTTTTGCACAACACTTCTATACCTACAATGGAGTGATGTGGTTTAATCAATTGCCAATGGAACTGAGGTTGGAACCTGACTATAATAAATTTAAAAATAGACTACACAATGATATCTTAAATAGTTTGGCTACCTAGAGTCGCATTGGCAATTGATTAAAAATACTTAATTGACAGTTTCTTTTTTTTATTTTATATTTTATTTATTTTATTTTATTTTATTTATAACATTACATTTGATACATTTGTACGGAAAAAATAACATAATAATAACATTGAAAAATAACTATAAAATGTGTACAAGTGTTATTATGTCTTGTGGGTCGATATTAGTTCCTAGCTAGGCAGATTGCCCGTTCTAAGGAAACCAATGCTGGTGAGAATGCAAAAAAAAATAATTTTTAACAAAATGATATATTTAACAGAAGTATTATTATTTTTTATCTATGCACGTATATATTTGTGTTATAATTTTTAATTTTTATTTTTAATAAACTTCTCTTATGTTCTGCCTTTACGCACGAGTAATTTCACTCTCGTAAAGGTTATATATTGTATACATATATGTATGTGTTTTTTACAGTTTTTTAATCAATGTTGCATGTGTAATTCATGATTACGTTACATGTGCATGTACACAAAAACTAATAAATAAAAAAAGACTCTTCTTTAGTTTTAAGCAGTTTTGGCTAAGAACTTTAAATATGTACGAGCTTTTGTATCAGTAAAATTTTCTCCATTACTCGGCAAGTAGCTAGAAAAATACATCCTAGAATGTAGATGATTACAACCCCATGCATACCAAACGGAGGCGATTTGCATGTAAGGTGTGTACTTAGCTTATTCCGGTCCTTCCCAGTACCTTTGTTAAGGTGAACTTAAATAATTACCATCATTGTTCCGTTTCGAATGCCGCTTATCAATCACCTCAATATTTAAAATATTACTCTTCAAAAAATTATTGGTTTCCTAGGAATTGGATGTTTGCTTGAAATACGATAAGATAAATGAAAAAATGACGCCTGATACTCTGATAAAAAATATATATCGATACTAGTTTAATTTCTGACACACTAGAAATGGAGTTTGCACGGGTAAGAGAGAACCGCGAAATATCAGAGGATGATAGATGCTTCTTACCTTACAGCATCCTCCTGATATAAGTAGCGGCCTTGTCTCAATCAATCCTGATCATCTTCCAGATAGAGAAGGGAATCAAGGTATGAATCAAGGCGTGCCCTAAGTGACAAGTGTACATTTATCATCTGTTATAATATCTATACAACGTTAATAAATCAATAAACCAAGTCCGCATAACCGATTGCCCAAAGTTTATAATCTGAATACCAACATTTTTTGCAATGAATTCAACCCGCCAACTTTATTTTAAAAATATTTAATATCACGGATAAAGACTTAAATAACATAAAATAGCACTTATGCAAAAATAATGTTAATAATATTATTTGTTCGGCCTAAATCCAGGTGCTGCTTATCGAATTCGCTATAAAAACATAACAGTAGTAGGTACATACAGTGGCGGCGTAAGGGGGGGGCGGAGGGGGCGGTCCGCCCCGGGTGCCAAGCACCAAGGGGTGACAACGACAACCCACTCGATATTTCAATAAATAACTACGTACTCTTGTATCTAGCTACTTACATTATCATATTTTGAAATGCGTCGCAACTATATATTTATTTTTCGAATAGAATTTCTAATTCCCTTTCTAAAACTGAAGAATCATTTTGAGAAGCTTGTATCAACACTCTAAGAGATGCGTAATCCCAACACCGGCAAAGCAGGCGTTGAAAGAAGAAATTAGCGAAGCTCAATCGGAAATCTGGAGACAGAAAAATCAGAAAAAGTTATCGGCACCTCTGGAACTTGAACCCAGGACCTTCTGCTTACATGGCAACAGCTCTACTAACTGAGCTAATTAATAATTTATCCAGACACTATCTAGATAGCCAAGGGCGGATATATGGAGGGGGGGGGGCAAGGGGGCACGCGCCCCCCCCCAGAGGGTATTTTTCTGTACTGTGGAGATTCCATCACAGTATATACTTAGAAGCTAAAACTGTATTACTTACTGTTTTGACACTTTCATAAACCTTCCTATACATACTTGAACTTGTAGAAATATACTTGAAATATGATACGTAAGTTCATTTCTCTAACAGTAATCGTTGATTTTTTGCCTTTCCGCCCCTTGTGCCCGCCCAGAAAAAAATCCTTACAGTAATTATTGATTTTTTTTGCGCGTCCACCCCTTGTGCCCCCCCCCCCAGAAAAAAATCCTAATCCTAATCCTAAAATTGTTGATTTTTTGCCCGTCCGCTCCTTGTGCCCCCCTCCCCCCCCCCCAGAAAAAAATCCTCGATCCGCCCTTGTAGATAGCATTTAGTTCGGGTTTGAATCTTGCAATATATATAAAGGTAGCGGCCAATAATATGTGCGTTAAGAAAATGAAGATAAAGTTGGTAGTTCTTAGTCGAAGAATGATACAGTTAAATGTGACCGAATTGGATATAGACACCTTAGCTCAGTTGGTAGAGCTGTTTCCATGTAAACAGAAGGTCCCGCGTTCGAGTCCCGGAGATGACAATATCTTTTTCTGTCTCCTTAATAAAATCTTATTTAAGGTCCACAATGAGCCAAGCGCGGATAACCAATTTTTCTATATTATCAATTGAAAGTAAAATGTTTTAGTAAAATGAAGTCTCGTAAGCATGTTTAGTATTTGGTGTTTTATTTTATGTAGGGTGTTCAATAAAAAAACCGCCCCGGGTGCCAATCTACCTTACGCCGCCACTGGGTACATAGAGAAATTGCGACACGTATTTTGAAGAAATAAAATTCGATTCTGCCATCGATAAGACTTATTTGGTCGACGGTTTCTGCGTTGTTTACTCAGCTTGAAAGCGCCATAAGGAAGTTTACGTATCTTTGAAAAATTTCATTAAAAAAACGCGGAAGAGTAAACACTTTGTGCTCTTGACAAAAAACAACCAAGGCGTCTTAAATTGGATTGTTAAACTTTGTTTTACATTAGCTCCACACAGGAGGCCCTGAGGAAAATAATTCCCCTCAGGGGCTCAGGGCCTATGTCATCCCTGGGGATGCTGTGTGGAGGGTCTTTCTAGAAAAGGAAGGATAGGAAGTTCTTGATAGGAAAAGACTATTAGGGGTGGGTAGGATTCTGGAAGTCAGTAAGACCAGGAGTGACGGACGTATGAATCCATCCCTCCAGGGTGCGGTGCAAAGCAAATTTGCCGCCAAGACCCGGATAAACCTCACCCCATGAACCCGGGCACCCCTGCTAAGTCACCAAATGTAGCGATCCACTTGCGGTGACCTATGGCAGAGGTGTTGGTTATCCAATAAATGGTTCCCGGGGCGGCGGTACCCATTCCCGCCTCCCAAACTAGTACATACCTAAGGTTTACACGTACAGGAAATACTTATTTATAATATTTTTTTTTTTTTTTTTTTTTTTTTTTTTTATGTATAATGTAATTTATTTATTTATTTATTTATTTATCTATAAAAGGTATGTTTGCATAACATTATTCGATGCCTGTCTCGCTAGGGAATACCTGTGTTGAGACAGGCGTAGAGGTACATAAATGAGTATCATACATAAGAATATTTAATTACAACATGAGAATATTTAAGGTAAGATACATACTGATTTATACAATTCAAACAGAAAGATGATTAAGATTGAGGGTTAATATCATAAAGAGAGCATTATATAGGTGAAGGAAGAGATGAATAAAGTAGTAAATCCTTTCGAGTCTATATAGGAAGTTATATTATACATATAGGATTTTACTATTTTAAGTTCTTTAATAAGGGTAAGGACATACGTGAGATGGTAATTCTGTCTATTTGTACTCTATTTTACAGATGTTAGCAGTAGTGTGGCGTCCAATACTTATAATCCATTTCTTTAAGTCTTGTTTGTATTTGGTCTTTGATTCGGTTTGTCTAATCGTGGCTGGAAGTGTATTGTATAGTTTGCAAGCTATGTATTTAAAGTGTTTTTGTCCAAAGGTGGTTTTAGAAAAGGGAGTTTGGAGAAGTTCTTTATTTTTGGCTCGTGTATTGTGTATCATTTGTGTTGGTTTGTATAGGATATTAATATAATCGTTGTGAGAACGGAGGTACGGTGTTTGAAACTTTATAGTTAGGTACACGTGCCATATTACCAGGATCTAGCCAATTTGGATGACTTTTTACTTCTGAGAAAAATAAATTCTCTCACGGCCTGTGTCATCTTTGGGGATGCTACATGGAGGGTCTTTTTGTTGAAAGGAAGGAGTAAAACTGGGACTTGAAGAGACCCATGTTTGTGGGTTGTAGGAGGAAACATAGAGGCCGGCAAATTATACCAAAGCCGAGCTGTTAAACTCAAGAACGACTCGTAGAAATTACCAGTTCTCATATGACGAATGTCAGGTGTCTTTAAATGTTGGGCGAGCATTTGGCGTGATTCCCGATTGTGCACTGGTGCCGAAGGAATAAATTATGCTAGTTCCTCCAAGCATCTTCCATTGAAATACCGGTAGAACAAGTTCAGCATTCCCATCCGATGCCGATACTCTAAAGATTGCAATCCTTTGTTAAGATAGGAGAATCTATCAAAACGGACCGGTTTCTCCAAAGATTCAAGGTTTTTTTGCAGGTATTTTGGGGCTTTTTGAAGAACCGACGGCTGATAGCACTCCGATCATCAAGATCCGAGTTTCCAGTAACAATTTACTTAATAAGTTCGCCATTTCAGTTGCGGTGTTTGCCATTGAGCCGTCAGGTCTGGTAAGACTGTGTTTGCCACACTTCTTGCCTCGTTCACATTCATACATCGTCTAATACATGCTCTTCTATTATTCCGACTCTTCACATGGCCCGACTCAAGTATCTGATTCACTTGTCGTGCCATGTCTTCCTCGGGCGCCCACGACTTCTTCTACCATTCACATTTGCGTCATATATTCTCCTTACACTCCTTTCCTCGTTCATTCGCTCTATATGCCCAAACTATCTGAGAGTCCCGCTCTTGAGGCGATTTTTCGCAATAACAGCGCTATGTAAGTTGTCCAAAATTATTATTATTATTATTATTAATCTTACTCATTACGCTTTCATCAGCCTTGCATTCTTGGCGGATCTCCACATTTCTTACACGATCGTACATGGTTTTACCACACGTACGCCTCAGGGATTTCATTTCTACAGCATTCAGTCATAATTAACATTATTCTCAAATATACCTATTTCCTCCACTTTATTCCGAAAACTGCCTGAAGCAAGAATACAATAATATTTATTGAACATACAAATATTATGCGGGAAGGTTCATACCTCCAAAAGGTATGAACCTTCCCTTCTAAGGGTAGCACAAAAGGAGAATTGGGAAACTTTTCCACAGGCACAATATTCTATTATAAGGAATAAGCGTTCGAAATATCTTTGCTGGTGACAGAAACATTATCAGGAAGACCCTTTTCCTAAATACCGAATGATGTTTTTATTACAAAATATTTAAATAAAATTGTTGTTTTTTAAAACGTTTCACTGTTAGTGACAGTTTTGGTCGAAGACCATCAATAATTTCCACCGGTTGGATATGAAATAAAAAATATATTGATGCTATTTAGTTTCGTTATCCACCATGTCATATACGTATCTGGAAATGTATTCTCGGTGAAAAAATGGAAGTTTTTATCTAAAAGAACAGGCAAGTATGTAAAATAAGCCAATTGAAATGCCGTTCGAAGGCGCACTCAAGATTTCACACGGGGAGATAATAATACAACCATGTTACAACCAAAATAAAGAAGAAAAGATCTAGTTTAAGTAAGCTTAAACTAATAACACTGTGCCCAATGTACCCGTTTTTACGATTGGGAGTTTAATTAAAAAATTTAAAATCGGGGTCGTAAAAAAGCCACATCGAAGTGTTAAAATTAACATAATTTATACGAAACACCAGGTTTAATCGCCGGGTTAATTCATTCTTGTATCATAAAAGGGAAAAATGGGCAATTTTAACACATATATCGTGTCGTAAATTACGGAACGTTTACTTTGGATAAAAATACAGCAGTAGGCGGCAAGTTTGTGGTGGACGAAGAAAACAATGAAGATTTCTAAATAGGAACATGGGGAGAGCAACTTAAAATAGCACAGCATCGTTAACTGCTCGGTAGATAATATCATTGAGGGAGAAACGTTCGGATGCGTAGTCGCCTCAAGTGTGAGATGTGAGATAGAACAAAGCCGCATAACGCGGAGCAATAGCACTTGACGCAATAAGTTTAGGAGCCGAGATTAAACGGTTAAGCGAATGCAGCTCCTTATCGCTTGGGTTATCTGACGCCGACACAAATATCATTATTCCTGTACAATCTAAAGCAACGTGCATTGGATCGCTTACGTTTTACATTTACGGTGGAATGCAAATGGAACATCAAGTGTTGCTAACAAAATGTATGCAATCTCGAGTAGGTGCGAGAACCACGTAGCAAGAATAACTGACGACGAAATTTCAGCACTGTTTACTTAACTTTGCCAAAGTTTTGATATGTAGTTCATGTTGTTTTCTGAAAAACCACTGAGAACCACTGTGTGTTAGGTACATAAAGACCATATTATTAAAGGTCCCCATAAGGACGTCAACAAAATAAATTTTTAAACAGTTTGATTTTCCAAGTATACAGAAAATGTATGCCAAAAACATTCCGGTACATCAACTCAAAAATGATTCAGAGGCACCTCACATACTCGTAAAACCAGAGCCAAACAAACAGACATACTAAAGCGTAGCTCTACCTTTGGACAAAGAAGCCCTGAATTTTTAGCAGTAAAGTTATATAACAAACTCCCAATTAGTATTAAACAAATTAAAACAAAAAATAGCTACATTAAGGACATTAAACCTTGGCTTAAGGAACTATCGGAAAATGAACTTACTAGTATACTTAAAACATCGTCGTAGAAATTTCTGGAAATCCTTACCCAAACCATGAAGTTAAACCATAGAAGTCGCTGAAAACTTATCCAAAACATAGTCCCCCTCAGCTTAGGATCTCCTAGTGAGAAGGACTACGAATATAATTTCTATTATTATATTTGGACCGGTTAGTGGTTGAGTGGGCATCGCGTTTGGGTCTCACCCAGGCGTTTCGTGTTCGATTCCTAGGCTGGCTAAGTCCTCCATTACCACATTTTCGCTAACCGCAACATTTTCGGCTAACTGTGGTGGTAGTAGGAGATTTTCAAATATTGTCATGTTATTCGAAACCTGGGAATGTTTTCTTTCTTAAAAAAAAAATGTCTATGTATATATTTCTAACAAATTTCACATAAAAAAATTAAAATACATATATTGTTACTAAATAGAAAAAAATTAATAGGGAGGTAGCTAACAATATCCTGGAGTTACCTACTCGTAGATGATGAGTGTGTTTAAAAAATTTTATCCAACTTTATCATGGAAGACAATGGATTAAAAAACAAGTTTATCAGCTTCAGAATATGATCAATGAAGATATTTTATATTATTTATACCAGCGTTCATCAAGAATATGTAGACATTCATTAACATAGTTTCGTAACCAGTATTAAAACTAAAATTTATTATAATTAAGTGATTTGGCACCATCAAGTATGTAGGTACGTACGACTTACAAATTCTTTCTATTTTAAAAAACCCTATCAAATTAAAAAATGTACGAGACATGATGCACAGAGTGTTATGAACGTTTGGGTAGTTCCCTGCATAAAGAAGAACACATTCCGTGACGCTTATTGCAAACTGCAGATGCAATGCAAACCCCTCCAAGAAAACACTTCTCCGTAATATTAAAATAAAACTAAGTACCTGAGATCTCGTTTACTGTGTAAGAAAATATTCTGAAGAAGTGCAAAATAACTTTCCTTAAGAAGTACTCGTAGTTAGATAAATAATACGGGAAATTATTAATAATACATTTTATGGATTCAGAACAAGATAACGCAAGGTTTATTATATTCTAATTTCTATAGCGCACATGCGTATTATGTTTTGTAGGAAAAGTAATTAAAGAAACTAGACTTTATTTGCCAAAATCAACAGCACAAAAACTAGCTAGTTCAGAGATCTAAATTTGTTTTTAGAATATATCCGCACCTGCGGTATTAAAATTGATATTAAACTTTAAATTAAAGTTTAATGACTACTCGAAGAGTTTTACCAGAAATGCTAATGTAAGAAAAAGGTCTGCTAGGAGTTGAGCAAGAAAACGATAATGTATATTATTTTATTGTGTTCTTCATTCATCGCGTGCGTGACCAAAGTTCAGCAAAGCGGGTAAAATAAATTTGGTGGACTTGTTTTGATCTATATTGAAAATCTCTAACAGCCATGTAGTACCTACTCACTATAATACAGAACAATTCTAATTTTACATGTTAATATTTTTAAACGTTAACACAGTGAAGATTAAAGAAAATCATCAGGTGAAATATATTTCGGTTATTTCAGGATACATTAAGAAAAAATATTTTACCTTCATTGTCAATGGTAAAGTATCCCAGTCCGTCACCGCCTCTGATGCTGTAGTTAATCCTCGAGTCTCCACCTGGCGGATCAGCATCCGTAGCTTTCACTATAAACACGTTGGTACCAATTGGCTGGTTTTCGTGCACTGAACCTTCTAACACAAAATCACTAAACACCGGAGCGTAGATATTTTCATTAACATCCACAATTTCAATATTCACTGTCGTTTCCGAATACAGGGGTGGAATGCCGCGATCGGTTCCTCGAATCGTCAGACTGTGTGACTGACGCTCTTCGAAATCAAGAAGTTTGGATGTGCGAATGGTGCCAGAGAGAGAGTCAATCTTGAAGATGTCGTCAAGATATTCTTCGTCTATTATGGAATATTGAATCTCACCCCCTGATCCCAAATCAGGATCGACGGCATTGACAATGGCAACGACTGTCCCACGGGGTACATCTTCTCTGACTTTTACGTTGAAGGTTGGCAAACTAAAGCGTGGAGTATTGTCATTGATGTCGTCTATTGTCACCCTTACCAAGGCATCGGCATAAAGTCCTCCATTATCTTGTGCTCTTATTCTAAGCTCATACAGACCTTGCCGCTCGCGATCCAGAGGCGCAGATACAATTAGAACTCCAGTACTAGGGTCCACGGAAAAATCCCTGGTGTCAGTCACCAATGAATAACGTATTACCGAAAATTCAATAGAATCAGCGTCTGTTGCATTCACTTTGAATATTGCTGTTCCGTTGATAGCATTTTCTGTCACTCTAAAACTAGCTAAAGTTTTTTCAAATTTGGGTGCATTATCGTTGACATCTAGAACTGTTATTGGCAACACTCTCGAAATACTCTTTTGTGGTTTTCCAAGATCGTACACGCTTACATTTAAATAATATTCGGATTCTCTTTCCCTATCCAAATAGCCTATAATCTTCAAGTCTCCAGTTTCAGGATCAATACGAAAGACAGAGTCTGGGTCACCACCTGATATGCCGAATATCAGTTTTCCATTGTAGCCGAGATCTCGATCGCGCGCTTTAATCCTTATGAGGGTGGTTCCTAAAGAGACTGATTCGTTGACTTTTATTTCAAGTGGAAAGTCCACGTATTCCGGAGTGTGAACATTCTCACCATACCTACTAGGCATCATCGCGAATTCCTCTTGACTGACATCTCCCCGACCGGGCATATTATTCCGTTCTGCTGCTGCTAGAACTTCTGTCAATCTTCGCGCGACACCGGTATCTCTACACTCAAAGCCCCCTGTTTCGTCGCTTAGAAGTCTTCCTGTTGAAGTGAGGGATTTTTTGGCATTTACTAAGTAAAAGTGTACCTTTACAATATCGGAATAATGCCTACCATCAGTAGCTGTCACGTTAACTTCTCTTTCTTCTACTCTGATGTCTTTCAAATCACAGCTAACACTCAAAACACCCGATGTAGAATCTAGACTGAAACAGTTATCTTCGTTTCCTGATACAATTCTATAGCTTATAATGTTTCCAGCATCAAAGTCAATCGCAGAGAGTGTAATAATTTCAGATCCAATGGGAACGTATCTAGGAACGTGACCCGTGCAGTCTATCTTTTCAAATTGCGGTCTGTTATCATTGATATCTTTAATATTTATTGTTAATTGCATTTCTGTCTGCCTTCTGTACGGAAGCCCCCAATCACTGGCTCTAATTCTTAAAATATATTCCCTTTTCATACTCTCATAATCAAGCACATTAGTTGTTCGTATAATACCGGAAAAGTGGTCGATCTCAAAGGGGACAGGATTAAGATTCGCTATGCTATATGAAATATAAGCATTTTCGCCGGAATCTTTGTCTCTGGCCGTTACTTTAGTAACTGACGTTCCCGCTGGTTCATTTTCATCAAGCCACACTGTTATTTCTGACTTATCGAATAGTGGATCATTATCGTTTGTATCTAAAACGTTAATTTTAACCTTGGCAGAAGATTGTTTCCTAGTTCCTGTATTTCCTTGATCTATAGCGGATACAGTGAGGGTGTAAAACGCCTTAGACTCGGCATCCAATGCCACTGCGGTGTATAACATCCCCGTATCGGGATTGACGTAAAATTCGCCACCTTCATTACCACCAACAATTTCCAAGAACACTTGTGCATTCTTTCCGAGGTCTTTATCGGTTACTTTTAACCTTATCACTGGAGTATTGATAGGCGCAGTTTCAGGAATTACCACTTCATAAATTTCTCGGTGGAACACGGGGGCATTGTCGTTAACATCTGCTAGATGAACCGGTATTGATTTATAACTTTGTTTTGGGGGAACACCGAAGTCGGTAGCTTTTAATGACAAATTGTAACCTTGCGGGGTTTGTTCTCTATCCAGAAGCGCATGTACGATGATATTGAATTCTCCAGGTTGATTGCCAGGCACAATTCTAAAATGGCCGTCAGGATCTCCATCGACAATTTCCAAGCTTTTAATTTGTCCGTGAATGCCATCATCCTTGTCGACGACATTCACTATAGCATAAATTTCTGCAGTTGAGTTTTCAACGATGTCCGGCAAATGATGGACAAATATTTCAGGAGCGAAGAGGTTCACCCGTTTAACACGAATTACTAGTTTAGCACGCGATGCATGTGCGGAACTGGACGAACGAAAGAGAGCTCCGCGGTCTTCCCCTAATACTGTGAGTTCATGGCGAGGACGTTCATTAAAAATCAATGGTCTCGTAATTGTTACCACGCCACTCGTGGGGTGAACAGCGAATTGATCAGTATTTTCTAAAAAACTATAATAAATTTCACCGTTCGGACCTAAATCAGCATCCTCGGCGGAAACTTTTACTATACTTTTATGGAGTGGAGTATCTTCCGGAATATCAATCGAATAAGATGTCGGATAGAACAAAGGGTTTAAATCGTTGGTGTCTAAAACTTTCACTATCACTGTGGTATCGGCCTCAAAAAACACTTTATTTTTGCCATCTCTTTTAGTAGCCGAAGCGCGCACTTCCAAGATGTATTTGTCCTTTCTTTCACGATTAAGCACGTCGGAGTTTCCAGTTCTAGTCCGAATGGATAAAAAACAGAAATCTCCCACTAGCCTCTCTTCGGCTTTGAAGAACTTATCACGATCACCGCCGATGATCCTATATCGGATTTCAAGCTCGCTTTCGGGGTCCACCCAGAGCCCGACAATGTCTTCCCCGGGAGGTTGCTCCGCGTAGATCTTCCCGACACTGTTCTCGGGGATGCTGACGTTGTACACCGGATGAGCGAATCGAAGGCTCCCATGGCTTTGGCCAGAGACCACCGTGAATAAATACAGAAGACATACTGCTAGTACGCCCGGAAACATTCCCAGGCTGTATTGCCGGTTTCAACTCATAGGATCTGAAACAAAAAAAATAAAAACATTATTACAAACGAATACCCTGCAACAAAAATAAACAACGAGGTACAAAATGTTAGAACAATAATAAGTACCCTGAAACGCGGTTTTGACACACTCACGGCGAGAACAGAAAACGTAAAGGACTTAGATCAAATTCATATGACGTCTTCCAAAGAAAGCGACTTGACTTCTTGACACCCGTGGCGTTGGAGCGCGTCGTACCACTTACTGAGTGGAATTAATTGTTTATAGGCACACCGCACCGGTTGCACTTGGAAAACTGTAATTCATAGATTAGATAAGCACAAAATGATTCATTTTTCATTTACAAAGAATTTGCCAATGAAAAAGATAAAAAGATTAGATAGGTGTATCCGCTTAAGTATTACGGACAGGCGCCGTTTTATAATCGCTTACTTTTCCTAGACAAGATAACAAATTAATCCAAAAGTCGCGCGTGCGTCGGTGTGAATTGCAGTCCATAAATAAATACGGAAAATCTATAGGTAGGTACATTTATACTCCAAGAAAATAAAGGCAATTTTATTTTTTCCATTTTGAAAATCAAAATTTTGTTGAATTAACACAATAATATAACATAGTTTCAATTCCACTTTATTATTTCTTTATTCAACCGGCTTCGGTTGATCCTGAACCTTCTTCAGGGGTGAATAAAAATATATTGAACATAAAATAGATATTATACGTGATATTTAAAAGAAAATGAGAGGAGTGCCTAAGAGGGAGGAGTGAAAGTGGGCGGGGGTAATGGAAATATTTAAAAAGGGTCTGTTAGACAAATCTAATTGTTTATTAAGTAAATTGGTTTTATTTATTTTTAACGATTTTTTTTTTATATCAAGGGCTTCAAGTTTATGACGTAGACCTATCCCACTTCCATGTAATACATCTATCCCGGAAAATTTATTAAATTAGTGATCTTTATCTATTAGGTGGGTGGCGAATTCTGAAAAACCTACACTGTTAAGACATCTCAAGTGTTCGACCACCCTTGTTAGAACATTTCTAGCAGTATTACCTAAGTAAAATGCTGGACAATCATTACATTTAAGTTTATAGATGCCAGAATGGCTTAAGTTATTTACTTTATCTTTAGAATTTATTAAAAGTTTACCTAGGTTGTTATTAGTATAAAAAGCAGCTTTAATTTCTGCAGGGAATTTAGAAAAAAATGAGGATGAATAAAATTCTACGCCAACCGTGGTTTTTATTATCTCTGATGTTGGTTGTTTTATTATAAAGGAATTTATTGGTAGATATGAGATTAAGTTTTTTTTGTAAGGATTTTATCGATTGAGCTATGGGGGTATCCGTTATTTATTACAATAGATTTGATTTCAGAGAGTTCTTCACTAAAGTTAACGTAAGATAGAGGAATGTGAAGGTCTGTGAAAGGCAGAATGTGTATGGGGAATGGGGTGGTTTGAAGTACTTTGAGTTACGGCATCTGTGAAGGTAGGTTTTCTATAAACATTGAAATTAAATTTATTATTAACAAGGTCTAAGAAATTTAAACAACAATTTTTTCCTATTTCCAAAGTGAACTGAATTTTTTTATCGAATTAATTTAGGAGGGACAAGAAGGGGTTAAGTTGATGTTCGGTACCTTTCCAAATACATCTTATGTCGTCAACATAGCGTTTCCACAAAAGTCATTTTTTAGAAGGGGTGAGTTAGAATTAAAAGTGCAGTGGACATCCAGACCGCCCTCCACTACTTTCCAACTACATTCCAATACAAAAGTGAAACTCTGCAAGATTTAATCTTGTAGTTTCAGGTTTTACATAAATAAATAAAGGCAGTACAACTTTAAAATGAGAAAGAAATAATACAAATAAAGTTACGATAGGTAATAAAGTTACGATAAGTAATAAAAAGTACATAAATCAAATAAAAATAATATAAGCAACAAAAATTTAAAGTACAGTGAGATATAATAACAATAAAGTTACGATAAAAAAATTACATACACGATACAAGGAACAAAAATTTAAAAGTACGGTGATCAGAGGTTTACAAAATCACAACATTAAACATGTCAATAACATTCAGTAGTATTATAATAATAAACCAATTAACTTCCATTAATTGTATGTAATATGAACAAATCATAGATAGGTACTCTTCGATATTTGATGGTATTGAAGATGTAAACAAAAACAATAGAACAGCTTATACAATGAGAAAAGTGAAAACACTAAAAATTAGTACCTATATAATAAATTTTTACGTCATGTCAAGATTCAGCCAGTTTGATGTTTTCAAGGTTCAGTTAGATGTCGTAAGGATGTATGTATATTATTATAGCTCGTCGGTACTTTTAGCATATTATGTTTTGGCTGCCATAGCGGTTTTTTGGAATGTTGACATGTGACGTATTACTATTATCATCGTTATTAATTATTATTAGTGCCATCCTTAAAAGTCATTATGACTTCAAGACTTCGATCAATAAAGTCCTCAAGATTGATTTATTTGAAATCGTGCGAAAATATGTAAACTACTTATCTACCACAACAGCATATTCTTGGTGAAAAACAATGCACGCCACTGCAATGTAGATAACATGAATGAAACAGAATTGTAACATGACCTCATAATTTCCCAAACTTCGAGTAAAATAAACAAATATTGAAAACAAGGTACCTACAATTACCACCAACAGATTCATGAAAAGCAAGATAAGAAAGATAATAAAAAGGTTCATGTACATTCCAACGCTGTATCTAATATCGTAATAAACATCCCAAAGAGAAAAAAAATCCGCTAGACAAGTATGAAGACACAGAGATTAGAAAATTTTATAGAGCACTTACTATCCACTTGGAGCCACATTTTTTTTATATTATTCGAGTCACGTAAAATTTCGCTGGAATTTTGATGACATAGGTACTAATAAGCTTGCAAACTCTCAAGGGAAAATCTTAATTCTTACAAGAGAGCTAAGACATACAAGTAGCAGGTATCTGCATCCAAGCCAGAGGAAAGTAAATAAAAAGAAAAATAATGAAAACGAAGGCCCCTGTTTTCCCAAAGGAGAATGGAATGTAAAAATTCAATAAAAAACACTTTATGTATAACTTATAACTTATAACAATCACTACATCTAATAATACTTCATACATTTTACAACTCAATTATAATATTAGATATCCTTTTTCTCTCTTTATTTTTCCTCCTTTCTTTTTTATCTCTTCTTCTTTCTGTTACATTCCTTATCTATTATATATGAACATATAAGATAAATATGATTTTTTGTTTACTTTTAATTATCTATTTTTTGTTTTAAGTGTAAAAAAATATTATTTTTCCTTTGTTAAATTGCGGTATTACATGCGTTTTCTCTGCCTTTATAATCCGAGCTTTGCTCTAAAAAAGGTATAAGATGTAAATTAGTGAATTTTTAAGAAAAAAACTATATTTAATGTATGAAAACATGTACTATATTATGTACTATTATATTAAATAAATAAAAAATAATAAAAATAAAATGTCCACAATAAAATTACCACGCAATTCTTGCAATTTTGGATTAATCTATATGTGTATATAAAAATGAATCCTTGTTTCCCTTGGTCACGCCATAACTTGAACGACTTTACCCATTTCATTCAAACTTTGGGGATTTGATGTGTGCAGTGCATGCCCGCGATGATTTTTATATACAATAGTGAGTTCTGGCATCGTGAAATTATGAATTGCTAACCGTTAATCCGATTGCGATGAAACTTTGGTGAGTTTTTCTGAACACGCCCGCGAATGTTTCTGTACATACTGTAGAACTCTGGCATTGTGAAATTTGTATAAAAAAATTGCAATATGTGGCTCGCGAGCTGTTTGAAAACTGAATGTACCGGGACTGAACGTATGAAATGCGGGAGGGAGGAGGGGAACTCGGGAGGGGGGTTCGCAGAACGGGGAAAGCGGGCGAGGGGAGTAAGGAAAGAGAAGGCGGAGTGGTAATACGGGAGAGAATGAGGTAGAAGGGGACTTGACGAATGGTAAAGGACACGCAGGGAGAAACAATTGTATCAAAAAGCATTACAATGAACAATTTGTTTTGAAACAATATATTTATTTATCACTAGTTGGTCCCGGTATGCGTTGCTATGCCATTTAATAAAGAAATTGTTTCTACCTGAGTGTCCTTTCCCATTCATCCCGTTCCCCTTCCGCCTCCCTTTCTTCTCCTGCGTCCTCTTCCCCTCTTGCGTTCCCACTCCGTCATCTCCACCTTCCCTCTCCCAACCCTCCCTCCCCCCGCCCAACCCCTTCCCCATCTCTCCCTCCCTCCCGCCTTCCATAGCAATAGCCGCTTCCTCGCGTGCCACCAATAGCAATTTTTTTATACAAACTTCATAATGTCAGAGCTCACCGGAAGTTTTATAACAACCTTGTCCTGACATTAACGAACACACGAAAAAGAAGAATTATCCAATTTGGTGCAGTCGTTCGAAAGTTATGCGCTTAGCAACACATTCAGCGATTCATTTTTATATAAGAAGATAAGATCATTCATTCCAGTTCGAATTGAATATTCATAGCTAAAACGGGACAACGACTGTCGGGTCAGCTAGTACTATATAATTTTGTAAGCAACCACATGATAATAATAACTGACATTAATTCTAAAACTCTAAAAACATACACATACTTTATAATTTTAAAGCCGTAAGATAACAAAAAAACAATATTACGGCTTTTGATAAATTATTACTATGTCCTATGACAACTATTCATAAACACACCTACAATGAAGTAGCACGCGAAGTACGCAACCAGTATTGTTATTAAGAAATCTACTCCACTTGTCATTTGGTGTGCTCACTTTTTCATGGAAATCACTTTAAAGCCTGGAGGCGAAGAACTATCATTGTGTAGGAAAAGTGTGAATGTAGGTATAAATTTCAATTTGTGAATTCTCCAGCAGGAGATGTAAATTGTTTCGTGTGAGGCATCGGATCAGAACTTCACCAAGTATCTTACGCGCCGCCGGCGCCGGGATATCATTTAATATACAAATAAATTCACACGAATCTGATAAAACAGACGTCTTTTGAATACTTTACTAGGAAAACTGTCTACTTACTTAAAACTTAAACTAGTCTCTTTATTTAATTAATCACTGTGTGAAAAGTAGTTAAATATGTATTTCACGTGCTTTCTTCTGTCAATACAGACAGAAGAAAGTACGATACGATACGATTGTACCACCCCAGCTAGGAGCACTCCTGTCCCGGTGAGAACGGTACACCAGGGGGCACTGATTTATTAGGACTAGGAACACGTGCTCTGAGGATAGGAAGGAGGTTGGAGTTTAATCGACCGGTATACATGGCAACCTAATAAGCCAATATTGGAAATTAGGATGGGCAGGAATAAAGGAATGGATTGAGCGTTATTATTTCGTTTTCATTTTTGTCTTCCTTCTTCTTGCCTCTTCTCGGCTCTTCTTGGATCTTCTTGGCTCTGCTTGCTTCTTCTTGGATCTTCTCGCCCATCCTTGCCTCTTCTCGATTCTTTCCTTCTCTTCTCGTCTCTTTTCAGTTCTTCATGGCTATTCATGGCTTTTCTTGTATCTTCATATTTCTTCTTGTCTCTTCTGGAATCTTATCGTCTCTTCTCGGCTCTTCTTGGCTCTTCCCAGATCCTCTCGCCCTTCCTTGACTGTTCTTGCCTCTTCTTGGCTCTTCTAGGATCTTCTTGTCTCTTCTTGGTTTTTACAGGATCTTCTAGTCTCTTCTTGGCTCTTCTTGTGTCTTGGCTTTTCTTGTGTCTTCGCTCTTCTTGTGTCTTCTCGCCTCTTGTAAGATCTTCTGGACTCTTCTTGGCTCTGCTTGGCTCTGCTCGGCCTTGCTCGGCTCTTCTTATCTCTTCTTTGCTTTCCTTGTTCCTTCTTGTCTCTTCTCGGCTCTTCGTATGCAGGGACACTGGAGGTCTAGATTTGTTCAAAATTAAATGTAGATAAGTTCATTAAAAAAAAAAAAAATTTTAGAATCCTTGCGAGAGCCTTGAAGAAGTAACCATATATTACTTATACCAGGGCGGGTAAGTAGTGGCTCTTCTTAATTCTCCTTGCATCTTCTTATCTCTTCTTGTCTATTATGGTCTCTTCTTTTATGTTCTCGCCTCTACTTATCTCCTCTTGTCTCTTTTTGTCTTAGCTTGTCTTGTCTCTGATTATCTCTTTTCGAATATTCTAATCTCTTCTTGTTTTCTTGTTGAATGTTCTTGTCTCTTTTTGACTCTTCTTGGATCTACTCGTTACTTTCCGGTTCTGCTTGTTACATCTTGCCTCTTATTGTATAATATTGGCTCTTTATAACTCACCTTTGCTTTTATTGCACCTTCTTTCAATTTTCACCCTTTGTTGGCTCGTCTCGGTTCCTCCTTCCTTTCTCTTTTCTCTTCTTGCTTCGTCTTATCTCTCCTCGCTCCTTGGTTGTTTTTGGTATTTCTTGCAACTTCTTGCGAAGATTAATCCATATTTATACATGGCAACTTTATATGCCAATACTCGAACTAGGGTGGGCAAGAATCAAGATTTTGATTGAGTGTTGTTTTCTAAGTTCTGTCATTTTCTTACTTCTTTCGGTCATTTCTTGCTTATTCTTGCTTCTTTTTGCCTCTTTTTCGTCTATTTCAGTCTACCCTAGTATCTGCTTACAAGTTCTTGCTTGTACTAGCCCCTTCTTCTGGCTTCAACTTGCTTCGTCATGCTTCCTTTTGCTTGAAGTGAAATATCACAAATGTTATGTTATTATTATGTTTATTCTTGTTTTTTTTTTTTGGCCCTCCTAATCTTGCTTGCTGGTTCTTCTAGGCCCTGCAGGTGTGTTCTTGCATCATCTTGATTTTTCATGACTTGTAGAGGCATTTGTTGTCTCTTCGTGCATCTTCTAGCCTTTTCCTGATTTTGCTCTTCTTTTTTCTTCGCGTATCTTCTGTCATCTTCTTGAATATTCAAATCAGATAATTCAAAAGATAACAAGGAACTCATCCTAAGTGTAATAACCCGACTTAATTAACCTTAACATTTAAGATAAAGATAAAAGGTGTAGGTAGATTTTGACTGAAACCAAAAACCTGTAAAAACCTAAAAACCAATAGCCTGTTAACTATTAAGACAAAGAAACAAATATTTGTTTATAATGTACACGTCAGAGGGGAAAACGAATTTTCGAAAAGTCCAGAACTGAACACCTATAGAATGCATCTCAATGCCATAGGTGCGAGTAACTCGACTTATTTTTGTTATGGAATATGTATCCCAAAACCATTAACTGTAGGTACCTCATTGAAATAATAATGAAAGAATTTAACTTGTGTCTGCCTTGTAATAAACAAAATCCAAAGATCCTGAAAGCAATAAATTTAAATTTCTTTGACAGAAATTGTGTTATTATTAGGTTAAAATAAATAAAAGTGAGTCTTATCTTTAGATGGGTGATGAAATCCTTTGTGTCCTATGAAAACACTTGCAAACGAAGGTCCATTTTTTAGTCAGTTTACAATAAATCAATTAACACCATTCTTAACACTCGAACTGTTTATGTCGCGCTGAGCAAACGCGCTGAGCTTTGTGAGAGTTAATCAAAAACGGACAATATTTTGAATACATTTTAAAACATATTTTAAAAAATCACACATAACTTTCCAACGGAATGAGCCAAAGTTAATTCGCAAAGTCAAGTAAATTGCACTGATTCTAACACGTGTACGTATCACTTTTCAGGGAAATCGGTTAAGGAAATCGCCGGATACTTTAGAAAGAAAGCAGGACCCGAAAAATACGCATCCTACTTCGACAAGCACACACCAGTTGTTTCTCCTGTCAATACAGACAGAAGAAAGTGAGAATTAATTATTAAGAGGGATGGGAGTATTTCAGTGAATTAAATCATTATAAAATACATTTTTTAAAATTAAATCAAGTCAATATAAGCGAAACTCATTCGAAAATCTGGAAACAGAAAAATCAGAAAAAGATATTGACACCTCTGGGACTTGAACCCAGACCTCTTGCTTTCCGGGCAAACGCGCTAACCACTGCTGCGCCACGGTGTTGATATCAAATTCGGTCATTTTTAACTGTATCATCATACTTCGACTAAGAATCAGCCACATTATCTTCATTTTCTTAACGCATATATTATTTGCTACTATCTTCATTTAATAAAATATTACTATTTGAGGTTTTACTTATAAAGTTAAAATAAAAATAAAACGAAAAGAAAAAAAATCATTGAAGAAGGAGATAACAATAATAATCTAAACGAAAATATGAAAGAGAACAAGACACAGAAAACAGAAAAAAGACGATGGTCACAACTGGGACTCGAACCCAGACCTCTCGTCTAACCGGGACGTGAGAGAGGACTGGGTTCGAGTCCCAGTTGCGACCATTGTCTTTTTTCTGTTTTCTATGTCTTGTTCTCTTTCATATTTTCGTTTAGATTATTATTGTTATCTTATTCTTTAATGATATATTAGGTTGATGGAATAACCTTCAAAAGTTATAAAAGAGAGTTTTTCTTATAAAGAATTGAAAAAAAAATACATTAAAAAATATATACCTATATTCTAGAATTTCATCAGTTAATAATATATCGAAAAAGACATTTTTGGTAAAAATGATATCCATCCAATAAATGAAGCACAATCTAAAGGAAAATATTTTTTCTTACCTACCTACACCATTATTCTGAAGAAATTTTGATTTTTTTGCCTTTAGGTTGTTTTGATTTTTGTATTCAACATGGTCCTTTCAAAATAAACACCGCCTTCAAAACATTAAATCAACTACCCCGACACAGGTCATATCTCCAGAGGAAATAAAACACTTTGAAATGTATCCTGGGTGCCAAGCTCCAAGCTCTAAGCATATTGCACAGGTAATGTAGCCTTTGTAAGCTGAAATTATACCGATGTTGAAGTAAAATATGTTCAGAAAAGCAAATATTGAAACCTTATAATTCACTTTTCCTACAAACATTTGATTTGAATGTAATATACGAGTACTCAAATGATTGAAGAGTTATTTCACAGAACATGAAATGTACCCAAACACTAGAGATTGAAGTTAAATAAATATGTTGTAAAGGAAAACGAGTCAAATATTTAAACTATAAAGCGTATAAAGCAGAAAATTATTTATCTAAAGAATTAAAAATTATCAACGCGACTTTTTAATGAAATTTACACTGGACTAAATAATATTTGTAATTTTTTGTACATAATTATGTAAATTATTATAATATAATGTTACAGTGTGTGGAAACTGAAAATGCTAAACGGCGACAAAAACATAAATAAAACAAAGGTCTGAAATGAATCAAATAAGTAGTTACCTCCGATAATAAAAGCTACAAAATATTGTTCAATGCTTTTTGAAATTAATTTGTAAATTTCCGCAGAAAATATTCATCTAAACATTTTACAGAATCGTAAATAATAAATGTACAAGGAAAATAATCATATTACTGCTCTGAAAAGGGTTCCCACATTCAGGAGAAATTAATAAAGAATAATGTGTTAACAAATTAATGAATTATACTTTTAACTCTTTTATCGCATTATTTTGGTTGGATCAGCAAAGTAGGTATTGAAATGCCGGGATTTAAAATTTGTAAGGCTAACACAGTGAACCATTTACCATGGTATTACTTAAATACTGCTCAGTGTTTTACTAAAATATTTGTAATTTAGCTATTTTCTGGAGCGCTATTGTAAAATGTCAAAACAAGGCGGCTTATGAAATTATTTTAAAAAAATATGTAAATTATATAACAAGTTTTTTTGCGATTTCCAACCATCAGTTAAAAGTGTTTCAGGGATTGGAGGATTTGGAGGGCGATATGCTTCTGTGTTTCCCAAATCATGGAGGTCATGAAAACTGATGGGTCGAACAAAAAAACGTAAACCTTGGTATTTCGGTTAGCCTTTTAATTTTTCAAGAAACTCAACAATGCAAATAAATAACGTTGAATCAACAAGACGACCCCGTTCTCTCTCATACAGCTCCTCGGCGTGGGCCGCACGCCCCCTAAGGGGCAATTCGCATGTTTTGTTATTAATTATTCCTCGCTCAAATTTAAGCGGGCTAAATCTGCCGCTCAAGCCTTGCAATACCGCAGAACAGTTCACCTTTTAGACGCCGCGGCCGAGGCGCTAGCAATCATGTGTTAAATCTGACAAAACTTACGTAAATAATTGAATACTTCCATGTCACCAAAATTTAAGTATTTTCCTAATTTTGTAAATATGGACTATTATATTCATCTAACGATGAGGAAATGTCGATATTATTAAATGATAAATCAAAATTTTTAAAGCGCTGAATTTAATGTCACTGAAACAATTATATACAAAAAATATTCTAATGTACGCATTAAAAACCCAGGATAACTTTACACAGACAAACACGAGCCGATTCACAAGATCTACATTACAACATACATTCCACCAACCTACAACTAAAACGACATTTGGACAAAGAAATATGCAATACTTCTCTATAAAATTATTTAATTTAGTCCCTCTTGCAATAAAAATCATTAAAAAATAACCGACTTCAAAAAAAGCAATAATGGCCATTATACACGACATCTTTTTTTAGCCCGATTCCAATTAGACACAAAAGTCAAAGTTTTTCGCTCAACGCGATCGCTATTTTCATCTCTATTTTCATATCTACGTTTTCAATTGTCATCACTGCAAACAACTCATGAACCATGCTGTTTGCTGTGATGCCAATTGAAATCGTAGATATGAAAATAGAGATGAAAATAGCGATCGCGAAGAGCGAAAAATGTATACTTTTGTGTCTAATTGGAATCGGGCTGAAAAAAGAAGTCGTGTATAGCGGCCATAAAAGACATGGGAAGGAAGAATATAGATACAATTTTGCAACCTAACAAAGATTAATGCTTGTATTATACTTTCTTTTAGATTTAACTTTATAATTTTTGTCTGTAATATTTTAACTTATGAGGTGATTTTTCACAAAAACGGCGCTCTATAAATTGTCCAATTATTATTATTATTATTATAATGTAAACAAGAAAACTTGTACAATGTGTCCCTAAAACGGGGTACCCCAGTAAGGACATATTTTTCTCTAATAAACTGTAAAACAAAGAAAAATATGTACAAATTCTGGTGAGGGATTTAAAAGTTTCAACGCAAGTCCATATCACAGAAATTTACGCAAATTACCTAATTTCAAGTATGGACTATTATGTTCATCATAGTGCAGGCATAAACTTTCTTATTAATGTGTGTTTATCGGAAGTGACCTGCCAGGTAAGTATGTTTTTTGTATCTACTTGTAAATAATAAAATTATTTTAACGAATTGTACGGCGAGAAGAATTCTTAATGAATTGTACGGCGCCCTTGATGTGATTTTTCACAGAAACGGCGCTCTACAAATTATCCAATTATTATTTTTATTACACATGCCGGAAAAAATCAGAAAATTTGTGTTAATTTGAATTAACCGGGGAGGTCAAGGAGTTGGCCAAATTTAGAGGGAATGAGAAAAGTTTGGAAGAAGCATTAATTAAAATTATTTGTGTACATCAATAACTTGAATTTTCTATGGTGTTTCGAAATAATGTAGAAAGAAAAAATAAAATATCTTGACTACGGTTTTACCGAGTAAAACCGACGTGGGAACAAAATTAATGTGACATCTGAATCTGGCTGTACCTACGATAATAGACAGGAAAAACGGCGTAACTCAATTTTCCCTAAGGATTAAAAAAAAGCTTTTCATTTAAGTGCGTGTTGCTTCTATATGCTTCGTATGTTTTAAAATAATTTAAAAATATATATAGTATCGCTTTTAAAAGTTGACAAGTGACAAATATATAAAATAACATGTTTCCCCGAATCCTGTTTTTATACACCCATAGTTTAGATACGTGTTTCGGATGAATCTAGTTAGGCTGCACGTTTATACATAGAAATTTGCTCGAACGAATTTCATTTCAAAGAACAAAAGCAGTGTGTTGGGTCGTTAGATTTTTTTTGTTTTACACCGCTTTTGTCACATTGCCTACCCTTTATAGTATACTGAGTATACTCGGCGCCACAACAAACAATTGAACTGGAGGTTGACGCTCAAATTACAATCAAAATAAATCTGAATTTGAGTGAAAAATCCCCCGTCATCAAATAAACATCGATACGATTGTGTGTTGTGTAGGTACATATACTAAATCAGTTCAGGATTGTTGATTAATTTCAAAGCGTCATTAACTTAAGGTATTTCTACAATACGAAGGCAGGCCGGATCCGGAGAGAGTGGTTGAGGGAGTCCCTTTGACTTCTCCGGCCTTACGCCTTGCACAACTGGAGGTATGGATTCATATGTCCACAGCTTCCGCAAAGATGACATAGGGTCTGAGGGGAATTATTTTTCTCAGGGCCCCCAGAAGAATATACGACATGATCAATTAAATGTTAGCTGAAGGAACTATCGGAAAATGAACTTAATATAAAATATCGTCGTAGAAGTTTCTAAAAAACCTTATCCAAACCAGTTAAAAGTTAAACCATAGAAGTCGCTGAAAACTTATCCAAAGCATAGTCCCCCTCAGCACAGGATCTCCTAGTAAGGAGGACTACGAATATAATTTCTATTTTATATATATATGTACCTAACATGTTTCATATAAAAATGTAAAAAAATAATAAATATATAGTTACTTAATAAAAATAATAAAAAAATTAGACCGAGTCGTGTCAAAAACGAAATAAAAAGAGTATGCATGAGAAGATGTACATATGAAGAAGAGTGTGCCTGAGCATGGAATTGCGCGACGGTTAATTAATTAGTTTTTGTCTGCATGTGCGTATAGGTATGTTTAATTTAGGGGTAAAAGTAAGCATAATGTATAAGCGTAAAGGATAAGATAATGATAGGGATGATGCATTGATGATTTACACCAGTGATTCCCAAAGTGGTTCAGGTGGACCCCCAGGGGTCCATGGGAGTCTCGACGGGGGTCTACGTTGGCGTGATAAAAAAATGGGGGTCCACAAGTTGTATGAGGGGGTCCACGAAAATTTATCTGGTTTCCATAGTAAAGAACAAAAATGTTGGCTTGGCTTTACCTATCAATGAAGGCAGATAATACACAATTAAAAAAAATTAAGGGAGTAAAAAAAATCTTTTGTGATTTTTGACAGGCTATAATGGTTATATTAAGACATTAAAAAAGCATTTTGAAGCTGATTATAATTTTCATAATTATGGCAATTTTTTTAGGAGCTATGGTTCTCATGCAATCCTAATAGATAGCACTACGTTTCTCATGCAATCCTAATTTTTTGCTATTTTTTTGGTGCATGGGCTTGACATTTTTTTTTCAGTTAGGTCGGCTTATGAATCAGATAGCCTTAATATTTAGCAATAATTTCCTTTTTTAAAAATCTCCCTTAATTTTTTTGAGTAGTGTATTTTAAGAAGGTCAGCCGTGTGACATTCGATATTTAATTCTATTAAGGTGGGAAATACAGGACTAGGTTTTTTAATGATTTTCTTGATTTTTTTGGCATGGAAGAAATGTGTATAATTTATTGAAACTTTGAGGTCATTTTATACATTTATTTAAAAAAATATTGTGAATTTTTCGAATCATTTCCTCGGAAAATATGAAAATCATCAGCTGATTTACATCGAACGTCATCATCAGACACATTTTACAAGGTGTAAACAGGAAACCTTGATTTTTTTTATCACTTTTGACAATGATTTATTAATTGACTACGAATTTCGGTTAAATAAGGTATCTGCAATGTTTGGGTAAAAACTTTCCGAACTAGAGTACACAAATTCCAAAAAAGTCATTTCCAGAAAAATGCATTTCAAGTTTACCAAGCGGTTCGGCACAAACACCCTCGTAATACCGGAACGAATTGAAATTTTTATTTAAAACTTTGAGAATATATTCTTAAATAGTTATACTAACAATTTTGGAAATAAAAAAATAAATTATTTTTTTTGAGTCATGGGGTCCACCGAAATCGGTAAAATTTTGTAAGGGGTCTACGAGAAAAATAAGTTTGGGAACCTCTGATATAAACAATAGCGGGGGATAATCGTAAAAAAATAAATGCCAGGAAAATATAGCAAGTGGACGGAAGAAGTCGAGAATGTCTTAGTCGAATAGTAGAAGAGTAGACCTGTGAATGCCAGTGAAGCAGTTTTTGTAAAACCACCTCAACCTAGGCCAGGTACATTAAGTTGTCCTGCATTTTACAAACTTTTAATGCGGGAAACATTTTTTTTTAAATAAGTAGGTATGGAGAAATCAGATTAAAGATACTCTTGCTTGTGTAGTGGTGTACTGTATCATGAGGGATAACGGGCGGATGTTCCCAAACTAGTTAAAACAGTTGAACCACTGTCGCATGTGAACCAATGCACAAATATATTCAAACATTCACTCTTTAAGATGATTTGCCTGCAGAATGGGTTACATATAGTGATATAGTATATAGGATGTTCTATATAAATAGCGACCAACCAGCTTGATTCAGTGTCCTTCCTGGGTTGAGGTGGTTTAGGTTTGTGTAAAGTGTTCCTTCTCACCCCACTGCTAGTAAATTGAGTGATTGTTCGGTAACTAGTGTAACTCAAACTTGAAATATAATGTAGTTAAGTGCATGAACAATGAATTAAATATCGGTTTTCCGAGCGGTGTTCATTCGGCTCATTCCATAACATTTTACCTTTTTGACATCATTTGATTGATTCAATGTTCTTGCTTATACACCTTTATTTCACACAATGAAAAGCTTTCACATTTCTAAGAAAGCTCGTGTGTTCTTTATTATAGTGAAAAACCTTTTTTGACTATGTCAAATGCAGGTTTCGTGTTATTTTTTTTATCAAACAAATTTCATTTGTCGGTGACCTACCTCTAGCGAAATTATGAGTGATATTCTTGACATCAAAGCGATTTATTATGTTAGGCGAAATCTCGGAAAATTTTGAGCTTCAAGCCATTTCGAACATTATTTTTTTTACAGAGCACAATCAAATAATTTTTATTTATTTATTTTTATTTTTAACTTAATTAAGTAAAACCGCAAATTGTAATATTTAATTAAATGAAGACAATATTAGCGAAACTCTATCGAAAATCAGAAAAATTTACGGTCACATCTAGGACTCGAACCCAGGACCTTCGTCTTGCCGGGGCACAACTGTATCAACTGAGCTTATGTGTCTCTTTCTGATTCGCTCATATTTAACTGTATCATACTTCGACTAAGAACTACCAACATTATCTTCATTTTCTTAACGTATATATTTTCACTCTCCGATTCGGTTATATTTAAGGGTTTGAATCTGGCAAACATTAAAGATAGCAGCCAATAAAAAATGCCTTAAGAAAATGAAGGTTCTTAGTCGAAGTATGATACAGTTAAATATGACCGAATCGGATAAGGACACATTAGCTCTGTTGGTAAATTTGCGCCACGGTAAGGCGAAGGTCGTGGGTTCGAGTCCTACTAGGTCACCATTTTTTTTTATTTTTCATTTTTCAGATTTTCGATTGAGTTTTGCTAATGTTGTATTCATTTAATTAAATATTACAATTTCAGGTTTTGTTCGTAGAGTTTTGCTAATGTTGCCTTCATTTAATTAAATATTACCTACCTACAATTTCAGGTTTAGACATAGAGTAAAAATAATAAAAATAAAAAGTAATTATTTATTTATGGTACTGGTAACTTTATTGATTTTTTTTCTTCATTATTCATAAAATAACTTTTGTATACAGTTTTTTACAGGTTTTAGAGTACCACACTAGAGGCACATGCCCGTATTATGATAGTTGAAATATGTATATATGTAATTATATAAAATTCTTTAAGCGGATTCTCAGTTAAGTAGATAGCACAAGCATAGACCAACCTTATTATAGACTGTTGATTTCGTTTAAATAAAGCAAATAAAAATATGTAAATATATAAATTAGTGGCTCAAAGTGGTTAAATTAGTAAGAACGTAATAATCAATTACCAAAGATTTTTTTTTTAAATTTTAATGAAAAAAATAAATAACAGAGCATAATAACTTAATTGAATAAAGTCAGGCATTCTTTAAAATAGTTTCTTCACTTAAGCTTATGATATAAAAATCAGTTTTCGATTTCCTGGTATCAATACACAGCGAGTTAAACATTTTGGGGGCGATATAAGAGAAATGCCACTGTTCGAAAGGTTTTATTTGAGGAATTGGGCATTTTAAGTGTGACGAGTATTGGGTGTGAATATTTTAATGCGTTTTTTCATCAAATCCTTTTTCCATATGTGATTATAAGAATTATCGTAATACATAATTGTCGAATGTACAAACTATGATTTTTTTTAAAGTGGTTCTGATTGGTTACATTTGAATATTATTATTTTATTATTCTTAGCAATAGTTTTGAATTAAGACCATAAGATGAAGAATTGATATTGCACAACCTCCCCATATGTCTTGGTATCTTATCTTAGTATTTGTGGGTTTTAAGAATAGATCTGAAAAATAAAGTTTTAACTCTCTGAAAGAAGTATTCTTGTAAATTTCTAGGGTTTCTGTACATTGATTTCAATGGGTCTTAAAAATACTCGACTGGAATGAAGTAGTTTTTATACATAATATGACCAAATAACCATTATTAAAAATATAAAAATAATACCAACCAAGCGTTTTTTACAACAAATTGACCATCGTCTCCACAGGGCATAGGTACACAAAATTGACAGATAGTCAAAACGACTCCCTAGAACTAACAATTCTGTCAAGTGTCATAAGCAACACCGTGGACATTTGTCAATAATGTGATACTTTTCCAAAAAGTTTTGCCTTTACATAAAACTTGGCGATTTTTTTTTTTACAAAATGTGCATTCTGTTTACGTACCTAAGCTTATTTGCTCATTACAATAATGTTCAATCAATTTGCATTCAATTTAGAAGAAGTAACTAAGAATTTCACTTCCGTGAATTTGCATCAGTAGCAAATAAATATAAATTTGATGAAATCTGTAATGTTTTCCCTCTAAATCACAAAATGAATAATAATATTTTTCGTACTTGTTGCTCTCACGAACTATCGTATCGATTACGTGGTTAGCAGTAAATGGATGCGCATCGAAGTTTCGACGCGATCCCACGAGACCGCCTCAAACCCGAGAGGAAAATGTGTCAGTCGTTCGTAATTACGAACGCATCAATATGTGTAATTATACCGACCACGTGATAACTAGCTCAGTGCATAAAGCATCGAAATGGCTATCAATGGATGTCAAGTCCCGCCCTCGGGCCCTTTGTCACTCGCAAGGGCGCCCGCGCCGGGGCAGGCAGCACGAGAGCACTAAATTGTGCGGTCATCTGGACACGACAACATATCACTCTAATACTGTATAGTAAGTGATGATATTGGACACTCTACTAAACTATGGTATCTAACCAGTTCCTGGTATCAGGGCGGCGTTGAGGTGCGGACAGGTATTACGCTGAAAATGATGCATGGCTGACGTAAATACCACTGTAAAGGATAGGGCCCATTCTCTGAGCTTCCTCAAGATCTTTGCAAGTGCCGTTGAAAGAGGGGCGATGAGATTTTATGAGCTTTAAACGTTATGACCCTCTATACATTCAGCTTTTACTAAGTTTCTTGTAAGATCTTCCCATAAAATAAATTAAAATCAAGTTTATTGCTTCGAGAGGCAATTTTCGATGCGGTATAATTATCTTGATATAAAGTGAAATTATAATAAATATGGTGCACATATCAGCTACTTGCATTTATAAATAAAATCATGCAATTACTGCAGTAACAAATCTTAAAAAAGCTCAAAAATTAGGGCAGTAACAAATCTCCAAAACTGATTTTCATGTACACTAATTAATGTTTCACGTAAATTTTAAATTAATGACTTTATTTTGAATATACAAAAATAAGTACACCAAAATTTAAATTTTTCCTTTCCCCTTAATTTATCCGTTTTGCTTTGTTGAATTAATAATAAGATATAAAAAGTCTGGTATGCCTCGTACGTCAAACATATGTCTGGTAATGTTATATTATCGTGAAAACAAGCTTATGGGTGCGAGAGGTTGAAGGCTTTTGATTGTAAGAAGACAATATCTTTGTTTCTGCGTACGATGTAATATTACCTAGTTAGGTCATCCTAAGACAATCTAGAATATTATTTGATATCCCAAGGACTTTTCAGCTATCACCATTACCTGCTGTTCAATCGGTTATGAGTAATGAATGGATTTCCACAAAAAAAATCAACTTAGTTCTGAAACGGAGTTTAATTAAAAAGAACGAAAAGAAACCCGTACCAATTATGAATGTTTTGAGTGGCCATGCATGAAAGCTTTTTTTGTGAAATGACCCGTTTCCGCTATACAACCGCCCTCGTCCTACATTTGGGGGTCGAAACAAGGACTCTATATTCTGTAGAATACTCTATCACCCAATGCACCCCTTTGTTTCTGCTGTCAATCTCATTGATTGGGAATAGGGTCGAAAGGATTGAAGAAAAATGTTGAAAAACCTTACTTGATAAATAACGAATTTTTGCCATGCTTCTTAAAGCCAATTAATCTTTAATGGTACTGACACACACACTCATAAATGAGCATGCTCATTTCCCCCTCCATCCGCGAATCAATGAGCATGCTCATTTGGGCGTGACACACATTCTACTAGGTATCATTTGCTCATTAGTAGCAAGAGAGCATACTAAACTAATGAGCATGTCTGTCAGTACCATTAAGCATAAAATATGCTTGTGCCCTGTAAAAAACTTGCGGGCGAGGAGTTGTGAAGTCATGCAATTTGCACAACTATTTCTGCTTGAAATGTCTGCAACACAACTATTTTAGGCTCAAAACTCAAAACGCCATGTTTTGTTTCGTTGGGCATTAAATTAAATACGAGGTAACTGACGCTATCCAACCCAAAGCGGAATTAAATGTGTAAGTGAGCTGTAAACCTAATCGATAAGAAACATTATCTCGAAGATAGAAATATTTTTTATCTTTGTAATCGTAGTATGTATACAAAGTTTCACAACATTGTTAGAAAGTAGGTATTTCTTCGATATACATTCAATTGTGAAACCGAGGTGGGCACTTACTGTGAAACTAAAATACGTAAATAAACATATTATGTTGTATACATTCCGAGACAAAAGAAAACCATTTTGACTGCTTCGAATTGATCTAAGATAACTGAAGTTAGTCCAATATTCGGGATAGCCGGTTCTTTACGTGTTTTGATCCGCGCCAAATCAAACTATAACGCATTGAAAATGCTTCCATCAAAATAATAATAATGATGATAATAATAATAATAATGCAAAAATCAGTCATTTTAAATACATGTAGGATTACAAAGGATTTTTTAAATATTTATATTGAGGGATCGGTAGGATTTATAGGTTCAATTAGAAATGCCACAGAGCCGAACCCTCTGATATGAAAATATCTGGAGTCGGTGAATTATATTCCCATTTGGTCTCTAGTAGGTTGACATGTTGTTCTTGTATTGTTTTGTATTTATAATACTTATATAGTGCAATTGCATAGCGTGGATTCACTGGATGATCATTTGGGGAAGTGTATGAAAGGGTTTAGTTTTTCCTTCTTTTTTTTTTTTTTTTTGGAAGGAAAATTTAACCCGGACATTTAAATCTGGTGCATAAAAATCCAAAAATCAGTCATTTTAAATACATGTAGGATTACTAAAGATTTTTTAAAATATTTATAATGAGGGATCAGAAGGATTTATAGGTTCAATTAGGAATTCCACAGAGCCGAACCCTCTGATATGAAAATATCTGGAGTCGGTGAATTATTTTCCCATTTGGTCTCTGGTAGGTTGACATGTTGTTCTTGTATTGTTTTGTATTTATAATACTTATACAGTGCAATTGCATAGCGTGGATTGATTAGATGATCATTTGGGAAGTGTGTGAAAGGGTTTAGTTTTTCCTGTGGGGAAAATTTAACCCCGACATTTAAATCTGGTGCGTAAAATAATTGAAAATGCTTCCATCAAAATAATAATAATGTCAGAATGTACACAGGGGTAGTGCAATGCAATACGTGGTGGATAACCTCGCCCTTGTGAAATACTAGAAATCATAATAGAAACGTGCGTCGCTTGAAATGACTTAAGTCATATTTGGTGACCAGTGACCAGATCTGAATATCAAGGTAGATCCTAACCTTCCCTTCCCTCCCTTATTACTTTTAGCCTCACAAAACAATTATTATCAATCATTTTATGAATAAATTCAATCTGTACACTTCACCGGCCATAACATAGCGGGTGAAATAATACTAAAACAAATGTATTTACGGAACAATTTTTTTTTGCATGAAACTAAAAGAAGTGAAATAGATATCTATTTGACAAAACATGACTCATAAACATAAAAACGTATTCTTAAAAACGCATTTGCTTCGTCATTTGCGATAATTACAACATGTATAATATTACTTATAATTATTATTCGTAATAATTATAACATTTGCTATAATTGAAAGAAAGAGAAAAGAAATGAAGGGGGAAGAAGAGAAACTCGGGGGTTAACGAACAACGTGATACTTTGAGATTGTTTAGTTAATTGATAATATTATTATGAATCACATACTTCAATTATCTTGTACAAGTACTTGTACAGCGCCCTTGAGATGATTGTTCACAAAAACGGCGCTTTAAAAGTCATCCAAATATTATTATTACTTCCAGCTTCCGCATAGCTTTGAGTAAGCACGGTTCAATTTGTACCAACCGATATACCTGGTCCTGAAAGTAACAACTGTGCCACTCAAACGGTTTGCACGTTTCTTGAGGACAAGTTGGTAACTGCTTTATGGATTCATTCGGAAAACACGTACACGCTATTTAGTTGAACATTATGTCATTTAAAATAAAGTGTTATACATGGCAATAACGGAACAGCTAGCTGGCTTTACGTGACGGTAACCTCGAGTCAGCAAGGGAATAAATATTACGACCCGGTGTATCAGTATTTTTTTGTAATTGTGTCACCAGGCTTTTTTGGCCAGGGCCCCTACCAGAGACCAACTTGACGGACTATGTGTATATATATATATATAAAGGCCTTATGTGTTAATATATATTTAGTTAGCTCCTAATAAGCTTGGAAGAACATCTAAATGCCGTTGTTCCCAATCCCACTGATTAACTGATGAGCCAAAACTTTAACTCAATACTCCTCTAATGCACAAAATACGCTCTTACCAATGCAATTCTCCGGCAACAGGCGAAACGAGCGTTACTGAACAAATCACTTAGGTGATCGGAGACTCGGATTGATCGATCGAAAAGTTGGGAACAACGGCTGTCAGTATTGCCCTGGTGGGCGTACACCACTCAGAATGGAAACGTTGTGTTGCTCTAAAAGACTTGGGTAATTTGTTTTATAAAATAAATAAATATCAAAAAACTTAACGACAAAGTGATAGATCAGCCATCGTTAAAATTAAATTCCGTTATAATCTTTTTTAATTATGCGAACAGCGAGTCGTTTATAATGTCGCTTATCTTATATCAACGATTATATTAGTGATAGTATATTAATAAAACATTATCATTAATCAACGTTCGCAATATTCGCACGGGCTCTACAATCTACATTGCACATTTTTTTACAATGTATTTGTACTATTTTTACTATGACATTGTCAATATAATATTTAATATTATGATGTTTGATTCAACACAGCTATTAACCTAATATAGAGTACTGCCGCCATGGGTGAAACCACATTGCCTTCCAAATCTCAAAGAATCTCAAAGAGGATTCTGTCTTTCTACGTGTGACAGCAGTATAACACTTTTTCAAAAATATGCTAATACTTCGGCACAGGTTCTCCTAGAGAGGTGTTCACAAAATATTGCTATTTAAGTTTTAACCATCTACATTGTTACTGATTATATTACACTATACTAACTACCTACCATGTTTTATGTTAGGAACATTTTTTTGTATTACTTTTTTATTTATTTTTCATAAATAAATTCCTTTATTATTTAATTACAGTTTATTACATTTTTAAATTAAGTCCCGTTAAACTGATTGATATCATATATTTTTGAATGTAGCTATCACTTTGTGGTTATCCATTACAGAAAAATGAAACAATTCAACTTTGTATAAACCACTTATATAATGCGTAAATCCTACCGGTTTCGGAACAAACGTTCCTTCTTCAGGGAAAGCTTATACTAATTTGACAGTTTCGAACAATGTTTTATTATGGTAGGGGTGGAGCCGTTGCTAGTTATTAATGTAGATTGGGTGGGTAGGTATTAATAATATTAACAGAGAAAATGTTAGAAATAAAAAGAAAAGACAAAAGAAAATAAATAATAATGGAAAAAACAAAAGCGGAAAAACAGAGAATAGTACAAAAAAGTTTTCACTTAACCATTTTTTAGCGTATATTTCCTTCTGAAACTCAATTCACAGCTTTTTATTGGAGTAACATGTTGTAAATTATTGGAACAAGGTATTCTAGAGTTCTTTGACCGTATTTATTTAGGTGTCTGGGAATTATAAGTCCATCATTTGCAGTTAGTCTTGTATTATGAGCATGAACCACTAGTTTATTATATTCAGATTGATATGTATGCTGACTCGCAATTTTAAGCCACAATATAGCACGAACAGATAATAAATATACAGAGTTGTATAGTAACGATTTTGGTAAATCGTGGTAACATACTTGCACTCATTATCTCTTTACTTATAAACTGTACGTACGAGCACAGAAATAAAAAATATAAAATAGTAATAACAATCATCAAATAATAATATGCATTATAAATATTTACCAAACACAAAAACCGGGATTCGACAGCCGGGAGTGTTTCTCTATTACGTTATTATGACAATTTTTTTAAAATTATTTTCTTTACATTAGCTTCACACGGGAAGCCCTGAGGAAAAAAATCCCTAAGGGCGTGAGTCATCTTTGGGGATGTCGTTTGGAAAGTCTTTTTAGGGAAAGGAAGGAGACGAATTTCTGAGAAGGAAAAAGGGGTGGGTAGGAATCCGGGGGTAATGTGTCCAGAAGTAACGGGCTTATGAATCCATCCCTCCCACTGCGGTGCAAGCCGATGGGTCGAGAGGAAAGTTATGGGTTAGGTCTCCCTCCAGCAGTCTCTCCCGGTCCGGCCCGCCACGCAGTAGGTGGGCAACCGCATTCGCCGCCAAGACCTAGACAAATCTCACCCCATGAACCCGGGCACCCCCGCTAACGAACCCCTTGGGGTGACCTAAGGTAGGGATGTTGGTTATCCAATAAATGGCTTCCGGGAAGGCGTACCTAATGTCCGTCCCCCAAATTAAAATTAAATGACCATTGTATAAAAAAAAAATCTTTTTAATCATAATGTCCCCGTTAAGCCTCGTTCGTATGAACCAAAGCCACGAACCGAAAACCTAGTAATTCAAATAATAATAATGCTACATTATTATGATTGCGGTAAAGGAAATGAAATAATAAACCTACGGATATTAAGGCTGCCGAAGCTTCGAAGGGTGGGCTGACTGATGCACGTTACTTATATCATCTTTCTAGGAGCAAAACAAGGACCCTGGAATCCCGGCAATTTATTATGTAATATTACGGCGACTCTCGTAGTTTATGATCCCAGATACCATTTCAAGGGTGCTAAAAAAATCTCATCTTGTATAGAAGTGAAAGTCATTTCCTCAAAGAGTTTTAGGACAAGGAAACTAAATAATAATTTTTTATATATATATATATATATATAAAACCGTACTAGACATAAATATATTTTCTCATGCCCAAAATTAAACACTTCCTTTGCACAAAATTATTTTACTTATCAAGGAAGACTTATTTTCAACCGATTACCGGATGAAATTAGAAAAATTAATGATAAAATCCAATTAATAAACACTGTTAAAAAATATTTTAAAGATAATATAAAAAAAAAACAAAAAAAAAAAATTTCCGACTAATCTAATCTCAAGAACAACTACTTATAACTCAGTTTCGAAGTGATACTCTGTTCTTCAAATAAGTTAAATTTTGTATTGTTTTTAGCAACTATTTACATATCACCGAACTTACAACTTATTGTTTTTTACATTCACATTGTAATTAAAGAACTTAAATATAGCATTAAAAATGTACACTACTCTTCCACACACAAGCTAATGCTTCCATGGAAGAGTGGTATTAACGTATTTTAAAATGAACATGTACGCAAATTAAATTACTACATTATCTAAATGTATATTATATTTTATATGCTAAAATAAATAAATAAAAAAATAAAAAAATAAATAAATAAATTAAACAAAAAAAAAAAAAATGTGTTGCTAATGTGAGTGGATGTAAATTTGATACACGCAAAATAGCTAGGTACCATAAAAAAACTTCCTATCGTAAAAGGCTTTTTGAAAACACAGTTCAAACATGTTTAATTACTATTGATTAAATGCCCTCCAATGAGAAGTTGGACGGAAAAGTGAGTAATTCACAGAAGCATGCTTTGGCTTGTTCGTAAAATATTATTGCAGTCATTTTTAAGTTTAACTTGGTGAATTTCGTGGATCATATAAAAAAAACGTATTCCAATCCAATTTTGAAACCTTCGGTTGCCTCTTTGTAAGCCTATCTGACAACTGCATTTTTAATTTTTTTGTTTCTTGGATTTTTATTTGATGTATTTTTTATCTTTTGTAATCTTATTTTATACGATTTCTTTGTCGTGTTCAAAATTATTTCACGTTGTTTTACTAACTTTACTAACTACAATTATGTAAAAGCCTTCTAATTCGTCCTACACAATCAAGTTTTTTTTTACTTTACCTCTACACACGAGATCCTGAGAAAAAAAATCCCTCAAATGTCATCTTTGGGGATGCTGAAAATGATTTTTTTTTTTTTCATAATTTCAACTGTTTGTGTGAAGATCTTCAGGATTCTTTCAGTCAAGGGATGCGCCGCATCCACATACTGAAAGATCTTCATACAAAAATTTGAAATTTTGAACAAAAAAATAAAATTCATTTTCAGCTACAACGACATCAGTAATGTCGTATTTTTCAATCTTAGCACTCTAGCTAATTAAACACTCACGGACCGCCACTGACAGGCACCCCTGCTAAGTCACCAAACGTAGCGAACCACTTGAGGTGACCTACGGCAGGGGTGTTGGTTAACCAATAAACGGTTTTCATGGTGGTATCTATACCCGTCTCCCAAATTATAATTATTTGCACAAGACTGCTCAAGAATACTTGAAGATACATATATGGCCGGCCTTAGATAATCTATTTAGGGGCGGTATTTACTCAAAATTACTCCTATAGAGGAGTAGGGTCTATACAATATAAGTAACCTTCGTCAAAGGTACGTAATCGAAGTTAATATCAATCAAACCACACAACAGATTAGAGACTAAAGATGGATACGACATACATTAAGAGATTTTAGAAAGCAGATAAATGAATTACGTTTACATTAAGGACTACTTACACAAGGGAACTGAAGGGAAGACAGAAGGATAAACGTAGGAGTGAAGTGATCAGGATCAGGGCTGGAGCCAATGATGATGATAATATTTGTTGTATTAACAATAAAAAAGTTAAAAATTACAGGTCGCCTTTAATCTTCATTGCCACTCTCTGAATTGCTTACTGCCGTGGGAGCTTCTTTTTTAAAAGAAATTAAGGTGAATTGTAAGTTCATCAAGAATTCCCAACCTTTTTGAGGATAGGCGTTAGTTTTTACCCAAGCTTTCATGGAGATCAACTTACGAAATCTTACAAGAATTTTTACAGTTACTTATTATTAGCATTTTTTTAACTTATTAAACCGCTTCAATAACCGATAAGCAAGAATTCAGCAAAACAAATTTGTTCTACGACCAGGATGAAAATTTTAGCACCCAGGTTGTAAATTTAAAATACTGAAATAACAATTATTCCATTGTCAAAATTCACAGTCGTAATTATTGGAATAGACGTATTGGGAACCCTCGGAGCAAAGTTTAATATATAAAGTTTTATTGAAATCTCTATCGGTCTGTCGGAAAGATACAAAAATTCAAAGTTGTGAATTCAAACATTCAATAAGTGGCATCCTGAAACTACGTCTCTCGGTCACGTAGATGGAAATAAATGGAACGTCAGGTCCATTTGAATATTTCAATTCCATAAATAATAAATAGCATTTCACAACGATACTGCTTATTTATGGAAATTTCCTTTTAGTTATTAAATTGTCCAACGAAAGTGTAATAAATATTGTAATAGTGGAGCGATTGGCAGCAATTCATAATAGTGGAAACAAAAGCGCTCCATGTTGGTTTTTATAGACTGTAAAATTTGGAATCACTCATACTATGCTTACGACACAATTTTAATCAAAGTGTGGGTTACTCCAATTTTCCGCTCACGCCTCAAAATTTACTTCTACCCCGCAAAGGAGCATGAAATTTTTCATTTAAAATCAAGATTAAGCATAGTCATAATATTATAACAGAGCTTATTTTGACAAATCCGCGTATGTGGCATAATTGTTCGTTAATAATTCTGCTCGCGTGAGTGTGTCGAGGGAATACACATTTAAAGAGACGAACTGAAAGAAAGAAGAATGAATGGGTAGAGCCTACTTACGGCATCATAAAGGCGATAAATGTTTGATTCAGAGCTAATGTCTGGTTCGCACGGGGTAGAGTTTTCGCTCAAGGGGATGGTACTCGTTCCAAATCCCTGTTTGTGGCGTTATAATCGTTTGGTAAAAAAGTGAATGGGGGAACCGTTTCTGCGGAATGGCCTAATGATACTTAACGCTTTCTGGTAATCTTGATGACCTATAGACAGAACTTAAGTGAAATCGTTTGGAGCGAAAATTGCTCGGCGGGTGACTGGTTGCTGCGTAGTACCTCGGTTGGGTTGCTTCTCATACCTCCGGGCAGAAAGGCGGCTGGTGACCTCAGTTGTGATAGAATACAGGCATTAGTCCTAGTGAGGTTATTTTTTTTATATAAAAAAATAATAATAACATGTACGGTGAGAATTATAAATAAATAAATAGTTCTAATAATAAACCCAAGAAAAACCCAGTTTTATATTAACATCTGCTCTGCTGGTGGACGCTTTAATGCTGTCCGAAACACTGGCCAAAGAAGGAGGAAACGCATAACGGAATAATAACTCAAAAATTAATCACGATAGCAGTTTTAAATTCCTTGGAACTTGGAACGAGCGTTGAAGGTAAATACAATAGTACGGTAGTTAGTTACGTAGTATCGAACGTTGTAAACAGATTTCATATTTCTGTGAACGGGGATTGGTTTGTAAGAAGATTACACGGAAAAAGGGCCCAAACTGCGAATCGTAAAAAAAATCGTAGTTTGTTACAGGTGGGTATTGTATGTTTAGGGATACTTATGTAGGTAGGGCTATTTTAATAAAAATATATTATATCCATAGGGGCGCCTAAGGACAAAGATGATTATCTGCAATTGAAATTAAATGCTAAAATAATTCTTAAAATTTAAAAAAAAAAACTGAAAAAGCCGAAAACCTACGAGAAAAGCTTGCATTTGCTTTAACCCGTTAAATTAGTTTAGAACAAAAAACCATTGGCATGCAGTCTCCTCGGGGCCAATTATGGAACATTAAAATGTTATTTACGGTTACCATATTTGGCACCATTATAATAATGTCTAATAGGTCTTTAGCAGTAGGGCTAAACCTTGAACTAAAGCAGGTCATACAAGATTTAAAAAGTCTAAATTTTGGTAATGGGCCGGTATAGGTAATCGGTTGCTCTTTATGCACTCTTTTATGTTGCTCTCTGGTATGAGCCCTGCCAAGATTAACCCGGTGTGTTACCGTTTATAAAAATTTCTGATTTACCAGGCCCATGTCACATTAAGTTTGATTATTTTATGAAATGTACCGGTTTCTTTAAATAATGTTTTCTTCTCTATATAAATGTGTGACTTCCCTCGAGAATCCAGGTCACAAAATGATCTGATTAGATTCAATTTATATAAATAGACTTTATTAAGAACGCTATAAAGCGGATATAGTTTTCTTTTCATCTTCGTTGGCATTACTGTAAATACTTTACAGCTTTTCATGAAATGGATATTGTATTATATTTTGTTGTCATAATATAAACGATTTCCGTTTAGTAACTAAACTTATAACAAAAATATATGTACACAAAAATATTTTTTTATTTGACTTTAGGTAATTGATTTCACTTGAGTCACTTTGAGCGAAAGGCCATTTAAAAAGTTACTCAAAAAAACATACCCACATTATTTTTTAACGTCGGTTGTACATATGGCGACGGAATACCAAGCAAATGTCAACAAAATGAGTAGGGATCAAAGTTAGTAAAGTATTTTTTTTTTCTTGAAAACACACGTCAAAGAGGTCAAAAACTTAGTGACGTGTTGTGCAAACCGCGAAGGGACACGTCAGTAATCAGAAAAGGGTTCATCATGAAGGGGTACACAGAGCCTAGAGAATTGAAGCGATAACATCGTGAACAATGAGGGCTGTCAAAAGTACGGTCATATGAATTCTGCCGCCACCCTTACTCCTTGTCCTCGGGGTAGACTTCCCAACTTGCGCCAGAGGTCATTCTTAGGATGATTCGGCAATCTACAAAGTGTTACATTGTTCTTATGCCCAACTTCAAACAATAATAGGAGTGGACAGATGGGTATCGGAAGAAACATCGTAATGAAAATGACCGAAAGTCTAGGCTTATCAATCAAGATTCAGAAACTAAATACAGAAGGGACCGAAATCAAAAGAAAAAAGTAAGTCATAGATACAGAATACATAGCATAAATTTTTCTTCAGCAAACCTTTTTTCTAGGATTTTCCACCGTCCGATTTTGCAGTAAATCGGAAAGAGTGATTCAATCGAAAATTGAAGGAATTTTTCACGTCGCCATTAGCCCTTGAGCATAATCTTGAGAACAGACATATTCTTATCGCATATTGATCAAATGTTGTCATAACGTCGGTATCAAGAATTTAGGTCGAGCGGTAAGATTCTTGGGCCCAGAGGTCGCGGATTCAAAACCTGGCAAAGCGTAATTAAAAATTAATCAAACTTGTATTTTCACAATTTAATAGCATACTTTCGATGTGGCTCTAATGAGAATTACGAAGAGTTTGAAAGTTTCTTAAAATGGTTTAAGCTTAAGCTAAATGTTGTACCTAGAGTGCATCTCAACATTTCCCTACTCTTGAAGCGTAGAACGAAGTATTTATTATCTATAATTTATTCGATAGTGTATGAAACGCGGAACAAGTTCATAACAGCTGATTTCCATATTGATTTATGTAGGTGAGAGGAGAAAGGAATAACTATAAAAAATAAGTGTAATGAGAATTGAGAATGCAAATTCGCTCAAGCAAAGTGCAAAGGATTCTCATTTTCTTGTCTCTTCAAATCACCCTCTTTACAGTTATTAAATCTAAAAGAACGAGCTTGTCGCAAGTTTTAGATTAGTTATGTCAAAGCGAACCTGGTGGGCGTGGGTTGGCTATGGCCGGGACAGCTTAACCAAAAAGCGACAAAAAATTACAATATAATATCTGAATGAGTCTTAAACAGTTTACAGAACAGATGTGTACAGAGCAGTATCTTATTGGGCAAATTGCAATTAGTGTCAAAACCTCAGAATTCAACAACATTTCGGAAGATATTCAATTATTCTTATAAGCTTTTATGATATCAATAAAAAACTTGCTTTACAATATGTCATCGCAGGATTTATCCAGTAAGAATTGCAGTCTCAGATTGGTTATTAAAATATTTGAAACCAATTATAAATATGCTATGTAGATCGTACTAGACGACTATAGTTCCGTGGTGCAGAAATCGATTCAACGGATCGCAGAGCTTTTATTCTAGATAATCTAAGGCACATTATTAAATACCAAGACCAAACTAGAAGATAACAGCACATAAATTTTAAAAATACAACCTTTACACAGACTTGGTAATAATTACTTTAACAATATGGATGTATTTGACAATAATTTGAAAATGGAAAACTTCAAACGCCCTATGTGTGAATTACTTCTACCCATTTCATAAACTATTGGGATTATTAATATTATTGTTGATTTGGAGGATATTGGCAGATTATCTATTTTTCCCTTATATTCTATGCTACCTCCTTTGTGTCAACTATTATATTTTATGTAACCTATATTTTGTTTCTTATATTTTATGTTACGTGTATTTTGTCAACTCTTTCTTTTCATGTACTGCATTATATGTAAAAGCCCTATAAATGTTTAATTGGCGTACCGCTTTAATATACAATCATGCCTTCTTCAGGTCATGCACCTACCCATTAACTTTTTAATTTACATAAATACAAAAATGTATTACATATATAATTAAATATATGTAATACATTTTTAAATACTATTATTATCCACCAATTAGTTATTTAAAAAAAATATGTATTTTTATTTCCATGATATTTCATTTTATTGAGCAATTTAAAACGATTTGGTCTTTGATTTGTTTATGTTCAACATTGCAAATGCTTTGTCTACAAGGCATGCCTAATACCCTATTTATCAAGTTGAAAAACAATTTGTTTTTGGTAGAATAAAAAACACAATCATTATTTAACTTTAACTATCCCATATTTTATGTTCATGGGACAACAAGTCTTTAGTTGGAGACCATTATTTTAATGCTAAATTGTGGTGCTTTCACACTCAGTACCTAGTACCTACCTTATTTATATTGTACGCGACATATTTATTTAAACTATTAAAAGTTATAATATTCACAAAAAGTTAGCTACGAAAACAGAACCATAATACAAATAAATTGTTGTAGAGAAAAGTAGACTCTTATACAAATCCTGTAGAGGTGATATTATTTTCAGTTACAGGATTATAAGCCTGAGTTCATGCGGAAAATACTAAATAACCGTAGTTTAAACCAGCGTATGTGAATAAATAAAACTCACATGGGACTTAGTTCACTAAGAGTAGACCAGGAATATTAAAAACCGTAATGTTATTTGATACCAGTTTTGAAAACTAAAGAGTACATTGTTATGTTAAATCACTAGCTCATGTAATAAACGCTGCACACCGCGATCGTGGGCAGTGGGCACTTGATAGGACAGGGATTGGGAACCGTACATAATAACCGTACATATGTCTCAACATAGTGAAACTGCCCCCTTGGCATTTTTTTTCTCTTATATTTTGTAATCTTCTCCGTAATAATTTGGTGTATAACTGTTTTATGGAGAACCTGAAAAAATAAATAAATAAATAATAAGATTGCAAAGAGTACATAACAAAGACAGTTTTTCGTAAAATTTCTATTTATAATATCTACTCCGATTGTAATCATTTAAATAAAACTTATAGTCATATTTTTTGCACACTTTTGTGTCGTCTGCTACCGGGTGAATTATATTCACATTAGATATTATCATCTAAGTAAAGTTTCTGCTGTGGTGCGTACAAGAAAAATGAATTTCAAAAATATATATTTTTTTAGGTCAACGTAGGTAAATCAACTAATAATTATTATTAGACAAACTAGAAAAAAATCTCATGACCATGGGTAGGTACGTATCTATTTCTTTTTCAAAATAATTTTTGTTATTATCTAAATAATCGGAAATTTCTTTGACTTGCACAAGAAAACAGCTCGCCATCCCTGCCATGGGAACTTCTGTTTGGTGCACCCACGTCTAATTAAACATAATCGTTGGAATAAAAATCTCTCTAACGGAGGTCGAAGCAAAGGGTAACAAAGTATTGTGTTTAACTATCCCACTTGGGACTAAATGCCATTAGATGATGTTTCATTGTGTCAGCTGTGGTCGATCACGACATCCAGACATTAAAAGCCCATTACACGAAATTGCCATCTAGAGTTCAGCCATAAACGACAACGGAAAAAATCTAATAATTAGTGGCAACAAAAAGAAATTGGATTTAACTCGTCATGTTCAACTCGATTGCATTGATACGGATAATGAAGAGGTTTTGTAATCAATAAATTAACCATTCCGATAAGGCTGCTCGATGAAATAGATTTTTCGAATGGTTAACACGATCATTTTAAAAATAGTCATTAGATTAAACCAGTTTTTTTATTGTTAAATAACAGTGAAAAGATGTACTGGGAAACAACCTGTCAAGATAAAAAAGCTTCTTCCTACCGAAATCTACCACTTCTGTTGTGGCTCTATATCTTGTTAACTGTTCTACTTCTTGGGCATCGTAGTGAATTTGATTTCAAAATCCATTATTCATTACGGACGTAGGCAGAGGGCTTTTATCTCGGCGAACAAGAAGAAGTGTGAAAGGCTTGACCAACAAATCACTTGTGAGATGCATGAACCCCAATGGCGTAGAAACGCTAAATTGGTTAGTACTTACTAGTTTTTGCTGACAGTCGGACGTCTAAGAATATCTCTGTGCGGTAATATTTCTTTTGCATTTACAACCGTGTGCCGTGAATTTATTACCAAAATTCAGTGGCGGTTCTTCACAGGGGGACAATGGGGACGGTCCCCGCCATGCCAGTTACACCCAAAACCTACTAAAGGAAAAGGAAATAACAGTCGATGAGTTGTCTTCACCAAAATGAATGAATTCTTTAAACATAAAAGTAATTAACATTTGCAGAAATAAAATACAAATAATTATTCCGGATGATTTTAATAAAACCCTACGCGCGTACAGCGAACAATGTACGGAGCACAAAACAGCGGGTCAATTTCTCAGTGCGCAGAATCTAATGCGCACTTGGGGGACGATCCGAAGTATCCCCATACTTTCCTTGCGTTGTTTCGCGATCGTATGCAACTGCGCATGCGCAGTCGTATGTGAATTCAAATACCCGCGGGGACAACACTTTGGATCCCCACAGAAACATTTGTTTGCGAAGTTTCGGGCGGGAATCGCTCGCGTTCAAATTAGTTTGATAATAATCTTGTAGGGTAAAGCTTTATTTTTATTATACTATATTGTAAATTGGCATATATCTTTGGATATTTTATATTATTTTGTGTTTAGATATCCGACTAGCATGATTAGACCATAAAATATTTTTTTGAGAAATTTTATATTATATTCTACGGGTGGTGAGATAGCGGTACAGTACGAAAAAAAAAATCGATCCCCACCACTAAAAAAGTGCTCGAGCCGCCACTGCCAAAATTAAGTAAAGCTACCGTTTTCAAAACAACGTTATAAAACGCCAAAAACTTCATTATGACCACAAGGGAAAAGTCATGTGGCGAAGATTTCGTCACTTCGTGCGGAGAAGAGGCGAGGACCTGCAAGCGCCTCAAAGCGTAGCACAAAATCAAATTAAAAAAAAAAATATTACGAAAAAATCACCATAAAGGCCATTGCTAAGATTTGGAAATAATAAGAATCTCGTAATATAATATAAATAACACCACTTCACTAGGCTGAACCTGTTCCGAGGTGGCAGGAATTTAATCAAATTTTGATTAGTTAATATTGAAAGAAAAAAAAAAAGTAATTTTTTAAATTTATATTTGAAAAGATAAATAGAATGAAAGAAAAAGAAGAGATGAGAAATATAATTAATAAGAAATATAAAATAATTATATAAGAAATTTAGAAATAATAATAAATATTTGAGAGGGAAAGAGAAAGATACAGACGTTTAGTGTGTTGTTATATGGTGTAAGTTATCTGCCCGCAGTATACAATTATACAATGCCTTTGTTGAATATCCACGTATGAATTGTGTGTTTTAGACTAGCATTTTTTGTCACATGAATGTTTAATATCTTTTTCAATTAAATTTAAAAAAAATGGAGCCAAATTATGGTAATGTCTTTGTCCATAGGTAGTACTTGTCTTTGGAGTCATGTGTTGGTGTCTGGGTCTTCTGTCGTATTTGTGTTGTGCAGTATAATGGTTTAGTTTGTCCTTTTGGTAATGTATAAGGGTATTTCTCTACTAATTGGAAACTGGCCCATACAACACTGTCCCAAGCATATTTTTGTTAATAATTAAGAAAATATGTACATATATGGAAAGGCATTAATAAATTAAATATATATTTACATAAATCTCACACATTTTCCTCTTAATTTTTGAGTTATGGTAAATTTTACGAAAAATATTGACAGGGGACTGTTATATAATTCAGAGGAGTATTTATATGAAATAGAAAACATATTTTCATTGAATATAAGCAATCAGTCTTTGTTTCTATTTATTATAACTATTACCATCTGTATTATGGACTGATAAAACAACAATTTCTAAACAAATAAAACATGTTATGAACTTTCTTAATTCTACAGAACACTTGTATTAAATTTATTAAAACTTCTTAAGTAAACAATCTTTTCTTCACTCTTTATTGACTTGTAAAATTAATACTAAAAATATTAACTTGCTTTCTAATATCACAATCAACATTATGACTCGACAATAATACTTTGAAATATTTAACCTTTAATAGTAACCAGTTGTAATTATATACAAAATCAGTCATCATATTGCAGTTCCAGAAAATAGTAAAATTAAATTATTTCTCTAAAACCGGTACAGCTGATGGAAAGTAATAATAATATCTTTTCCCTTTTAAGATTAGATCTGGATTTGGTCACTTTTCCAGTATTTGTCCAAAAGAAAAATCAGAAACATCATTTTCGTTAACTCTAAAAGTGTGACTTATCGTCACAAATTTTCATACAAGTTACTGTTAGTTCACCTCCCTCATAATCTATTTGAGCATAACGATATTCCACGTTTATTGATTTTAGCTATAGTTATAGTTAATCCATTATCTGGTAATCTCAAAGGCACCGGAAAAGCTGATGCGAAATACACTGAATCAGGCATAGGTATTTTCCTTAACAAAAGTATTTGTAACTGCTTTCAAAACTTTTTTCTTTGAGCGATAGCTTCTACTCACGAATACTCATGTCCTTAACTAATTTTCTTGTGCCTTTTTCTTTCATTTCTTCTCTTTTCTGAGTGTCATTTTTAAGTCGTTGGTATCTCAAACGTGCAGCTATGCATTTTTGATCTAATATTTCTTCCCTTGTTTTCGCTGAATTCTTTTTGTGTGGTATTATTTATTATTTTGTGGAGTATTACCTGCTATAAAAATAATATTAAACGAAATGTTTATATTGTGCAATATGGCAGGTAAAACTTGAAGATACCTAAAAGAAACAGTCCCCTGTGGTATAGAACAGTCCCTTGTGACATAAAAATGACAGGGGACTGTGCCCAGGGGACTCTTGTTTTTGCATAGAAACTTTTCTAGCATAAAACCATTTTAAATCAATTCAAAATTAAGAAGCAAGCGTGATTGCATTCTCGATAAGTAATTATTTAAAAAAAAAATCGTAATTTTATTACTTAAAACTATAAGTAAAATGCTTACCAGGGGACTGTTCAACTAGCGGTCTAGACACGTAGTTTACTTACAAGCGTGGCTGTGAAAATGCATATGATGGCGTCAGCCCGCGTAGCTCTACAACCGAACGAATATCACACCGATTTCGTTCTGTTTCACGATATAAACTACCGCGCCAATGCCTAGTGCGATTTCCGTGCAATTTTCAAATTGTAACAGGGGACTGTTCAAAAAAATTGAGGACAACATTTGATAACTGTTTTCTTAAATAAATTGTTATTTTAAAAATATGATTGTGTATTGCAAAGATGCTTACTATATTCTAGTACTATTTATACACTTTTAACTGACAGAGTGATGATACTGAAAATGAATATTTGTCATAAGACTTGTAATTTCGGAAATGGGACACGACAGGGGACTGTGAATTGAGGTGTTTGAAGAGCATTTAAATTAATATTACAATATTATATTACTGTATGAGGTATAGCATGCCAAGAATAGCTAACATATAGTCGTTATCAATACAAAGAACTCGTTAATATTAAGATCTACTGTATAAAATTTACCTGGGACAGCGATTTTCCAATTAGTGGAGAAATGCCCATAAATGGAATTTTGATGTACGAGATATATAATTTACTGTTACAATTTTGAAGGCGAGTACGGGTACTGTCGCCCCGGAAACCATTTAATGGATAATCAACAATCCTGCCATAGGTCACCCCAAGTGGTTCGCTACGTTTGGTGACTTAGATGGGGTGTCTAGGTCTTGGCGGCCAATGCGTTTACCCACCTACAGCGTGGCGGGCCGGATCGGAAGAGATTGGTTGAGGGAGACATAACCTGACTTCTCCAGCCGGACTCTCTCGACCCATCACCATGCACCGCAGTGGGAGGGGTGGATTCGTATGTCCATCAATCCTAGACACATTGACCCCCAGATTCCTACCCACCCCTCATACCTTTTTCCTTTCCCAGAATTTACTCTTCCTCACCTTGAAATTATCCTCCAAACACCATCCTCAAAGATGATATAGGCCCTGAGGGAATTTATTTTCCTCAAGGCCTCCTGTGTAGAGCTAATGTAAAAAAAAGTAGTTGCCTTGATAAAATAAGATCTCGGCGATCAAACCCCTTAGAGGTAATTTTTCTCGAGTTTTACGTACTTACCTGTATAATTTGATGATTGTCAATTGTTTCAATATTAATTATTATCTTCGATTAAATTTTTTCTGAAACCAATTGTATCTTGCTACTTACTGTGGCAGATTCTATTTCGAAGATTCTATTTTTCTAATTTGACGATATTTCTTTTTCTAATTTGCGGATTGTCGCTACCTCGGACTCCATGGAGTGGAGACCAAGATGACAAGCCTATTATAACTTGAGGACGCATATATTTCACGAGGACGCTCATTAGGCTTAGCGCGGCTCTGCTCCTTGGCTCGGTACTTAGAAACAAACTAAGCCTCTACTCCATTTGCGAGTTACTTAGCGTCGCAGTGTCGAGTTTTTGTGCACTGGTAATGGCCTCATTCCGGTGGCAGTCCCGATAAGAGAATTAGTACAACCGTAGGAGGCTTCTTCCACAAGGACTAGGGCTAGCGATGTCGCTCTTCGCATGATCCAACTATCCGTTGTATTTTCCCTGTATTATTGCCATATAAAGTTGCCTGCCGCAGCGGGGTATTTTATAGTGCACGACGTCATGAGGTTTCTCCGTTGCACGTTTCGTATATTATGCAATATGATGAAGCTTGCGGAATTTCTCTAGAGAACAAAAAAGCTTGCCCATAAACATTTAACCCGGTCATAAACATTTTAAATTGATTTTTTTACATTAGCTCCATCCACACAGAAGGCCTTGAGAAAAATAATCCCCCTCAGGTCCTGTGTATTCTTTGGGGTATTGTGTGGAGGATCTTTTTAGGGAAAGGAAGGAGAGTAAGTCGTGGGAAGAAAAAGGCAGGAGGGGTGGGTAGGAATCTGGGGATCAGTGTGTCCAGGAGTGACGGACGTATGCATCAATCCCCCAATGCGGGTAAGGCGAAGTTCCGAGAGTCCTGCTGAGAGAGGTCTACAGGTCTTCTTTAACCAGACTCTCCCAATCCGGCCTGCCACACAGTTAGTGGGCAGACGCAAGATCCGGTAAAACCTCACCCCATGAACCCGGGCACCCCTGCTATTAAGTCACCAAATGTAGCGAACCACTTGAGGTGACCTATGGCAGAGGTGTTGGTAATCCAATAAAAAGTTCCCGGGGCGGCGGTACCCATACCCGCCTCCCAAATTGAAAGTCAGAATGTGATTAATTTCTGAGGGTTTGTTTTAATATTGATAACAGAATTTAATAAATCGTATAATATAATAGGTATTCAGGTTCAATAACGAAAAAAAGGGCAAAATCTTCGAAGGAGTACAATACACAATCTGTCAAAACATTTTTTTTTTTGTTAATCCAAAAGTCTTCGTCCTATATTGGTTTTTTGTGCCCGATTCAAATGAGACCAGAGTGAGGCGAACCATCATTATGAAGTGTGTAAGCTATGGAGGTGGGAACTAATAATGGGAAAACACAGCCGCTACATAACAAATAAAAATCCAAAGCAACAAAGGTGCGATATAGGAGTGAAAAGCTTCCTCGCCTCGGTAAAATCCGCATTTAAAGTATCGACGACATATCTCACCTAGAAGCATACTTTCAATAATTTCCGAGGATATATAGTTTTTTAATGTTTGTGATTTTTCCGTGACAAGTGTTGTTCTTGGAGCACCAGTTGAAAGTTGCAAGTAGCAAAGCTGTCTCGCCCGCGCTGCGGCGGAAGAGGATGGTAGTTGTATAAATAAGCATCACTCAACAGTGAAAACAATGGCAGATAACTAGCAGCTGGAGGGAATCGGTCTTATTTCGGGTAGTAACAATGAGGTCTAATTAAAAGCATGTTGAGCAGAACCATATTTCGCAAAGGTGTCTCGTATTTCATATTTAATGTGCACTTGGGTGAAGTCCAATGTGCAAAGGACCTCGTAACTAATTTCGGTTTGGAACTAGTATGATTATTATTTATCGATTTTGACACGATTTAACTTAGGGCCCTTGGAGGAACCTAAATGAGTCATTTTCAAAATCAACGTTATGAAAACTACTAAGAACACTGGTACTTCATATGTCGAAATATGAAAATCAAACAATAATTTCACAATTAGCCTGTCTCTACTACTTCACTTTTGAAGTGAAAACTTCTTAGGCGCGCCGTTGAGATTTGAAACTCGATGAAACGGAAGCGAGCGACACTAAAAATAGACAAACACATACATCTATAGGATTTAGCCTGCGAGAAATGAGATAGCAATAAAATATTTATTTATTTCACGGATTCTCAGTTCCAATATAATACGATAAATCCACGATCCCACGCAAGTCTACTTTGATCCAGTGGTATAAAGCGCCTGAGGAACCTTAGCGGCCAGACATTCAGCTACCAAGAAAATGAACAGGCAAAGAAAACGACAGCTAGCGACCCCGAGGAAGAAACCACAAATAATAATAAGATGACCAAATGTATAAGAAAAGGTGAAAAAATCATCCTAGACATTGGAAAAAAAAGTTTTTCGTAATTTCCCCACTCTTGTCCACTTTAGTTTTCTGGAGGTTTCACTTCTACCGCGTGTGATTTGCAGACTCTGATTATTATTATTATGTTTTATATAAAATTTTAAATAGATAAAAATGGAAACTCTTGATGAACAAATGAATGATAACTGAAACCATACTTTGTGCTTACAAAAGCTTTCTTTGAATTTAAATTAATCATTGAAGAAGAAGATAACATAACAGTCTAAACGAAAATATGAAAGAGAACAAGACACAGAAAACAGAAAAAAGACAATGGTCGCAACTGGGACTCGAACCCAGACCTCTCATTAATATATCATTTATAAAACAAATAGAAGAATTGAAACGTTATAGATACTCTTGAATTGTTTTCCCCTAATCCGCATTGAAAAAAATTAGTCGAAGACCACAATAATTGACAATACCTAAGTAAGATTTTGAAAGTGCTTCATAATTATTTGAGGGTGTAAAATAGATATTGAAGACAACCCTCTCAAAAGGTACCTAACTAAGATTAACGATTACCCCCATTCACCTACTTATCTAAACAATGCAGAATTTATCACGAAGGTTTACGAAGGTCTGGAGGCATTTCTATACCGGAAAGCTTTTAGTTTGGCTAAAGCACTACCAACAAAGCGTGAGTGCGGTGATAATGGCGAACGGTGTATCGGATAACTGTACACAAAAAGGGTTAACTTTTCTATCAAACTTGCATGATTTTTTTTGTAGACCATCCTCCTGGTCACGCAAAGCTCCGATGGTTTGGCAAAGCTCCTATGGAACACGGTCATCAGAGCATTGGCATAGTTCAATTTTTACGTAGAAAAGATTAAGTATTGGATAAGTATTCTTGTCGAAAAAGATTAAAATAATTACTCCACAATAACAGTTTTGAAAACGATATCACATGTACATCAGTTTCTAACATTTAAAAAGAATTAATAAATATTTTTAATAATACTTCCAATGCGGTAAGGGAGAAAAAGAGAGAGAGAGATGAGACGTATTGACCAATACATATGGCCTTATTTTTTAAGTCTCCCGCAAGAATAAAAATTACAGTCATACAATTTTTACAGTCGGTTTAACGTTTAACCCGACCCGTTTATCTGCTTAACCTCTGGGCCCATACTAATGAGATGAATGGGGTAGCGTATAAACCCTACGGAATAAATGTTTACTAAGAGAAATACACTTGCCGAAATAGCAAATCTAGGATTCCTTGCGAGGTAATTTAGTGTTTGCATGTGATTCGTCAATTAAGGGAAACGGCTGAAGGACTATTGGAATGAAAAGGTACTGGAGCACTCAGCTAAAATATCGCTTTATTTTATAACAGATAGATAACTATGTATTCGGTTTGACTGTGGTGGTGGTAGGTACCTATTTTAAGGGCGCAGATAAGCAAAGCATTTGCATGCTGTTGTATCACATCTCATTAAAGTATAGAATTATCAGGGTATAAGGGAGTCGTAAATGTTTATATTTACATCAGTGTAAGATATTCCAGTGTGCAGTGTAGTGGATTCGTAAGATATTCCAGTGTGCAGTGTAGTGGATTCGTAAGATATTCCAAATAATATAAATGAGCGACACTATGTTGTCTGTGGCGACATAAATAAGTTTTAAATTATTACGGTTTAATTGCTTTTATAACATATCAGATAAAAAATGGTTTAATATCTGTATATCCTTTAGGACCATCGATAAAATGAAAATTAACATTAATATCGTAACAAAAGACAAACAAGAATAGACAAATGACTTTATATTTAGACTTTAGACTAATAAGTAGATACCTTTAGACAAAAAACACATTACAAATAGTGTTCTCTAATTAGATAATTATGTAAAGGTATCATAAAAAACAATGATATAAAATCGACATTATTTTAGAATAGGTATAAATTAACAGAACATAATATAATATGTGTACCGTCTTGCGAGATGTTAGATGCTGTAATGTTGTTTTACCCATAACACGAGATTTCAAGCGGAGAGCATAATTTATGAAAGTGTACAAAGTTTACTTTCGACTTGAAGACATTCTTAGGAGAAGATGGAGAGAGGTAGGCAAAGGTGAGAAAACTTTATTCGTATCTTCAACCATTGAAAATGGTTTCGTCGATTTAATGTGACCTTCGATACAAAACGGTCGGTTCGTAAAGTTAGTAGTGATAAGAGGCGTCTTACAAAAACAATGGTTCAATAAATTACGGTAACGCTATTAGTTTTCAAAGGGATTATAATTTATTATAGTCAAACGTATCACCTTGATGTGTTGCCGCAGAAATAGGTATACTGAGTAAATAAAGTAGCTATTTTTTCACTCCGGGGACATTTTAAGATACTTCAAAAAAGTTTCAACTAGGTTTTAAGAAGAATAGTGCAATATTATGTATAGTTAATTAAAATGATTTATAGGTGACACTGATGACACGCTGTTGCGTCGTTCTGTTAAGAGCATTTAACCAGCCAGCGGACGAAAATCCACATTTCGTCGAAAGTTGTTCTTACGATCATGCAGGGCGGTTACAATGAGAAAGATTAATTATTCTCCGTACCAGCTTTTTAAAATTATAACTCAATATCGAATTTATTTCAATTCAAATTAGCTTTAATTTATACCTTCATCCAAAAATGCTGAAAGGCGTGATGATAAAACTATTAAAATAATGTACTTTTTGTAATTATTTTTTGATTATAAGTATTTATCATTTTTTAATAATGTCTAAATTTAATAAGAATGTTAAAAAAATCTGAAATATATTAGTTTGTAAGTGCGCAAATAAATACACAAATGGACCAATTTTCGTCAAGAAACACATGTACTTACATATTTTTTAATGATTTTATTGAAACTAAAGTTAAAATTCTAAAACATGCGTTTGCTAGATAATGTATTGATTTATTTTACTGCATGATTATATTATTTGAAATGGGTGTGGTATAATACAAAATCTTTTTTGAAATTTTAACAAATCTGCCAACGACCTATGGAATAACCTTATTATACTAAAAATTAAAAAATTTTCTCAAAATTTATTACATGCGAATGCTAGAAAAAAGAACAATCTTCCGAAATCCATTTAGAATTTTTTGTGGAAAAGAGTCAATGTGTCTAAAATCTGATTTGAAAAAGACATATTTCTGGTTTTCTCTGGTAATGCCCTCTTAACGTTGGAATTAAACTTCGTGGTTAAAAACAAAGTTGTTTAATTAAGACAACCCACAAAGTGACTTCTTCTTCTCGAACATTTAATAAAATAGTTATTTTCTAATCGTCGGTATTGGGTTGACATGCCTCCTAGATAACATTTGGTTATGAAAATGAAAGGGCCTTTGATTAGAGAGTAAAGGGGCGTAACATGTTGGGACAGACAAAATATAGAGACGTATAAAATGATAGAGCGAGTCAATCACCGTTTCAGTGTTGCTATTTCACTTCAGCAAGTAGTACAGAAACAACTGGCAGGCTTTTCACAAGTTAGAAATCGGGGCGGAATGCTAATTTATCGTGACAAACTCCACAGCAGTCATGTGAAGGAAATTAAGGACAGAACTTAATGGGGGACTCGTTAAACTTCAGTTTATCTACAGCTGCATTCCCTACTTTATAATTTCTTCAGCTATTAGACACTCCACGACAGCGACCGGTTTGCTTTCATGTAAATATACGATACAAAAACTGATGGTCAAAACGCAATTACGCAGACCTTAATGATATTTAAATCGCCGATGATTAATCTTCATTTAAATATACGCCATTACAATATCTAAACTACGAGCTATTAAAAACAAAACAATTTGGTTACGTTTCATTTTTATCATTTATGACCAAGGAATTTCAAAACTCTTCTCGGGAAGTAGGCCTGAAATATTCTATTCACGAAAAAATTATCATACTCAAACCATGAACACGTTTTATGCTGTGAAATGCGATGAAACATTTTATACCACTTACAAATGAAAATCTTGGAAAATTCTTGGGGCATTTAATTAGATAAGTCAGTGAAATATGGAGTGGACGAATAGTAAGGCATTTTTGTGTTGTGTAAATAAAAATCGGTGGGAAAAGTTTTTTAAATAAACCTTTTTAAAATTAAATAATAATACTCATCAATTATTAAATAAAAATAAATCTTTTATACAGCCGTAAGGGAGGCTCAGGCTGAACCGAAACCGGTTGGTGTTTATATTTGTTTAAATACTCAATAAAGTGGTTAAAAAAAAAAAAATTTCATTTATTAAAAAAAAAATTATCAAATCTAAATAAATAAAAATGAATCGCCGAAATGTATGTACGCGCAGAACTTCCGAACGACAGCACGAAATTGGATAATTCTTTTTTTTGTTGTGTTCGTTATGGTCAGGATAAGGTTTGTATAAAACTACTGGTGAGCTCTGGCATTACGAAATTTGTAAGTATACAAAATTGTAATAGGTGGCACGTGAGCTGTTTGAAAACTGAATGTACCAGGACTGAATTAATGGAATGCGAGAGGGTGGAACTCGGGAGGAGAGTTGGCGGGACTGGGGAAGCGGGCGAGGGGAATGGGGAGAGGGAAGGCGGTGTGGGAACGTGAGAGGGGGAAGGAACGGGAGGCGGAAAGGGAACGGGACGAATGGGAAAGGACACGCATGAAGAAACAATTTATTTATTAAATGGCATTGCAACGCATGCCGGGAACTTTTCTTTTAAATATCGCACAGTCCGCAATTGCCTTTTCAATTTAATTTTCATGGTTTTTAGCTATCGGTGGACCGGAAAGGAACGAAGCAACCACTTTTTTACCGATTTTTTGTGTTCTGTTTGTACTCTCTGGTTTGTATGCAGCATAAGAAAATTGATAGCCTTCGAATTCAGAACGCATTCATGTATAATATTGTAATGATATTGATAAATAAAGACAAATCATTTTAAAGCGCGAACATTAAAAAAACACTAACATTTTCGCCAAGCAGACAAACATTTTAGAGCGCCAACAACGATGTGCACAAATACAACATCAAGTTATATGTTTGCACACCGTTGTTAGATGGTCGCTGAACGAATAAATGGTCTCTTTAGCGTGTAATGTGTGCATGGGAGTCACGGGACCACTGCAGTCTGGGCCAAGGGCGTAGCGAGGTACGGGCAGGGGGGGGGCAGCTGCCCCCCCCCCTAGAAGGTGCAGGAATGCTCACAAAGTTTACGTCGGTAGCCTATTGTTTGTGAGAATCAATTTAATTTTTATTATTACCTTTTTAGTTTATCATGATTAATGAAGCATCAAGAAAACGTGCCTATCAGTTACATTGCGCTGTTATTAAATCAGTTTTCATTACATGTGTTCAACTGATAGCCAAGTACTCGGGCATATTGGAACCTATTGCCAATGCTTTACAATCGGAAAATATCAATATGTACGCATATATGAGTCATATTAATGGTTTAATTTCTGTTATAAATGATCATCGAAGCAACGTAGACATAGAGAGCCAAAATATTTTAGGTATTTCAATTAGAACTGCAGCTGCCTTTGGAACTGATATACAAGCCCCACGCTTTGCATCTCGCCAACAACATCGGTCCAATCACCTTGTTGAGACTCCCTGCAATTTTTGGAAGCGATCGATTATGATACCTTATTTAGATTCCCTAATATCTGAATTGGAGCAGCGTTTTGGTGACCAAAATTTGCCTGCTTTCGGATTAATGTCGCTACATCCCTGTACAATGCATTTTTGAATACGTCATTAATTGATTTTAAAGAAAATACACAATGTTTTTACCTATTTACTTAATTTTAATCAAGAAGCCGAACTATGGTATAAAAAATGGCAGAACAAGGGTATGACCAGAAAAAATCTCCAAAAACTAGATTTTACTGAAGTGTTTAAGGAGGCGAACATTTTCTTGATGTAACTTCTTTCTGTTCAACATATTATTTAGTGCGATAGAGGGAAGGCGATATAAGCTCGAGCCTCGAGACATTATAGCAATATCGGACATATGCATTTTGGACACTGCTCTTTTTTATGTGTTTTTTCAATAAAGTGGAACCCATACACTGTCTCAACAGTTCAATATTAAAAATACAAGACTATCGGTAATAATCTTAAGTAATTCCAGTGATATATATATAATGTATTATATTATACAACAAACGAAAACGAAGCCTCGAAAAGCACCACTGTGACCTCTTTTTAACATGTTCCTCGTACCTCAATCTACTGTCTACCATTATTCCAAGGTTGCGTACAGCATCAACTAAGGCAGCGGTCGTCACACTTTTCTGGTCAAGGGCCACATAGGATAATGTGAGGTATCACCTTGGGCCGTACACTTATGATTTCGGGGGGGGGGGAGTTCGCACGTGATAAAAACAAAAATTACAATACATACAAAAACAAAAATTAACCAATATTAATTGCTTTATTAGTACATGATAAGCGTGTTTTTTGGTCTTTTTTAGATCTTTTTTTTTTTTACTTACCCACGCCCTCACTGTGCCATCTCTACGCCCTCTAATTTTCTCTGTGTCTTCTACTGCCCCTCTGAAAGCCTCAAACGACCACAATGGAGCATTATCGCCCACGTTGAGAACAATATGCGCGCGTTCAAAATAGATGTTCGTTATTTGTTTTTTGGGGTGTTATGCCGTGTTGCGCTACCTCCTTCTTTAGCCAACGTTTCGGACAGAGTTGCAGTGTCGATCATCAGGGCAGATCCGGCAAATCACACATCTGCCTGATCCGGCAACATGGCGTATCACACCAAAAATAAGGAAAATACTTTTGACTGTGAAAATCTAAAAACGTATCTGACTTAGGATGTGTTCAAAAACCAGCTGGGCGTTTTAAAATCAAATGTCAATCAATTAAAATCAAGGCTAATAAATACGTACACAAAATATTTGAAAAAAACGGATAATATAATTGTACACGGAAAAAATATATTTAAAAAGAAAACGGCAGTGCGGGCCGCACAAATATCCGACGCGGGCCGCAGTTTGACGACCACGGAACTAAGAGAACAGTGGTTTCATCTATTTTTACAACATGTCGTCCATTCCTTATGCATGATATTTTTTGCTTAGTTCCCATTAATAAAGCAACAGTTTTTTGGGGATTCAAGCAATGTGAGCTCTTATTCCTAAGTGCAAACCCTGCTTAGCTCATCATTTACAATATCCACTGCCAGATGAGCGTTACTTACTTCAAAAGATAAAGATAATTGTGGGTCACATTGTATGTATTTCTTCTTCTCCTTGTTGTGCCTTGTCCGTTCAACGGACGTTGGCTATCATGTTGGCTATGCGGACTTTGTTTACTGCGGCCCGGAACAGCTCCACGGTAGACTGGCCAAACCACTGTCTCAAGTTTTTCAGCCATGAGGTTCTCCTTCTTCCAGGGCCCCGTCTTCCGGCAATCTTTCCCTGCATTATGAGATGCAGGATCTCATACTTCTCTGGATGTCTCATCACGTGTCCAAGATATTGAAGTTTTCGGATTTTTATGGTTTTAATAACTTCCTTTTCTTTATTCATCCGAACCATAACATCTTCATTTGTGACCCTGTCCATCCAGCTTATTTTAAGTATTCTTCTGTAGATCCACATCTCGAATGCCTCAAGTCGCCTAATTAATTCTTCAGTAAGCGTCCATGCTTCCATTCCATAAAATAATATTGAAAATACGTAGCATCTGACCATTCGCATTCGTAATCCAAGGTTGAGATCATGACTGCAGAACATTTTTTTCATGCGGATAAAGGTTGCACGAGCTTGCTCAATGCGGCATTTGATTTCAACTGAAGGATCCCATCTATCATTTACATTGCAGCCCAAGTATACAATACTTTGTACCTTCTCCAGTTTTGTTCCAGCAATATAAAGATGTTCATCCAATGCGTTATTTTTGTTTATGAGCATGTATTTTGTTTTATTTATATTCAGTTCTAGCCCAAAATTCTTACAAGTCTTCACTACTTGATTCAGCAAAAGTTAATGAATAATATTTGTTAACTCCTCAATGTTACTTGTTAGAAGTACCGTATCATCTGCATAACGCAGGTTGTTTAGAATCTTCCCATTTATAACAAGTCCTTGAGTAGCTTCTTGCAGAGCTTCATTGAATATTTCTTCTGAATATAAGTTGAACAGCATAGGTGAAAGAATACAACCCTGTCGCACGCCTCTCTTTATTTCTACTTCGTCTGTTAGACATTGCTCTACTCTTACTGCTCCTTTCTGGTTCCAATAAAGATTACCTATTATCCTTATATCTTTATATCTGTATGTATTTAGCGGAGTTTAATTATGCGTATAAACAGAAGGAAAAAAGCGCGAGCCGAACCACGAATTATGGAAAAGGAATAAAACAAAGCAAACGGCGTTTACGGTTCGGTTCGAGATGTTTTAGGACAAAAATATGATCAGCTTTATGGCATATTTATTCATGTTATATTCTGTGTTAATTAAAATTTTATTACGAATGTTTAAAACAACTACATTTATATCTAATCGCTTTCATCCCGTTCGCAATCGATATTAAAAAATAAATACCTCTATCGTGACAAGAATAAAAGGATGATATCTGTAAGTAGGGAATTATCGTGTATAAAAAGTAAGACACGGGGAAAGTATTTATTAGTTTCGGAAAGGTAGTAAGTTTTATCTTGTAGGGAGGGTTGGTAAAGTTACGGGCATTCTGGACCAAACTGATCAAGGATTTATTTACCGCCGAGACCTCCCCCAAAATGGTACAATCCAAATCAGCACATTTCATATTATACACGGGTTGTAATCACCATTAATGGCAGCGGTAATTCAATATAATATTACATATTGTATTATGGATAATTGAAATGCTCGGGTAAATGGTTCCCTTTTTTAGTGAATAATTCTAAAAAACATTACATTTGAGCCTGGCAAGGATGGGTCGATTTAATTAAGTTAAGTGTACTTTTTACATTTATACATATTCTAGGAAAACTAATAAAAACCACACAACTGACAAAAGCAAAAAATCTGTGAAAATGAAGCAGCAAAAATTTCCGAACGGTGAACTCATGCCTTAAATTAACATACCTATAGCTTTTTTGTCTGAAATGTCTAGTTCTAGGTCAGGGGTCGGAATAAGCGGCTCGCGAGCCGCATGCAGCTCTTTGCATAGATGTTGTCCATATTTTATACATATATGTACTCGTATATTACATATAGATACGCGGCTCTCTGGTACTTTTGTTATCCTGTTTCCATGACAACTTCTCACTTGACAAACTACCGAGCCCTGGTCTAGGTTAACGCAGATTTTTACAGCTGCCAACGTAATTTACACCACGAGCAAGGCTCGAAAACAACAAAAACCCGTAGACAAACTTACTATAAAACGTTTAGATTCAAATATGAAATTTCAATTTAAGAGGCGGGTACCGCAGCCCCGGGAACCATTTATTGGATAACAAACATATCTGCCACATCTCGCCCAAAATGAGATGTGGCAGAGTACGCTAAGTACTTAGCAGGGGTGACCGCGTTCATGGTGTGAGGTTTGTCCGGGTTGTAGCGGCGGATGAGCCTGCCCAACAACGGCTGGTGGCTGGCGAGATCGGGAGAAACGGGTTAAGGGACACTTTTGGATTTTTCCAAGAGAACTCTCTCGGAACATCACCTTGCACCGCAGTGGAAGGATTGGATTCATACGTCCGTTCATCTGACCCTCAGATTCTTACCCAACCCTCATACCTTCTCCTTCCTTTTCTAAAAAAAAACCATCACATAGCATCCCCAGAGAGGAGATAGGCCCTGTCGAAGTAAAACTAGCTCTTGTTTATAAAAAGGTTAAAAAATCCATTTAATTGCATTCTAGAAACGACGCGCGACGTAAGCGAAGTGAAGGGAGATTGGGATGAAAATTGTGTTGGATAACAACTCGTTAGTAAGTTGGCATGAACAAAAAAAATAAATCATAAAAGTATATTCCCCGTAGACTTGTCCTTTTTTACAAAACAATCTAGTAGATCAAACAAAGCAATTGGAGTGAAAAAGCCACGTCACTGAAAATAGTATCTGACGCTGCATTCATAATAATTATTGTGGTATTTGTAGATAAACAGAAATCTGATTGCCTCTTATATTAAAAAATTCAAATCATAGTAAACCTCTGGAGGGTTTCCGTAGCGATCCAATAAATTAGCTAGCGAGGCTTTTACTCGAAACTAAGATGCACATCGCTTTACCGGAAATGAAGGACACCGCTCCGATGAATTCCTGGTGAATGGTAGCCATATCTTACCTACCTCGAGGATAATAGGAAATTCCTTTCTGTCGTTTATTATGAATTAACCGTTTGACACATGAATAATTCAATAAGAGGGCACAATGAAGAAAAACAGTGGCTTTTTGTATACATGTATGTTTTTTTAACTTTTAAGTCACGGAAACACAAGAAACACTCTTGATCACTAGTAAAGCCTCGATGACACACGGCGAGTTTACAAGCCACTATCTGGGAAATTCACTATCTGTTAGTAAATTCGCCCAGTGTCATCGTGTTACTTGCTAACTAGCAGATTATTGACAATCTACGAAAAAGAGTTGAAGGGTCATCAACTTTACTCGCCTACACGCTTGCTCCGCTTGCTCGTGATTGGTTTATTTATGTTTCCAACATGGCTTCCGATAAACAGCTGATTTCGACTGTCAAACATCTGAAGAATTAGTTCACGCAGGCGTCGTTATTCTTGTTACTGGCGCTAACAGCGGCCTCAGTTTCCTGAGCGAGTGGACAGTTTTGTGTGTCATCATGACAATCTCACTCGCCGATTTACCCGCTTTTAAAACTTAGTAGATAGTAGCTTGTAACTCGCCGTGCGTCATCGAGGCTTAAATATAAAATAAGACGGCATCCGTGGTCGAAGGAAAGTGCTCTCGACTAGCGACCCGGATGCCGGAGGTTCAAAATCCGGCGTGCGCACGATAATTTTATTTGACTGTTTTGTGTTTCACAATTTCACAATTTAATCATATAAAAAAAAGATATATTGGCAGCACGTTCCAGAGTGGAAGATACCCTCAATATCGCTCCACTAGATAGACTACCATTCAAAATTGAAATGGATTTAGCCGTTTTTTGTGACAAGGTCTAAATATAAAATAGCAAGGACCCTTTTTTGTAACACAGACAAATATTCCCAAGTTACGAATAACCTTAAAATATTTGAAAATCTCCTAACACTACCACAGTAAGCGGAAAACGTTATTTGTACCGTGATGAAGGACTTGTGAATGGTAGAAGAAGTCGGGCCAAGTCAAAAGTCAGAATAATAGAAGAGGATGTACATATGAGGCGATCTATGAATGAATATGAGTGAGGCAGAGTGTATCACAAGAACGAGTTGTTTGGCGGTCCGTCCTCTCTGCCTATCCCTGCGGGGAAAGGGCATGAAAGTTAGTGAGTTTAGTTATGGAGGACTTAGCCAGCCGAAGTATCGAATACGCGACGCCTGGATGGGACCCAAACGCAATACCAACTCAGCCACTGACCGGTCGAACTTCCCCCTTCCTCTTTCCCATCTCCTTCACCGCCCTACTACCTTCAGCCTCACAATATACCCCAATTGGGGAAGCCAGTCTCACTGGCTTCAGACGGATGGGAGCAGTTGAGACTTTGTGCGGAATTCGCAAAAAAACGTCATATAACCATGTAAAACCACGTCTAACATAAAATTTAAGGTTACAGAAATACATTTCCAAAAAATTGTTTTTATATGGGTAAAGGTTGACAAACATAGCTCACACAAATATGATGTTAAACTACATATTCAGAGAGTTGACCTTTTCCGAAATGGACAAATATTAAAAAATCTTCAGGTTAGGTCAGCTTTTTGATTTATTGATATTGCTTCTATTCAAAGCGAAGCTTCCTGGCTATACTAGCCCCAGCGAGAGCTCAAACGGACGTTACCGACGATCGCCTGCTTCTTTCTGACGTTTTGTTTGAAAACGAAAAAGACATAAGTTACCTACCGTAACGATGACGTCACATACAACCTCTCGCTGGGACTAGTATAGGACACCGCTTTCTTAAAGTCGCGGAACTCTATTGGTGAAAGTCACTGGTAAAGATGTGTTTATGGAATTTGTAGTATTTTTGAAGTGAAAACTTCTTTAGCACCGTTGTGATTTGAAACTCGATGAAACGAAAAAGCGACACTAAAAAGAGACAAACACACACATCTATAGGATTTAGCCTGCGAGAGAATGAGATAGAATAATCGGTCTCCTCTTTGTGCTGTGCTTCGTAGCCTCCTCACTCTTGTCTATTTTAGTTTTCTGAAGGTTTCACTTCTACTGCGTGTGAACTGCACACTTGTATTTTAGTAAAATATATTATTCCAAATTACTGCTTTTGGAGACATAACATTCTTATTTCTTAAGGGTATCAAAAATCTAAGAAATTTTCCCCTTCATAAATCTTAGCTACTTTTCTTTACCACCGATGAAAGCTGTTTATAAATAGCTACCCTTTTATGCTACGGGGAGGAATTTTATAGGCCCTTGCATTATTTCATGTAGCGTATTGCCTTCCCTGAAAGCAAATTACCCAGAGCATGATAAGCTCATTTTTCGAGCATTGTGTTTACATTTATGTAGCTAGATGCTTTATTTATATTTGTGCAGACATGCACATCACATTACTCCCCTTCTGTATATTTACACAAGAAATGGAGTGAATTTCATTAATCTTGTGTGGGCAGGTAGTTCAAATAAGGTGAGACCATTAAAGTGGGAATTTATACACGTATAGTTAGACCTTGAAGACGGCGAAGTTCAAAGAAAGTCGAGATGACGGATGCCAGGTTACTACTAAAAACTCCAAATAAATTTAACATCAATAATTTTTAGCATAATATATCAAAAGTAGAAACTAAAATAAATATTATTATCTATTTCTTTCTGATGGTGGCTGTTGCTACTCAGCCTAAAACATAATTAATATATATATATATTAACTATATTTTAAAATATAGTAAATATTTAAAATTTAGTATTGCGGCATCCCGCATTTCTACCGATGATATTACATAATATTTTCCTTAAACACTTTTAAGTTTTAGAGCTCTTAAAAAAATATATGTTATTTTTGAAAATAATATCTAGACGTTCTCCACGCCGAAACGCAAATGATATGAAATTCCCTCGACAGAAACAAATTTCAAAGAATGCTCCGAAAATTATTATAAACACGTTTTTTTCACTTATTTTAGAAGTTATATGAATGAAAATATTCACTGCGTTTCTGTAGGATATTTTAGATGTTCCCAACGAAATGTGCTCTATTTTAAACGTGTCGTGTTTTATTAAACATTTTCACAATTTTTGCTTAAACTTTATCGTTTTTCGTATTAGCGCGCTCTCTTTAACATTCGTATTTACATATCTCTCCATCTTATTCTTTTTGAACCGGTATACCGCGCCTTAAATAGTTAGTATAGTGAGTCTAGTTTTTGAACTGTTAATTCGTTAAACTTAGGCAGGGGTACCTACACAACATCGTCTTTATATAATGAATGTTTCTATTTTGTTAATTTAAGGTACATATAGGTAATTATAAAGTTTATTATTAAAATTATGAATGATGTTACATAGTAAATAGATATTTTTACTTCACATGAATATATATGAATTTATATAATTGAAAAGGTTTGTGATTACTGATATTAATACTCAATCACCATTAATATATCCATTATAATTCACTTAGAATAATTTTACTTCAGAGAGTAGTGGAGTAATTTAAGTATATATTTTCAAAATGTAATAACCCAAATATACGGAGAACCCTAATAATAAATAGCATAGTGCAACAATATTTGTCAATTAAGCTCTAAGCAACAAGGAGGGAATATCCCAAAATTACCAAAATAAAATATCAGTAATTACAAACCTTTTCAATTATATATATTCATGTGAAGTAAAAATATCTATTTACTATGTAACATCATTCATAATTTTAATAATAAACTTTATAATTACCTATATGTACCTTAAATTATGTAACAAATATTGTTATTAGTTATTATATGTAACAAAATAGAAACATTCATTTAATAGAAACAATGTTGTGTACCCCTGCCTAAGTTTGTATAAATACCGTAGCGTAAGAATTTCAACTACCAGTCTGAAAATGTCCGTAGTAGGATGAAACCGGTCCTGGTGAAAATAAATAAGTGGAAGAAAATGCAAAAGTGTTTTAATTTCAATTCTAGTTGTATAGTATTAAATAATTCCATATACGTAAAAACATCGAAACAAACTTCACAGAGGCAGACGTTTCGGTCAGTGTCGCCTTGGTAATTTATTTCCTTAAAGAATACAAACCTTGTGCTTGAAATGACGTAAGTCATTTCAAGCGCTGTGCTTAACCAGATCGCAATATTCATTAGTTCATACAAATGATTCAAAAACTAAATATATTAAATTCAAAATTCACAACAAACAGACGGACAACCTCAATACAAACCTGATAAAAATTCATAAAGACTGTATAAACGTGAACCGAGAAACTCCTTGCAACTGTCCAAAATTGAATGAAATACAAACAATAAAATATCTTGGAATAATTATTGATCAAAACTTAAATTGGAACTCCCAAGTGGAAAATGTGAGCAACAAATTAAAAAAAACTAACCTATTTTTTCAAAACAATAAGAAACATTTTAGATAAAGAACAGCTAATTAAAATCTATTATGCCTTAGCCCAATCTCAACTACAATATATGTTCTTATTGGATGGGGAAGCTCATGCGATTCCACTATAAAACCAGTCCTCATAGCACAAAGGGCAATTCTGAAAATTATACTTAGAGTACCCATCAGAACCCCTACAGACTATGTTTTTAAAGCGCTGAATTTAATGTCACTGAAACAATTATATACAAAAGATATTCTAATGTACGCATTCAAAAATCAGGATAACTTTACACAGACAAACTCGGGCCGATTCACAAGATCTACATTACAACACACATTCTACCAACCTACAACTAAAACGACTTTTGGACTAAAGACTAAAACGATTAAAAATACTTCTCTATAAAATTATTTAATTTACTCCCTCTTGCAATGAAATCCATTAAAAAAATAACCGCCTTCAAAAGAAGCATAAAAATATGGATTATGGACATGGGAAGGAAGAAAATAGATTCAATTTTGCAACCTAACAAAGAATAATGCCTGGTTTTTGTTTTGTACTTTCTTTTAGATCTAACTTCATAATTTTCCTGGGTAATATTCTAACATAGGTATTTACTTATAATTCAAATAATAAAACTTGTACAATGTGTCCTTAGAACGGGGTACCCCAGTAAGGACACATTTTCTCTAAAAAACTGTAAAAAAAAATAAATAAATAAATACATAAATATCACTGGCTCCTAACAGTTAAACTTCGGTGTGGGATTCAAATAGGTACCCTAAATAATTATTTGTACGAGATGAACTATAGAACAACAACTATCGCTGGAATTTTCGTAAATACTTAAAGTGTTAACCATACCAAACACTTTATTTTATCAACCTGATGAATTATCCCCCTTCTCCAACTAGGAATGTTCGTGGAATAATTTCTACGCCTTCAATTTACTGAATGAGTTTATAACCTCGCTATCTTTTGGGTAAAATGACGAAAAACTCATTAAAATATTTAACTAGCAAACGAAAGTCATCTCATTAATGAAACATCTTTACAAGTTTGCCTTAACATTCTGAAACATGCCAACGCTACGCAGCTCCCGACAGTTGATGTTGGCAAATGTTTTAACGGTACGAATTTGTTAAATAATAAAATTGGTTTGAAAGTTTTCATAAATCTTTTACATAAAATATTATTTGTGCTATCAAGGCGCATAGCGGACCCTCGAATTCGAATTAACAATACAGGACAAGGTTTGTAGAAGCCAACCACATTAGGGGAAGCGAAGGCGGGGCAATAGCTACCCCAGCATTCCATAAGGCGTAGTTTTGATCTAAATGATAACGACACGCCCGGAAAACACCAAAAATTATACAACCGCCTTTTCAGGAATACCTAATCTAAATGCTTTTAGAGCTCAGGGGTGGAATTCATGCAATTGCTGCATTTTATGTTTACCGCCGCGCATAATGAATGACTTTACATTACAGTAATTCCCCAATTTCCGCGGTTAGTAGGACTAGCTGGCAATATAAAATCATGGTTCTGTGTAATATCAATCATTCGTGTAGGCATTCGTAAAATTTTTAGTAAAATGATAAAAAATTGAAAATGTATTAAAAAAGAAAGTTCCAATTCGGCTTAACAACATTTAGGTAAGGTATTGGTGAAAAATAAAATTTTCGCACTACTTCATGCGGTTCTAATTAATTTTAAATCCCTTTTTTAAACAGGAATTCCTTTTCCTTGAAAGTTCAGCTCGAAAGTTAGCTAACCTACCAGTGAAAAAAATTACATGTATTGTTTTCGAACACTCTTCACGTTCGCATTGCGTTACAATATTATTCTAGCTCTGAAGGTGACTCAATGCTGTCGCAGGTCGCAGGGGAAACTGATATTGCCGTGCAATCTGTCACGCCCAACAAGTTTTGATGACGTTTGATCGCGGATAAAGGGACAACGGATAACGGACACTCACAATGTGAGGGATAACTGTATACCCGGTCGTATTTACAGATTTGGAGATTCATTAGCCTTACCATTTACTAAAAGAACCTACACATCGAAATTATATTAGTATTAAAAGATTAAGACGAGAGGTATGAACTAAGACTCAATAACAACCGTCAAAAGGCTATCGCGATACACCGTCGAAGCATTAGAAGCATTGTGATAAATGTATTAATACGTACGATGCATACTTCTAATAGAAGTGTTACACGAAAGCACTCAAGGAAATTGTTATTGTTATTACGTTTCAATCTGATTTAATGGTATTCCCAGGTAGTCGGAAATACATATCCCAGATAAGGCTTCTTAATAATGGGTAGTAAATAAGTATTAGAAGTAGGCACCAAATTAAAAAAAATATATTAACACCTCTTCAGGCGTGAATTTGCTGTAGAGTTAATTTCCTCCACAAAGCCCTTGTTAGTCCGAACAATAAATGCGGTCGTAAATTTGATAAGCTTTTAAAAACGCTTTAAATATTTAAGCAAGTTCTGAAATATTTCATCCCTCGGTTAATTCATCAAATAATCCATTAAAGCCCGCTGAGTTATTGTGCCTTCCCGCTTATATTCCCGACGTGTCTGTTTCTATTTTATGCTTCAAAGGTTCTTCATATTATTTATCTGCAGTAATAATCATTTCGCTTTCAGTTGCCGGCGAGGCATACAAATCTTTCATCGGAATTATAATCATCGCCTTCCGGAAAATCACCATCATTATAATGTATTAAATATTAAACAATTCCAGCGTAAAATCAGCATATAATCGCATTAGAATTTCAAAGACATCTATCAAAGAAATCGACTGAGAATATTATCAGGGATTGTTTTTATGTACAATAAATGATTACGTGAAAGCGGGAAAATTACCCATTTTTATGAAAGTGGCATTCGTATTGCTTTCTATAAAGAACTATAAAATAAAATGGTATAAACGAAAACTTTATTAAATTAGTTTTGTGATTGTACGATGATCCTTTACTTATTATTTATCAGTGACGACTATTTAACTTTGATAGGAAATTTTCAAACTAAAATTCGTAAGTAATTTGGTTTTATGACTTTTCCCTAAACGTTGAATTATAAATACATTTATAGAGGGTCTTGGAAATGAAATTCTCCTGAGGAATTTTAACAAATAAAGTAGAACTCCAAATCAAGAATGTGATCAAGGAATTCAACAAATCAAATATTTAATTTGTTTAATTTTTTTAATTTAAATATGTTATACATAAAAGAATTGTCTCATTTTTACAGAATATTTTAATACGAATACTTCCAATTGTCTTACAATACCTTCTAATTCTGTAGAAAATTAAGTCATAAAAGATGGAAATTAATGTTTTATTCAAGAACGAAGGAAGATGATGATACGAACACTTTGTAATAATTGAGGGGATCTAAATAAGAGGGGCTAAAACCTAATTAATATATGTAGAAAAAATAATTAGATTAAATGAATCAATAACTAACTATCACACCGTTTCCCCGCAAGGGTAGGCAGGAGATAGGTAGATAGGTAGGGAGATGACGGATCGCCAAACAACGCGTGTAGAAATGCTGGTGTCAGGGATCCTATCCGAAGAATGTGCGTATCGTTTAATCAAAATCAAAACCTCAAGAATTCCGACTTATTTTTTGATACACGCAGTACTTTTAGTAGAAAATTGAAGGCAATATAACATTATTTTTAACTATATATAAATATTTTGACTTACCATCAAACTTTTTTAAGGATATTGCGCATTTATCTTCTCTCTATTAGTAATATAATATTTTTATGTATAAACTTTTTTCATATATGTTTTTATCTGTTGTTAAAGTAAATTCGTGAGAAATAGTTTGGATGCATGTGAGTTCTCTAGATGTTTTTTTCTTTTAATATACTTATCATTTAACATCTATATCTGTATTTTCTCCTAAATAAATAAAAAATACGGTCTTGTCACACACTCTTTGCCTCACTCACAAATGAATCAATTATTGTCTTTAATTGCAATCAACGCACAACAACCAAATTGATTCCAGAAAATTTGTATTCGTTTCATTGCAAAATGACCAAAGTTAAATGACGATTCGGCTTGTTAACAAGTTGTGATCAGCAGAAGAGGGCAACTTTCATGTAGTTAAGCATATAAGCTTATTACAATTTGATAGAAAGCTGAAATGCACCTAGAATCGGCGTCTAACGGGAACCTTTCAAATGTCAAACAAAATGGCCATTCGATGATAATGTTACATTAGAATTTCTGAGAAACGACCGGGCCTTACAGATGAACATAACCGTTGGAATCACGAAAACATCGTATGGCGTCCTTGTTTGAGAAAGAGAAGCAATGAACGCTCACAGGTAGGGCTGCCACCTCTCCGGGTTTGACCCGGAGTCTCCGGGTTTGCATGGTGCATGTCCGGGCTCCGGGTTTAACATCGATATCTCCGGGTCAAAACGGGCGGTGGCAGCGAAGCGACAAACGACATCTGTATTCAACATCTTTTCCAAATTCGATCTAACAAGTGCAGTAAGTTACGGAGATATTGTGGAAGCTGTCGAATCACTTGGTTTTAAAAATGTCAACGAAGATAAACTTTATGACGATACCCAAAAATTAAACCAAGTATTTCCTCAGTTCGTACAATCTACATAGTGATTCAAAATTACCTGTTGATTTACGATAGGTTCAGTTATTCAAAGTCACCTCAACCTTCACCGAACTACCAAAAATAATTGGAAAATTTTTTTCAATCCCTATAAGCAATGCTTTTGTTGAACGCGTCTTTTCTTTAATGGGAAATTTGTGGACAGACGACCGAAACTGCTTGTCAGTGGACATAATGAAGGCAGAGTTAATTGTGAAGATTAATTACAAAATGAATGTGCAAGAATTTTTGAAGTTTTTGAAGAAACCTGAGCAAGAAAAAATGCTTAAACAATCCCTTCAAAATGAAAAATATAGTTTTAAGTGTCAAGCTGGTCCGTCAGACTAGCACTAGCTAGGTCATTTATATTTAAAAAAAAAACATTCCAAATGTTAATTTACCATGACATTTTGCATTAATTAAATAATTCATACTAAAAAAAGTTTTTTCTTCTAACACAGCAAACTTATTTTGTGGCACCATTTTAATCAAATTAAAATACTTAGTTTTTACCACTTTTATTGTTTATAATAACATTGTCTATATCTATTATTTTTCCATTGATACCATTGTCTATGTCTATTTTCAAAATTAGTAAGTATTAATAAAACCCTGAAGAAGTGAGCGTTGCTCACGAAACTTGTCGGTTTTTAAAAATAAAAGTGGTGGGTAAAAACTAAGTATTTTATTTAATTAATTTTAAAATAAGTTTTATTTTAATAAAAAGACTATATTTCTAAAATCTCCGGGTCTACTGTTTTTGAAAGGTGGCAGCCCTACTCACAGGTGATATGAGCTGGTAATTTGAGAAGAACTTCATGATTCGAATGGGTGAGAGTAACAAAATATCGACAAATTTGAAAAAAAAAATTAAGGAAGTGTATGTTCAAAGCCGGACGCCAGAAAGCTCATAAATAAGAAAAAAAGCCGAAAGGCGAAAATTTCCTACAGAAATACTTTTTGTTCGGGAAATTATAAAATATTTTGTTCTGATTTTTTTTACATTAACACTACACGGGAGATTCTGAAGAAAATAATTTCCCTCTGGACCTATGTCATCTTAGAAAATGCTGTGAAGAGGGTTTTTCAGGAGAGGAAAGAGTGAACATGGGTCTTGAAGAGAATGTTGTAGGAAGGAAACACAGAGGCCGGCAAATCGTTGCAAAGCCGAGCTGTTGAACTCAATAAGCAAGTTATAGAAGCGACCCGTTCTTATGTGACAAATGTCAACCGTGTACTGTGGTTATTAACAAGCAAAAAATCAATAATGGATGGATAACTCGGATGGGGTTTGAACCGGTCTGTTTCTGGTTCCCATAATTTTGTTACTTTGATTGTTCAACAAACCCAAACGAGCCAACATTATTATCAGATAGGTGAATACTATGAAAAGGCACCAAAGGAAAAATTATTATAAAAAAATACCATAATAAAACAAAGAAAATATTTCCACATTCAGTGAGTCACCCAGACGAGATAACTTAGATATAATTACGATACACATTGCTTTGTATGAGACGGCAATGGCATCGTTTCCCTCCAGACAGAATCCCACTTCCTACCTCCTGCCCCGCCACAGCCCGCCCCGCCCCACCTCTGCCCCCGACCCAGCCTCGCACTTGAATATGTGATGAAATAAACCAAAAGAGGGAAAGCTTATAGATCGTGCGCTATTGCTAAGCACGCACTTTAATGGTTAGGTACTTTATTTCGGAGGGTTCAATTAATGCGAATTTTATATCACGCAAATACAATTCGTAAACGGGTAGCAAAATGCATATATATGTACATAATCGACTATGACTCACGTGATACGTGATGTCACATAAATTATTACACAAATGCATTGAGGTGATTTTGTAAATAAAAAAAATATTATTAATATATAATATTATCTATGTAATACATTTTACTTTTGCAGTTACTTTTGGGTCATTTGAATAATTTTAACAGTACAATACAAGTCCTGAATCTTTTCGCATCCCACGACTCCTTAATCATACAAATGATAAATAAAGCCAGTACACACAGATATTGCACATAATTTTCATTAAAATATTTTACAAGACACTAGCTGAAGAGGGAATAACTAGACCAGTGTTTTTCAATCTTTTTGAATGCGCGACCCCTTTACAGGTTAAAAAATTCTGGCGACCCCCCTTGACCTTTGGAAATTAGCATTTCCGGCAGATCTTTTTAGCCACCTTAATAATTTAAACAAGAACCTCTAAGGTAGAGAAGAAAATATTTTAACAACTAAAGATAAAGTCAAAGCATTTCATGCGAAACTTCATTTGTGGTCAATCTCTCTGCAAAACAATATATTTGAGTCATTTCCATATGTTCAGAAGACTGTTGAAGATAATGCAACAGACCAATCACTTGTCGTAAGGGCTCACATTCCTTGCATGATGCAGAGCTTGCATAATTTGCAAGAGAAACTATTAACATATTTTCCAGACTTGCACTGTCAAGCTGACAATAGGAGTAGATGGATTTTAAACCCTTTCTTGGATAAATCAATAGAACTGGATGATTTCACCACAAATATGAAAGAAAATCTTATATTAAATGAAGACAATAATATATTAGCTAAAAAATCTCGAATATCTGGAGACAGAAAAATCAGAAAAAGATATTGGCACTTCTGGGACTCGAACCCAGCACCTTCTGCTTACATGGCAACAGCTCTAACAACTGAGCTAATGTGTTTATATCCAATTCGGTCACTTTTAACTGTATCATACTTCGATTAAGAACTACCAACATTATCCTTAGCTCAGTTTGTAGAGCTGTTGCCATGTTAGCAGAAGGTCCTGGGTTCGAGTTCCAGAGGTGCCGATATCTTTTTCTGATTTTTCTGTCTCCAGATTTTAGACAGAGTTTCGCTAATATTGTTTTCATTTAATTAAATATTAAAATTTGAGGTTTTATTCACAAAGTTATTAAAAAGAAAGTATTCAACCTAGACTTTCAGAAAAGTCAATAGATGTCGCATATTAAAAATAAATTAGAAAAAAAATTATCCAGACACTATCTAGATAGCATTTAGTTGGGGTTTGAATCTTGCAATCATATATAAAGATAGCAGCCAATAATATGTGCGTTTAGAAAATGAAGATAATGTTGGCAATTCTTAGTCGAAGTATGATACAATTAAGAGTGACCGAATTGGATACATACACCTTAGTTCAGTTGGTAGAACTGTTGCCATGTAAGCAGAAGGTCCTGGCTTCGAGTCCCAGAGGTGCCAATATCTTTTTCTGATTTTTCTGTCTCCAGATTTTCGATTGACTTTCGCTTTTACTGTCTTCATTTAATTAAATATTACAATTTGAGGTTTTACTCATAAAGTTAAAAATAAAAAAATAAAATCTGATAGCTGCTGACGGCGTGCTTAAAATAGCATTTCATTTTCAAAGTGTTGACGTGTTTTGGATGAAAAGAAGAGTATCCAGAGCTGGCAAGGGAAGCTCTAAAATAAGCTCTAAGCGCGGCGGGAGGGGAGCTGCCAAATGACCACGCCGGGCCGGGTACCTTGGCTGACACCGACTCCAAAAATAACAATCGTACCTACATATTGATGAGTAGAAAAAGTAAGTTGATTATTAAGTTGTAGAAGAATACGAAATTATTTTTTTACTTTTTAGTGCTGTTTTTTAAGTCGTTTTTTTGTTTTGTTAAAATTTTTGTTTATTTTTTGATTTTTAGTGAATCTGAAGTACACTAACTAATTAATCTGAATATGGGTAGATCTACTAAACGTGCTGCTCGTATGAGACAGACATTGCTTGACCATAACGACGTTACGGTAGGTGATTCAAAGGTCCGGATAGCCTTTAAAGATTCGGCCGAGTATCGTTAATTTGCTCCTAAGAATTTAAGAGTTCGATCCCATAATCAGAACCTAATCAAACTTTCATCAAACTACCCTTGAAGTACATCCTTTCCAATAAAAATAGAATCATCGAAATCGGTTGACGTGATATCGAGTTATTCGTCCATTTGTCGCGTACATACTTAATTCAAATTTAAGACTTATATGGTTTTCTCATGGATGCCATTGTCAGAACTGGACCAAATTGAAATGGGACTCAAAGGTTCCGATAGCCTATAAAAGATTCGGCCGAGTATCGTTAATTTGCTCCTAAGAATTGAAGAGTTCCGTTACTTCATCATGGATCCCATGATCAGAACTTAACCAAACTCTCATTAAACAACCGTTGAAGTACATCCTTTCCAATAAAAAAAGAATCATCGAAATCGATTGGCGTGATATTGTGATAAATATGGCGTGATATTGTGTTAGTGATAAATGGACGATAACTCTATTGAGTTATTCGTCCATTTATCACGCACATACATAATACAAATTTAAGACTTATATGGTTTTCTCATGGATGCCATTGACACAACTGGACCAAATTGAAATGGGACTACACGGAAAATACCAGCTTTCAAATAAAAAAGAATCATCAATATCGGTTCACCCAGTCGAAAGTTCTGAGGTAACAAAAAAAAAAAAAAAGAAATACAGTCGAATTGAGAACCTCCTCCTTTTTGAAGTTGTTTAAAAAGAAAAACAGACTGAACTTACAAAATGATTTGATTATCAACATATCAAAAATAGCACCACGATTTGAAATATTTTTGATAATATAAACAAGCCCATCCTTCTCAATGAAATAGTGTTTTTATTGTAATTAGAACTCGCCTTTTTCTTTTTGCCGGCGACCCCCCGATTAAGGCTTCGCGACCCCCCTGGGGGTCGCGACCCACAGATTGAAAAACACTGAACTAGACAAAATCGGAAATATGTCATTTTTAAATCTACTTTTAGACGTATTGACTCTTTTCCACAAAAAAATATAAATTGATTTGAAAGGCCGTCCTTTTATCTAGTAAAGCTATATTTTAAATTTTGAGAAAAATATGTTTATTTTTAGTACAATAAGGTTTTACCGTAGGTCGTTGGCAGATTTGTTAAATTTTCAAACAAAATTTTGTATTATACCTACAACACACATTTAAAATCATATAATCATGTAGTAAAATAGATCAATAAATTATCTGGAAAAACTATGTTTCAGAATTTTAATTTTAGTTTAAATAAAATCATTTAAAAAAAGATCCGCAAACGTGCTTTGTGCAGAAAATACTTCAGTTTCTCTATTCATTTACGGTCTTACAAAGTAGGTAATATATATTTAAGATTTTTTTACATTCTTATTTTGCTTAAACATTATTGAAAAATTATAAATAGATACTTATGATAAAAAAATAATTACAAAATGTACATAATTTTAATAATTTTATATATGGTATAAATTAAAGCAAAATTTTAATGAAATAAAATCGATATTGAGTTATAATTTAAAAGAGCTGGTATGGAGAATAATTTATCTTTCTCATTGGAACCACCCTGTACGATCATAAGAACATCTTTCGACGAAATATGAATTCTCGGCCGCTGGCTGGATAATGGCCCTAAAGGATCTGCTACCCGAATTTCTACCGATTTCTTGCATATCCCCCTTAAATATTTGAAGTTTTTAAGCTCTTAAAAAATATATGTTATTTTCGAAGATAATATCTATACATTCCCCACGTCGAAACGCAAATTATATGAAATTCCCTCGGTAGAAAAAAATCGCAAAGTATGCTCCGAAAATTACTTTTTACAAGTCTGTTTCGGTTATTTTAAAAGCTATAGGTATGTATGAAAAATTCACAATGTTTCTTTAAATTGTACTTGACACAGCCCCCACGAGATTTTTGCTCTATTTTAAACGAGTCGTGTTTTATTAAACATTTTCGCAATTTTCGCATCGATTTTGTCGCTGCAAATGTTAGCGCTCTCCTCTAACATTCGTAATTTCGTATTTCTCTATCTTCTTCTTTTCGGGCCCGGTTGCGTTGCCCTGGCATTATGAGTTTTTATAAATCAGATGTGCACAGTAATTTCCCTTTTATTTTAAACGTCAACTGTGCAAAATTTCTTCCAAAAGTATCAAAATTGTGCTTTTTGTGGTTTTTCAAAATCTGTTTTGAAGGTCAAATATGCAAAATCTCGGAATAAAACTGCAGATTTGTATAAAATCAAAACCACGCCGCCCGCCTTTTAGAGACACAATCCATTATTATATATGTATAGATGGACAGAAGATAGGTAATGATTTCGACTAAACTGATGTTTTATTAAGATATTTATGTCGCCCTCATAATATTACGATAATAACGAAACTAGTCGGCATAGTATAATTTTTAAAGTACATAATATTATGTAGGTACATGTTCATAAAAAAAGTAATTTTATTGGTTTTAAATACTAATTTGTAATCACTTAGCCTAATTAGAAAGGAAAGTATTTCTTAAATAATTTTAACTGAAGTTTTAAATTTATTTCTAGCTTTGATGACTGTTTAATATTTCTATTTTTGAAACTGACAATTCATGGTGGAATTCCATAATGTATTATAATAAAAAAATATGTGAAAAACTTTTTTCCACTTTAATTTTAAATTAAATTAAAATGGAAAAAAGTTTTATTTGTTTTATTATAATATATTTGATGACTGTGCTGAAAATAGTTCGGTCGTTACATTATTTGAAAACAGTTACATGTTTTTATAAAACAAAAGCGCAACATACTCGTAAGTAACAGGTGTCAAAATACATTAAAATTACCTAGAAAAAATCCCGAACAATTCCCAAAGTTGTTTGAAGACTACCGCCTCAGGTTTGCTCGATTAAGAAAGCACTTTTTATAACAAAAGAAAGGAAATTAATCAGCTTTGGAGTAAGTACATTTACGAAGAACCATTCATAAAAGTATCCTCAATTTTGAAAACTGAAACATCACATCGGTATAGTGAAGAGAAATTGACTTGTAGCGGAGGAAGATGTTGTTCGGGAAATACTCGAGTGTCTAGTCTAGTCTGTGTTGAACGGCAGCCAAGAAGGGAGAGGATTCATAAAAGATAGCACGATGGTAAAACAAATACTGATACTTAGTATCTAAATACTCACTCAAGGGGGCAGTATTGCTCTGACTTTGCAATAATAAATGCTAGGCGGCAGAGCTTGAATATAGATATGGCTTCAGAATAAGCAATTAATGGGGCACACCCCTCTTATTACCCATAATAATGGAAATGTCTTATAATAAAATCAAGACGCAACATGTTCTTTGAAAGAAATGCACAAACAAAGGGACTTTACATTGATATAAAAAATAAATTGAAGAAATATGTAATAGAATATGAAATTTGGAAACGTTCGTAGCATTTCGTATTCCAACAAAGTTTGATTGATCCGCTTGGAAATCAATAAAGTAAGGTAACAGCCGCCAGCACGTTTTGAATTATTTTACATTGCAAACGTTCTTACTCCCTAGGGCAAGTTTCCAATCAAATCCTGATCTGTGTAGGTACCTACACCTACAGTTATACTACAGGATAAAATAGATATTCTGTTGTAATTATACAATGATGAAAAAAATTCGAATGTAATTAACAATGTTTGTTTCCTACCAACTGAAATGGAGAAAATAAAGATCTCCCAATCCGTAAACAAGTCAATTAATCCGGATTGGTTTTCGATCATAGAATGGCATCTATTGTCCGCTGGGACGGGTGGGACGGTCAGACGGTTATACGGTCACATGGGGGAGAGGGTAGGCCTATCTTCAAAAGGGAACTACACTCCGGTAGGGGGAGGGTCACTATTGTGTACAACTGCAGACTGACTAATGACGGCAGACGTCCGCTCCTGAAGCTCCCGGCCCGATCTTCCTTAATAATGGAAAAACACCCATTCGCACGGAGGGATTACACAGAAAAGATCCTAGCATTTCCAAGCGAAATATATTTAAATATGACCCATTTTACAAATAGTGCAAATTACTGTAATAAATAATTGGGGTATTCTGTATTTGGCATGCCGACTACCGACACCGACCTTGTAGGGAGTGTACCCTTCTCGCTCCCTGAATCATGCATTGTTGTCCATCCAAAGGCAATCCGGAATACAATACTCCGAGTGGACGAATAATAAATAATTGTACCAGCGCTACCCTAACACTGTATACTTGGTTGTACAATGTACAGCATTTAATTAATTGCTTTCGGCTGTAATCGCTGGTAACGTGGTCACCTTGGCAAATAAAGTATCCGGGAAATTATAGTAACATGTAGTTATTACGGTACACATTGCCAAGAATATACACATTGATTTACCCCAACGAAAGCCGCTCCTAACGACTCGTATGTATTAAAGGTACAACACATACGGCTCGGCTCTGCATCTACCCTTCTGATATGATAAACGAACATGAAGGTAGGTTGTGTGATTGACGCATATCTACAGACTGACAGGAACTCCGGAATGAATTGGACAGGATGAGTGATCGAAAATAAATATTTATAAACATAACTGAAAGACAGAAATCTGTTTAACTTCTTGGAAAAGGAAAAAAAAAATATTTTTCTCAAAATTTTATTTGAGACTTTCTTTTAAAACTCAGTATTTTAAAGTTTAAGTACCTAGAAAAAGAAACATTTCAGGTAAAGAACAGCTAATTAAAATTTATTATGCATTAGCCCAATCTCATCTATAATATGGTCTTATCGAATGAATGGGGAAGCTTGTGTTATTCCACTATAAAACCAGTCCTCATAGCACAAAGAGCAATTTTGAAAATTATACCATTAAAATTATATTATCCCTATCAGAACTCCTACAAACTACGTTTTTAAAGCACTAAATTTAATGTAATTGAAACAATTACATTAAAAAGATATTCTAATGTACGCATTCAAAAACCAGAATAACTTTACACAGACAAATTCGGGCCGATTCACAAGATCCACACATTACAGCATAAATTCCACCAACCTACAACTAAAACGATTGTTCAACAAAGAAATATGTAATACTTATTTATAAAATTATTTAATGTACTCCCACTTGCAATAAAAACCATAAAAAAATAACTGACTTCAAAAGAAGCATCAAGATATGGATTATGGACGTGGAATGGAAGAATATAGATTCAATTTTGTAACCTTACAAAGATTAATGCTTGTATTGTGCTATATATCTATATTAGATATAACTTTATAATTTTCCGCTTGTAATATTTTAACATATGTACTTACTTATATTTAAAACACGAAAACATGTACAATGTGACCTTAGAACGGGGTACCCCATTACGAACACATTTTTTTTCTCTAAAAAATTGTAAAAAAATAAAAAAATAATAATTAAATAAATAAAATATCGGTTACATTTTTAGATTTTGACGGCTAAAAGTATTTGTTTTTGGGGTGTTATGCCGTGTTGCGCTACCTTCTTCTTTAGCCAATATTTCGGACGGCGTTACAGTGTTCATCATAAGCCCACATCTGCCCTGATCAGGGCTGGGCAGTATTTGAAATACTTGTAATTGAAATACGTATTTCAAATACAAATACGTATTTTGTATTTGTATTTCAATTACTTCCTAAAAATGTATTTTGTAATTGGTATTTCAATTACCTGCTGCTGAGGTATTTTGTAATTTGTATTTCAAATACTTATGGTTTCAAAATACATTTAGCGATCTTAATAATGATAATGAAAAATAAACACACATAGATAATACATAGACTAAAAACGCTAGAATCCTGTACTGTTGTCCTTTGCTTGATGAATGATTATTTGTAGTTCTCTTTATCATTGCTTTATTTTTATTTTATTTATTTGGGAGACCAACAGTTTACATTACTAACAGAGCATTTAGTAATTGAGTCACAATAATTGAACCATTTACAGGTTTCCACATAGGTATTGTATATAAGTGTAGTGATTCCAGAGATATTTACTAATGAAAAATTTCATGTAGGAGGGGGAAGGATGGGGGGGGGGGAATCGGTTAAGTTGAGGTACAATAATAAAAATATGCGCGACAAAAAATTAAAAGAGAAAAAAAAAAAAGTTCTTAGAGTGTTGGTTGTATTAGAGGGTATATATAAAGTTATATTGTTATTGTAGAGTATCGAGAGAGCGTCTATGTGATTTTAAGGGGTGTGGTGCAGAGTTAAAAATTTCAAATTGTGTATAGTGTGTGTTGAAAGTGTTGGATGCACAATAGATGAAAGAGTTCTGCTTAGAATTTGTTTTGCACCGTAATGTACTGTACATTTGTGTTGCATTATAATGTACTGTGCATTTTTTTAACGTTATGCTAGTTATTATTATTGTCCTGTGCTATAATAGCACTGTTATTGTACATTTTGTAAAATATTATATTATATTTGTCATTGCTTTGTATAGTACATTTTTGTATCATAGTATTAGATCAAGCACTATAGGAATAATTTGACTGATTACTAGATTATTTTTAAGTTAATTACTGTAGAGCGAACTTGAAATGAAATAACACAAAACTGCGCTATACAAATGTCATCCATTCATATATAAAAATGAATCCTTGTTTCCCTTGATCACGCCATAACTTTAGAATGACTTTACCCATTTCATTTATTTTTTTTTTAAGTTTTCTAATACTTTATAGAAGGTTCTTACGGAAAGAAAAATTAAGAAAATTACGCAGACAATTGGATAATTTCAGAAAACTTAACGACTATTTTAACTTCGCAGTTTGATAGTTCGTTTCATGAAATTTGAATTTAGCAGGCAGCTGTTTTTTTTGTAAGAAAAGAATTGTCAATGCATTTTTTAAATTATAGATATTTTAAATAGGCACCTGTGTGAGGTACAAGATTTGATTAATTTTTCTTGTAATATAGAAAAATGAATATTTGTAATATGTGAAAAATGAAAATTTGAATAAAAAATTATAATACCTGGCACGCGAGTTGTTTGAAAACAGAATGTACTGGGACTAAATATATGGACCGCGGGAGGGGGGTTGGCGGGATAGGGGAGCGGGAGAGGGGAGAGGGTAGGCAGGGAAGGTGGAAGGGAAATGCAAGAGGGGAAGGGGATGCGGTAGGGGAACGGGGACGCACGGGAAAGGACATGCAGGGAGAAAAAATTTATTTCTTTGAATATTGCATTACAACGCATGCCGGGAACCAGCTAGTGTTATTATAATAATAATTATTATAATCTAACACCTAAGTCCTATACCACAAAACTTTACAAGTGGGGCGGAGACGAGATGTGTCTCCTGAGCAATATGATTAGTCAATTTTAGCACGTCTCCGTTTCATTCTGCTCAGCTTTGCTTCTATGGAAATGCACCCTTAGATATGGGCACTTACGATAATTTATTGCAATCAAAGGTTCTACAAAAACCAAATGTATTTTGTATTTTGTAATTTGTATTTTGTATTTGAAATTAAAAAATAATTAAAACACTGTATTTTGTATTTCAAATACATGACTTGAAAGTATTTTGTATTTTGTATTTTAAATACATGCGAGAAAGTATTTTGTAATTTGTATTTCAATTACAGCAAAGCATGTATTTTGCCCAGCCCTGGCCCTGATGATGACACTGTAACACTGTCCGAACGATGGCTAAAGAAGGAGGTAGCACAAAACTACATAACACCCCAAAAACAAATAACGAAAAATAAAATATCATTTTAGATTGTGCAAATAAGTATCTTCTGGATATACGACTTGGGAGAAAAATAAATAATGATTATTGATATCCAGAGTATGTACTTTTTAGAGTACCTATGTGAACGAAAAATATTAGTAACGTAGCCTGATTACTTGACGTTGATAACTTTTTAATATTTCCATTGGCAATAATACTATGTAGTTACACAACTAACTGCAGGGACAGGCAGAGAGGATCAACCACCAAACAACTCGGTTTTGGTACATATTCCTTGCTTCATTCACATCGTCTCAAGCATACCATTCTGTTATTCTAATACTTGACATGACCCGACTTAAGTATTTGGTTGGTCGTGCCATGTCTACCTCGGGCGTCCCCGACTTCTTCTACTGTTATAATTATTAAGCTTCCTGAAAAAGCATGCACAGTACGATTTGGAGTATATTTTATACTGTGAAAAATATTTGGAATGTATCTGGGTACTACCTAAAAACACTCCGGGTAGGCACTCTCTCAGCAATATATCACTACACTAGTTTAGGGAACGTATCCATACTACGTGACCTGTTCAGGGGGGGGTCTTCAAAATACCACGCTTGGTACAAATGAGCGGCGGCGGCCTTAGGTTTTTGGTCACCGGGGGGGGGGGTTAAAAATTGCAAAAAGTTGGTCACGTAGTATGGGTACGTTCCCTTATACCAATTTGAGTTTTTTCTATTATTTACGATAAGGGTTTACAAAATTTAATTCAAATACTTGATTATTTTTGTTCAGTTGCTTTTGCTGGACATGAGCATTGGAAAGGTTTCGCCCTTTTACCAAATGTGTAATAATATCCGTCTGTCATACAAGTTATCTTTTAAATTTGCGTAAAAGTTTTCTTTTTCCAGATTTCTTTCATATATTGAACATTCATATCCAAAGCTTGTCTTCGATACATTTGTCCATTATATCGTAGCACGAGCATTATTAGATACTAGATTTTTCCCGCGGTTTCGCTCGCATGGTATTAGGGGTTTCCTACTCCGCCTCCTCCACCTTCCCTCTCCCCACTTCACTCCCCCCATCAACCCCCCTCCCCCCTTTCCCTCCACAGACCCCTCCCCTCACCCCCTACCCCTCCACAATCCGTCTCCCCACACCACTCCCCCCATCAACCCCCTTCCCCCACCTCCTACCCCTCCCCACACCCTCCTCAATCCTATCCCTTTCCCCTTCCTTTCATTTTTAGAGATAGTTATTAAGTAGGACGCCAACAAAGCACTCGTTTTAGGATGAATTGCCTAATTAACAAAAAAAAACATCGTTTCCAAGGCGACAATTGGTTTGCTTTTTTCTGAAGTTTGCAATAAATCGATTTTGTTAGGGACAGAAAACGTATGATAAATAATTTCATAACGCCAGAGCTTACCATTATATATAGCATATAGATCTCGCAAATGTAGCTTTCTATTAGTGAAAGAATTTTTTAAATCCATTCAGTGGTGAAAGAGTAACAAACATACATCCATACAAACTTTCGCCTTTATAATATTAGTAGGATAGGATAGGATGTAATTCGGGAAAAAATAATATGTTGCTTCATGTAAGTATAAACGTTGGTAGAGTTCCGGTAAAAACCCTAAGCCGGAGGCGATTGCTTTCATAAATATTTGGTATCAAAATAACAAATTCAAATTTTGCAAGAAATCCAATCAATTAACTCGAACAATTATTGAAATATTGGGTACAAATTTGGGGCAGAACGCCGTCATAAAAGGAATTTGAATGAATATTAATGCTTTAATGAGAATTAAGTAATTTATTGGGAAGCGAGGGCTGGCGAAATACAAGCATTGATTTTATTATGAAGGTTTGCCAAATTTTGCACAGCGGAGAAATTATTTTTTTCTGAAAATTTAGAACCTTGCGAAATTGCCCACTAATTTAAATATTAATTTAATAATCGTATCGAAACTGTGTGTAAAACTCTCGGAATCAAATTAAGATTTCGCTTTAGGAAATACATGGGACAAAATGTAAGTTTTTAGTGTAACGACACAAGGGTCCCGTGAGAAAGCGTCAGTGAGGGCAGAGAATATACAGAAGGTAACGGGAGAGCAGGAGGCGCAAGCAGAATAATTTCGGAAAATACTTAGATATTCAGGTCTGATAACCAAACACAGGTATCTAAAAGCATTCCAAGTAACTATTCAATTATGAACAGTGTTCTCCCATCAGACGACCAGAAGTGCCAAAGATTTCCAAATCCCCGCGACAAATATTAGCAGTATGACACTCTTAATCGAAGTGAAAATGAGAATGAAACTACCAGCAAAACTAAATATCACGATAGGAAATAAGGTTTTTTTCTCTATTTATGGTTACATGTTTAAATTAGACATGAACCCGGGCACCCCTGATAAGTCACCAAACGTAGCGAACCATTTGGGTGGTCTTTTTTTTCATATGTTTTTATTCCAGTAAAAAAGAAAATAACATTTTCACTTACTTAACTAGAATATTGAATTATGTACAGTTTTTACATTACATAGTTTTTACATTTCATAACCTTAGATTACATTAGATTGCAATAATAACATTTACATGATATTATATTACCAAGGTCTATGGCAGAGGTGTTTGTTATCCAATAAATGGTACCCGGGGTGGCGATACCCACATCCGCCTCCCAAATGAGTATTTATTGCATAAACTTTTTTTTCAAATCTTCAGTAATTTTACGTGACGGACATTTCTACTCGGACTATTAGAGCATTTTCGTGTTTCTGTAAATTTTTGTTACGTTCCTGTTCCGTAGCCGATCATAAATCATTTATCGGCTTATATATTCTGGGAGAATTCTCATAGTATATTATATTATACTCCTTTTATAAAAAATATATAAACACCTTACAAACATAATTTTGCAAAAAAAAAAGAAAGTTTTATGAAAATGGAATCAGCCGGCCGCGGCGCAAGGCGAAAATTTAGCATCAGACACGACAGGATAATGCGGGATAATAGTTCAGTAAATATTATTTTTTCTAAGGTGATTGATCGTCGAATGGTCGTGTTTATTAAGTAGGTAGGTACTATTTCAAATCTTATGATTGCAGGGGAAATTTTGGTTTTCATTTATTAAACATAAGAAAATTAGAAACATATTTATTGGACGCGAGGTCTACTGTTCACAGAACTACTAGTTAACATATTAAAAAACGGTTCTTTATTCGTCAGTGTCACTTTTGTGTATTTTTGTTTGTTTCACAATCATACAACTTGAATAGTTATTCACTTTTTTTTACATCGAACGTTACAATGTTTTTGAAGTGAAAACTTCTTTAGCACAGTTGTGATTTGAAACGATGAACCGAAAAAGCAACACTAAAAAACACATACATACATCTATAGGATTTAGCCTGCGAGAGAATGGGCTAGAATAATCGGTCTCCTCTTTGTACGGTGCTTCGTAGCCTCCCCGCTTTTGTCTACTTTAGTTTTATGAAGGTTTACTTCTACCGTGTGTGAACTGCACTTGCTTGGGAAATGATAGAGCTGTTCGTTAATTCCGACAGAAGATTTACAGATATCTTAGGGAACGTACCCATACTACGTGACCTGTTCAGGGGGGGGGGGTCTTCAAAATACCACGCTTGGTACAAATGAGCGGCGGGGGGCTTAGGTTTTTGGTCACTGGGGGGGGGGTTATAAATTGCAAAAAGTTGGTCCCCTTTCCCTTATATTGTAATATATTATAATTTCATACGTATTAATTAACTCGCTCGTTATAGAGTCGAAGATTTAAAAAGGAACAGCGATCGTAAACCGAATAGGAATATATATGTTAAGTGTACGACTCAAAATCATTACATTTAAAAAAAAAACGAGTGCAGTTCACACGTGGTAGAATTGAAACTTCACCCACACAATGTCAACCCATAGGAGCCTTGAAAAGTGAGCTCATAATTAAAGCAGCCAGTGAGCGCAGCTTGATGCTTCGTAGGTACTATAAGTAGGTAAGTTCTCATTCCTATAGATGTATGTGTTTCTCTCTTTATAGTATAATTACCGTTTCATCGAGTTACAAATCACAACGGTGCTAAAGAAGTTTCACTTCAAAAAATACAAGTGTGTGCATTCAATGTCAGTCCGCGAGAGCACGAGATAGTATAATTGGTTTCCTCTTTGCGCAGTATTTCGTAGCCCACTCTTGTCTTCTTTAGTTTTCTGAAGGTTTGTTTTTAAATAAACTGATGAAATATTTCATATTGAAACTAATTACTGTGCATAAAAATATAGAAACGAGTTTGTGTACAAAAATAAACAAAAGTAATCAAACATTTTAATGAATAAATGCAAGTACCTATTCGCCTTTAGTTGCTGGAGTTAGATGTGAGTGTTAAAGCTCTGGAACGATTTATCTCGAAAAATAAATAGAGAAAGCTCGTAAAATATAATAACGTGCATACATTTACAAGTCGGATGAACACTTTAATGATGTACAACTGAAGCGTAGTATTTTGTAGAATTGTGTCTAGACTTGGTATGGGGCGTTGTAAAAATTGAAATAATTCAGAGTAGGTACTTAGATAACTTTTATACGCAATAGCAATAAAACGGAAGGCATAAAATGGTAGGCAAAAACTTCATTGCAATAAAATTCGCAAAGCCATCTATCTCTCCATGACGTCATCGAGCAGTCATCATTTTTTTATTAGTCTAGGGAGCAAGCGATGTGATAGATAAAATAAAAGGGGAGCCTCCTAAGCCTGCAGATTGGATTTGAGATCAGGAGAACCCCATGGGGAGGGATACATAAAATTGTCTTCTCAATCCCTGAGGGTTGATCGTTCCACCCCATTATTCCTGCCATTCATTTTGAAGGCCAACACGTTGAATTAAATTGCATTTCTGCACTCGAGCAAATGCTATTAACGAAACGCAATATCGTAATTTGATGAAGCTGAATTATTAATCCACCTAAATAAAGCTTGTTTTTGTTATGAAGGCAAAATCAAATCTTGCAACGGAAAACAGGCATAAAATAATTCCACAAATTTTGTTTTCATGCATAAATCAAACGATAAAAACACTAATAGACTTCCACTCGGATTTATGACTGGAAAGTGGACACGGAAGTTACTTTAGAGTCGTAAATAAAAACAATAGACCGTTTATAACGCGAGAAAATACAATATGTTGCATATTCGTGAAAAACAATTTGAGATTATATTAACAAAACACTGAGCAGCAAAATAAAATAAATCCCGTTAGTAAAATGCAAAACACGGATTTATGTATGAAAAGTGGATGAGGGTGTTGTTTTGCATTTAAAAAAAATACAATTATTTTATTTTTATTTTTTATTATTATTGTACAACAGAATAATTCCAATTACAGTACAATTTAGTTACCCTATCAGCATTTAGGCAAGTGACTCTTCAATAATGTTTTTAAGGCATATAAAGAACAGTCACTTACATCCAAATGGTTTGCAATTTCATTTTTCGGCTGTAGTGGTCTGGTACATATAAATCATAGCATCCCAAGAGAAATGGGCTATTGATGAAATTGTTCCAAATTTTGAAAGACAGAATAGCAAGACTTGCTTTCCTTCCAGTTTCTAGACTCACAGAATCAGTTTCCTCAAGTAAGTCAATATGGTGCATGAACCTTGGATAGGTTCCATGCTTCCGCATATAAACATACCTGAGGAATTTCTTCTGGATTTGCTCTAACATATCAATGTACTTCTGGTGGTACGGTGCCCAAACATCGCTCGCGTACTCCAGCTTGCTTCTCAGTATGCCATCGAATAACGCTAGCATAGCTTCTTGGTTACCAAACTGTTTACAAGTCCTGACGATGAATCCAAGAAGTTTGTAGCAAGATTGAGTGAGCAGCGATATATGGCAAGAGAATGTAAGTTCGGGATCAAAGACGACACCGAGATCCTTCACGGATTTTACACGTGATAACGTTTCGCCTTTTATTTTATAATCGTAAATTATAATGTTTTTGCAACGAGTGAAGGACATTGTGACACATTAAGACAATTAAGCGTTTATAACGTAATAATAAATACAATTGAGCGTTAATAACGTATACAGACTTTGTAAAATAAAATCAGAGTGCAATTCACACGGAGTAGAAGTGAAACCTTCAGAAAACTAAACTAAACAAAAGTGGGGAGGCTACGATGCACCGGACAAAGAGGAGACCAATTATAAGTACTATCTCATTCACTCGAAGGCTAAATCCTGTAGATTTTTTTTTTTTTTACATGAGCTCCACACAGGAGGCCCTGAGGAAAACAATTTCCCTCAGGGCCTATGTCATCTTTGGGGATGCTGTGTGGAGGGTTTTTTTAAGGAAAGGAAGGAGAGGAGAGTTCTGGGAAGGAAAAGGGTTTAAGGGGTGGGTAGGAATCTGGGGTTCAGTGTGTCTTAGTCATCCGCCTCCAAGACCTAGACAAACCTCACCCCATGAACCCGGGCACCCCTGCTAAATCACCAAACGTAGCGAACCACTTGGGGTGACCTATGGCAGAGGTGTTGGTTATCCAATAAAGGTTCCCGGGGCGGCGGTACCCATTCCCGCCTCCCAAATTGTAGATGTATGTGTTTGTGGCTTTTTAGTGTCGCTATTTTTCGTGTCATTGAGTTCCAAGTCACAACGGTGCTAATGAAGTTTTCACTTCAAAAATTAGTTTTAATATGTAAACAAGAGGTATCACAAATTCACAGCACAATCTCAACCAATAGGAGCCTTGAAAAGTGAGCTAATAATCAAAGCGGTCAATGCGCGCACTTGCACCGTTGTACACAGCACTTCAATTAGGGAATTAGTGAGATGAATAGTTTTTATTATTAAAAAAGAATGCCAAAATCTTAAAAAATCACCGGAGAACACTACCACGTGTAAAACTTTCGTTACTTTAAGACGATGTTTTGTCTTCCGGCGGATTTATTAAAACGTCGTTTTATCAGTATAAAAGAGACAGAGAGCGACGCTTCATAGGTAGGTACTGTACGTAAGTAAGGTTTCATTCTATCTCATTCTCTCGCAGGCTAAATCCTATAGATGATATCCTCTTTTTAGTGTCGCTCGTTTCCGTTTCATCGAGTTTCAAATCACAACAGTGCAAAAGAAGTTTTCACGTCAAAAGTCCTTGGGGAAGTAAAAACAAAATAAATGCAAATGTAAAAACAAAATGGGCCTATGTCATCTTTGGGGATGCTGTGTGGAGGGTTTTTTTAAGGAAAGGAAGGAGGAGAGTTCTGGGAAGGAAAAGGGTTTAAGGGATGGGTAGGAATCTGGGGTTCAGTATGTCCTGATCATCCGCCACCAAGACCTAGACAAACCTCACCCCATGAACCCGGGCACCCCTTTTAAATCACCAAACGTAGCGAACCACTTGGGGTGACCTATAGCAGAGGTGTTGGTTATCCAATAAAGGTTCCCGGGGCGGCGGTACCCATTCCCGCCTCCCAAATTGTATTTTATTATAATTATATTTATATAATTTTCAATTATTCAATGAAAATGTTTAAAAAGTTATGGTGAATACTCAAAATAAAATGCTTGTATTTATTGTTTTAGGTTACTGTGTGTGTGTGTGTATTTACATATTCTTCGTTGTTCATTATATCTTAAGGTTGATATTATAATAAATTAAATTATTATAATATCAACACAGATACGTTAGTAATGGAATACTAAATTGGAATATTTTAAAAATTATAGTAAAAACTCCACAAACTATAAAATAATAATATAGGAAAATAAAAATAGTCATTTACAATATTGCTTTTCTACTTTTCTTGCTTGCAAAGCTATTTTATTTATAACATCATCAAAATCCAAGTTTCTGGCCAGACCATTTTCTAAGGATAACATTCCAAACTTTTTAAACGCTCTTGACCCATTGTGGAAGGCAAAAAGTTTTTCTCTCTAGACAACAAACTAAAAGATCTTTCTGCTTCCGCAACTTTTATTAGTCAAAAATCCGGGGCCCGTCCCGGGCCCCCCTTAGGCCCGGGCCCCAAGTTTCAGACTTGGCCAACATGCCCTCTCGGCGGCCCTGCTTATATGAAAACAAAAAAAATACAGAAGATACTAGACGTCACGTACGAGCTCCCTTTATAAGTATATTTTTAATGAAACATTGTAACTTTGTTTCACGGATACTGACCGTTTATATATAATGTCATAATTTACGATCGGATGTTATAGGATTATTACCGTACCGAAAACGGTTAAATAGTGATGTTCACACAGCTAGTGTCACATCAGAAAGTTACCATTTTCCAAAATAGTAAAATATTAACTGCAAAAATGCAAGGCGTGTTTTATTACTCCGTGGAACGAAGCAAACAAATAAAGGTGGTCAAAAAGAAACACTTGAAACGGACGGTCATACAGCAGGTGTAAAACCAGCGAAAACTCTGTTGCGTCCGCTCGGAAAGGTCGTCACAAAAACAGTTTCTGGGTAAAATTACGGACGGAGGTGTGTTGCGCGGTCAGTGAAGGGGGTCACAAGTCACCAGGGCCGGGACAGCAGGACAGCAGGACAGGGCCGCACCGGTGGAGGTAGAGGTAGCGGTGGCGGTGTCACGGGAGATGCAATGGAAAACAGCTGTTCAGTGTTCAAGCTGGCGCGCGCGACCGGGTTTAGAAAAGGACAATACGGGACTGCTAATAAAAATACTTCACTGGGCGAGAATAAATTATTAATAGCGAATTCAACATACAGAATTTTAATACACGGAATATTTCTGCTGATTAACAACAGTGAAGGAATCCTATTCTAAGCGAGAACTGACGTGCCGAAAAAAAAATAGAAAAATTTTTTAAGGTCTCGAATTTCTCGGCCCAATAACTTTAAAAATGAAAAAGAAATTAAAAATGTGGTTTAAATATAGATTTTAGAACCAATAATAATATAGGAACAAGTCTTAAAAACTCAAAAAGTAGAAATCCTAAACTTAATAACGGTGGCATATATGAATTAAAATGTGACCACGCCGACTGTAACGCTATTTAAATCGGACAAACGGGTAGAGCGTAGAGCATTATCAACTATTAAGAGATTCAAAGAATATATACGATGTTATAATAATAAAAATACTTCTTCAAAATTCGCAGAACATCTCTTAGTGAATAATCGCGTTCCACTTAAAAACAACAAGCCTAAACCATTACATATAGAATGAAAGGGTCTTACATTAAATTTGCTTGAACAATTAGAAATCAATAAACGATGGAATAACCCCAATGTAAGGCTTATTAATAAAGTAAGGAAAATTATTTATTCCCCACTGCTTAGAATGTTTATAAAACCTAAACAATATAACACACTTAAATCAGTCATAGCAGTAACGCCATTATAAAACAATTAAGAAAATCCTAACATTTAGTGCGGGAAAATAGATTCCGATAGTGTCTACTGTCTTAATTAGTGTCTCAGCAAATTGGTTTAACCGGTGATAAATCAATTTAGACAACGTCAAAATTTAAAATTAAAAAATCGTATAAATGAACTTGAGAACTATTGCGGAACTTGATAATAACATTATTAAATTGATTTTTTTTTTTTTTAATAAATGGAGTTCTACAAATTACACAAAAACAACTTTATTTCGAGTTTTGTAATCGATGATTCCTGGTGAATTTCCATTTTAATATGTAATTATGAGTTTATAAATGTTTTTAAATCATAAATTGATAATGATATTTAAATGCATCACCTTCATAACTTTCTTTCACTTTATTTTTTTTAAAATAATTTATCTTATATTGCAAAAAATGGTGGAAGAAATTATAAAGGGGTTTTAATCAAAGTTTCATATTTATAGTTTTTTTTTTTTTTTGACGATTCGTGGTGGAATTCCATTATAAAATAATATAATTATAAATATATTGTTACGGCTGGTGGTTTTTACATTCCACGGTAAAATGATTTCTGTGTTCTTACCATTGTATATGGTTCTTACAAAGACAACATAACCTGTATTTGTAAGGACGGCACTCACGAAAAGTAAAGGTGGGATAAATTCTCTGCAATTTGTTACACTAAAAGGTTGGATGACTTCTCTGCGTATGGTTCACTATGTTTTTGAATGATTTCACTACGAGTACGAATATAAATAGTTTGGTAGAGTGTGTATAAAATAAAAGTGGTCTACAACAAATTTATATGTGTTTTATATTATAAATAGTTTCCACTGGAATCTTGCGATGCGTGCTTATATATGATTTATTGTCACCTATAATCCGCTCGAACATATATAATGATAAATAAGTGGAAAAAAGTTGATATATTATCGTTTTTAATATTATCGAATAAAACTGTTAAAACGGTTATTATCGAATTAAAGGCTCAAAATTAGATATAAGATCTGCGTTCATTTAAAACACGCAAATAAATGAACTGCTTGATAATTAACTCTTAAATGGCTTTTATTAAGAATTTTTTAATAATATATTGTTGCTCGAAAAATTCCCAGAAATTACTTAAAGAACATTGAATCCACTACCCCGGGATCATAAAAATGTGCTAAAAGATATCTCTATGGCTAAAAGTTAATTTGATCAAGTATGTACTTATCATATTTTATATACATATTACAGTTCACATAATAATAATAATAATAATAATAATTGGATAATTTATAAAGCGCCGTTTTTGTGAAAAATCACCTCAAGGGCGCTGTATGTAGAGATATCTTTTAGCACATATGGGCATATAAAAAGGTGACATACTAAACTAAGGTAAAAAATAATAAAAACAGACAATATAATCTGAGGAAAGTGGTAGCTACATTAGGAGTAACTAATTAATTCACTTTATGTTGGATCGGTAGATCTAAAATTGAGATTGGCAAAAACAGATGTCGTAAGTAATTTAGAAAAACCGAAGGAAGATACTCGGTACCATTCGTTAAGTGGACTTGATATAGATAGGAAAAGGTTGAACTTAAGAATAGGATTTGAAATTGGATTGGAGTTTCCTTCCTTTTAACTCAACCCCGATTTTTAGTTCAATGATTGAATGTACCGTACTAACCAGACACCCTTAGTTGTTTGCCTCAAGTAGTTAGGGGCTCGCTGGACGGTGGGGGGTCAAACCTTGGATCTTCCCTCATGTGTGTTCTCCCCTCTCCTGCGCTGCTTCTGCCTGACAGATGGTTGCGGGATCTGTAAAACAGAAAAATCCTCTTTATACCTCGCACCAGACAAACACGTCACATGTTTCATGCTGCAAGTGAATAAAGCACAAAAGGAGAACCAGAAACGAAGGTTCAACGCGTGACATGTTTAACAAAGGTCATTAGTTTGAAAATATGTGGGAAATGGTGTATTGTACGACAATATAATTCAGAACTTTGGAAAGGTAACAAAAAAAACATCATCTAAAGTTTTTAGCATTGTGTACAGACAGTGAAAGATTCAGTAAAAAGAGTTTTTAAGGGTAGGTAGATATATTTGGGATCTTCGCCACTTAAAAAGAAAGACACATTGGAAGCGCAAAAGAGTATTTTTCAAAAAATAAAAAAGCGATAGAATTGCCACATTTTTAGTACCTACTTATTTGATCTCCAAAACACATAAAATAACAAACAAAAAAATGATAACCCAAGAAGCATTAATTTCTGTTACGAAATTTAGATATGTGTTTGTCTCTTTTTAGTGTCGGTTTTTTCGTTTCACCGTATTTCAAATCACAACGGTGCTAAAAAAGTTTTCACTTGAAATAGTTCACACGCGGTAGAAGTGAAACTTGCAGAAAACTAAAGTAGAAAAGGGTGGGGAGGCTACGAAGCACCGCACAAAGAGGAGATCGATTATTCTATCTCATTATCTCGCTGGCTAAATCCTATAAATGTATGCGTTTGTCTCTTTTTAGTGTCACTTTTTCGTTTCATCGATTTTCAACGGTGCTAAAGAAGTTTTCACTCAAGAAATATTTATACGACACAAAAACATGTAACGGGATACCAAGTGCGAGATCCTTGTATGGAGAATGGAGATGTGAAGGAAAGTCCAGAAGCAGGGCATAGAAAAACAAGAAACAGGAGGTGGCTTTCGTAACTCTTAGGGTAAGATAGTATTTTAAAACTCTATCGCGTAGAAGGAAATGGGGTCACTAGAAGCATTGACAGTCTGGAAACAACCTCAATGTATAGGTAGGTATAGATGTTTCTGCCTTGTACCCTCTTCCATATCACGAAGCGTTATCGTCGCATCCTTTTATATTTGCTTTATAAAAATAACATGTTCCACGAATATTATAAAATTACAATATTTTCGTTAACCTTTAACCGCTGACGTTTTTTTTTTAACTTATACTCTGACGTGGGGCCTGGGCGGCCTATTACTTTAAATGTTTATATTTTAGAGATCCATGAAAATATTGAGGTCTACATTATTATTTATTTGACATATTAAATATATTTAAATAAAATAAAATAAAGTACCATTTTATTGTTAAGTAATTTATATTTGACAATTTGGATATTCTGTAATAATTTTTGGCAAAAATCACTTGAGATCAGAAATCTAAATAAAAAGAATGAAAACACTTTTATTATAATATTTCAATAGTGTCTCGAATAAACTATATATATTAAACTTTAGTAAAGCTGTTAATGTTTATTTTTATGTAGTAAAAATCAACTTTAAAAGTCACGTAAGTACTGACGATGGGTTAGAGAGGCCAGCAAAAATAATTTAAATGAATTTACTTACAGAAATTTAAATTTAAAAAATTTAAAACTTACTGCTCTGGCGTCACTAAATTCGAAGCTACTGGAAGCGGCGTATGCGTCACGTGCGGGGGAGGGGAGTATTTCGACACTATTATCATTGCTGGGCCTGAGTGGCCCCCACGTCAGCAGTTAAAGGTTAACACAGATTAAAATATAAATAACGGTTTTTATCACAATATTACCACATACCTAACTTCCCAACAATCAAATTTAAATATATTAAAGGTTAATTTAAAAAATTTTGCAAGTTTATGAAAAATATGTTTGAATTTAAAATGTCAGATAGAAGCTCTGTCATATAATAAGGTTTCTGCAGCACAGTTCTGAAGTTGAAGTCGGAATTTATTCGCTTGAAATAAAAACCTTGTTAAATTTGTAACCGTATGTAATTTTTTGTTGAAAATAATATTGAGACATAAAATTTGTGTAGCGAGAAAACTCAAGAATATAACGATAAGCACGCATCGATAAATTACCTTTTTTAAATATTGACATTCTAAATGGTTCTGGGATTTCTATTTCAGGAGTAAATTCAGAGCAGGAACGTAAAAGAAAGAGATGATCGGAATAAAATAGGATCAAATTAAAACTGCTTTTAGGATAAAGCGCAAAAAGGGTGAACGCATGTACGAGTATGCAAGAAATGAGATTTAGGCAGAATACATATTATTTTCTATTTGGTTATTAGTAAAGACCGGATTATATGCAACAAAAACAGCCCAAAATATGCATGCAAATATGCAATAAAAATAGCTAAAATATGCACGAAAATCCATAAAAAGGGCCAAAATATGCAACATGAAATAATACAAGAAGTCATATTTTTGAATATTTTTTATTTTAGTAAGCTATTAGTTCTCAAGGATAACAATCGTATTTTAGAAAATATCAATTACAAAATGTATTTAACGAGAAATTTACAATTTTTCTTTAAAAACGAATATCACTAAGTACTGTTCTACATGTTCTGTAGACAAATTGTGTCTACGATCTCTTAATATATTTTTGTAAGAGGAAAAGGAGCGTTCTACATCTACTGATGTGACTGGACAGAATTTAAATTTGGGTGCGATACTTGAACTTATTGTGCCGGACAAAATTTCACCTGTCCCGTTGATGAAGCTATCAATTTGGCACAAGGGTTCAAACCCTGGGTTATTGTTCAGTAAATTTTCAAACTTTTCTTTGAGTTTACTCGGGAATGGCTTTGGCAACGAGGAATCCATAAGGCAAATTTTCTTCATAACCTGAGTAGATTCATTCAACGCCAATCCATGAGTTTCAAGCGTTTTTACTAGCCGCGGAGCGATCAGTTCACTAGCCCCGCACTTAGCTATCTGACGTTTATAGTGTCACTATGCGAACGATAAACGAGATCGAACGTAAATATGCAAGATCTCAAATTTTTTGCTAAAATATGCAAGTACCATTGAAAAGGGTCTTTAGTTATTAGTATTAGCTATTAGTGTTATTAGTCATTATACGAAATGTTAAAAGGGACTTAACTGACTTCCTGATATTATTTGGAGTAAAAATGTAGTAAATGAAATCTTGGCCTCCGGTGACATTTTTGATATTTTTCGGTAAATAAAAACATTTTTAAAATCAGTAGGTATTGGACAGTTAGGGTCGGGGTGAGGGGATGGGCGCTCACTCTGCTGGAGATGAAATTAAAAAATTTAAAAATACTAACAACAAAAATATCGAAAATGTCACGTCACTGGAGACCAAACTAATGTCAGAAATCAATTACGCAAATAAGATAGTCCTTCGACCCCCTGCACATAACTTATCTCTTAATGATCACAATTCTACGAACTTCGTAATAAATGGATTATTTGCATGGCGTAGTTTTTGTGAAAAATCACCTAAAATAAAACTAATATGGCAAATTGATTTAATTTTTAAAGCCGGGGAACATCGCCGACCGCATTTTTTTTTTCTTATTTTTAACGGACTCGGACCTAGAGGTCGCAGATTCATTTGCTGAATTGGACAAATAAAAATATATTTAACTGATTTAGGTTAATTAATATAAAACATTAATTTTTAAATGATTTTAACGTGTTTAGTAAACAGATCTGATCTGATTACTTCCCACTCCAACGTATTTTTTGACAGTGGTTAAATGCTTTAAAACAAAGCATTTATGTATTAATTCATTACATGTCAAGTGACAATGTGATAGCATTTTACGAACACATTACATAGCTTAAATTAAACGATTAAACGCCAAATATAGCAGATTTACAAATCCTTTGCATACAATATCATCATTTAATCGGGTCGGAGCGGAATATTTTCGCCCAAAGCTGCATTGTTTTGCTCCGATAACCATCGGCGTTATTACAAAAGGGTTATACTAACTAGTGAATAAAACTATGACTTCAACGGTATCAATGATAGCCAGTAACTATATAGTTAAGGGTATAGTTCAGAGGCGGCTCTAGGGGTCCAGAAGTGGAAGGGCAAAAAAAAAAAAAATTGATATTATGATACAATATCAAATTAAATATGATAATATTCATTTGTAATTACTTCACGAGTTTGAAAGTCAAATTACATTTAATACAGTAAATTATTTCATGCGACAAGCCTACAATAAGCAAAATCAACCTACGTTTTTCAAATCATTTCTTTCGGTCGCATAATATTCATCATGCTTTCTCTCGCTCACGGCCATGACCCAAACTGTCTTCAGAATCCGAAAACAGCTTTACTAGACGGTATAGTGCCATCTCGTGTTTTGTATGGCGCGTAAAGAGACAGAAGTAATGATATTGGGACATATTTGAAAAATTGACCGAACCAATAGTGCGTGGGAAAGAAAGCATCCATTTAAGACGATAGATGTCACTGTTTGTCGCTGGCCGGTTATCTCGGGTTGCATTTCAAATACTTTTGAATAATATCAGTTAATATTATATATTTCACAATGTTTTATTGTCATCTTATAATTTTGGGAGGTTTTTGACCAATTGACCTGAAGGAAGGACCGCCACTGGTATAGTTACAATGGCTGTTATAAATGTCATCCCGACCGTTATGCCTCTATTCGCCACGCGCCAGCAGGAGTATGTCCGCCTCACTTTCAGATTCATCTGAGCGACGAATTAGGGGATTACTGTCACCCCCGTCAATGTTTCTGCTTGGATTAATCCTTCTATTTTTGGTGACGTTACTCTGACAGAACAGGCTAAAAGAACTTTGTATGATGAAATGGTTTTTACGGCTAGAAATAAAAAAAATAAACGAATACTTGAGACGCGATATTCGTTAATTCAGCATATATACCTCACCATAATTCAGAATACAGATATTATTTGTATTTCTGTTGCTAATGCGGTAATTTTCATAGTGCCATTGTGAATGCAATATCAAGAGCACTTTACATAGCCAAACAAAAAAAAATAAACCATTGTTGGAATAACCTGAAAGAAAACACTGAGTTATTTTACTTGGAATTAATGACGTTATTTTAAAAATAATTAATATTCAATATTTCTATAGTGGAATAACTCATTGAGTAAAACCTCAAATTGTAAGAACTCTCAAACAAAAAACGTGAAACAGAAAAAGATTCGGTCGCATCTAGGAATTGAATCTCGGACCTCGGCCTTGCCGGGACGTTGCTCCAGAATAATAACGAATCTTTTTTTTTCATTTTTTTAATTAAATGAAGACAATATTAGCGAAACTCAATCGAAAATCTGGAGACAGAAAAATCAGAAAAAGATATAGATATTGGCTCCACTGGGACTTGAACCCGGGACCCTTTGCTTACATGGCAAGTGCTCTACCAACTGAGCTACGGAACCTATATTCAATTCGGTCACTTTCAACTGTATTACACTTCGACTAAGAACTACCAACATTATCTTCATTTTCTTAACGCACATATTATTGGCTGATCTTTATACACGGTATCCGGAAACTCGTAGTACAAGCGGGAAACTGGTAAATCTACATCACATTCGGAGTCGATTTGTGATATAATTTTATTGATTTGAGCTTTCGTTTTCGAGTAAATCGGGTCCGAAGTTGGAATTTTTTTGGTTAAATTTGAAAAAAATGTTCACTAGGGGTTGATTTCAGCTGTGTAATGTCTTATAAAATGCATCGAACGGTAAACCGGACTCAAAAGTTTTTTTAACCCTTTAGTTCCGAAAAAATGGAAAAATAGAAACAAAATAATATTAAAATCGAAATGCTCATATCGAAAAAAAAAAGTTTTTTGGGTTCTCTACGTGATGTAGATTCACCAGTTTCCCGCTTGTACTACGAGTTTCCGGACACGTTGTATATGATTGCAATATGATTGCAATATTGCAATCATATTAGTTAGTTCGTCTTGAGATTTTACTCATAAAGTTAAAATTTAAAAATAAATCTTTTTTTCACATGTTAATTTTATCTTCAATGATTAAATAAATAATACTTTATATACAATACAGACAACGTGGGCTGAGAAATGTTTTGGCTTTGTGAGAAAAAAATGTCAAAAATATAACAAAGAAAAGACACAGTAGATAAAAATTTGCCCAGTAGTGCAAAAATAAAATATTATATTACATCAAATTCAAATCGCATTCCGGGCTAGCTGATACTCGTATTTTCTAAAAAAAAGCACACCAAATCTAAGTAATGCAAATACGGAAAATACGGAAATACGGAAAGAGATTTTATTTGCAGATCCAATTTCCAATCATGGAAAAGTTTTAATGCGGGTAATTAAAATGCATTTTGTTTGCTGAATTGTATGTGTTCTCGATATAGTTTTAATTGAAATTTTCACCTAACCTTTTGGCGACCTCGAGTGGCTTTGTGTAAAATGCACACAAAGCCGACAAATTAATTAATTAAAAGCTCAGATGTCTTGAAAAGAAACTTGCACCGCAACGTGTAAGGGAACTTTCAATGGGAAAGCCGAAGGGTTGTTTACATTTACAGCATTGTACACTGCAAAATGTTTCTACAGTACAAGCACACGGTGAAGTAACACAAACACATATTATTCTCGAGATTTGTTGGACTAGGAAACATACATCCTGCTTGAAATGCGTACATCATACATGCGTCTCTTATAGAATTCAAAAAGGTTCAATATTCCAGTATTTCTAATAGAAACCAATCAATAATATTATTCATATTAATTTGATGTCATCCCTGAACAACCTAGCAATTGAACACAATATGTATTTTGTCAGTCGTGGAACATTCCTTTAGTGAATGCCAGTTGAGTCACGGAATCAGGGTCTGTGAAGACCAATAATAATTGTACAAGTATTTTTGCTCTATCAGATGCTCACACAATTCATAGTTCATATATCTTCCAATTTTCACCAAACAGAAGAAATATGAAATATAAATATAACAACAACAAAAAATTATTAATTTAATTTTTATTCTACTAAATTACAATTAGAAATACGTTTCTTGTACACGCCGTACCCAACATTCATGGCTATAGTTATTGGCCGCGAGAAAACTGGAGGTCGATCCGTGGCGGTTTGTCCTGGGCAGAACCGGCTGTTTTTAATCATGTACGTTAACTACATCGTTATGGTTCTTCACGTAGGTAAACTCGTTAAGTCAAAAAGCTTTTTAATGAAATAAACGTGTATCACCTAGATCCCGTCGAAACTATAAAATGGCTTTAAACTGAATCACTCTTTTATCGTGGCGGAATATATAGGTCGATTTAAGTCCTACGTAAAAGGAATCAAACCCTTGTGACGCGGGCTGGTTCTCGATGAATTATTCGAGTTAATTCTCCAGTGTAGTGTTAACCCTAATGGCCGTTTGCTTGAAGCTAAAATACGTCTGTTCTGACCTCTGGAATTTCAGATTTACTACTTCGAAGGCTAAGGACAGAAGGAGATCAGCGCGAAAATGGTGAGCACTGCGTTAGATTTACAACGGTGCGATGACACATTTGTTCCGAAGTAATGATATAAAGCTAGGCGCAACGGCCTCGCCGGGTCCGGAGTCGGACTAAAGTATTCGGAATTCTTTCGATCAGATCGGGCTGCACGAGAGTGTTCGACCGAAAAATGAATTTCCCACATCTCCTGTCGGCAATGTATAAATCACCGGATAAATGGCCGGATCAAAGTCAAGCACTCAAGAGAAAGAGCGGGCAGACAATAAACTGCAAAATATATTTATGAATTTGGCAGAATTTTCATTTATATTTATTCTCTGAAACGTGATGGAAGTCGGCATCATGATTTATATTTAGAGGCTTCTAGATCATGAATCCTGATGAGATTTTGAAAGAAATATTAAGTGCTGGGAGAAGTTTGGCAACAATATCCGTTTATCAGAAGCTTTAAACTTCTAGACACCTTAATGGTGTTGGGAATAGGGTTGCCATCTGTCCGGCTTTAGCCGGACATGTTTGGCTTTTTTAGGTCGTGTCCGGCTAAATATTTATATGTCCGGCCTGTCCGGCTTTTGTTAGGCTTTTTTGGTTTGCGCGGGTTTTGTCTTCCGAACTTCTGAAATTGGCGGAATATTACTTTCAAAGAGTTTTCTCTTTAATAACACCCATAAATTGAAGAAAGTGAAAACAAAACACGCAATAAATTGCAAACAATTGCTAAGATGGTGTACACATTGGATAATTTAAAAATGACATGTCAAGGATTTTATTAAATGATTTCCAAAGAAAACGACGTTTTGGATAAAGTAGGTGAAAACGCTGAATGTACAAAATGGTAGATTTTGGTAAATTTTTGAATAATTTGAAGAAGTCGAGATTTCATTTTAATTTATGTTTTTCGTTTTTTGTCCACAAAGATAAATATGTTTCATTTTATATCTATTTAACAAAAAAATTTAGTCAACTGTTTAACCTGAAAAAAAAGTTATGTTTTGTTGGTTTGTTTTATAAGTTTAGTATTCAGTAAATATAAATTTTTTATAAATTTAGTATTTAGTACTTCAGACAGAAGACTCAATATTTTTTTTTTGTTATTGACATTATATTCTATACAAATGTCAACTGATGACAAGGATAAGACGGATTAATGATTGTTGTTATTAAATTGGTTAATGCGCGATTAATAAACAACTGTAACTTGTAACAGATTTTTTATTATTATGTATAAAAGTTATGTCCAAAATCATGTACGTACGTCCGGCTTTTAGGGCAAAATGTCCGGCCTTTCAGAGCGCAGAATCAGGCTTTTTTTATTTTAGAAGATGGCAACCCTAGTTGGGAAGTAACCCCTGGTTGTGATTAACAAATGATTCATTTAAGTATTCGCGCCATAAATTATCAAAGTCGAATGAAATGTTTATTTCTTCTTCAATAGTCACAAATTCACTTTGTGGCGTCATTTTACTTTAATAAAAAAATAACTTTATGTACAATAGATACTAGTTAATTAAAATAATTCACAAGATTCAAAACCATTGGTTTCTTCATCGGGATAAACGAATAATGAACATCAACAAATATATTATTAGTAGTGGTGTAAAGAAAGTAATTTATTGTCACTATATTGAAATGTTTATTTTTTAATAGTTCAAAAAGAGAAAAGCGAGTTACGAAAATCAAAGGAAACCCCATTCGTTTTTAGTTACTAACACAACAAGGGTATTTTTTGTAAATAAGACAATTTTTTTGCTCCACTGACTCCCTGCCAGAAAAACATAGTCCCTACATTATTACCTAAGTAGGTTCCTCGGAACCTTTTAGGAAATTTACGGCGATACCTACTTAGAGACCAAAAAGGGACGGTTTTTTTTCACACATTCTATTAACATAATTTATGTAGGTATAAAGCATAAAGCTAAAACAGCTTTATTCCTGTTGAAAATTTCGATAAAAATGGAAAACGTTTATAAATCGAAAATAAATTTAGAACCGTTTAGTAAGAAGTTGTAAGATATATTTATTGATCTAATAAACATGAAATCTGTCAGGTATACGATATAAAAAAAATAAGACATGTAAAAGCTACTTTTTGCAAAACGGTACAGGAATCACTCAGTGTGTAATTCGCACGCGATAGAAGTGAAACTAGAAAGTCGTTAGATGTCGCTTTATTTTCTTTTGCTTAATTTGAAGATTGGATATATTGATTTCAGAAAACAAAAATGTTTTTTTTTTATTTCGTAGGATTCGAACCCCCCTTTTATGTCTGTCTCTCTGGCCGCTGAGACTTGTCAGGCACCTTGCGAACTACGCCATGGATGGCACGCGCTGAGGTGCGAATTTACAGCATTATATTAGAACCGAGTATTTGTGTAGAACTGAGTTGTGACGCATTTCCGTTTCACCCGAATTTCAAGTCAAGAACGACGCTAAAAAAATTTCACTTCAAAATATAATAATGTATATATATATAGCAATACACATCATATGTGGAAAACTAGAACGTGTTCAAAATCGTTTTCTACGATACTTAGATTTCCGCAGTTAGGTACCGCACACACCTAAATCACCAAGATTCAGCCGCGTACTTCAATATACTGTCATTAGAAAGAAGTTCGAAGAAGCTCGGCCGATGTACTTTTTCTTCAAAAAATAGCCAGATCCGTTGTAGATTGCCCAGAACTCTTAGAACGAATACAGATACGAGTTCCTAATAGACGAACCAGATCAGACACGATTGTTAGCCTCCCTCGGTGCAACACAAATTCTAAGCAGAACTCTTTCATCTATCGCGCATTCAACACTTTCAACACACACTATACACAATTTGACATTTTTAACCACCTAAATAACCCGGCTCTTAAAATGTAATTTTTCATTAGTAAATATCTCTGGAATCACTACGCTTGTATACAATACCCATGTGGAAACCTGTAAATGGTTCAATTATTGTGACTCAATTACTATATGCTCTGTTATTAATGTAAATTGTTGTCTCCCAAATAAATAAATAAAAAAATAAATAAATAAAAAATAAACAATTATTATAAGCAATAATTATCAGCCTGAAACACTCATCCACATTGAAAAATCTTCCGAGAAAAGATACATGACGCCAACGGGACTTGAACCCGTGTCCTCTCGATTGCCGGTCGATTGCTCTTGACCACTGAGCTATGGCGGCTTATCTCGTACCCGCCAAATGATTCAATATATGCTAGTGTTTCATTCAACAATTACTGCTTATTATATACTGACTGTTATGAACATTAAATTACTTAGAATTTCATATTTAAGTTCTCTCCTGGATGGCTCAAGTACAGTTGTTTATTTTTACAGTTTCCATTATTCGGACAGGCGAAGACATACCAGCCAAGCTGCATCACTATTATTATACTGTTTACCGTGAGATATTTCAGGACGAGAAGTGTTAACTCTAAATAAATCACCGGGAGCATGTAGCGAGGTTCAATCGCACATACTAAACACGTGCAAAACGACCTATTAATACCTCCAACTACTGTAAACGTACTGCACCAATTCCTTCGTATCCTGTCAGTGATCACCGGAGTTCGCGGACAATCTGTAAAATTCACTACTGTCAATAAGACCAGCACTCACACGTCGTAAGGCACTAATAACAGTTTTAGCTGTTAACGTTTGACTCAGATTTATTACAGTTACGAGAATGTAGACAATCGTTAACTTGGATGCGATGAAAGCATCCCAGTAAGTTATAAACATAGGGGCGTTTTAATAGCTTTACGATTAACCGCAAACAATGCCGTCGAATTCGTACACAGAACAACAAAAATCTCAAACAATGGATACATCAACTATTAAAGTTTGTTGGCCGAGATCAAAATTGATGATAAATATATTTTACGAGCATGTTAAGAGAATAACTATCTAATGGAAATAAGTACAATAACTATAGTATGCCTTATTAGATATTTCCTTTACTGTTATACTTATTGTTGCAGGCTATTCATCGGAGATGGCAACGGAATACCACTCCTCGATGATATAAATGACGGGGACTGAACAACTCGACAAAGTGGCATTTCATCACATCTTTGAAAAGTCATTAAAAGTGGGGAAAAAACCAAGTATATAAACCAAGTAAATAGGTATGAGCTATTTTTCTTAACTTTTAATGATTTTTAAACGACTTCAAAAAAGGAGGAGGTTTTCAATTCGACTGCTTTTTTTTGTTATGTTGGTTATCTCAGAACTTTCGACTGGGTGAACTGATATTGATGATTCTTTTTTATTTGAAAACTGGTGCTTCCCGTGTGGTCCCATTTCAATTTGGTCCAGTTCTGATAATGGCATCCATGAGAAAACCATATAATTTGCATTAAGTATGTGCGCGACAAATGGACGAATAACTCAATATCACGCCAACCGACTTCTATGATTCTTTTTTATTGGAAAGGATGTACTTCAAGGGTAGTTTGATGAAAGTTAGGTTAAGTTCTGATTATGGGATCTATGACAAAGTAACGGATTCAATTCTTAGGAGCAAATTAACGATACTAGGCCGAATCTTATATATGCTATCCGGATCTTTGAGTCACCTACCGTAACGTCGTCATGGTCAAGTAATATCTGTTTCATATTAGCAGCACGTTTAGTAGGTCTACCCATATTCTGACAAATTAGTTAGTGTTCAGATTCACTAAAAATCAAAAAGAAACAAAAATTTTAACAAAAAAAAAACCGACTTCAAAAAAAAACTATTCAAAACAAAATAATATGCACTAAAAAGTAAAAAAAATAATTGCGTATTCTTCTACAACTTAATAATCAAATTACTTTTTCTACTCAATATAATTTACTTTTACTTTTAACCTCAAGGGTGGATCCAGGATTTTTTTCTGGGGTCGGGCACAAGGGACGTATGGGCAAAAAAATCAACGATTACTGTTAGGATTTTTTTCTGGGGGGGCACAAGGCACAAGGGGCGGACGGGCAAAACTATAAACAATTACTGTTAGAAATAAGCTTGAAGTATCATACTTCAAGTTTATTTCTACAAGTTCAAGTATGTATAGGAAGGTTTATGAAAGTGTCAAAACAATATAAAAATTCAATTTTTAATAAAGACAGTTTTTACTTCTAAGTATGTACCGTGATGGAATCTCCACAGTACACAAAAATACGGTCTGGGGGGGGGGGGCACGTGCCCCTTGCTTAACCTATTATTTGTCTAATTTCTTTTGTTATTTAAAAATATAGAATGTATTGCATTGCACTAACCCTGCATACATTCTGGAACAAACTATTATTATTAGTTTATTAGGTTTATTAGATAATCCTGAAAATTTGCTTCCTAACGAGTAAAATGTGAGTTGCTTATCGTGGAATTATCAGGAAGATTCGTATTGTAATGCAAAAATATACGGAATTTCACGCAGATAAAATATTCGCAGTTTCATAATAGCCCAGTCATTCCGTAGTTTTACCTTGCAAAAGGTCATGTAGTAGCGATTTTGATATATGTTGTTAAGATTGGGACTCTAAAGAAAAAAAAAAGTTTTCGACCTCGGGAGGGTCGAGCTCGATCCGCCATCTTGGATTGAAGGTCCCAAAATTTGGTTTTTTCAAAATAATTATGAAATGCTTGATTTTACAACCAAGTTGTTCAAGGCAAACTTGAAGAAAACTAAATTATGTACATTTTATGTCAAATGTTTTTTTTTGTAAGTCTAATAGGTAACGAGTTAAAGCTGAAGAAAGAAGACAATTTTGACAAAAAATTGTAAAACTCAAGTTTTCTTGGTAAATTTTTGTAAGAACGTATTACAAAATATCATTTTAACGTATTCCCACAAACAATATACTTATATAGCATCATCCGTGTGCTCGATTACGTTGATTGACGTTGTTATAGTGGGCTCCTAGTCTATAGCTGATTTGGCAACACTGATTGAGTCCTGGTTACTGGACGATGCCTGGACGCTCGGTCTATCGGACGTCGGAGGATGTCGAACATGGTTACCAGGTATACAAATTTTGAATCTATTAAATTCAAACGTAAGGACAAAGTTATTCCATTAGTGGCATTCAACAGCAGCATCAAGATCGGCGAAACAACTATTTCCATCAACCCGCTAATGTTGTTCCAGAGAGTGTGTATTTTGAAGAAATCCGACGAAGAATTGAAGGATTACCTTAAATTCGAACTCGCCCCATTTCCTTTGTCGCTTTTCTCTGAAGAAGGAATGCGCAAAGGTACGAAATCATCATTTTATGGTGTTTTTGAACAACTTCCAGAAGGCATGCAACTTGAAGGTAGCAAAATTAATGTTGTGGATGGAGGATACCTTTTACATAAAGTTGTATGGAATGGTAATGATTTTTTGGGTCAATTTGCGAGAAGTACGTTCACTATGTAAGACATCACTATGGATCACATGCAGTTATTGTTTTTGATGGATATCCGCTAGATGATGGTGAAAAAAAATACAAAAACCGCAGAAAGACTTCGCCGATCGAAGAAGCATATGTCTGCAGATGTTCTTTTCGATGAAACAATGCCAGTTCAAGTTTCACAAGAACGTTTTTTAGTCAATGAAAATAACAAAGTCCGTCTGATTTTGATGCTTACAAAGCAATTTATACAGGCTGATTTTACAGTTAAGCAGGCTGAAGAAGATGCTGATGAGTTGATTGTCAATACTGCGATTCCCTTGTGTTCATCATTTGACGCTGTATTCGTTATTGGCGAAGACGTTGATCTCCTAGTTCTGCTAACAGCATTGGCACCACCCGAAAGTAGTATATATCTTCGCAAACCCGGGAGAGGCAAAACTTTTGAAAGACTGTATTCCGCGAATAGTGTGAAATACAAAGAAGCGGCTGAGAATATTCTGTTTCTCCATGCCTTTAGTGGCTGCGATACAACATCGTCCTTCTTCAACCAAGGAAAAACAAAATTTTGTTCACTTGTACAGAACGACACAAGACTCAATGCCATGATAGAAATCTTCAAACAACATGATGCAAAACCAGAAGACATAGCAGATGCAGGAACACGCTTTCTTGTTGCTTTGTACAGGGGTGACATGGATAAGGAAACCTTGGAAGAAGTCCGCTACCAACGTTTCGCAAAGTCAACAACAAAAAGCAAATTCAATCTTGCCTCTTTGCCACCAACGAACGACGGTGCACGGTACCATGCATTTAGGACGTACCACCAAGTCCAAAAATGGTATGGAATCCAAAAAAATCCAGAAAACTGGGGCTGGAAACGTGGCACCAACGGGCTTGTTCCAGTAAGAACAAAGAAACCAGCACCCGAGACTTTATTGAAATTTATTTCATGTAATTGTAAAAAAGGATGCGGCGTTGCATGTGGCTGCAGGAAAGCTGGATTGAATTGTTCTATTGTGTGTGGGTGCTGTAATGGTCAAACATGCCGAAATTCGCCAGAGGTTCATATCGATGTCGAGGAAGAAGATGAAAAGATTTTATCAATGGAAGCCCAGAATCTCAGTACCACAGGCAATAAATTAGAAGATGACATTGATGAAGAGTGTTATTAAGATGTCATTACGCAATAGCCAATATATAAAATAATTTCGAAATCTACCATCGCTGGTATATCTGTGGAGTAGACCTACAGGGGATACCACAATAAAAAATGCGCCATGTTCTCTACCTCATGGTAGTGTGGAAATGAGTTAACAAAATTATTATAATTATATGATAAAAAATATATTATATAATATAATTATGTATAAAATGGTCACCAACACTAACTGGGCGAAGCCAAACCAAAAGCTGCCTACAGGGCCTAGCAGTAAAACCCTACGGAGCGGGTTTTTAACAGCTAGTTATGTAATGAATAACCCGAAAAATAACACAAATTGGGAATTTCATCATTTTTTAGAAAAATATTCACATTTCCGCCACCGTAACTCGTTACCTATTAGACTTACAAAAAAAAAACATTCGACATAAAATGTACGTAATTTAGTTTTCTTCAAGTTCACCTTGAACAACTTGGTTGTAAAATCAACCATTTCATAATTATTTAGAAAAAACCGAATTTTGGGACCTTCAATCGAAGATGGCGGATCGAGCTCGACCCTCCCGAGGTCGAAAACTTTTTTTTTTCTTTAGAGTCCCAATCTTAACAACATATATCAAAATCGCTACTACATGACCTTTTGCAAGCTAAAGGCCCTTTTAACTACGGAATGACTGGGCTATAATAGTTTATTAGGAAACCGCCTTGTCCTGTTAATTCATTCGCAAGACCTGCAATCCCGTTTTTAACCGGAATTACGAACAATTTGAAGAGGATCCATGTATATAAAAATCAAAATATGTTTGCTTGGGGACATATTGAGTACATGAGATGTCTATGTAATGCTACGAGTACATTAAACACAGGAAATGTTTGAAACTTTTAAAATACCTTCTTCAAACCCCCGCGAAGGTTTCTGGATTATAACAACCATATGACATTACAACTAAAAAATTTTTTAATAATTACAAAAACTCCTGCGAAACTGTCAAAATTTAAGAATCACATTTTGCAAAACAATGATTGTTAAATCAAAATTCAATTCGAATCAATTAATGAATTTATTTGAAGTACCTACTCACCTAATAGGTACTTTGAATCGAATCAAGAATTATAGACATTTTAAATAGGTACCTATGTTAAGTACCAAATTTGATTGACTGTTTGTTCAGGATCTCAACTTCCGCTCTCCTGACAGAGCAATCCGGCGTGGTAACACCAGATTCCGAAAGGAAGTGTGGCTGGAGTAACTCTTCAATAATAACTCCAGCTCTTGAATATTGGTCTTTATTCAAACAACAAAAAGACCCGTAGGGTAGCTCATGTACGGTGAGCCCAATAATGCTATCTCTCTCCGCGGTTTTTATAACCCACATGAAGTGAAAACCTGGCAGCAGACGTTTTGCCAAAAACGACCCGCCCAAGACGGATGGTAACAAGAGAAGGAAGAATTAAAAAATCCGTGGCAATACGAAATCGCCCTGGCAATCGCCAACACAAAAAAATGTTGCCACAACCTAGGGTGACAATCACAAATATTAATATTTCAGTACCTGAAATCTTAACACTGTTCTTATAATATACAAACATGAATATTTGTAATATATAAGAAACGAAAATTTGAATAAAAAAATTGTTATAGGTGGCACGCGAGAAGTTTGAAAACTGAATATACCGGGAGTGAATATATGGAACGCGGGAGGGGGATTGGTGGGACGGGGGAGCGGGAGAGGGGAGAAGGAAGGCAAGGAAGGTGGAACGGGAATGCCGGAGGGGAAAGGAACGCGGGAGGGGAACGGGGACACACGGGAAAGGACATGCAAGGAGAAACAATTTATTTCTTTGGATGTGGTTTTGCAACGCAGCCGGGAACCAGCAAGTTCTTAATAAATTAGCAATACATTTTCTCCGTGTGTCGTGGAACCATAAATAACACACCAACCAAACGAAGCAATTCAAACCTACTGTTAAAAATAAAAAGACAATAACAATCTAAAGTTATTTATGAAATATTCTGTACGAACGGGTAGGTACTTCTTTGGTTGAGAATATCAATAAGAACACACTCAAGTGATCATTTAATTATGTTAGTTTCGATTAAAATAATAATTATTGTGCAGCGAACTTTCAGGAGGTACATTTTGCCTTTGCCAGGCAGTAATAATATCGGCGAAGGTACGTACTCAATAAGTTCAAAGGCCATTGAAGCGTGAAGCTCGTCGGCGGCGTCAACTTATTTAATCGAGTCGTGCTCTCAAGCGGGTATTGGTATTGAGTCGTCAAAATCATCACAGTTGCGCTAATTGAACCTGTACCTACATAGTATTACGTCGCCTTCTGTTAACGATATTTTCGTCTCGGTAAATATTCCTTTCTTGCTAATGAATAAAATAACGGTAATTTAAAGCTAAGTGTTTTTCAATGTAGCAATAATAACCATCAGTAATTTCTGACAAATACGTGTTCTGACTACTTCTAACTGCAATCCTGAGAATTTCCTTTAATTTTAAACGAATCGATTGCGATAATGGAAACGGTAGTAAAAGGACATCTAGCGGCATTGTGTGATAGCGAGCGGCGAGCAGTGTGTGTGGTGGAAATCAAGAGTTTGCAGACACCACAACAAAGGTGCGGCGAAGTCAAGGGGTGATCGCATTAAACAGGTATGCATCTACGTCTCTCTCGGGTTACACCATTTTGAGTAAAACGGCACCGAATAAAATTTAAAAGCGACCTATTTAACCGCGGAACAATGGCTTACAACTTTAATATTTTTTTTATTCGGTGACACGATTTTCATTTTGTGCAATTCTGTTCCGAGACAATGCCATGTAGGCACGGATATCCGGCCTATAGTTTCCCTGATGTAGGCATAGGGAAAATGAAAAATTCCGCTGCAAAAGGCCGGAAGCGAACTCTGATTATGTCTGATGTCTACATTGAAAAATTTTCCGCGATTCAATATTAACAACTATTAGGAAATAACTATCGGCTCAAAGCGAAGGTAAAAATGCGAATGAAAAGATTATAATGTAAATTTGCAACGATTTAATTATATACAGTTTAACCTTCGACCAAGATATAGTACGTCAATGAGTTTAACGGTTAGTTAACTGTACACATTTCAACCTGCAAAACCGTTTTTATTTAGTGTTTGAAATCATTTTCACCCTTGTTTGATTAAAAACACTATAAATAGGTAGAATGGTTCAACCTAATATTCATAATGATTTATAAAAATACCCGAAGACGACGCACAAAATTTGCATTTATCGACTGGTTCCAAAGCATTTTAAACGACTGTGTTTTTCCATGCAGTAATAATGTGTGTTTGTTTCAAGACACAATCGTTGCATACATTCAAAATATGCTGAAATATTTGACAGTTCCATGATTCTTTGCGATGTATGGCAGTGTGATCAGTGGCGAAGTGTGATAGAAACATATACCCGTAGCAACCCGTAGGTACTATAAAAATTCTTCAACATCATGCATGTTTCAATGCAAACATTTTGAACAGAACTGGGTAGAACATTCAAACAAAAGCAAAATGCAAACAAAATAAGACTCGGCAATGCAATAGATTCGCAAATCAGGAAATCAAAGATAATGGATTCCTTGGTTTGTGCAGTTTCAGTGAATCCCGTTCACCTTTTTAGCATTCTGTTATTGTTGCCAATCACGGCACAATTTTTATTTATCAAAACTGAAAAACAGAATGCCAAGAGTTACTGCACAAACGAATGGGCCGCCCTAGGGGGCGCTTTGACTTGTCCGAAAGCTTTGCAAAAGAAATACAACGGAAATGTACACAGATAGCTGGAGCTTCAAGTACCTATTGAATTAATGAGACTGTTGAAACAATTGTTCCCAGCGACAGGATGAAAAATATAGAATAGCCTGTTTGGATATTTACTCGGGGATTAAACGAGATAGTGGGCAAATTTAATGCCACTGTTTAAAATGGCAGAGGTCTATAAAATAATATATTTAGTATCGACAAAGCATGTAAATTAAGCTTTAATTATGTACCATTCTGTGGAGCAAAGTTTTACATGTCACAAAACATAAATAGGAGCACTCCGTTAAAAAACTGCGGTAATAAATGTATAATCTTATAAATCTTGTAACCTTCTGAAAAGTTATTTTCTACTTTAAAAAAACACATGTACAACCTATTATAACATTGTCTTACAGCCCAATCATTGATATGTTCCCCTACTACCCACTCACTCTTCATTAATACCTAGCAACCCCTTCCATAATAATACATTGTTTTCATCCATTATTTTGTAACTGTCAAATCAGTATACGTTTGCCCTGAAAAAAGAACGGTCGCTCCGAAACCGGTCGGCTTTACTCAAATATATAAGCGGTTCAAACAAAGTAACATGGTTTCATTTATTTATAATGGATAACCACAAAGTTATAGCTACATTCAAAAGTATAATAATTTTTAGTTGTAAGATTACTGTTTAATTTCTAGACACTTATAGATAATTAGATAATGAGGAAATCTATAATTGGTTTCTCAGTTAGGTAAATTATGCGTGTATAAACTAATCCAATTGTAAACTGTTGATTTCCCTACAATAATTAAATAAATGTTACTTTATAATTTAACGTATATACTTAGTTATAATTAAAACACATAACCATGTACAATGAGACCTTAGAACGGGGTACCCCAGTAAGGACACATTATTTTCTAAAAAAATGTAAAAAAAATATATTATAATAAAAATTGCCTTTAGAAAGGGGTTTGACAAATGGTCATTATCGAAACATATTGGAGAGAAATGTTAAGCACGAACAAATTTTACAGTTCCATAACAACTCAACAAAGTGGCATTTCAATACTTACTTGAAAAGTCATTAAAAGCAATGTTTTTTTTTTAAATAGCCCACCAAACGTAACCCATTTAACCAAGTTTTAATGACTTTTAAAAGGAGTGATGAAGTTGAACATTGTTGAGTTGTCCGGTCACCAATTATACACCTTGTTTCACGGCCATACCGCGGAACTTCAGGAGTAAGGAGAAAATGACATAAGGGTTCAAAAAATAATAAAAAAAACCTTTACTAGGACTACACGTTGATTTCAAATAATTCGAATAATTCATCAAATTTCGAAATTAATTTTCAAGTTCTGCGAATGTTCTATTCAAGTTCTGTTTTTATTTAAGTATTATGAAGCAACTGGCCTAAAATGAAATAATAACAGAACTTGAATAGAACTTACATGGAGCTTGAAAATTAACTTCACAATTTGATAAATTGTTCAAATTCTTTGAAACAACCTGTCCTTGGTGTTTTTAACTACAAGGAGTAAAATAAATCTTTAAAGTCAGTGTAATATCAAAAACCCTTCAGATGTTCGGCTAATGATTATTATTGGTTATATTAGGAAGTAAAAAGTAAGGCTTAGGGCTTATGCTGAATAGGCCCCACTACCTTCTGGAAATGTTTTCTGAAACATAGTGGATAAAATTATTTGTAGGAAAAATAAAATAATTTAGATTTACGTGAACATAACTTAAAGTTTCCAAGGGCAAAAATCGCAGTGTGGTAGCGCGAGGCATACGCACCCTTTTCCCAATCGTCCCTCACAATAATATAATACAGGGTTTCCCAACCAGTGGTCCGCAAGAGGCTAGAAGATGGTCCGCCGGTCAATAAACGAGCCAGCGCGCGTGCGGTCCCTGGTCGAGAAGTCGGAATAAAAAAAATCGGGACAATATTCAGTTTATCATTATTGTACCTTGTGGTCAGTGGCCATTATGGTATTCCGTATCGCCCCACCCCATTCTACCCCGTTCTACCCCCTCTGTTGTGGTAAATATTCTGCTAGAACCCGTCCTACCCTATCCCATTACGCCCCTCCCATTGTGCTACGTTACTGACCACAAGCAGTGACTAGCATGGGTGGCACCTGGGATGGATAGGGCGGATAACGTGGTGTCCCCCCCCCCCCTCCATTAAAGTTGACAAAACACAAATTTCGTAAATTAAAATTTCATAAAAATTGGTCCGTCCTGGGGGGGGGGGGGGGGTGAAACTCGGTCGGGTGGCACCCGGGACCCGGGGCGCCGCCCTCCATCGCTATGCCACTGCCTGTGGTCCCTGTCGAAAAAATAAACGTACAAGTGGTCCCGGGTCAGAAAAAGGTTGGGAATAACCGATATAATACAATAGCCGGCGCTTTGTGGGAAATTTACAATCGTGAATTCAGAAGGCACCTCGTCATAAACAATGTTAATTCTTTTCGGGAATGCCTATTGCAAAGGCTTTTTTCTTACAAGAACAACATGAAGAAAATGATTGACTATGTCAGGGGTGAAATGGCCCGACGAGTTACGAGTACCTTAAAAGTTAACCAAAGTCAAACAAAATATAATGGTATTTACTAATTGGAAAATTTATGTGTAGCGCTTCTTAAATAATCACCTTTAGGGAGCTAAACAAGCAAATTTGGTGTAATCTTCTTATTTATAAGAACCATTGAATCCATGCCGATATTTTCTTCCGCACTCACGCGCTACTTGCCGCAGCGAACTCCTCCCTTCAATACCTTCCTTAAGAGCGTTTAACCAGCCAGCGGACGAAAATCCACATTTCGTCGAAAGTTGTTCTTACGATCGTGCAGGGCGGTTACAATGAGAAAGATTAATTATTCTCCGTACCAGCTTTTTAAAATTATAACTCAATATCGAATTTATTTCAATCCAAATTAGCTTTAATTTATACCTTCATCCAAAAATGCTGAAAGGCGTGATGATAAAACTATTAAAATAATGTACCTTTGTAATTATTTTTTGATTATAAGTATTTGTCATTTTTCAATAATGTCTAATAAGAATGTTAAAAAAATCTGAAATATATTAGTTTGTAAGTGCGCAAATAAATACACAAATGGACCAATTTTCGTCAAGAAACACATGTAGGTACATATTTTTTAATGATTTTATTGAAACTAAAATTAAAATTCTACAACATGCGTTTGCTAGATAATGTATTGATTTATTTTACTGCATGATTATATTATTTGAAATGGGTGTGGTATAATACAAAATTTTTTTTGAAAATTTAACAAATCTGCCAACGACCTATGGAATAACCTTATTATACTAAAAATTTAAAAAAATTATAGTATGAAGTGATAATTTTAAATAAAACTACAAATTTTACTGAGCGCTTTTGCGTCTTTCGTTGAGAAGCTGCATCTTTTGCAAGCTGTTGACAAGTTTTTGGCAAGCTGTCTGAGTGGAAACAATCTCAGAACATGCACGGCATTTTGGTTATTTTTCTTCGTATACATATTGGTATTTTCAGGAAATCGAGCGCAGAAAAAATCGACTAAAGTCAGCGATGCAAGTTATTGAGTTGGTTAGTATTTTTAAGATTGCTACTGAATGACACGGACGTGTCGAAACCGGAAGCAAATACATAAAATTAATTAACAAATGTACATTGTGAAGAAAAACTTTTCAAAACAAAATAACAAATTGATTTCATTTTATTGGTAAATTCAAATATTATTAAATATGTTTACAAAAGTAATTTTGTGGTATATGTGCCTAGCCGAAAAGAACTGTCATAACTTTGATGGTGATTTATTTTTGGGTTAATATGCCGTGTTGCGCTAACTCCTTCTTTAGCCAACGTTTCGGACAGTATTACAGTGTGTCATTCTGGTACTTGTGGAATCGAAGATTGTGGTGAAATGTGTGCTTATACATGTAGATGCGATACCGTGTTGCCCGCTCCAACCCTCTAAAAGCAACACGGCGTAATAAACCAAAAATAAATAGCGATAGTAGGTATTTTAGGCCGTGAAAATCCCAAATCATATGTCATAATTGGTGTTAATAATCAAATCAATTCAATGCCGGTAGGATCGACTACTGCATCGTGTTCTATGTGTTCAAACACTGGGAATGCACAGTTCGGAACCAAGCAAAGTTCAACCAGGATTATTTTAGAACACTTGAACAACTAAAAACACCGAATTCGATTCAGCGATGAAAATTTTCTCAAATGTACGAATATTTAGATAGGTACCTACCCGGGGTGTAATATCTTGAATCGTGCTGCGGCGTTGAAGACTGGTTATACTTTATTAGTTTCACATTTATTTAACCTCGAAATTATTCCGTTTCGGTAAACTAGACGCGCGACGACACACGAATTGACCAGATTATTTTAAGGTCGTAGATGAATAAATACGAGATAAATTCCTTTTAGACTATCAGTAGTGTGAGTTTTGATACTAGGTATATTTAGATTAGTGGGCAGTAAAAATAAACTTACCAACAAGTTGGATAAATTACTAAATACTCAGAAGGTACGGGTATTGATTTTTTTTAAAATAAAAATAGAGGATATTGTTGATACACTTGTTGACTATTTTTCCAAATAATCGCCATCCCGTTCAATGCATGTCTTGAGCCGTGGCACAAGTTTCTTTATTCTTAAGAATTCTCCCGCCAGCTCCTTCCCCCACTTCAGAACTACTTTCTGTACATGTTCGTAGTTGAAAATTTAATTTCATCCATATATGCCTTAAGGAAGGTGAAAATATTATAAATTGAAGGCGCCAAGTCAGGGGAATATGGGGGGTGGTTTAAAACATCCCAACCAAATGAGTCCAAGAACGCCTTGGTGTAAAGGCTGTGCGAGGCCGGGAGTTGTCGTGCTACAAGCACACTCCTCTCATCAGCATTCCTCTCCTTTTGTTTTGAATGCTCCTTTTGAGTTTTTTAGGCTATCACAAATCACAATATCGTTGTGCATTGATGGACTCCCCTTGAGGTGTTTCTCCTTCGGTAAGTAAAAAGAGGACCACAGCACTTGGCGTGATTTTTTGCTGACATCTTTCTGGATGGACACTACAACGTGAGTTTACGTACTACCATGTACCTACGATGCTAGTTCTGGTCAGGAGACTCACTTCTACCACTCAGTGCTGCCAACCACCAAAAAACAAAAAACCCCAGCCCGTTATGGTCACACACTTACTTTGTAAACATCCCTAGTACAGCAATTTATTTGCGACATCATTAAATGTGAAGAGGCAGTGGGCCCAACGAAATTTTGGGTTACTCCGCCGAGGAAAGAATTGTGAAGTTCAACTGTCGCTTTCCAAACTTCACAGTTTGCAAACGATACAAAAAATATTAAAATATTTTTAATGGCACAGTTTCAAACAAATGCAAACGAAAGTTATCAGCCATCTCAAAAGCAGTACCCTCTGTCTATCTAAAGGTGAAAGAAGTGCAAACTTACCCAACTCAACGACAAGAATTATGTCTGACAGCCCCATACATAGAGGAATAGTTCCTTTTAAGTGGAAAATCATGTACGAAAATGGTAACGCTTAATTAGAGTTACGTGAAAAGGGACTATTTTTATAAGATTGTGGACAAGAATAGTAGCTTTAATACACTCCAGTAATAAGAATTAGCTAGCATCAACCACTAATTAAATCAAAAGAAATAAGAGGAACGAATTATTCAGGGAATTCGTTAGAAACTTGATAAATTAAGATGCACCAGGATCGAAACGACACCATAAATAACAACATTAGGATAGGATCTAAAACACGCAAGTTATTCGGGGAAATTAATATTAATCTTCCTACATCTTGCAGAGTTGCGCTTTTGATGGAAGGCAAATTACGAAAATATCGAAGAGAAACGAACAATTATATATAAATTTTTATGCAAATTACAGATTTATATACTCCTATTACAATACACATGACATAATTTTCTGAACCTTAAATAAATAGCACGTACATAGCAGTTTGTGGTGTCGACCCTTGCGGTAGGTGTTCGGTAGGAAACATTTATGGTTATGTATTTCGAACAGAGGACAGAGCCACTAACGGTGGTGTACTAATCCAAACCATCGGCTTTAAGGCTAGCCGACCTGAAGGTACCGGGGAGAAGATCGCCGGAAAATTTAAAGAAAACTACCCAAGAAGGAGCAAGCTGACCTGAAGTAACTGGGGGAGAAGTATTGGATCGTCATCAATGGATTTTCGTAAAATTTAAATAAGGCTAAAGATCTATAAGATAAGCAAGTAAGATAGATTACGTGAATATTGAAAAAATATATCTTGGGAGATAAGATAGTATTAGGCGGCAATTTTTCTATCTTAAAACGAACAATGAGGACAAAATAATTGGCCCATTAATATTTGGTTTACAAAAAAATTACGGTCCCATAAACGAGGAAACCATTTTACCATCCCTACTTTTGAACTAAAAAATATCTTGAAAAAAGGTCAGGTAACGAACCTGACCTTTTTCAAGTATTTTCAATTGTATTTTTTATATTTTATAAAAAATACAATTCATAGGAAGCGATATAACGTCACGACTGAATTTTTTAAAATATCAATTGTGTTTTAACTAGAAATATTCTACTTCAGCATTCAATACTCCCCTACTCGCATAGTAAAACAAAGTTTTCTTAGTATCACGATCTTGGGGAAATTTAATTTCACAGTATTAGTTCGTGCATTCGCCGTCACGCCCGCGGTATAGTGATATTTATTAGGAGGGCATGAATGCATTATGAGATCGTATATCATGCATGAATCGGGTATAGTGCTACTGCAGTTCCCTGCAGTGCGATGTACGCCCGAACCTGAACCTACTCAAACACTCAATAATTTATGTGCCGAAATTACGAATAATGCCGAATTTAAATAATAGCACAGCCAATTTACACGCAATCTTGTACACTGTCAAATGGGATTTTATTTATTGCGGTGTTTTATAGTGCTTTGGCCAAAAGGAAATATTTTGTCAACTGTTTTGTTTTTGATTTGGGTGAACTAATTATTAGATAGATATATTTGTTTATAGTTTTTAAATAGATATCTATGTGTTAATAAAATCCTTATTAAAATCACATATTTTCGTAATTTTAATTTGTTTATATTTTCTTCTAATTTCATTTCCTCTGGTAATTGCAAAATATCTTCGTTGTTCCGTACATTAACGACCTTTGACTACGGGTTTTTATTTCTAAAGGGGAGTCATTTAATTTCTTGATTTTTCATTTTCACTTCTTCGATTTCATCCTCTCATGTGTGACTGTGTGTTGATGCTTGACAATTAACTATTTTGTAGATTAAAAATAAAGTATTAATATTCATATGTAACCTTTTTTTCTAACACTTTTAACCGGACCTCAGACGCCCTATTCACAGCTCCGTTTTAAACGGAACGACACAAAATCGGATCATAACATAGACGCTACGTGCATGTTTGATGTTTCCTTGCGACTGGAGCGGGCGGGTTGAGAGGCTCACGCCGGAACGACTAGCTGGCAACCGTGAACAGCTTCATGCGAGCGAGTTCCGACGTTCCGACACGATTTTTAACACGGTTGGCTATCCTTCCGACAAAATGTGCTGGACTCGTTTTTTAATCGTGTCGGACATGTGTGTACACTCGAGACAATCCAACCGCTTTCCCGCCCTGGTATAAGTAACATATGGTTACTCCTTCAGGGTTCTAACAAGGACTCTATTTTTTTTATATAAACGAAGCAACTTTTATATTGAACGAAGCTAAACCCTCAAATGTCCCTGTGAAGCAGGAGTTAATCAGTAATTTATAATGACTGATGCACATAGCGTGAAATAATACAGAAAATACAGTTAATAGTACCATTGATAGAATAATAAAATAAAAACAACAAAGCCATCGCTCCAAACAATCGAAAAATTATAACAGAAAAAAAAGAAGAAAACTAAACTTACAAATAATGTCACCTGTCAAATGCAGGGACAGACGAAAGGTACACATAAAAGTGTAAAAGTTCAACATGTGTGTACAGCTCCATATAATCTCCACAGGCACTAGGCAGTGTTTCCTAACCGTATTGAAAGAATCCCCCCCCCCCCTTCCCGAAAATAAGTTTAAAATATTCACATTGCAGTAGGAAATCCATTTACGCAATGGATTAAAATATTCACATTGTAGTAGGAAATCCATTTACGCAATGTATTACTAAACATAAAAAAATGATGAGACGTATAAATAAAACACATTATTATTACATTAACATCGAGTATTATGCCTCAGTTTAAATTTTTGTGCGAAAAAGTGAAGTTGATTTAACAGAACTTGTCAAATCGTTTCACCTAAAGAAAGTGTATCAGTGTGCGTAGCTCGTGAATGAGCTTATTTTCTATGTTGACATAATGCCCACTCGAACTTCTGCAGCGCCCCCTAAATTCTAAAAATTTAAAAACGCCCACCTAGACCTCCAAAACGCCCCCGTTAAGAATCACTGCACTAGGGCATCCGATTTTTAAACCAAACGACATCCGTTTTTAAACGAAAATGTGAATGGGCTCTATTTTTTCGGAAGGTAAAAATATTTCCGCAAGTATTGCAAATCTAAGTAAATGGAGGATTCCTGAACGCATCCAAAAACTAAAAATTGGTTTTGAAAAATGATGGAATACACTTTCAAATTTCGTAATTCAAAATTAAAATATTTCTTTCTTTTAACCACTTTTATTTACTAGCTAACCCGACAAACGTTGTTCTGCCATATAAATTATTTCTAGTGAATATTTTGGTTAAATAAAAAATAACGAATAATTGTAAGTGTGTGGGGATGGGATCTATGACAGAAAGAGGAATGGAGCGCTGTAGACGATGAACACCAACTAAAGTAGGAAAATGAAATTAAGAAAATCATTATGAATTTCGAAGAGCAATTGAGTGTACGATATTTTTTGTTAGTCCGTCTTTAGCCAACACAAATAAGCTCGATGGTTTGCCCACGAGAGAACATGATGCTAAATGAAATATCAAAAAGACGCGACGCTTCTCGTGAATGTCTTGCGCATGTGTGGATAAAAGTTAGATGAGGCGGACAAAACTCCATCTGTCATTCAACAACATAAATTATTTCGTTCTGTTTGAAATACGAAAGATGGTTAAATTTGTTCATGCAAAAATACTAAAATCGCGATTAAAAAATGGGGGTGGGGTGGGGGTAGGAGGGTTAAAATTTGGGGTTATAGGTATTTTTTAATGCTAAATAAAAAAAAATTGTGAACAAAACAGATTTTTTTTCTGGATAGGGACACCCTAATCACCCTTACACCGTCACACGAGATTTTTTTTTATATATAAGATAAACTGAGAGAGCAATCAATGCTCTCTTCCCCAGGGTTTACTAAAAAAAAATGTCGGTTTATAAAAAATTTATGTGGTTAAAACCAAGAAATCCTTTAATTTCAAAATAATAAATATAATAATTTAAAATAATTAATAAAAAATTCCCAATATCATAAATGTTTTTCAAATTACCAATTCCCAAAATCATTTTTTTTTTCAAATTTGGTTTAATAAAGATGTACATTTTAATTATAATGGGGTTAACTTTTAGATTTGAATATAATGGTGTTTTCTCTTTCTGCCACCGTTTTAGATCATATTTCCAATCATGATAGTAAGGGAGACACAAAGATTACTATGAGCCTATATGAGTTGTTCCGAAAAGTGAAAAAATTAGCCTGAGGGGTTAAAATAATTTATTCATTTATTTATTTATTCACGCCCTTTTACGGGGCTTTTACATAAGTATGAAATTTACAAATTACACTATGATTAAATAATATATAAATACTATTTCTTTAACAAAGAAATATAATAGGTTTTTGCAACGCAATATATAGTATTATTTATTGTACATGACTGAACTGCCTCAGTAACAGTATTTTGTATTTGTTTAAAGATAAATTGAAGATGTCCACTGACTTGGTATAATTATTTCCCTCCATTAGTATTCTGGGCAAAGAGGAATACATATGGTAGTTAGTTCCAGAATTTCTGCACTGAAATAAATCCTGACTTCTGGTATTACGTAGTGGAATCCGGAAACTTATCAATTCTAGCAATATCGGACTATCAACTAAATCATTTAGAATTTTATATAGAAATACCAAGTCAGTGAAAATTCTTCTGTCGGACAATTTGAGCATATTCATATCATTTAAAATAGTGTTGTAGTTCAACATAATAATGTTGCGAGGTTCGATAATAACAATGGACGTTACACTCAAGTCTTTGGAATATGACCGCTAATATTATATTCAGCTTTATGTGTGTAGGTACACTAGTTTATATGTATATTAATTACATTCACAATTCACATTATCAACCTAAATTCGTGTTAAAGCAGGATCATAATTTTACTTTTTGGCACATAATTAATGACCATATTCTTATCACTAAAAGGAATAAAAAAAATTCACCAGCTTTTATAACACAAGAAAATTTGTTACATAATTTTAAGTAAAAGCCGTTTATCTGCCAAAAAGATCTTAACAATTCAAAATAAGTTCACTTGTATTCTAGTGACAGCGTCATTACTCCCAGTCGTTATTCAAGTCCCTTGTAAGGATGGGGAATCCATTAGCACGCTGTGACTTTGTATGTGCCTAAGTGGTAATTTGTAAAATGCGCATCCTTAAATAAATAGAAGATCTTGGTCTGCTTTAGTTTCCTGTCCAAATAAAACACACATCAAAGAAAGAATAACCGACACAAATATTATATTACGACGTGCATTATTGAAATGTGACTGAAATATGGTGTAAGTGATGATTTAAATTCAAGGAGGGAATTGAACTACGTGTCCTGAAGCATGGCTAAAAATTTGACAGTATCAAGGCCGCGATTTAAATAAATATAAAAAACGTATCATTAATATAAATGATCATGATTCTTGTAAACTGTAACCTCGGCAGGAAAGAAAGCACGTGCTATGTTTTTTCATGAATATATTCTATTGGTTTAGTAGTGTTGTGGTGGATACCTACTAAATTTATAAGGAAATGCAAAATTGAACCGCGTCCTCGGAAAAGCTTTCTGGCTGGGGGAAAATAGAAGATTAGAACTAAAAATATGTCATGTGCAGTGATGCGAAATATCAAACAAGACTCGTTGAAGAAATGAGATCTATTGTAATCCGTACTCACATTCGTGCATATTCCAAACAAGGTAATCAGAAATCGAATAAAAATACAAATTTTAAAAGTAAAAGCAAAATACGAAATAAAGCCAATTTTTAAGATTAGAAGGCAAAAATGTTAGAAAAATGTATTAAAACAATATTCACGGAATAAAGAAGCAAAAAATACCTGAGACGTGTCATACTATAAATAAACCATTTTTGTATCTTTGGCATATCCATTTACCTTAGATAATGAAATCATATCGCGATTTGCTGGCGGGGGTCGAACAGCCGTATGTATTTTCAAGGATATATCCCGAATCCCGATGCAAAGTTGAGATACTAGCCGTTTGCCGGCTATTGGGGGTATTGTGTGATAGTTGACCGCAAAAAGCGCCCCCTGACCTCCGCTTCCGGTGTCGGTGCCGGTGTTTTAAGCCACAGTTGGCCGGCTGCCGACTGCGCTGCCTGCCCCGGCGCGGTGAGTGTTGACGGTGTCGACGAACATTAATTTAGTTAAACGAGCGACCGAATAGCCCCCTCGTAGATAAAAGTCACGAAATATAATTATGCCCGCTTTTATCCATCGCGTTAAGCTTCTGAAATGCGTGGCTCCTCCAAACAACGGAATAAAAACATTTAAGTATTCACGCGCGAATTCCGTTATCCGATACGTGTGGGGTACCTAAATTGAATTTCACGTGCGAGAAAAATACATTTAACGACAAACAAAACACACCTTGGAGCTCTGAAAATGCCGATCAAAGAAACAATTGTATCGTTTAACTTTACCTTCCGTTAAACTTGTCTTTTAACGCTTTATTTTATGAATTCCACTCGAGTACCTACCTACCTAGTAATAACAATAAAACTAAGGTAAGGTACCTATTTTTATACGTACTTCGCCGTTGGAATTTTCTTTAATACGCATTACTTTCATTTATTAAAAAACAAAAATTAGGTCAACCTTTATTGTTTTTTATTTATATTACATAAATACATTACTAGATGTATTTATCAGTATGAATGACAGTGTACATGACAGAAATGTAATACGTTATAAAATATGTGCATAAATTCAATCCATAATCGACTTGTTCATACCAACATTCTATTAGGAAAACAATGATGTAAGATATTATCACGAACATAAATATTATAATAAACCAGCACGGCTACTTGCATAAGCTCACCTTCGATTTCAGTGCAACCGGTCGGGTAGAAAAACGGCAAGAAGTATCGTGCTATGAATATAAATAGTTGGTTGCTCTGAATTCGCCCGACGTGAATGTCAGGCGAACCTCAGGTGTACGGGCACGTGGCATGATTGGAATCCGGACTTGGGTGGAAAGAAACATTTTAAGTGACGGGAAAGTGAAGCCACAAGCTGATCACTTCCCGACAGAATTGAACAGAGACGTTTAATAATAAATAATAACACATTACTAGGTATTCCGCAGACGGTTCAGCCTAGAGCATAGAGGATAGGTTACGCGGAAAAAGTCTTGGGTATGATATCCGCCGGCATATTTATTGTAACAGTGAAAAAGTTTCGTATTGAACACCAAATCTCATATTTCATAATGTTATCATTAATACCCTAAAAATAAACTGTTTGAATTAAATAAAATATATCAAAGGCTTTTGGCTTATTTTCATAACGAGACGAGGAATATACGAGTACTGAATTGCGGTAGCGACATGTCGCAGGTAAAAAACAAAGTTTATTGATAATACATGGAAAGCGAACTCATGTACGGGAAACACGGTACGTGGTGGTAGATACTTATGACGGCATAACTTTTTATTATTACTTGTGTTTCATGGTTTCATATGGCAGTTCGCGGTATTAGGTTAAACAAACAGCGTGTGGTGCTAATAAAAACCCGCTGAAATGGCACTCCTTTGAATTTCACACCACGCGCCGCGTACGCGCTTATTTTTTACTAATCAACGTACAGGTACCTACTTAACGGGTATATTTTGTTAGCTCGTGCTTGTCACCACGTGTCATGTGGCTTGCCTGTAGCTCGATATCACTCATCCTCATCAAGCCTGCGTTGAAAGCCTTTGCCAGAACGCCCATTTTGATGATACCTAATTAATTATTTTAAAACATCGTTGTTGGCTTTCAGTTAAAAATATCAGCAGCGTAAACGTGTTTTTGATGACAGCTAAATTTTAAAATTAAACCAATATAATATTTTTTTTACACATAAATTGTGTACTAAATTAAAAAGCGATATATAATCTTTGATGCGAGGCGGAGTTGATGAACAATAAATTAATAATTTATATATATGTATAGTATGCATTTGCCCTGAAGAAGGAACGGTCGTTCTGAAACCGGTCGGCTTTACTCAAATATAAAAGTGGTTCAAACAAAGTTAAATTGTTTCATTTATTAATAATTTTCACATCTTCAATAATCGCAAATTCACTTTGTAGCGTGATTTTAGTTGAATGAAATCAAATCAATTTGGGAGGCGGGTATGGGTACCGCCGCGCCGGGAACCATTTATTGGATAACCAACACCTCTGCCATAAATAATCCCAAGTGGTTCGCTACGTTTAGTGACTTAGCAGTGGTGCCCGGGTTGATGGGGTGAGGTTTGTCCTGGTCTTGGCGGCGGTTCGTCTGCCGCATGGCGGGCCGGATCAAGAGAGACTGATTGAGGGAGGCCTTTTGACCTTTCCACTCGGACTCTCTCGACCCATCGCCTTGCACTGCAGTTGGAGGGATGGATTCATACGTTCGTCACTGCTGGACACACTGACGCCCACATTCCTACCCACCCCTCATACCTTTTACCTTCCTAACTCTGACTACTAGAACTTCCTATCCTTCCCTTACTTAAAGAGATCTTCCATACAACATCCCCTAAGATGACATAGGCCCTGAGGAAAATTATTTTCCCCAGGGTCTCCTGTGTGGAGCTAATGTAAAAATAATAATTACTTTGTGTACATAAAGCTATGTACAATGTTTGTTTACACCGCTAATTTTGATAAAATATGTACGATATAACTTCAATTACCATTTTTAATACCTTTGTTTTTGTTGCATATCAACGACCTTTTGTCGAGTGCACCAATTCATTCTTACGCGGATGACAGTACAGTCCATGGTAGTTTTTGTTTGACCAGCCCCCAACGGGCACACCAACTCCAATGGCTCGGAGGGCTTTGAAACCAGAATGAACGGATACCTCGAAAGTGTTGCCTTTTGGGGTAAGAATGACCTCGTCAAATTTAATGTTTCGAAGACCCAATCATGTCTCATTACGTCTAAAAGAGATCGAAATGAAAATCTAGTCCTTTTCACCGGCTTTCGAACGGTGACCGGATAACTCAGAATGAAATCAACTCAACACCTGCCTTGAAAGGTCATTAAGAGTGAATAAAAAATACATTAAAAAATTTGCTAAATAGGTTACGTTGGATTAGGTTATGGGCTATTTTTAAATGTTTTTATTTCATGGCTTTTAATGGCTTTTCAAAGAAGTGTTGAGTTGACTTGATTCTGAGTTGGCATGGAACCCGCCAAACGCGCGCCCAACATTTCCGTACAGTTGACATTTGTCACATGATAAGGGGTAGTTTCTTCGACTCGACTTGAATTCAACAGATCGTCTGTGGAACGGTTTGCGGGCCTCTGTGTTTCTTCCCTCTTACGTTATGGGTCTCTTCAAGATCCAGGTTCATTCCCCCCTTTCCACAAAAAGAACCTCCACACACCATCCCCAAAGATGGCGTAAGCCCTATAAAACATGGAACAAAAAACGCATGAAATAAAACACCTAGGTACTCTACTTATCCTTATAAGAAAACGGATATAAATCTCACAAATGCAATGGATTGTCACTTCATCACCGTTGGCTGTGAATTAAATCAAAACTATTGTTTCGCGCATTTCTTGTTCTTATTGATTTTTTGTAATATTTTATTATTTCCAGTGCTCTAAAACATAATTCAAAACCTTATTATTATTTTCATAAGCCGATGGTCATTTACTGAGGGGCGGTCACCCAGTGGTGCCGTGAACCTTTACAAAGAGTATAATTTCGCAAATAAGTGTAAAATATTGTTCCCGTGCGGGCAGTGTGGGCGGTGTGGCGCCTGTCGATGTCCCCCAAATCCTTCCGAATCCTTCCAACCGCGAACGAACTCGACGAATCGCGCACAGTGGACGAAATGAAGAAAAAACACGAATTAATTCCTTGCTGACTGAATATTAGTGCAATTTTTTTTTTAATTTTATGAATGAATTGTAACTATTTTGAAGTAAAAATTATTAATTTACTCTTCCGTAGAAATTTACAACAACAAAATAATACATTTTGAAGATATACAAATATCTAGGCTAATAAAACATATTAAATTTTACAAGAAAAACTCTCTTTTCATAACTTTCGAAGGTTATTCGCATCATGTAATATATCATTGAAGAAGATAATAATAAAAATCTAAACGAAAATATGAAAGAGAACAAGACACAGAAAAATAGACGAGAGGTTTTGGGTTCGAGTCCCAGTTGCGACCATTATCTTTTTTTGTTTTTCTGTGTCTTGTTATCTTTCATATTTTCGTTTTGATTATTATTATTATCTTCTTCAATAAAAAAAATCATTTTAAATATTATATTTCACATCTATGAACGCAGAAAGATAGAAAATCTAGGTGCTAAAGGTGGCTCTGTTGTCGTTAGAGTCTAAATCACAAAAATTTCCAGAACCGTTGGACGAATTTTTAGTAGTCTTAAAACTTTAGGAGGTGAACAGAACCTTTTTTTTTAGGAAGTGGTCACAATGTGCAAATTTATTTCTTATTATATCGGTATTATTATCTTTAAATTGTAATCTGATTGGTCTGCAGTACCTTGTAGATAAAGACCGTGGGTTTTGCCATATAATAGTCTTGCTTCTTGAGTTTCCTTCGCTGTAGAGCTGAAGTGGCACCTACGACGTTGTAGGGAGATTAGAGTCATCATGATATTCTCCATCACTATACCTTTGATTGTAGTGACTGTGACTACCTAACCATCGCAGCCCCATTTTACATTTGTGCAAACTCACATCTGCTGCTAACTGGAGTTCATCAAGAATGTGTGACTCTTAACAGATCGTGCACTTTTTTCTTCCTTGATCTAGAACCAATTTCTTGAAATAATTTTATTAGTCTACCTAAAGATTTGGAGACAACTATCATTTCTTGCAACTACTCTAAATTATGTTTTTCAAACCTCACAATAATAACGGCTTTTACTCCATTTCTTCATCGATTGTAGTGAAAAATACTGTACAGTTTTGTAAAATGTAGGGCTTAAAATGTTCGAACCTGCCACCACTTGGTATTTTTGTGTTAGGTAATTAATTAAAAACTTCTTCTATTTCACAGAAGTGGCATTTAATATACCCCGTGCATTTAATACCCCGAATAATTCTCTCCGGGGAATGCATACAGGCTTTCCTGAAAATAAAAACTTTGTTCAACGGAGGACAAAAGATGATTACAATTTATACATGACATTAAAGGTGAAACTTCAGTCTACAATATGTATATATTCATTAATGGGTACAAACGATATTTTGTTTCTAAATGCTAATTGAAATATGCATTTTAACAGTAAAAAAATATAAAAATAGTGGAAAATTAGATGTTAGTTCAAATCTCACACACGTGCGATATTGATATATAATTTAGTAAATTAAATAGAGAATACCATAAAGAATGTCAGACAAAATAAACTTTTGTATATATATCTAAACGTCACTTAATACACAACCGTATGTGCTCACGCGTAGGAGAGAACGGAAAAACGCGATGTCGAACATCAAATTTACGACACACTTTGCGGCCTTGCCAAACTTCCGTCAAGCGCTATTGACATATTTAAATAATCACATAAAATGCAGAAACTATTTAACTACACTAAAAAAAATATACACATTTAAAAAATTAACTTTTGCAAAAACCACTTAATTCGCGTTTTTTCTTCATTTCGTCCACCGTGCGCCGCGTTCGGTGACCAGAGGCCGTGCAAGTGCTCCTTGAGTTTTTTTTAACACTAAAAAGCCATTTTACACGATTGATTATGGTAAAACGTAATACCGCTCCTTGAGCTTTTTTTAACACTAAAAAACCATTTTACACGATTGATTATGGTAAAACGTAAAACCGTATTTACCGACGAAATTCCATTGCTTTCGCAAAAATTAGCACAAAACCAAAGCCAAAGAAAGATTTACTTAATATTCCTTTTACGAAAATAAAAAAAAAATATAAATAATATGCATAATGGGATTCTACAAATTAAACAAACAAAAAAATATTCTTTGTACGGTAAGTGACAGATCGCTGTGTTGTTGCAAATAACTTTTGTGTCATGAACACAAATATAGGAATTTCTGTCATTTCAACGCTGGTAAAAACAACAAAGGACAGGAAATTCTGCGAACGCGAAACTCTGCAATGATAATTATAACTGGGGTTTTGATGCGGACATTTTGTCCGCATCTGAGCCTATAAGATTATCATTCTCATTCAGCTGGTTAAAATCGACTAGTCACTAAGCCATCCCAATGCAAATTTTCCAAAGTTTTAAATGGGAAGCTGTAATTATTATTGGAGTTCGAGAGAATACTAATTGCAGATATTTGTTCCTCGGAACCTCGGAAGAATATCAGTTTGGCAAGGTTTTTCTCGAAAGATTGGAAAGAATAAACGGATTCGTCTTCATTATAAAAGGTTATAATTACAAAATTACATATACTAATAACGCAAAGGTCTGTTGAAATAAGATTATGGATACAAGAATAACACTACCCAGAAGTGAGATGTTGCGGAGGATTGAAGGAAAATAATCTTAAAAGGAGCAAAGTTCAAGTGGTATCATCAGTTAGGTACATACTCATTTAAATTACTTTTTGCTACCCCGCAAAGATGTTCAAAAAGATCACAGGGTTTAAACAACAACCAATTGGGTTGAAAAATTTACGCTACGCATTCATTAAAATTATTAAATGTTTTCTCAAGTTATTTACAGTTATTTCAAGGGATCTCAGTTCTGAAATGAAAATAACTTTAAAGTTATGTAAGTAAGTGCTCCACTTAGGGATATTCTTGAAATGTTGATGGGAGGAAAATGCTGATATTTCTCTATTCAACAGCCCCCGCGTAGGTACTTATCTTGCGACGCACTTTACGACTAACAACAACACTTTTGTCTTTTGTTTGATTAATGAAAACACCTTCCTTGATTGAATCATTTTAATTAGTAAGGTCGGTAACGCGGCCGGTTTTAAGAACCTGTAGATGTCTGAATGCGGTTCTCTCGCTGGCTGGCAATTTAAATTGACGCTAGACAAGGAGTCGCTAAAACCCAAAGTTATGGATGAAATAAATATAAAGGACAAGGCATGGTTTGCATGACCTGATCTCAGACAGTCTTCTTCTCTATGTCAACGGCTGGTTTCTAGGCAGTGACGATAGCATTTAAAATTTTATTAATATTATTCAAATTAAAATTGCGATTATAAATTTAATTTTAAAATTCACAGAAATTAGAGCCAGTGTATTTAACTAGATAATTTGGTTCAATGTAATAATTCAACTTTGCGTATACAGACATTTTATATGTACACGCCAACCGGTTTCGTAACAACAGTGTCTTTGTCGGTGCAGATATATTTAAAGATTTTATAAAGAAAGTAATATATAGTGAATCATTTTTGGTGCTTTAACAAGGGTTAAGGGTTAATGTGTACAGTCGTCTACGAACAGTATCAGTAAAATGAATGCAGTCATTTTTTGTTCTAGTTAAATTGCATTGCAACTCGTTCATTGTTTCTCTACAGTTATAAAACAATCTAAGATCGAAGCTAAAGCCAGCCGATGGCTCTAAGTTACTTGAAAACTGCTAATGAATCTCTACCGCAAATTTGCTCCACTAAGCTAGCACCATTCAAGTTTAGGACGGGATAACCGAGGACTCGTCGCTTTGGGAATAGAGGAATTTTGATATCAATATGGCAGGCATTGTTTGCCAAGAGTGTTATAGTTAGCGAGATGGCTGTGACCAATTTGCCTTGTAATTTAAATAATTGTATCTATTAGCAATCAAAACGGATACAGCATTTCCGAAATGAGTATATCTATCGATTTAGGGGAAGACTTTGAAAACGTTTATTTGTGTTGACATTTCGTTTGATGTTTTCCAAAAATGACGATAATTTTAGGTAACCGAATGAATCAGAACAGTGAAAATCAGAACAACTTTGTAAAGTGATATAAAGTCGTAAAAAGTGATGAAAAAACCTAGCTTAAGGCGAAGCTTAACGTGAAAAGCTATTTTCGATTAATCTTTACTACGAATTGGTTTACATTATGAATACCAGAATTTGAAGCTTAACTTTATCCGAATATGTTTCGGATAAAGTAAAGCTTTTCCTACTGTAGCGCCTGAGTAGAATTAAAATAGAATTGTCAATTACTTTAAAAATAAATTTAAGTGTAAATTGCGAGTACTAAAAAACGTATTTTTTCAAATTTAACAATAACTTTGATGTACATTTCAAATTTGCAACAAAGGCGAGCAGTAACCGATTTAACTTGTAATTTAGTAATTTAAATAATAAAATCGAATGTACCGAACTTCTATAAGAGTATCTAATTAATTTTATTTGTTCATATGAATCAGATACTTTGTGATGTGACATTATTTGAAATAAAACAATAGCTTTGTAAACACCACTTTTATTTATTTACTTTATGCCGACCGGGTTTCGCTACAACCGTAGTACTAGAGTAATATTATACTGCCCTGAAGAAGCTACAGTTGTAGCGAAACCCGGTCGGCATAAAGTACAAAAATAAAAGTGATGTTTACAAAGTTATGTTTTATTTTAAATGAATGAATTTTAACATACATTTAAGATGTGTACCTACGACAAATAGTACTATTCCACAGATTTAACCTAAAAAAACATAAATTTTTAAAATTTCTGAAGATATTTCATTTTTTCAATATGAATATCTTACCAAATTTCATAACAAATGATAGCAACAGCTGATTCGCCAACTAACTAACTGCTCTTTATTTATTCAGTAATAGGTATTTGTCTAAACTCGAACATAGATTTTTTCGGATTAACTGAGGGACCATCACCGCGATGATATAAACTGTTCAATGTGCATACATATCCCTTCACAGGTCACCACATTTTACACCTACAAACATACTCACACATACATATATACAACGCACATCAGCCGGAAAATACGAAATATACATACCACAAATGAGACATTACAAAGAAACATAATGGCGTGTAACTATGATAATATCATATTAAATATTATACAGGGTATTAAGGGACGCACTTGACTTACTTTAACCAGTGACTCCTGACATTATTTGGAGAAAAAGATGTAAATGAAATTTTGGTCTCCGGTGACATTTTTGATGTTTTTTTTTTCTACGAAAACATAAAAAAATGGTAGCTGTTGGACAGTTGGAGGGGGAGTCAGGAGTTGGTCAGTTACTCGGCTGAGTGACCAGTGACGACATGTGGAAGAATTTTGTTTGAATTTGAACTTCTAAGGTTTTACTAAATACGAATTTTAATGGCGAAATATCAAAGCACTCATTCATTATACGGAATTAAGTCAAATGTTTGAAAGTACATAATTATTATTGAATTAACATTTGGGGCCTCCTGAGTTCTCAAAAGTTTCTTACGCGGAATAAGCAATCAACGTAAAAGTGGACCCAGGCAGCAGGTAGCAGGTACATCTAATCGACAACAAGGAAAATGTAAACAGAGCAAAAGATCAACATCAATAAATGTCCAGATACAGCTTTAATTACTTTTATTTAGGAACAATTTAAAATAAGTAGAACAAATATAACAGGGTGTTTTTTTAATTTGTTTATTGAAGTCTGAGCAAACGTTAAATTTAAAAAAAAAACTGTGTTGTGTGCTTATACACGATATCCGGAAACTTGTGGTAAATACAAGCGGGAAAATGGCGAATCTGTCACATCACAAAGAAAAAAATATCTGAACATTTCGACTTTTTTACTGCTTTTATTTTTTCTACAATTAAAGGGTTAACAAACTTTTGGGGCATAGAGGTACTGCTTCTCTTCGACGAATTTTAAAAGTGAATAAGTAAACAGCCAAAACTAACCCCGTAGGAACCGATTTTTGCAAATTTGACCTAAAAGAGAATCTTTGGACTTGACTTACTCGAAAACAAAAGCTCAAATAAAAAATATTATACCACCAAATAATTTAGATTCACCAGTTTCCCGCTTGTAGGTAACTTTACTTTCCCGGCACGATGTTGTAGAAATTTTGCATACAAATGGAAATTAATTTTTCAAAACTCAATCACGTTCTTTCAACTAAAAAAATACCTGCCTAGAAATTAGAATAACCTTGAAATTCCAGACAGAAAAAAACTGTGCAAATTGCATTAAACAATGTGAGAGTTTTTGCTTGGCGAAATGTAATTATTTACTATCGCTCATAAAATTTCTGACATAAAGTTAAGAAAATTCATCTGCGATTAAAGCACTCTCATTAATATCAAAAGCACTATTATTTTAATACAAATATACTGCGTCGTTACACAAAAACATTCAAACAACTACGTGACACACTATGGAGAAAATGGAAAAACACGCCGAACAATAAAATATATGAAATAGAATTCAAGAAATACAGAAATAAACTAAATAAAAAAATATTAAACACAAAAAAAAAATATTATAATGAAAAATTTAATCATTGCTTCAAGGACATTAAAAAAACATGGAATGAAATAAATCAAATATTGGGAAGGAAAAATAAATCCGATTGTGACGAAATCATATCTAAATATTTCTTAAAATCTCAAACGGCGGATGTGGCGGCAGAAAACTTTGCAAATTTCTTTGATGAGGGTGTAAATCAGTTATTACACGAATGTACCGTTCGAGCGTCTGAGTGGAAGCAAGAACATTTGCAACATTCAATGTACTTACCAAGAGCTAATACAAAACAAACTGAATGCATTATCGGAAGAATGAAAAATTCCAAGACTCCGGGCGTGGATCTAATTCGCATGTATGATCTAAAAAAACATGTAAAATTATTTAGTCCTATGATTACCCACCTAATTAACAGAATTATTGACACAAGCATCATTCCAGCTGAACTAAAACGTAGCATCATAAGGCCCATTTATAAAAATGGAGATCACACTGTAATAAATAATTATAGGCCCATTTCATTATTACCCGCATTAGAAAAAATCCTAGAAAAATATATATCGATAAATTTGGATAAATATTTAAATAATTGGGCATTATTGATGAATGTCAGTATGGCTTCCAAAAAAAAAAAACTGTGATAAACTTCTCGAAAAATTTTCAAATTATATAAATTCACAACTTAACTCTAGAAAACATGTACTAGTATTATTTATTGACTTCTCAAAAGCTTTGGATACACTGAGCCACACACAATTAATCAAGGTACTTGAATTCATAGGAATCCACGGTAAACTCCTATCATTTTTCAAAAACTATTTAACAAATAGAAAAATGTATGTGAAGATTTTGAATAAAATAAGTAGTTTTAGATTTATCAAATCAGGAGTACCGCAAGGGTCAATTTTAGGCCCAAAATTATACATTATTTATGTTATTGCCTTGTCTAAACTTTTTAAAATAGCCCGTAGATTCATTTTTGCAGATGATACAGCACTAGTTGTATCTAATGAAAACCCGGAAATAGCTATTAAAGAATTACAAAGAGACTTTAACGAGCTACTCAGACAAGGGCGGATCCAGCTTTGGCGCCAGGGGGGGGGGTCACATAGCTCCAGGGGGGGGTCACAGAGTCGTGGTCAAGTCACTAGAAGTTATAATTTAATTTTGATAATAATAGATACAAGTAAAAAGTAGGTCCACCTAGGTCCTGGACCCAGCCCAGGGGGGGGTCATGACCCCTATGACCCCCCCCCCTGGATCCGCCCTTGTACTCAGATGGTCTCACGATGTAGGTCTAATTATTAATGTCAAAAAAACTAAATGTATGTATATAAGATCACCGAGCTTGAAAATGTGGAATTTACCTAAAATAATTGCACATAATTTTGAATGCATACATACGAAAATTGAAAATAATTGCCACTGTGAAAAAATTGATTTTACAAATGAATACACTTACCTTGGCATAATCGTAGACAATAACTTCAAATGGAATAAACAAGTTATCAAAATCTGTAATCAGCTCCGATGTTTGGCGAGTAATTTTTATAAATTAAAATTTGTGTTGCTTCGATGCACTCTCAAACTTATAATAATAATAATAATAATAAATTTGGACAACTTATATAGCGCTGTTTTTGCGAAAAATCGCCTCAAGAGCGCTGTACAAATTAACATGGATTTTACATTAGAATTTATATTATTCGATGGTCGAATCCATACTTAGATATGGAATTCGAACTTGGGGACACTCGAGCATAATAAATATTAAATTCATTCAAAATTTGCAAACTGCTATAATTAAAAAAATTGTTAAACCTAGCATTTACAAACAAAGAAACAACTTAAAATTATTGTATGGGTCTGAGGGCCTACTTCCAATTAAAGGGCTTCTCTGGTATCTTTTAATTATGGATAATTCGGGAGAAAGCGCGTATAAAAAGTTATTGGTGCATAGTCACACAACAAGATTTACTGAAAATAAAGGCCTAAAAATACCACGAATATCAAACAAGTATGGTACCAGAACGCTAGAATATATGATACCTTTGATCTATAACATGTTGACTCAAAACATTAATTTTAAAAATAATGAGGAACCCTGCCCTAAACTGACAAAAAAGTGGTTAATAAATGAAAAACACATTTATCTAGCCTAAATCTTTTATTATGTATTAATATTGTAAATTAAGCTAATTGTGTTATTTAATAATATTATACGGTAGAACCTACAGACAAGCTGATCTGTTACAGCTTTGTGGGACTACCCATATCTTTATATTGTACTAGCTGGGTTACCCGGCTTCGCTCAGGAAAACATTCGAGAGTGTTCTGGAATGTTTCACATTGATGTTCCCGTTTCCCTATTCTCAAACATTCCACAATTTTCCAGAAGGTTCCGGAATGTTCTGGAATGTTGTGGAATGCTCTCAAATACTCTTGACTGGGGTGTCCGACATCGATCATGGAGTTGATGTGAGATTGAATTGAGGTTCGAATCCACGACGGATCTTGCTTTATATACCCCATATGGGTAACCCCTTACAAAAAAAATTTCAAATGTTCCAGAATAATATTCCAGATCATTCCACAACATTCAGGAGTGTTCTGAGTGTTCAGGAGTGTTCTGAACAACATTCAGAATGTTCCACAATAATGTGGGCTGTTCCGGTATGTTCCTGAACGTTCCACTCTATTCCCGAACATTCCAGAATGTTCCGAGATGTTCTGTTCTGGAATGTGGTGGAATGCTCAAGAACACTCTGGAATTTTATGAACTATTCTAGAAATTTCAACGGGACGAAACTTCCAGCCCTTATATCTTTAAAAGAACGCCCTTCAGGTAAGAACGGGAACTTTCTTCATGGATGGAGGATAGAGGGCTACCACACATATAACCGTTATCGTACCGGGACTCGTCTTTGAGTTTTAGCGGCATGCAAATTGTTTTTTTTTGTTATAATATAATTATACAAACTTCTAGAACTTTCTAGAGCCTTCTAGACTCACTGACACACTCCGCCACTCATTTCTGAAAGCTTCGTGAACTTCCTCCTTCCATAACATCCTAGAGCATTAGGGAACTTTCCAGAACTATCTAGAACCTTCTAGACTCACAGACTTCCAGAACTTTGTACAGCTTTATCGAACCTTCTAGAACTTTTCGGAACCACCGACGTACTCCGCCACTCCTCTCAGAACTTTGTACAGCTTTACTGAACCTTGTAGAACTTTCCAGAACCTTCTAAACTCACCGACGTACTCCGCCACTCCTCCTAGAACTTTCTACAGCTTTATCGAAACATGTAGAACTTTTCGGAACCTTCTAGACTCACCGACGTACTCCGCCACTCCTTCCAGAATTTTCTATAGCTTTATTGAACCTTCTAGATCTTTTCGGAACCTTCTATAGTCACCGACATACTCCGCCATTCCTTTCAGAACTTTGTACAGCCCTATCGAACCTTCTAGGACTTCGTAGAGCTTTATTTATTTATTTATTTTTATTTATTTTTCATGTTCTCCGTAAAACGGTTATTCACCAATACACACACCACGGTTATTCACCAGACACACCGACACACTCCTCCACTCAGAATTTTCTACAGCCTTATGGAACCTTCTAGAACTTTCTACAGCTTTATTAAACCTTCTGAAACTTTCCGGAACCTTCTAGACTCACCGACATACTCCGCCACTCCTTCCAGAATTTTCTATAGCTTTATCGAACCTTCTAGATCTTTTCCGAACCTTCTATAGTCACCGACATACTCCGCCATTCCTTTCAGAACTTAGTACAACCCTATCGAACCTTCTAGGACTTCCTACAGCTTTATGAAACCTTCTAGAATTTTCGGGACCTTTTAGACACACCGACACACTCCTCCACTCCTATCAGAACTTACTACAGCTTTACGAAACCTTCTAGACCTTTCCACAGTTTTATCGAACATTGTAGAACATTCCGGAAACTTCTAAACCCACCGACATGTTCCACCATTCATTTCAGATCTTTGTACAACTTTATCGAACCTTCTAGAACTTTCCGGAACCTTCTAGACTCACCGACTTACTCCGCCACTCCTTCCAGAACTTTGTACAGTTTTATCGAACCTTCTAGAACTTCCTACAGCTTTTTGGAATCTTCAAGAATTTTCCGGAACCTTCTTCACCCACCAACACATTCCTCCACTCCTTCTAGAACTTTCTACAGCTTTATCAAACCTTCTAGAACTTTCCGGAACCTTCTAGACTCACCGACATACTCCGCCACAACTTCCAGAACTTTCTACAGCTTTATCAAACCTTCTAGACTCACCGACATACTCCGCCACTCCTTCCAGAACTTTGCACGGCTTTATTGAACCTTCTAGAACTTCTTACAGCTTTGTGGAATCATCTAGAATTTTCCGGAACCTTCTAGACACATCGACACACTCCTCCACTGCTTTCAGAACTTTCTACAGCTTTATTGAACCTTCTAGAAGTTTTCACAACCTTCTAGACTCACCGACTTACTCCGCTACTCCTTCCAGAACTTTGTACGGCTTTTTTCGAACCTTCTAGAACTTCCTACAGCTTTGTGGAATATTCTAGAATTTTCCGGAACCTTTTAGACACACCGACACACTCTACTCCTTTCAGAACTTTTTACAACCTTACGGAACCTTCTAGAACTTTCCGGAACCTTCTAGTCCCACCGACATATTCCGCTACTCCTTTCAGAACTTTGTACAGCTTTATCGAACTTTCTAGTACTTCAGAAATCTTCTGGACTCACCGCCTATTGTTTCTGAAAGCATCTAGAACTTTCTCCTTCCACAATTTTCTAAAGCATTCGTGAACCATCAGAACCTTCTACTCTCACGCCATAACCGTCCAGATTTTTCTACAGCTTTATCGAACCTTCTAGAACTTTCCGGAACCATCTAGACTTACCGACATACCACCACTACTTCCAGAACTTTGTACAGCCCTATCGAATCTTCTAGGACTTCCTACAGCTTTAAGAAACCTTCTAGAATTTTCCGGAACCTTCTAGACACACCGACACCCTCCTCCACTCCTTTCAGAACTTTCTACAGCTTTATCTAGAACCTTCTAGACTCGCTGACATACTCCTCCATTTCTTCCAGAACATTCCAAAGTTTTATCAAATTTTCTAGAAGTTTCCAGAATCTTCCAGACTCTTCTTGAAATTTCTAGAGTCTTCCTAGAACTTTCAGCCCTTATATCTTAAAAAGCAAGCCCTTTAGGTAAAAACGAATACCCTTATTCCCTAGGGGGGATAAGGATCTACCATACCATATAACTCTCTTGATCGTACCGGCTCTCGTTTCTGAGTTTTTGCGTTCCGCACGCTTTTTTGGACTTTCTTTTATAATATATATTGATTAGATGTAATTATATTGAAATTTAATAAATAATAAAAAAAATAAAAAAATGTAAATTCGATATCAAGCTTCATTTTGGGCACGAGCTCACGAAAACTATGTAACTATTGTAGACAAAAATCTACACTTATCGAAAATACGGCGGGAAGAATTACGGCATCTGTGTAAAGCACAGCCGCTCTAAAATAACTCCACGTGAAATTCGCTGAAAACTTTTCGCTAGCTTCCGTAATTTTTTCAGAAGAGAGGTACGATTCCGTTTGTGGAACCTTTGGCCGGGATAAGCCGGAACGCAAAGAAAATATCAAAAGGCCCAAGAATACGTTGCGTTGGCGGCGGTGCCCCGTCTTCCGTGCACCGGAATACGGACCACTTAACTTGAGCTCTCCAAATGTTTCCATGTCGTAAAGATACAACATTGCGATTGCCTCGGATGCACGAACCTTTATACATTTTTATTTATTTATTTTCATTAATCAACATTTTGTAATATTTACATTACCTAGAAAACTTTCTACCTACCTTCCCGGGCTCTGAACAGAGTTAGAGGGTTCTAATTCACAAGTTTAAAAAAACAAAAGTTTTGTAAAAAATAAAGTACATTTCAAACTCGTTCGAGAGTGGAACGGTTTCCTCTCATTATCACCCTGTATCAGAATCGCAACTTCACTTGAAATGGTTTTAGCAAAGATTATTTACTATACCCTTCACATTCCAATACATTCCTTCCACACCATTCCCACAAGTCAAAAACTACCCAAATAAGGGGTGGCATAGACCCACTTGCTTCTAGCAATTTTGACACACAGGAAAAATTATGCGCCATCTAATCCAACAATTTAAAATTCTTGTAAATGTGATATCTCTTTCCATAAATAGGCTACGTTTGCTGTAACAAAATATACGGCGTAAACCGTGGGCTTGAGCGGTGGAGTGGGACTCTAAGTATAAAGGATCGGCTTAACGAATAATACAGCAGAACCGGCTATCAACTACCTCCAGGTAATTAAAAACGGATTTTTCGAAAGCAATTACCTAGATGGAAAATTCATTAAGAATGTGCCGATTTTACCACACATTAAAGCACTTTATTCGTGTGGAAATTCTTTTTTCTATCCAGGCAGAGCTTACAACAGAAATTACTTTGTAAGTGTTTAACAGGGACGCGGCGATCAAAGAATGAAACCCTTTGAAACATGATGCGAACAATCAGCTATTGTCCACATATTTATAGGGGATAATAATTAACCGGAGCTTATACGAACGCTTACCATCTACTACAGAATTACAAATTACGAATAAAGCTCTATTTCGCGGAACACGATACAGGACGGTTATGAAATGTAAGAAAAACACAAAGGAAAAATAATACATCGTTCATTTCCTGTGTTTACCACTGTATTTATTTATTTGTTTTATGCATGGAATGTGATTTTATTCACGGGTGCATTGTTATATTTATATTAAACTGATATCATGGCATAATTTAGTATCATTTAGAAGAGCTGTTAACTACTGAACTGGTGTGATTACAAAGTAAGGAAGTGATGCTAAGTTGGTAAGACCCAGAACATAAACAAATAAATAACACAAAAACAATATTTATAATAAATATTACAAGGATTTAAAATAAAGCTAAGAAGGTACTTAAAGAAAGATCGATTACAGTAGAAAAAAAAATTATAGGAATTTAAATAGGTTTAAAATTTCTAACGGTTTCCATTTCGTGTCGATGTTTTTTTTTTTAATCTTTAGTAATGAAGTTGTAAAAACTTCAAAGAACTAATTAAAAAGTCAATATAATTAAAACAACACTACGAGATTTTTTTTTACAAAAAAAAAATAAATAATTTACTCGTTGGTGCTACCGGCCTTTTAGGGGTGATTAAGTTATTATCTTTGATGTTAACGACAATATTCAAGATTCGCTAAAGGGAAAAGATTTATTCGAGGGATGTTGCGATACCTACGTCGAATTAAAGGCCGATAGAGGAATGCAAATACTTTTACGGAATAACGTCAATTAGGGCATTCTGAGAAACGCTTACTCAGGCAATCTCGGCTGCGGGGTGATTACAGTAAATTACTTTTGCCGCCAGCTGCTAACTGTGCGGTGATTTGTGAGAAAAGGAAATTACAAATTATTTTATAATATGAGAGTATTGTACATGTGTATTATAAAATCTGCTGCGGGACGGTTCGACATTCGTTCGTTTGTCATGTCCGGAAATTCAAAGAACAAGTGGCAAACTGGTTAATTTACATCACATAGAGAACATAAAAAAATACTTTCTTTTGTCGGCCATTAAGGGTTAAAAATTTTGGGGTCAGGTCTAGGCTTCGACACATTTCAAACGATATTAAACAGCTGATAAACCCCCTAGCGACCGATTAAAAAAAAATATATGAAAAATTCAAAATTCGGAACTCTAAAACTGGCGTTTTTTACGCTCTTGTTCTTTATAGGTTTTATATTGTGTGATCTTGCAGTTGGAGATTTTCTATGCTACTCGCCTTTGCAAATTAAACACTTTTTGCATTTGTCTGATCGTACTTTTTATATTTCTTGATTTTCATCCAAAAAAATATTACAGTAGTGGCTAGGGTTTTAAAATGGAACACATTTTTTTTCCTAAGACAAAGAAGCTACATTATTTTTTTTTATAGAACTAATTTGAATAGAAAGAAAATAATAAAATTAGGTAGGTACTTGCCTAGAAGTAATCCCATAGAACAAGTACCTACATAATAAATATCAATTTTAACCAAAAACGAAAGCTCAAATCAAAAAGTATCCCACAAAATCGACTACCAATATGATATAGATTCACCAATTTCCCGGTTGTACTACGAGTTTCCGGACACCGTGCGAAAAGGATTTTAGTAGTGCATAAATTTAACTTGTGTATAGTTCGGATATTTGGATAATTCGCAACAATCCCGGTAAAATGAGTTTCGTAAATTAAACTAACTATTACACTGGTACGTAGAGAGAATGGAAGTCAAAATAATTTTTTTTTTACGATCCCTAACCAGCCATCTAATTGCCCGCGGGTCTCAATCTTATTCACTAAGGCAACATACGTCTCAGGGATCTCATGATCATTGCATTCAGTCTTCTTTTGTCTTACCTGCGCTATTCAGTTTCGATATCGGATTTCCGATGTAGACTAATAGCCTCGCTTCCTTTCACAACTATCCCATTGGACCATTGCCAATTAATTACTTAAATTATCTGCAATAAACCCTTCTATTCTCGTCCGCCCTCTCAATCACTTGCAAATATACTTTATTAGTATACAAACTCGTCTACCGCCTTTCGCCTTTACAGTAAAATGCAGGATGTCATCGAACAACGAACGTCCCTCATAAATTTAACGACTTTGGACAAGAGAGGAAAAAACTTCCATTCACACAAAAATATAAATGTTTCAAAACAATTTTTTTATGTTTTTGTCGGTTAAAAAAAAAAAAATAATCAATAAAGAAATTAATTAACAATTTAAATACTTAGAGAGAGATAGTTCAAAAATGTTCTAAGGGGTGAAAATGTAGAGCTTGAACAATGGCTTCCGTGAGAGTGGTAAGGAATTGAGGGAGCGAACATTAAATCATGAGCCAGCCACCAAAATGACGGCGATCTATGACTGGGTAAGTATCATAGACATTAGGAGTATGTCTATGGTAAGTACGCTATGGCTGAAGTTCGGCGGTATAATCCTGCCAACTAACTATGATATTATGAGTAATAACGTTAACCACTCAATATTACGAAATAAGCCATATCTGTTGGTATGAATGGTTAATATGTCATGCCCTTAACTTTTTTAACCTACACTTTCGTTGGTTAAATCTTAAAACACTTCAATTTTTCATCCCTTAGATACACTGAATTTTTGCCTTAACTTGTGGCAAGAGAGAAATGATGTTTCATTGGAATGCTTTCAAAATAGCTCATTTTTGGTAATAATAATAAACATTAATTTAACAATTTAAACCGTGTACGAATTTGAAAAATGGGTAGGGTTAACTAAATAAAATCATCGGTAAATAAGTCGTCTCCATGCGGCCTAGCATAATTAGCAATTAGTTTTAATTAGCAGTTTGAAAATGATTTTGAACGCCGAAACAGCTGTGACAACAATAACAAACTAAAATACTTGCAGAACTTAATAATGAAATGATTAAATTTGATAAATATTAACATTTGATTTCTGTATTTCTCTTTTTTTATTTTTAGTATCACCACATTTTCTCTCCAACTTTTTGCAGTTGGAATTCAAATAAAATCACTTCCTGAAATATATTATTTATATCAATCAAAATTTAAATGTAAACCCTTGAAAAACCTCAGTTATTTACTTTTTGTAGATATAATAAGTAAAAAGATACACTTTATCAGAATAATTTATATCAGGTACAGGTATTGTGTATTTTTGCATTACGGTTCTAAATTATTTGTCGTTATTTTATTGGTCTATGACATACTTATTTTTATCACTGTCATTTATGAATTTTGTACAGACTGTTTATAACTCTAATAAATAAAATAAAATAAAATTTTTAAATGAAGTTCTACAAATTAAAACCAATAAACATAAATAATAAGAATTAATTGATATGAATGAAAGTTCATTGGGTGAAATAAGAGTGCAGTTACGTCTGTTACGCGTGGATAGTCCGAAACGGCTGATGGCACACTTCAACCCCTCAGGCCTCGGCTATATTTTGTAGAGCAGGGTTTCCCATCTGCCGGGTCGCGACCCGGTACCGGGCCATCAAAATAAAATACCGGGTCGCAAGAAAAAAGCTTAATTTGTGGGCACAACGCGCGGAAACAGGGAACTTCAAAGCATTTAGCTATTTTAGTGAAATACAAAAAGAGTACAAGATCGTAACTCAAATTAAAGAACATTTATTAGGACTGGAGAGGAATCTTCAAGAATATTTTCCTCCAATCGACAGCAACAAAGCTTGGATAAGAAACCCATTTACATTCAAGTTAGATTCCGAAACTAATTTGCAACGAATTGCCAGATTCAGATATCAACTCTTTAATTGTCAACTGACACATCACTCGAGGATATATTTGACACAAGACTAAGATCATTGATAGATTTTTGGTTATCTTGTCGTCAAGAATACACAAAATTAGCTCATCAAGCAATAACTTTTTTAATGCCTTTTGTCACAAACTTATAAATGTGAAGCTGGGTTTTCAACACTAGTTTACCTTAAAAAAAAATATAGAAACCGACTTGAAGTGAAACCAGACCTTAGGATAAAACTTTCGTCATTTTCCTCGAACTTGGATTCTTTAGTAACAATTAAGCAGCAGCTCCGTACTTCGCACTAAAATTTATTGACTAAATAGGCGATACCAAAATATGTAGTATTAATAAAACATTTTTACTTTTAATAAATGTGTATTATTTTACCTAATGGAACCAGCTTGGGTTTAAAAGTATTAAGTGGGTCACGAAGGGGCAGTGTGAAAATTACCGGGCCACGGCGGAACAATGTTTGGGAAACACTGTTGTAGAGGGTTAAAATAGTTCCGCTCTGCAATAAAATCCAAATAAATGGGATATTTTTAAACGTATCCGAAAACTAAAAAGCGTTTTTGAAAAGTGACAAAACACGATTTCAAATTTTTTAATTACAAATAAACATATAAATTTTTAAATACCAAATTTTTGCATGCTAAAAAAACATAAAAGTTTTAAAAATGACTCTCCTTACTTTTCTTCTAACTAAAATTAATGATAGCGAAAAATAAATTTAAAAAAAACATACATATTTTATTAAAAAAATTAATTAATTAATCACTTCTTGTCGTTCCACGTAAAAATAATGAATAAAATTTGTGATCCGAAACTATGGTTTCATAAACGTGTACATTTCACTTCTTTTGTGGTTATTTTTTAGATTTGAATATAAACCCAGTTGTTTTATCTTTCTAACACTGTTAAGATCATATTTCTCACTATGATAGTGAGGAAGACAACGATTTCCATGAGACCTATATGAGTTGTTCGGAAAAGCGAAAAAAATTGCCTGACGGGTTAAGGTAGGTACTTACTTCAAGAGATCTCAAAATAGAATTGTTAAACTAGTACTACTTCTGCAGTACATTTTTTAACGTGAACGTCCGCGGTTTACATCTAGTGAATTATTGTGAATCCGTTTATGAAAAATGCAAACCACTCACGACCAGCGTAAAAATATCTCCCGGCATCGGAAAGGATAACGACGGCACGGCATTGATGGATCTAGGACTAGGTAGAAGAACCTAGGTACATAAAGAAGCAGCTAAAATACACGAAACCCCTAAATAACGCTATATTTTAAGAACAAATAAATAAATCTGTCATAAACTATAATAAGAAAACATTAAGATAGAAATTAATATATTTATAAATCTTGAGTTAGATCACATCTTCGTCTTTCAAACATAAATTTATGACAGACCTTTGGCAAACATCTTTTTTCATATTTTAAAATTTAATTATATTCTTTTTATCGAAGGAAGCAAAAACTTTGAGGTGTGATAATATATTTTAAATGAAAAAATAAGCTTTGTAATACACTACTTGTTCATTGTTAATATTTAACAGACGACCGGGTTTTGCTTAGCTCAAGCTTCGTCATTACAATTGTCAATACAACATATAAATACAATTGAAATTATGTTAAACAATCTAGGAGCCCTCAAACATAATTAATAATCAAATAAATTTAACTGATAGTCCTATATTTAATTTATTCCGTTTATCTCCGCTGAAACTGTTTCCTCCCTCCCTACCTAACTATCCTGTAATAATTTTGTCTCCTTCTTTTATATTTCATCTCTTTCTGTCACCAATAAGGTGTCTTCTTTTCATTTCAATCTCTTTCACTCATTGTTTTATTTTCTTATATGTATACATATATTAGCTGGTACCCGGCATGCGTTACTATGCCATTTAATAAAGAAATTGTTTATCCCTGCACGTCCTTTTCCATTTGTCCCATTCCTCTTCCACCTCCCCTTCCTCTCCCGCGTCCTCTTCCCTTCTCGCGTTTCCACTCCGCCTCCTCCACCTTCCTTCTCCCCATTCCACTCTCCTCCTTCCCCGTCCCGTGAATCCCCCTACCGAGTTCTCCTCCCCCCTCCCACCTTCCCCCTCCATCATTCCATACATTCATTCCCGGTACATTCAGTTTTCAAACAGCTCGCGTGCCACCTATTGCAATTTTTATACAAATTTCTTAATGCCAGAGCTCACCAGTAGTTTTATACAAACCTTGTCCTGATAACAACGAACACAAACAAAAAGAATTATCCAATTTGGTGCAGTCGTTCGGAAGTTATGCGCGTGCATACATTTCGGCGATTCATTTTTATTTATTTGGATGTGTCTGTATGTAATTAGCTTTAGTAAATATAATAATTGAGTCGGGCCATGTCAAAAGTCAGAAAAATAGAAAAGTATGTACGAGACGATGTATGAATGTGAGTAAGGCAAATAGTGTGTACCAAGACCGAGTTAATTGGCGGTCCGTCCTCTCTGTCTACCCCTGCGGGGAAACGGGGGGATGGTTAGTTAGTTAGTAAATATAATAAGCCCTAACGAAGCATCAGCTAAGCGAAACCCGGTCGGCTGTTAAAAATTAATAATGAAAAAGTGATGTGTTAGAAAAGTGTATTTTTTCATTAATATATTAATTATATTCAATTACAAACCTAACATTAACGATACTCCTTACCAGTGGCGGCTCGAGCACTTTTTTAGTGGTGGGGATCGATATTTTTTTTACGTACTGTACCGCAATCTCACCACCCATAGAATATAATATAAAATTTTTCAAAAAATATTTTAAGGTCTCATTATGCTAGTCGGATATCTAAACACAAAATAATATAAAATATCCAAAGATATATGCCAATTTACAATATAGTATAATAAAAATAAAGCTTTATCTTGCAAGATTATTATCAAACTAATTTCAACGCGAGCGATTCCTGCCCGAAACTTCGCAAACAAATGTTTCTGTGGGGATCCAAAGAATTGTCCCCGCGGGTATTTGAATTCACATACGACTGCGCATGCGCAGTTGCATACGATCGCGAACCAACGCAAGGAAAGTATGGTGATACTTCGGATCGACCCCCAAGTGCGCATTAGATTCTGCGCACTGAGAAATTGACCCGCTGTTTTGTGCTCCGTACATTGTTCGCTGTACGCGCGTAGGGTCTTATTAAAATCATCTGGAATAATTATTTGTATTTTATTTCTGCAAATGTTAATTACTTTTATGTTTAAAGAATTCATTCATTTTGATGAAGACAACGCATCGACTGTTATTTCCTTTTCCTTTAGTAGGTTTTGTGTGTAACTGGCGGGGACCGTCCCCATTGTCCCCCTGTGAAGAACCGCCACTGCTCCTTACCTTATATAATATAATAGATTAAGAGCCAAAGAGCACTTTGCGTCTCATTCAATGTTTTAGAAAAAGTAGTAGTTCTCGATAAACACTGATAACGTGATAACACTGATAACGATTCGTTTTTTAGAAATATTCGAATATACAAAGTCAAATGAATGAATCTAACTTCCTGGCATTGATATCCCAAGTTTAATAATAATTACTTAATCAATCGATTACATGCGACTGATATAATAATTACATTTACTCAATAAAAAAACATAACTATTTAATACAATGGGTATTGAAATTGGCAAATCTAAAACATAAATTATTATTGACAGCACAGAAAATAGTATATTCGCTAGTTACTCATTTACGTATGCAAATAAAAAAATTATAACTGGAATTAAAAACATTACGCTGGATCATAATTTATTTCAAAACTAATTGAATTAAAATGGAATCCGCATGTTTATTTTACAAGTTATTTGTTTATATACTTGCTATGTAATGTTCCTAACGAAAAACCTTTAATTTACCCAAAATCGAAACCAACGGAAAATAATAATTAGGTTTTTCTTTGATCATTAAATGTATTATCTGGGCTAACGTGTAAATTTTAGACTTCATAAATATGTATGCATATAGGCTAATTTTAAATGCGCCGCATTTAAATTTTTTTCAACACAGTACAAAATCAATGTTTACATAACACAAAAAATCAACAATGAAAATGCATTTTAATCACCTTTTAGCATTCAAAAGCGCTATTCAGACAAAACTGATATTTTACTGTTGTTTTACTGTTAAACATGAAGCATTTACATATCGGAAATAAAGGGTGTTTAATATTTTTTTAAAGGTTTGTAATATTATGAAGAACGCCTGACTAAATATGGAACCTAAAAATTTATTAATATTTTCCACAGAAAATAAAGAAGAAAGTCCTTTCAATATTTACGTAAAAAGCTTTCGGCATAACGTTTAAACGTAGGCCAATTCATGACACTACTCTAAGGGGGTTTCTCACCATCCTCCCAATAGTTTATCCATACACATAACGAATATTAATAAAAAAACAAATAAATACTAGCAACAGGTAAAAACTTCGGCTAATTTATCCTGTATGTAGCCATTGTTCATAGGTTCAAGTACCAAATAGTAAACTCAGAGTTTTTAAATAAATAAATCCTGTAGAATTAATCCAAAATATTCATTATGTGTATGGATAAGCTATTGGGAGGATGGTGAAAAACCCCCTAAATAATAGAGCATATTAATATTAACATTAACAAATAAATTGTATTCAATCATCATCAAAAGACATTTGAATTAGGCTTTGTTAAATATCCGGGGGTGAGAGATCAAATAAAGATATATCGTTACGCCAAAGATCAAATCAGTTAAATTCTTTCTATTAGTAAAACATGGAACAAAATCATTGATCATTACACAAAAACTTTTCTATGGAATACGAAAGATATTCAAAATAATATATATTATCAGCCACACTCTCAGGGAGATACACAAGGAAAGTAAGTAAAAAGCTCTATAATATAAACTATGTATTTGGTTTGTTTCGTGCTAATTGTTTTATTTTTATCATTAATGGGCAATATCAAATTACAAATATTTTAGGGTAATACTCGTATGTCGGTTAGTCTTTTTGATTTTCTTTTAAATATTCCCGAGTTACGAATAACCTGACAATATTTGAAAATCTCCTACTACCATCCCAGTAAGCGGGAAATATTGCTTGTGTCGTGATGGAGCACTTAGCCAGCCGAGGAATCGAACACGCGACGCCTGGGTGGGACCCAAATGCGATGCCAACTCAGCCACTGACCGGTTTATTTTAGGTATCGGTTTAGTTTACTTTATTGTAGGTACATTCTTTCTAGAATATTTAAACATTTTATTTTACGCAGACAAAGGTCCGCGGCCGGATTCATTTTTTTACCTGACACAAAAAATCTAAAAATTTTTAGTAGTGCGGAAAGTATGAACGGAAAAAAAACATTTTAAGTAAAAAACGGCGCAAGTTAAAACAATTTTTAGTGCAAAATTGTGTGATTTTTTAAAACTTTACAGAGGAATATTAAATTATTTAATTTATAAATTAGGTTCATACCTTTAGTCTTGAATGCCTGCCCCATAAAATAGTCTTCTAAATTGATTGTTTCCTCTTCCGACTTTTTGGCCCCCGCGCAGTATTATAATACAGAATAAACACAATATTTTTTCCAAGTAAAACTTATTGTCCCTTATGCCCCGTTCTGATTGGGCAAGTATTTTAGTCGAGTAGCGAGTATGTTAGTAACTAAACGTGTCCGAACATCACACATTTATTAGTAAGTAGGAGCATTTTGGTCAGTCAAGTGGCGAGTTACTAGCTACTCGACTAAATTACTTGCCCAATCGGAACGGGGCTTTATTTCTAAGACTCTAAGCATTATTGAAAAATATCTCAAAAATAATGAAAATTAAAACAAAAACAAAAAAGTTTTAAAAAATTACTCGATAACACAGTTTTTTCTGATATTGATGTGGCCGATATGTGGTTATAACAAGACGGTGCCACATGCCATACAGCCAGTGAAACAATTCAATTACTGGATGAGACATTTTCTGGTCGTGTACTCTCTCGTTTCGGTGATCGGAATTGGGCCCCTAGATCATGTGATTTAACACATTAGATTTATTTTGATTTTAAAGTCAAAGGTCTATGTGAACAAGCCCACAACCATGAGGGCATTACAGGAGGAAATGAAACGCTGCATCAACGAAATTCAGCCCCATTTATGCAGAATGGTCATGGAAAATTTCGACAAAATAGTGCGAATGTGCCAGCAAAACCATGGAGGCCATTTGCCCGAGGTGTTATTCCATAAATAACCCTATCCTATGTACTCTACGATTCATTAAAAAAATAACAATCTAAAGGCTAAAAACTGTGTTTTCTATTTAATTAAAATCTAGCGTTAATTTTGGGACACATACGTGATAACCACGTGATAACTCTGGTTGCATTAGCGATGTCTTGCTTAAGAAAAACAGAAAAAAATGTCTACCAGAATGACGACAAAACCTGTTTTGGCATATTGCTGGTAACATTTTCGTCGTATCTAAGTTAGTAGTCAAGTATTTTATGGAGAATAAAAACATTAAAAAAATCACAAATCTACTCTCGGGGGAAGACTTTTTGTTGGCCTTTTTCTACCTAGGGTTTGCGTAACCTTTAAACAATTTGGTAAAAACGGGGTTACGATGAACACATGATACTTTTTGACAGAGACTACACTACACGTATCGTTAAATTTTATGGAATAATTTAAAGAAAATAGAATTTGTGCTAGCCTGTCGGAATTCGTGAAGATATATTTTTTTTCTATTATTTTAGGTCTTGGACTAACCTTATTTATAAAATGACAAAGAGAACACCAAGTCGTGCAACATAAATATGATAAAGTGCGTAAGAGTTGAACTTTGGATCTTATAATCCGTGGGCGAGGCTAACTCAGTCACTAAGGCAACTGCATAATTCAAACATCTCGTACGCCTCAACCTTCAAGGATGAGATAATGTGTTTTATGTATAATAAAGTGGAGCCATTTACATTACCGCTATACAAGGCACAACTATGTGTGTGTGTGCGAAGTTGGAGTAATTCATCAAAAACAACTTGGGGTTGTGTTAGGAAATCCAGAAGCAAACTTAGCGAAGAACCTCCAATAAATTCACGGAGAACATCCCGTCATACAGACCTGAAAAAAAAACATTAATTAGTTTAACCACTCTCAGAAAATAGGGTTATTTGTTTATCGAAGTTCACAAGTCACAGAAACAACTTTTACTTTTTACTTCACACTTTCAAGGGAATGTTTGTATAAACTATGCGAACAACGAAGGTTGCACGGAATAATTCAAAATGAAACATTAACTTTCTACGAAAACTGACAACGTACCAATAAACAGCCATTCAACATAGAATGATCCTGACAAACAATGAGACAAAACTGCCAGCTTGCATTCGAACGCTTAAAAATCGTTCGACAAAATATTATCCCAAGGTAAAAGATTTCAACAAAATGCAATATGAACAGTAAATATGTAGTACCTATTTCGGCTATTGATAGCTTGTAATATCTGTTCCGAAGCTCATAAAACAAGTAAAAATCCCCACGGGGGAAAAGAAAGATCTACTCCATGATAGTCTCGTGCGGTTCGCAGTCATGAATGTTGGTAGAAATATCGAAATGGCCGACAGCCAATAGAACATTAATTTGATTTATTTCGTTACAAGTTCACTTGGACTCGTATGAAACGTACGAAATATAATTAATATCAAAACGTTGCTTCGTATTATTAAGCTCTACTTAATACCGCGGCGTGTAAAATAGACAACAAGCGAACTGTGCGAAACGTTGAATAATTTATTGTAAACGTATTGAAGATTTCTATGGAATTGTAATTAATTATTATTCTACAAAACTATAGTATAGAATTTCAATGAAAATCTATCGAGTATCTGTGATGTTTTTTTCAGAATTAGTTTTAAGTGTGAGCATTATGAATAACTATTGATATTGGAAACAAGGTTATTCTTGCATTCTAAAATTCGCTTATTTGTTGACCATTGCAAAATTCCGTAATAATTGGATCTTTAAATCGAAATTCCAAAACACCATTCTGAAGGGCGTTGTTCTCCTGAAAAGAGAGGATGTTTTTCTTATTTATTCGAAAATTGTTAGATGCCGCATAAACCGAGTTCGATGTTCTAAAGTAGGTACTCTAAAGAATATGTTTTGCAAAATAGAATGTTGGAAGGTTGTAGTTGCGATTGAATAATCAGTGAGATATAAATTATAAAATGGCGGAAGGGGAAAAAATGAAATTACAATTATATTATTTTTAAATAAAAGGTATTGGCATAATAGAAACAACTACTAAGGATAAAACTCAGTACAACTTCTGTTATATGAGTTGGTTGCCTATTATGTGGAATAATTAATGTCACAAGACTTTGTGATATAATGATAATACGAAACCAATCGAAAGTTTATAAGCAACAATAAGACGGAACTTAAGCATAAAAAACACAGAAATGTAAACAAGTAAAAACAAAATATTGTGCCATGGAAATCAAACTTTTACACGTTACATTTTCTTCACTTCATTTCATGTGTGTAGCAACTTGCCGAATAATAAAAAATAAAAACGTGCGGAAAATCCGTGTAAACGTATAGGCAAAAATCGCCAAAGGATCGAGTCAATATTTGCATAAAAAAAATACAAGGAAATTCAGAAACGTTAACAATTTGTTTTCCCCGAGGAAATTCAAAACATGTTTTGGGATCAAAATGCCAAGACGGACAGACCTTGATTTTACAGACAAAATACCTATATAAATAAATCGCACAACTGAATATGAATAAAACATAAATGATTTTTTCGCTATTATTTTTATTTTTTTGGGTAAATTTCCAATTGATTGAGATTTGAGAATTCCGGTAGGCAACCATATAATATTTTGAAAGATCTTTACCGTTGAATGAGGAACATTTGGTAGGATAAGTTACGGTGTGCGATGTGACAATATACTCGTAGAATGCTCACTGGAGAGAATAAAAATGTAGGTTAAAAATTTCGGAGAAAAGCTCGCGTTGCCAAATGGAATGAATTTGCTTCAAGGACGAAAATACATACTGCACGAGCTTACTGACATCCTGTACAGAAACATGGAAGCTGGGGGAACTAGGATTAACTTACCTAGATATTTATGGAATTGTATACAATTGACCTACCCCTTACAGCGAAGAGGCGTGATTGTTATTATGCATGCATTTATTGTGTTTATTTACCAGTGCTGCTTGCGACTAACGTTACTCTTAAACAATTTGTAAAGTATAAACTATATGAAATCAATTTCCAGATCATCAATATCAATACCAATAATTCTACGCCACGGGAAGCTGATGTGAAATAATTTTAACTATAAATCACACGAGTTGAGAAAAACTAATGAAGTAATTCCCTTGTCCAAAGGAATATTACGAATGTCTCGGTCCGGTAAGTATCCAGAGTACGATTTAATTCTAGCGACGTGAAAACATCTATTTATCATGAATGTTTTGTATATTATTTTAAACACTTCAGTCTACTGTACACAAGTATTTCGGCACTGTTTGCGATAACAGCAATTATTGCGATACGGAGTTGCAGTGCCATAAAGTTAGCCTTCTTCATTTAAGCTATAATTTAGCTTACTACTAGATGCTGCAGCTGTAAGCAAATTTGCTTATATTATGACATGTTAACCCCACGGTAGGAGTAATTCTAAGTAAGAACACCCATGACTAGATTATCTAAGTAAATGTATAGCTAAGCTTTTAGAGTGTACCTTACAGCGCGCTTTGGGTGAGATGTCGCAAATTGCACAACATAAACTAAAATATCGTCGTAAGTACCCGGTACAGATCGTTTTCGGTCGCAGAGGACCGTGGACTTTTTTTCATACAAAACTTCATTCCAGGTTATGGTCTCAACAATGAAAAAAATTGGTCTTTCGAAAATCGACATTTCTCTCCCGCATTCTAAACGATTTAAAGGAGTACACATTTTCGCGAACCCGACCGTGCCCCGCTTATGCCTTTCACCTTTGAGCCTCGGCTAGCATGCAAAAAACAATCCCCATTTATTCTAGTTTAGAACAGTTTAAGTTCCATTTTGGCGAGCAGCGAGCTCACGGCTATTGAGGTAGGTCAAGAACGTGAAAATTTGGTTTAAACCGTATAAATATTGAAAAGTAAGCGTGTTTAGGAGTTATCCAAATTAAAACAACATTGGATCCAAAAGGCCGATCCTGACTGTAATTTTTTTTTAAATATTGATTACGAGATGATTGCATTCCATTTAAAATATAAGGGTTGACGAAGAACTAAGGACCGCTCTACTTTTAAAAAACAGGAAAAATTAATATTTGCAAAAAAATCAAATGACATTTTAGGTACATATCCACAATATTTTTCGACGTAGTCCCCGTTATGATCGATGCACTCAGTAGCCATGGCACTAGTTCCTTGACTCCCTTATATTGATCCAGGTGAAGAAAAAGATGCAATTCATGTCACTGAATTCATTTTTGATTCCGGGGTTAGGTCCTGAACCCTTGTTTCTACCCAAAAACCGAAAAAAGCGATCCGAACGCTTTCCACACGATTTTGCTCTTCAGCATTTTGGGATCCCAACAAGCACGCAATTTGCATACGCGATTTTCCCCTGAAAATCATTTGTGTGGTAGAGTTATTGATGTCTGGAATCAAAATTGCGATCCTACAAACTTCAACAGGGCGGAGTCCCTCTTAGTTGGGAAAGCGAATAATTGAGCGCACCTCGCAATCGGCGGGATTCGACCGCGGAGCGTCGATCGCAAAAGGACGCAAAGATCGCACTGAAACAGCCACCAAGTCGGATCACCGCTCATTTTTTAGGGGAAAGTCTGAGCTGCACGCTAGTGCCGCCATATTTTGAGAAATAATGTCCACGTCGCCGAAAATAAGGAACGGTCTTTAATTCTAGGGCAACCCTTATATTTCACAATATCGTGATAAAAAATTGACATCTTACAAAAAAATCAAGAAAATTAACCTCTTCGAGATTTTCAAATATTTGAGGCTAGTTGAATTCATATGGCATTAATTACTCAGTAGGTACCTTTTTCAATCTTGATTTTTCAAAATTAATGATGTGAAATAAAAAGAAGTAATTTTTTTTTGCCAAAATGCGAGGGTGTGTACGGGAGTATACTGTATGTAGATAGAGAGACACAACTATTTTTTTTAATATTAATACGTACATAGATATGTACACTGATATTGCATGTCAGAATGAATACGACACGGGAGTCGGTACTGTAGTTAGATAGATAGACACAACAATTTTTTTTAATACGTAGGTATGTACATTGATATTGCGTGTCAGAATGAATTGGGCCGGTACTTTGGTATGTACTATAGGTTTTTCTTCGTACATTTAATTAATGGTACCGTAAAATATCAGAGATGGATATCAAAATAAGCATCTCAACCTACAATCCGAAGGTCGCAGTAAAAATTAAGCAGTAAATACCTAAGCCCTTTTTTGTTAGAAAAGACTTGGTTTTCCAAATAAAATACTGAACGTCTTGAGCCGGGCGACTGGATTGGCACGGTAGTAGGTGTACTAAATTGAGCGGAAGGCTCCCTAGACCGTTTTAAGTGTGTCGGCGACCAAAGTGGCTCAGTGGTAGGAGTCTTCGTTGGAACAGGAAAATAGGCGATATGGGTATCAAACCACGCATATCAACTTACACAACCCGAAATTGAAAAAAAAAGATTGAGCACTAAACTTCTTGGCCCCCTTTTGAGAGAAAATGCCCATACTGAATGCCTTAACCCGGACGACCGAAGTGGCTCAGTATCAGGTGAACAAATTTGTGCGGTTATCTCTCCGGGCCCTTTGTGAAGGCGGACACTCCTTGCTTCATCCACATTCTTAGTATCAAATCGCTTAGTACTTTTACCAATTATTTGTCTGCAACGGGCAAAAGCTAGTATGTATTATTATTATGGCATAACTCGACATTAATGGTAAAATGAAATAATATAGATACATTTAAGTGCAATGAAGGTCCACGATTAAGGCGATGCACAACTTTATGTAACACTCGTAATCGGGTGCCAATAATAACACTCCTTTTGTAGATGGCGATAAGGTTTAAATTCCCGCAAAACACCAGCCGCCAAAACATCGCCGAAACCGTGTATTATTTTATTTTGCCAAGTTCAGGCCATAAAATAAAAATGTTTTACGATAATTTTCCAAAGAACTTAATTTGCCACAATAACCGTAACCGAAAGGGGGTTTGTAAGTATGAGATTTTGAACTTTACAGCAGTTTTTATGGACATGATTTTAATTTTTTCTGGGCTTATAAAAATACTTTTTCGCTTGATTATTTCAATGGCCGAGATGTATTCTACTCGCAGTATTTAAATTAACCATCTAAAATATTTCTCAGCGATAAAATTTTCAATCCAAAAAAACACGTTTTTTAATTTCTACGTTGTGCATCGCCTCAAGGTGGCATATACACGTAGAATCCACTCTAGCATTAAATTATTACCGCTTAGTTTGGACAGGGTAAAATAGTTCTTTTCGGTCAGCTCTTGCAGGAAAGCGGCCCAGGAAAATACGTAATCACCCGCTGCTAAAATAGTGTCGACCACAATGGACGGCCGGACCACAAACCGCCGGGGGGAGGTCCTATCCCTCCCCCTACTTGGACTAACATCCCCAACCAAACCTTAAACCCCAGTACTCCAGAAGGGAGGAACTGTTACACGATAAGCCTTCCGGATTTGTGTTACGAAGATGAAACTGTCACTATTAAAATAACACTCGATGATACCATGTAGGTACATTCAGTAAACTCTTGACCCAAAATAAAAAGTTTTGTCTTTATATTATATAATAACAATAAAATTAGCGAATAGAACCAAATGTTCGAATGGTGATCAAAAGTGAAACATTTATTTAGCGTAGCTTAAAAATAAATATTATTTATAAAAATAACATGCATGATAAAAGGACTCTAGATACTAATATTGAACCTGTATGTCGGACGAATATCTTCAGCTCATATGTTGGACTAATATCTATGAACTTGAGTGAGGAGTGAGGACTAACATCTACAGAGCTAAGGTCGGAAGAATATCTATGACGGTCCCAGTGGTGACTAATATCTATGGAGTGTAGGTTGGACTAATATCTACAGAGGGCAGCTGAGCAAGAGGTTGTACGGAAAAGCATAAATTACTTCAATTACGCAATTACTAATTACGTAAAGGCTTAAACGTTTAAAGTACGTACATGAAGTTTTTGCATAGTATTACGTATTTTGCTGTTTACGAGGACAATAATTCATTGAACAAACATGGAGGTCATAATACAAAGATATTTATTTATTTCGAAATACACGGCACCACAACCTAACCTAACCTAACTGGTCATGGTAACAGGCTAAATAATTTAGAAGCACTCGAAATAAAGAAAGCTGTTAAAACAAAAACCCAAATCCTTAATAATCAGCTAAATGTGTCCAATAGTCCGATATTAGGGATTTTTACATAAATACATACATAAATTAAGTGTTTTAAACTGATACGCAATATTACGTTATTCCAATATGGCTATACATAATTGCAAATCCAACCTCTGCCAGTGCTGTAGATATTCGTCCACACTTTGGTTCTCATAGATATTAGTCAGCAGTTTGAGCTGTAGATATTCGTCCATTAATCACGTGATGTTTTTTAGCAACTTTTTAACCCCCCTTTTAAATGTTGTATAGGGGTATTTTTGAGGAAAGGAAGGGCTAACATGGGTATTGAAAAGACCCATATTGTAGGAGGGATGAAGCACAAAAGGCCGGTAAATCATTCCGCAGCCGAGCTATTAAACTCAAGAAGGAGTCGTAAAAACGACCCGTTTCTCATGCGACAAATTAATGTCAACAGTGTAGGGATGTCGAAAGTGAAAAAAATATCATTGTATCGATATTTATTAAAATATCAGTATTACCGTCGATACATCGGGGAAAAAATATCGATATATCGGTCAAATTTTCAAAAGATTTTGCGTTTTTAAAATTAATAGTGTATTCAGCTCAATATTATCAATAGTAATTTTTATACACTATGGTGCATTACTTTAATGTACAAAAATCTCAATAAAAATGAAGGTATTTTTATCAGTATTCATTTTTATAAGGTAATAATTACAAAAATATCAAAAACTAAAAAGCTGTCTTCTAACTTATATGTAAACTAAGACGCACACAAACTTTGTATGCGTTAAGTAATAAGCATAAGTTTGTATGCGTCTCAGTAACATTCTATTGGCGTATTAATCTGTCAAAAAAGACTTCGTGTTTGGAACAAGGTATGGTCAATAATAATTAGAGCCAACACATAGGAGTGGCTTAGAAAAAAATGGCGAAAATATCATACCTTTCTATGTATGTACCTACACGTATGAGATAGTATTAGTGATCACAAATACTAATGCAAGGACAATAGATTTGTAAGCTATTTATAGTTAAAATTTCAACCGCCAGATGTCATGACCCAATACAGTTACTTTTTTTTCCGTTCGTTCCTATACGGTTTTGGATTCTAGTGACTTTAGTTACATTAATAAATAAAAATATCGTATTTGACACAATTTTCGCTATTGGATATTTTGTATCGATATATCGGAACAAAATATATCGGCTAAAAATATCGATGTATTGAACTAAAAATATCGATACATTTTCAACAAGCCTACAACAGTGTTCAAGTGATGGGGTCACGTTTGGCTTGTTTCTGGACTATGCACCAGTGTCGAAGGAATCAATAACGCTACCTCCTCGGTGCATATTCAATTGAAATACCAGTAGAGCAGGAAGACCACCGTTTATTAAGTTGAGGAAATTTGTCAAACGGACCGCCCGTTTAATGAAGTTTATCAACATCATGATTTCCAACAACAGTTCGAAAAAAAGGTTGGTATCCTGAGAGTAGGAGCTAGGTAAGAACGGTTGGTATTGTAAACACAAATGAATTAGTTGATTTTTGGAGTTCCTCCGGGCTAAACTTAAAAAGGAGTTTTTTATAAGAAGAAAATCTTACGAACAAGATTAAGGGTCTATTTTTAGAAATATGTATATCCATATCGTCATTAAAAATGATTTAGCTTATCAGGCGACCAATTTAAAGGGATGATGAGGTCTCATATTCCCCACGTAATAAAATCATCTACCAGCATTTCTGCTCGGCAACGCCGTAAATCTCTAATTAACTCTATCGAGTATAAAAAAATACATACATGCGCTTGTTTGAGTATAACGCGATAAAAACGTAAAAAAAAAACAATATTATTATTTACCATAATGAAATCTTTGATCAATGACAGTTGATCCCCCGACAGTTCAACCCCCGGCATACGTAGTGTACATATAATATGCTGTTGGTTTAGGAAAAACACGGTAGACCTATTTAAACAAAATATAATTAAGTGTCCCGAATGTACCGCCGAATATTAAAAGTAAAAACATATTTTCATTCAAATATATCAAGGAAAAAACTAATTGTCTATATAACTTTATGTACCAGAGTATAAGTACAAGAAATTGACACTAAATAAATTCATTTGATATTCATACCAACTTATTATTAAAGATGTTTTTGAAGTCGATTTTAGGGTGGAAATTGGTAAATAATACTCAAAAAAAAATGTTTTTCTTAATTATAATGTTGGTGGTCAACTGTCGGGGGATCAACCGTCGGGGATCAACCATCGGGTCACCGAAATCTTTATAGAATTTTATTACAACACTGCCGTCAAAATCAAGGTAATACAAAAGATATAATCTACGGGTGGTCTACGAACCACTTTCTTTCGAATTTTAAATTAAAAAGTATATTAGATGAAAACAAATCACTTTGAATACCTTCACCACTTATTTAATCATAATTATCAATATGTTTCCAAATTTTTTAGCTTGATTTAAATTTTATCCTGACGGAGGAACCAATGATTTCGAAACATGTTGATAATTTTGATTAAATAAGTACTATTTTCATTTAATTAAAATGATGACACAAAGCGAATTTTCGAATATTGAAGAAAAACAATATATCTAGTAACATTCATGGACTACATTGTCTCAAAATTTAATTTACTCCATATTTTGTTAAAAATTCGCCAATTCAAATAAAATATCACTGGCAATCCTCCAGCTTTAAAAAATTTTTTACCGAAGCCGCCAATGAGAGGATAATGACTACTCCGAGTGTCGATTAGCAGTTTAACCATCTTTTACCAGTAATTTACATGCCGAATTGCGCCAACGAAATGTTGAAAAATGCAGCGTGAGTTCCACAGCGATTTACTGTAATAAATGCTAATCGAAACCCTGATAGAGACGATAATAATATTATAATACATTTTACAGGGAACGGTGTGTGATTCCATTGATTCGACAACTATAATATTATAATACCTTTTACAGGGAACGGTGTGTGATTCCATTGATTCGACAACTATAATATTATAATACCTTTTACAGGGAACGGCGTGTGATTCAATTGATTCGACAACTATAATATTATAATACCTTTTACAGGGAACGGTGTGTGATTCCATTGATTCGACAACTATAATATTATAATACCTTTTACAGGGAACGGCGTGTGATTCAATTGATTCGACAACTATAATATTATAATACCTTTTACAGGGAACGGTGTGTGATTCCATTGATTCGACAACTATAATATTATAATACCTTTTACAGGGGAACGGTGTGTGATTCCATTGATTCGACAACTATAATATTATAATACCTTTTACAGGGAACGGTGTGTGATTCCATTGATTCGACAACTATAATATTATAATACCTTTTACAGGGAACGGTGTGTGATTCCATTGATTCGACAACTATAATATAATAATACCTTTTACAGGGAACGGTGTGTGATTCCATTGATTCGACAACTATAATCAATATATATTATAAAAGAAAGTCCAAAAAAGCGTGCGGAACGCAAAAACTCAGAAACGAGTGCCGGTACGATCAAGAGAGTTATATGGTATGGTAGATCTTTATCCCCCCTAGGGAATAAGGGTATTCGTTTTTACCTAAAGGGCTTGCTTTTGAAGATATAAGGGCTGAAAGTTCGAAGAAGACTCTAGAAATTTCAAGAAGAATCTAGAAGATTCCGGAAACTTCTAGAAATTCGATAAAACTCTGGAATGTTCTGGAAGAAGTGAAGGAGTATGTCAACGAGTCTAGAAGGTTCCGGAAAGTTCAAGAAGGTTCGATAAAGCTGTAGAAAGTTCTGAAAGGAGTGGAGGAGTGGGTCGGTGTGTCTAGAAGGTTCAATCAAGCTGTAGAAAGTTCTGGAAGGTGTGGCGGAGTATGTCGGTAAATCTAGAAGGTTCCGAAAAGTTCTAGAAGGTTTTATAAAGCTGTAGGAAGTTCTAGAAGGTTCGATAGGGCTGTACAAAGTTTTGGAAGGAGTGACGGAGTATGTCGGTGAGTTTAAAGGGTTCCAGAAAATTCTAGAAGATTCCACAATGCTGTAAGAAGTATTAGAAGGTTCGATAAAGCTGTACAAAGTTCTGGAAGATTCCATAAGTCTGTAAAAAGTTCTGAAAGGAGTGGAGGAGTGTGTCGGTGTATCTAGAAGGTTCCGAAAAATTCTAGATGATTTCGCAAAGCTGTAGGAAGTTCTAGAAGGTTCGATAAAGCTGTAGAAAATTCTGGAAGGTGTGGCGGAGTATGTCGGTAAGTCTAGAAGGTTTGGGAAAGTTCTAGAAGGTTTTATAAAGCTGAAGGGAGTTCTAGAAGGTTCGATAGGCTGTACAAAGTTCTGGAAGAAGTGGCGGAGTATGTCGGTGAGTCTAAAGGGTTCCGGAAACTTCTAGAAGGTTCCATAAGGCTGTAAAAAGTTCTGAAAGGAGTTGAGAAGTGTGTTGGTGTGTCTAGAAGGTTCCGGAAAATTCTAGAAGATTCCACAATGCTGTAAGAACTTTTAGAAGGTTCGATAAAGCTATACAAAGTTCTGGAAGGAGTGGCGGAGTAAGTCAGTGAGTCTAGAAGGATCTGATGGTTCACAAATGCGTTAGAAAATTGTGGATGGAGAAAGTTCTAGAAGCTTTCCGAAATAATTGGTGGTGAGTCTAGAAGATTCCGAAAGCTCTAAAAGGTTCGATAGAGCTATACAAAGTTGAAAGGAGTGGAGGAGTGTATCGGTGGGTCTAAAAGGTTCCGGAAGTTCTAAAAGGTTTTATAAAGCTGTAGAAAGTTCTAGAAGGATCTATAAGGCTGTAAAAAGTTCTGAAAGGAGTGGAGGAGTGTGTAAAATTCTAGAAGGTTCCATAAAGCTGTAAGAAGTTCTAGAAGGTTCGATAGGGCTGTACAAATTCTGGAAGGAGTAGCGGAGTATGTCGGTGAGTCTAGAAGGTTCAATTAAGCTGTAGAAAGTTCTGGAAGGTGTGGCGGAGTATGTCGGTAAGTCTAAAAGGTTTGATAAAGCTGTAGAAAGTTCTAGAAGGATCTATAAGGCTGTAAATAGTTCTGAAAGGAGTGGAGGGGTGTGTCGGTGCGTCTAGAAGGTTCCGGAAAATTCTAGAAGATTCCACAAAGCTGTAAGAAGTTGTAGAAGGTATAAAGGTTATAGGTTATAAAGGAAAAAGCTACAAAATCAACGAACTACTTCAATACATTGCTCACAACAAACCACTCCTCAATGACAATCAAAAAAAAATTTACAACGTTATCATGGACCGGATCAACAACAACACTGGCGGAATTATTTACTTAGACGTACCAGGCGGCACTGGGAAAACGTTTCTAATAAATCTATTGCTGGCAGAAATACGTGCTAAACAACACATCGCACTTGCACTGACATCATCCGGCATTCCCGCCACCCTTATCGAAGGAGGACGAACTGTCCATTCCGCCCTATAACTACCGTTGAATATAGCTGAAGAACAATTCCCGGTATGTAAAATCTCAAGAGCATCTGGACGGGGTGAACTTCTAAAACAAGCTAAAATTATCTTCTGGGACGAAAGCACAATGGCACTTAAAAAATCACTCAAAGCCGTAGACAGAACATTACAAGACTTGCGAAGAAACAATGAAGTGATCGGAGGAGCTCTACTCATACTCTCAGGAGATTTTCGACAAACACTTCCAGTTATCCCCAAGTCAACACCAGCAGACAAAATCAATGCATGCTTAAAAAAATCACATCTTTGGCCACACGTACAAATACTGCGACTAACAAAAAATATGAGAGTTGAACTATCGAAAGACGAAACAACAGCACATTTTGCTCAAAAACTTTTACAAATAGGCGAAGGCACATATCCTACTGACCAGACGACCGGCCTAATTGAACTCAAAAGTGATTTCTGCAACATAGCAACTACTGAAGACGAGCTCATCGACCAAATTTATCGAAACATTGTTCATAACTATACCAATCCGGAGTGGCTTTTTCAAAGGGCAATTTTGGCAACTAAAAATAGTATTGTTGACGATATCAATTTTAATATTCAAAAGAAAATTCCCGATGAAGAGAGAATATACAAATCGATCAACACGATGGTAAACGTTGAAGAAAGTGTCAATTTTCCTTCAGAATTTTTAAACTCTTTGCGAGTACCAGGAATGCCATTACACTGCCTTCGACTGAAAATTGGATCTCCGATCATACTACTCAGAAATCTCATGGAACGAGGATGGTCGTCAAACAGCTATCGAATAACATCATCGAAGCCGAACTTATGACTGGAAAAGACAAAGGACACACAGTATTTATCCCGAGAATACCACTGATCTCTACTAAACTGCCATTCCAATTTAAAAGGCTGCAATTTCCAATCAAATTAGCCTATAGTTTTACAATTAACAAAGCGCAAGGACAAAATTTAAAACATTGCGGCATCAACCTCAAAGATTCCTGCTTTTCCCACGGTCAGCTCTACGTAGCTTGCTCCCGAGTAGGAAATTCAAAAAATTTGTGCATATATACCCCGGATAACAAAGTGAAAAATATTGTTTATAAACAAGTATTGTAAATAGTTGAATATGTTTACAATAAAAAAATTATCTCTTATATTTTGAAGTCTATCCTTCATTCCAATACAATTATAACTATTATACAATCCCTGAGCGAAGCCGGGTATCCCAGCTAGAGTGTTTAAGAGCATTCCACAACATTCCAGAACAACCCGGAACATTCTGGAATATTATGGAATGTTCGGGAATAGGAAATCAGGAACATCATTGTGGGACATTCCAGTACACTTTCGAATGTTGTCCTGAGCGAAGCCGGGTACCCCAGCTAGTATTATAATACTTTTTACAGGGAACGGTATGTGATTCCATTGATTCGACGAATATGTTTCGGGATTTTCACGGCCGTTCACCGCCTAATTATGGATACTGAAGCATTCTGAAAAGTTGACTAAAGGAGAAGGAAGCGGAACAAGGCATAATACCCCAAAAATCAATCACGATAAGATTCCATCGATGTTTAAAAGTTTTTGTTAGCCACGTTATTTATTTGCGAGCCCACCCCTTCGTTTATTTTCTTTCCACAGTAGTAAATATATCAGATTACAGAAGGGTTGAATTCCGTTTCAAAATATCAGCAACTTTTCCTCGTGACCGCCTTCCCGTGGGAGGAAAGTTAAGCACGAACATTATAACAACAGAATGGGACGCGGCTGCGCTGGACGTTAAAAGTGCAGTTGGCATTTTTAAGGCAACCACGTTAGCTTTATCAACTACTATCAACTTTGTGAAAAGTCCACAAATTTTCCACTGAAGTATGGTAAAAGAAGAAAAGATATTTTAAGGAAAAACAGTAAAATATACAATACAGTATAATAAAGTTTTTCAGCTAATGGATTTTTTAAAATTACTGATTTGGTTTTTAAAAGCCTCTATACCATGTTCACCGAGAAGAAATCATTTTTAAATAAACCCATTAAGGGGTCGTCCATTAATCACGTGAGGCTCGAAAGGGGGGGGGGGGTTCGGAAAAAATCACGAAATATCACGAGCGGGGGGGGGGGGGGTATAACGAGATATCACGTGTATTTATTTTTCGTGATAATATTCAGAAAATTTCAAAATACTTTGTACTAAAAAAAATACACGCGATTTTTGGGGGGTTAAAAAGTTGCTAAAAAACATCACGTGATTAATGGACGACCCCTAAAAAGACACAAAAAAACATTTCACGCGTGCATTTAGGGAATATTTTAATTAACTTGTTTTGATAGTAATTAGTACACATATGTATTAATTAATTTTTGGTCACAATTTATTACTGCAATTAAATGCATGCTAGATAACTTTTCAAATTGGAAACACTAATTAGTGATGGGAGGGAAAATTAAACATATTAATGGTTAGTACATACTAGCCACTAAAAAGAAATTTGAAACAACTACAAAAATTGTATCCACTCGTACGATTTTTTTTTGTTTGTTCATTAAATATCGCATCGGTAATGGATTCAAACTTGCTGAATTGCAAAATACAATAATTATACTTAAGTGAATAGAGGCTGATGGTGCAAATTAAGATGCCTTTTAAACAATAAAACAGTGCCCATAAGCGCGTACATATTATAATATCTGAAATCAAAATAATAAGCTAATTAAAATTTTGAGAGGAATTATACAATAAAGGGAATAAACCTCGCATAACAGAGTACACAAGTACCTACTTCGAAAGATTGAGGTTTTTGTTTCATCGAGTTGTTCTGAGTTCTTTGTATTTATATGTATTAGTGAAGGTACGATACGGGATACATAAAAGATTTTAAGGGCTTCTCTCCAGTGAATCTCGTACATTATAAAACGGGACTATTTGGTCTTGTTACGAGATTTTTTTCCAAAGAAGCTCCCATTTACCACAACCAATTACTCCGGAGGATCGGAATGGGTATTATTTGTTGAAATAAAATCTCTTCTAAAAGGATGACTTCGGGGAAAAGTGCTCAGTTCAGTGGACGATTTCAAAAGAATCAATCCGCCGTATTTTTCGTAATGGAGATTCGACCCTTATTTATCGTTTATCTGAGTAAATATATTATCAATTCGTATCTTCTCGTAAGGTATAGGAAAATGTGGAAATACGCACACAAATATTACGAGTATAAACGTATAAAATAATCCCCTTACTTGTTTACTAACGTCGTAATAAATAAAGTACAGGAAAATCATTGAGATCCTTACTTAAGTAGTGGTATACTGGATGGATACAAATAACGGTTATTTGCTTTTTTAACGCTTGGCGCTAAGATTCAAATTCAAAAAGTCTTTATTCCTCAAATCTATATGCATCCATATATATATGTATATGTCACGCCATAACTTCAGAACGACTTTACCTTTCATTCATATATTTTTTTTAAGTTTTCTAATACTTTGTAGAAGGTTCTTACGGAAAAAGAAAAATTAAGAAAATTGCGCAGAAAACTTAACGACTATTTTAACTTCGCACGTTTGACAGTTCGCGCCTTTGGTGAATGTGAATTTAGCAGGCAGCTGGTTTTTTTTTGTAACAAAAGAATTGTTCATGGATTTTTAAAATTATAGATATTTTACATGGGTACCAAATTTGATTGATTGTTCTTATAATATACAAAAATGAATATTTGTAATATATGAAAAATGAAAATTCGATAAAAAAATTGTAATAGATGGCACGCGAGCTGTTTGAGAACTGAATACATGGAACGCGGGAGGCGGGTTGGCAGGACGGGGGAACGGGAGAGGGTAGGCGGGAATAGGTGGAAGGGGAGCGCGGGAGGGGAAGGGGATGCGGAAGGGGAACGGGGACGCACAAAAAAAGATGATATATATGTGTATATAGATACAATAATTGATACGGACGATGGCTACATATGTTGCATTTTGAAACATTTACAGGATGAGAGGGGAATGTAGTGCAGAAAATAAATTAAATCGTGTCCTCTTTAAAATGACTCTGCACCTACCAGAATGAGCCATGTTGAAGCTGAAATCATCGTAAGATTCCCCAATACTGCGATGGATTCGCTATATGGAAAGAATGCCAGATCACAGAATCTAGTTGTCTCAGTAGAAACGTCCCAGAGGCAGAACGATCCTCGAGGACTGACGAGACGATTTAGAACATTTGTGAAGGAGGTCAAATTCCACCCTAGATGTCTACTATTATTGCTGTCGAACCAAAGCGTATGCTATATCAAAGATCCTACTCTTGCGACCCACGAGTCTACAACTTTTCACGTGGCTAAATAAAATATTTAATGGGTTCTGTTGTTTTGCAACAGTATTTAGGAGAAAACTTTAGTCTTTCTTCAAGGATTTATAATCAGCCGCTCAAAATAATAAATAATAAGCTTTTATTTAAATATTCTTAAAAAAGACAAAATTTCGAGGTTTCCTTTTAACTATTGCAGAAAATCTGTCACCTTCCAGCGAAGAGCGAAGCTCGTTTTCGTTGAGATTCTATGTTTGATTTGAAGTATCCGTTTTATAAAACACCAGTTTTCTTGATTAAATTTTGTTTAGCTTTCCGAACGATAAAAATCAACGGCGTTTATTGGTTTGACCTTGAACCTAGCAAAAATTTTGCCTTTGGCGCTTTATTTGTTCTTTAATATTTTGCGTGGGTTTCGTTTCATAAGGATACGCTTCCAAATTATGTTTCGGAAAGTACATAAGTAACAAGATAGTTTTGATATTTTTTTACTTAATGGCAACCGTTCGGATTTCCGGGAGCTACGACCAAATATTTAACGTTCTTAAAGTACGTTTATAAATACGAAAGTTTTTGGCGACAATTTTTTTTAAATGCATTTATTTATTAATAAAATTTTGTACTTTTAATTACAATGGGTTCATTTGTATTTTATGATTTATGATAGGGGCCATTCATTTATTACGTAAGACGATTTAGGGGGGGAGGGGGGTTGACCATGTCTTATTTTTTCTTACAAGGGGGTGGGAGGGAGTCTCGATAGTTCTTACGTAAGATCACAAAAATTCCAAAGTTAAAATTATTAGTACCTTTGTCAGTACAAATAAACATTACTAAAAAATAACCATTGAAACAAACAAAGCATGTATTCATTTTTTCCTTCAGATTCCTACGTAAAAAATATTAAACAGGGGGAGGGGGTCGGCCTATTCTTATTTTTTCTTGTAATATGGGGGGGGAGGGGGTCAAAAATTAGCAAAAGGTCTTTTGAACTACGCAACGGGTTTTCATGCGGTTTTCACCAATAGATAGAGTGATTCAAGAGAAAGGTTTATATGTAAAATACATGCTTATTATAGTAGAGAAAAGCTAAGAAATTCAAATATTCAATACAGGCAGCGGGCAGCTGGCAAGCGGGTGGTGTGGATTTTATAAAGGTTGGGTAATGGCGTTGTGTTTCGTTAGCCACAGCAACGTGTGGCCGGGTCTGCTAGTTTAAGTATAATTTCAAGCCGCAAAGCTGATTTCTTCGATAATTATTTTCTAGCTTTATAAAATCACGTAAATGGTTTAGATAAAAAAATGTCAAATACGTAACCTCAATTCATAATGAATACAATAATTAACGTAGATGATTTAAAAAATAATTAGTGCATAGTACGCCACCACATCGACATAAAATATGAATTCTATGGTATTTATTATGATTAGACACATTCAATGACACATTGACAAAGTATTGCGAATCGTCACATAACGTAATGAAAAATAGTGAAGGTTGCAAAATCAACTGTCTGATGTCACCGGTTTATATTTGTACAAAAGCAGTGGACTGTCTTTGTACTTTGTACAATAATGGCCGACTACCGACTAGATAAATGATGTAACCACATTGAGTTTAAGTATATACCAATAAGGTACAAAGGCACGTATTCCGTGCTATACCTATACCTCATCAAGCACACGTTCCATCATTGCATTGTTCAGAAGGAAACCATTGCAAAATTTTACTAGACAAAGTACAAATTCAGAAGCACAATAATAATAATAGACACAAATGTAAACATCTGTGTCACGTTTCACTTTTTAATAATACATAATAGATGAGTAGGAAGGTGATGTCATTGTAATGGCTGATAATAAAATATCTTTATTATATATAAAAATCTCGCGTCACGATGTTTGTTCGAGATAAACTCCGAAACTATTTAATAGATTTTGATGAAATTTGGCTTACTGTGTGTAATTTACTCCAACTTAAAAGATAGAATAGTTTTTATCTCGATTATTGAAATCACTATTTATTAATGCGAATTAAATGTTTGTTATAGGACAATGCTTTGTAATTATTTGTAAGTTCCATAAATTTCTAACAGATGGCGGTGTGAGTTAATTTATCGACACAACACTTGGTTATCAAGGTTGGGTAACCTTCCAGGGTTGGCATTGTGTTTAGTTAGCCACAGCAACGCCTGGCCGGGTCAGCTAGTTTAATATAAATATATAAATGGAAATGATAATAAAGATATTTTTTAACTAACTAACTAACTAACCATCAGGCCCGTTTCCCCGCAGGGGTAGGCAGAGAGGACGGACCGCCAAACAACTCGGTCTTGGCACACACTCTTTGCCTCACTCACATTCATACATCGTCTCATACACTCTCTTCTATTGTTCTGACTTTTGACATGGCCCGACTCAAGTATTTGATTCACTTGATCGTGCCACGTCTTCCTCGGGCGTCCCCGACTTCTTCTACCATTCACATTCGCGTCGTATATTCTTCTTACACTACTTTCTTCGTTCATTCGTTCTACATGCCCAAACCATCTGAGGGTCCCTTTCTTAATCTTACTCATTATGCTTACATCAGCCTTACATTCTTTGCGGATATCCACATTTCTCACACGATCATACATTGTTTTACCACACATACGTCTCAGGGATCTCATTTCAACAGCATTCAGCTTACTTTCATCCTTCCTCTGCCAGTTCCATGCCTCACTGCCATACATCAGGGTAGGTACCAGGACTCCATTGTGGATTTATATTATATGAAATCAACACGTGGAGCAGCAAACATCAGGTAATAATTAAATAATGCTTTTGCTAATAATATAAAGTCGCTGTGATGATGAATGTATCGTTAATCGTTCTATAATTAATCCAGCGATTGTCATAATAATTGCATAAAATAAATACATAAAAATAACGAATGCGAAACCACCATTTCATTGTACTTTTAGCTTCATGCTTTATATCAAAATAAAAAACTAATTAATGAAGAAATGTATTAATTTAATATAATTAATAAAATGAGAGAAATACGCAGACCACAAGAGATCTCTAGAAAGAGAAAAAATCACGGTAAGCACTTGTGAAAGAAATAGATTAAAAAACATAAAGAAAAGTACAGGACACATGATTTAATACCGTATTGTTACAAAGTACTCGAAAATAGAGAAAATTTGCCGATTAAAATATTGAGAGACATACTATTAAATTATAAAGCTTGCAAGACAGTTGATTAAAATATTGAGAGACATACTATTAAATTATAAAGCTTGCAAGGCAGTTTATGGCTTAAGTAAATTTATAGAATCACCAACCTATAAATGTTATTAAGTGTATATGGTGAAGTTGACAATTAGCAAACCCAATTACACTAAAAAATCAACCTGTAAAAAACAAAGTTTTTTTACCTACAATACATCTATTTTCAAATGATTTTAAAATTTAAAAAAAAGTTTGACTGAGGTTTGATACTTCCTACTCAGAAACTATTCAACTACGCTCCCAACTAAGCCAATCGCCTAATGGATAATAACGACATTTATTTCGCAAAATAGGTGTTGTAATGTCACGGAATTTCAGAGAAATGGGTATATGTTCACTTGTGTGTGCGTGATTGATAGCGAAAGTTGAAATAATGCATTGTCATCGAAAGGCCGAGTTTCAGTTCACCCGGATGTCGGGAAGTGGGTTAATTTCCACTTCATTCATGCATTCATTCAATCAAGAAAACATGAGTGAAATTTAAATATATGTATTAGTTATTACAAAAATACCCACCATCTGATCTGAATATCCAGTGTGGTAGATAATCTCAGCATCGCCCTCAAAAAGTTGCTTGAAATAAAGGTTTAATCAGGTTTAGTGACCAGATTTGAATAGCCAGGTACTACTCAATTTCATGTTTCCCTTATTCTTCCCTCACCCTTCCCTTCAGCCTCACAACTTTTTATTCCCCAATTACGAATGGCTCGAAGACTTGAGCAGTATACTCATACATATATTTTTACCAAATTGGCGGTGAGTTAGTAACTTTAAGTATATTAAAAAGCCTTACAAAGTTACCCTTGCTCTGCACGGGACAGTAAAATAACCCTACATTATTATATCGGCCGTAGCTGACTAGTCTCAGAATTTGATGGTGAGGCGAGGAAGGAACTGAAGGGAGGGAATTTGTTAATGCGGGTCCTGAGTCCTGATGAACCCGATACCTGAGTTGGAATGAGACACTCACTCAACCAACGAAACGAATTTCTAACCTGTCCACGTGCAAGGATTAGATAGGTACCTAAATTAATATACGAATCTTGATTTTGCCACCATCGGAATAAATTTTAATTTTCTGATTCATAAAATCAATTTACTCAAATATAAGTTAGTCGCATTACAAAATTTTATAAAAATTTCAATAAACTATACCATAATATAGTTTATTGAAATTATTATAAAAACGTAACCGCAGTATTTACATTGCGAAAGCAGTTATTAGTGACTACGTGGTAGTTGATAATGCCTCCAAATGCTAAATTATTTAAATTACTTACTGATAATAATTTAATTTTCCTGGTTAATTTTTCGGTTTAAAAAATTTCAGTTGGTTCGTGACATTGAAAAAAAACTTTAGTCCTATCTATTAAAAATATAAAATATAATCACGGTGTCCAGAAACTCAAGTACAAGCGGGAATTTGGTGAATCTAAATCACACAAAGAACCCAAAAAAAATCTTACATCCGGGCATTTTAACACAACCTTTGGAGCTGGGTTATTGCTTCGTCAGATTATAAAAAAACTATAAACTATTTAAGAGGGCATTACCAGAGAAAGCCGGAAATACGTCATTTTCAAAAAAGTTTTTAGACGTATTGACACTTTTCCACAAAAAATTATAAATGGATTTCGAAAGATTGTTCTTTTATCTAGCATAGTTATGTAATAATTTTTTAGAATTTTTTTAAATTTTTAGTATAATAAGGTTATTCCATAGGTCGTTGGCAGATTTGTTAAATTTTCAAAAAAGTTTTTGTATTATACCACACCCATTTCAAATAATGTAATCATGCAGTAAAATAAATCAATACATTATCTAGCAAAGTTATGTATTAGAATTTTAATTTTAGTTTCAATAAAATCATTAAAAAATATGTACGTACATGTGTTTCTTGACGAAAATTTGTTCATTTGAGTATTTATTTGCGCACTTACAAACTAATATATTTCAGATTTTTTATTCTTATTAAATTTAGACATTATTGAAAAATGATAAATACTTATAATCAAAAAATAACTACAAAAAGTACACTATTTTAATAGTTTTATCATCACGCCTTTCAGCATTTTTGGATGAAGGTATAAATTAAAGCTAATTTGGATTGAAATAAATTCGATATTGAGTTATAATTTAAAAAAGCTGGTACGGAGAATAATCAATCTTTCTCATTGTAACCGCCCTGCACGATCGGAAGAACAACTTTCGACGAAATGTGGATTTTCGTCCGCTGGCTGGTTAAACGCTGTTAATAAAAAAAAACTTCAGCCTCGGTTAACTCGAAACAAAATTTAAAAAAGTTATTCCAAATATGATGTGGGTACTTACAAATATGATGTGGGTACTTACAAATATGATGTGGGGACTTACAAATATGATGTGGATATTCTCAACCTCATTTTACCCACCGCCCACTTTGAGATTTTTTTTTTTCTAAAGCCCTCAAATTTTTTTACTTACGGAAGGGTGGGGGGGCTCAACTGCCACAGAATCAATAATTCGATCAAAACATGTTAGATCAGTTGTTATACCTTTTTGTTTAGCAAATAAAAAAAAAAAATTCTTTTGAAGTTTAAGTACCTGGTTGCTGTCTCCTTCCTTCTTGTATTTATGACGAAGTGTCAATTCTTAATAATAATATCTAATAATAATGATAAAAATAAATCAAATCATTCAATTTAATGTGTATCTAAATGTAATGGAATCTATTAGTTTTTTTCATCCACTTCCCGAACTACCGGAATACGTGAACTTTCGTAAACGTGATAAAAATATTTACAATGCATACAATAACAAAAATTAACCAATATCAAAGTTTACTTTGCTTTATTAGTATGTGATAACCATTTTTTTCTCTTTTTTAGACCATATTTTTTACCTGCCCGCGCCTTCACCGTGCCATCTCAACGCCCCCTAATTTTCCTGTGTCTTCTACCGCCCCCTGACAGTCTCAAACGCCCACAAGGGGGCGTTATCGTCCATGTTGAGAACCTATGATGTAGAATGTAGATTAACCAGTTTCCTGCTTGTACTACGAGTTTCCGGACACCGTACATCCCAAAATAAATAAATAATATATTGTGTATTTTTTGTATCTTTTATAAAGTTAAATAAAACTTAAATTGGGTACAACAAATGTCCATATCGTTTGCCGCCTACGTCTCACCTTTCGAATGTTACACATATTATAAAGTTAGGTAATTAATTGACGAAAACGTAGCCATTACGATTGGCCTTTTGACAAATAACGTCTTATTATTCGATTTTCTTACAATGGCCTCGAATAAATTACCGCGACAGCGAAATACGAATTGCATTGTTGGATTGTTAAGCCGCTCCAACAGCGTATTGGGAATGAAAATTAACATAACAATTTCATCATTTGTGCTCAGTGACAAAAATTATTATCCTAATTATGCACAATTAAATATAACCACAAAGATTAAAAGATAAAGAAGTGAGGAAGGCGTGGATAGGCCGATGGATCGACAGAAGACGTAGATATAAATATGACCACAAAGATTAAAAGATAAAGAAGTGAGCAAGGCGACATCAAAACTGCAAGGACAGAAGACGTAGATATAAATATGACCACAAAGATTAAAAGATAAAGAAGCGCTCGAGGCGACATCAAAACTGCAAGGACAGAAGGCGTGGATATAAATATGACCACAAAGATTAAAAGATAAAGAAGCGATCGAGGCGACATCAACACTGCAAGGACAGAAGACATGGATATAAATATGACCACAAAGATTAAAAGATAAAGAAGCGATCAAGGCGACATTAAAACTGCAAGGACAGAAGACGTGGATAACGGTGTAGATAATATTCTGAACGTCGAGTATTTATTATTACAGAAAAATTTTCTATAATGGATAACCACAAAGTGATAGCTACATTCAAAAATATTTATTATTACATTTATCGAATGTTAACAGACTGAATTTCATCCTGTATCCTGTTGCAAGTTATTGCGACAAAATAGAATGAAAATTGCTTTCAGTATTGCAACAGTGAAATATCATCAGGTCGCATGCATATCGGAGATTTATGTAGACAATTGACACGACTTTGTTGGTTGGGCGGTTACTCGGCTGAGTGGCCGGTGATGACATGTGGAAGAAGTTTTTTTGGTTTGGTTATGAAGGAAAATATTTGAAAAAAAAAACATAAAGTCACCGGAGACAAAATTTCATTTCATTTTTACTCCCAATAATGGAAGAAATACGAGGTTAAAGTAATAGTCCAGTCAGCCAGTGTTTTTAGATGGAACTAAATAGTATAAAGCTAATTTTTTCCCCATCGACTACTACCATTTAGATAAGTGTTTAGCAAAAAGTCCCCGCACCTACCCCCCTTGCTTCCCCCCCTGTGCCCCCACAAACATGAAAAGTGTAAGGGTTTCGTAAATCGCTTCTATCTCGATTACTAAACAACATATCGGGTTGCAATTTTTTTTATTCTCTTTGCTGTAACTTTGTCTAAAATTAATGTCCAGTTAACTTTCGTCGTAACTTTTACCGTTTGTTTGTAATTCGTATGATAAGGTAAAAATTTGTATATTTTTTGGCAAGTAATTTTACTTTTTGTCACATAACTTACGCCGACATTTTATGAAAAAATATTTCCCACAAAAGTTGTAGCTCCTATTATTACCTTTAAAATGATATAAAATAGTATTAACTTTGTTGGAGATCCAGCGAGATTATCATGGCGGGTTCGGTCGAGGTGGGGCTGGCCGGCGCGGCGTTGCAATGCAAATATTGTTGTATAGCGAGAGTGTTTTTTATCTTTAAGGTACACTATTGCATTTTCTATAAATAAAACAATCGAGTCTCGGTGAAACCTAAATTCCTCACTTTTTAAATTTGTTTCAAATAATAATAAGTATTCAGCGAAAATAGGTATTTTAAATAGTTTTTGGTTTGAAAATGCATGTAATATGTTTAAAGATGTTATTTTAGAACAAAATAATAGGCCACTTGCATGGACTTCAAAACGACTTGGAAAAAATCGTGTGGATAGAGTTTTTTACTAAGATTACGAAAATGTTAGTAAAAAATTTTTAGAAATGTACAGTTTTTTTAATTTTTAAATAAATAAATCCATTATTTGGGCTCGTGACGTCACTACATGAAAATGTCCCGTCGCCGAAAATGTTCCTGTTAATTTTATAAAATTCCACACTGATTTATTTTTTTATATGGCATCACTTTGATTTCAGGCGAATTTTTGAATTCGTTCACTAGATTTATTGTTTGTTCTCTGCGAACTTATCATTTGGTTTGATTTTTTGACAGATGTTCTGAAGAGAACCCCGTACAATTAATGGGTACGGGGTTCTCTTCAGAACGTGAAGAGGATGTCGGTACATGTTTTAGAGGTATAATGATTATGATGCTGATTTTAACAAAATAAAATTTTATAATATTCTTATTATTATTACTATTTACAAGTTCAAGTATATTACATTGAATTTAGTAATATAGACGCTGTACATTATAATGATTTATGATCAATAAGATGAATCAAGGAAAAAAATATTTATGAGATGTAATATTTTTGGTATGCCTCGTTATTCTCCTGTGCCATTCGTGTGGAAAACGTTCTTTTTTTTTAAATGATTTTCGGCTATGTAATTATCGTTTTTTCACACCTATAAAATTATGTCCCGTCTTTCCGGTTTATAAAAAATGGTCTGATTTTTCGGATTGAAATTTTCAAAAAATCCCCAGGGTTTCAAAAATACGATTAAAAAAAAAAAAAAAAAAACAGAATGTCTTAGAATATTTGCCTAAACCGGAAATTTTTTTTAAAAAATGTGATGCAAGTGGCCTATTGCGGTATCTTAATTTTATGATATCCTAAACTTCCATGAGAAGTTCTTCATTTTCCTCGACTTCAACCAAAGTTACATTGCTACATGATCCGCCATAGCTCCCGCACATTTCGGTGCAATCAAGTGATGCTTTAAAGCAGCTACAATTATTTTTGCAAGCCTTTTTGCAGTTGCAGGAAACTAAGTTTATAACTTCTTCAGGTGCCGGTGGTTTTTTTGAGTGCACTGGGTACAGCTTGTTGTTAGTTAAAATCCATCCCCAGTCCGTAGCGCTGATTTCCTTATCTCCAATCCATTTTTGAATCTGATAGTATGTTCGATAGGCGTGTTGTTCAGCAGCACCAGATGTTGGAGGGAGGGATGCCATGTTAAATTTGGATTATAATGACATTTTTGCAACAGCTTTAAGGTACATTGAATATCAGACTTGCAGACCTTGTGCATCCATATAGTTTCAAGACAAAAGCCTCTCCTACCTCTTTGAGAATATATTTGTCTGCCTGTTTTTCATAAAACTGTAAAACTTTTGTGCGGAGATCATTTGATGAACTTAGCAATTTGTACGCGTTAATTTTGCCTTTGCCGAATAAATAAGACGTGGTATCACATCCTGTGATAGCATGCAAAAATAATATCACATCCTTCATATCACCAATCTCTTCACGAATCTTGCTGATGTCATACGTTGATGGTGTGCCAGAGGGTTTGTTAAAGAATAGTCGCACATTTTGACACTGTGGTAGCCCTAACAATAGAACGAAAAGATCAGTATTGAATCTGGGAAACATCTATTGCTCTTCCGACCACTTCAGTATCTGCATCTTCCTACACAGTGTTTCTCTCATTAAACTTTTGAGAGAAACACTGTGCAAAAGATACCCTCCATCTACTACATATATTTTTGGGGGCAAATTCTCAAAAACTTATAGACATACAAATAACCATATTAAACAGCTGATCAGGATTAATTGGCACTTCTTCAGATCTCACATTTATGCCACTTACTACAGAGCCTATAGTTTTAACTTTATTTTTCTTTTCAATTTAACATCTGCAAAATTATTTCCTTCGATGTCTTTCAAGGAGTTCATTCTTACATCATACGCTTCATCGCAGTTTACACCCGAACTTGTCACTACTAGACCAGAGGATAAAGACATTAAATCGTTGCTTTGTCGGAAAGGATTATGGATACGCAGCCATCCGAGAAATTTACTAATATCTTGCAAGTCCCTTTCTCTTCTACTGCATCTTAGTTCAGTGCGCTGTTCGTTAAACTGAGTCAAGCAGCCAGAGAACTTCTCGAAAGCCTCACAAATTTTTAGGGATCCAGGAGCGCAAGCAATGAACTTGGTTAACGTCCTCTCGCTTAATCCTCGTCCATGAGTAAGCCCACCTATGGATTTTGATGATCGCATTAATGTCTGTTCTATGTCCGTCCAGATACCGGTAAAAAATCCATCTGTACGCCGAAGTGTAAAGAAACCTTTATTGACGAACCTTTCGAAGTCTTCATTTGACATTTTCGTTTGTACACTCAACATTTGTTGTAAGTATATTTGTGCGGATTTGGCGTACAGCAAATGTCCAGCAGCATGGAAATACGGTATCATTTGCTTGACTGTATTAATGTGCAAATTCCAATCGCCGATTCTCTCTGCCAGAATAAATTCTAGAACCAAATTCACCAATTGAAACTCTTGTACCACAGTTTTGAAGTTCTACTAGTTTTAACGAAATCTTCATAAACTTCTTCTAGTCTTGTCATTATTTCATTTGTGTTACAATCTCTTATGGCGTCTTCCACAGTTGTTTGTTTGTTGTTTGGTTATGAATATCCTTAAAGTCGTTTGTAATCATTTCTTTAAGAGGTGAACATTCCTCGAATAGCAGTAATATCAAAGCTGCCTGGGTCATCATGTGAGCTCTATAAGACCTTGTGTAAGCATGTCCTGACATAAGGTGAGGAATCGTCGATTTTCCATAAACAGAGGTCCACATTTCTTCGATTCAGTAAATAGCAGTCGGATTTCCTGGATCTATGTTTATAAAAGGCAAAGCCAGTACATAAGATCGTTCAAAGTTTTGTCTACCATCGTAACAGTTTCGCATGTATCCAGACCATCCAGGTAGTGAAACTGGCACAAAAGCAAAACTACATAACCAAAGTATGTTACGAGCTGAGACTAAGCATTGAGTGGGCATATTTTCAGAAATGTTTTCTATTGTTAAGGACTTTAAGCCACTTTTCGCCTTTTTAGTATACATTAAAACTGGGACATTGAATTTACCTTCAAAGTCGCATGTCTTGACACGTGGAACTCGGACATCACTCGACACAGCTGTTTTTGGAGTCACAGGATTACAGTAGATCCGAGGAAGTGGCTATTTTAGGAGGCAGTTCCTGTTGGATTTACAAAATGGTCACAAACACTCAAACCGGGCGAAGCCGGACTAAAAGCCGCCGGCAGGGCCTAGCAGCAAAGTGAATTACTATTATTTCACGTTCACGATTTCCACTAGTACTACAAAGGGCACAGGACAGGCTAGGATAAGTCGGGATGTGAGGGAACAAGTTGCGACATAAGAGTGTCGCGGAGCGACGCAGTAATGGTGCGCGCGAAACATTCACGGTTGATATCTGGCGTTTACTAGCCATAAAGTACACATTAAAATATATCATTTTAAAGGTAATAATAGGGGCTACAACTTTTGCGGGAAATATTTTTTCATAAAATGTCGGCGTAAAAAGTTATGTGAAAAAAAGTAAAATTACTTGCCAAAAAATATACAAATTTTGACCTTATCATACGAATTACAAACAAACGGTAAAAGTTACGACGAAACATAACTGGACATTAATTGTAGACAATGTTACAGCAAAGAGAATAAAGAAAATTGCAATCCGATATGTTGTTTTAGCTTTATACTATTTAGTTCCTTCAACTGGTGTTCTACGACACAGGCTGACTGGACTATAAGTCAAGTACGAGAAAGTTCCTTAACAACTTATGAATAGATATTAATGGCTAATTTATAGCTGATGTCCCCGGCGTTGCCTGGGTTTTATGCAGAGTTTTTAGAAATCAGATATAGACTGAAATTTTTCTCTTATTTTGAATGTCAAGTTTTTAGTGGTGGGAAAAGGGGATAGGGGTGGTTTTTCGAAATCTTATTCAGACTTATTTCAGAATGCAAAATTTCATCAATCTCGGAATAAAACTGTACATTTGCATACAAATCAAATACACGCCGCCACACCGCCCACCCGCTTGCCACAAACAGACAATCATTTTTATATATTAGATCAAAAAAGGTTCAGCATTTCACGGAAAACCTTCAATAACCAGGTAAAATAATAAAAATGTTATGCCAGTTCCTTCGCGTTATTAATGCAGCTACTGTTTATGACAGATTTCAGAGGCACGAGGCAGAAGGCACTTTGCGAATCCCAACAAAAGTATGTAAAAAACGAACCTACAAATAAATAAATCATATTGGTGAATATTAAATAAAAACAAAGAAAATGTGCATTTTTGGAGATTATTCTTACATTGCGAGCCGGAAAATTGATATGAGACAGTACAAGTAACCTATTAAGCACATGAGAATATTTAATTTGTAGCATTATTAAATTATTCACACTATATAAAATTTATCAGTACCTACTCTTAAAACCTGGGTTCGAAGGACACATATCACCTAAGAGTATGGATACGGATATCTACTGCGATATATATCTTGATATTTAAATATCAATGATATTTTTAGGACGTTTCCGCGTTTTTCCGTGCGTAAATTTACTGGGATTTTTCGGGCACCGCCAAGTCGAATTATGTTTGGAACTCGTTTGTTAATTTTTTTAACGGTAGATTTTAATATATTTCAGATAATGTATTAAAACAAATGATTTTCTAGATTATTTTTAAGAAATCGGAAAATCCTAAAGCTAAACCCATCGACCAGAAAATAACAAAGAATAAACCAAGGAAAATACCGTAAAAACAAGAGGGTTACTAACTAAAGAAGGATGATAAAAAAATAATAGTAATTATTGCATGACTTTCACCGTACCTTCGGGTAGACTAGCATGTAACTACGTAATATATCTACGCAATATTCCATGAAACCCTGAGTATTTGTAGGCGCGTGAGGCTCACAGGCACAATTTTTTAATATAAAACACGTTGGAATGTCGGAACCATATTTTTCCCCGTGAAAGGAGCGCTGCGACGAACAAAAGGCGGTCGGAAGGAAACAAGCGGAATAAAAGTAATATTTTATTCAACCGGGCACTTCTAGGTTGACAAGAATTCGAATAATTTCCGATTCATACCCTTGTAATTAAAAAAAAAACTCAAAGACCGTCGACAGCGCGAATAAGAATAAAATAATGAGAGTTTAATACAAGCCTACGAAGGTACAGGATAGATAATAATAGACATTTTAATAGCTACGTAAATTGCTATCGGATAAAATACAATTATTGAGTTATTACATAATTCTAGTCACAGCCGCAAGGGTTGCTGTACATAAGATATAACATAGTAACTATTTGCTATTCCTTCGTCATTCGGTGGCTATTATGAGGCCATCAAATTCCGTCTTGTCCAAAAATCTAATCAACCGTGTAATAAAAATGTCGTACCCCAGTCGCTTTATAGCCGAATTTAAGATACGTTTCTCGATCACCGGATTTAAAACTTCTGAAGAAGAAATCCGGGGAATATAAAGTGTAGGAATTTCTGATACAACGAAAGTCTAAATACAAAGTTGTGATAGTCAATGAAGATTTGCCCAACAAATTCAAATACATTAACATTCACATAAAAAAATCTAAATTCTGCAAACAACATTAGATCCGGTTTGTTACTGATTCGTGACGATTACAACACGGAATATGAAATTTTCTAAGACTAAAATATTATATAATATCGATTGTAATTTGGTAAAGCCCTTCAAGCCACGTTCTTTGGGAATGTTACTATTCAAGGTTCAGGTTTCATACAGAATAGTCTTCAAATTACAGCATGGCAAAGTAATTTTTATCTGATTAAGGCATTTTTAATATTGAAAATTAATTTATGTGTACATTTTGTTTGGTTAGTTCGAGAAACCGTAGATGAAATTTATCCACCCTAAAATCTCTCATAGATATAAGCAGAATTGCAAATTTTTTTAAAACAAATAACCACTTTCACATAAAACATTTTTAATTGGTTTTACGAATTCGCAAATATTTGTTTTTATCGTCTCCTGTAAAGTTTTCATTCTGAGGCTTACAGTTTTTTTTTTAACAAACCATAGTCGATATTTAACTGAGAATGTAACAACTCGGGTTTAGAACTGAAAAGTATGCCGTTCCCATGCTATGATTACCCCCTCCTGGATACTCTATTATTACACAGTGACAGTATATTATAATAACTATGATTATAATGTCAAAAAATCATCTACTACGAGGGATAATAAAAGTTTTTCTGGTATTTCGTATACAATATATTCCAATTTATTTTTGGTACGAAATAATACACCGTAAACGCGCTCTGGTGATATATTTTTGTTTAAAATTAAACTTCAACTAAGAGAGTAACTCACATTTAATAATGATATTGCAAGTTTTTTCGTAATTCGTGGGAATACAAAATACGCAAGGAATAAAGGCGGCTCCATGTTCGGTTAACTTACGACTATACTAAGCCAAACTTACGACCTTTCTTAAGCTTAACTTACGGCCCCTGCTAAGCCAAAATCTCAGCCTTTGTAAAGCAGCCAGCTTATTTGTTTAAATGCCCCCGATCATGTCGGGGAAAGTTTTTGGTACAAAGTTCTCGGAGGTCCGTCTTTTGGTATATTATGTAAGGCAAAAAGCTTAATCGGCCAAGTTTAAAAGTTACACACACTACACACGCTGTCGGAGGTGCAAATTTTATGTTTCAGCGTTTAAAAGTTTTATACACAGTTCTTGTATTATTCCCGTTTTATAAATCGGAATTAACGCCACACGTAGTCGGAAAATATAATACTTTTAATGATGTTAATAATCTCTCAGTAATAACAAGTAGGTATATAAAAATAGATCCCAGGCTTAGTGAGATTAGGACTCACTTTCCCTTGTAATTATTACCCATAGCCTTCAGGGAGACTTTACAAATTGTAAAGTGAAATGAAAAAGAAAACTCGTTAGAAAATACTAACAATAATCAAAAGGTTTTCACTAGGGAAAAGAATGGATTTAATAATTTTCCTGTTGCCTCTACTATCTCTTATTAATATTTACTACTCATTTTATGGCTACACTTAATTAGGTAAGGCCCGATGTTATGACGTAGTTCATTTCCGTTAACGGGAAAATAGGGGGCCAACAGATCAAGGGACTGATGACGACTGACGACCACAGAATTAGTACAGACCAATTTAAGATAATTACATATTACCGATGGGTAATGTCACGCTAGCTTGCGGCAAACGCGCTAGACCGATACTTCGTGCACGAGCACCGAATGATTTTTTACATTAGTTCCACACAGGAGGCCCAGAGGGAAAATCCTCAGGGCCTGTATCATCTTTGGGGATGCTGTTTGAAAAGACTTTTTAGTGAAAGGAAGTTCTGGGAAGGAAAAGGGAATAAATTAATAAAACAACAATTGAGAACAAATAAATTAATAAATGAGAGGCGGGGAGGAATCTGGGAGGAGTAACGGACGTCTGAATTCATCCCTCCCACTACGGTGCAAGGGGGTCACCGAAAGTCCGGCTGGAAAGGTCTAGTTTGGGTCTCCCTCTACCGGTCTCTCACGATCCTTCCCGCCAAGCAGTGTGTGGACAAACACTTTCGCCGCCAAGACCTAGATAAACCTCAACTTATGAACCCGGGCACCCCTGCCACGTCACCAATTCGGTTAAACTCAGTTGTGTCTGTATTCGGGCATATTTTAAATATTCTTTGCCTCAGTACAGGAAGTGAGGAAAATTAAGAAAAAAAAATTTTACTATATATTATTTCTACACACAATCATTGGACGTAAAATGAGAAAACTTATTACATAGCTACATTGAGCAAAAAAATATATAAAACACATTTTTACCGAAAAACATATTTTTACCGAAAAATAATTGAAGAACATATTATTATTGTTATTATTACGTACATCTATATAAAAGCAAGGTTATCAGATATTTTTACGGTGCCCGTGTCACTAGGGATATCCTGTGTCGAGACAGGATAAATTTAATTGAAACGTAAGAAGTAGGCAAGAAAGATAAACATATTTCAGAAAGATACAATTTCAACTATATATAGATGCATATAATAAATATAACATGAAGGAGGATTCCATGACCGTAATTTTTGTTAAATCAAAAAGGATGGATCTCGGTTTAAAAGCGTCCTGCACAATGTACAACGAAGAACTTACAATAATAATTAGGTACATTTAAAAAAATCACGATAATAAATGGAGCTTGCTGGAAGGATCTGCAGAAGCACCATCGATCCTGTGTGCACCGGTGCACCTGAAACATGACGGATACGAGCAAAACACCCATTCACAATTTATTGATGCTGGCTTTACCAGAACGGGTCTTTTATTCGACACGTTTTTATGTAAGTTGACACGCATTTGGAAAGAGCTACCGACATCTGTTTTTCCTGCTTCATTATAATCCGAACATATTCAAGACAGGTAAATAAATTCCTTCTTACAGCCCCTACGTTAACCCGCATCACAAAGCTGCCCAACCCGGTGGAGATATAGTTCCCCTATATTAACGCAGCGCAGACAGGAACGCTCTTGTGAGATATAACATAAAAAAAAATAATTGTAGTTTCTCAGATAGTAAGTATAAAAGGATGATAAGCCAAAAATCCTCATGTCAATGTTTCAGAGTTGCATTTGTAAATTACATTCTTGTAAACCATTCGCCAGGGTTGCGTTAATTAAAATGTTAATTATTTTAAACAGAAGCCGCCTCACAAACGTAAGAAAAATGTATCTTCCTAGCGATTCCGTATTTTTTGTAAGATCGTTATTGGATAACGGACGTTATCTTCTGTCAGATTTGTGTGATTTTTACGTCATATATTTTAGTTTAGATCGATTTAACATGAATTCCTGCAAGTACGCATGATTATTTACTCATTTAATGTACGCTGTACATAGAAAACGCAAATAACAGCCATAAAAATCACACAAATCTGACAGGAGATTACGTCCGTTATCCAATAACGATCTCACAAAAAATACGGAATCGCTAGGCTCTGATTGCTCAAAAAGTCTCGGAAATTTTTACAAGCCGATCAATGAATGAATATTATTATAAGCTTATTGTTGAAGTTAACAAAACTCCCGCTGTAATGTAAATATTGTATAAATAAACTTTTCAAGGGTATCCTAAAATAATTATAATTAAAGTTGTCCAAACTTATCCTGTTTGTTCAATTATTATCCATCAACCATTCAATTCAATTTCAGCGAACAAAAAACAGTGACGCCACAGTCAGTCGACTAGAATCGCGGTGATCACCATTGAATCGACTATTATCCCAAAAGGCGATGACATCAACGGAATGGTTTTTTGCGCTGTATTTGTCGAAATACACAATTGGAACAAACAGATAAGTCAATACTCAGAAACAAGCGAGCTAGTATGCAAATTCATGCGAATATTTAGTAGCTGAGTAGTGAAATAAATTACCAATGTGTAACGCTGAATGAGGACTGTATCAACACGGTTCTATAATGTAGGTAAAATCCCCCTCAGTGCCTACGTCATCTTAGGGGATACTGTGTGAAAGGAAAGGAAGGAGAGTTCTGGAAGAAAAAAGGTATGAGAAGTGGGAAGGAATCTGGAAGTCAGTATGTCCAGGAGCGACGGATATATGAATCCATCCCTCCCACTGCGGTAAGGGGACGTTGCGATAGAGTCCTACTGGAGAGGTTAAAATGTCTCCCTCAACCAGTCTCTCCTGATCCGACCTACCAAGCAGTTTGTGGGCCGCCGCCCGAGCCGCGCCGCCAAGATCCGGACAAACTTCACCCCATAAACCCATGTAATTAATAAATATCTAAAGGTTACGACGTGTGATTACATAATAAATTTATTATGAGTTGAGTTATAAACTAAGTAGGTAGTCGTATTGTGTTTTTTTTTAAATTGATAGAATTACATTAGATACATATCGTGAGCATACTGGTAAAAACGTTAAGTCGGAAATTTAACATATTGACTTAATAATGCAGTATTATTTATGCTCTATAATCTGGCAGAACCACAGATAATAAAGGGGAGAACACACTAAGTAGTCGTGTTAAATTTAAATTTTCTATAATTAAAAAAAATACATTGAGCGTGTTCACACACAGCTATAATATGCGTGGGATGGCATATTTCAGCATATCGTTCGCCATATATTCCAATTGGGAATGTACGGCGAGCGATTGCCGAAATACGCCATCCCACGCATATTTATAACTGTGTGTGAACACGCTCAAAGTCGATAACGAATTTTTTATACTGAAAAAAAAGTCAATTCGATTTGCCTTATATAATATATGTGTGTGCTTGGTGTAATGAAAATGTGTAGTTCATTGAAAAGAGAGTGATGCAGTCAATTTAAAACAAGTACCTTTAGCCAGAACAAGAACATCCGACAAAATACACTAATAGCCACCATTTTGGAAATAAACCGACTATTCTTAATTAAAATTAAATTTTTTTTTTTTTTTTTTTTTCATATGAAGCAATTACTTTGTGGTTAGACATTATATTATAAAAATAAATAAAACACTTTGTATTTTAACCACGAATTTATTATTTTACATATCGACCGGTTTCGCTTACATCAAGCTTCTTCAGGATATAAGTAATAATAACTAAATGTTAAGTGAGAGCTATGGCTTATATATAAGTTGAGTGACAGAGGGAGAAAGAAAATGACCAAGAACATAATTAGAAAGAGACAAAGTATTTGACAGAGGTAAAGTGGATAATCAATTAGTGGGAGGGAGACAACAATACAATAATCAATAAGTGGGAGGGAGACAGCAATATAGATCTAATCACAAATAAAAACCAACAGTTAACGGTAATAAATGAGATATTAAACAAATTTTGATGTATTTTACATTATAAGATAAAAGACGATATTTAGATATATGATAATATTAATAATGAAGGACATCAGACTAACACTAAAACACATACATAATATCATGGGTTAGGATGAATAGCTGGAAATAAGTTAAAAATAGGGCTATAAGGTGAATTTTTTTGATTTGATAAATTGATTTGGTTATTGAGTAAGAATTCTGACATATTTGTATTTAATGATTTCCTAATCTCTAAAGCTTCTAAATTGTCTAGTTTTATACCTATATTATTTTTATGTAATATGCGAGTTCCTGAAATTTTATTAAAAGTATGATCTGTTGAGATTAGGTGATTTGTAAGCTCAGAGAACCCCTTTCCATTTAAACATCTTAAATGTTCTTTTACTTTACTTCTATGGATAACCGTAAACAAACAACAGCTGATTCTGACAGCTCCAAACTTTATACCAAAATAAGTGACAATTAAGCAAATCTACACAGTAATCCAATAAAAACCAAAAAACCAGTGTTACGTAAAACAAAGTGACAGTTTATCCGGTAGTGGCAGTATAAAATAACTACACATTTTGCCAAAATAAATATATGCCAAATTACAAGTCATTGTTAACCAAAGACAATTTATGGATTTGAATTTGTGAAAAACAAGTGCCGTTTTTGTCATAGACTAAACAACTAAATTATATAATTCAAATTTTAATTATTTTAATAAGGGGCATTTATGAACAAAAAATTGAAATTTTCCAACGAATTAAATAATTAAATATAACATCAAGAAAATGTCCAAATCTCGCAGCAAGTTCTCGAATGTGAAGAAAGTGCTGACAACATCATCACCACTAACAACCGCGCCTGGCACAATGGACTCTCCGTCGGAGGCTCATCAGTCGATGATTAACATTGACAGCGACTCCATCTTGGAATTTATCAATTCCAAATTTGAAGAAATGAAGGAAGTTATGCTCAACAAAATTGCATCAGAGCTACAAGAAATAAAAAGCTTTACTAACTTCGTTAACGAAAAATACGATGACATAATACACAAACTGTCAAAAATCATGGATACACCAAATCAAGTAAATAAACTCAAGGAAGAACTAGCCGAAAAAGAAAAAAGATTGGCTGCAGTAGAAGTTCACCTGGCAGATCTGGAACAATCAGCCCTATTGAACAGTATAGAAATTAACGGTATAAAATTTCAAGACAACTTATCCCCAGTCCATACTGTAACGCGGATCGCGGATCTCGCGGGCGTCAAAATGGCACCAGAGGATACCTACAAAATCATAACCAACAAATTAAATGATCAAAAAAAAATCACGATAAATTTCGCAGACATCACAAAAGCTCACACCATGTTAGCTGCTAAATATAGTGATCCGATAAAAAAATTCAACGGGGAAGGAGCCCAACACGTTTACCTCAATGCAGCACTAACACCTTATTATAAAAATCTACACTGGAATGTCAGAAAAAGGGCACAAGAAAAAGAATTTAAGTATGTATGGGTAAAATCGGGAAAAATTTTGGTAAGGAAAACAAATGACTCAAAGGTGGTTGAAATAAGACACCTAAACGATTTACATACTAAGATGATTTAAAAAGAAAAAAAAAAAAAAAAAACTTAGTACACTATTTACTCAATATGTTTATTATGGCTTCTACAAAAATAAAAACCAATTTTTTAACGGTAATTAACCGTAATATACCAATACTTGATATACCAAAAAAACTAGCATCTATGAGAAATGCAAGTCCAAAACTGATTATAATCAAATTTAAAAATACAAATGATCGAGATGAGTTTTTGGAAACAGATAAAAATTCCAATAAAAAAACAGAGAAAAATAAAGTGAGACGGAACATTAACAAAACAGGACACGAAAGACGACATGAACCTATACACATCAATGGATATCTAGCCACGCACACAACAATAAGACTATATCTCTACAAACTATTTGCAAGAAACTACCTTTTCTCCTACTTATGGAGTACAACAAGGCGAGTATATATTCGCCTTCGATCAATCGACTCGCAAGCAATTCAATTAAACTAAGAAAATACCACCAACCTCATTGAAAAACAACTAGAGGAAAACCAACCAGAAATTGTTCCTGAAACAGGCGCCAAACTGTATCCTTATATTACTTCGTACTTAATAATAACTCTAAACATTCCCAAATCTTATGTACGTTATCATGTATGATGTATGGCTTTCCATCCAAAACTTCTATTTTTCATCCTTGTAACAAATGGTTCCTGCACTGAATTTTGACTTGGAAACAATAAATAACACAGAATACACTTTTAACCAAGCAAAAGAATACAAAATCCTTGTCTCAGGAAAACACAGTTTAAGCATAATATGTCAAAACATAAGAAGTATTCAAAAGAACTTTGATAGTTTCTGTGTCCTACTAAATGAAATAGATATAAGTTTCGATATCATTATCCTAAGTGAATGCTGGTTAGGTGATTCTCACACCAACTTAAACTTAAATGACTATACCACATTCCAGACCACAAGACACTTAAATCAAAATGATGGTATAGTAATCTTTGTCAAAGATTCAATAAAATCTTCCATATCAGAAATTAACATAACTGAAGCAAACTGCATTCAAATATCACTTGGCCCATGTATTTCTATATTTGCTATATACAGACCACCATGCTACAACAATCTTGCCCCTTTCTTAAATTCCTTAAATAAACTTCTTGAACAACATAAAAAAACTCAACAAATAATTATTGCTGGTGACATGAATATTAACATATTAAACTGCCAACCAAAAATTACGGAATTCTTAAATGTTTTTACTCACTACGGACTTAAATCTACAATAAACTCGCCAACAAGAACTACATCACACTCCGAATCCTGCATCGATCATATATTTGCTAAAACCAGAAAAAAAACTTTTTCATCCATTATTCGCTCAACTGTCACTGACCATTTCACAACTACATTAAACATACTTCTTAACAAAGAACAAAGTAAAAACAAAAATGGCAACATGAAAGACAAAATAAACTTTAAGTCCCTAAAATCGGATATTCACGATGAACCTTGGACTAATGTACTAAATGAAATAGACCCAAACACAGCGCTGAACACATTTATAAATACGGTTGAAACCTACATAACCAAACACACCACAAAAAATCCACAAAAGAACTACACACATAAAGAAGAAAAAATAACACCATGGATCACGAAAGGAATAGTCAACAGTATTCATAAAAGAGATGCAATGCATATGCGAGTCCACAAAAACCCGAATGATAACAAACTAAAGCAAGATTACTTACTGTATAGAAACCTGTGTAATAAGTTAATTAAACAAGCCAAATACAAATATTACAAAAAAGAAATAAAAATCGCCAAAAATGATCCTAAAAAAATTTGGGAAATTGTAAGAAATATTACTTATTCCACTCCGAAGAAAGATTCCCATATCAAAGAACTATTAATAAACGGAGACAAAGTCTTAACAAACAATGAACCTAATAAAATAGCTAATTTTATTAACACTGAATTCGCAAAAGTTGGTTCTACCCTGGCGGAAAAAATTCTTCAAAAAAACTGTACATCAGAAGACTCTTTATACAAACTTTGCTCTTCCATACGACCAAATCACTCGTTCAATGCTTATCAAGTAAATACAAAGGAAATATCGGATCTTATTAAATCTCTCAAACCAAATTGCGCGATGGGACCGGATAACATTTCCAATCAAATACTGATAAATCTACGTGAATACATACTTATACCGCTTCAACACATTTTCAACCAAAGTTTTAGGCTCGGAATTGTCCCTGATCATTTAAAAATAGGATGTATCACTCCAATACATAAATCGGGAGACAAAACTCTGATATTAAACTACAGACCAATCACTCTGCTAAACTCACTATCTAAACTTCTAGAAAAAGCCATGAAAAAAAGATTACTTGCGTACCTTGAAAAACACAACCTGCTCTCAAGCCGCCAATTTGGATTTCGTGCCAAAATGGGTACAGAAGATGCTTTATCAGAATTAACCAACTACATAGTGAAAAGCATAGATGGCGGATCAAAGGTGATAGGGGTATTCTTAGACCTAGCAAAAGCTTTCGACACTATTTCGCATAACTTACTACAACAAAAACTCAAAAATATCGGTATAACTGGTCAACCGCTAAAATGGTTTGTCAGCTACATTGAAAAGAGACAACAAATAGTAAAAATAAATAAATACAGCAGTGACAAAGCAGATATCACGTATGGAGTACCGCAAGGCAGCGTCTTGGGTCCCATACTATTCCTCATTTATATAAATAGTCTAACTGAGATAAACCTAGGAAAAATTGAGTACAAAGTAATCAGTTATGCAGACGACACTGCAATTTTGTTCAAGGCACAATCATGGGAAAAGGTATTCAAAAACACAGAAACAGGGATGACTGTAGTAAATAAATGGCTACAAAATAATCTACTAACACTGAACATTTCAAAAACAAAATATTTAACTTTTAGCAAAACAAAGGCTGGTCAACCACATCGCCAACCACAACTACATCTTAACCCCTGCACCAATATTTCGTCAAATAACATATGCTGTACTTGTGACAAAATTGTTTATGCAGACAATATTAAATATCTAGGTTTAACTGTTGACCATAAACTAAAATGGGATCTCCATATTAATATATTATCAAAAAAATACGAAAATTATCATACATCTTCAAAACAATACGAAATATCATGTCATTAAATCAACTAAAAAATATATATTTCGCACTCTGTCAAAGTATTTTAACGTATGGAATTTCAGTTTGGGGAGGAGCAGCAGATACTTACCTCAATTCTCTTAAAATAAATCACAAAACAATAATTAGAACTATGTTTTATAAACCTTACCAACATCCGACGGAACAGCTAATGATCAGAAACAAATTACTAGACGTAAATAAACTATTCATAAGGAAGATCATTTACAAAAACTGTATCAAAACTTCACATCTCCACATACCTCACTCACAAAACACAAGAGCAAAAATTAATAAGCACTTTCAAGTTCCCCATATCAAATCAACTTTTGCAAAAAAACACGAATCTTACCTAGCACCACACATTTTCAATACCTTCCTAACACAAACAAAAACTTACGTCACCCCAAATAATTTGAATTGGCTTTTCAAAAGATTTGTAATATGGTTGAATGAAAAGGAAAGAACAGACATTCAAAATATTCTAAATAAATAACATTTCGTACAAGTTCTCACGAAATTATATAATATACAAAAAAACAAATACGAGAAACTGCAATTTTGCAATATTAATTATTATTATTAATTAATTACAGTAATTATTAATTATTACTTCTATTATGTAACCGCTATATTCAACTGTCACAAAATGTTAATTTAATTTTATCTAAAAAACAAAGTATGTATGTAAATATTTAATATACCAACATATAATTTATCTTTTTTATCTTTTTACATACATATATATATATTTGTTTAAATACACACATTTCTTTTGGAACAAACATAATATGTGATTTACTCGCCTCGGAACAGACTTTGTCTAGTGAGGCGGGTAAAAGAAAAGAAAACAATGTAAATAACCATGAAACTAAATAAACGCCCGGGTTGCCGGCACTGAAACTGAACTGAAACTCTAGTGTTGACATTACGTGCGGTTTTTCCAATATAGTAAGCAGGGCAATCACTACAGCTAAGTTTATAAATACCGGAGAAACTTAAATGATCTTCTTTGTCTTTAGTATTAATTAAAAATTTGGCAAGGTTATTGTTTGTATAGAAGGCCGGTTTGATATCTACAGGAAGGTTCCTAACGCTTAGATTAGAAAAATTATTTATAAATAAAATTCTACGCCAATGATATTTTGGAATGTCGATTGTTTGTCGGGGTGCTTTTATAAAGAAATTTATTTGTAGCTAATTGTTTTTGTTTCTTATTAAGTATTTTATTGATTAGGTCCGGGTCATAGCCATTATTTGTCGCTATTTGCTTAATAATAGATAATTCTTTTGAAAAATTAATGCTAGACAGAGGCACAGAGACTAGTCTGTGTATCATTGAATGAAAGGCTGAGTGTTTGTGGGAGATCGGATGATTTGATGTGTTGTGTATGGTTATGTCTGTGTATGTTGGTTTGCGGTATATGTTGAAAGCAAGTCTATTATTTAACAAAGAGATTGTAAGGTCTAGAAAATTAAGAGAAGCATTAATTCCTATTTCTAAGGTGAATTGTATTTGTGTGTGAAAAGAATTTAAAAGCTGGAGGAAGGTCTTTAATTGACGATCTGTACCGGACCAAATGCAAAACACATCGTCCACATATCGTTTCCATACCAACAAGTTTTTTAGGAGAGGGGATTTGCAAGAAAAAATGCTATTTTCTAGGTTATCCATAAATATATCAGCTACCAACTTATATCCTGAAGAAGCTTGATGTAAGCGAAACCGGTCGATATGTAATATAATAAATTCGTGGTTAAAATACAAAGTGTTTTATTTATTTTTATAAAAAATTAAAAAAGACATTATACGAAAAATATATTCTTAAATTATATTAGATATTTAAATGTTACATTACATTATTAAATGTTTTTTCCCCACCCATTTAAAGTTTTAAGTTTAAACTTTAAAGTTTTTATAACAAGAGCAAAAATTTTACCTTCCAATTGCTAGTATTGAACCTTGAACCTATAATTATTAAAAGAGCATATAATATTTAATTCTGTCAAGAAGTAAAAAACCTAAAAAATTTCACGGTCTACAATCATATTTATTTTTGAAAAATTCAGTTCCGTGCGCGTAAAACGTATGATTCTAAAAATAATGCTCTCCGTGTAAATAAGCTTTCCTTCTTTTTAACTTACGAGCATCAAGAGTAATTCAATTTTATGAACAAGTCATTCAAGGAATCTTATGATTTTACGAAATATGAGATACGAGAAAATTATTTTATTATTTGTATTTTTATGGCAACGAAGAAAAATAATATCTAATATCAAAGAGTCAAAAAATAAGCCGTGTTTGGGGATAAATAATTTGGAAGCAAGAATGATATAAAACGGAAATTATTATTAACGGTAACTTTAGCAGGCATCAAAAGATGTTATCCTTCTGTCTCGAAGTTTATGTATGAGATTTCACTGCCACGACTTCAAGGCAAAGAAGGCTAGAAGGCGAGAGGGGATGCCCTCTGGTGTTCTAAATTATTTAAAAGAGTGGCGTTAGATTAAATAAACCTTAACGTTAGACCAGATACCTATTTATTTATTTACTTATACTGGGTTTTTACAGTTTGGTCTCACACACGTGATAACAACTCAGTTATAAAAACTCAGTTAATTATACAAATAGGTAAAAATTTATTTATAAAATCAATCATCAAATTATACAATGGTTAAATTTTGAAACAGTTTAAATAAAAATTAGATAAAATAAAACAAAAAACAGTTGAAAATAGAAAATTATAAAAATAAAAAGTTTACTCAAATGACTATTAAAGAGAGGCAAGACAAAAGACATAATCAAAGACACAAATGATACATAATAAATTAGCACATATTTTTCAGCAATCACAGAGCATTTTTTTTAAACCATATAAATTATCTACTCAAATATCTACTTCAGCACACTCTATCTTATTATATAGTCGACACATTTGAGTCAGAGGGCTAAAATAGGCGATATTATTTTTAAATGTATTCAGGTGAGACATATTATGGCGTCTTAAACAATAGGAATTGGAAACATTTATATCAATATTGCTAAGAAACAATGAAGTATCAAGATGGCCGTTAATTATTTTATGTAAACATATTAGATCAATCAATTGCCTTCTGATTTTAAGTGTATTAATTTTCAAGTATTTAAGTCGCATGTCGCATGATCTAAGATGTTCTTGTAATCCACATTTAAATGAACTGATTCTACAATGTTTTCATATTTGCAGTATTGTGGATTCCAAATAGTGCTTCCATATTCAACTTTGCTTCTAATCAAGGCATTGTAAAGAGTTAGAATTGATAGAGGATCTTCGAAAGGTTTCCATATTCTATGAATAAATCCCATCATTTTAAATGATTTGCACTTAATGTCGTTAATGTGTACATCATATATGTATTTAGAATCAAGAGTGATTCCTAGATCTCTTATGCAAACCGTTTACTGAGACATTCAGATAATGGTAAGTTATGAAGGTGAATAAATTATATTTCAAAATTTCTTTCACGAACAAACGAAATTCACACGGAAATTGAAATACATATTACTTAAACAGGCTGGAAATTGGCTGACAGCACAAAATATGAGTAATTAATATATAAGTAATATTACCAATCTTCTCGAGTAACGAAATATTGATGAAAAGATAAATTTAAATTTTTATAAAAATTTCACGATACCATTTAACAAAAGCTTCTATAATAAAGTTCAGCTTGATATCTAAAATTGTGCGGCGCTTGGGCATTGGGCATGTAGCTGAAAACGATATCTAACTTATGAAGGTATTAAGGTAATACGAGCGACCTCCGTGGTATCATAAATCCGTGCTATGCTATGTGGTGTCATAAATAAACGTTTTAAACGTATCACACTTTCAGTTCACGACTTTATGTTTGAAGATCTAAATCCGCAGAACATTGGTAGAATATAGAATTAATTACTTTTCCTAATAAATCACATTTCACCCGTGGGAATAAATGTTGAAGCGGGGGTAGTAACAAAAACACATATTTATACATTTATATCAATCTCTATTTTTGAAACTGAAAATTCGTGGTGGAATTCTATTGTAACAATTATAATAAAACAATTATAAAACCATTCCACTTAATTTTATTTGACCGTAACCGGTTTCAGCTCGTGAGAGCCATCTTCAGACTGGTACAAATAATTCTTAGTCTACGATTTATATAGGGTGTTAAGGGACGTACTTGACTTGCTTTAACCAGTGATCCTGACATTCTGAATTTGAGCACTTTACAAACTGGGTGAATGGCAAAGGCGAATTGTCGAATGTAGCATTACACTTATTAGAAAATAAACACTCTTTCGATAAAGACGGAGTTGTTAAAGTTCTTCATACTTGCAATAAAGGTCATAGACTAGAATCTTTAGAAATTACCCGCTTAACTAAAAAAATAGACCCTAACTTTGGATAAGCAATTAGAATCAAAGTCTCCGCTTTTGTATCCATTGTAATTTTCATAATAATTTCTAAATTAAAACAATGTATTTAGTTTAGATCATTCCTACTCCAATATAGACATGTATGCCTTCAAAAAGTAATCTTATATTGAAAAAGCAATTAGAATCATTTGCTAAGTCTCCGCTTTTGTATCCAGTGTACATTTCATAATAAATTCAAAATTAAAAAATGTAAACATGTATCCCTTCAAAAAGCAATAAAACAATCCCATCCATCATAAATATAATAACGATTTGAAAATAGAATTAGGTCATTAATAATTCATAATACTTATAAGGTTTTTCCCTAAAAATATTGAAGTGAGCTACAAACCCAAGACAATTAATTAGCCCATTGGAATTACCAAAAAAAATTAGAAATTCAACAGTCTAAAACGACTTATCAACAAATGTAATTAATTTAATTGATTAAAATCCTAGTAGACTACCCCTCCCTCATATGTTATGTATAAAAACCGTAGACTAAGAATTATTTGTACCAGTCTGAGAAAATGAAGAAGTCTGAGAAGATGGCTCTAACGAGCTGAAACCGGTCACGGTCAAATAAAATTAAGTGGAATAAAGTTTTATTATAATATATTTATATCAATGTTCATCATGACGGCTGGAAAGACACAATAAACCTCACACACCCACACATCATTATAACTACTGACTACTTGATTGTGGGTAAAAACAGGCACTATGATTAAAAGATACGCCCGATTTTACACGACCCGGGTCGATCACGACCTACTGGCGAAGTGATCGGCATTAACTACCTTTAAGCATAGAAACAATAGTGATCTGCGATAGAGAAATACACAATTACACAGTTTTTAATTGAAAAAAATATCATCGGACCGCAAAATGACATCTACATTTTTACTCAAAATATGCTAAGGAATCGCAGGTTAAATCCTTCGAGTACATGCTGATACACCCTTATTGTAAAAAGGTGTTATGTTAAAGTGAATCCTAATCCTTTTAAACTATGTCAAGAACCTGGTAAATTTGTGTTTATGTCAGCATCCGGGCGACGTCAACTCATATCCGCACCATAAGACATTCTGTCGACCTTTCTCCCACTCCTTCCCATCTCCAATATCCTTACTGCGGTGGAACCCTTACATTCCACTTCTGACGCCTATATAATACTCATCATACGCGCGTTCGATTATTTCATTATTTAATCTAAGGTCAGGAACACACAAGTCACTCGTGCGCACTCCACATTAAAATATATTTAGGTTTATACATAAAATTAACAGAAGGATGATGTCTATAGAATTGAAATGCAAATCAAATTATAACAAAATCCCGAATGAAATTATTAAGATTGAAAACACTATTTATTTTAAAATGGAATTAAATTATGCCTACCACAAATATTGATATTTAGATTGTGAATAAATATCCTGAAATGAAAAATATTTAAAGAATACAATATGTTTGACAAAAACCATGTAAATTTTAGGAACAATGTACATGTTTCTAAAATTATTAGCACACACGACCCTGTGAGCTAACGACTAATAAATAATATACCTACCGCAATAGATTTTGAAATAGTCCCTCAAGTGTCGCCACGACAAAAGTAGCTGGTGTGCGCCTGTCATTAGTTGGAAATCTTTAATTGGTTTCTTTTTTACATCTCATACCCAGTATCGTATGTACCAGTGTTCATTCAATTTTACGCAATAGTCTGTGGCTGGAGAAAGATAATTCTGTGGCTTGCTTATAAAAGGGCCAATGTCAATTTTTCGATACATAATTTGTACGATTTCGCCTCAAAATTGGGATATCTTTTGATCTTTAAAAAAACTTGCTAAAAATAGCAAATTCACAGAAGTACAAATTGACACTTTGAGACCGTTTTATGTTTATTTCATAAAATATTATTATTTTTAAAAACAGAAGATTGAATCGCGAGCCAGGGTGGCGTTAATCTAATATATAAAATTCTCGTGTCACGGTGTTTGTTACCATACTCCTCCGAAACGGCTGGACCAATTTTGATGAAATTTTGTGTGCTTATCTGGTAGGTCTGAGAATCGACCAACATCTATTTTTCATACCCCTAAAAGTAAAGGGTGTTCCACTCCGAAGAAAATTATTTTCCCCATACATTTTGTATGGAACGAATTCTCCTATTTTGAAAGAACTGCCGCAATATTGTAAGGGGTATAATATTGAACTGTGAACCGGGGGAGGGGGGAGGGGAGAGGGGGGAGGGGGGAGGGGGGAGATGGGAGGGGGGAGGGGGGAGGGGGGAGGGGGGAAAGGAACCCAGGAAGGGGGGTTAGCGGGACGGGGAAGGGGAGATGTGTAGTGGGGAGAGGGAGAGGGAACGCGAGAGGGGAAAGGATACGCAGGGAGAAACAATTTAGATCAATTCAGCTAATAAGTTGACAACAGTTTTTGATTCTGAGGCGGTACGAAGTTCGCCGGATCAGCTAGTTAATATATGTATAATAATAATATATTTATTGAAAGAAATTTGTTACCTTTATAACTAAAAAAATACACGTTAAGTCTTAATAGTTTTTATTTTATTTCTTTTAATGTTTTACTTAACGTAGTTACGCGTATGTAACTACGTTATTATTACACCGTAACTACGTTAAGTACAAAAAGTTAACAGAAAATTAATTAATAGTTAATAGTAGGTAACATTTAAATAATACATCAGTAACAAATAAATTAGTAAGAACAAATAAATCTTCGTTTTTCATGACATACTAATGTAGAAAAGCTATGTGTAGCTAGATGTTTACACAACGTAGGTACCAGTATTTAATGTATGTTTAATTATTTCCTTGCGACAGCAATAAAGCAATGTCATAAGGTTCATCATTTTCATCCCACTTGACGATTTATAATATCCAAAATATCCATGCGTAGGTACTTTTTCTCATTTTTGGGTAGATAATCTTAAATACCTTGTTTGCAGTTATGGAAACCAAATATCATGATACATTTTTGCAGCATTCGAAATAAAATTTTAAAACAAAATCATGTTAAAACCCTTAAAGCCATTGTGCTTAGTGATTCTGTGATTCTAAAACAGTGCTTAACCCCCCGCGATTCTCAGCGTCGGAAAACAAAATGAGTTAAAACTTACAATTCGATTAAAAACGAACACAATAAAGTATGTTCGCATCAATTTATCCATGTATGACCTAAAAAATAATTCCAGGCAGAAAAGCTGTACAATTATCACTATGTGAGCGCTCTTCCTACGATATTTTATTACTTCAGAAACAAATACTTCAAAAATATCTGCTTTCTGGATAGGAAGAGAAAATATATAAATTTAATTAGAAATCTGAAAGGAAAAGCCGCATTACATCTGAAATATTGAAATTGAAATCAAGTAAATATGAACCGGGGACCTTCTCGTACTCCATCAGCGTTTTCCTAATATCCCCGTTTCTCACTTGGTCACATTTCGTCTATCCGGAAATCCATCAAAATGACCGATTCACCGCTGGGTTCCACACAAATCTGCTCCTTTATATTTTACCAACTTAACTAATACTATCCTTAGCAATGATATATGAATCATTAGGTATTATGTTCAGTAATTTATAAGTTACCCCATTGTACGAATGACGGAGATTGACTGTGTTCAATTTTGTATATTAAATGTTTGCTATATTTGCTTTTAGTTCAATTATTTGGAACACAATATGGAGGTTTATAACTATTATTAGCGACCTCGGGTGAAAGCTTTAATTTGTAATATGGCCCCGGTCTAATGGGGGAGAAAACGCAATGGCAACAAAGTAAATTTGACGTGCTAAAATATTAATTGAAAAGTAAAAACAAACACAAAAAGCATTTACTTCGTGACTTGTCATAATTAGAGGTGGGTAAGTTCTGCATTTTTCCGGAAGCCTCCGAGACTTGCTTCCTTTTAAAAGTACACGAGTTCTAGGAGCAGGTCCCGGGTCCGAGTTCTTAGGTGCGGACTGGGCACTGGGTATTGTTGCCGCGCACCGAAACGGGACGCACGGGTTCAAAGAACTCGGAACCAGGACCTACTCGTAGAACCCACACGATAACTCAGAACCCCGGAGTCGGACAAGACCCGCACGAGGACTAGGACCCATTCAATGTAGGTACATTCAATGTACCTACATTGCACGGTCTTTTATTGAGAATTTAAATAAGTAAATTAATAAGCTGTAATGCTTTACTATAAACTATTATTTTATAATGCACGTCACCCGTTGATTAACGATACCAGATAAGACGCTCTAATTAAAAACGACTCCGTATCTAGCCGAAGCGGTCACGCACGTGTATGTCGATCAACGGACAGCGACCGAATGAACGCCCAGGCCCAGCCCACGTCTCGTGACCCAAGGGGAAGTGTCGAGTGTTCAACGGTTCACGCAGTTCCGAGAACTACCGAGACCCGCGACTCATGAGTGGAATGGTGAGTGACGCCGGACGGTAGTTCGTGGTTCCTGCTACTCAGTACTATTCATTAGCACCGGAGTACTCGCGGAGCAAGCCGGCGGCCACGGGGTGAGTTAGGAATGTATCGTAGTTCGTGAGTCCGGGAGTGGGCGGAATGAATGGATTGTGTCGCGATTCACGACATTCACGTAGCTCGGAACAAGGCGCTTGGGTTTAAAGGAACCCGGGACTTGTATTCGAGTGCCTAGTGGCTAGGAAAGCCGGCGCCGCGGTTTTCGCGCTTCGGCGTTGAGTTGCTCGGGGACCGCCGGATTTATTTGGATGCGAGTACTGGGACTGGGCCGGGTTCTCTGGGAGTAGTCGATTTGAAAAAGGAGTGGGAGTAGGAACCGCTTCCCGCAAAGGAGCGGATCACACGAGCCCATTCCAGCTGAACTGACACATCGCTAGTCATAATAACTATAAAAGTACATAAATTTGTTGTAAACCACTTTGTTTTAATAATTATTCCTCTACCGGTTTCGGAGGAATCCTCCTTTACCAGAAGAATAGTAAAAATACACAACGCATGTGTCATACCACGCTATATGCGCTCCAGATTCTAGTGGGTTGGCCTATTTCAGCAAATCGCTCGCCACACATTGGGAATATACAGCGAGGTATACTGAAATAGGCCAAGCCATGAGAGTATACAGCAAGTGTGTCAGCCTCGTAAAACACAAAAAACTGACAGATATACATAAATATTTAGGTGTTGGAGTGGGAGGTCACGGGGAAGGGGAATTATGGGGAGAACAGAGATTAATTGGTTGTTCAATTATATTATAACAAAATCACAAGAAATTCTTTTTAATCGCGCAGAATGTATATTATATATTCAACTTTTCTTCACTCTGTACAATAAATTTTCCCGCCCACATTAAATCCGCGTTCTATAATAATATTAACATAGGTAAATTACTATAAAAACACTAAAGATAGGTAGAGATCATTTGCAAACTCCGTTGTAACAATGTCGTCAAACACAAGGAAAGACAACTAGAAATATTAGAATTAAGTACGAAGCACTGAAGATTGTCGTTTAAAAAATTATTACCGAATTACAGAATTTGTCATCATCTCATCTCATTACCACGAATCATACTTTTATTACGGACGTATGAGCTCAAATTCTTTATCGTAATTAAATAAGCAAAACATTCGATAACTTCTATTCTAGAAGATTGAATAACCAATTAAGGTCCTGTTCTAAACAAATTTCCGGTAAACCACTCTAATCTTCCCTTAATTCCCCTAATTACCCCCTTCCCCTTTGTTCACCTCCCACTCCAACACCTAAATATTTATGTATATTCGATATGTCAGTATTTTGTAGTTAGTTTTGATACAAGGAAGAAAGGTTGTTATGATGTGGATGCATCATTACATATAAATTACTTTAATTTATTACTCGGATAGGCAGGTACCTTTATTTGAAGGATGGTAATAGTTTATTCGAGATACTCGGCAGGTTGGCAGACTGAGCGGAAACGGGTTTTGTTTTTGAAACGGCACTCTGGACGAGAGAGAACACGGGAGGACGCCGTGTTTTTCTCGGGCACAGTCACCTAGCGATTTAAGTTTTATAATGTAAAATATACCGGAACAATACGACTCCGCGTTGCAAAGAGATCCGTACCTTATGTGTAAATAACGGGATTAACCTAAAGATCCGAATTGTTCGGCCCGGAATTAACGAAGTTTTCGGTTCATCAATGGCCGTCGGCGCCTCGTGCGACGAGAATAAGTAATGCCGTTTATCTAGCTGATCTGGCGACTGGGAAAGTGCAATTGGCGAACATGGACTCCCGCTACACCTCGCAAGCCACGGCGAAGTTTATTTAATTAGTGTTCGGAGTTTTAACTTTAACATCCGCCGCCTACTGAGGCGTTCATATAAAAAACCCGCGTACTTGATTTTGATACGCAGAACAGACCGTTCCGGTTCACCGCAACCCCGGATTCGTCGCCGACTCCGTCTGTCAACAAATCCCGTAGGCATCCATCTATTTGGGCTTGATGGCCTCGTAGGACGGGCATCATACTGCTGGCCAGGCTGGCGCAATACACCGGATCATTTCTCATCGTCCTGATGCTCCCAGGGGGGTTTGGCATCGCGACCTCAGCAGGATCACATCAGGACCACCTCTTGGATGCTGGACGAAGCACCAAGCTCCACTACGTGCATCATGCCTGCCCGCAGGCACTTAATCCGAATTAGCTAGTTTTCAAGGTCATGGTCGCAATACAGGGGTGAGTTTTCAGTAGTGTGTTTTTTTCCCTTGTAAAATTGGTTTATAATACCGTATTGTTTTAAATGTTCGATATTGTAAATATAGAAAATATTGATTCAAATCTCTTTGTTATTTCATATCGATACACTGTAGTTCCTAATGATGAGTAAAGAAGTGATTGTCATAGTGCCCACGCTCCCTGGGAAGAATTAAATGCTCTCCGTCGTTCTAGGAAGAAGGCGTAGTGAATTCAACTGTGGACATATTCTGTCTTGAACAGGATTTGGCGCTCTATTAATAGAAAAGTACGCAGTTGTATTCATCCCGAAACGATAGAGCAATAATTATTAAGGGCCTTTAACCAGCCAGCGGCCGAGAAACCAAATTTCGTCGAAAGATGTTCTTACGATCGTACAGGGCGGTTCCAATGAGAGATTAATTATTCTCCGTACCAGCTTTTTAAAATTATAACTCAATATCAATTTTATTTAATTCAAAAGTTGCTTTAAAATTAAAGGTAGGTATAAATATACCTACGTCAAAAAATGCTGAAAGGCGTGATGACAAAACTATTTAATTGTGTACTTTTTGTAATTATTTTTTGATCATAACTATTTCAAATTTTCCAATAATGTCTAAGGAAAATAAGAACGTAAAAAAAATCTTAAATATATTTGTTTTTAAGACCGCAAATAAATAGAAAAACTGAAGAATTTTTAATGATTTTATTTAAACTAAAATTAAAATTCTGAAACATAGCTTTCCAAGATAATTCATTGATTTATTTTACCAATCATGCGGTAAAATAAATCAATAAATTATCTTACACGATTTGAAATGTGTGCTGTATAATACAAAATTTTTCCAATCTGTAAAACGACCTATGGTATAAACTTATTATACTAAAAATAAACATGTTTTCTCAAAATTTAAAACATAACTTAACTAGATATAAGAACATAAGAACAATCTTTCGAAATCAATTTATAATTTTTTGTGGAAAAGAGTGAATACGTCTAAAATTTGATTTAAAAATGACATATTTATGGTTTTCTCCGGTTAATCCCTCAAGAATAAACATATATTCTTGTTTATATCATCATTATTTTCATTTTTTTATTATTTTTTGCTGCTATTGCTAGAAGTAACACATTGTTCAATTTTGGATTTTAATGGAGAATTTTTCAGATTGTAGATATTAAATTTTCGTAAAAAGTCTAACACTCAATAAATAACTATAAATAGGTAGGATAAAATAAATCTTACATGTACAAACGATTGTCACGCGTATATCCGGTTTAAAAAACGGGGAAGAGAGATACCTCCCAGCCATTTATCACGAATGCCTTCAGATAGCGGAATTGCAATTCTTTAGTTCAGGCGTTCAATATTTCAATCCATACGACATCATACGACACAATGGTTTGATTGTAATCTCAAACAACAAAATAAAATAAATTTGTTTTACTTGATTTAAATTAGAAATGTAAATGAAATGTGTGATGGATATTGATTACATTGGGTACGAAATACATAAAATATATTAAATGGAAACTGTTAATTAGTGCTGAAAGGCTATCACAATAATTACATATTTTTATTTTAACTTCAAAACATTTTGATTAATATGTTATTGGTTTATGTTCAGTACGTTTAATTAAGTAGAAAAGCAATTTAGGTAATACCATATAACCAATAAGCAATAAAATAAATTTCCATAAAAAAATGTTTTGTGAAGTAATCTACATATGAAATTCGACATGTGACATAATAAATATTCAGTTCAATATCACGTGCAATTTATTTTTTGGTATTATATTGACACATTTTTTAACATTTCATTTAAGTTTCAGCAGTCCGTATTTTACTTTATTTAGTCATATAAATTCTGGTGATGTTTTCTTTTTTTGTAATAATTCGGAGTACGTCAGAGAGGTGTGGTTTGTTATTTACAGGTCAACTCACTAAAAAATAATGTATGTTAACCCCTCAGACCTCGGGCCTATTTTTTCGGAAGGCTAAAATACTTCCGCATTGCAATAAAATCCAAATAAATGGAATATTTCTAAAAGCATCCGAAAACTAAAAAAAGTTTTTGAAAGGTGTTTTGAAATACGTTTTCAAATTTTATAATTCGAAAAATCATATAATTTTTTAAATATAATTTTTTTTAATGGAAACATAAGAAAGTTTTAAGAATGGCTCACTTTACGATTTTTCTAACTAATATTAGGTACTGATAACGAAAAACACACATATATTTTATTAGGCAAATGTATAAACGTTATCGTCAACTCACTTTTTGTTGTTTTTTTGTGATAATAATAATAATAATTTTTATTTTAGTAATTTATACATTTAAGTTTACAAACTTCAAATTAATTGTAATATTTCATATTGCAGCTAATTAATTATAATTAAAGACCGGATTATATACAAATGCATATACAAATATTTAGACCCTTTTCAGCGGTAGTTGCATATTTTAGCAAAAAAATTGAGATCTTGCATATTTACCAGAGTGGAAGATACTCTCAGTATCGCCCTGATGTAAGACCACCATTCAGAATTGAAAAGTTGCTTGAAATGGCATTAGCCGTGTTTGGTAACCAGATTTGAATAGCCAGGTACTTCCCCACCTTCCTCTTCCCTATCTTATTTCCCTCTCCACTACCTTCAGCCTCACAACATACCCTAATCGGGGATGCCATAGTCTCACTGGCTCCAGACGGGAGCAGCTGAGACTCTGAGGTATCACTATAAAAAAATTTAAAAAATTAATGCTCGTAAATATGCAAGACCTCATGGATTGGCGTTGAATGAATCTATTCAGGTTATGAAGAAAATTCGCCTTATGAATTCCTCGTTGCCAAAGCTAAGTAAACTCGAAAAAGAGTAAACTCAAAGAAAAGTTTGCAAAACTTACTGAACAATAACCCAGGGTTTGAACCCTTGTGCCAAATTTACTTTACAATTTGGGAGGCTGGAATGGGTACCTCCGCCCCAGAAACCTTTATTGGATAACCAACACCTCTGCCATAGGTCACCCCAAGTGGTTCGCTACGTTTGGTGATTTAGCAAGGGTGTCTGGGTTCATGGGGCGAGGTTTGTCTAGGTCTTGGAGGCGGATGACCAGGACACACTGATTCACGCCCAGATTCCTACCCACCCATTAAACCCTTTTCCTTCCCAGAACTCTCCTCTCCTTTCTTTCCTTAAAAAAAAACATCCACACAGCATCTCCAAAAATGACATAGGCCTTAAGGGATTTTTTTTCTCAGGGCCTCCTGTGTGAATCTCATGTAAAAAAAAATTCGGCCTACAAAAATATATTAAGCGATCGTAGACACAATTTGTCTACAGAAATTTAGAACAGTAGGTACTTAGTCATGTGCGTTTTTAAAGGTAAATTGTAAATTTCATTGTTAAATACATTTTGTAATTGATATTTTCTAAAATACGATTGTTATCCTTGAGAACTAATAGCTTACTAAAATAATAAATATTTAAAAATATGACTTCCTGTATTATTTCATGTTGCATATTTTGGCCCTTTTTATGGATTTTCGTGCATATTTTAGCTATTTTTATTGCATATTTGCATGCATATTTTGGGCTGTTTTTGTTGCATATAATCCGGTCTTTAATTATAATATTTCAAATTCACTATATTTTTTCTAGTTTTATGTAGCTCCTACAATACATCTTGAACTTTCCAAATGGTGTGGACTTTAAAGTTTCTGATAGTGTGTTATATAATTTCATTCCCTTGTACAGTAAACTGTTCTGCGTATTCGCTTTGTCCTTTTTTTGTAGCCTAATTTCCTTGCATGTCCTTGTGTTTTGTGTTATATCTGTGAATGTCCTTGTTGTATACAATTTTATTTGAGAAGTATTTTGGTAGCATCTTGTTCAATATTTTGTGGATAAATACCATCGTGTTCAAGGTCAGCATCTGTTTCACGGTTAACCAATTTAGTTCCTTTAACATTTTAATTATTTTTGAAAATCTATTTCGTCGAAGTATTATTCTTATTGCCCTGTTTTGGAGAATTTGTAACATATTTTGTTACATAGGAAAAGGATACTTGAGCAGTAATAGTGAAAATAATTAATTTAAAATTCCAAAGTTTCATTTTTTTTTTTCAAATTGCGGTCGGAAACTTTGGCTTCATAACGGTGTACATTTTAATTATTTTTTCGGTTAACTTTTAGATTTGAATATAAAACATAGTGTTTTCTCTTTCTAACACTACTTAGATCATATTTCAAACCATGATGGTAAGGGAGACAACTATTTCCACGAGACTTATATAAGTAGTACCGAAAACCGAACAAATTAGCCTGAGGGGTTAATAAATTCTTGTTGAAAAGAAAAACTATAACAAAAATTTGTACACGATAAATAATAATGTCTTCTTTCGACGTTTAGAATCAGTATCGAATCTAAACTTTATAATTATTTCCTTCTCAAAATTAATTATCGGTATCACAGATGAATGAAGTTGGTGAGAATCAGTTCAGAGTAATTGAATTGAAGAATAAATGTGGTAGGCTTTCCCTTTTAAAGCAATTTAAATGGCGCTTTGAATCATCTGCACATCGAAGTGTACCTCTGTACAGACGTAAGGGATAGAACCATATTAAACGCCTTTACTTAACTGATTTACTTCAACACAACTGAAGTCTGCCTCTTTCATACGCATGAATCTTCAGACACAAGAACTCAATGCTAATTCTGAAATGAACTTACAGGTGAAGATTTATTTGAGACCTTAAAAAAGGACAAAGATAAATTTGGAGAAAACACGCCAACAAATTGGACAAACCACATCCGCTCGGCCGTTTATACAAACAAGCGGAGATTTATTGACTGGTATTACAGAAGGGTTTGCCATCGTGAAAGTTGATGGTTAAATAATGTACAAGAGATTTGGTGGGTGTTTGTATCACATTAGGCAGACGGAATCATCGGCGAAATGGTGATTTATTTTATTTGTTTCAACTTAGACACAAACATGGCACGCAAATAGAAGAACACCAAAGTTGACGGTCGCAATTAGCGATGTGTAGGTTCAGCTGGAGTGGGCTCTTGAACTCGGGTTCTTCGCGGGAAGCAGATTCTACTCCGACTCCTTTTTCAAATCGACTAGGTACTCCCAGAGAACCCGGACAAGGATTCGAACCCAAACCCGGCGGTCCAAGCCTCTCGCGAGTCGGGAGCAGGTCCCGTGTTCCAGTTTTATTGCGGGTTCCGGCTCTGAGGTCCGGCTCCGGTCGAACCCGTGCATCTCGGTCCGAGCCACTCGCGAGTCCTGAGCAGGTCCCGGGTTTAGTTCTTTTGAGGGTTTCTCCGAGGTCCGGCTCCGGGAGAACCAGTGCGTCTCGGTCCGAGCCACTTGCGAGTCGGGAGTAGGTCCCGGGTTCGAGTTCTTTTGCGGGTTCCGGCTCCGACCGAACAGCACCCAATACCCTGTCCGCACCCAAAACTCGGACCCGGGACCTGCTCCTAGGATGCGAGTACTTTTTAAAGGAAACACATCTCGGAGGCCAACGGCAAAATGCAGAACTTGCCCATCTCTAGTCGTTATGTCGGGATGTCTGACCGACTTATATGTATTAAATGCATAGAGTTTAGAAGTACGCCGATGGTAGCTTCGTTTTAACCTTTCTCTCTTTCTCACACGCAACGCATGTAATAGAAAAGCAGGTTACAACAGAGTTCTCAGAGACAGGATTATATCGCCGTGTTTGTTATCAAATTACTATGTTTGAATCTGTTAGTATAATAATGCATCTACAGTTGTTGAAAATACAATAATATGACATTCCAATGGTTTATTTTGGCACTGTTATTTTAGTAATTAGCATCAGTCAGCTTAACTATTATTTTTCTCAAATAGCCGGAACATGTAATTGTTAAGTATACGTATTGAGACCGAATATAATAATTCTCTCATTTTTACGTAAGATTTCTATAGATCTGTCGGTTGACCGCATGCCACCATTTTTGTTAGGTAGGTACATATTTATCTTTTAGCCTTATGTAAATATGGATTCTAGTTCCTACTAGATATATATTTACCATCAAAAACCTTAAAAAATGTATAAACAGAAGGATACATTTTTGCAAATGAGTAGTCGCTTGGTATAGTTCAAAAGCAATAATCACTGCAATTTCATTAACGCGGGGAACACAAAACGTCCTTCAGCTCCCCCATTCCGAACATTGCGTTAATAGTAATCAACCTGATTAGCACTGATTCCAATGTACATAATACGTGCGTTCATCATCGCGTTATTGGCTAACAAGCAATATGGAATAGAGCAACAAATATCTAACTGCAGTTGTAGCTATGTAATATCTATTATAAAATAATGGACATTCCTCTATAGGTTAATAATGGGCAATGGAAAACCGGAAAGTAGTTTTACGTTCAATAATACAATCAACATACTCGTTTCACTTCACGATGTCGTCATACGTTTGCCTGCCGATTTTGAAGGTCCGTAAATATTTGTAGTGTCCACAGAATAACACCTCAAAAGCAAATGATGTGTGCTTAATATTTGAGTGGCTTTAACAATTTCTCAAATATTTGCTCTTCGATTGATTTTTTTTTGTATTGTGACTTTATTATTGACAGAATAAGAGGCTATGCTGGCTGCCAATTCTTTTCACTTATGTAAAGTTAATCAAATTAGAGACAAAAATACACAAAAGAACAAATTCTACTTTTAGGTACTCCATTGTATAAAACATATTGATTATGACAAAACATATTGATTATGACAAAATTGTTTTCGACGACGAAAACAATAGATACCAGGAAACGAAAATTGTAATAAAATATACCTATCTATGCAAAAACTAAAAAGATTGAATTTTAACTTTCATAATGAGGGAATGGTGGCAATAACACGGAACAAACAAATTCAACGATAATACGCAAGTTTGCATAACTTATATATAACTTACATACATAGATATATTATATTCCGGATTAGTTGTTCAAATGTAAAAGCCCCATGATAAAAAAGAGTACCTAAATAAAAAAATACATAAAAAGCGTTAAAAATTATTCTCTCTGTTATTCTCCGGGGATGTTGATAAAACAAAGATACCAATACGTTTGCTTTTATGTTTATAAAATGAAAACTTGCGGCTGTAGAAAATCAGAGGGTTCGGAAGACTAGTAACGTATACCTTGGGTTAGCCAAAAAAGGTTTACGATTTGCTGTGGAATTTAATATGTAGGTAGATACGTGATCCAACTGCAAGATAATGCGGGAAAAACTTTATAGAAAGCATAGATAGCGAAAGAAAGTTTTATAAATATGGTATTTTTGAAATGGAAAACCAAGTTTTCATTTTTATTTTTAGTAATAAAGAGATTCTAAACAGTGGCCTAACAGCAAATAATAAATTCAGTCATAAAATTTGAAATTAAAAGCCAAAATATATATTTTTTAATTGTTCCAAGTACCTTCCTACCAAGGTTAAGAAAAAAATTATTCTATTTAGACCTGTGCCACACACAGTTACAAAAGATCATGGAAGATTCACTTGGCCTATTTCAGCATATCGCTTGCCATATATTCCAATCGGGAATGTACGCGAGCGATATGCCTAAATACGCCAAGCCACATGATATTTTATCTTTTATAGCTGTGTGTGGCACAGGTCTTAGTCGTCGTACTCTAAAATCTTTTAAAGGCGGTCTTGAAAAATTCTATGGAGTTGGTATAAAATCACAAATTTAAATAAAATCACCAACTTAATGTATGTAAAAGTCTCCATAAACCCTACAAAGTAATTCAACTACATTATAGTTTATGATGCTGTCAACAAAATGGCCTTGCGTCGGTTAGATCTGGTCATATATTATAATAAAACACGAGTCCAAAAATAATGCAATGCGTACGTCATAAGTCATAAACATTATCCCCAAAGAAATCATAGGAAGCCGACATTTGTAAATAGCTAGAAGTCGTCCTGCATCGTCTGTCCAATATGACGGGAAATCCAGATAGATGAAAGTACGAGTATAGCAGGCTGGGATCGATAAAGCACCGACTCAAAGAAGAATAAATATTTGATATTATTGGCCGGATACGGAAACGACGTGCGCTTTTGTTTTGAATTTATTTATAGCGGCGTTCACTCGAACGAGGAGAATGCTTGCATAAGAGATTTATACTATAAACATCACAAAATGTTTAGGGTAAAAGATGAACGAAACAAAAACAAGTATAGAATAAGTAAAGCGGTAGATGTGCCTTTGTTTCAGTTATGCACATCTTCACAAAACATAATACCCGAACTCTGCCAACACAGTTTCCTCTCTCTAACAGAATCGGAAACAGAATCACTTTAAAGAACATTGTGAGCAGGCTTTAGTTCCATAATACTGATGATCACAAACATTAGAGTGAAGGTATGTTTTACTAAGAATCATTGATATCATCTGGCATTGCAAAAATATATAAAACACTAAGTAAACTTAAATGAGATGTGTACAACATACGAACTAGTAAATGTACCATAAAGTGGGTAGGTTGTGTTGACAAATCCATCCGAAATTGCAACTGTCAATTTAATAATTAAGTGTTTTCATTAAGTTTTGGGAAATATTTATTGCCTTTCAAATACGGTCTGATTGAAGCGTCAAACAATGTATTAATGTGTTCATTAGCACGACGCGAAATTATATTAGGTATAGATATCGTTAACGTGGCAACCGAATTACGAACAGAAAACCCGTTAAATTAACGCGAGTGATAAAATAAATAGTGCACATATTGTGCACGATGGATAGTTTAGTAGGTAGTGTAGGTACCTACCGGGTTTTGATAATAAACTACGGTTATTGGTTATATTATGTGCCTGGTTTGTAATCAAAAATATAGATACCGACAATGATATTATGGAGAAAAAAACTTGAATAAATATGTATATTAATTATCCCACTAATTAAGTATATAGAGGGTGTTAAGGGACGTACTTGACTTACTTTAACCAGTGATTCCCGACATTATTTGGAGTAAAAAATATAAATGAAATCTTGGTCTCCGGTGACATTTTTGATGTTTTCTTTTTTTTTTTACAAAAACATAAAAAAATTGTAGTTGTTGAACAGTTGGAGGCGGGGTAAGAGATTCGTCGGACACTCGGCTGAGTGACCAGTGACGACATGCGGAAGAAATTTTTTTGTGTTTGATTTTGAAGAAAAAATTATTGAAAAAAAAAAAAAAAGTTGTCAAAAAAAGTCACCGGAGACCAAAATTTCATTTACATTTTTTACTCCAAATAATGTCAGGAATCACTGGTTAAAGTAAGTCAAGTACGTCCCTTAACACCCTGTATTATAAACGTATTAATTTTTAAATAGTGCTGGATGGTTGTGTGGTCCTTGATTCTGTAGGATAAGTTGGATTAATATGATTGCATAGGATAGGATAGGAATAGGAAAATTTATAGGAAATTCAGATTATTTTTATAACTTTAAAATTTATATTTTTTTATAGTTCTGCTAATTGGCTTTACAGACGATTCGACATTCTATTCGTTAGGCATCTGAAAAAGATTTTATTTTCCTATCTGCGTTTTAGTAAAAAAAAAAATCTCCAAAAGCGCTTCTCACCACCTGTTAAATATGTAATGTAAAGCATTTATAAATTGGGGAAAGGGAAAAATATCATTAAATCGAACCGTATAAATGTTCATTATTGAAAGAGTAAAATTGTAATGAGTCTAACGATCTAAACTGAGGACCTACTCACGCACAGCTTTTTTTATCTTCTAGCAAATAAATCCGCGTGCCCAGAGAGCATTTCCGTGGTGGAAGATATTATTAGTCTGTAATGTTTTTCGAGGGCTTCTATGACCATGTCACATGTTTTGTGAATGATTCTCTCAGCTCTAGTTTTTAAACGAATTACGAAGTCAGTGAAGTGCCTACTTTCCTGTAGCTGAATTTGATTTCAGTGCCTTTTTTAACTTCAATTTTTTTTTAACTTGAAGCTAAATATGATCGGGTAGATCTACGATTTTAAACGACTGAAATAATTTTATCGGTAATATATTTTTCTGTCGGGCGCTTATATTTTTTTTTATTAACAGATAGATAACAGAGTTTTGAACAAAGTTCGAACTAACTTCGAATATCTACATAATTGAAATTAAACTTTGATCTGGCTTAACAAGTAGATACTCAAGGAACTCAAGCAAAACAAATAATTGCATCTCCTGACTTTATCTTGTTTTGCATTTCTAGGAATTACTATAATAATATAACTTTATTTTTGGAATAATAATATAAACTTCTTAATCGAAAAATTTTCCCACCGCTTATCAACTAACCATATTTTCCTTCGCTTTCAGCTATTTTAAGTTATTGATGTGATATTTCATAAAGATGAACTGAAATTATTTTTTTTAACAATTAAAAAGGTTTAAATAGGTAGTTTAAAATTGCAAAAGTACACATTAAATCGCAGTTAACCTTTAACTGCTGACGTGAGGGCCGCTCCGTCCTAGCACCAATAATAATATCGAAATACTCCCTTCCCCCGCACGCGACGCATGCGCTGCTTGCAGTAGCTTCGAATTTAATGACGCCAGAGCCATAAGTTTTAAATTTTTAAAGTTAAATTTCTGCAAGTAAATTCATATCAATTTTTTTTCGGACCTCTCTCACCCATCGTCAGTACTTACGTGACAAATAAACATAAACAACATTACTTAAATTGATTATATATAGTTTATTCGAGACACTATTGAAATATTATAATAAAAGTGAGTTCATTGTTTTTATTTAATTTAATAGATAACAAAGACTGATATCTGATCTCTAGTGATTTTTCTAGAATATATTTTCTAATAATATCCAAATTGTCAAACACAAGTTACTTATATTATTATATTTATTATATTTATTAGGTATTTTATTTTATTTAAATATATTTCAATTGTCCAATAAATAATAATTTGGACCTCAAAATTTTCATGTATCTCTAATATACAAATATTTAAAGTAACAGGCCGCCCAGGCCCATGTACATGTAAAAAAATTACGTCAGCAGTTAAAGGTAAATACAACAAAAAATGAGTGAAAAGTATTTTTAAAATTTCTTGGCTATAAAATACATCGTCTCCGCAAATCTATTGCTTTGCATAAGCAAACTAAGAGGATGTTTTTACGTCGCCATAAATTATATGAAATTAATTTATTTTTTTTAAATACTAGTTTTAAATAACAAATGTTCGGTATAATTTAAGACAAATCGCGAAAAAAATGCTTCAAAGTAATTTTTTTTGCAGATAAAGTTCCTTACGAAGAAGCGACAAGCGACTCGAGTTTTACACGCACCGCTCGTGAGTCGTGAGTACCCGTTGCAAGCAACCAACAGTGCTGGTAGCGCGCTACACTAGTTGTATTCATATCTACTACTATTTGTTTGACATAAATTGCGACCAAACCTGAATGGAATGTTAAATTTGTTCTGGAAATGAAAAAATATGTATGTTTATATAATTATACGTTACCAGAATACGTAAGAAGGGATTTAGTGGAGAAGGCATGGATTGATGTTGGAAAAAGTGTATTTTCTTTATGAATACTAGGAGTTAACATGTGCATCAAATACATTCTGTGGAAAGAATGAAACTTGTCATTATATCATGCAGTTCCCTGGCGGCAATGGACGCCCTGATAATAGTTAATATATTTCTTTCGATATGTGGGTGAACGCAAAATCTCCTATTAGATCTTTTTAATTTTTATAATAAAGATAAACGAGAACATTGCCTTCAACGCTAAAGTCACTTGACATTGTATTAACTCCACGGCTGCACGTCAAAAATGGTCAAGTTCAGTGAATTTCGGGTAGCGCCATGTACGAAAAGTAGCATTAAAGAGTAGTACCTATATAATAATGTAGGCTACTTGTGGTTGCGTTACAATCACGTAGTTTGTAAGTATCTCCATGTATGATGGCTCCATGGCCTAACGAAGCGCACAAAGATTCTTGTACTACCTGCAAAATTAACCTTAAAGATAGTTTGTTGAGTTTTATTATATGAACCTCTGGAGTCTAGACTTTTACCGTCGTTTTAATCATTGTAATATTTCGTGCGTTTTAAAAGCGGGTTATTTATGAAACTAATGCGACCACCTGTAAGTGCCAAAGATCAAGAAATTTTCTGGCCATAGAAATGTTCATTTTGTAGCACTACCATTCCAAACTCCGGTCAGTGCCATTTTATTTACCACCACACAAGAAGATGATACAAACATTTAAGGCTAAAGGTAAAATGACAACTTTTATCAATACTATAGTAGGCGGATATCCTCTATAACTCTATACTGTAGAATTAAAGCGCTATATTTATCTCCAAGTTGAAACTCCGATGACATCACCAGTACCAGTCAGCTATTATAATTTAATTACCAATACAACTCGTTGACCATAAATAATCAGTAATAATTGTAATCTGCGTCTAGGTCTTGTCAAACAGGCTTACATTTCTAACACGGGCTGTCATAAAAGTGTAGTAAAATTGTACGCAAACACGTTCTATTACATCTGTATAAAAACTCAGTACACAAAATATCTCAATTAATAATTACTACGATTATTTAAATACCACAGGTAAAGAAATGTTACATAAACATTTCTTCGATATAATTATTTTTACGCCTTATTCACAGGAGAGTAAAATGTTCGGCGCCGAAACTTTCTGGCGTGGGAGTTAGCGCCGGGCCATTCTCACAGAACGCTAGGCGCGTATTTATTGTGCGTGCTGTCAATTTGACACATTACAGAATTTTGTGTACACTATGCTTCAGTTTTTATTATGAATTTTCGATTGGACGAAAAGCTAAGATGATTAAATTCCATTGTCATTAAAATTCGAACGTATTTATAGAAAGTATGAACCATTTTGATCCAAGCTTAAGTTAGCTGGGAACTCTCTATCTAACAGTTAAGATTCGCAAAAATCGTTCGACAAAAACATGGGTTTGTCATGATTCAATTTAAAATAAGGATAGCGAGATTGTTTTGCGTTAAAAGACTATTGATAAAAATGGGGTTTTAAAAAGCGTCTATTCACTCGAGTTACATAAATTATCGAGATGTAGGGTTAACCATGCTCACTCTACCGCATCTGTCATAATGTATAAAACTAGCAGACCCGGCCACACGTTGCTATGGCTAACGAAACACAACGCCATTACCCAACCTTTATAAAATTCACACCACCCGCTTGCCAGCTGCCCGCTGCCTGAATTGAATATTTGAATTTCTCGGCTTTTCTCTACTATAATAAGCATGTATTATACATATAAACCTTCCTCTTGAATCACTCTATCTATCGGTGAAAACCGCATGAAAATCCGTTGCGTAATTTAAAAGATCTATGCGCACATACATTTTGAGGGACTTCATTTTATACTATGTAATGATGATAATTTTTTTTTTTTTTTTTTACATTAACTCCACACAGGAGGCCCTGAGGAAAATAATTTCCCTCAGGGCCTATGTCATCTGGGATGCTGTGTGGAGAGTCTTTTTGAGGAGAGGAAGGAATGAACATTGGTCTTGAAGAGACCCATGTTGTAGGAAGGAGGAAACACAGAGGCCGGCAAATCATTCCACAGCCGAGCTGTTGAACACAAGAACGAGTCGAAGAAACGACCCGTTCTCATGTGACAAATGTCAACCGTGTACAAATGTTGGGCACGCGTTTGGCGTGTTTCCCGACTATGCACCGGTGCCGAAGGGATCAATGATGCTAGTTCTTCAGAGCATCTTCCATTGTAATACCGGTAGAACAAGGATAGCATTCCCACCCGACGCCTGTGCTCTAAAGATTGCAATCCGTCTGTTAAGATGGGAGAATCTATCAAACGGACCGCCCGTTTCTGCACAGAGTCGAGGGTATTTTTCAGGTATTTTGGAGCTCCAGACCAGAGATGGCTGCCAAATTCAACCGTGGGGCGTACTTGTGATTTGTACAAGGTTAGCAGTTGTGTACTATTAAAGTATCTGCGGGCCCTGTACAGTACGCCCAGTTTTTGGGAGGCTAACTTTACTCTGGCTTCGATGGAGCCCCCATACCTGAGCTGGTCACTTAGGGTTACACCAAGCATATCAATGGAGGGCCTGTTCGGAAGATTGCTTCCGTTGAAAGAGACTAGATTTTCATTTCGATCCCTTTTAGACGTAATCAGACAAGATTGGGTCTTTGAAACATTAAATTCAACGAGATTATTTTTACCCCAAGAGAAAACACTCTCGAGGTAACCGTCCATTCTTTGCTTCAAAGCCCTACGAGCTGTTGGAGTTTGTGAGCCCTTTGGGGGCTTGTCAAACAAAAAGCTATCATGAACTGTACTGTCATCCGCGTAACAGTGAATTGGTGCACATGACAAAAGGTCGTTGATGTGCAACAAAAACAAAGTCGGAGACAGAACCGATCCCTGCGGGACGCCAGCATTTATCGAGTGTGAGGAAGAAGTGAAACCATCGACTACCGTCTGAATCGACCTCTCCCTCAAGAAGTCGGCAATCCACATACACAAGATAATGATGATAATGATAATGATGGAGGGTGTACGGACAACTCAACAACGTGCAACTTCGTCACTCTTTTGAAAAGTCATTAAAAATGATTAGTTAAAAAAATTGGTCACGTTAGGTTAGATTAAGGGCTATTTTTATTATTTTTCATATATTTTAATAACTTTTCAAAGGGGTGTTGAAATGTCACTTTGTTGAGTTGTCATGGAACCAAAATGTAGCTACCAGTATTGACATCTTAGTGGTTGTCAAGTAACGCGTTCAATAATATAAAACATGTATTTACCAAAAAAAGCACAAAACCATAATGCCACTGCAGCAGTAAGAATTATACAGGGCTTCCTACACGGACTAATACTTCAAAATTAAAGTCATTAAAACTCCCTTTAAAGTCATTAAAAGTCCTTTATGTTAGGTTATAGGCTATTTTTCAAAAAAAAAATATCATTCTTTACGACTTTTCAAAGAGGAGTTGATTTGATTCTGAGTTGTCCTTGAGCGAAAAAAATATAACCAAACAACATAACTAACAATAAAACCCGCATACCTCGCACCGTTCACTTTATTATTAACATTAACCTACAGTACAATATGGCAATTACCCACACCACTTATAAAACTGCCAATCTGCCGGCATGATTTCTTGACCTCTAACCTGCCTTGTGTGCGTCACTTTGTGTATAAAATGTATGTAGGTACAAAGCGACAGCTATCTGCGACGAAAAGTTCGTTAGCTGGTCAAGGAACATCGCAAGTGGCAGGGTGTCATCGTTTGTGATAGTTCTGGTGGTTGCACCAGTGTGTAAGTTGAGCAGTGTCTCCTCCGACCGAAAACATTTGCTTACACATTACTACAAACATTGGCAATGGGGCTTGGCCTTACTGCAGACCGCGTTTACGAAAATGTGCAAGGCCACAGTAGTGTAGTCATGTGTATAGTAATGTGTAAGCTTTGGTCGGAGGAGACTCTGCTTTAAAGCTGTGATTAAATTTGATTGAGCCAACCATATTTTTAACTCTGTTCCTAAAATTGAACTATTAATTTTATAAGAATTAAACAATGGGGTCAAGAGCCTATGATTGAAAACCCATATTCGCTAACATTTTTTTCGAAATATTTATTTGAATTTTATCCGAAGATTTTCAGGGATATGTAGAATTGCGCCAATTTTGAATTTTATAAATATTTACACAAAGATTTCAAAAAAAGTACTTATACCTTCCCGGTAAAACTAGAAATTTACAGACGCTTTTATCGTATAGAACAGTTAATAATTAAGAGGGCATTACCAGAGAAAACCAGAAATATGTCATTTTCAAATCAGATTTTAGACGAATTGACTCTTTTCCACAAAAAATTATAAATGGATTTCGAAAGATTGTTCTTTTATCTAGCATTCGCATGTAATAAATTTTGAGATTTTTTTTTTATTTTTAGTATAATAAGGTTATTCCATAGGTCGTTGGCAGATTTGTTAAATTTTCAAAAAAGATTTTGTATTATACCACACCCATTTTAAATAATATAATCATGCAGTAAAATAAATCAATACATTATCTAGCAAACACATGTTTTAGAATTTTAATTTTAGTTTCAATAAAATCATTAAAAAATATGTACGTACATGTGTTTCTTGACGAAAATTGGTCCATTTGTGTATTTATTTGTGCACTTACAAACTAATATATTTCAGATTTTTTTTAACATTCTTATTAAATTTAGACATTATTGAAAAATGATAAATACTTATAATCAAAAAATAATTACAAAAAGTACATTATTTTAATAGTTTTATCATCACGCCTTTCAGCATTTTTGGATGAAGGTATAAATTAAAGCTAATTTGGATTGAAATAAATTCGATATTGAGTTATAATTTAAAAAAGCTGGTACGGAGAACAATTAATCTTTCTCATTGTAACCGCCCTGCACGATCGTAAGAACAACTTTCAACGAAATGTGGATTTTCGTCCGCTGGCTGGTTAAACGCTCTTAAGGCCGATCTCCTGCGACAGAATGTTTTACAAAACATCCGACAAAAACATTGGGGCTGGACCACAATGTTTTTTGTCTTCCATCTGCCATGGAAAATAAAAACGTTGTGGCCACGACCTAATCATCAATAAAAAGTGTACGTGTTTTTTTTTTGGAGGAGATCCCGCTTTTACAAATATTAAGGCTGTTTGTTCCTTTTTTGAAAGTAAGAATAATTTTCATAATATTATGTAAACAAAAACCTAACTAACAACCAATAACAAAGCTAATAAGATAACAACCACCCTGTAAATTTCCATCTCAACACAGACGTTTCACACCACGGAGGAAAGAATAGAGTGGAGGTGGTGATAGGGACTTTTTCTTCGAAAATTTTGTCGCCAGTTTGCGGTAAGAGGTAAGGGACGCGCGGTAAGTATGGGTGGGATTTAAAATGAATATGCCCATCCCTCTGGCCAGAATGGGGGATAATCCCCAGTTTTAACCACTTCACACTATTATTTCTTATTATTTCATTTTTACTTATTATTTCTTATGTTATTTAATTTTTGGAAATTTATTACAAGGGTTTTTTGTATCAAGAGTTAGATAATACAAACAATATCAAATATTAATAAACTTTTTTATTAGATATCTTCACAGTAAACTACACAACAAAAATAAGCACTACCTTCATGTAAAATTATAACAAAAAAAAATAGTAATTTTAAGCAACAATTCATAATGGTATTCAATGCTCACAATAAAACCCATTTTTTAAATTTATTGTTTATTCACAGGGAGATATTTTATTGTATTATTGATATGTTAGTAATTATTTCAATTGTTAACCTCACTAGTAGTTCAGTCGTTTTGTCTGGAAAGTTCTCCGGGAGTTTTAAAAATTGCTATTTTTATAGATTTCGATGTGCTCTTTTCGAATTTTCACTTTGCCACCTCGTATCTCATTCATTTTCCATATTCATTCTTTTTTTATATAGGAGAATATAGAACATTATACAAACCTGATTTCCCAAGAGCAAATTTATCTCTACATTTGCACCTATTTCAGAAAACTCGGGCTCAGATTTCAGCGCCTGCATTGGTTCTAAAGAAAGAGGTTCCCACAAAAATATGTTTATATGAAATATGATAGTACTACAATATACGTTATCGTATGGATAAGCTATCAAGAGTATGGTGAAATACTCCCTCATTATTGTAATAGAATTGTCCAACCTATCTTTATAATAGGTACTTTTAATGATACACCCCTCATTTTCCAAGTACAAATCAGGGACAGTTCCAGGTCGCAGTTTTCCACGTCCGTTTTTGGTGGTATAAAAGCCGTTATCTTTAGTGGTTAGAGCAAATTTTTGTTAATTTTGTTGGATTCCAACCATCTTTATCTACAAGCTTCTTCCACTGCTCTCTTACCACTGAATCTAAAGGAAACCTGTAAGATCAAAATATCAATAATATACCTGCAGCAAAAAATAGCCATAACTGGTAATCATACCCACTCTTTGGAATAAGAAGCTCAAGCCGAGCGGTAAAATCATATTGGCCTAGTAAGGTAGTAAGCCACGCTCATGCCCCGCCCATTTGGGCTTGTTTGAGATTGTTTGATGCGCTGGGCTTGTTTGCCCTAGTGCCATCTCCACTCTATTCTTTCCTCCGTGTTTCACACCTAGCGAGATGGGTAATACTAATATGTACCTACGTCATTACTGTAATCAAATGTAATATTAAGAAAAGGAAATAAAAAAATACATAGGTATATATACGATATGATATGATTTTAGATTTTCGGGGCCAAAAGTATTTTTGTTGTTTAATTTTGGGGTGTTACGCCGTGTTGCGCTACCTCCTCCTGTAGCTAGCGTTTCGAACATCTGCCCTGATGATGGACACTGTAACGACGTCCGAAACGTTGGCTAAAGGAGGAGGTATCGCAACACGGCATAACACCCCAAAAATAAACAACAACAAAAAAAATAGTATTTATATACTTGAACTTCGTAACTAAGACGAAAATTACGTTACAATCTAAAATTAGTTGACCAAGAAATGACGGTAAGTATAAAACTGCGCAATTTTGAATGATGTCAGAACTAACGGTTTTCTGCTTCAGAAATTTGATTTCTACCTTATAGTTAAGACTCTTATATTTTTCAATTTAAGCCCTCTTGCACGAAACAAATCGCTAAGCGACGCTCAGTCGACGAGATAAGAATAAGAATGTGAAGGGTACAATGTTTTTAACTCCTTAAAACATTTTGCGAAATAATATAAAATGTTCACCAGCGTTAATATAATCTAAGCCTTAACTGAGCCGCCATGTAAGCGTCAGCCTGTGAACAATGTAACCTGCTTACAGTGGCGTGCAGCCCACAAAGGCTTAAAAGCCGTGCCTGCCCGAATAAAAACGAACGAAAAAAAAAAAATTTAAACTGCGACACATTTCTGATTAAGATATATTTTTTTTTAAATGTTGTCTTGTCACGATCGTTTCACACCTGTTGATGTATTTTCGGTTTCTATTTCACAAATTTATATTTTTATTTGCAAACTTATTGGCAAAACATTTGATTTAATCGATAGTCTTTTTGCGGGATGCATAACGTAAAGCCTATGCATTCCCATACTTTTTACAGTAAAAGCTGTGAAATAGTATTAGTAAGCATTACTAGCAATATGTACTGCTCTAAAGATGTAAGGGAACGTACCCATACTACGTGACCTGTTCAGGGGGGGGGGGTCCAAATGAGCGGCGGGTTGCTTAGGTTTTTGGTCACCGGGGGGGGGGGGGGGGGGGGGGTGGTTAAAAATTTCAAAAAGTTGGTCACGTAGTATGGGTACGTTCCCTAACCCTCCTCTAAAGATGTAACCCTGTAAAAAATCGCAAGTGCACCCCACGGTTGAATTTGGCAGCCACCTCTGGTCTGGAGCTCCAAAATACCTAAAAAACCCTTGACTCTGTGCAGAAACGGGCGGTCCGTTTGATAGATTCTCCCATCTTAACAGACGGACTGCAATCTTTAGAGCACAGGCGTCAGGTGGGAATGCTGTCGTTGTTCTACCGGTATTACAATGGAAGATGCTCCGAGGAACTAGCGTCATTGATCCCCTCGGCACCGGTGCATAGTCGGGAAACACGCCAAACACGCGCCCAACATTTGTACACGGTTGACATTAGTCACATGAGAACGGGTCGTTTCTATGACTCGTTCTTGAGTTCAACGGCTCGGCTGTGGAACGTTTTGCCGGCCCCTGTGTTTCCTCCCTCCTACAACATGGGTCTCTTCAAGACCCGTGTTCACTCCTTCCTCTCCTCAAAAAGACCCTCCACACAGTATCTTCAAAGATGACATAGGGAAGTTATTTTCCTCAGGGCCTCCTGTGTGGAGTAAATGTAAAAAAAAAAAAATCCCTTTCATAAAAAAGTAGGTTTTTTTAATATCCAAAACTACAGCTAGGTTAACGTCAAAAATTACACACAACCTACCTTTGATCATAAAGCAATGAACACCACTGCCTGCTTGCCTGTTCTAACAAGATGATGTTCTTCATTTCACCGAGAAATGAAGAGAAAGTACCTCCAGAGAAAAAAAAGTTAAAGTATTGGTCCAGAATAACAATCATATTTCCACCTCCAGCCTTGCATAATACGGATTCCCTCCGGTTTCTTCGACGGAGACGGCGTGGTTCGTTTAGCAAAAAAACTAAGCAGTATTTGAAATTCAACGCAGGTTCAATAATATTCATAGAGTTTTTTAGGACCGGAACAAGTGAAGAAAAGGTTTAAAATGATGCAAAGCCGATAAAATCGTAATGGTTTTCAGGAGGCGGCAGCAAAATGTATTATTTTTATTATCTTTATGGTTCACTCTCCTTTTTTATGCGTTCATATGTAAAAAGACGTAAGAATAAGAAATATATTTTAACTCGCACTTTATACTCCATAGGAAAGAGTTACCTAGCAAATAAACAGGTACCTACGGTAAAATTCATTACAAATTATTTGTTCAAAAGAGCTGCTTTGAGTGCTTTTGTGTATACAATAAATTCCAGAATAATGATTGCAAGAACCTATTAAGAACAGTAGAACATAAAATACCGTACGAAGTGATTTAAAAAATAAAAATATAAAGCAAAATTAGAGTGATTTTTGTTTATAATTGATACTCTACCGGTGTGGTCTGGCGTCCTGAAATTCGAACATCTATCACCGGATTTTTTTGTCAACAAAGCTATTATCAGTTCGCAACTACATGTCCATCATTAGTTATGGAACTCTAAAATATTCGTTAAAATATGCCAAATTTGTTGTAATAATAATGTTTGGATGCACAGCATGATGTACAGCGCGTTTTTGTGAAAAATCACCTCAAGGGCGCAATAACAATAAAAGTGTTGAAATCAACTCCAGGATGAAGCCATTATTTTTAACATTTCATACCTCATCCTTTCCCGTCAGACGTTGATGATATTCCTTTGAATTTTACTCACGGAAAGCGTGTTTATCTTATAAACAAAATATGGAGCGTTTGAGCGATGAGCAATGAGCACCTTCTGAACAATTTCTCACTTCTCAGGCTGGATTCTACTCACGAGTGCAGTAATAAGTAATAAACGCGAACGGAATTATTTATTTATTTTATTAGGTAGAGGTAGATACCATATAAATAAGGTTTATATAATTATATTTTTGTTTATAGAAGCCGAATTTAAACACTGTTTAAGGTAATTTTAACCATACTTACGCCATGGTAATAAGTACCAATAAGTCAATTTTTTCACTATTCCGACCTTACCCACCGCGTAATACTTACACCGCGATTATAAAGGGGAGTTGTTTGCTCATGCGATCCGGGCACGGAGCTCAGAGTCGCAGGCGAATTACATCAACATAAACAGTTCAATTTATTCTAATGAACTACCTACACACTAATACGAGTCCACCTATTCCAAATCGTATTCATATCCAGCTGAAATTAATTTTGCGATGACATCACTGTCGCCACGCTGCACGCGTTGAAATCATTTCCCACTTTTTATTGGTAACATTTTTAGCACTACTCAAGGTCGAAACTTTTATATTCGGATAGAGAACTGTTATATTATGCACGGGGTATAATACAATGTCCAATCTTTCGGTTTTCGTGGGACACATTAACTTAAAAGGTTGATCTGTGGTATGTAACTGGCATTGAGAACTTTTAAAGATAATTAAAAATACATGTAAAAAAAACTACAATACACAATAACTTATGTAAAGAGCCCTTGAGACGATTTAACTATCCGATTAAAGCACTGCTTGCAGGACTGCATGCAAAACCCCCAACCGAATTATTTTATTATTCCGACGGCCCGACAAAGGGAATAATAATAAATTGGCTGGCGGTCTTGCCTATTAAAGAGACTGCAGGCGTTAGCACTAAATAAATAATAAAATTTTTCAATAATAATAAAAAATATTAAGGTATATAAATTGTGTAAGGCCGTATAAAAAATAAAATGCAAGTAGGTATGGTACTAAAGTACCAATATTTATATTGTCTATGTATATAAAAACTGTTTACTGGAGCAGCAAAAACTTTAGAATATCTATATATAAATGGTGCATTGTGAAAAGTGCATATTTTTAGTCTGGAAACTTTAGGTCAAGGCAACAATTTTCAATTCGTCAAGCTGCGAAACTCTTTGAATCATTATACGTGTTATATGTCAATAATTCAGGACTTGCTTGTTGCATACCATATTTATCTATATGTATAGTTATTAAGTACGACGCCAACAAAGCACTCTTTTTAGGATGAATTGCCTAATTAAAAAAAAATCTTTTCCAAGGCGACAATTGATTTGCTTTTTTTCTGACGTTTGCAAATAAATCGATTTTGTTAGGGACAGAAAACGTATGATAAATAATTTAATAACGCCAGAGATTATTCATAACGCCAGAGCTTACCAACATATATAGCCTATAAATTTCGCAAATAATGTAGCTTTCCATTATTGAAAGACTTTTTAAAATTCATTCAGTAGTTTTTGCGTGAAAGAGTAACAAACATACATCCAGACATCTATACATCCATACAAACTTTCACCTTTATAATATTATATAGTAGGAAATATAATATTAGTAGGATTTAGGTCTATAAATAAAAATACATTTGATCGTTTAAATTCTTTTTTTTTCATATCAAAAATATACTGAAATAAAAACTAGGCAGATATCTTACCGTTTATTTGTGAAACCGCCAATCAGGGAACCATTTATTGGAAAAACCAACACCTAAGTTTACGCTTGGTGACTTAGAAGGGGTGCCCGGATTCATGGGGTGAGGTTGCATCTGCCCATCAACTGCGTGACGGGCCGGATCGGGAATGGCTTTTTGTGGGAGGCTTTTTGATCTTTCCAGCAGGTAGTGAGAGGGTTGAATTCATACGCCCGTTACTACTAGACACACTGACCCCAGATTCCTACTCATCCTTCGTATCTTTTTCCTTCCTAATACTCTCCTTCCTTTAAAAAAATTCGAGTGCAGTTTACACGCGGTAGAAGCGAAAAATTACCAAAACAATCTCAACCAATACTGGAAAAGTGAGATCATAATCAAAGCGACCAATGAGCGCAGACCTAGCGTAATTTCCGTTTCATATCTCAACCAATAGGAGCCTTAAAAAGTGACATCATAATCAAAGCGGCCAATGAGCGCAGTTAATGCGTCGCAGGTGCAGTAATCGTCATTTCCGTTTCATCCGAAATCCGAATCACAGCGGGGCTATAGAAGTTTCACTTCAAAAGAACTTCCACACAGCATCACGAAAGATGACATAGGCCCTGAGAGGAATTAATTTCCTCACGACTAATGTTTAAAAAAATATTTTGATAGATGTGTTTCTTTATTAGAAAAAATCGTTATAATTTAAATATTCGTGTGCTACCTTGAAAATAGTTGCTGATGGACGTACGTACTAATAATTAATAATGTTAAAAGCTTACGTCGCGCGTCGTAAGATTTACGATTATAGGCCGCATTACACTATTGCAAAGGGCTGCACGAAGTCCGCGGGCCGCGAGTTGCACACGCCAGTCATAAAGCATTTCAAATAGGTTCATACCGCTTTACAGAATAGTACCTATAACATTTTAAATAAGAATATTTTTTAATTAATGTAATAAATTGACTGCCTTGTGAAAACTGTACATCATAAGCAAACGTCAAATATTACGCTGCAAATCAAATATTTCGGCAGTCGGAAACGAGAAATAGCGGGTTAATTTAAAATCAGAACTATATTTTAATTTGATACCAACCCAGAAATAAATTTAATTTCTAATAGAAAACCCACCAGCATGTCCATCAATCAAAAATAATGATTTATATCAACTCCTATATTGTAAAATTTTCAGGCGGTGTGCTAACGGTATGTCAGGAACAAGCAAGTCATTAACTTGCTTTTACATAATACACTTGATAAAACTCAAGAAAAGCACCTTAAAATATTTTTTTTTTTTTTTTTTTTTACAGTGAATACCGCACAAGAATCTCAACTGCTCCCGTCTGGAGCCAGTGAGACTATGGCATCCCCAATTGGGGTATGTTGTGAGGCTGAAGCTAGTGGGGAGGGGAAGGAGGTGGGGAAGAGGAAGGTTGGGAAGTACCTGGCTATTCAGATCTGGTCACTAAACACGGCTAAAGCCATTTTCAAGCAACGTTTCAATTCTGAATGGTGGTCTTACACCAGGGCGATACTAATAGTATCTTCCACTCTGGAATATAATCAATATTCAAGCATATTTTGTGATCATGCATTTTGCGCTCCGAAAGCATCGTCAAATTGTGACAGTCACTGGTACCTTGATTACATTGTTATGGAGGATTAATAAAGAAAGATACAGCCAGCGTGGAAAATACTTTTAATGATTGGTGAATCGGTGACATCGCTCTGGTGAAAGACCTTGATTCAAAACAATTCAGAAATATTGTTTAAAATGGCTTTAGCCGCGTTAAGCAGCCATATCTGAATAGCCAGGTACTTCCCCATCTCGTTCCATCCCAACTTCCTTCAGCCTTACAAATTACCCCAATTAGTGGTGCCAAATTCCCATTTCTGGGTTTCACTCTAGACAATAGTCTTTCTCTTGAATCTCAAATTTCAAAAGCTGTGAGTTCTGGCTCTTTCCATCTACGGCAGATAAAGTTAATCAGGAGATTCCTTCCCACTGATGGAGCAAAGTTCCTCATAAATTCGTTCGTTGTCTCATGAATGGACTGGGTAATAGTGCATATGCTGGCCTACCTAAGACACAATTAAATAGAATACAGTCCGTTTTCAATGCTGCGGCGAGAATGATTTTTGGTGAATCTAAGTACTGTCATATAACCCCGCTTCTAAGGTATCGTCTTCATTGGCTTCGATGTCCTGAAAGAATAGAGTTCAAGATCTGCTTAATGACCTTCAAAGCATTGCAAGGAATGGCGCCAGCCTATATATCGGAACTATGTGTCCGACAAAACTTAAGCGAGAGACAGCTTACTCTAAGGTCAGCAGATCTAAATGTTAATAATCGTCTAATCGAACTTTCTAGGTCAAATCCAGCTGTTTACTATGATCGCTCTTTTCATGTAACGGGCCCTTTTGGAATAAACTTCCCTTAGCTCTTACTAATATCCAGAATTTGGCTGAATTTAAACGGGCTTTAAAAACAAAATTATTTAAAAAATCATACCATTCATGAATCCTAACATTTTTTCAATATACGTAATTATAATAAGCCATGTTCTCAAGCTTCCCGTAATTGTTTGGTTTCGGTTTCCTCATAATTGTATTTTTATTTTATGTTTCGTATCCGAATTTATGTCAGAATATCTCTCATTTCTAAACGCAAACTGCCTTTCTGTTAGTATATTATATTTTAGTTTTAAAGTTCGTGTTTTGTCCTGTGTTACAATAGCACCGCTATTGTCTATTATTATTATTGTTCCGTGTGTGCTATAACAGCACTATCTTTGTTAATTTTGTTCTTCTGTCATTGTTTTGTAAATACTGTATATTCTTTAGTTAATTTTGTTCTTCTGTCATTATTTTGTAAATACTGTATATTCTTTTATTATTTTCTCAATATTATAAGGAGCACTGTAGGATTATTTTTAAATTTATTATAGTTAAGCGCACTTGAAGTGAAATGTCACAAAACTGCACTATATAAATATAGTCTTATTATTATTGGCTCCGAGCAGTTGGGACTCTTGCAGTTTTCACATAAATATGCATTTTTACAATTTACAGTTACAAGTTTAAATATTATGACTAATTGAATTTATTATCATGTTAACAGCATCGTAGTATATATTCGTAAGAAATATTTAATTATTACTGTAGTAACTGCAGAGCCATTAAAATAAAGGGGTCATTATGAAACGGGGTGCAAAGAAATTTAGTGAACTTTTGTTGTTGGGCTTTAAAAGATATTAAAATGGGCCGTTATTTAATATTCTTCACTCGTAATAGATACGAATGAGCTAAGGAACACTAATTGATCGATTGAATCAGCAATAAACTGCAAAAGCGTCAATTAAAAGAAATAATAAAGTCGATAAGGAATCACCTCTCCCTACAGTGAAAATATCGGCAAAATATATTTTATTACTCTGTGGACGTAAATCTGTTTAATTCTTTTGAGTTTCTCTCTTTTCACTGATAGGAGAAAATAGATAATCATTAAATAGATAAAAAAATATCTTATATGAATATATTTATTGATAAATCTATATTTGTTTAATTATTAAGCGCACTTGGAAGTGAAATATCACAAAACTGCGCTATATAAATACTAAGTTATTATTATTATTAATTATTAAGCATTATCTCTGCACTATAATGATATGCGCAGTCAAATTAACGTCAATACAACGTAGTTACTAAAAAGTATACTTCAACTTGACCTCTGAGGTCCCCGGAGGCCACAAAAGATTAAATTACAAAAAGGTTAATTAAAAAAACACATAACGAAATGGGTACAAAAGCGGAACATTCATTTCGCTTTAGTCATTCATACTCGTAATAAATAATAAGGAATTAAAGTTTCGAGCTCCGTTCCATTTTTTTTGTGTTTTCATCAGAACTAAAAACCTTTCTGAAGCCTTATCCGTGAACCCATTTGCATCCCTTGTGTTTTATATTAATAAATACTAATATATAATATATAATAATATATACCATAAATGATCTAGGTATTATTTTTAACTCAAAACTTACATTTATTAGCCATATAACTAATATTATTAATAGAGCAATGAAGATTTTAGGATTTATTATTAGAATAACCAAACAATTTTGTAACATTGATACTATTCGCATTTTATACATAACGCTAGTGAGAAGCATTTTAGAATATAACTCTACGATTTGGGCTCCACATTACAATATCCATATTCAAGCGATTGAAAAAGTCCAGCATAGATTCTGTTATGAAAATAATTGATTAATGTTCAAAATTACCCCAGGGTTGTTAATATTTGTCTATAGTAGTGAATTCAACTATTTTACTGGCCACTTATAAATTACACTTTTTCTCCGAGTGGTTTTACTTTCGGTCGATAGGGGGATAATAATCGATTTCCCCTCACTTTTTGGATTCGCGTCTCCAGGGCAGGACGTGAATCCGACAGTCGAAAATGTGGACTTAAATTTATTTAATATGTTAAATATTCAATCGGCGGGTTGTTTCTAGTTTATTTAAAATGTGAACGAGTTTCCTTTTATTCCCAGCCGATACAAGGTTATCGCGACTGGAGAATTCTTATTTACGGGTATTCCAGTATAGAATCCCGTGGTGCGATAATGGCGGCTTGACCGACCAAGTTTTACTGTAATCTGCGATTATATTTATCATCCGTCATTCGACGAGATGGATTCTCAATTATACAAAGAGACACGACCCGTCCGTGTAGTCCCCGCCGATTCTTTTCACAACCTGATGGAGGACATTTCCATTACTGCAACCACATGATGGAGGACACCATGGTGATCTCAAACGTAATAATCACCCAGATGGATGGAGAAGCTTGCAAACCTGGCGCGGAGGCAACGTGAGGGAGAAAAGGGGCCCCTCACGGTGCAATATTAGGCATCCGGAATCGTCGCATAAAAATAATAGGTTTTAGCTAGCTCTTAGTATGGTCCACAGGTATGTTAATATTCCAATATAATAATCTTGTTTTACATCCACTCTTTTATTTCTTATTTTCCAAGCTTCACAGCAATGATTAAAATAACAGTGCCCACGCTCTGACGGGAGTATTCATGCCTACCGACACAGTCAGCATATCTCGTACCTACGAGATTTGGCGTCCAAGATCCTATGGGATTAAAGCTGATAACTGTGTACCTTCATATATATAACCCTGAATAATTAACATTTAATGCACCCACTTAATAAGAGGTGTATATGATCACATAGTAGGTACAAACACAACACAGCACTTCCAGTGCATTACATTCAATTCTTCAACCCTGATATATAAATACCCTGTTTAATAACCTACCCTACATTTAATCTCTTTATAACAATTCCTTAGGTATATTAATTTTAAATTAGGTATTCCAAGAGAATCCGTTGACTATAATTTGTTATTAAACTGGACTAATCTCGTAAATTTATCAGATCGCAGAAAAATCTGTGATCTATTAATATTATATAAAATAATTCACTCGGTCTTGGATACCCCTGATTTAATAGAACTAATACGATTTCATTGCCCTGGTCGCGCTAACAATAGACTGACTCTACCGTTCTACTATAATAACACACATACATTATCACACTATTACTCACCAATCAGTCGACTACATATTTTGGGAAATGAATATGCTAACATCGGCGACATTTATTTCTTAAAATTAGCGCAATATAAATATGCACTCAAAAATTATTTTTCCATAATGTAACTTTATATACGCAATATGGACATGTTAAAATGAAATGATGATATTTCTCATTGTTCTTTTTTGTTATTTTTTGTTGTGATACACAAAATAATTGTATGTTATTTTTAGGTTTCAGTTTTTAAGTTTTTATTTTTTTTATTTTTTCCATAATGTAACTTTATACACGCAATATGGACATGTTGAAATGAAATGATGATATTTCTCACTTTTATTTCTTGTTATTTTTTGTTGTGATACACAAAATAATTGTATGTTATTTTTTAAGTTTAAAACTACTATTATGTAATGATATTACTTTTCTTACTTTTGTACTCTATTATATGTTTATTTATAAAAGGCAGTATAGCCGTTTATGTATTTAAAATACAATAAAAATATTAGATACTATTTAATTTCTGTTCGTAAATAAATCTGTATCTTATACCTAGATAGCATGCAGTTGGCAATGCTTTCTCTGAAGTAGTAGACGTGTTCAACTGCACGGAATATATATATATATATATATATAAGAAGTCCATAATAACAAACCTTAATTTCAATAATCAATGTTAGGCGTGATACTATTCTTCAGCATGGCTTCTATATCATATTTTACTACAGATTCTAAACTATTTACTGAAGACATATAACTATCGTATGTTCGGTAATTACCCATTTTATGAGCTTGAATGTAGCATTATTAGGCCAATATACAAAGGGGGAAAACATATTGAAATAGAAAATTACAGACCATTCAGTATACTGCCAGCTATTGAAAAAATTCTAGAAAAATACATCAAATATAATACGGAAATAAAAAAAGCACAGAAATATTGCTACAGAACTTTGCAAATTATGCAAATCAAGAACTTATGAATAAAATTTTCACAATTGTTAAACATTACGTTTGTGCTGATGATACGACGCTAGTCATTTCGAATGGAGAATTATCCATTGAAATAAAATCCATGCAGCACGATTTCTTTTCCTTACAGAAATGTTCACTCGATGCGGGTCGATAAATTCCAAAAAGTGTAAATTAATGCATATACAATATACTATCACGCCTATAATAAAATCAAATACGTTTGAGTGTAACTTGTACAAACGAATGTATATTTAGAAATAACTGTAGACACGTATATGAAATGGGATACTCACATAAGCAACATCTGCAAACGCGAACAACCTATTGCAGGGCGAATTTTTTTTTTTTTTTTTTTTTACAGTGAATACCGCACAAGAATCTCAACTGCTCCCGTCTGGAGCCAGTGAGACTATGGCATCCCCAATTGGGGTATGTTGTGAGGCTGAAGGTAGTGGGGAGGGGAAGGAGGTGGGGAAGAGGAAGGTTGGGAAGTACCTGGCTATTCAGATCTGGTCACTAAACACGGCTAAAGCCATTTTCAAGCAACGTTTCAATTCTGAATGGTGGTCTTACACCAGGGCGATACTAATAGTATCTTCCACTCTGGAACATGCCGCAAATATACTATATATTATTTTAAATGAATTAATTGTGAAATAACACAAATTAATCAAATAAAATTTAATTGCGCATGCCGGGTTCGAACCCGCGACCTCCGGAATGTGAGTCAAGAGTCTTAGCCACTGGACTACGGAGGTCGTCAAATGTACAAAATTAAATATTTTATGCCCATAAGTACGTTAAAAATAATCTTTAATTATAATTTTTCACTAGCAGAATCTACTAATCAGATATGGATTAACGTCTTGGGGAAACTCGTGCAAGACAAATATAAGTTACATTCAAACAAATCAAAACTCTATGACTAAGCTCTTGGTAAGCAAATATTTATGCACACAAGAAGAGACATAAAATTATTATCATAGTCATCATCACCATCTTCTTCCCCTTGTCCTATTCGGGTCGGGAAGCCACTGCATCGGCAAGGCAGTTGAGTCAGTTAATATAATATATTATTATTTAGTGTCCGACCGAAACAGGATTTTCTACCGAAACCGAATCTTCGGTAGCTGTCTCAGTTTCGGCCGAAACCGAAACAGAAACTTTTTTAGACATGTTAAAAATCTGTTGTTTACTGAAGTTTGGCTTATTTTTTAAACTTATACAAACAGTTAACACGTGGTAAATGAAATAAAAAAGCAATAATTGAAGTATGTGAAGAAAACATTTTTTTTAATATTACTAAGAATTAACAAACACGTTAACTATTGCTTGGAACAAAAATTTGTCAATAATCAACACTTATATGCATTATAAAGGAAGGATAACAATTATTATAAGCAATAATTATCAGCCTGAAACACTCATCCACATTGAAAAATCTTCCGAGAAAAGATACATGACGCCAACGGGACTTGAACCCGTGTCCTCTCGATTGCCGGTCGATTGCTCTGACCACTGAGCTATGGCGGCTTATCTCGTACCCGCCAAATGATTCAATATATGCTAGTGTTTCATTCAACAATTACTGCTTATTATATTTTTTCCACCTGAAAACAACCAACTTTATTTAATAGCTCAGTGGTCAGAGCAATCGACCGGCAATCGAGAGGACACGGGTTCAAGTCCCGTTGGCGTCATGTATCTTTTCTCGGAAGATTTTTCAATGTGGATGAGTGTTTCAGGCTGATAATTATTGCTTATAATAATTGTTACCCTTTGTGCTATGCATAAAAAATCTTGTCTTAAAAACATTAGTTTTACAATTAAAAATAATAATAAAGGAAGGACCTCATTAATTGAGTATTTTAATTTAAATTGCGTTTACAATCACAACATTCTTAAGACTAAATTTACCATTTATTGAGATCTTTTGCAGAGTTTCGGTGCGGCCGAAGGTTAGGCAGAAAATCTGCCGAAACCGAAACTGATGCCAAAATTAGATTTTTTTGCCGAAACCGAACCTTCGGTCAGTCACTAATTATTATTACCTGTTCGAGGGATATTATGGTTTAAAATTGTATGTCAAAATCTATTGTCGGATTCAATATACAAAGAAAAAGTAGACCATGGCACTAGATTTAGTAAAAATGAGGGTTTGTCCATTTCGAAAATTATAAATAAATACGGGTAACGGACATTCCCTTATCTTGTCCCTACCATATTTAATAAGATGCCAATGCACATAAAAATCAAATCAAATTGCAACACCGATCTAAAAAAATGACTTTTTATATAGATATTGTTTGTAATCTTGTGTATAAATATGATTATGAGTATTTTGCCTGTGTTATATCTGTCTGTCTGCGTACTTTATGCCTTTATATGGTAGTTAAAAGTTATTCTTCTGTATCTATTTTCTATATTATAGAGAATAAAATATATATACATATTAACTATTAGACAGAAGAGTATTAGCTAGTAAATGTTTTATCTTATTCAAAATTATTATTTTTAATTCCAAATTATTATTAAATCTCTACCTGACAACCCTGAACTAACAAAGCTAACTTGCAATAATTATTATTAAATCTCTAACTGACAACCCTGAACTAACAAAGCTAACTTGCAATAATTATTATTAAATCTCTAACTGACAACCCTGAACTAACAAAGCTAACTTGCAATAATTATTATTAAATCTCTAACTGACAACCCTGAACTAACAAAGCTAACTTGCAATAATTTTGGAGGTAAAAATAATCTCAATACTAAATTACTCTATTTATAAGTCAATTCCTAGAATTCAACGATTTGCAAATAAAAATGCGAATGTATGAATACCTGATGTAGACATTTTTGCTCCATTATACCTACTTGCTAACAAGTCACCTTTTTACATATATGTTTTTATTATGTTTAAATAAAATTATAACATTTATTAAGAGTACTTCATAGTATATTTTTTAGTTATTATAACATTTATTAGGAGCACTTCATATTATATTTTTTAGTTTTAACACACGTTAAATAATTATATCCTATACCTAAATACTAGCTTTTATCATACATACATCATACTTATTTTTATGTCAGGTGTTATATAAACATACGAGTAGCATATTATTTAACTATTACACGAGTACATATTTCTTTTGCATCTATTTTCTATATTATCTCATTGTACTTGACACAAGTTTAGTAGAGCTTCTAAGATTATTTTCGTACATGTAACAATTTGTCCTTTATAACTAATTTGAACAACTTTGCTTTTTTATATGCCATTTCTGAAACGCCCTAAATATTTGTAATGTAATGATTTTTAAAAGAATAAAGAATGGTGAAATCATTCGCCATAAAAGGTGGATTTAAAAAATGACCTTACAAACAAGGGTTATTAATGTTATGAATAATTTCAATGCGACACGACGAGCAAAATTCCAGTAGCATTTGTTTGAAGAAAATTGACTTTGTAGAGGCAGAATAAAATATCTCTCACTTTTTGCGTAAGTCACCTTTTTTAATTTATACATTCTTTGTGTTAAAACACACATTCCGACTAAAGGGAAGAGGCTTCTAAGTAGATTAAGTATGATAAGAAATACATAAAATTATGTAAATTCACCTTCTTTCAAAATCACAACAAGAAGGGAGTTTTTAGCGAACGAAAACGTTTTTCACTTGCATTTTCGGTAGCACAGAACGAGCTAAGCCAGATAGCTCCTAGAAATGTTTTAAAATTAACACATCTATGAAAATCTATAGTGAAAACTTTATCATAAATAGAATTTTTACCTATCCGAAAAAAAAGTTACATAATATTCCTTTCGACCCTTTTACGGTTATTACATTAGAGTAGGTAATAATAGACATAAATCAAGGGAATTATGTGTTATTTCATGTGTTCATGGTTTTGTTCACAATTCAAATTCTAACCTTACTACGACAAAGCCTGTACCGAGGTTAAAAATTTTATGTTAAGAAATTCATAAAAAAATTGAGAAAAGAATTTGAAGTGAAAATAGGGCATATCTAATTACGGGGAAATGTTATAGGACTAAAGAAAGAGAGTAAAGCTAATATTCAGATCAGGTCACTGAACATAGCCAAAGTCATGTCAAACAACGTATTTTTCCCGAATGGTGGTCGCCCACGGCAATATTGGGGAAATCTTCAAAACACGAAGCAAATATAATATGTCCATTATTTGTAAAAATTAACTCACTAACCATCGCGTCGCGTCGTTTCTCCGCAGGGGTAGGCAGAGAGGACGAACCGCCAAACAAATCGGTCTTCGCATTCATACATCGTCTCATACATACTCTTCTGTTATTCTGACTCTTGACAATACTTGACATGGCCCGGACTCAAATATTTGGTAGGTAGGTATATATACATATATTTAATTTGTATTTATTTAAGATCTAGCTTAGTGGGTTTTGAGCCAGCAGGCCTCTAGGCTAGCTAAGGAGTTTACCGACCTGTCACGGAGGTCGTCAAGTTCATACAACGAAATCATTACTTTATCATTAGAAGAGGAAGTCATTTGAATGAACATCCGTCACTGAGAAAAAAATATTTTCAGTGAAGACTAAAATATGGGCAAAGCTAATGGCGACAATAACGAATGTTATGTTCGTACGACAAAGCACGCACAAAAAAAAATAATAAATCATATTTTCCAGATTGCTCAATAGCACAGGCACTAATTTCATCATTTGTATAACACGCAGAGAACTTTCAGGATCCAATTAGTTAGAAGGCAATCAATCCTATTGCTTTTCACCCTGAAAAAGAAATCAGAACCATGATTCAACTTGAAGTATTTCCGTGTAAAGTTTTGAAATTTCGCGACTGCTCATAATTCGCAGTACTTCTCCAGAAGAATAAAACGGGAAACGTTTTTTTTAATACGATTGTCAAGAAAAAAATACCTACCCATGAAACTGTACTAAGCGCGGAACGGGGAAAATCAAGAACGGGGAGAGTAGACTGTTATTGTAACAGACGTCCCTTTATACCGAGAAATATAACAGAAGGTAAAAAAATAATACCTACTACAAGGATCCCTGTGTATTGAATTAAATTATTATGACTTGGTTTGAACTCAACTGACTCGAAAGTGATTCCGAAAAATAGAAAAATATAAGCATCAGTCAATCAAAAGAAATAACATGAACACTTGGTTCTATGTATTTCCAAGAAATAAACAGTTTGTAATTTTTATCATTGAAAACTTTTCAAATTCAAAGTGGCAGATCTGGTTAAGGACTGATTTCCAGAATAATATTATTGGAAAAAGTTTTCGTTATCGACGAAGTTTTAATTAGAGATGAAACGGATAGTTGTTTGGCCGGATACCGGATATCCGGCGACCTACGAGGCCGGATGGCCGGATATCCGGGTGCCGGATATTTGGCCCATTGTCTCGTTGCATGTCGTGACGAGATTAGCGCCGCACAGGTTCGGCGAACGCGATCAGATCAATTCGGGCGGTTTCGGTTGCTATCGTGAATAATCGTGAGTGATCGCGAAAATATTCTCTTTGATACGAAGAAGAACAAAAGGTATATTATGGTGCTTCAATGTCAGTATTTAATCATTTCAATAATCTCTGTGTATTGTACGATGTTTTAGTTGACTATAATTGTGATTGTGATTAGTTAATCATGTTAATTTAAGTTCTTGTAAGTTTTTCCGTTAATCATGTTAATTTAAGTTTTTCCTACAAGTTTTTAGTTTAGATATTTACTATTTATGTATTTATCATTAGAGTGAATATCTCAGAAGAAAATTTTAGTTTTTTGGAAGGCCTTATGGCTTTTTTGTAACTTTTTCGACTTTAAATAAAAACCGTCATAATTATAAGCCATTTTATTGATATTTACCTCACAAAGATCAATGTTTTGCATTTTATTACAGGAAATTATCGTGTTTTTGAATATCCGGTATCCGGCTGGATAGTAAATTTAGGCCAGATAGGCCGGATACCGGATAGTTACCGGATATACGTTTCAACTCTGGTTTTAATATTAATTACTCTTTAAGAATCTCACTTGCCTGTAATAATATCTAATTATCAATTAAGAATACAAGTACCTAGCTATTAAGACGGCTACGTAGGTTATTTTATATTTATTTTATTTTATTTGGAAAACCAACAGTTACAATAATTAATAATGTTTGATGAAGTAATGTGTAAATATTTAACCAATAATAGGTTCTCACTGACGTATATTAAACTATTTAGTGAGTAGAAAGAAAAATAGTTAAATTAGTTTATGTGGATGGGATGGTGGAAGGGAGGGGAAAGGGATGGATCTATTCCGTATAAATAGTAGCATGTATGTGTATATTTTATTTATTCATTTTAGGTTTGAAAATGTTAGGTACTATGTTAAATAAGTCGAATTCACTGTATGAAATGATAAAGATGTGTGAATCGCAGTGAATGAATGAATTTTGTTTAGATTTAGTGTTCCATTGAGGAATGTTTAAGGCGTGGTTTTGTCTGGTTTGTCTGATGGGTACTCTCAGTTGAATTCTTTCTAGTAATTTCGGGCAAACTATCATAGAGGAAGCTATTTTTTTTTTTTAAATAGTACGTCTGCCAAATTTCTTCGACTTTTCAAAGACGATATCTTGAAGTACGCGGCTGACTCTTCGTGGCTCAGATGAGGACGATAGCTCCGAAAATCAAGGTATCGTAGAAATCGGTTTTGCACTTTCTCAATCCTTTCTATGTGACATATATACTTGGGATTCCAGATTTGAAAGGCGTACTCCAGAAAACATTTATTATAATAGGTTCTTCATTTATTTATTTTCAATTGACCGCCAATTAATATTTTCTGTAAAGACATCGTTACAAATGTTTTTTTTATTCATTAGTGGCCAATAATACACGTACAATTATTACACATTCACAAAATACTTCCATGCTTTCCAGGTAGAAGATAAAAAGCAAAATAAAAACGGATTCATTTTAAAAAAAGCACCCAGAGCGCCGTGCTTCATTATTTTGGATGTCTGGAGGCCTCAGACATTGTAAGGTGACCTGAGATCAAAATGCAGTCCAGGATTTGTAAAAAAATCAGTTGACTCGAAGGTTATCGGCTTGGGGAGAACCCGAAATTCCAAGCATATACTATATTTATAGAATAGCGACAGCAAACGCAGACCATGGTCCGAATACGGACCTCGATGGGTATAAAACTGAAACGCCTTATTTTAAATGAAAACAATGAAAAAACACAGATTTAGAATCAGAAGTGTAATTTCACGCATTCGTAACGTATTCCTCAATTTTCTCTATTTTGACGCTGCTGCAAATATTTTTTAAGAGGTACATGGGTTTCGAAGGTTAGAAAACAGAATATTTTTATTTTTATATTTTATATAATACATAAACTATATTATTTAAAATTTTCAGCATATAAAAGTGCAACATTTAATCACTCGGACCCGTAAGCTAGTTTACACGACAATGTTGTTGTTTGCACTTTTATGTGCATACATTTTTTAAATATATAATTTATTTATTATACAAAAAAAATACAGAGAAAATATTCTGTTTTCTAACCTTCGAAACCCATGTTAACCCTTAATACAATATAGATATCGACCACTAACGTGTCTGAACTTTTAGCTTTTTTGAAAAGTTACTTCTTATAGGACATTTTTAAGGGGTGTCCAGAAACCAGATCCCACCAGCTGAATTTTTCAAAATTTTGGATGTGAATTTTATAAAATATTATTTAAAAACAGCACTTTTATGGACATAAAATTTTAAACAATATTATTAATTTATTTTATAAAAAATATAAAGAGAAATATTATTTTTTCTAAACTCCGAATCCCATGTAACCCCTTGACGTTTTGCTTTTTTTGATAAACTGCTTCTTATTTAATTATTTATTTTCGGGAAATCGACAGTTTACATTTTTACAGTTTGTACATGTTTGTATAGCCAAAATAAAACCAATTATGGATTTCCTCCATGTGACTTTACCTCTGATTAACAGCATAATAAAAAAAAATTAAATAATAAATTTATAATAAAGCAGTATGAGATCAAAAATTTTATAAAACAAAAGATTAAGTATATAAAACTAAAATTTACATAAAACATAAAATATCAATACATTGGTAACCATAAGAAGCCAGATTGTACATATAAATCAAATCATAACAGAATTAAAGATTACCAATAGAAATAATTAACGATAGAAACATATAGGAGTTAGGACCATTCAAAAATCGTTGAAAATGCATGGTTTGAACGCCATCAGCAAAACAAATGAACGCCGTCATGAACCGTTCAGTATACAAACTAGACAATATATTTTTTGAAAAAGCAAAACATGCAGAAATTAAGTATTTTCTTCTAATGCAGTTAATAAAAAAAAATTAAAATCGGTCCAGGTTTGGAGGAATTTATTTAGTTTTTACAGCCTAGGTGCAGTTGTCCCTTTCGCTCAGTATTCGGGGGAGTAAGAGCGACAGTGACAGCAACAGTTTGGTAAAATACCTATTCAAATTTAACTGCATTGAAATTATTCGGCGACCGAGTTTCGGGAAGTGGGTTCCGTCGAAACCTGGAGTTTCATTCTTTCGCAAAAGTTATAGACATGTTCAAGATACAAGAAGGCTATAATAGAAGAAGCATACATCTTCAATAAATACTAAAAAAAAATCTAATATATTACTCGTCGGTTCTGTTTGTGTGACCATTTATTTACGACCCTGCATTCCGAATGTGTAACAAAATATAACATACTTTTTTAAACAATATAAGTTACTTTTTAAGATTATCTTTTTACATTTGCGAGTTGAAAAAGTAATTATGCGAAATTGCCCAAATTCAAAAAAAATCACCAGGTATTTACATGTTCAAAGTAAAATGAAAATAAAATCACAGTATTTGTTTAAATGCTACTTAAGACATTTGTCGAGAGATTTTTAGTCTATTTTAAATAATTCATGCTTTATTAAATATTTTCGCTTCCGTCTGTTAATTATAATAGTGTTTTTTTTTAATTAACGCGCCTCCTCTCGTATTTATATTAATAGTCGTATTTACATATCTCTATTTCCAGGAACCATCTTCTTTTTTAACGTTTCCTACGGAGCCTGAAGTACCTACTATTAATTTACTCCTATATCACTATTATATTACATACCTACGCATCACGGTAAAATAAGTGAAAACTCATGGGGGCGTATATAATTAAGAAATAAACATTTATTTAGGGAGGGGAATAATTTATTCATTTTCAAATTGGGATTCAGAAAAACATCGAGATCGTTCATGGAATTGTTTTTATGAGTAATAATTATAAACCTTTGTAAGTATTTTTAGTAAAATTTTAAGCAGCGAAGCAAATATTTTAAACTAATGACACGAGTTTTAATAACACTTTAATTTTTGTCTTTATAATGAAAATAAAAATTCTAATTTGCTAAGCACCATTTTTATAAGCATCAGGACCCTACTAAAAATTACTTTCCGACCCATGCTATAGCCATGAAGCTTGAATGAATGCTTGACCCATGAAGCTTCTACTATGTACTGTATTAATGATGCGAAGGGTTTAGTCGATATAATTTATTCGATTATTTTAGGAACCGAAAGAAATCTACTTAAAGAGTAATAATACAAAATATATTCCGATGAATTAGCTGAAATATCGGTGTTACATAATTAGTATAACTACGATGAATTCAAGTCGACTTCACATGGAATTTTTTATTACTATCTATGCAATTTCCTACGATACAACATAATCGTATATAATATATTTCGGGGGAGCAACAAAAAAGATTGTTTATAGCCGGGGGAGAAGGTTTGGCGAATTTTGGCGTGCGATTCTAAATCCTAAACTAAGTAAATCGATTTATAAAATATTTTGAATATCAATCATTATGCTCATCACTAAAGCATGGTCGCTCTGGATGCAATATCCCGGTTACTTCGCCAGTATCGAATCAAAAGAACACTTAATTTCCGAAACTTTCAAATATAACAAATAAACTCATAAAAAGATTTGACACAAGTAAACATTTTGGAGATTTAGATGTTTATATACGAAAATTTAATAAAATTTGGGCAGGACACACTAAATAAACAATATTTCTGAATCTTCCATGTTCCTTTGATCATTGAATGTCATCTCCAGGGACAAGTTTCAATGTGGAATCAATTTAAAAACCCACGTAGTTGAAAAAATAGTACCCCAAACCTAACTGATACGTTCACATAATATAGTATTAAAGCATTCCCATTTTATTTCAGTTCTAAGAAATTTCTTGCCTAGCCGAAAACAATAATTTAAGATATCAGAATCATTGGTATATAAATATGTATTATATTCGACTAGATATTCAAAATTGATTCCTGAAATCTTTCAGTATCAGATTTTTTTTTTTTATCATGACAAATGATAAAACAGCAAATAATAATCGAATTTATTACCTTCTTACAATAGCATACATTGGGATATTACAGATTCCATTTTAATATACATATTTTATGTAATATAAGTACATACTATATAATAATGATTATGATGAAAATAATATGAGGAAACTTTATAGGGTTATCATCGTTAATAATATTAATTGATGACTTATTTGAAAATGCCGAAAAAAGGGAAAAACTAATTTAATAGGAATCTATAGTTTTACTTTTAAGTTAATGTGGTAATTTCACCACGGTCGTAAAGACTTTGAAATAATAACGTGTAAAAAAACAAATTCGAGTCAGACGAAAAAGGATGTTATTAAAATGTAATAATGTGTCACGTTGCCAAATAGCATTTGCTTTGTTTTATAGAAAAACACGCTTTGACTTATCAAATAATTGCGAGCGACTCATTGGCAATAGCCCCAGTCGGGTTGTGGATAAAAAAAGTCAGCCGCTACGGGATGTTATCGAGAAGCAGTCATCTCCGTCTCTGTCTGCTCTGGCCCAGACAATGTCACCGGAACTGTCGGGAGTCGGGAGCTGGAGAGGTGTACCGTCTGATCACATGGAATGGGAATGCAGTGTTTGAGCCAATCTGATGGGAAAAACAGACTCTTGAAATAATGCCAAGGGAATGTGCATTTCCAACCATGATGAAAAGCGAGTTTTTCTTTTAATAATATGCAATCCGCGATGAAGCCAACTTTGAGTAGGATTTCCGGAATATACTTATGTTATGTGTGTTTTTATAATGGTTTGGGAGGGTGACTGTTTGATGATGTCGATAATATCTAAAACGACAATATTATAAAATTTTCTGTTACGTTTTCAAAGCCTCGTAATTTTTTTTTTTTTAAATTAATTGGTGATGGGATTCCATAACTGTAATATTGCGATTGCAAAACCATATTACCTTTAAGAGGATTCTTTAAACCTTTCTTAGAGGAATTTTTAGAATAGTTAATATATAATGTACCATTCTAAAATTTGACTTGACCAAGTACTTTTAATAAAATGACTGGGTCAGGGGTAAAAATCATTGATTTTCGCAAACAAAGCTTAATATTTTATTGGAATTAATAAGGCTCTCTTGTTTGGTTTAATTTCCCTTGGGTTTAACATTATTAATAAACCATACAAAGAAAGGGGTATATTAAAATGTTAAATAAAGTGCTAAAGCAACACGTTAAGGCGCCGCCATCCGCATTTCTACCGATTTATTACATATCTCCCCATTTGAAGTTTATAAGCTCTTAAAAAAATATATGTTATTTTTGAAGATAATGTGGATTTGCTACCCACGCCGAAACGCAAATATATATGAAATTCCCTCGATAGAAAAAAATCGCAAAGTATGCTCCAAAAATTATTAAAAACAAGTCTGTTTCCATTATCTTACAAATTAAATTTGTGAAAAAATTCACAATGTTTCTTTAAATGATACTTAAGAGGAATATAAACGCTAGAAATATTTCGAATCTCATGCCTGCAAAATTTTAAAATCAAGTGTCTTTTTGCACGAGGCTAGTAAGCGAAAAAGTGGTTTTTATTTATTTTGTGCATAATTTTATAAGAACGAAAAAAAGTTAGAACATGGAAAACCTCAAAAATAGTCTAAGCCATAAAGGGGTATTTTTTAAAAATTGTTTCTTGTGTTACTTCATAGTTAAGTCATGAAAAAACATTTTAATGGTTTACGCTTATATTTTTTGTTACGTAGATAATAATTTTATTGTAATTCCAATAAATAGAAAAGCTTCGAATTATCCGTAGCATATTTTTTGATGTACATACTGTAAGCCGATTCATCGTAAAGATTAATCTAAATAGTATCTAAATAGGATTTCACGTACCTATATAGTCATCTTAAGATGCTCCCCACGAGATTTTTACTCTATTTTAAACGAGTCGTGTTTTATTAAACATTTTCGCAATTCTCGCATCGATTTTGACGCTTTAAATATTAGCGCTTCTCCTCTAACATTCGTAATTTCATATCTCTCCATCTTCTTCTTTTTGAGCCCGGTTGCGGGCCCTTAAGAATCTTGGAATTAGTTTTAATCAGGGAAAAGGGTAGATAAGTAAAGTATATCCATCTCCGCCTATTTGATGTGTTTGGCGTATCGATGGGAGTAAGAGAGTAAGTTACGAGACTCCAACTCTCCTGACAAACTAAGTTCTTTCACACGCTTCCAAATTGGCACCCACTGATATTTCAATGGAAGGCCATGCATTGGTCGGTTAAACAAAGCATAACAGCAAATTCAAAGATACACCAGTAGAATAGGCTATCATAACCACGCAGATATTTTTTGTTCAATTAATGGGTCGGAATGTTAGGGCGATCGTGTCGTTGAAGTCGCCTTTGAGCCAGGGACGAATTATTTCGGACTAACAAAATTAATAAAACTTAACTAAAAAGATCTGTATTCCGTTCCATGGCTAACGTTCATCGGCGGCTATTCCGGCATTCCCTTTAAGATTGCTATAGAATCATTACTCTGGAATGGAACGCACCTAAATAAAACATTTTGATGTGTACACCACTGTCCTACTGCTTGAAGTCAATGGAACTATGGCATTCCTAAATGAAGAATGTAGGCAGACGCGAGGGAAAAGGGGAGGGGAAGTAAATGGGGGAAAAGCAGGGCTTGGAAGTACCAGGCTATTAAGAAATAGTTAATAAACATCGCTGAAGTTGTTTTTTACGTTAGCTTCAAAAGTTCTTACTTTAGGCCTTGAGGAAAATAATTCCCCTTAGGAAAATGTCATCTTTGGGGGATGCTGTGTGGAGGGTTTTTTAGGAAAGGAAAGAGAGGAAGTTCTGTGAAGGAAACAGGTATGAGGGGTGAATAGGAATCTGAGGGTGAATGTGTTTTTACTTATGAATCCATCCCTCCCACTGCGGTGTAAGGCGATGTTCCGTGAGAGTTCTGCTAGAGAGGTTAGAAGGTCTCCTTCAACCATTCTCTCCCGATCCGGCTTTCCACGCTTGGCAAGATCAGGACAACTTCACCCGATGAACCGAGGCGCCCCTGATAAGTCACCAAATGTAATGAACCTCTTGGAGTGACCTTTTGCAGAGGTAGTTTCCGGCCGGCAGTACTACACCCGCCTCCCAAATAGATGTAATTTCAAATAACTATTCCTATCCCTAAAAGTGATATCTCACCATAACGATAGGAAGTTTTCTCTTTGAAACTAAGTTGAGGAAATTATTACTATTTTAGTAAATTGAATTTATGTGAAAGAATATACAAAGGCATAACGTAATTTAGGCCTATAAAACAAACTGGGGGTGACATTTAGACAAAATTGTTTATTAAAAAAAGACTAGTAAGAGCATAATTTTTTTCTTCTATACCGTTTCGCAAACATTCTTTTCACTCATCATTTACTGTTGGGCTTTTAAATAACTTAAGCCACTACTAGTTATATTGTTAATGGTCATCCCACAGGCACTGCCATGACCAGCAATGAATATTTATTGAACTTGTCGTTGATGTTTTCGCTCAATTAAGAAACAATCCTCAAAATGGATGCGACGTCTTATGCGCTCGGGCAAATGCACATGACGTTTGTGGAATAAATTACTTAAGTTTATGTCACGTTTATTACGTATGTGTTTTTTTACAATGTACGGTTCGGTTTCTCCAACCATATCTCAACAGTAAACATTTCAACATTACCAATATCAACTTAATCGAAAAAACTATAAAACAGGAAATCTGTGGTCACGAAAAAATGCGACAAGACATCCATATTTTTTAAAGTTATTTAATTAGAAAAATGAGTGTTGAAACTAGGAGCGAAGCCGAAGATAGTATTATAACTACGAGTAGGTCATAAAAATGTAGGAACAAATTTTCAGTGTTGCAAACCGACTTAAAGCTTTTTATGGTTTTAAGACGGCGAATACACTATTATCACTAATTTGCTGACAGTAAACTTGTACAATTTGTTTAAGTGACCATTACCTATCACAGAGAGGTTTAAAAACAAGTATTACTTTAACGACTGCGCTCTTTCTACCACTTCACTAATGAATTTTTGATATTTATTTTTTTCTTGCTATTTTCCCAATGTATCTGGCTTTCACCATTTAAGATGTTTTTAGACATCGATTTAATAAATGGAGGAAATGAAGGCGATTTTATAAACAGGCATGTTATTGCCAAACAGACGAATTTAATTAATCATTGAAGAAGAAGATAATAATAATAACATAAACGAAAATATGAAAGAGAACAAGACACAGAAAAACATAATTAATTTAATTAATTTCAGTGTACGTCATGACGTGCTTTCACATTGTAAATTGTGACGTTCAATGAACACAAATTTGCTGTGAATGTAAGTGTCATTTTCAAAATTGGAATCAGTTGTGTGAAAAACAATTCATACAAGTGATAAAGCAGGTACCAAAATAATTTAATTTTATTGATAGGTATTATTATTCTATATTTCAAATGTGTAGATATTTCTTTCGTTTAAATTTTTAACAGTTTTTTTCAAGTTTACTAACGTTGTTCATTCAAAAGGTAAATTTGTAATCGTCTTCTATCTAATTTGTCAACAAAAATATAATCCCAAGTACACGAAAGTGCGTGTTTTTTGTCAAGTTTTTTGAAGTGACATAAGCTTTCATATTGAGAAAATTCTTGGTACAGTAATTTATCCCTAACACCCTAATACCGTGGGTAATAATAACTAATTAAAATATTATAAAGAAAATTGAATATTAGTTTATGAAAAGCAATGATCCTGAGGCAAATATTTTATAAGCACTCAACAGCTTCAGCTTCATAAATCCTACAGTTAAAATACTCCGTAATTTTTTAACGGGTCTATGTTAATAATTATTAATTAATATAGCTATTTTTGACAAATCGAATCGTGCTATCAAAACATCTCAAAGGAACCATATACGTATTGTGTGTAAGGTTAAAATGTTATGTAATTGATTAGATCGGTAGATACCAACGTAGGTTGAGAAATTTTCAGCACCGATGAACAAAGAAAAAAGAAATAATAAAGATCCCAGCGCAGTAGTGACTAGTGTTTTCTTCGCATTCGATGTTCGGCCTTTGCCAAAGCCCGCTTTGCCATCGACGATAATAGTAGTAATAATAATATCGGAATGGGTTGTCATGTCATTTTATGAAATATGTACTGATTTACTGAGCATTAATTCCAAGGTACGAAATTAATCTTACGCTCTGTCAGACCCACGTTCGAGACTTCAGGAAAATTGATCCATTCTTAGACACCTTCTACAATGAGTACCTAATCCACCATTAGATCAGTTTGCAAACAATTAAATGGCTGAATTTAAAAAGACCTGCATCACGATGTATTTTATGTTATACGAGGTGATTCGGAGGCTCGGCTTGAAGTCGAGTGAATCGAGTTCAATGTTCACAGTGGGCACCGAATTTATTCCCTGAATTAAGCTACGCTTAATGAAAACATATAAAATTGCACGTAATATTGATTTTGAATCAATAATTTCAGTGATAGAGGTACCTAGGGTATGTATATTCAACCAGGTAGTATGCCGCTGTTTAGTAAATTATATCGTATATATTATAACCTATAACGTCCGTAATAGTATGGTGTTGTAAGTCTGGTCTTGAAAAAGCTCGGAATAAATTAAAAAGGAAACCCAGTACTTCGTTCCACAAGCGAGACATTTACAAAAAAGTGGTCGGAAAATGGGTCGTTCTACATCTACCGACATCAACTACTAATGTTCCACTTTTGTCCATTAAATTGCTCCAACGCACGGGGTTCAATTCCGGGGCTTGTTCCACAAAATTTAAACAATTTCAAAGTTAATATTTAAGTTCTTTGAAAGTTTTGTAAAAACCTACATGATTATGGACCAGTTGCTACACTGAACTGAAATCATAATAGTACCTACCTGAAAATAACTTCAACAGAATTTTAAAATTAATTTCTGCGTTTTCACAAATTCTGTGAAACAAACCTGCCTTAGCATTGATCCCCATGCGTTGGAGCACGTTAGGGAACGTACCCATACTACGTGACACTTTTAGGGGGGGGGGGGGGTCTTCAAAAGGTCACGCTCCATACAAATGAGCGGCGGGTTCCTTAGGATTTTGGTCACCGGGGGGGGGGGGGGGGGGGTTAAAAATTGCAAAAAGTTGGTCACGTAGTTTGGGTACGTTCCCTTAACCCGTTCTAACAGTGCCTCCCATTTTTCACAGAATAGTATTTTATCGAACAAAACTTTTTGGTGAGACTTTTTTGAAGCTAGTACAGACAGGTGCAGAAAATGGTTCCATGACAGTTGATCCCCGACAGTTGGCCCCTCAGCGTACTTATTTATAATATGCAGTAGGGTTAGGGAAAATGCGGAAAAAACCGCTTACCCGGCGTCTAATAAGTAGGTACAAAACATCGGCACCGTTAATAATAAATTCGTTTGATATCCATACCAACTTATAAAGCTCTATTGAAATTAGTAAATAATGCACCAAATATTATAATTTTATAATAAAATCATTTCGGGGGGGGGGGGGGATAACTGTCGGAAAATCAACTATCGGGTCACAGCATAAAATATTTGTGTTACAAATTCGTAAGTGCTCTATGGCAAATAGGCAGTTGATTGAATTATAATAGTACTAAAATGATAAAAGTGTGAGTAATATTGGAATAGAATTTCCATCACACATGTGTTCTGTTTTTATCTAAAGTGAACCTACTTAATTAAAAGTGTTGGTCTTTGACGGTATGATATTTGGCGGGAAAAAGTATAGTTAGATGAAATTTAGATTTTATAGGAATAAAATGTGTTGAGTAAAATAACAAAAAAAGAGTGATTTGAATATTTAAAAAAATAGGAGAAGAAGAGAACACGAAGAATCATTACTTTATAAAGATCCGTAAAATCATTAAAGTTTACCAGTCTGTGGAAGGAATGTAGAAGCTTCCAATATCTAATAATATCCAACTTCGATTAAAGTATGATAAGTTCCAAACTATCGTAATGCGGAGCGCGATATTTAATGCTCAAATCCCATGACCCGGGTCCATTTTATCAACCAATTTATATTAAACTTGTATAATAGACGATTAAAGTTCACATAAGTACTAGAAAAAAATAACGGTGTGTTAGAAATTACGTATGTGGGTAGGAACTACCTTAATATTCTATGGATTCTACCGGTTAAAAATAACAGTTAATCATTGAAGACAATATTAACGACTCTCAATCGAAAAAATTGAAATACACAATCGTTTTCAAATTTGGTCTTCGATGATTAAATATTACAATTTGAGATTTTACTCATTAACTTATGAAAAAAAAAATTATTATATCGTCAAATGAAATTGACAATTCAAAGAATCTGGTCTCTATAAGGCTCTCTGCTTCTAAGAAAAATTTTCACAGCACAATTTCCAATTACGTACTTGAATTGAAAACTGCACTTTGAAAGATTGGAGTTTGATCGATTATTGCAACAGACGTAATATAATCTTATTAATGTCTATACAAAATCGGGATCGTAGGTGGTCGTTGTTTCATTCGGGTTTATTCTCAGGTTTAGTTAACAGAGTTTTAATATTTTAAATGCGCACAGTAGGTATGTATTTAGTAAATTCTCACTACAGCGACTGTAAAATCTAATGGATACACTGACAAAACAACATAATACTCGCATGATAAGCATCAAGACGTCTATTAGCGTTATTTAAGAGTTTTGTGGCAATTAGTTATAAGTTGATAGGACACCGCAAGGCTATTTGAATTAAGGAGGATATTCGCAAAACACTCCAATTCAACACCCCTAAAATCCAACATAAAACTATTCGCGTATTTAGAATTATATCATTGAATGCCACAGGGTGGTTTACTTTAACCATAAATAAGGGAGAAGGAGTTGAGAAGGTTGAGCAAACTGGTCAAGATGGATTCGTTTCAGAATAACTATTTAACCATTAATATTTAACATTTACTATTTCAGAGAACTTTCTAGCACTAACTTTGATATAAAATACATACATATTATAATAAATAATTCGTTAATTAGATCTTTTTTTGCGTTGTAACTTATGGACTCTTTCTTATGTTTTTATACTTATCGTAAATTTCGACATACGAGCTTTACAAAATATTTATTAGTTCTTTGAATACCCACTTCGCTGCACATCATCAGTAATGTAGTGTAATGTGTTATAAATTATATTCTTCTTATGTAAATAGTGGATAGTTAACTTTCTGATTAAGCAATTATATTCACAAGAATCGGTAATTATGTAATGTTTCTGTTATACAGCAATTATATTCACAAGGATCGGTAATTATGGTAATCTGTAGCACAAGAACTAATATATATGCACGCTCTCTTTTATAGGCTTAAAAAAATGCTCACTGTTCCTCACCACAGCTTATGCAAGATCAAATTACAACGAAGAAGAATGCGCCCAAATAATAAATAACAACATTATTTTAAAGAAACAAGAAACGAAGAAACCTTCGGTTTCGAAACATGTCAAGCACAATTTTGATTAAATAGTGATGTTTTACAAAGTTCTTTGTTTTTATTTAATTAAAATTATTTTAATATATATATTTTATGCCGCACTCCCCATCTTTAAGGGAAATGACTGGTTAGTTTACTTTGATACTTAGGTCATTAAAATAAATATTGCGGTCGACAGCTGATGCAAAACAAAACACGCTAGTAACGGAGGGAAATTACTTATTTAATTATTCAAAGAAGTTCACTGTATAGAGAAGTAGCAAACCAGAATAATTCAGTTAATGTCACGTCTCATCCATTGCAGATTCGTTGAATGCATTTTCGGTGGGCATTTCCGTTAGAAGGCTCTCTGGGTACCAACCTGCAACAGAAGAACGTAATCGTGAAGTTCATACGTCAAACTTATCGAGACGAGTGGTTACAAAAAAAAAAAAACATATTAACAAACAATGACATTTACAAGAATGGAAACAACGACCGAATTTATATCAATGAAAATCTCACTAAAGAAAAAAAAGATCTACTATACATTACAAAACAAAAAATGAAAACAAAATTTAAATATATTTGGGTACAAAATGCCAAAATATTGATAAGAAGTGAAGGTGATGGGAAAATTATCCATATAAAAAATGAGAATGATATAAACAAATACATTTAAAAAAAAAAAAAAAAAAATCAAAATTCCTTTTGACTCGGAACAGTTATTTTATCAGTTACTAAATCCACGTCATGGAAGATACGACACCATTTCAAACTCACAAATTTATCAAGAGCTATAATTTGGATAACTGGATAAACGATAAAAACATCAAAATGAGGTTTGTGGCTATTCATCTAAATATAAGATCGTTGAAAAAGAATTTTAATTCATTTATTGCACAAGTAAACGACGTTCTGCAGTTTATAGATGTAATTTTTCTAACGGAAATAAATATTAAAAACGAAATAATACCTATGTTCAATATACCAAACTTCACATCGATTGCAAATACTCGAGAGAATAGAAGAGGAGGGGGATTAATCATGTACTTAAAAAACCATCATACTTTTAAGAAAACAAACATTTCTTTTAAAAGCTGCGAGACAATATCTGGAGAAATCACCACCGTTTATCAAGATGTCATAAATATACTTGCAGTTTATCGTCCGCCGAGCAGCAACAAGAAAATATACTTGAAGGAACTAAAACAAATATTACAATTAACTTCATCTGATTCAAACTACTTGTATTGTGGTGATATTAACTTGAATTTATTGGATACCAAAAATAGTGTAATTACAGAATATCAAAATCTACTCAGTGAAAATGGTTTAGAAAATGTAATATTAGATGTGACTCGGGATGAAATTTTAAACGGAAAAAATGTGTATTCATGTATTGATCATATTGCAATTCGCAACCGTAATAACACTGTATTTTCATGTATTGTGACTAACAAAATATCCGACCATTATATAACAGGAGTTGCAATAGGTAAAGAGGTACTTACAAAGGATTTAAATAAAAAAATTGAAATTATTGATAATAAATTGGTATATTCGAAATTAAAACTAGTAAATTGGGGGAAATTATTACAAACTGAATGTCCTTCAGAACTGTACTATAATTTAAAAAATATTTTTGATAATATATATGCTTCCTCGAAAAAAGAAAAATTATTTGAAAATAATCTTAGGCACAACAACCCATGGGTGACTGAAGAAATTAAGAACATGATTAAAAAAAGAGATTATCTTTACAGAAAATGCAGGAATATCCCAAATAACCCGGTATTTCGTTTAGAATATACGCGATATAGAAACAAAACAAACAAACATATTAATATTACTAAAAACACGTTCCATAAAAACGTAATAAATAGCTTAAACGGCAATCCGAGGAAACTCTGGGATGAAATAAATAATCTAATAGGTAAACCTAAACAAAATTTAGATAAAATAATCCTTCAACATATGGGAAGTCAAGGAGATACAAAGTTTTTATGCGATAAATTTGCCACAACATTTGTAAATGAAATAAAAGACATAAGACATAATTGTACTAAAAAATTCCTAGATCGTAACACGTATACAACTCCTGCTATTATGTCGATGAGATTTAGACCTGTATCACAAAAAGATGTTAAAAAAATTATTAATGATATGGATGTTAAAAAATCAGAAGGCAATGACCAAATAAGAATAAAAGACCTGAAGTTAATTGCTGATAATATAATCCCAGTACTGACTAAACTAATTAACCTTTGTGTTAGTAAAAGTATCATGCCTGACGAACTTAAAACATCCATCATCAGACCTATATATAAATCAGGAAACCACAAAGATTTCACAAACTATCGACCAATAGCGATTCTCTCGTGTATTGATAAAATTATTGAAAGGGCTATCTTTAATCAAATACAAAATTTTATAGAAAAAAATAGAATCATAAATCCCATACAGTACGGATTTCAAAAACAAAAAAGTACTACACAATTACTTTCTAAATTCACTGACCATATAAATTGTCATTTGAATGAAAAATATTATGTAGGCATAATTTTTATAGATTTTAAAAAGGCCTTTGACACATTGGACCATGAAACATTACTAAGGGCAATGGAGGAATGTGGTATTAGAGGTCCTTTAAATAAATTTTTTAAAAATTATTTGTTTAATAGAAAAATCAAAGTTAAAATTGACGGAATTTTAAGTGATGAAATGTTGGCAAACACTGGGGTAGCTACGGGATCGATATCGGGACCTACGTGTTATATTATGCAAGTAAACAGTCTACCAAACGTAATAAAACGTTGTAAATGCTACATGTTTGCAGACGATACTTGCATCATATGTGCTGACAAAAATCCACAAAAAATTCAGGAAATTTTACAAACAGACCTAAATAATATAATAAAATGGTCCCACGACAATGGCATTATTATCAACGCAAAAAAAAACCAAATACATGCTTATACATTCACCACATGCAAACTGTCAGGATAAGGAATTGCACATTAAAAGTCATTCATATGATTGCTTACACACAAAAAACCAATCCCTGCAGTGTAATTGCCCAAACATAGAAAAAGTGTACCAATATACATACCTTGGTCTTACAATAGATGTCAATTTTAACTGGTCAATTCATATTGAAAATGTATGTAATAGATTAAGATCTATATTAGGGAAATTTTATCACCTAAAAAACTTTGTTAATAAAAATATATTATACTGTACATATAACGCATTAGCAGAATCAATTATAGGATACGGAATAAATAGTTACGGATTAACGTACAAAACGTACTTAAATAAAATAGAACAACTACAAATCCGTTTCCTAAAATTGATATCAGGCAAAAAAAAAGTTCAATTATGTGATGGCGATTATAAAAAAATGTTCTCCTTGTGTAATGTGCTCTCTATACATAGTAGGGTAGATTACCAATTAACTCTAGATGAATTCTGGAATACAGAATTCAAAAAACCTGTAAACCATAACTACCCCACTAGGCATAGAGAAGCAGAAATGTTTATTATTAATAAATCTCAAAATGTATACGGTGATAGAACAAAAAGGCATAAAATTCCGCAAATATTTAATGCATTACCTGAAAATATTAAAAACGAGACATCATATTCAAAAATCAAAACTAAAGTTAGATCATTCTACTTCAATAGAATATGAAAACTAAAATATTGTATAAAAATACCTAAATCTATGAAAAACAAATAATATTTTGATCGAATAGGTATAGACCTAGTTCTTTTAACCATTGTTCAAAATAAAATTTATGTTACAATAAGCATTATAATAATTAGTTAAGTATTTTAATATTAAGTATTATATTATTAAATAATTACTATATATGTATTAAGCACCAAGATATCAAACATTTTATATGTTGTAAGTAAATAAATTGGAAAAATGAGAGATTTCTTACAATCAAACTGATTGATCAGTTTTGTAAGATTTAAGTAAGAGAAATTATTGTACAATTAATAACTAAATAAACATATAAAAAAAAAAAAAAAAAAGAGAACATAGTGTGAGTGGAAGGGTCATAGAATATTACGAGAACCTACTTAACTAATGCACGAAATATGCTAATGCGAATCGTAAGTGACACCACGTATCAAGCAATGGCAAAAATATGGAAATCTGAGAAATGTATAATAGAGGAACTATTTCATACAAATTCATAAAGAGACTTGTTCTAGTGTACTAAGAACTTATGTATTGATGAAAATAAACTTTGCTTTACTTGTGCGTCAAAATGGGGTTCAGTTAACTAGGTCAACTAGGTGACCTGCTCCAAGGTGAACAAAACTAGCTTTTAAGGTAACTTACAAGGTGTTATATTCAAGTACTGAGTGTTTATTTTGCTACACATATTCACACATTAAAATGATTGCTTGTTTTCTATAAAATCATGGAGCTATGGATAATTCATACATTTAATTAGTGGTCGCTATCGTTCAAATAAATAAGTATCACAGAACCAACTCGAATCAACAATTTTTGTTCCGACTGTAAAAATAATACAAAGTTCTGTAAAACAAATATCAATTCGAAATAGGATTTACAAACCAAAGTGAAAACATGGACAAGACAAATTACCATTAATTGTTTAAATGTATATAAATCTATCAAACGAAAATGCTTTACTTAACTGAACAGGATTATCAAAATAAACAACGGCTGATTCCGGTTGGAGAGGCACGTAATACGGACAGAAAACATTCGCGGCTCTACTTCTTCTTACCATAATGTTGGCAGAGCTTGGCAGTCTCCATCCTCCCGAAATAAATAATGTCTTTTCAAATTGCGCTGACAGTGTTTTATTTATTTATAATATACAATTCCGAGCACAAATCTAGACAAGAATGAATGAACACGAATAATCCCACTGAAAGGTAAAACGGCATGAAAAAAAATAATATAAACTTGTGCGTTGAGAAGTATCAAACAAAGTTATGTCTTAGGACTTGGGGATATCGTATTAAATGCAGAAAAGCATTTACAAATGTCCAAATCCAAATTTGTTTGGAAACTAATAACTTTTGGAAGAACCCCAACAGAATATTGAGGGATTTGACGAGTTTCCTCAAGTTCGCTCGGTTACAACTTTTCAGAAGAGCCAGACAACGTTGCCAGGTTTTGCTAAACCTTCAGATCGTTTAAATGCGATTTAAACGTTTTTCAAGCGTCACATCCTAAACTTTTCACGCTCACAACCAATAATTACTCTGCAACGCCGAAATTTTAAAACAAGTCAAACCAGTACATTTTTATAGTATCAAAATTATGTACCTACTTCCGAATTTTTTAGACGCCACGATCAAACAATTTTAGGCGCCATGTTGACCTGGGAACCACGGAATTTTCGAACCCAGTTTTAAGGAATTCTAATACATCACTATCACTGTGTTGGAGAATTCTTTGTGAGAGAGGAATTTAAGTAGCATCTATTTTATATATCGAAATCAAACGAGTAAAATCGAAAAAGATCCGCCGACGTATAATACGATCACAAGAAAGGAATGTGCTGATTTCACGAAATTTCAATAAACTTAAGCATTCACACAAATCACCTTGCATGTGAGTATAAACCGAGTTTGTACAGAAGTGACTTCTCGCTTACATAAAATAAACAAAACAAAAAATTGCGAAGTTTGCAAGCGGCACAGGAGGAGGTTGAATCACCGCATCGGTTCAACGCCCAGCACAGTTTTCACTCGCTGTTTGATAATAATGACTGTAAAAACATTAATGTCCATAAAAGCGTTCTAAGACGTGTTAAGCGTTTTTGATAACCTGCGCGGCGATGCAAAACAAAGTGTAAACAAGATAAAGAAAACAGGACCTTGGCTTCATTGATTGAAGCATTAATTTTATGTACGTAGGTATGTATCAAGAGTTGATTGGCATGCATAATGTATTTTGAAAGAATAGGTAGGTACACCAAGAAAATTATATATCTAGTATCTAAAAAATATAACAATATCTATTATACCAGAAATAAAGATCCAGTAAAAACATCTCATATTTATTTTCATAGGCACTGAGGGAAATTATTTTCCTCAGAGCCTCCTGTGCTAATGTAAAAAAATAATCAAGATATATGTATTCACGATAACAACAAAAAACATTAATACGTCAGTTATGACAGATTGTCCGGAGATCAAACTAATGATTGAAACCTTATTTTTTTTCACGTATTCTTTTGGATAGGTAGATAAAAAATCAGTATAATATTTAAAAATAGTGATTTATTTCAGCTTGCTACTGACATCTTCGCTGTACACTATAGACTATTTCTTGGATATTTATGAGCACGGTCGTCAAAAACGACAATGTGAAACAAAGTAATACAGTTTTTAAATCATAATTATTATAACAATGGAATTCCATCGCGAATTGTCATCAATTTTAAAGCAACTTTTTAATATCGCAAAAAGATTAAGAATTTTCGTTTTATCGTTGTTGTTCGTTATCAGTGAACAAATAAGTCTACCATCAAATAAATATAAAATTGTATTATTTGCTGACCGCCTGCAAACCAGAACAGGTGATAGATGCACCATTGCCCTCGATTGAAAAACTACACCGTCAAGTGCGGAATGGTACAGCGGTAGACAGGCCAGCCGCCGGCCATACCGTTGGCTGATTCACCGGAACGTCTCCGTGCGCCACTAATGTTGGTAACGACTCTAGCAAGCTCTGTCTCTGTACTCTATCTCCATAGGACGTAGGACTCATCTCATCAGTCGGTGTAGTTATTTGGGTAAGTTAAAACAACGCGGCTAGACGTTCCGCTTTGCTACTTGCGTCTTCCTTTTGGTGGCCTGAAAGCTCACACCCTCTTCTGATCGTGTGTCTCTGATAGCAATAATAACTTACGCCTTTTAAATTAAGCGAAAATATCGGAATATCTTGTTTACTTTAGTTGATATATGATCATTCTAACAGAAATACCGGTCTAGGTAAAATTATATAAAATAATAAAAATACATATTTCTATAGATGATTCTAGATTGCACGATGTTCACCATACAGAACTGTATGATTAAAAATCACATAGTTAACGGTAAGAAGCCTAGCTCAGTAAGAAGCCTAGCTTAGTAAGCTTAGGGGTCGTCCATTAATCACGTGAGTCTCGAAAGGGGGGGGGGGGTTCGGAAAAAATCCCGAAATATCATAAGGGGGGGTGGGGTAAAATGAGATATCACGTGTATTTATTTTTCGGGATAATTCTGAAAATTTCAAAATATATGGTACTAAAAAAATACACGTGATTTGAGGGGGGGGGGGGTTAGTCTAAAACCTCACCACATATCACCACGGGGAGGAGGGGGGGGGGGGGAGGTTAAAAAGTTGCTAAAAAAACATCACGTGATTAATGGACGACCCCTTAAAGTAAGACGCCTAGCTCAAAACAAAAATAAAAATAAAAAATATTTTTATTTTTAACTTTATGAGTAAAACTTCAAATTGTAATGTTTAATTAAATGAAGTCAATATTAGCGAAACTCAATCGAAACTCTGGAGACAGAAAAATCATAAAAAGATATTGGCACCTGTGGGACCCAGACCTTTGGACACCTTAGCTCAATGGTCAGAGCTGTGGCCCGGAAGCCGTAGGTCCTGAGTCCCAGAGATGCCAATATCTTTTTATGATTTTTCTGTTTCCAGAGTTTCGCTTATATTGTCTTCACTTAATTAAATAAATATAATTACTAACTAAAAATCCGTCAGCTCCAAAAAGACAAATCTTATTTATTTGTGCTTTTAAGCACATAACATCTTTGGTCTCAGATTGCAAGTAATGACTGTAAACCGACATCCAAAATAAACACTGTTTGTACTAGTACCTACAACACGGCACATTATAGTCTGAATATGTCTGCCCACTGACAGACATGACAGACACATTATTTGAAATTCCAATGAATAAGATAGCATAGTGAATTTCCGAAGTAAACAACATAGAGCTGCGCGTCTGTGAGTGTTTTCACACCGTTCGCCGGTTCTTGCTGCTAAGCGCTTTGTCTTTCGTTGCTCACCCATACCCATTGATCTGAGATTGTACGAGCACCTACCTACTTCAGCTCTCATGTTCTTATGCTTGACGTGTTATTAAGGCGAATACATTTTTACTAAGTTCGAGCCAGCACAAAAATGTCAATCAATCTAGCTAATGGTAATAAGTAATAAGATATTGATAAGGGTTCACTTCGTAGGTACTTTGATTTGGCAGATTATGTGACTCGGTACAAAATAAATCGGATTTATGACTGACTACATTTATTTCATTCTGGCAGGGGTAGCTCGTGGCAATGAAAAAGCTGAAAGTCTTAATATAAAGCGATATACATATTTATATTAAGCTCGAGAAAACACAATAATACCGAATGGTTGAGTTTTAACTAAAGACAAAATACTTTTTAAATATTCATCTAAAAATATTACGAGTAAGTATGTCCGGGAAGCCTTAAAAAAAGTATAAAGAAGGTCTCGTCAAAAACGTAGCTTTATATTTTCATCAGATTTTTAGTTATACAGTAAAAGTTTCATGACAAACCTTTTTGAAAGTTAGTATTAACTTGGAAGGAGGACCCTATCTGAAAGTTTTCATAGTACACAGAAACAGCACGAGCAACCCTTTTGAAGTGCAAATACGCCCAATATCAAAAGAATATCTGATGACGACAAAAATAATACATCGACTTCCAATTTACGCTGAACAAAACTATCATGTTCTTATTGGCTCGTTATAACCAATACCAAACATATTTGCTGAATTGAATATATTGGCTTTTCTACCCCTCTCACTTCTCACTAACACATTGTCATGTCACTGGTGGAAATTGAAGAGCGTCATCTCAATATTCAATTATTAATTGGGCTTCAGTTACAAAAATACATTTACCAGACACAAAAATTAATAAAACATAGCGTTAACAATGACTTACTATTAGATGAGTCCCAAGTATTTGAATAAAAGAGCAAATTAATTGGTATGGGTTCTTCCTCGTATAATTGCTGATTTCCGGCTTACCGTGAAATGCTTTTGTCTTTGTCCACATAAAGAAACCGTAGAAATTTGTGTTACATCATTGTTTATTTCTAGCGTCAGTAAAGTTCAGTCACGATACAAAATAACCCGAAAACGGAAAAGCAGGTATTTGTGTTACATTTTAAATCGTTTCGAGCGACTTCATTTTAATTGAAACTGTACATCTCTTGAATGAGAAATATGTTTTGTTTTGACCTATAAATTCTTAAGCTTTGTAATGCTATTTAAAAGTAACGTGATGTAAAAGGGCGTTTTTCCATGCATAATTCAGGGAGGCAAATGGTGTGATTGTTATTGTACTTGTTGTATGTGGACACAAGAATGTTCTGACGGTATGCAAGGGAAACATTTCTGAACCTGTTCGAGGGGTTGATCGAAAAAACGGAATTTTAATTATTTGTGTTACTGGAACGGCCGCAGTCACGGATTTTTCCACGGCAACCGATGTTTACGTTAAAGATAAACGATAAGGATTTAAAACAGACACAAAAAAGCGTAACAAAATCTTAAAAACCAAAAATGGATTAAGACATAATATATACCTATATACAATAGCAAAGGAAATAAATTAATTGAAATGAATGAAGCAACTGAAAAAACAAATAATAAACCCTATCAAAGGAAACCAACGAAAAAGCACCACCATAGAATATGAACCAAATAATGTATTGTACAATTTACTCGGACCGAAACACTCTTTGAAACTTAGAAGATTAAAAATTCATGGTTTACAAGTACATAGGTATTCTTGGAAGAGTTCCGGCACACTTTATAAACTGGGTTGAAGCTGTTAGATTGTGATAACTTCTCGCGTAGGTATATCTTTGTACGAGCATCTTGAATCTTCACATACCTACGGCCCTTAAGAGGGCATTACCAGAGAAAACCAGAAATACGTCATTTTCAAAAAAGTTTTTAGACGTATTGACTCTTTTCCACAAAAAATTATAAATGGATTTCGAAAGATTGTTCTTTTATCTAGCATTCGTATGTAAAAAATTTTGAGAAAATTTTTTAATTTTTAGTATAATAAGGTTATTCCATAGGTCGTTGGCAGATTTGTTCAATTTTCAAAAAAGTTTTTGTATTATACCACACCCATTTCAAATAATAAAATCATGCAGTAAAATAAATCAATACATTATTATATTTTAGTTTCAATAAAATCATTAAAAAATATGTACCTACGTACATGTGTTTCTTGGCGAAAATTGGTCCGTTTGTGTATTTATTTGCGCCCTTACAAACTAATATATTTCAGATTTTTTTAACATTCTTATTAAATTTAGACATTATTGAAAAATGATAAATACTTATAATCAAAAAATAACTACAAAAAGTACATTATTTTAATAGTTTTATCATCACGCCTTTCAGCATTTTTGGATGAAGGTATAAATTAAAGCTAATTTGAATTGAAATAAATTCGATATTGAGTTATAATTTAAAAAAGCTGGTACGGAGAATAATTAATCTTTCTCATTGTAACCGCCCTGCACGATCGTAAGAACAACTTTCGACGAAATGTGGATTTTCGTCCGCTGGCTGGTTAAACGCTCTTAATGCTTAAAATCGATAATGAAGACACAACCATAGTATCCATAATGTGTACATTCACCTATGCTTAGTTATAACTTTAATAACTCTTTTAATTTCTAATTGCTCCGTTTAAGTGTAATATGTATATGAAAACAGTTTTGGATTAATTGACAGATATACATATTAAACGAAAGATTTTAAAAATAATGCCGCGATTCGCTTTATGAAAAACTCACGCCACTCTCCGTAAGTAGGAAACGAGGACAGAACGTCGCACCAATGTCTTGCTACACACATTCCTTACTTCATTCACAATCATATATTGTTTCATAATACTATTATACCCACCTTTACATTACCCCACTCGTGTTTTATTAACTTGATCGTGTTAGGTCTTTTTGGATTTCCTGACATCTTCGTCATAATATTTTACTGTTGTTAACCTTCATGAACTTAACTTACTTTTTAGGTTCATAAATCCTACATCCTGTTACACTTCTTATGTTCTATATGTACTAACCATCTATGCGCTAATTATAGAAAGCTAATTGCCTGTTAATTATTATTGAATGATGACGACGCGGCAAAGTGTCGGCTTCGTGACTATGCAAGACCGTTGCATTTGTCCGTTTAACGTTTAACCTGTCGATCTATGCAAGCCCTGCATAGAAACGAGGGTAGTTATGAAACCGGTCATTTCAGAACCCGTTCACCAGGATGAGTACCTATCGAGAGCGAGGCGAGAGATACATACACGTAACACATACACAAGTGTACACATACACCCACGGATAAAACTTAATTTCAAACACTCGGTAAAAAGAAGAGTGCATAGTTCACAACGTGCTTAACGGGGTGTCTACTGTCTAGTCTAGTGCCTCGGTATCGCGCTCTGGGTTAATGTACCTATAGCTAGAATGTACAAACCCTGTTTTAATCCGTTCGAAATGGCTATGTATGATATTTTTTAAGTACCCACTTACGAGTTTTCAACGAGATAAACATTAACTATTGTGTTGTAATTCGAGTGTAAAAGGGAAGCAGGATAAAGCCTGGTAAAAAGAACGATGCAGCGCACAGCGCAGGCCAAATTACCTTTAAATTGACTGGTAAATTCCGGGAACACTACAACCGCTTACGCAGGTACAACTTTTCATAGAAGGTCGTAAAGAGTCTTGTAAAGATTTTGCTTTGAAATAAAATAAAATAAAACTTATGCTCCTGTAAAAATGTGGTATGCAGGTACCTCAATTCTGATTTAAGTCATAAAGGGGTATTTTTAAAAAGCTACATTTTTATAACTGTAATAACTCCCGGTAAGTGGGTTAGTATAGAAAAAGAGCAAAATTACGGACGTATGTATCAGTAGATTCTTTATCGCGGTCGCGTGTATTTCAGTCATAAAAGCCCTGGAATCGGTAAAATCTCGACAGCCCACTTGCCCAGTCCACACTCGTGAACTTGCGCCGCGACTATATTTTTAATCAAGGAAATATGACCTGTTAAAAATCGTCATGAAAATAATATTAAGAAGTGAAAGGTTGGCGTCCTAAAAATTTGCCCACGATGATGATAGTAATGATGTTTAAATTATCGGTTATATGTTACGGGTTCATTTCAACGGCTGTTGTACGTTCGTGATAAAAAAACAATAATTAATTGCATGTTCAATTTACGCGAACTCGTAATACGCCTTTTTATAATATTAAAAACAATATCGAATAACGGCACACGATTGCAGGAGGGTAAATATTAAAACGTGCAATGCATTTCAAAACAATTTCGTTCAATAAAATGCATACGTATCGTAAATATATAGAAAGTATATAAAGTATATCGTAAATATATAGAAAAAAATATTATTGTTTTTATACACTACTTATTACCTTATTTTTTACCTTTTTTTAAAATTTGACTAACATTTATATTGTTATTCTTCATGTTGTTGTACTATTATAAGTATGTCAATTATGTTAATGGCACGATTTGTGCCGTATATGTGTAAATAAATAAATAAATAAATAAAGCTTTTAATCTGATGGCAGACGTAGCAACTTCTGCCGTGATTTCTAATTTCTAATACTTTGATATCAAATTACTTTTTGCTATATTAATTTGCTAAAATCGTAAAAATAATAATAAAACTTATTCAGTTTACATTTCTTTTGAGAATAGTAGCTCTTTTTCAGTAAGGTAAAACCACTTCCATTATTTAAAACCCATTATTCAAAATACTAATTTCGGTTGTGACTCTGTAACTCCAATCTAATAAACTCTACAACATAAGTGAAAATGAAAATAATTTAAAAAAACTGATAGTGTAAATAATTTTTAAAATATGTAACTAACTTTAAGAAATGGCCAAGATCCACCCTTAATGGGTGAAAGCCAAATAAATAATTAAAAAAAAAAAACATTTGATTTAATTGTGTTATCATTGTCATTTTCAAAATTGAAAGTTTTTGTTTAGAGAAATCAGTACCTACCTATATATCTATAATATAACATTTTTAACCGAAAATTATTTTAATTGCCATTTTAAAAATTTGAACTGATTTGTCGAGAATAGGGTCGTCTCCTACAAAGATATTTCATATTTTTTACAAATATATCATGTTAATTGGAGCATGCTGGTGATAGTAGTTAAAAGTACCGATATTTACGGCCGGCCGAAAAGCATGTGACATCGCGGTATATATGCGGCGGTAGGTACTGCAGCAATGACCGAATCGTCTCTCGTGTGACTTCACGAGACACCATTGCATACTGCTTACTAACAACGTAAGCAGGGACTCTGGAGGTCCAGAACCGTTCAAAACAAATAAATGTAGTTTCGTTTAACAAAAAAAATTTAGAATCTTGCGAAAGCCTTGAAGGAGTAACCATCTGTTACTTATACCAGGGCGGAGTAAGTGATGGATAACCTCCAAATACACCATTGCATACGTTTTACTAAAGTTTACTTTGAAAGCTAATAACCTCGTTATTTTTGGAGATATCGAAAAACATTTTTTTCTCTTGTTATTAACTCTTTTAATAAAAAACCTCATTTTCATTTAAAAAAACCTAGGCGACAGACCATCCCGTGATTTTTCACGTTTCCGTGGCGCAAGTTTTGTAATAAAGAAAACTTTAGGTTTAAAAAGCACGTTTAAATGACAATAATTTAATCATTAAATACATGACCCTATAATAACATTGAAGACCCCACTGTTTGCTCCTACGTTACAACAACCCTATAAGACGACAATATACCGTAAAATATATTCAGAATCTTAACGACGTAAGTAAAGAAGCCGTGAATACAAATTGCGACTCGCGACCCGTGTATTGGACAGAACTACTGTCGAATTTGCCGTATCAAAGAAAAGAAGAAGACGAAAAATAATGTGGGAATCTTAACGACGTAAGTGAAGAAAGCGTGTAAACAAATATACGCCACGGCACGGCGTATTGGACGAACGTAAGGTCGAATTCACCCTAGCAGGCCTGGAGATTGGACCTTTCCGCCGCGTTCATTTTAATTAATTCTGAAGAACGTATACAAATATTTAAAATGTGTCTCCATGTTGTCCTCCCGAAGTTATTATTTCATCGTCTAGAAAAATAAAATCTGGTGCTTACCGCTAACTTTATAGTTGAAAAACGGGTTATAAAGTTTTAAAATCGCTGTAACTACGTAAATTAATGATAAGGTACTGTTTTTATTTATTTATTTGTTTTTTTTTACATGAGCTCCACACAGGAGGCCCTGAGCAAAATAATTTCCCTCAGGGCCTATGTCATCTTTGGTGATGCTGTGTGGAGGGTTTTTTTAAGGAAAGGAAGGAGAGGAGAGTTCTGGGAAGGAAAAGGGTTTAAGGAGTGGGTAGGAATCTGGGGTTCAGTGTGTCTTGGTCATCATCATCTTGGTCATCATCATTAACCTAAAATATAAATAACTCGCATCCCTTGTGCGGCATGGAAATAAAAAAGTTATTATAGTTACGAATTCGCCGGAAATGATTAAAATGTGAGTTTTGAGCAAACAAAAATTATTAGGGTTGGGTACCACCTTAATTAGATTTCACAACAAGTTCATACCAATTTGCCCAGTTCTACGAAACATAAAATGAAACAGGTTTGGAACCTCTTCCAGAAAGAGAACTAGAAGAGTATTTAAAAAATTCTACTATCCAATTCGAATCACAATAGTTTGAAGCAGTTACACGCCGTAGTTACATTGAATTTAAAGCCATTAAATTTAACATCACCTATAAAATTACCATATTGTGAACCTTTCCACAGTGCCTGACGTAACAAAAATAAAAATGTTCTCTGTGGGTACCTCTGCTTCAAAAGGTCCAGGAGAAGAAGCTAGAAGTAGTAAGCAGTATGCTTTCCGGGTTTATCAGGTGAGGCACTTACAAAAATCGGGAGGCCAAGATTTTTTTAATTATATTCAGAGATGTAACCGACGCACAGTGGAGTATTTTACCCCGAAAGTTGATCAATAGGTCTACCACAGAAAAAATGTTTCGTAATAAAAGGTATTTTAGAGGAATGTTTTTATATTTTTTCACTAATCAGATATTAAGTTCAACAAAAGATTTATTTTCATTTTTTTATTAATTAATGAAAAAAATGTGAATGCCCGCTGTTGCAAAGACTGAACGCTATATACACTAATTATGTGGAAGTGTTAAGTCAGTATTTATTTATTTTAAAAAGTATTCGATTTTTCTATTCCCGGCAGTCCTTTAATTTTAAATTAAACTTAAATGACGGAGGGGGCCCGCAGACTTTAGTTGCGGAGATAGTTGCGTTGCACCGTTGAGGGATTAAAAAGTCATTACGGTATATGGACTTTTGGTTGCGAGACTGTTTTGAATTTATGTGAATTTTGGAATAGTTATCCAACTGTCGCCGCGATTTGAGTCTCGGAGTCCGCGGATGCCCTAAGTGATTTTTCGGCAACTCTTCATCACTTTTTGGAAATTAAGTGATTTGTTGAAGACTATGTTCTAAAAACGTTCTCTTTTCATCAATATTTCCATTTGAACTTTGTTTCATAAGATGTGATTTTAGATTTTCACGGCCAAAAGTATTTTTTTTATTTGTTTTTGGGGTGTTATGCCGTGTTGCGCTACCTCCCCTTTAGCCAACGTTTCGGACAGCGTAACAGTGTCCATCATCAGAGCAGATGTATTCATAAACTCGTAAATGGAATCTCCGGAATATGTAACAAAAACTAATATGTAAGATTAAAAAAAAACCTTTCATGACACCGAAAAGTTTAAAGTGATCGTAAATAAAATGGCGCAAAATGCGGACAGTTTTTCTAACGAAAATCCCATCAAGAAAAACAAATTTTACGGTAGCATCAAAATTTAACTCGAATAAGCTCGCATGGTTAAATGCTTTGATGTTTATGCAGAAAAAAAATTAACACTTGAAATGTATATTTCTGAACTCTGAACAAGAAACTCTGCTTTTCAGATGGATGGACTCTGCTTTGTAAGGACAAATAAACATTTCTAAAAATTGTTACTTTGAAAAATAAACATTAAAACAAACCAAACGTGCATTAATTTTTTCATTTAGGTTCTTACGCAATAAATATTAAACAGGGGGGGAGGGGGTCGGCCTATTCTTATTTTTTCTTATATTAGGGGGGGGGGGGGTCGAAAACTAGCAAAATTCGTCTTACGTAATAAATGAATGGCCCCTAACAAAGTTAGAGTTTCCGACTTATGGCCAATTTTCTTCATAAATATTGTCGTCTGTGCGACGGTAAAAAGCGTTCCAGTAGTCGCCCACGCTCAAGTTCTATGCCTGTGTTGCCGCACGTTGCCTCATGTCTGAAGCGGACATGTTGATAATAGTTTGATAAGCAACGAAGAAATATAAATTATAAATATACTTCTGGAGAGGAGCAGCGTCCATCTTGTCTTCAAGGCACATCATAAATACTTATTCTTTACCAGGCGGGAGAGGTCGGGCAGGGTCAATAAAGCGTTATCTTATTGCTTATTTTTGTATTCCGTGAAAGATGGACTTACTTATTAATAAATACTTCTTTCAATTTATTTATTTGTACATAACGTAAACACCAGTTCAATATGCGTCTGCACGTCAACACATCTACAACCTCGTTCAGGTACTTATATAAATATATATTTATCTGATCGAATGGAGATAGCCCACACAAATCGGAACGGTTCTCGAATAGTTCCACGATGTTATCTGGTCAGTGTCTCGAATAAATTGGAGTTAAAAGATGTGTTTTTATTTCATATCAATCGACCTACGAGATAACGCTCACAATGGCGTTGACCCATTTCATAAACATTCTAAAGTCAAGCACAATGCCTATTCGTTGGTCGATTACTATAGATATGCACGTGAAACGTTAACATTTCCTAGAAATGTGTTTACATTTATTAATGAATGGGGTACTTTGGTATTCCGAACTACACATAATGCTACCGATTCGATCGAATATATTATGTTTATTGCTTGGTTATCTGTGAAATCTTTCAACGGCTGTTGGCTACACAATAACTGCACTTCCGGGACATCATTATAGTACCTACCTAATATGGACAGACAGACGAAAATAGTTTTATGGCTTAATGTCACCATTAAATGGTTCTCAAGGTATGAGAGAAACAAAATACCTACACATACGAAATTCTTAATTAAACATTCGTAAATGATCAGCATTTTTTTATTTGAAGTAAAGATTTTTTAAAGTTACACAGCGCACTTTAGTGTGTCATTACATTTAAAAGATTCGAAGAAACAAATCTCTCAAAGCCCTGACTTAAATAAAATTAATAATGTCAATTAATCTGAACTTTACATTGTTATTAGTATGCATGCGCGACGAGCACCGCCGGCGCCGGAGCCGTTACTTGAATACGATTCGTGCGAAGATTTCATTGGTGAGATAGAAATCCATCACTCGAGAAGAGATAGACAACTGATAAAATAATTTATTACATAGAGAACAAAAAATAACTGAACGAAAACGATAAAAATCATTACCAAAAATAAACTGACTAAGTTATTACAAACAGAATGTAGACATCGTTATTTCGTTTGTAGCTCTGCGGTATTTTGTTCTCAGAATTAACCAAAGGCTAAGGTGGTGGTGAAATGGAATCCGATCCTGATTCTACACTACACGAGAACAAGGGTACAGGTAGGGTACAGGGTACAGGTAGGTACAAGCACAGGGGCAGTTTTCGACGCTGGGAACGCATAGCTTGTACCCAAGCATGTTCAAGGACCTTCTCATAACACAAATTAATAAACCAAGAATATTAGGATAAATGTACGCGGAGCGTACAGGTTGGTTGATTTACAGACCATTATTCGAGCATGTTTAGAGTGCCCCTCGCAAGACGAGTGCCTAATTAAACAAAGGGCTCTGCAATTATGATAAAACCTGTCGCAGAAGAAGGCAAGTGTTTTTTGCAAGGCAAGGATTTTTATTAAAAAAATAAAAGACGGAATGTCTGCATACATAAAGATGCAAGATGTCGCCAATTTTGCGCTTGGCTTCTCTGTTTAAAGCTCTCCCGAGTAAAATAATGGCATCCGATTCCTGGCGCTTAGCATAATATTTATTTTAATCCGTTTCGACGTTTGCTTAAATTGTTTATTTACTGACACGAATCATGCCGAACGTCTCGCTTGCCGAAATATACACAATACAATTTATGTTTTCTGTGAACCCTACTCGCAATAAGTTGGCACTCAAGGTGAGTTAATGTGCAGGCAGAGAATTATACAAACTTATTTTGAATTATGATGAAAAGCAAATGGAGTAAGGATTCGGAATAAAAATAATCGCGCCTGGCAAATTTCCAAACTTCGAATAAACTCCAAATAATATAAATAAAGAGAAAGTGAGAAAGACGAAACAGGAACAGCATTCTCCGAAATCGAAGTACCTACATGAGAGGAAGTGAATCATTGCAACGGAGAAGCTATACGACTGATTGGTTGGATGTCAGACGATTTGCCCCTGCGGGATATTAGGCATCAGTACCTAACATCAGATTTAACATGGCCTACCAAAATGTATTCGATGCTAACGAGGCATTACGTCATGTTAAGATAATAATGCCGCATATAGACACGGTACATGGTAAGCTTTCAAATTTACGCTCCCATAAAGTTTGAATAGGTTGACGGATGTATAAAATTAGGGATAAACGAAATTTAATGACGGACAACATGTACCTAGCAGCGTCAAATTAGCCTTTTACTGCGTGTCGGTATATACCTACATAATATGAAATTTGAAAGTGCTTAGTTAAATTATTATATCTCGTTTCTGAGCACAGGAGATCTTCTTAATCCGGAAGGAAACAAATTTTTTTTGAAAAAGCTTAAAAAAACTCGCATAAATTGAAGGGAACGTTTTAAGGACATTTTTGTCTTCCATTACAACGTATTTTCAGAGTCCTCTCGTTATTTATTCGGGATATCGTAAGGTAGGACAGATTTAGACTTGAACGGAATCCACATTCCATAAAGCTCGCTGCAATTCCTTACTATAAAAGAAAGCAAACATGCAAATAGCACACAACATCCATTAACACGGGAAATTCTGGCATGTTCTACTGCAGGGATCGAGTTTCATACTAGATTTAAATAATAAGAAAAAAAGAGAATCGACTTGATAGCGAGAAGATTTATAACGAAGCCGTCAGAGAAACCTGGAGGAATTCAGATAGACAAGGTTATAATATGATATCCAAATGGAAACAATCGCACACGGGTGGGGGAGGGGGAGGCGCGAGGAGCCCCTACGGATATATTTAGAGGAGTGCTATAATAATATTATCTACTTCCTCCGTAGTCGATCCTTCATGGGAGTGACAAACTCATTTAGCGTTCGCCTAGAACGGTACCTACTACTAACTCTTATTAAAGGTACTTTTTCCGGAAGCAGTGTATTTCGAAACATAAACATTTACGACACATACGAGGATTGTACGAATGTGCGATAAAGTGTAGCCAGCCGTTTGTCAAACGCCGTGTTCCTCGTGTCGTCTACATTTTTACTTTTGTAACGTTGATATTAAGTAGGCACTTTAGATCGGAAGACATCAAATGGCTTGCGGAATCCTTTCAAACAGGTATGGCTGTCTTAACATTACTCTCAATTGCCGTTTGCACATTCAAAGAAAGGCGCCAGATTTACAAATGGAAGAGGACACTCGAGAGAGTTAAGGAACTACATACAATAAAATATTAAGTCTGTCAAATTCTCGGGCCTTTAAAAAGTTTTGATAAAGTGCACAGATGAATACAGTACAAGATAAATGTGTGTATAACAAGGCATGCAGCAACTCCCACATTGCGCACCTTAAATGACCACTAATGACAGACAGGCCCACCCACGATACATTATCATGTCATGCAAGTATGGAAGGATTGGCTTTATTAGGAGAGCACGTACACTCACAAAGTATTTCCAAGGGGGAGATAACGGTTTATTTTTAAGATTATTCATGTTACTTTTTCTAAAGCCAACGCTCATTAAAATTTTATTATTTATTTATGTGGACCGCACAAGAGTCCCAACAACACCCAACCGTCTGGAGTCAGTCTTGAGTGGTTGGGGATAGTTGAGGTCAAAGTGGGATGCTGAGATTATTTAGCCAGTCAATAACTTCGGGAGTCACTTTGTTCAGCACAGATGTGCCTCCAGGGAACTGATGAAGGGAACATGCTTCTACGATGTATTTTGTTCAGCGATGTTGTCTGAATATGTTCACGTTCACATAATTCAGAATCCATTTGTGCATCATGTATGCACTACGGCAGTTACCGCACCGAATACGGTTTAATCCACGTCTTCCGAGAGAAAGAGAAACCTAAGTTTAATAGTTCCACTGTCAGGTACTTGTTTTTCACGCCCGAAGTCTGCAACTGAATTCGCCAACACTCTTCACTCTTCGGAGGAGTGTCGTGAAGGAAACGGAGTTTCGCCCTCAGACCAAAAGAATGTCCTTGACGTGAGGCTGCCGGCCGGGAGGTTTGCAAGGTCTTCTGGAAGTGGAATGTTGTTATTCGTGGCCTCTTTGTATTTTCTGAGGGTTGCTGTCTCTTGTCTTACAGTGGGCGGTGCAATACACGAGATGACAGGGAGCCATAGTGTGCACTTTGGAGCACAAGGAAGTGAATCGAATCAACCCCAGCTAATTTTCTTATGATATTAAGAGCGCTGCCGGTCGCTGCGAACATTTATGAATAGGTATTTTAAAAAATCTCTTTTATTTCACTCTCTGACAGTAGTCAGAATCGCGCTATAGATGTGTGAGTGAATGCAGGCCTTGTGTGTGTGGGCTACGCGCTTCACCCGTGTCGAATTATTATTTCTGCCGACCACGCATGTTCCAATCTGCAAATGTGTAGAGACAAGACCGCTCGCAGGGGCGTCCTATTGTAAGCGTCCTATGAATATGCTATTATAGCTACTTATCGTTGTTGCGCGCACAAAATATCCTGTGGGTATTTTAGAATATTAGGATGCATAATAAAAAAAAACCGAAAAAAAAAATTGGGGACCCATATTTTTATTTATTTTCATTAATTGTAGAGTTATTTTTGATACCATGTTTGGGTGAAAACAAGTGGGCTTAATATACATTTTTTTATTAAAACCGACAATTTTTTCTTAAATTTTGCATTCAGGATTTTTGTGCGCACTTTTTATGCACATATGATATTTTGTGTAGCAAACGTAGGAAAGGCAACTTGACCTTTCTCATAGGACCCATATCCCCCAGGCCTCGGGCATATTTTTTCATAAGGTCGAAATATTTCCGCTTTGCAATAAAATCCAAATAAATGGAATATTTCTGATAGTATCCGAAAACTAAAAATTGTTTTTGAAAGGCGATGAAATACGCTTTTAAATTTTGAAATCCGAAATAAACCTTTGCTTTTCGAATATAAAAATTTTGAACGCACACATAATTTTTTTTAAAATGACTCATCTTACGTTTTTTCTAACTAAAATTACTGATAACGAAAAAAATAAAAACACGTACATATTTATCACACAAATGTATTGTTAACATTTCCGTCACCTCACTTTTTTATTGTTTCATGTAAAAATAATTAATAGATACAAAATTCCATAAGTTTCATAAACTTTGGTTTTATAAAGGTGTACAATTCCATTATTTTGTGGTTAACTTTTGAATTTGAATATAAAGTTTGATATTTTCTCTTTCTCTTTCGAACACCGTTTAAAACTTATTTCTCAACATAATAGTAAGGGAGACACAAGATCGATATGAGTTGTTCCCAAAGCTAACAAATAGCCGAGGGGGGGGGGGGGGGGTTAAATTTGGATTTGTGACCAAAACACCCAAATAAATTGAAAATGTATTTTTTTAGCAAAAGGTAGAGAAAATATCTTGTGCTGATAAATATGTTTTATTTTATTTATTTTTGTTTCAAATTACGAAATATTGGTCTTAAAAAAATGAATTTCGTATGATTTTGGATGCAACTTAATTTTTTGGTAATTTTTTGACAGTTAAATAGAAATATTAAAAAAATATTTTTGCTTTACCTACTGAGTTAATATTGAAGAAAATATATATATTTTAATATTTAATATAGATGTATAATTGTACAGTGGAGTTATATAAATTACATATGGTGTACATACATAGGATACGGTTACATACTAAAATATTGTGCACTTGGGAGAAATTCGAAAAATCTAAATAAAATAGAGGTGAATATAGATTAATAATAAATTGAAAGAATGAGAAAAACAGGTAATTATTTAGTTAATTATTCCTGATGAAGTTTGAGTTTCAGTTTATTGATGTCTTTGGTTTTTTTTATTTCAATGGGAAGGTTGTTGAAAAACTTTATTCCTAAATAGATGTAATTGTTTTGCATTAGTTTGGTATTAAATTTTGGTATTTTGATGTTATCTTCATATCTTTTTGATTTTAGTTTAAAATTTTTTGATGATATTATCTTTGTAAATTTGGGTAATTGCATTTTTCTTGAAGATATTCTCTACTCGAGGCACCGTGAAATCTGCGAAAAGCGTTTCTGTTGGATAAGTGGAGGGTTTCTTTAGGATTACTTTAAGGTGAAACAGAAGCAACAATTCTCATACAATCTGTTTTTCAGCCGCATTCGAAAACTACAGATAGTATTTTATTTATTTTAGTACAAAAAAATAACACTAATAATGAAATTTACGCGAACAAAAATTTCACTGTTATATAACTTATAATAACCAAGTTATTACATTAACAAAAGTAATTATTTTTCATCAGATTTACGTTAGACACGGGCAGCTAAAATCCGCTACACCCGGCGAGGGGCGCGGGGCGCGGGAATAGGTATCTGCATGTTAGAAGGCGACAAACTTATGTGCGAGCGATCCCGATATGCACGTCTCGTGAACACTTTCAACACATTCCTATGGTGTGGTAGTTTGATATTATATTTTTGTCGAAAAAATGTCAAGTTGCTTTTCTGATTTTTTATGGTTGTTTCTGTGCGCAGGGAATATTTGCGGCCGAGACACACAGTAAAAGTGGCAAAATTAACTACATAATGATAAAAAGGGCCGCTGTAATAATTTAGAACTTTCATAAATCTGTAACTATCACTATGTAGAGACTTGCCTAGTTATTTTGTTGTTGCGATTTACTAAACAATAAAATGAATAGGTACCTAGATCCAGCTGCGCGGGTATCTACATTCTGTCACATAACATGATTTGCCAGTCTTCTCTACTGTTATTCCGAGTGACAAAAAAAGTTCTCAAATAATTGATTCACTTGGTTTTAGCGAAAAATTACCTCAAGACACAGAGATATAGGTACCTAGTTAGAGGTGCCGAGCCTTACATAAATCCGATCGGGAGGGACTGGTTGAGGGTGACCATTCGAGGCTTCCTGCACTCTTCTCTTGACCCATCGCTTGCTCCGCAGTGAGAGGGATGGATTTATACGTCCGTCACTCCTGTTCCCACTGACCCCAGATACTAGCCACGCCACGCCTCATGCCTTTTTCCTTCCCAGAACATCCTCTCCTTCCTTTCTTTTAAGACCATCCACACAGATGACATAAGCCCTGGAGGGAATTATTTTCCTATTGTAGCAATTGTAAAAATAAATAAATAACACTATTTTCTCAAACACAGTTTTGCGTTATTCTAAAACATTAGGCGTGCATTTTATAAAAATTACAAATACTCTGGGAAGAAACGAATCCCAGAATGAGTGAAATACCTACTTATTATTTTCACAAACATTTGCTGGGTAGGTAGGTACCTACTGTAATTATCATCTAATTTATTTATTTACTGTGCACCTACCTAACCATCACGCTTCGCGCCCTTTCCTGGGAACCCCTGCTAAGTTGTCAAACATAATGAACCCCTTGGAGTGACGTATGTTAGGGATGTTGGTTTTTTTAATAAATGGTTCCCGGGGCGGCGGTACCCTAACCCGCCACTCAAATTGAAATGTCTTCCTCGGGCGTCTCCGACTTCTTTTACCCTTCACTTTCACTATCGTGTCATATTCACATTCCTACAACGTCTCATAATAACATTATTATTAATTATTATTACCTATTAGCAAAATCATAATGCAAATTTATTTTTATTACGTATAATGAAGTTGTAAATGGGTCCTGGATTGAGCACACGAGAAACCATTTCTCAGATATAGCAATACTCACCACTTGGTTAGTTTGATAAATTCGCTGCACACATATAAAGGAACAGATCCTAACCTTTTGACAGATATCACTCATTTATCGCTTTTGACAAACATAGAAAAAAGCAAGCACGTGCCAGGGTACCATACAGCTTGCGTCGTTGGGGGAAAAGCCCGTTAAACACGATAAAGCATTTAGTTTTTTATTGAAATTAAACTGAAAAGTTGTCAGCAAAATGAGGCCTGGTATTAGAAAAAACTAGCGTTTGCAATCATATTTGAGCTTAGATGTAAGTCACTTGTTATAATTGTAAATCTTGGTTGTAAGCCAGTAATATAATTCACAAGCTATGTATAAGTCTTATATGAAAGTCACTAGTTATAATTGTAAATCTTAGTTGTAAGCCAGTAATATTGATTCATTTATATATTTATTTGTACAGCGCCATTGGGGTGATTTTTCACAAAAACGATTATTGGCTATTTGAGGCTAGTAGCAATGTGAATGGTCGAAGAAGTCAGGGACGCCTGAGGAAGACATGGCACGATCAAGTGAATCAGATATTTGAGTCGGGCCATGTCAAGAGTCAGAATAATAGAAGAGTGTGTAGGAATGTGAATGAGGTAAAGAGTGTGTGCCAAGACCGAGTTGTTTGGCGATCCGTCCTCTCTGCCTACCCCTGCGGAGAAACGGCGTGATGGTTAGTTAGTTAGTTACTAGCGATTTAAGCGCATTTTATCCCGCTAATTTGCCGGATTTTCAAGGGTGGGTTTTGGGGGAAAAAAATATTTTTATTACCGTTCTATTCTGATTCAGAGTAATATCACAATAAAACTACGTTGATTTTATCCAATACTTAGTGTAACTAATCAAATTCAAATAAAAAATATATGTAATTAATTAAACGAAGACAATATAACAGTCGAAAATCTGAGAACAGAAAAATCAGAAAAAGATATTGACACCGCTGGGACTTGAACCCAGGACCTCTTGCTGTTAAAATAAAAAATATATGTATTTTAATTTGTTTAATTTCATGTAATATAACAGCGGTACCACACGCGCAGATAAAATATGTGGCTTGGCCAATTTCGGCATATTGCTCTCCATTGGGAATGTACGGCGAGCAATATGCCGAAATACGCAAAGCCACATCTTTTATAGCTGCGTCGGGCATAGGTCTTATGTTATATTATACTTATACTGACTCTTCGCGATCTCATTGAACACTATTCTAGTAACTAAATGTTTAAAACTGATTAAAATTACTCCCCTTTTTTAGAGGTCTTTAAGTGGGCAAGCACTTTAAATTATTTAAAAATATAATTTGTACTCCAACGTTCTTCATTGAGCAAGTGATGCTACTGATCACCGCCATCTTTATTTTACAAGCCGTGCTGTAGACTTGGCGGGAAATCAAATTTCAAAGTAAAGAGGCCTATTTCCCCAAGAAGCAAAACATCATTCCAGCTCTGATTTTAAAGGTTCTAATAGAAAATGTTGATTTCAATTTAAGTGAAGTCATGGTGTTTGTTTTCCAAATAAAGATATTATTATTATTATATTTCATATTTAATTAATTTTAGAATTTCATGGATAAATAGTAAAAGAATTATTTGTGGAAGTATATGTTTTATTACATTATAAACAAAACAATTATTTTCAATACATTATATGTATATGGGTAGGAACATTGAAGGGGACCCACCACACAAATATCTGAGGTCCTCAGGTACAAACTAATTACAAATATGTTTTAAGTTTTCTTGTATTACTTTTTTTATTTGAAGAAATACGATTGTAATATTCACTAATAAATATATTACGTATTTTCAAAACAAATACAATAAATTTGGGAGGCGGAAATGGGTACCGCCGCCCCAGGAACCTTTATTGGATAACCAACACCTCTGCCATAGGTCACCCCAAGTGGTTCGCTACGTTTGGTGGTTTAGATTTGTCTAGGTCTTGGAGGCGGATGACCAGGACACACTGAACCCCAGATTCCTACCCACGCCTTAAACTTTTTTCCTTCCCAGAACTCTCCTCTCCTCCCTTTCCTTAACAAACCCTCCACACAGCATCCCCAAAGATGACATAGGCCCTGAGGGAAATTATTTTCTTCAGGGCCTCCTGTGGGGAGCTCATGTAAAAAAAAAAAATCAAATTTAACTTTGAAAACAAATCAACAATCAAGTTGAAACGAAGTGTCATTTCCAAGTGCCCACTATAAACTGTATAAACGTGGCGGCTTATGGATTAATTACTCCATTATTCTCTCAGAAGGCTCTACACATGTTATTACATAGTACAATAATTATGTAGATTATATTATATTATATAGTAAATTACTCAATTTGTAATTAGAATCGATACAGCTCCAAAGCTAAGCCATCATCCGCCATTATGAAAAATTGTTGAAAGCATTATTATTCATTATTACTACGTTAAAACCGTAAATATATTTAAAATGTCTTATCTTAACGATCGTATATCACCACCAACGTATTGTTTTACAAAAAGAAGAATAAATATTGCAGAAACGTGATGAAAAATGTTAAAAAAACTGCTTCAACCAGTAGCACACACTCTCCGGGCGCCTACAATTTCCATACTGGCGCATAGAAAAAAGCTATCACGAAGTCCCAAAAACAGGACTCTTTGAATGTCAGTTGGTTTTCTACAGCACGGCCTGTAAATAAAGATGGCGGTGTACTGATACATCTCGAAGAATTTACGTGAAGGGAAGACAAAAAAAAAATACTAATAGGTGGTACATTATTTTGAAGGAGAAACAACTTCCATACAAGAAAAAAATACCTACTGTTGACGTTATTCTGTAGAAGCGATAAGTATCTACGTCGAAATTCATTAATTTTACACGCTGAAAAGGGTTATTAAAACTACAGGTGGCGTTGAAGGAGTGTGAAATTTTCAACAGCGACACATAATATTTACGGAAACCTCCATAAAACTTGGAACTTTTTGTTGGAAAAAATATAAATCACTAGAAAAAAATACAATACAGTTTTCTGGAACCATGTAATACGGACTCTGTTGCCCGAACATCGTAGACAGAAAAGTAAGTCTTGCAACGGTCTTTATAAAAAAAAGGTTCAGTTAACGCCAGCAACCGCAAGATATGCTCTTTTAACTCAGCCGACCCTTTTTATAAATTATTCTATCTCCCCGGGTGTTGATTTAATTAACTAAATTCAACAAACTCTAGTCTTCCGTCTCTTTTGAACTAGTACGTTTTGGCGTTAAATTTACGAAATGCACTGTTTATCGCAAATATGTTTCGGTTGGGTAAAAATAATTCTGTACGAACGCGCGTGGAGTTGTAGCAAATGTATTTTTTACGTGTTAATTTTGTAATAAAACTGTGTGTTTTTCAGCCGTTTTCTAATATTATAAAGTTTTAGGTATAAAAAACTATTAAAACAGATTACTATATCTTATGTACAGCCGCAAATCAATAATTCATCCCAATATTAAAAAGCATAACGTGTAGAAAGCGTTTTATTCGATAATATTGAAAATAACGCCATCTATCGGTGTGAAGTTTCTAAATATATTTTGAGAATACCCTTAATGATTAGTTTCTGGATTACTTTGATCGGGGTTAGAATATTGTTGTATGACCCCCCCCCCCCCATGCAATAATTCCATATTGAATTAATGACTGGATTAGTGCATAGTATACTCTTTTTAGATTGTTGAGATTATTATTATTTTTTTATATGAGCTCCACACAGGAGGCCCTGAGGAAAATAATTTCTCTGAGGGCCTAGGTCATCTTTGGGGATGCTGTGTGTATATTATTAAAAAAACATTTCTTTGGGTAATTTTAATTTATGTGCGACAAATTTGAGTTAAAAAAATAATACGAATTCTTGCACACAAAAAGACTTTTTTTCTCATTTTAATTTTATAGTTTTATATTTTTTTTATATTTCTGTAGTATATAGGGATTTAATTTTATAATTTTATATTTTTTTATATTTCTGTAGTATATGTAGTATATTTTTTTAAATAATTACCATTAATTACAAGTAATGGTCAGAGTTGCCTCTAAAATGATTAAAAAGATGAATTTTTGAAAAATGGGATATATTTGTCAGATTATTTAGGAAACCGTGGTGAATCAAATGGTGTAAACAAAAAAAAATTTGGTCGAAAACCTCACATGGGATATTTTGTGAATGCGACGACGATATTTTCTCAAGAGTTTTGAGAATAAATATATATATATATATATATTTTTATACGTTATTAATTTATCAAAAAAAACATTCTTGCATCTATTTATTATATACTTGATGTGGAAAATAACATAGTTACTATATTAAGCCAAATAATGTATATGCGGATATACAATTGGATATATGCATAATAATAATTATACCATAATAAAAAGTCATACAGCTTCATATGTGCTAGAGCTACAAAACTACACTACTTGGATGTTTTTGACCACAAATGTTTAAAAAACTGGCGTAAAAGTACTAATGACGTGTAAGCCCATAGAAGGGTTCTCGAGAAACACAGAAATGCATTGATTGAAATTGCACAAACGAATTGGTTATGGCGACCCAGCTTGAAATGCTGCAAATGGGTCCAATCTTTGTGGCGTCTAGTTAAATGAGAACAAATAACTTTGTAAAAACAGCTTTATGTAATCAATATTATCAACATATTTCGAAAACAGAGTATTCTCTTCGTCAGGATAAGATTAATATTAAAAGACAAACAAGTATAGGCATATGAGAATTATAGACAAAATAATAAAGGGAGAGGTGATTAATTACTTAAAAATATCACAAAATGCAATTATACATATAAAATGAAATATAAAAATTATTTTTAAGTTAAATACCCTTATAGTATAGCAAAGTCATTGGAGAAGCTGTGTAGAGGATATTTTTAATGAAAGGAAGGAGAGGAATTTCTGGGTAGGTAAAAGTATGAAATGATGGTGGAGAGAGTCCGGCTGTAGAGATCAAAAGATCTCCCACTTCCAGTTTCTCCCAATCCGGCCCGCCACGCAGTAAGTGGACAAAATCATCCGCCACCAAAACCCATGCAGACCTTACCCGTGAACCCGGGAACCCATGCTCAGTCACCAAACATAGCGGACCACTTGGGGTGACCAAGTGGCGGGGGTGTTGGTATCCAATAAATGGTTCCCGGGGCGATGGTACCTATAACGCCTCCCAAATTAAAAATTTATTATAGTACTTGACATAAACAATTTTAATTTTGCACAATTTTAGTATGAAAGCTCGGTCAGTATTGGTATACCGCGATGAGTCACTGAACAGAAAAAAAAACGAATAAAAAATATCGATTACTCGGGCAAGGACAACACTAGTCTACCGATAAAATTCGTTACATCACTACTTCGCTTTATATGTATTTGTCAACACCCTCGTTCCCCGGCCCCCCCAGGAGAACTGAGCGAAAGGGACACCTGCACGTCGGGCCGAAAATACCTAAATAAAATCTTCGAAATCGATGTTTTGTATTCCCCATTTTTCTTCTCCAAAACTGGACTGATTTTAAATTTTTTTTTCACTAACTGTATTAAAAGAAAATATTCTATGTCGGTACGTTTTGCTTTTTTTCAAAATACATTGTTTAGTTTGTATACTGAACGTTTTTTGACGGCGTTTAAATTAGGCAATTTTATTCATTTTTGGAAGGTCCTAACTTCTATAAGAAGTAAATTATCAAAAAAAGCAAAACGTACCGACACGCTAGTGGTCGATATCTATATTATGAAAAAAAAATTTTGCTCTAGGGTCAAAATCCAGAGAGATAAACGGGGAATACGTTTGTATGGAAAAACGCAGCTAGTATTTCCTCTTAATGCGAGTCCTTCTTGCTAACGTTACTTCCCCTCTATGTGCCTAAAATACTATTTAATTCGTACCTACATTCAAAATACACTCGAATGTTGTGCGTCCCAGTATTTCCGAATAATATACATTAGTCTACATTTAACTTCGGGAATCATTAAAAGTTGGAACGGCTTTCATTTAAGTATATGTGTGTAAAAATACAACAAACCCACTGACAGAGCTTATTAAAAATATGTCATCCCTTTTTTATATATTATACAGACGTCATCTCTGGGAATTCTGTGCGTGGAGTAATTTAAAGAAGAGAACGGAGTGAAATTGGGTCTTGAAGAAACCCATTTTGTGGGAGGTAATAAACGCAAAAGCTTGAACTTTGTTCGAGAGCCAAACGGATCATAATAAGGAGTCGTAAAAATAACTCGTTCTCATGCGGCAAATCAACCATGTACGGTTACTGAACCCGAGTTTGCCATGCACCGTGCACCGCGGCCCAAGGGCTTGAAGATGATTGTGCAGAGCAAATTCCAAATGTAATAACTAATACTGGTAAAAAGGACCCAAAATTCTCACCGATCGGTCTACTTGTCTTCTTCGTAGTGATCTGACGGTATTTACATCTAGATCATTTTGGATAAGCATATTAAATAAATGTGTTTTTACGAAGTCTGTTAGATTAGTTTCACCATTATACGATCCTCTACTAATACTTTTACGGAGACCATGTCTTAAACCCACGCGTAAGTGTGTTAGTGTCCGTTCATATCATTGGCTGGACTACAGCATTTAGTTGTAGAGGCAGTACAGGTGTCCAAACATTTTAACCCAAACCACAAGAAGTTCATTTTTCTTCGCAAATTGTTATCAAGGCATGTCAAAGTCAAAGAAAACAAACTACTCTAATTATTTGGGATAGGTAATATGCGCTTTTATGAATAGCATGAATTTTTCAGCCAGACCTCACAGTCAAGGTACTACCTACTATGTGAGACCAGCGCCGGATCTGCCATACGTTCAAAAACGTACAAAAACCTGGCGCCAACTCCGAAGGGGCGCCGTGAGAAAATATATATTGTATTAAAATTTAGTTATAATATTCCCTGAATCGTTTAAAAATTACCCATAGTAAGAAATAATTATTACGCTCTAGCAACACTTTCCAAAGAAACAGAATGCGCACGCATCTGGTTGGTATCAACGGCTTACGAATTTATAGTCAGTTACAGAATTTTTTTACAAATTCCATATATTTAGTTTAAACGTAAGATCTATTTTTCCATATATCTTTTACCGTGTTTTACGACGAATAGGTGCGATCCAAATTCAATAACCAATCACAGCGCGGTATTTTTGTTCGTAAGCCGTTGATACCATACGTCAGTGTTTAGTGTTCGTTCGCTCAACACAGGGGAAATGCAAGGTACAAATTTGAGGTTATATTCTTATTATCACTGCTCATTGTCTCTCGTCGGGACTGTCTGTCAGAAGCTAGTAGATGCTATTCTTGTGTTGTACGTTGCCATGAGAACGTATTTGTATTTGCTTTTTCTAATATTCGCGTTGGGTATATAGGTACATAAACGCAGTAAATCTCAAGAATGTATAATGGACCTAGTTCAGCGAAACCACCAGCATTGTCTCGTAACCTATATTTTAAATCATGGTACGGGCACAAACAAACAATTCGTTGTATTATTTTAAAGCATAACTTGCAAAGAGTTTTTCCTAAAATAATTAAAATAGCCCCATAATGTATGTTTACCCAATAGATTCAGAGAGTATAGGGCTCCTGGCGATCCTCTCTTTAAAAAAAAACGAGTGTGATAGCTACCGCCAGGTCACTTGGAAAAGTTACACCCTTTATATGTCTTGATTTTATTTGATAAATTAGTGTAAAAAAAATAATAATTAAATAATAATTAAATAAAAAATTGTGGTGAACGAATTTTTAATCAAAATAAAAATTTAGGGGGGGGGGCGCCATCGGTACCTACTGCACAGGGCGCCAGATTTCGTAGATCCGGCCCTGTGTGAGACCTACCTACTATGTAACCCCGCGGTACATGCACCACATAACATCGAATATTCAGCGGAGCTAATGTACAACGCAATATTATATTGAAAGATAAAACGTGCAACATTAAACCATACTGGAAGATCATCCATGTGTTCCGAAATCGGTCCCGGGACTGAAACTTTAGCACTCTGATCATAAAGAAATGAATTATGGTATAATGGGATTATTCCTTAGCTCTCATATATCATAAATAATAGTTATAACAACGATACTTAATAGCAAATAGCAATCCTCCGTGGTTGAGTGGTCAAGATCCTTGACTACGAATCCGGAGGTCGTGGGTTCAAATCGTGGGTATCTACTTAACAAAAAAAAAACAAAAAAAAATACCATGCAGTTTTGGTAACCAGGTCTGAATAGTCAGTTACGTCCCCACCTTCCTCTACCCCATCTCCCTCCTCTCCACACTACCTTCCGCCTCACAATATACACCAATATCCATAGTCTCACCGGCTCCGCACCGTTGGGAACAATTGGATTCTTGCGCGGTACTCACATTTTTTTAAAGACTATCCGGCCACTATTACCAATCAAACTGAGCGACCTTTTATTATTATTTAATTCTCATCTAAACCGGCTAACCGCGATCAAAAAGAAGAAGATGGAGAGGTATGTAATTAAGAATGTTAGAGGAGCACGCTAATATTTAAAGCGATAAAATCGATCCTAAATTGTGAAAATGTTTAATAAAACACGACTCGTTTAAAATAGAACAAAAAATCTCTTTGGGGCTGTCTAAAATGGCATTTAAAGAAACATTGTGAATTTTTTCATAGATATAGCCCGCAACCCGGATTTGTGCCGATTTATTACATATTTCCCTTAAACACGGTAAGTTTTAAAGCTCTTACAAAAATATATGTTATTCTTAAAGATAATATCTAGACTTTGCCAGCGCCGAAACGCAAAATTATATAAAATTCCCTCGATAGAAAAAAATCGCAAAGTATGCTCCAAAAATTATTATTAACACGTTTGTTTCAGTTATTTTACAAGTTATATGTATGAAAAAATTCAGTGTTTTTTTAAATGCTGTTTAATATAATGCCCGCGAGATTTTTGCTCTCTTTTAAACGAGTCGTGTTTTATTAAACATTTTCGCAATTTTCGCTATATATGATGGCGCTCTCCTCTAACATTCGTAATTTCGTATTTCTCCATCTTCTTCTTTTCGGGCCCGGTTGCAGAGGTATGCAAAAAATCGGTAGAAATTCGGGTAGCGGCGGTTTTAGTGACGTCGTGTAGTTTTTGCGGGTCTACCGTACGGATGGAGAAGTCCTAGTCATAATTTAACAAAATGTGTCATTAAAAAAAGTAAACAATTTTTGCACTTCACGAAAAAAACATACAAAAGATTCACAATGACTGTGGCTCTGTGGGCTTATAAAAGTGCTAATGCTGGTAATTTTTTTACCAACTTTCTCAGAGTTTGCTCAGTTTCGGTGAAAGCCGCCGTACATGTTTCATTTCATAATCTTAAGCTTTTGATGATTTACTTGTGGTATTTTCTGTTGAATTTGTACAGCTTCCATGTATACAATTTTCATACACGAACAAATTGCATCTAGGCGTATCATGTATAAAAAATATCACGCCAGGTTCTTATAGGAGCGCGGTTGGTTGAACAACTTCCAAGTAGGTACTGAGATGTAACATGATTGATCGAAGGGCTTCATATTTCATAACACGCTTTAATGTTATTCGTTTGTTAGTTTAAGAAAATACTACTCGTGCTACGAAAATATGATTTGGCGTATTATAATATTCTGCTTCCAATAATGAGGCGAATAATAATTATTAATCGGCGCAAACGTGTTTTTGCTTATCGGTATTTTATTATAAGGACTGAACAATCGATGGTTTGCGTACAAATTTAATTTTAAAAAACACACAAGGATGGATAGTACATAAAGAGTATTAGAGTTAATATACAGAAACACCAAAGAAATATTACATTGAAGAATGAACAACATACGTCTTCAATGCTGCGGCGAGAATGATTTTTGGTGAATCTAAGTACTGTCATATAACCCCGCTTCTAAGGGATCGTCTTCGGCTTCGATGTCCTGAAAGAATAGAGTTCAAGATCTGCTAATGACCTTCAAAGCTTTCCAAGGAATGGCGCCAGCCTATATATCGGAACTATGCGTACGACAAAACTTAAGCGAGAGACAGCTTACTCTAAGGTCAGCAGATCTAGATGTTACTAATGTTACTAATCGTTTAATCGAACTTTCTAGGTCAAATCGAGCCGTTTACTATGATCGCTCTTTTCGGGTTACTGGCCCTCTCATTTGGAATAAACTTTCCCCTAATATCCAGAATTTGGCTGAATTTAAACGGGCTTTAAAAGCAAAATTATTTATAAAATCATACCTCATGAACCCTAACATCTTTTCAATACAGGTAATAAGCCATGTTCTCAAGTTTCCAGTAATTGTTTGGTTTCGGTTTCCTCCTAATTGTAGGTAATTTTATGTTTAATATCAGAATTTAATGTCGAATTTATTGTAAGAAGTTAGTATATTATATTTTAGTTTAAAAGTTCTTGTATAATGAATAACTGATTACTTTGTATAAACCACTATTTTTAAAACATCTTCATCAGGATACGTTACTATAATTTGTCTATACTTGTTTGTCATTTATTATAGTAACATATCCTGATGAAGACAACATTGTTGTTGAAACACGTTAATATTATTTTAAAAATAGCGGTTTATACAAAGTAATCAGTTATTCATTATATGAAAAATGATGCCACAAAGTAATTTTGCAAAGTTTGAAGAAGTAAAAGTTCTTGTTTTGTCCTGTGCTAATAATAGACAATAACACCGTTATTGTCTATTATTATTGTCCTGTGTGTGCTATAACAGCACTGTTTTTGTTAATCTTTGTTCTCTTATTGTATATTATATTTTAGTTTAAAAGTTCTTGTTTTGTCCTGTGCTACATAACATCGTTGTGTCTATTATATTGTCATGTGTGTGCTATAACAGCACTGTTTTTGTTAATCTTTGTTCTCTTGTCATTGTTTTGTAAATACTGTATATTCTTTATTTCATATTATTTTAGTAATATATTGTAATGGACTCGTATGGAGCACTGTAGGATTATTTTAAACTTATTAAGCACACTTAAAGTGAAATGACACAAAACTGCGCTATACAAATATTACGTTATTTTTTTAATATTTTTTTTTACATTTACACAATAAAACATAACATAGCTTACATATTTTATACACTCTCCTAATAAAGCAAATGCTTGTGTTTAGGAGAGGTCAACTTGTTAATAACTTAAGAATTATTAAAAAAAATCTTTCTCACAAACTTAAGAATTTAACTTATGAAGAGATAGACTTAACATATTTTTTAAAGATTATAAGGGTAATTAAACAAGAAAATATAAGATGTACATAAAACATTAGCAATAACAAACAGTAAAAATTATATGTTGGTACTACTAAAATAAGATTTTTTTTATATATTTGTCGAATTTTTTTTCTGTTCGCATATCAGCAGGTAATTGATTAAATAATTTTATTCCTTTATATGTATACACAGTGATTCTGTGCTGTTGTGGTTCGTACGGGTGGTACAGTTAGTTGACCAATAGAAGTATTCCTTATGCTAATATTTAGCAGTGGGGTAATATTTTTATTAAAGATATCTTTGAGTAGCTTAAGTAATGCTATTTTTTGGTGTGGGGGAACAGGGAATTCTTGGAATACGTTTAATGTTGGGTGGTAATACGGTTTTTTTAGGATAATTTTTATAAAAATTTTTTGAATTGTTTCGAGTGGGAGAAGGGATGATTTATTATATTTTATTATTTTGTAATTTTTTTACAGTGCCAAGGAACATTTCTCCCTCTTCCTGAGTCAACTGTGGGTAGAGGTGCATATGCATACACACATAAGAAGATAGTCATTTCTATCGAGTGAGCGTGCAGGGCTTTTTTGTACAATTATTTCAATAAAAATGCTTACAGCGAAATATTTTAGATTGTGCTTTTTGTTGTCTTAAAGTTGTGTTAAATATAGAGAATTGACATTACACACAGGAATGATTAGTAGCCGATTGATCAAAAGTATCGGGTTCCTGCCAAGGCAGGTTCAATCCTCTGTTAGCAACATTTGCGCTGCTAATGACTTTGGTAGGATCAAGGAGGAATTAAAATATTTTCAGGTAATTTTAAAACCGGGTATATTCATCCCGCTTTTTTTAATTAATAAAAGGGAGGAGAAAAAAAACACGATCGAAAACGCGTTGAAATGTTATACGAAAATATTAATTGATTATTGATGATTTCATCGCTATTGCTATGCGATTTCGTAATTTCACTTTTATAAAAACCAGTCGTTCGGACCTACTTCATTCGACTCGAGTATAATATGACGTTATGACGAAACAATGCCGCCAAAACGGGAATTTTCCAATGCGAGCATAAACTATTTCTAGGTTGATTCTAGGCGCCATGCATGTGTATAACAATCTCTCGTTACCACTTTTAGTCTTTGATCTTGTACGTTGCTTTGTTCTGCGCTCGACCACTAGTCACGTATTGAGGACAGAATCAGATTTCGCCGAAACAACAACATTTTTATTTGACTCAACTAATGACAAAGCTAATGAATCAAAAAATAGATATTTAACATTCAAATCTGGCCCCCGCAAATGATTTAAAAGTATCAGTAGCGGTCCGTGAGTTAGAGTGCTAAGATTGAAAAATACGACATTACCTACTGATGTTGATGTAGCTGAAAACGATATATTTTTTTTTAATTTCAACTTTTTGTCTGAAGACCTTTCAGTATGTGGATGCGGCGAATCCCTTGACTGAAAGAATCCGGAAGATCTTTATAAAAAAGTTGAAATTTTGAAAAAAAAATTCATTTACAGCTACAACAACGTCATATTTTCCAATCTTAGCGCTCTAGCTCACTGAAAACACACGGACCGCCACTAATAAGTGTGTGTTTCTAAAATCAACTGCTTACTGCACCGTCATAGAAACTATGGCATACCCGATTTGAAAGATGCCATAGTTCACAACACAGCTTCAAATCGCGAGAAAAGTAACGCAGAAGGGAAAGAGGAAGATTGGCAAATCTCTGTCCAAAGTTTACTGGAATTCGATTTCGCGGCTTCTAGGTGCACGGACGTCATAAAATAATTTAAAAGACAAAACACAAAGCACTATGATAATGTGGAGCTTTCGTAAAAATATTGAAAGAGTCGTAAAAAACATGGTTGATAAAAAATGCAAATGCAATTACTTAATTGGAGATAAAATAAAGTTTTTTAATACTTGCACAGAAAAGTTCCCACATTCCCATCAATTGCAATAATAATTCAATAATACTCTGCGGAGTTTGAAGTAAAAGCTTTGTTTTACTGTTTCGACAGATGTCTCTCATCCATTAGAATTATTAGGAGTAACATTAGGATCATTAGGATGTTGAGAAGTTGGATCAGTAACAATAGATCAATCACCTGGGGCGCCGAACTGTTCTCGTCAAAAACATCACGCACAATTCAAATTACCGATTCAATTTCCACGTTCTTGGCGTATAATGAAATTTGAAACATTTTAGTCGAGAACTTCGCAAATTCTTGCTCGCTATCGGGAGAATCTCTGACTACTACTTAGCATTAGGTAATAAGAATTCGACCGAATTTGAAAATTTCAAAACCAATAAACAAAAATTTTAACAAAACAAAAAACGACTTCAAAAAATGCACTAAAAAGTAAAAAAATAATTTTGTATTCTTCTACAACTTCATAATCGACTTACTTTTTCTACTCATCAATATGTAGGTACGATTGTCATTTTTGGAATCGGTGTCAGTCATGGTAGGTTTGTAACTACATACATAGTTATAGGTGAGATGTGCTTGTGTCGCACAAGCGACTTGACGAGGCGAGAGCAGGGCCGCGGCGTGAGGGGAGTTGTCAAGTAAACACACCGCGCCGGGTCGGGTACCTTTGCTGACACCGACTCCAAAAATAACAATCGTACCTACATATTGATGGGTAGAAAAAGTAAGTCGATTATGAAGTTGTAGAAGAATACAAAATTATTTTTTTACTTTTTAGTGCATTTTTTGAAGTCGTTTTTTGTTTTGTTAAAATTTTTGTTTATTTTTTGATTTTTAGTGAATCCGAGGTACACTAATTTGTCTGAATATGGGTAGATCTACTAAACGTGCTGCTCATATGAGACAGACATAATTTGACCATAACGACATTAGGGTCAAATTAAGAGATTCGGCTGAGTTTCGTTAATTTGCTCCTAAGAATTGAAGAGTACCGTTACTTTGTCATGGATCCGATAATCAGAACCTAACCAAACTCTCATCAATCTATCCTTGAAGTACATCCTTTCCAATAAAAAAAGAATCATTGAAATCGGTTAGCGTGATATTGAGTTATTCGTCCATTTGTCGCGCACATACTTTATGCAAGTTTAAGACTTATATGGTTTTCTCATGAATGCCATTGTCAGAACTAGACCAAATTAAAATGGGACCACACGGGAAGCACCAGCTTTCAAATAAAAAAAGAATCATCAATATCGGTTCACCCAGTCGAAAGTTCTGAGCTAACAAACATAAAAAAAAAAAAATAAAAAAAAAAATAAAATACAGTCGAATTGAGAACCTCCTCCTTTTTGAAGTCGTTTAAAAACCATTTTGTTTAAACAATTTATTTTGACAATTCAATCAAGGAGGTATGATCAATGTCATTCATTACATATAATATATAGACTCGCCATTGTCTCACAAACTCAAGTCAGAGTATGGCTAGTGAGGAACACTCTTGTGTTTTCAGAAAATTCTCAATTCAAAAGTTACTCATATAAAAATAGACGTACAAAGAATGAGTGTGTATGAACGAAATAGATATAGGGCCGGGCGGCGTCTTCATAATGCGCCGAATACTACATTCTACATCACGGGTGTGACTGTGATGTCAAGATACACTCACTCGTTTACACTAAGACGAATACGGAATGCTATAAGAAACGACCTATTTTGTCTTTCTTATATTTAATTGCTATCTCACTTTCTCTAATTGCGCTAAAAATCTTCCGGAAACAATCGAAATAATTGTATTTTTAATAATAATAAACAATTTCAGTGTATTTAGGAATGAAAATAATGTTATTCCCTGGCTTTTACTAGTTTTTGCGTAATAGAAACTTTTCTCGTCATACACGAGAGCATTTTGGTGTTTTTTTAATGCAATTTACTTACTAGTAGGACACGACCTTATGCGACGCGAGGCAGTTGAGTTGAACACTAATCGAAGATAAATACAATTGCCCTGTTTTTAACTTACCAATTTTGAGATTTCTACCAAGAGTCTATATACTATATACAACGTCATTGGGTAATTATAACTTTACACACTTTCAAAATAAGTAGCTTTATGGTGATAGATTATTAAAATACGAACTTTAACTTTGTATACACCACTTAATGTGAGTTTTAAATCCAACTCGTTTGAACAAGGTGACTTCTTCCGAAAGTATTATAACCGCCAAAGTTATCTTCGTTAACTCTAACTTCGTATATAAATAACTACTACCCGCAAAAAAAAGCGTTTTTTCGTTGACAATCTCAAAGTTAAGAAATCACCTTTATTCACAGCGAGCTTTATTCGACTACATAACTGGCTATAAAATAATAATTCAGCACACTAAAAACAGGCCCATAATTGACCCACGTAATAAAGGACGGATTGTTTCTTAGAGAATTGCCATATCTTTGGTTCAAATTGTCAAAATTCGTTCAAGTGATCACGATGTGTCATAATAATACGTTCGCCTGTCGCATTAATATAAGATAAGCGGTTTTTGATTACACAATTACGGGGAGGTAAAATTTATGTTATCGATTACAGAACAAACGCCCCGAATGAAGCCGCAAGACCCCGTAAGTCAATAGCCCTTTTTATGGCATTCTAGATCTTATTTCAAAATCTACAAGTATCAAATTTCTTTGCTAGAGTATAATATTGACAGACGGTGCTGGCAGTTCTCCGTTAAGCTCTTCCGTTCGCTAGAGTGAACAGGTTACAATTTCTACTGAATTAATTCGGTGAGATTACATGCGCATTAGGCACAATAAATTTATTGATGCGCCCTTAATTGCACCCAGTAATTATTGTTCAATGGCCTGACGATAAATAACTAACTAAAGACGCCATTGGAACGTACGTAGGTATTACTCATTACTTATGCATTTTAAGGGTAACAAAATAATTTCCTTTTAATTAGCATGCGACTGTCAAACTGTATTTAAGAAACTGATATTGGCGATACGTGGATTGCAGCAAGTTTTAAAAAGCCGGATATTAATATAATTTTTAGAAATTTAATTAAAATTGAATTCCATAATGTTAAATATTTTAAATGTCAATTTTTGAAGGTGTCTATTGATTTATTACCGGTTAAACCAATTTGCAGAGACACTAATTGAGAGAGTGATTACGTGGGATTCGGAATCTTTCCCTTTGGTTTCCCTAGCAATAAAGGAGTGTAGGGGTTTTCTTAATTGATTTAGAATGACGTTATTGCTGACTCATTTAAGTGCATTATATTGTTTAGGTTTGGTAAACATACTAAGTAGTGGGGAATAAATAATTTTCCTTACTTTATTAATAAGCGATATGTTGGGGTCATTCGTTCGTTTATTGATTTCTAATTGTTCAAGCAAATTTAATCTAAGACCCTTTCGTTCTATACGTAATGGTTTTGGCTGGTTGTTTTTAAGTGGAACTTGATTATTCACTAAGTACTAAGAGATGTTCTGCGAATTTTGAAGAGGTGTTTTTATTTTTATAACATCGTATATGTTCTTTGAATCTAATTGAAAATGCCCTGCCTATTTGTCCGATGTAAGTAGCGTTACAATCGATGTGGTCACATTTTAATATAATTAGGGAACGTACCCATACTACGTGACCTCTTCGGGGGGGGGGGGGTCTTCAAAATGTCACGCTTGGTACAAATGAGCGGCAGTTTGCTTAGGATTTTGGTCACCGGGGGGGGGGGGGGGTTAAAAATTGCAAAAAAATTGGTCACGTAGTATGGGTACATTCCCTTAATAACATAACATGATTAATATCACTTAAAGCTTTTCATGGGATAAGTAGATAACTATACTAATTATTATGATAATGCTCGTAACAAAGTGAGAGCAGAGAGCTTATTCTTGCCGGTTCACATTGGGCCAACGTTGGTGCCAATCAGCCAACGTGTAAATGCTGTTGGCGTCAAGATCCTTTGATGTGTGCATGAAAAACCCACAATAATCGGTTGGTCGGCCAACATTGGCGTTGCAACGGCTAATATACGCCTATTGGTCGTTGCAGTTGGACCAGCACATTTTCCCAACACGTTAGGCCAACATGTACTGGCAGCATTAGGCACAATAAAATAAATGCGACACGTCCATAGTTTATGTGCTCCGAAGAAAGTTCTAGTGTGCCAAGAAAAAAATGATTACATAATATTAAACAAAGATATTAGTCACATACGTTTTTAGATTTTCACGGCCAAAAGTATTTTCGTTATTTATTTTTGGGGTGTTACCCTTATGACTTATGATGGACACTGCAACGCTGTCCGAAACGTTGGCTAAACAAGGAGGTAGCGCAACACAGCGTAATACCCCAAAAAAAAATAACGAAAAAAAATATATATATATTGTATATATTAGTATTTCTAACTTATGAATCAGGAACATTGTTGAGTGCATATGCTACTATTTATTGTTAGCTGAACAATCGCTTGAAAGGGAAAAGAAAATTCATCAGTTTCCATCAAAATACTAAACTTGCCCACAACCTAACTATCTATGTACTTGAAACTATTTGATAGAAGTTCCACGTTCACAATCTGTATGTGTGTACTCGTACAGACATAACCTACATTATAGATTATGCATAAAAAAAGATTCACACGAGTTTGTCGCTCCAGTCTAGTTACATGTTCTGAATATATTACCGTCACAACATGTCCTGTACGAATAATTAAGAATGAATGGTTTTTCGCCAATGTATCCTAAAATGGCTATTGATTGGGAAAGCCTTCCACATTCGTGGATAAATATTAGGAACTCAGTAAATTATTCATTTTTTAAAACCCTTTTGAAGTCTTCGAAACCGACGACCAAAAGTGAACTGTTTTTATTTAGTTGGATCCGCTCTGGATCATCACACAAAATACTTGTTATTTGTATTCCTTACCCACTTGAGATGAAGAACAAATCTCGTCGTTAAATTTGTGAACACGATTTCAATGATCTTCAGTACGGTTGTGCACACCGCAGCGTAATCAATTTAATTTTTTAAATGACTTCAAAAAGGAGGAGGTTCTCAATTCGACTGTATTTTTTTATGTTTTTCAGAACTTTCGACTGGGTGAACCGATATTGATGATTCTTTTTTTTTTTTGAAAGCTGGTGCTTCAAATAGCTGGTGCCATTTCAATTTGGTCCAGTTCTGACAATGGCATCCATGAGAAAACCATATAAGTCTTAAATTTGCATTAAGTATATGCACGACAAATGGACGAATAACTCAATATCCGACTCCAAAAATAACCATCGTACCTACACATTGATGAGTAGAAAAAGTAAGTTGATTATTAAGTTCTAGAAGAATACGAAATTATTTTTTTACTTTTATTAATTTTTTTAAATTATTATTTTGCACATCAAATAAGTGGTTTATACAAAGTAAAATTATTTCATTATTCTATAATGGATAACCACAAAGTAATAGCTACATTCAAAAATATATATTTTTTTACTTTTTAGTGCATTTTTTTAGTCGTTTTTTTGTTTTGTAAATTTTTTTTGTTTATTTATTATTATTTCTATTATTTCATTTATTTATTATTATTTCAATTTGGGAGGCGGGAATGGGTACCGCCGCCCCGGGAACCTTTATTGGATAACCAACACCTCTGCCATAGGTCATCCCAAGTGGTTCGCTACGTTTGGTGATTTAGCAGGGGTGCCCGGGTTCATGGGGTGAGGTTTGTCTAGGTCTTGGAGGCGGATGACCAGGAGATACTGAACCCCAGATTTCTACCCACCCCTTAAACCCTTTTCCTTCCCAGAACTCTCCTCTCCTTCCTTTCCTTAAAAAAAACCCTCCACACGGCATCCTTAAAGATGACATAGGCCCTGAGGGAAATTATTTTCCTCAGGGCCTCCTGTGTGGAGCTCATGTAAAAAAAAAAAAATGATTATTATCACGCACAAGAAAGGAACGGAAAGTAACATCTACTCTATCCGTTTACTATCAGAACGTTTGATTGAATTCAATGAGTTTGTAAGGTTTTTGGCGCTACATTCTCACTGTGAAAATGGTACTATTACAATGAATTAGATAAAATATCTGTAATGTTGTAAATTTTTTGTACACAAATAAATAAAATAAAATAAAATTTCATTAGGCGATATTGGTTGTCTTTATTGCTGGTTGCAACTAACAAAATGATAATATGTAAGCATTGAAAGTAATAATTTATTATTATTCGTTAATTTTTTATCTTCGAGAAAGTCGCTGCGTTAGAACCTCGCGTGTGAAATGTGGGCCGGCACAAAAACTACCCAATATTAATGTGGCAGTTAATTTAATAGGCCATAAATAAATAAAAAAAATACCTGCAATGATCGCGAGAGAAATGTTGCGAAATAAAGCAAAGGAGAAATTAATGATAACGAGGCAGTCGAAAAGAAATTAACGAGTAAGTAGGATAATAAAGCATTAAAAAATCCGTGTAAGACAGGTATAGGTTATAATAAATACGCCACTCAAAACACACGATGAGAATAGGCGTCATCAATAAATTTCAAGGATTTGAATTTCGTAAATTCTTTTCAGCTCGCAATGCCATCTTAAATCAACGCTGTAATTTCCATTATAAGCTTTAAAATAAAGATTCAACTATCAAGAAATAAGACACGCCATACTTTTTGTTTCATATTTTAAAAAACTGTTAATTTTAAAAAAAACTTTCAGAAACCTAAAATAAACAAGAGTGGGAAGGCTACGAAGCACCGCACAAAAAGAGACCGATTATTCTATCTCATTCTCTCACAGGCTAAATCCTATAGATGTATGTATGTGTTTGTCTCTTTTTTGTGTCGATTTTTCGTTTCATTGAGTTTCAAATCACAACGGTGCTAAAGAAGTTTTCACTTCAAAAAAAGTGTTAGTCAAGTGAAGACGGGTAGTGAATACAAATACCACATAGTAATTAATATTCGGAGAAACACAACCGCGAACTGATGGCGCCTAACGAAACGGAATTACAGTTGTTATCTCGTGTACAGCAAAACTTTACGTCTTCCATCAACACCCAAACTTCTGGTGAACTCTAATTGATAAACTGTAAAGCAGGTTGTAAAGTGTCACCGCGGGTGTGTTGGGAAACAGGGGTGGCTCCACTGACAACGCGATACAAATTCATCCGGCATCGGTTTCCCTACCATTATACTTTGCACTTACGTATAGGATGAAACTGTCTCATAGAAAATATATTGATATTCACAATACACTCTCACATACGATATACATTATGTTAAAGTTCATTTACGTGTCGGTACAACGTCGAGGATAAATTACACAGGCATTAACATACCGTCAACTTGAAGATGAATATTAATTCCCGGTATATTATTTATAAGGTAACATGAAACTGAAATGAAAACTATAATATTAATACTTGCAAGATGTTCATATCAACCCTTTAGGTAATAAATTGCAGTATTTTAGCTGTCGAAATTTGTTCGATTGCCGATATTATGTATGGACGTCGGACGTATCTGTTATATATTGCTTTGATATGAAAAACTTTATGACTACTAAAATAATAATACTTTAACCACTAATTTATTTAAACTGTCGACCGGTGTCAGAAACTTCCATTCGTCAATAGAACCGATGAAATGTGGACAACATTAAGAGGGCATTACCAGAGAAAACCAGAATTATGTCATTTTCAAATCAGATTTTAGACATATTGACTCTTTTCCACAAAAAATTGTAAATGGATTTCGAAAGATTGTTCTTTTATCTAGCATTCGCATGTAATAAATTTAGAGAATTTTTTTTAATTTTTAGTATAATAAGGTTATTCCATAGGTCGTTGGCAGATTTGTTAAATTTTCAAAAAAGATTTTGTATTATACCACACTCATTTCAAATAATATAATTATGCAGTAAAATAAATCAATACATTATCTAGCAAACGCATGTTTTAGAATTTTAATTTTAGTTTCAATAAAATCATTAAAAAATATGTACGTACGTGTGTTTCTTGACGAAAATTGGTCCATTTGTGTATTTAATTGCGCACTTACAAACTAATATATTTCAAATTTTTTTAACATTCTTATTCAATTTAGACATTATTGAAAAATGATAAATACTTATAATCAAAAAATAATTACAAAAAGTACATTATTTTAATAGTTTTATCATCACGCCTTTCAGCATTTTTGGATGAAGGTATAAATTAAAGCTAATTTGGATTGAAATAAATTCGATATTGAGTTATAATTTTAAAAAGCTGGTACGGAGAATAATTAATCTTTCTCATTATAACCGCCCTGTACGATCGTAAGAACATCTTTCTACGAAATGTGGATTTTCGTCCGCTGGCTGGTTAAACGCTCTTAATAATTTGTAGCGAAAATACTTTATTCGCAATTTCGTCTTTATGGTACCTACTTTTTACGAAAATTTTATTTTTCGGGTAAAAAAAGGGCGCCATCAATTGGGGTGTTGTGACGTTGATTATAATATAATGGGCATTACAAAAAACAGATTACAGCGGCCGCAAGGATAATTGAATATATATTGTGAGTAGGTAGGTATATTATATGTATGTATTATTATTTCGTTCATCTCAAAAGCTGTGGCGATTGTTCCCAAGGGGCCGTTCCCCTTCCGACACTGCATCACCGGTTGCACAATAACTATGCACTTCTGCAGAGCATTCATTGTAGGATTGTATAATATATGCATTGTGCATTGTGTGTCGTTTGTGGGTGTTACCTTCCTACTACGGACTAGAGTACACATTGCACAGCGGCCAACATTCAAGAGAAATGAGGATACAGTTGGTTAAGATTTAATTAACCAGGAGCTAACTGCCTCACGAGACAACCACACACGGTTCTATGTGAGGAAATTAAAATAAATAAACTTATTATTATATCTTATGTAAAAAGAGGAAAATCTATTCATTTTTCTTAAACTTCTCTCTAACGTGGTGGCATATCCTCATATAAATCTTTTTCTGCATTAGTTCCACGCAGGAGGCCCTAAGTACAATAATTCCTCTCAAGGACTATGTCATCTTTGGCGATGGTGTGTGGAGGGTCTTTGTAGGAAAGGATGGAGAGGACGTTCTGGAAAGGAAAAAGTATGAGGGGTGGGTAGGAATCTGAGGATCAGTGCGTCCAGGAGTGACGACGTACAAATTCGCCAACTGCGGTACACGGCGATGTTCCTAGAGATTCCTGCAGGAGAGGTCAAAAGGTCTTCCTCAACCTGTCTCTCCCGATCCGGTCTGCCACACAGTGGGAAGATGCATCCGCCGCCAAGACCCGGACAAACTTCACCTCTGGCAACCCTGCTAAGTAACCAAAAGTAGCGAACCCCTTGGGAAGACCTATGGCAGAGGTTTATTGGTTATCCAATAAAAAATAATAAAAAATCTTATACAATCGAATAGAAAGGTTATTGGGTAAATCCATTACCCTGTACAGTGGTACCTCGAGATACGAATGCCATAACATACGAGATATTTGAGATACGAGCCGTCGAGCGAACGAAGCTTTGCTTTGAAATACGAGCAACATTTGAGATACGAGGAACGGTCGACTGACTCACAATGTAAAAAAACCTTTTGCTTGTTATGACTGTACATATTCATCTTCTCATAAGAGAGATTTGAGGGAAAACATTCTGACTCACAGAGAAAAACGTTTTCATATCCCATCTGCAATCAATTATTTACTCGAAAGGGATCTTTGACGAACCACATGCTGATGCACAGTAGAGAAAAACCTTTTTCATGTTCCGACTGCGAAAAATCATTTTCTCAAAAGCGAAATTTGACGACATACATGTTGATACAAAGTGGATAAAAACCCTTTTCATGTTCCGCCTGCAAATTTTTTTTTTAAAGTGTGTTTGACAAACCACTGTTTTGCTCTGACTGTAAAAAATTGTTTTATCAAAAACTATTTTTTACATACCACATGCTGACGCACGGTAGAGAAAGACCCTTTTCATGTTCCGACTGTAAAAAATCGTTTAATCAAAAAAGTTCTTTCACAAACCACATGCTGACTCATAGTGTAAAAAAACCTTTTCCTTGTTATGACTATGGATTCATCTTCTTAAAGAGAGAATTGAATAAGGGAGATTTTGGGGGCTAAAAGGGATTAATAATGGCATTTCAATTAATTTCAATGGGGAAAATTGCTTTTGAGATATGCGTGAGGTTACGGAACGAATTAAACTCGTATCTCGAGGTATCAGTGTATGGAGATTCTCACATGGGATACTTTTTTGAATTTGTATGAATTTGGAATATTTTCTAACACTCGCCGCAACTAAAGTCTCTCGTTCACCATCCCAATGATGCACTGATCTAAGGCGGTAAAACGGTATTCCGCGCAAATTTGCTCTAATTTGCGTAAGTAAGCAAATACGTTAAGATGACAAAACTATATAATGCGCAAATGGCTTGCATAATAATAATAAATCTTTATTCAATGAAATTGGCAACATTACAACTAAAAAAGTACATGTTCAATGTAGATTACAAATAGATTACATCCGTACAAAAAATTAACAAGTAGAAAGTAATGTAAGATCGGTTACACAGAAGTAGCATAATTATACAATATTTTTAGTTGTGCATAGTCTGCCTCACTAGGTGAACCTGTATTGAGGCAGAATTTTTTGTAAATTGTTTCTCACAATTTTATCTATGGTTTTTTATAAATGTATAATGTAGGTTTTTATACAGCAAAAACTTTATTTTAGATTACATTATTGTTTGTATATACACAAAACAAAAACTGCAAGGTTATTACCACAATAACAACTGTCAATGACAGGGCGTTTGGGTGAGAGCATCAGTAAAGGCTCGATCATTAGAATATATCCAAATTTTAACATATTTTTTAAATTCTTTCTGTGTTTGACTCAGTTTGGGTATATATTTATGTATATATATATTTTCATACACTTAAAATGATTGCGACTTTTTAACTAATTTTTCGCGTCGTATGTAAGACGCTGTCGTATGGACGCCTCACAGTATACAGTGTTTTTTGCGCAAAAGTTTGCACAAATTGTTGAAACTAGTTGGCGTTGTATTACAATAAAGTGGTTTTAAAACAAAGTTGTTTTCATGTCGAACCGCAAAGCAATTGCTTTCTAGGAAAATATTGAATAGATTACAAGCTTTTACATGTCGCAAACATCCAAAATTAAAAATAAATTATGGTATTGTGCTGTTTATTGTGAAGTATTTTATTTAATATTTCTATTTTTGAAACTGACAATTCATGGTGAAATTCCATTATAATATATTATTATAAAACAAATATAAAACGGAATGTCGAATTTCTGTTCGAGAAATCTGTTTCTCTCCAGAAATTCGACATTCCGTTTTCGACTGGAAGTAACAAATGTAATTAATATAATTGATTAAAACCCTTGCATACCACCCCTATGCACCCTCCCCCATATGTTATGTATGTAAAATTAAAGTGGAAAAAGTTTTATGTTTGTTTTATTATAATATACTAGCCATTTAATAAAGAAATTGTTTCTCCCTGCGTGTCCTTTCCCATTCGTCCCGTTCCTCTTCCTCCTCCCCTTCCTCTCACGCGTCCCCTTCCCCTCTTGCGTTCACACTCCGTCTCCTCCACGTTTCCTCTCCCCACTCCCCACTCCACTCTCCCCCTTCCCCCGTCCTGCGAATCCCCCTCCACCTTCCCACCTCCCGCATTCCATACATTCAGTTTTCAAACAGCTCGCGTGCCACCTATTGTAATTTTTTTTATACAAATTTCATAATGCCAGAGCTCACCAGAAGTTTTATACAAACCTTTTCCTGACAATAACGAACACACAAAAAAAGAATTATCCGATTTGGTGCAGTCGTTCGGAAGTTATGCGCTCGGCGATTCATTTTTATTTATATAGATAGAAGATAGATAGGTAGATAGATTTTTATATTTCTTTTTACTTGTAAGTTTGATTAATTATCAACATCAAATGTCTGTTACATAAATATAGTAGTCCCACAATGAGGACTTACGTGACGTTATTGTTCTAGTATCTTCTTTTTGGTTTTCATACAAGATGTGTGAGAAGGAAGAGGACGATCGTCGATGACGTACAAACGCACTTTCTATGGGACTACTAATAATTATAAATTTACACTGAGTGGATTATTCGTAGAGAAACTCTCCGAAATCTGACTAAATTATGAAGGTTCCTAAGAAGTGTTAATTTCCTGCTCATCTATGGTTAACTTAATTTAGACCGCAGATAGACGCCACACTAATTCTCAAAACCCTGAATAATGAACAGCAAACAACACCCGGCAACAATGCGGTGCTACAACCGCCAAATTGTAATAAATTAAGAGAACAATAATGATTAGATGTAAAAAGATAAATTAGTTTTACTGCCGGATGAGAAGGTCCTGTCACACTGTGTTTCGTAGCTCACAGTTCCCAGCGTGTCAAACGTCAATTTATAAGAACGGGAAAAACATCGGGTGATGTCAATAATATTCGGGTTCGCCAGAATTGAAATGTCAGCGGAGTTTAATGCGTGAAGCATTTATTCAGCGGAAATTAATTTTTTTGACACTTTTTAATTGGTCTCGCGAACACAAAGCTAATGTAAAAATACTATGTGAAAACATTGCAAGGACAAGAATTACTATTTGTCATTCAATGTGTTACGTATAAACGAGAACGTCCTGATAACAAAATAACGTAGCATATTATGTTAACACATTTTTTTAACACATGAAAAAGAGGGATATAATTGTGAAACATTCGAACGACACTCATACATAGAGGCCGGAAGAAGATTTGCACACTCATTTGAGTCATTACATTAAACTTTGCCAATTTCGTAAAATTATCGCCTGAGATTTGATTTAATGTGATGATACGTGTGCTTATTCGAAATTAATTTATTTTATAATATACTCAAGATAAGTCAGAGAATGTCAAATATTCAAAGCAGTGACCAAATTTATGATAACACGTGTGACGTGAGTCATGGGTTGGAGCCAATATCCAATAAAATAACCAATATCCAATAAAATTCTTAAATAGACAATCATTAAGTGTAGCGTCAAGATTTTGGGTACAGAGCATAGACATCAGAATTCAATAGACCAGAACACACAGATGAGGGGTAAAACCAAACTATGTGGGGCGAAGAGAGGAAAAATGACAGTGATTCGTTAAAAAATCAATCTGACAGTATATAGGCATCTCGCATTATAATATCACCATTTAGTTCTTAAAAGCAAAATCTGCTTTGAATGAATAGACCTTTTTACAGGGGAGCGCGAATTGCTTGCCACGTTAATAACATATTTGTTAAGGCCAAATGCTCGCCCCGAAAAGATTCGCCCCAATTCACATAGCAATATTTTGTTGCCGTGTTTAGTTAAGACACTTTTACAAATGTTTCATAATTTACTTACCCCTGTAACCAGCGACGAGCACATTGGAGAACCGCCCACATTCGCTATGTCCATATAATATGTGGGTAAAATGTATAGCACAAGCTACCGTTTTTGGCGTGTTATTTCGAAAAATGTATGGATGTTACTTCCGCGCTGCTCAGGACAAGAATGATGACGTCACATTTTTTAGATTCAAGCGAGGCTCTCTCCCCTCCCCATGGAGCGAGCTGGCTCCAAGGAGGAACTTCAGCTGGCTCCATGGGGAGGGGGAAAAATAGTTTTTATCACTTAGGGCAGGTCCAGATATATTCATATGTCTGTGTTACAGAGAGAATCCGGTGAAATTAAAATAAAATATTTTGATTTGATACATCATTGATCATTATTTTGGTAATAAATAAAATTGTTTATTGTTGCGTTGCGTAGGTTTAAATAATGGATTTAAGTACGTTTAGCCACTAGAATCGAATAGCCAGGCATTTCTACACGATCATCAAAGGGCGGATCCAGCTTTGGCGCCAGGGGGGGGGGGGGTCACATAGTCGTAGTCAAGTCACAAGAAGTTATAATTTAATTTCGATAATAATAGATACTAGTAAAAAGTAGGTATTTTATTAAGTACTTAAATAAAATCTATATTGTGACAAAAAATATATAAAAAACATTGTGCTTAACAATTTTAATTAGTGGTCCACCTAGGTCCTGGACGCAGCCCATGACACCCCCCCTGGATCTGCCCTTGTGATCATCATCGTCATATCCTTCTCGTAGGTACTTATCCTCCCCAAATCCCTAAAAAAATCTGATGATTTTGATGAAATATGGTCAAAAGAAAATCAAAGACCAGTAAATAGAATGTTTGTTTAATATCGTACGGCGCGGGCGTCGGCCATTCCTTTTGTGTCAAATAATATTCCCAGACAATAATACCCGTATTCGAGTTTTGACTAAATTACTCAAAATACCGCGGGACCGACAGTTCCTGTCGTTGATTAGAATTTATGTTTCCTGTGGGAAGAGTACATCACCAATATATAAAATTAAAATAAAAATAACGCCCCACCGCCGGGGATACTGTCATTTCACAAGGAAATTTGTCAGGAAATTTGAGTGTTATTGAAAAACTTTTTTATTCGGATTCTGGAAGCTTCGATTGCGAGTTCCTTTTCTCGGTAAGGCTTTGAAAATTACTTCTGATGCAATATAAAATGGACGACAATACGAGGAAATATCCGATGGTAACTTTCTATTCAAACTAAAAAGTTCGGATATCTCAAAGCTTTTGATTTTTAACAATGGAACCTTCCGAGAAGTAATTGGCCTAATGCATGGACCACAAAGCAACGCTATAATATCATTGTCCTATTTTACATTGATAGACAAAGATGGCCAATTTCTTCAAACATACCTAATTATGGCATTTGAGTAATCTTTTAACTCTAATGACTAATGACACAGCAGCAAAGCATTTTTTATGTGAATACCGCACAATAGTCCCAACCGCTCCCATAGGCTGAAGGTAAGTGGGGAGGGGAAAGGAAGGTGGGTACGACCTGACTATTCAAATCTGGTCACTAAACACGGCTAAAGCCGTATCCAGCGTTTCTGCAATTCTGAATGGTGATCTTAAACCAGGTCGATGCAGAGCGCATTTTCCACTCTGGAACGTGCCTCAAATATACCTTATATTATTTTTAATTATTAAATTGTGAAAACACAAATCAATCACATAAAATTTTGCTGGCGGGCGCCGGGATTTGAACCAGCGACCTAGGGATCGCTAGTCGAGAGCCATACCAAAAAAAGCATGAAAATTCAGAAAAGGGATTACAGGTAAAAAAAAGTGAATCAAAATCCAGATATATGACACCAAACAAGACGTCTTTGCGTACATGCTGCTTGGCATTTAGATGTGAGAAATATTTTTTCGTACACATAAAACCCAATTTACCTACATAATATGTGCATACAAGTACTAAGTGCACATTGGATCTTTTAGAAGTAGTGCACTTTTGCAAACACTTTTCAAATCCTCCAAGTGCACAATAAAACATAAAAATGCACGAGGCAAGAAGCCTTTTTCAGTGACAGGTTTGAGCAAGCAAATAGCTTTTGCGATCATCGTGGTAATCAGATATGTCGTCTGGGTTTCTTGTTTCTATGCCCGCTGTCGTGACTTTTCGCAACAAAGGTGAAGTGTACAATGCACTCGCCAATCTCAAATAATGGAGGATTAAATTCACGAAAGGGAAGGCAATATTATATTGTATAGTATAGGCGTAACGCGTCAGGAATAAGGCCTAATCCCAAATATGAGAACAAAAAGATCCATCTGTTTTGCCCCTAATGGAAATACAAGAAAAATAAACGACACCCAAAAGCACTCTGGCTTATAAAGTCTATATTGCATGGAAGGATATCCACTGGGATAGTGGGATGTTAGGAAGAGCTTATTGAAACGTTTTGAAGACAGCGGGGTTTAATATGCGGATGGTGGCTGAGACTGACTTATTTTGTATACATATTTACTTTCTGAGCCACCGAACCAGCAAATTATTTGTAAGGTTTATGGGCTTGAGAAAATAATATTCAAAATCGAGGGGCTTAAGTTATAGGACTGTAATAACCGGGGGTCGAAAACTTTACTGTGGTTACTCAAACTTCCAACTCAATATTGAGTACGTACTTAGTGCTATACTGATTTTCCAACCAAAAAAGAGATTAGATTAGAGATTTTGCAGCTATGTACTTACCATAACATCGGCAACGAAGAAATCAAATAAAGAGAACTAGAGAATTTCCTTACCTGTAAAAAGAGAAACCATTCATTAGTATTTTGTTTACAGATCAATCTCAATTTTAAATAGGCAGAATAAAACATTTTTAGTACGTATACAATAAATTTAGTAGAGTAAGGTCAAAAATTTAAAAACATAAATAATAATAATAGTATTACGCCATTTTTCACCTTAGGACAGGTCTCTGGTTACATAGTTTTTTTTTTTAATTACATTAACACCACACCTATGTCATCTTTGTAGATGCTGTGTGGAGGGTCTTTTTGAGGAAAGGAAGGAGTGAACATGGATCTTGAAAGGACCCATGTGGTAGGAGGGAGGAAACACAGAGGTCGGCAAATCGTTCCACAGCCGAGCCGTTGAACTCAAGAACGAGTCATAGAAACGATCCGTTCTCATGTGAGTAATGTCAACCGTGTACAAATGTTGGGCGCGTGTTTGGCGTGTTTCCCGACTATGCATCGGTGCCGAGGGGATCAATGATGCTAGTTCCTCGGAGCATCTTCCATTGTAATACCGGTAGAACACGGACAGCAATCCCACCTGACGCCTATGCTCTAAAGATTGCAGTCCGTCTGTTAAGATGGGAGAATCTATCAAACGGACCGCCCGTTTCTGCACAGAGTCAAGGGTTTTTTTTTTTTTTAGGTATTTTGGAGCTCCAGACCAGAGGTGGCTGCCAAATTCAACCGTGGGGCGCACTTGCGATTTGTACAGGGTTAGCAGTTGGGTACTATTAAAGTATCTGCGGGCCCTGTACAGTATGTACAGTTTTTGAGAGGCTAACTTAACTCTGGTTTCGATGGAGCCCCCGTACCTGAGCTGGTCACTTAGAGTTACACCAAGCATATCGATGGAGGTCCTGTTCGGAAGGTTGCTTCCGTTGAAGGAAACTAGATTTTCATTTAGATCCCTTTTAGACGTTATCAAACATGATTGGGTCTTTGAAACATTAAATTCGACGAGGTTATTCTTACCCCAAGAGAAAACACTCTCGAGATAACCGTCTTTGCTTCAAAGCCCTCCGAGCGATTGGAGTTTGTGTGCCCTTTGGGGGCTTGTCAAACAAAAAGCTATCATGGACTGTACTGTCATCCGCGTAACAATGAATCGGTGCACATTACTAATCGGTTACATGACAAGACGTCATTGATGTGCAACAGAAACAAAGTCGGTGACAGAACCGATCCTTGTGGATAGTTAGATGAACACCGCAGTAAAAACACAAAAACAATAAAATGTTCAGAAAATTTAAAAAATATTTATGACAGAACCGATCCCTGTGGATAGTTAGATGAACACCGCAGTAAAAACACAAAAACAATAAAATGTTCAGAAAATTTAAAAAATATTCCTGTGCCAATACCTCACATTACTCACTAGAATCGTTCTTCTAATCTGAATTCTAATTTCTAACTTTACTGCATTAGTTGTTGTAGATAGTTAGTGGTGTTAGTCAGTATTCAGTACTCAGTACTCGGTACACCCAGGTATGAGTATTCGTAGGCGGCGCGTAACGAATGTTTCAAGACGCGCGAATTCGAGATATGGCACGTTGTAAAGGAGGTCGGGAATAGTATCTGCGAGTTGTTTACAGCCGGGGTCAATGGCCCGTGACGTCGTGTTGCACGTTGCACTTGCCGACCTCGCGGAGATAAACTACGTCCGAAGATGATAAATGGCTTTCTTTTGCACTTGCGGAAGAGTCTGGGTGACCCCGGCCGTGCCTTATGGACAACGGGATTCGAGAGCATTACGGGCCGTATCTCATCGGATGATTTCTGTAGCGAGCCCCTCGCTTTGAAATCGTGCCCTCCATTGCAAATCACGAATAGTACCACTACATTTTTATTATGACTAAGTGGAAACCATGCATTATTCTTTACTCCCTCTTTAAGGCCGTAAGTGCCTGAGTTGGCAATAAATATATACGATACCAATTTACGGAATCCATGATAATACGTTTAAGTGTCGAATAACCTTGTCGTTAACAAATAAATATCATGGCAGTAATACGTGCTCATGAGGATGGTACTTCGACTATACGAAGGTTTAAAAAAGGTTTTCATTAGTACTTACCAGCGGCGTGCCAATCACAGAAAGTGATTATTTGTTTATTGATGAAAAGCGCAATATAAATAGAAATATTTAATCTTATTATTAAGAGGTAATAGCACCGGTGAGAAATCTCGACGGTAGGTATTTTAAAAAATTCTCGCTATCGCACCGCGCTCAAAAAATAACTAGCTATCGATGTGTTGGTGAGACCACGTGAGTGTTTGGCTTGTACACCCTCTCGCCCCCTTTGCGTCTCATGCCTACCGTCTTTCGCCTCATACCGCCATATCCAATATTCTGTTTAGATAAAGCATGTTTCGACTTATTTCGTCGCTAATGAAGTTTTTGAATCGGCCTTGCGGTGTGACAGAAAAAGGGCCCATTATTTTTAAACGCACGACGTCTGCTATTGTCGGTTATTTATAAATATCGTCGATAGGTATTGTAACAATGTCTTCTGTTCACGCTTATTACCGACAAATTACGAATTATTTTACTAGAACTCTATGTAGGTTAGTAGTTTTAAAGTTTTCACTGTATTTGCGTTTATAAATATGCAGTCAAACCAACTACATCGAATTATTATATACATACATATGATTATTCTCTATGATACATTAGTTATTATTGAAAATTAGTATTAACCTCTCAGGCCTCGGGCCTGTTTTTCGAAAAGTCAAAATATTTCCGCTTTCCAATAAATTCCAAATAACTTTAATATTTGTGAACGCATCCGAAAACTAAAAACTGTTTTTGAAAGATGATGAAATACGCTTTCAAATTTTATAATTCGAAATAAACATATAATTTTGTTTTTATTTTATTAATAACTAGCAGACCCGGCCACACGTTGCTGTGGCTAACGAAACACAACGCCATTTACCCAACCTTTATAAAATCCACACCATCCGCTCGCCAGCTGCCCGCTGCGCGCTGCCCTTTGCCTAAATTGAATATTTGAATTTCTTGGCTTTTCTCTACTATAATAAGCATTTATTATACACATAAACATTCCTCTTAAATCACTCTATCTATTGGTGAAAACCGCATGAAAATCTGTTGCGTAGTTTAAAAGATTTATGCGCACATACATTTTGAGCGACTTCATTTTATACTATGTAATGATGATGATACCACAAAACTTAAATTTCTACTCATATAATTTGGCACTTACCTATCTTATTAAAAAAAAAACTCAAAAATGCATATGCAACAATATTTTTGACCGATTATCTCTATCTCTACATATTATAAAGTCCCCCGCGCCATCTGTCTGTCTATTCGCGATAAACTCGAAAACTACTGAACGGATTTTCCTGCGGTTTTCACCAATATACAGAGTATTTCGTGAGGAAGGTTTAAGTATGCAATTTGTCAATGATTTGTGTAAATTGGTTGAAACATAACGATAATTGTTAGAAGTGTCGGAAATAAGTCCAGCCGCCTGGTAGCTTTCATCGAAAACGCTGCACAATCCTTTTGGGATATAACCAGGGCTGGGCAAAATACATGCTTTGCTGTAATTGAAATACAAATTACAAAATACTTTTTCGCATGTATTTAAAATACGAAATACAAAATACTTTCAAGTCATGTATTTGAAATACAAAATACAAAATACAGTATTTTAACCATTTTTTCTTTCAAATACAAAATACAAATTACAAAATACAAAATACATTTGGTTTTGGTAGAACCTTTGGTTGCAATAAATTGTCATAAATGCCCTTATCTAAGGGTGCGTTTAAATAGAAGCAATGTTGAGCAGAGTGAAACAGAGACGTGCAAAAATTGACCAATCATATTGCTCAAAAGACACATCTCATCTCCGCTTCACTTGTAAAATTTGTGGTAAAGGACTCAGGTGTTAGGTAATATAATAATAATACATTATTATTATAACACGACATTTGTATAGCGCTATTTTGTTTTATTTCTAGTGACCGACCGAAGGTTCGGTTTCGGTTTCGTCAAGGTTCGGTAAAAAAATCTAGTTTCGGCATCAGTTTCGGTTTCGGCAGAAAATCTGCCGAACCTTCGGCCGCACCGAAACTCTGCATTTGTGAATTATCGCGTGCCGTTTGACTGACTTCCGGTGAGTTCGTGGCTCGTGTGTCATCCACCATCATCAACTGAGTTCGCTGGCCGGTCCGGCGTGCTTGTATTGTGAGTTTATGTAATCACAAACTTCAATTATTTTTATTTATTTCATTCTAATTTTAATTTTATTTAACAAGTGTAAATAAAAATTAAAATCTAATCTCCTTCAACGGAAGCGATCTTCTGAATAGTCCCTCCTTTGATGTGCTTGGTGTAAGGCCCTCCGTTCATGGAGATACTTACAATCTTCGTAATTGTGACGAAACCACAAGTACCCTGTTGATATACATACTACTTTTTAATGCTAGTCTCCGTACACGGCGCTATCCGAAATATACTATATAGTCACATGAGAACGGGTCGTTTCTATGACTCATTCTTGAGTTCAACAGCTCGGCTGTGGAACCCGGCCTCTATGTTTCCTCCCTCCTTCCTCTCCCCAAAAAGACCCTCCATACAGCATCTTCAAAGATGACATACGCCCTGAGGGAAATTATTTTTCTCTGGGTCTCTCATGTGGAGTTAATGTAAAAAAATGTTGTGATTGTAAACGCAATTAAAATTATAGTACTCAATTTATGAGGTCCTTACTTTATAGTGAATAAAAGTGTAAAAAATAAGCCGAATTTCAGTAAACAATAGATTTTTAACATGTCTAAAAAAGTTTCGGTTTCGGTTTCGGCCGAAACTGAGAAAGATATCGAATATTCGGTTTCGTTTTCGGTAGAAAATCCTGTTTCGGTCGGACACTAGTTATTTCACTTCAAGTGCGCTCTACTGTAATTAACTTAAAAATAGTTTAGTATTCAGTCAAATTATTCCTATAGTGCTTGATCTAATACTATGACACAAAAATGTACAATACAAAGCAATGACAAGCATTACATAATATGATACAAATATGATAGAAAATGTACAATAACAGTGCTATTATAGCACAGGACGTGTTGCCAACTCTAAATATTAACACACATAACATATAGCTCTGGATTCTAGCGTTTTTAGTCTACGTATTATCTATGTCAGTTTATTTTTCATTATCATTATTAAGATCGCTAAATGTATTTGAAAATGTATTTTGAAGCCATAAGTATTTGAAATACAAATTACAAAATACCTCAGCCCCATGTAATTGAAATACCAATTACAAAATACATTTTTAGGAAGTAATTGAAATACAAATACAAAATACGTATTTGTATTTCAAATACGTATTTCAATTACAAGTATTTCAAATACTGCCCAGCCCTGGATATAACAAAACAATTAATGGTGGGATATTCCTCTTTTATAGATCTACAAAAAAGTCCGCGAAGGCATATATCTATCTTTTACGGATAGCTTACTATTCACATTATATCTAAAATGCAATTGATAAGAATAATAAGATAAGAAGATAGAATGCGTATAGTAAAAGATAGATATATGCCATCGCGGACTTTTTTGTAGATCTATAAAAGAGGAATATCCCACCAAGCGTTGTTTTGTTATATCCCAAAAGGATTAGGCAGCGTTTTCGATGAAAGCTACCAGGCGGCTGGAATTTTTCCGACACTTCTAACAATTATCGTTATGTTTCAACCAATTTACACAAATCCTTGACAAATTACATACGTAAACCTTCCTCACGAAACACTCTATCTATTGGTGAAAACCGCATGAAAATCCGTTCAGTAGTTTTCGAGTTTATCGCGAACAGACAGACAGACAGACAGACAGACAGAAAGACGGCGCGGGGGACTTTACTTTATAATATGTAGAGATAAAAAAGGTTTAAAAATAGCCCACCTTAAGTTTTTTTCTAATTAAAATTACGATAACGAAAAAGATAAAAGCACTTACATATTTTATTAGACAATTAAATCTAAATGGATTTATTGTGTTGTGTGTATCATACGTGTGAGTTGACATGTTTGTAAATAATAATGTTTAAAATGTTAGATATATCGCTTGCTGAGGTTTGATTTGTACTCCTGTATTTTTGAGTTTCTTTAAGCAGTAAATACAAAAAAGGATGTGTTAGTTCGTTCAAAATTCTATAAAAAATGTTGGTCTTTTACCTATAGATAGATTTACCTACACAATTTTTTTAAATATTTATTACAGTCAGTTTGAAATAAAGGAAACAAATATATAATTTTTTTAAACTTCAAAACTTTTTATTTTTATTTTCAACTTTATAAAACCTTAAATTGTAATATTTAATTACATGAAGACAATATTAGCGAAACTTCAACCCAAGGCTTCAGGCCCAACTTCATAGTACAAAAAAAAGTGCAAAAATCACTTACTTCGCAATTTTTGCAATAAAATAAAAGCACTTAGAAAAAAAACCAACAAGGCTAAAGGCTTTGTACCAGTTCACATAAGGAAAAAGGTTGAAGCAAACGTTTTACGTATGAGAAAAGCTATAGTTTGAGCAGTAAATTACAGAAAAGAGCAAGAAAACACGGCACAAAGTGATAAAGTAAAAAATCTGAAAATGGACAAAAAAATGCCGCAAACCATGTTTTTGGTGATCATACAAAATGTTCGTCATACTATTGCAAGTCGGAGAAGTATACTAATGATCCAAATTTAGTAAGCGATCTTCAAGATTGTGGAACAGGACTGATATTCAACAATTATTGTCGTCTCTAATAGCAAATGCAGAAAGTCTTATTATTAACGTGACAAATAACACTGTGGAGCAATTCAACAACGTTATAGCCAAATTTATAGGCGGAAAAAGAGCAAATTTTACAAAAATGGGATAACTTCAGCAGTTGAGCTTCTTGAGCAGTAACTTCGTGGAATAGTGAAATGACAACCCATTCACGAATACAAAAAAAATCCAAGGCCACAGTCCTGGCAACTACACGAAGCATTTTATTGAAAGAAAACGACGTTCGAAGGAGACAATACAGAGGTGTCGAAAAATAAAACTAAGGTATTACGAAAACACGACAGAAAAGAGAAAAAAAGTTGCAGGGCCTGATGAAAATTATGGTCAATTGGAATTAGATCCAGATATGCCAGCTGAATTATTTGAAACGATAAAGAGGAATTTTTCAAAGAATTATCTCCATCGAATAAGGATGAACTCGAAAGGAATACGGTGGGCCAAAGCAATAATAATTTGTGGACAATTGAAAGGCGTAAGCGGCTTACAGCTTCTAACTTTGGACAAAAATATGTAAGCTACGGCCAAAAACTTCAGTTGCGAGAGTATTAAACTCGCTACTGTACTCGCCATTTAAAGGAAATATGGCCACAAATTATGGGAAAGAAAATGAAAACCAAGCAATTGAGCAATTTACAAAAGAAACAAAATTAGAGGTATTCGCCTGTGGACTATTTATCGATGAAAACAAAAACTTTTTAGCGGCAAGTCCGGATGGCCTTTTTGGCAAGGATTCTATAATTGAAGTGAAATGCCCATATAGTATAGTAAATATGTCACCAGAAGAAGGATTTGAACAAAAAAAAATTGATAACTGTAAAATTGAAGACAATGCTTCAACATTAAAACGGAATCACAATTACTTCTACCAAGTACAAGGCCAGTTACACATTACTCGTCGTAAATACTGTTATTTTGTCGTGTGGAGTCCTAAAGGTTTGCCGTATGAAAAAATTGAAAGGGACGATTCAATCTGGCAAAAAATTGAACCACTGTTAGAAAAACTTCTACCACCAATGCCTTTTACCAGAAACAATTGACGGTCGCATATCAAGAAATTTACCGGCGAGAGAAAGATCTAAATCATAAATTGTTTAAAATTCATTGTATAGTGGTAAAAAATTTTGTACAATAAAGTGTTAACAAACAAAAAATTTCAATTAATCACTGAAGGCAATGTAAGCGACTCTCAACTAAAAATTTGAAACAGATTTTTTTTAAAAACATAAACCTCACATTGGAGGCACCGAGGAAAAATAATCGCTCAGGGACTTTGTTGGAGAAGTTGTTGGACATCATTGGAGAAGCTGTGTGGAGGGTTTTCTCCCAATCCGGCCCGCCACGCAGTAAGTGGACAAAATTATCCGCCACCAAAACCCATGCAGACCTCATCCGTGAACCCGGGAACCCAGGCTCTGTCACCAAACATAGAGGACCACTTGCGGTGACCAAGTGGCGGGGGTGTTGGTTATCCAATAAATGGTTCCCGGGGCGATGGTACCTAAAACGCCTCCCAAATTGAAAATTTATTATAGTACTTGACATAAAAAAATTTAATTTTGCACAATTTTAGTATGAAAGCTCGGTCAGTATTGGTATACCGCGATGAGTCACTAAACAGAAAAAAACGAATAAAAAATATCGATTACTCGGGCAAGGACAACACTAGTCTACCGATAAAATTCTTTACATCACTACTTCGCATTATATGTATGTATTTGTCAAAACCCACGTTTCCCGGCCCCCCTCAGGAGAAATGAGCGAAAGGGACACCTGCACGTCGGGCCGAAAATACCTAAATAAAATCTTCGAAATCGATGTTTTGTATTCCCCATTTTTCTTCTCCAAAACTGGACGGATTTAAAAATTTTTTTTCACTAACTGTATTAAAAGAAAATATTCTATGTCGGTACGTTTTGCTTTTTTTCAAAATACATTGTTTAGTTTGTATACTGAACGTTTTTTGACGGCGTTTAAATTAGGCAATTTTATTCATTTTTGGAAGGTCGTAACTTCTATGAGAAGTAAATTATCAAAAAAAACAAAACGTACCGACACGCTAGTGGTCAATATCTATATTATGTAAAAAAAAATTTTGCTCTAGGGTCAAAATTCAGAGAGATAAACGGGGAATACGTTTGTATAGAAAAGCGCAGCTAGTATTTCCTCTTAAGGGTTAAATAAGGGTGCAACAGAAAAAACAAGCATAATCCTCCAGAAAAACCAAGCAGCTTGCTTGAAGTTAGGCGCATTATTTTTATTATTTTTATTAGTTTTTTTTTCTTTTTTTAAGATTAACTTTCCATGGTTACGGATAAGCTAAGATTATTAAAATTTTCCTTCTTCAATCGTCTCATTAATAATATTTAATAGAGTAGAACCAATTACTGGAAAAGCATCTCTTATTATACTATAATAGTTAATTCATCTGAACTATTCTTTGATTTTATTTTGTTTAAAATTTTAAATAAATATTTTGCATTTATTTTTCTGAAGACGAATGATTCTTTGTTTGAGTCGATATTATCATTTGTGAGGTTAATAGCAATGTTGGGTATTAATTTGGTAATTTAAGTGATACTTTAATAAAATATTTATTAAAGTTATTAGCCATGTTTTCTTCGTTTATCTCTTTTGGGAAGTTTACTATTTTTATGTCGTCTTTGTTTTCGCCACGTACTAATTCTGTAGGCTTTTCCAAAATTTTTTGGGATCCCCTTTTTCTGGTTTATTTTATTTTTTATGTACCCATTATGCGTTCTTTTTATGTCTTTAGAGTATTTGTTTCTCGCTTTTTTGTAGTTATCCCAATCCGTAGTACTATTAGTAAGGCGTGCTCTTTTGTAAAATGTATCTCTATCGTGCTGCATCGTATGTAGTTCGTTTGTGTACCATTTATTATTGTTTCTTTTATGTAGCTTCTGTTCTAGAACTACTTTATCAATAGATTTTTTAAAGTTTAGTATCATCTGGTCAGTTATTTTGTTATATTCCATTTGATTTATTCCATTCCAATTAATAGTCTCCAAGGTCTGAATGAAAATTTCTTTATTGAATTTTTTGTAATTTTTAAATGTTGTTATTTGTGTTTCTTTACTGGAGTTGCATTTTTCTCTGTCATTTATTAGAATCTGAATGATGTTATGGTCGGTAATTTTAGGATTATCTAGTACATTAATATTTAAGTTGAATTTATTTGAGATTACCAGATCAATCAACGTTTTCGAGATATTAGTAATTCGTGTAAAGTCTTTGACTAATTGTTTCATCCCTGCAGCTTGAATAATAGATTTCAGTTTTTTGGTGTATGTGTCTGCATTTGCTTTAACATTGACATTAAAATCTCCAGCTATAATATTTATATTTTCATCTTGTATATTTTCCGCGCACCATCTTTGAAAATATGTTAAAAAGTCGCACTTGCTTGTGTTTGGCGATCTATAAATAACAGTATATACACCTTTCTTGGTTCCTGATTTAATGGTGATGGCTAAGATCCAACAATGTTTTTCAAATTGATTGTTTGACATTACTTCATATGGAACTTTTTTGCTTAAGAGAATCATCACTCCTCCTGTATGTCGACTATGTGAGTCGTCGGCATGTATCTTTTCTTGGGAGATTTTTCAATGTAGATGAGTGTTTCAGGCTAATAATTATTACTTATAATAATTGATATCTAAGCTCCACTTTCTTAATATTACTCATTACGCGTATATCAGCCTTGCATTCTTTGCGGATTTCTACGTCTCTCACACACGTCTCAGGGATCTCATTTCTGCAGCACTCAGTTTACTTTCATCGTTCCTCTTCCAGTTCCACGCCTCACTGTTATACATCCTAAATAAATAAATACTTTCAGCTTCTCAAATCCTACAATTATAAGATCCCGTGATTTTCAAGGGTAATAATTTCCAAATTCAAAATTATGTTCTTTTCATACTTATATATAGTACATAAATTTATGCCGCCGTTCTTAATATAATTGGTGCAGTAACAGTCAGTATAATCGCCTCCCATGCAGTTGATCGTCGTTCGATACTCTGCCGTGGCTATTTTTTTAATAATAGACTTAATCTGAAATCAAATTGCTTTCGTTTCCTCAATACACATTAGGTAAATAAAGCTTAACGGCAAATGTCTACGGAGTTTACCTTAAAAATTTATCGCGAAAAGGCACTTAGGCATATTTTCTTTTATGTGTTCATTTTTCAGGCTTTTCAAAGGGGATGGTTTGCGTCGACTACAGAAGATAAGGATCTCACCAAACCTGCATGAACCTCCCCAGATACGGAAGAGAAAAAAATTAAAATATCACGACTCACCCCTGGAACTTTCCCACGTTATTTGCCATTCTCTCTGTAAAAAAATGAATCCATATTCCCTCAACGTAGGCACTCCCACGTTCTTACATTTTTTTAATGTTCAACTAGAAGAAATAGCAACACTATGCGTGAAATTGCAAAAGAGGGAAGGTCTTACTCGGGATAAACCAGGGTAAAAGTGTTGCCGATGCTTAAGTTTCATTTCACCAACCCCGGTGGGACTTAATTAGTTCGAAGGGGAAAAGCTCTTTCTCACCCAAAAGGTACCTGCACTTACTTACAGATTACAAACAAATAAAAAAAGTTTCTCGTGTTAAAAGGGTAATGGAAAGACCTTTAGCACCTTCGTCTCACCCTTTTAATGTTTATTAACAATTAAGTTGCTTTCGGAATCTAATAAATAATAAAGCAAATTAATGCTGACATTTTTTCGGGCTTTCGAATAAGCACATTAAAGTTAGAAGTTTCACTATCATTTTCCGAAAGCAAGAGTAATTTTATTAGCGAGCTTTTTAATTTGTTTTTGAAATTTAGGTGGCGTCGGACGTGGTTGGTATAAATCACCATGCAGGTACTAAAGGTGACACGATGTAGGTAGGTATATGAATAAATTAGCGTGCAGTGTTTTAAAATTCATTACGGGCGTAAAACATGTTTTGATAGATGACAATACCTATGTCATAAATAAGTAAACAATACATTTGGCAAGTATAATTATTGCTGATAGAGAGAGAATTATTGTTATAATGATTGTAATTTATATTCACGTCAAAACGAAATTTTATTTACAATGTAGACTTATAGAGTTTGTGGGAAGACAGTAGAAATATTCTCATAAATAAAGTTACTATTGATAAAACTTACAATACTATTTTCATGATTCATTTTAAGGAGGTAACCTAATTGATAAAATATTCGATCAAAACAAAATATTTAGCATATAAAAAGAAAACCAAATACGCTAAATTATAGTAGCAAACTTCCGACAAGCACTAGAGAAGAATAATTATACATATATATAACAACTTCGTAATGATACAAACCTATGCTTAGAGTGATTCAAAAATGTACCAGAATAAACGTCAATAAACAAACACATCCCAAAACTACAGAGTACTAGGATTACACGCGATTTATAGTTCTAAAACACGCTTTGTCTTTTGTCTGACACAAGCGTAGTATAATAAAAAAACTCGCAAGTACTACACAACTAAATAAAGTATTATTTAGAATACCCCAACTTGATCGTTTAACACGCGTTATACTAGGTGTCACTTATATGCATGTGTTCCACTCGGCTGTTAGGCAGATAGCTCGAAAATAATAAATTATTCGCATTTCCTATACGTGTAATTAAATACGGTGTAAAACTTGCCCCACCTTATCGATGTGCGCTTAATTGTCAAATAATTTGTCCTACGCGCCATAAGTGACTAATTCTCCCATTTTATTAAATTCAAACAATAACGATTTACGATGCTAACCTATGATGAAAAATTGGCAATATTTTGGAAATAACATCTTACGTTATGTTTATGTTATACCATACCTACGCCCGAACTTTAGGTACACATTATTCAAGTGGGATTGTTTGGTTTGAAAATTGAACTTTATAAAATTATTATATTAATTTCGATTCCACCAACTAAAATAATTAAAGATCATAAATTGGTTAAATTAAACCAGCCTTAGGGCCAGTTTGTCTCACAGAACTTTAACAATAGGTCACATGCATGGACTTCATAACGACTTGGAAAAAATCGTGTGGATAGAGTTTTTTACTAAGATTACGAAAATGTTAGTAAAAATTTTTAGAAATGTACAGTTTTTTTATTTTTAAATAAATAAATCCATTATTTGGGCTCGTGACGTCACTACATGAAAATGTCCCGTCGCCGAAAATGTTCCTATTAATTTTATGAAATTCCACACTGATTTATTTTTTTATATGGCATCACTTTGATTTCAGGCGAATTTTTGAATTCGTTCACTAGATTTATTGTTTGTTCTCTGCGAACTTATCATTTGGTTTGATTTTTTGACAGATGTTCTGAAGAGAACCCCGTACAATTAATGGGTACGGGGTTCTCTTCAGAACGTGAAGATGATGTCGGTACATATTTTAGAGATATAATGATTATGGTGCTGATTTTAACAAAATAAAATTTTACAATATTCTTATTATTATTATTACAATTTACTAGTTCAAGTATATTACATTGAATTTAGTAATATGGACGCTGTACATTATAATGATTTATGATCAATAAGATGGATCAAGGAAAAAAATATTTATGAGATGTAATATTTTTGGTATGCCTCGTTATTCTCGTGTGCCATTCGTGTGGAAAACGTTCTTTTTTTTTAAATGATTTTCGGCTATGTAATTATCGTTTTTTCACACCTATAAAATTATGTCCCGTCTTTCCGGTTTATAAAAAATGGTCTGATTTTTCGGTTTGAAATTTTCAAAAAATCCCCAGGGTTTCAAAAAAACGATTAAAAAAAAAAAATACAGAATGTCTTAGAATATTTGCCTAAACCGGAAAAAATTTTAAAAAAATGTGATGCATGTGGCCTATTAACGTTAATTTGAAAGTTCTTTCAAGATTTTCCAAGCAATTGGCACATAATAGTATATTGACAGAGCTTGAAACATTATAGTTAACTTCGAAATATAATTAAATATTTAAAATCTGTGAAACAACTACTGGTCCTTAGTGAAGCAATTCAATATTATCATCATCTCTGTACCCCCGCTGTCTTGAGTCAGTGAGCAATAAATGCGCGTTCTTATATGGAAAAGAAATGTGATAATCATGGTCACCAGCATCTTAGATGACTTAGATAAAAGATCCTGATTCATGGTTGTGGCATCCGAGTGGTTTTTATCCATTAATCGACATGACTTCACAGATTTGATCGCAGTTGCAAGACAAGGCGCCAGACCGATTTCGTCACCAGGTACTTACTAGATTGATAAAAAAGGGAAAACAAAACAATGAAAGTATCTAGTCAGGAATGCTGAAGAAACCTTCTGATATATTATGTAGTTAAAAGGTACCTCCCATCGAGAGAAAAGAAAATATGTACCAACCTCAAATTGCAGGAACATACATCTGAACTCCAAAAATGTTGAAGAACCTGGAAAAGGTAACCTCTGGTATCATCAAAATTATCACAGACAGAAAATGTCTCGAAATTTTAGGTCAACGAACTATTTCCAATTTTCCAGTCCGCAACGGGATAAATAAACGGATGAACATTTAACTTTTAAGAAACAAGACAAATCCGTCTTTCCAGTATCATAATGAGAAAAACGGAGCGGGGCAAAGCTAGGTAGTAAAGCTAGAATAATATAATTTATACCTTTTCCCTTCATTTAATTGACTGAGCGTAACAAAGTCTGTTTTAAGTCGATCAATGGGCATTTCACCTGTCTGTAAATTTGTTTGTTGCGTTCATGTTGAACAATTATTATGGGCACCCACTGGAAAATAAGTCAGAAATTTCAATAAAAGGTCACGAATTCAATAATTTGTTAAATTATCAAATTAGCCTAACACATACGTTACATTAGTTCCACGTTGGTCCTGGAATCTTGGACGTGGCATCATCGGTGATATTTAAATATTGAAATGACCCCACGGTGCAGAGCGCCGCCGACGCTATTAACCCCATGACCCGCCGTTTATTAATTCCACCGGCCTACGCACTTTTAATAGCTCCGGCGAAATTATTGTACCAACGCACTCAAGGGGAATCACTTCGGTGCGACGCGGAGAGAAGGAACGCAGCCCAGAGAGTGTAATTTGAGACGAATTTGTTATCAAGCGGAGTACATATATATATAAATATATACTAATATACAGACAATGGAAACAATAATATTAACGTCAAAAAACTTTTCAGGTATATTCAGAATAAGACAGCAAAATAATTAATTAATGGTTATACTTCAAGGATCATTTTGACGCAGGTCTAAATGTCACAGGCGAGAACGAGTTCAACAAAGTTTACAGCTTATATTTCCTTAATGACTTCTCCTGAAACAATATTTGTATTAAATGTGGAGAAGTGGGAATGGGGTTTTTGTTTTTGGGCACTTAAACTAGTGCCTGCTGAATCACAGACAAGAATAAAACTTAGATTTCCACAAATAGCTTTTAAAGAAGTGTTACAAAAGAGGATTTCACTGACCTTCTAAGATAAACGACGCCCTTAGTTTCACGCCCACATAATGTATATACAACCTCTTCCAAAACCTCATCTCCACTTTATGATGGCAACAGATCCAAATCCCTCTATTTTTGGGTTCACAACATACGCCCTGATCAATCTCCAGCGACCTTTGGAGATTTAGATTCCAATTCGCAGAGAAGAGGCGAAGTCCTTATTCTCTTTTATTTTTATGTGACACCTCACAAGAGATCCCCTGGCTGTACAAGTTCGCAAATCGTTTACCGATAGCGTTACAAATAATAAATCCGGCCCCATAGCCTAAGATATTGCGTAACCCTCGACTCTCCGATATATTTCTATTCAAGAAAGGCGGCAATGTTGACTGTGCATCTTACCCTGAGCCAAAAAAATAAAATCTTAAACCGCAAATTTTCAAGAGGAAACGAAACCTTTCGTTATTTTAAATAATTTTTCACTAGGGTTAAAATGTTAGCATCAGTATAACCACATACCTTATTCTATTATTTGATTGGAAAATTGTTTTAATCCGTAACTTACTTAGTTTGAGGTGAAACACATTCCACCTGGACCCGAAAAATGCCACGGAATTTTCAAACTGTCACGACACGTCGCGTCGTTTGATTAAACGAATATAGGTAGTGTGTACGTGAATGGAACGGAAAGCGTAGCTTTGCTTATTAAAAAAGACATTATTTTGTGAAACAATATTGGTTTAAACTGTAATGAACTTTATCGCTGATCTGAACATAATTCCAATGAAGCAGGTGAAAGCTAATTACATTTCGCAATATCAACTAAGATGAACAAAACTTCACTTACGAACACACTTCTTACTAACGCTAGGTTAATTTTTGTGTCTAATATAAGTTCAACACTTAACAAACAGACGACAATGACTGAAATGTTTACATATTGAATTTCAGCTTATAAGAAACTAGTTGACCCGACAAACTTTGTTCTGCCAATTAAATTATTTCTAGTGAATATTATGGATTATAAATAAAAAATAACCAATGTATTGTAAGTGTGTGGGGATGGGATCTATGACGGAAAGAGGAATGGACCGCTATAGACGATGACCGCCGATAAAAACAAAAAAAAACACCAACTAAAGTAGGAAAATGAATTAAAGAAAATCAATATGAATTTTGAAGAGTAAATGAGTGTACGATATTTTTTGTCAGTCCGTCTTTAGCCAACACAAATAAGCTCGATGGTTTGCCCACGCTACAACATGATGCCGAATGATATATCAAAATGACGCGACGCTTCTCGTGAATGTCTTGCGCATGTGTGGATGAAAGTTCGATGAGGTGACGTAGCGCCATCTCTCATTCAACAAGATAAATAATTTCGTTCCGTTTGAAGTAGGAAAGACGGTTAAATTTGATCATACAAAAATACTAAAATCGCGATTAAAAAATGGGAGGGTGGGGGTAGGAGGATTAAAATTTGGGGTTATAGGTATTTTTTGATGCCAAATAAAAAAAAATTACAAAAAAAATCACAAAAGGGACATCCTAATCACCTAGCAGTATGAAATATACTTTAAAACCTATTCTCATACCTACTAAATATGCATAAAAAAAATCATAAAAAGCGGTCAAGCCGTTTCGGAGGAGTGCGACCACAAACACAGTAACACGAGATTTTTATATATAAGATTAGAGTAAGTAGTAAGTCAAAAATTGTTGTTGTCATTATAGTTCGCCCAGTTCTATCATATTCGCGGAATGAGATGAAAAATACATTCGTTATTATTTGCGGTAGCATACATAATCTCGAAATTTAACTGCAAATGTAGGTACATTTTTACCTTTCACCGACAGAAAAATAACTGTGCATGTATTTGTTTTTAAAAACTCTCGACAATTGTAGGTACATACATTTTGAAAATCTATGTAATTATTCCATAATGCTAATTGGTTAGCATTCCCAGTTTTTTTTTCAAGTTTCAAAGCGAAATTACTAACAATAACTTACATAGCCGATGGCAGCACCTTTGGCAGCAAGTTCACGAAACAACTAACACTTAACCCAAGAACTATCAAACGCTTATACACACGTTTTACAATTTTGAACCAATTAGAATTACCGTGAAAACCTGCCGAGCACCCGCCGGTGAACTCTGCATCACGTAAAATAAATACGAATTTTGCCTTTAGGGACTAATAGAGTAATATTTAGTCGAAAGAAAGTTAACAAATTTAATAAATGTTAAGTACATAAATTTTACGATAAATAAAATCCATGATGATGAAACTTAAACGCATTGCTTTAAAAAACTGGAATAATTTCATAAAATATGGTTAGTATTTGGGAATATAAATAAGTATTTAAAAAAAGTGCTTGACCACAGATACAAATAAAATCAACAATCGAGAATTGGGTCACATACATTCAATGAATCAGAAGTGAATAATTAATTATTTTCGAAATAACCAAATTATGTTTTGCCTTCATCATGAAAATTTAGCAACGGTATTGGTTTTGTTTCGAATTTATGAAATTACTGTTTTCCCCGAATAACGCAGGTGTTCCGTGAACAATTGTTATTGGCTTACCCATTAAATATTACCGACCAGAAGAATAAAGGACGCCCAAAACTCGTTAACCACTTTCGTCTTGGGAACAATCGATAAGTAACACTTTACAAATACTCTGATATCAATCAGAATGAACCCATAAACAAAAATGATAAATCTATATAAATTATTCGATTCCGAAACACAGAGTTGTTAGTTAAAATTGGGGTCACAATATTGAACATAATCGACACAGAAATTGGACTTTTACGCGTTTATCTAAAGAACAGTAAAATCAACTAGAATGGTTCAAAATTATTAGTGAAACTGGTTACCAATTAATACGTAAGGCCAAAGCAGTACGACGCGGCTGTAAAGCAAATTATTATAAAAACGTGTGACCGCAGTGCATCCACAAAGAATGAATCCTTATAGTTACGGTAGCGAGTAGCAATATGGCTTCTGACTTTTGAGTGAGTGAATGGGAAAATGTGAAACGTGTAATGTTACTTGTAGCTAGTAATTACATAAAGGTTGGCGGTTTGTGAAACTAAACATTCGGTAATCACCGGTTATGGAGTTTATAAAGCGAGTCAATCCAGGATATTGGAAATTGGGAGCATTAAGATGTGGCTTCCTTGTATTATTGATTCATATTTCACACCCAACAAACAATACAGTATAAGACAAAAAAAGGTTAAATAATGCAAATTGACTGGAGATTTGACCTTTTGAATGATAAACTTATATCCACGTGGAAGGTTATCAACGTTTAACCCTCTGCGTGTTTTATGTGTTAACAACCCATATGATTAGAATCAAGACGCCTTATCACAAAGCAAATTGACTAAGTTAAATTGGAAGACTTTGAAGTTACTTAATTATCGCAATTCCTCGGTAAACCCCTTATAAATAGATTACCCTAAAGCTTATCCGAAAATACAGACACACAACCCGTCTTCCTTAAATCATTTTTAAATGTAGATAGAGATAGTCTTAATACGCTTCTCAATTCATATTAATACTATCATTATTTATAAATAATACGTAAGATTATATTATACGGGTACATAATTATGCATTTTTATTGAGTTTGTCATAAAAATGATATTGTTTAAACTAACTAAAAAAATGCACATATTCTTTACAGTGCAAATAAATTGGGTAAACCAACGTTGGTTGGGTTGTAATAACTTTGGAGTACTGCTAAAGTATGGTAAAAACATTGTGCAAATATACAAAATGTTTAATGTACAAAGGTCAATCAATATTCAAACTAAAAATAATTTGTAAAATATCATATTTCACATATTATGTGAGCTAAACGTGTAGCAAGTTTACAATCTCTGCATATCGCGAAGGTCGCCTAGTCGATAATTCTTTACGCAATCGAGTGGAAAAATTGAAATACTTTGAACGGAAAAAGTTAGATCGGCTATTTTCTATCGAAACTTTTAACAGGAGAGCGGAGAAAAGGTGAGAAGCCTCAAATTTCCCCGAAGTAGTGGAGCGTCGCCGAGCTCTAGATTGAAATTCCTTGACAATATCTTGAAAGAGAAAGTGTTTGAATGCCTTTAGCCTTTAACCGTGTCCCCGAGTTAAGCACTTGTTCCGGCCGTGCCTAAGTAGCGGCTAACGTGGGTGCTTATGCTCAGCTAACAGATGGTCAACTGGAGACTAGGAGTAGGCGTAGAATAAATCTTCACAGCTCCGAGACATCGATAAATAAATAATAGTAAGGTGTATCCCTCAGGGAGCCCAGAACCTTTTGCAAGAACAAAGACAGAAATAGCTTTCAAACTGGAATTCCTAGACACATGTCATATTTGTAGGTAATGAATATTAATGTAAGAACGTATTATTTTTTTTTTAATTACGGTATCATTTTTGTAAAGAAACTTACAACACGCAACACACAAAGCAATAAGAAAAAAATAATATTTATAATGCTTTGCTGTACCTACCTGAGGTCGACTTCTTCAGAGACCGTAAAATTGATTTAACAAATCTTGAACAGTTATTTTAAATCATATCATTATAATTTTATCTCTTTTCAATTTTAGCTCTAAAAGTTTTCTCGACTGAAGAGTGTGTGTGTATTTCTGAGTTCTTACTTTTGAAAAGAAGACATCAGGTGGAAAACAGACCCCAAGCCAGGAAACTGCAAAGATTATTGTGACGGTCTGTTTTTGGCATAAACTTTCCTTTATTTCCTAACTGGGTGAATAATACAATGTTTAACCGCTTAATTCTCTAGTGCCGTGGTCATTCGTGTTGATTGGAGGAGCTGGGTTAACGGGCCTGCCCCGAGGGCTCGGGAGTCAGTTACTACTCCATTGGACCAGATACTGAATAAAGACAATAACAATGTTAAGGCATATTCTATGAAACTAAATTGGTAATAGTTATAGGCGGTGAGTTCATGAATAAGCAAGAATGGTCGTAAATAGTGGTTAAGTCTACTGGAGCTCAAACAGGATATGAATAACTATGGCAAAAGCACAACAAATATCCAAGAGTTTGTTCACAAATAGTTCTGAAAAGAGGAAATACCAGAATTATTGTTGCTAACTGAATAAAGTGTTTGAACAACGTTGCCAGAGGAGCTATTATTTGTGGTACTTCGTCTTGCCTGTGCCTCACCCCCTATCTAGTCCCCACGGACGCGGTGCATATATTATCGTGAAACTTTTATCAAAAATAGACAAGGAAAATATTACCCACATCAACTGTAAAAAGGCGTTCGGGAATAAACCTCCCTCTTTGAAAATACCACATAATACCAAAAGTAAATAGGACTTAGCCAATTAGATAAACTAAATATAAAATAAGGAAATGTAATGTAAATAAGGAAACAATTACTATTGTTTAAAAAAAAACTTGTATTTTCATTTTTCGTTGTTAAGAAATAAGAATAAAAACGAAAAATCTGGGCCTATTTAAAATATTTTATACAATTTTGAACAACATCTTTAATTTGCAATGGATGGATGTAAGAACTCCAAAGATATGCGCCTCGAAATGCCGTAGCGTAGATTCCAGGTGAATATATTTCATCTAGAATCAATAACTTAGATTTAGCGTTTAGATAAACCGCCAAAAGCGCGCAGGCCAAAAATACTTGGGAATATAACATGTCATAATATACGAGAGAGAAAAAAGTTGGCGTATTGGTGGCGATATTTTAAAAGAACAGTATTCATAATTTGTCAGTTAAACGACGTTAACATTGTGTCATTATATTATAAGGTTATTTCTATTGAAAAATCATAGGGTATGCAATTCAATAGAAAGTGAAGCCATTATTTATTTTAATCGGCGTCTGTAGTTATTAGTAGGTAGGTGGGCAGGTGTGGGTAAATTAATTAAATAAATCATTCCATAATATCTGAAAACCCATTTACAACCAACTTTCAAAATGTCAGTCGATCGAGAAAATCACAATTTATAATCCAAAGTGGATATTTATTATTGTCATTCACCGCCTAACCGCTGCTGGGTAAACGCCGCAACACGCTGTTTCTACTCATGAGAAGAGTGCATATTATTTTAACAAAAGTAATTTAGGCTGCAAAACTCTTGAACTTTGCTTCAAATTAACGCCTTTCCTGTCAGGAATTTTCTCGGTCAACGCAAACATTTTTCGTAACGCAATTGCATCATATAATAATAAATAATAATAGCCTTTATTCAGACACTACATTATTTATAATAATCTGTAGCAATTGAACGTGCTACGTAAACACAGTTAAAAGAAAGCTCTAGAATCATCGGTTGATAGTTTTTTATGTGCCATTAAAATTTTCACAATGTTATCAACATATGGAGTGTGACAGTTAAAAAATAATAAACAGTACAATTTGTTTCAGCTTGCTGTTCAAAAGAATTGGAATTTGAATTGCTTGAATTTGAATTCTTAAGTAAGTACTTCTCACAGCGCAGGTAGCTACAAATCTTTTCACATTTATAACACTTATCATGCATCGACTCCCTGTCTGTATTTCACTAGATGACAAAGGCCTCCTCCAACTATTGCCATTTCTCTCTATCATTAGCTACTCTTGTCCATGTACCACCACCTGCTTTGGCTTTGATGTCGTCATTGCATCATATAAGCTACTTATTAAATAATTTAAAATAACTGCAAAAATTAACAATAGGCCTTACTGTTCGTTCTTCATTTTTCAACACTAAAAAAAGTTTTGCGAAAATATCACTGAAACTCGGGGAAATCCGGAAAGTAAATCTATAAAATTAAGTATTAATATGGCCAAAATACCAAAACAAACCTATTTGTTCTGAATAATTGCGCAAACCAAACAAATAGTAGCGGCACGCCACTCATGGGTAGGTACATAATTCCGCAAATAACATCCATTATTATTAATAAGATAATAATCAGTCGGATATGGCGAAAATAAGTATATTTAAAAAAGAAAGGCGATAAAATTCGATGGTTCTAAGCCCAAGAATTCAAATACCATAATTATTGCAATTTGGTAACGCGAATGAGCCATTAACATCGCTAGCTAAACAGTTAAATATTTTCGACGATTGCTAGTTTTGACTTATTATTCTACTATTTCGCGATTAGGAGCAAAATTTATCCCAACTTTCGATCGAAGTACTCGCAAGCTCGCATAAAAATATTATCACGATTTTATCAATTTCAGGCGGAAGTTTACGATAAAATAAATATAAGGCTTTCTGACCAACCGCGGAAATGCATGGCAAATACCTGCCTGATGCATTTAAAAATAATAAGCAATTTTCATGATAATAATATGAGTACCTGCTCGAATCAATCTAAAGATGGATTTATGAAGGAAGGCAGGCAATCTTGTTACGTTGATTCTAAAAAATGTTTCGATTTAAAGGTTCTATTACCATTTGAGAAATTATCAGCTCCAGGTAGAATGTAGTTAAGTCTTAAGAGGAAATACTAGCTGCGTTTTTCCATACAAACGTATTCCCCGTTTATCTCTCTGGATTTTGACCCTAGAGCAAAATTTTTTTTTACATAATATAGATATCGACCACTAGCGTGTCGGTACGTTTTGCTTTTTTTGATAATTTACTTCTTATAGAAGTTAGGACCTTCCAAAAATGAATAAAATTGCCTAATTTAAACGCCGTCAAAAAACGTTCAGTATACAAACTAAACAATGTATTTTGAAAAAAAGCAAAACGTACCGACATAGAATATTTTCTTTTAATACAGTTAGTGAAAAAAAAATTTAAAATCGGTCCAGATTTTGGAGAAGAAAAATGGGGAATACAAAACATCGATTTCGAAGATTTTATTTAGGTATTTTCGGCCCGACGTGCAGGTGTCCCTTTCGCTCAGTTCTCCTGGGGGGGTCGGGGAACGAGGGTGTTGACAAATACATATAAAGCGAAGTAGTGATGTAACGAATTTTATCGGTAGACTAGTGTTGTCCTTGCCCGAGTAATCGATATTTTTTATTCGTTTTTTTTTCTGTTCAGTGACTCATCGCGGTATACCAATACTGACCGAGCTTTCATACTAAAATTGTGCAAAATTAAAATTGTTTATGTCAAGTACTATAATAAATTTTTAATTTGGGAGGCGTTATAGGTACCATCGCCCCGGGAACCATTTATTGGATAACCAACACCCCCGCCACTTGGTCACCCCAAGTGGTCCGCTATGTTTGGTGACTGAGCATGGGTTCCCGGGTTCACGGGTAAGGTCTGCATGGGTTTTGGTGGCGGATGATTTTGTCCACTTACTGCGTGGCGGGCCGGATTGGGAGAAACTGGAAGTGGGAGATCTTTTGATCTCTACAGCCGGACTCTCTCCACCATCATTTCATACTTTTACCTACCCAGAAATTCCTCTCCTTCCTTTCATTAAAAATATCCTCTACACAGCTTCTCCAATGACTTTGCTATACTATAAGGGTATTTAACTTAAAAATAATTTTTATATTTCATTTTATATGTATAATTGCATTTTGTGATATTTTTAAGTAATTAATCACCTCTCCCTTTAATATTTTGTCTATAATTCTCATATGCCTATACTTGTTTGTCTTTTAATATTAATCTTATCCTGACGAAGAGAATACTCTGTTTTCGAAATATGTTGATAATATTGATTACATAAAGCTGTTTTTACAAAGTTATTTGTTCTCATTTAACTAAAAATGACGCCACAAAGATTGGACCCATTTGCAGCATTTCAAGCTGGGTCGCCATAACCAATTCGTTTGTGCAATTTCAATCAATGCATTTCTGTGTTTCTCGAGAACCCTTCTATGGGCTTACACGTCATTAGTACTTTTACGCCAGTTTTTTAAACATTTGTGGTCAAAAACATCCAAGTAGTGTAGTTTTGTAGCTCTAGCACATATGAAGCTGTATGACTTTTTATTATGGTATAATTATTATTATGCATATATCCAATTGTATATCCGCATATACATTATTTGGCTTAATATAGTAACTATGTTATTTTCCACATCAAGTATATAATAAATAGATGCAAGAATGTTTTTTTTGATAAATTAATAACGTATAAAAAAAAATATATATATATATATTTATTCTCAAAACTCTTGAGAAAATATCGTCGTTGCATTCACAAAATATCCCATGTGAGGTTTTCGACCAAATTTTTTTTTGTTTACACCATTTGATTCACCACGGTTTCCTAAATAATCTGACAAATATATCCCATTTTTCAAAAATTCATCTTTTTAATCATTTTAGAGGCAACTCTGACCATTACTTGTAATTAATGGTAATTATTTAAAAAAATATACTACATATACTACAGAAATATAAAAAAATATAAAATTATAAAATTAAATCCCTATATACTACAGAAATATAAAAAAAATATAAAACTATAAAATTAAAATGAGAAAAAAAGTCTTTTTGTGTGCAAGAATTCGTATTATTTTTTTAACTCAAATTTGTCGCACATAAATTAAAATTACCCAAAGAAATGTTTTTTTTAATAATATACACACAGCATCCCCAAAGATGACCTAGGCCCTCAGAGAAATTATTTTTCTCAGGGCCTCCTGTGTGGAGCTCATATAAAAAAATAATAATAATCTCAACAATCTAAAAAGAGTATACTATGCACTAATCCAGTCATTAATTCAATATGGAATTATTGCATGGGGGGGGGGTCATACAACAATATTCTAACCCCGATCAAAGTAATCCAGAAACTAATCATTAAAGTAATCCTAAAGAAACCCTCCACTTATCCAACAGAAACGCTTTTCGCAGATTTCACGGTGCCTCGAGTAGAGAATATCTTCAAGAAAAATGCAATTACCCAAATTTACAAAGATAATATCATCAAAAAATTTTAAACTAAAATCAAAAAGATATGAAGATAACATCAAAATACCAAAATTTAATACCAAACTAATGCAAAACAATTACATCTATTTAGGAATAAAGTTTTTCAACAACCTTCCCATTGAAATAAAAAAAACCAAAGACATCAATAAACTGAAACTCAAACTTCATCAGGAATAATTAACTAAATAATTACCTGTTTTTCTCATTCTTTCTATTTATTATTAATCTATATTCACCTCTATTTTATTTAGATTTTTCGAATTTCTCCCAAGTGCACAATATTTTAGTATGTAACCGTATCCTATGTATGTACACCATATGTAATTTATATAACTCCACTGTACAATTATACATCTATATTAAATATTAAAATATATATATTTTCTTCAATATTAACTCAGTAGGTAAAGCAAAAATATTTTTTTAATATTTCTATTTAACTGTCAAAAAATTACCAAAAAATTAAGTTGCATCCAAAATCATACGAAATTCATTTTTTTAAGACCAATATTTCGTAATTTGAAACAAAAATAAATAAAATAAAACATATTTATCAGCACAAGATATTTTCTCTACCTTTTGCTAAAAAAATACATTTTCAATTTATTTGGGTGTTTTGGTCACAAATCCAAATTTAACCCCCCCCCCCCCCTCGGCTATTTGTTAGCTTTGGGAACAACTCATATCGATCTTGTGTCTCCCTTACTATTATGTTGAGAAATAAGTTTAAACGGTGTTCGAAAGAGAAAGAGAAAATATCAAACTTTATATTCAAATTCAAAAGTTAACCACAAAATAATGGAATTGTACACCTTTATAAAACCAAAGTTTATGAAACTTATGGAATTTTGTATCTATTAATTATTTTTACATGAAACAATAAAAAAGTGAGGTGACGGAAATGTTAACAATACATTTGTGTAATAAATATGTACGTGTTTTTATTTTTTTCGTTATCAGTAATTTTAGTTAGAAAAAACGTAAGATGAGTCATTTTTAAAAAAATTATGTGTGCGTTCAAAATTTTTATATTCGAAAAGCAAAGGTTTATTTCGGATTTCAAAATTTAAAAGCGTATTTCATCGCCTTTCAAAAACAATTTTTAGTTTTCGGATACTATCAGAAATATTCCATTTATTTGGATTTTATTGCAAAGCGGAAATATTTCGACCTTATGAAAAAATATGCCCGAGGCCTGAGGGATATGGGTCCTATGAGAAAGGTCAAGTTGCCTTTCCTACGTTTGCTACACAAAATATCATATGTGCATAAAAAGTGCGCACAAAAATCCTGAATGCAAAATTTAAGAAAAAATTGTCGGTTTTAATAAAAAAATGTATATTAAGCCCACTTGTTTTCACCCAAACATGGTATCAAAAATAACTCTACAATTAATGAAAATAAATAAAAATATGGGTCCCCAATTTTTTTTTTTCGGTTTTTTTTTATTATGTATCCTAATATTCTAAAATACCCACAGGATATTTTGTGCGCGCAACAACGATAAGTAGCTATAATAGCATATTCATAGGACGCTTACAATAGGACGCCCCTGCGAGCGGTCTTGTCTCTACACATTTGCAGATTGGAACATGCGTGGTCGGCAGAAATAATAATTCGACACGGGTGAAGCGCGTAGCCCACACACACAAGGCCTGCATTCACTCACACATCTATAGCGCGATTCTGACTACTGTCAGAGAGTGAAATAAAAGAGATTTTTTAAAATACCTATTCATAAATGTTCGCAGCGACCGGCAGCGCTCTTAAATACGTACAAAAAATGTGTTTTCTGAACCACAAAAAACCTTCAAACGGTGATCTAAGGCGATAATTTTGTACAGCTTTTTCGGTCCGTAATTTCTTGGTCAAAAAATTCAATAATTTGGGAGGCTAACGGTAACCATTTATCGGATAACTCCCGGTAACCATTTATCGGATAACCAACCCCAAGTGATTCGCTAAGTTTGGTGATTTAGCAGGGATGCCCGAATTCATGGGATACGGATTGTCTGGGTCTTGGCGGCGGGCGCATCTGCCCACTTGGCGTGGCGGTCCGGATCGGGAGACTTATTGAGGGCGGTCTTTTGAACTCTCCAGCATTGCAGCGCAGTTGGAGGTATGAATTCACTCATCTGTCACTCCTGGACACACTGACCCCCAGATCCCCACCCACCCCTCGTACCTTTTTCCTTCCCAGAACTATCTCTCCTTCCTTTCCATAAAAAGACCCGCACACAGCATCCCCTAAGATGACATATGCTGCCCTGATGTCCTGAGGGAAATTATTTTCCTCATGGTCCCCTGTGTGGAGATAATGAAACAAAGTGGGGACTTCATTTCCATTGCGAGCTTTGGAAAAGAAGAAGCTCTGACATACCTACATAATAAATACAAGACGCCTAATATTGTTAGTGCTTTATCATTTTCAATTGTATTAATCATAAATATATAAAAGTACTAGCTGATCCGGCGAACTTCGTACCGCCTCAGAATCAAAAACTGTTGTCAACTTATTAGCTGAATTAATCTAAATTGTTTCTCCCTGCGTATCCTTTCCCTCTCGCGTTCCCTCTCCCCACTCCACTTCTCCCCTTCCCCCGTCCCGCTAACCCCCCTTCCTGAGTTCCTTTCCCCCCTCCCTCCTCCCCCGGTTCACAGTTCAATATTATACCCCTTACAATATTGCTGCAGTTCTTTCAAAATAGGAGAATTCGTTCCATACAAAATGTATGGGGAAAATAATTTTCTTCGGAGTGGAACACCCTTTACTTCTAGGGGTATGAAAAATAGATGTTGGTCGATTCTCAGACCTACCAGATAAGCACACAAAATTTCATCAAAATTGGTCCAGCCGTTTCGGAGGAGTATGGTAACAAACACCGTGACACGAGAATTTTATATATTAGATATGTAGTATTGAAATTGCTAGTAATCGAATAAAAGGTAGGATTAAGAAACAATAGTAATGTCCGGTACGATGAATTCTGAAAATTATAGTAATTTACATTATTTTGATAAAATCAGGCAGATTGGTATTCAAATATTAATAATCAAATTCCCGGTAGAAGCTACGACATACGTTCAGTAACATGTATAAGAAATATTGTAGTGAGGAATCACAGTCATGAATATATTCCACCATATTGTGGTCAGAAATGCGGCACGCTTTGGTTGCAATACCTGCTAGATTATTTCCGTAATATCGTTTCTCACACTCCGACCCCGGACCTCAGGCCCCGGGCCGAACATTGTTCTAGTTCCAGATCAAAAGCAAGCTTTAACGAAGCGCTATTATGTCCAAGACCGAATTCAGGTGCAATTTTAACAAACGGCGGGAGATTGGAGATAAAGCCTCCATTATGCATAGATTGCAAGCTAACGTGTTACAAAAACCATTTTGAGAAATGAGGAAATTTATTATTTGTACAGTTATTCAAATGTTCGCCCGAGGCTAAATAAAGCAAACACGACCGATGACAAGGTGTAAAATATACCGGCCCTTTGTTTCAGCGAGCCGAGCGGTGCCGGAGCATTTCCGCTAACAGCGCCAGACAGCCTGACAGTCTGACGCTCGCCATTTTTAGAATAAAAGCCTGCACCAACCAACCACCTAAGGTCTTTCCGCTAAAGGTTATTATTCTATGCGTTTTTAATAATATATCATCGTGACATGGGAGCACAATGGAAGGAGCTTAGACGTAGAAATAAGAAAAACGGATTCATGTTTGTAGATTGCAGACTTGAAATAGAATTTATGTTTTTCGTTTTGAAGTCCCGTTAAGAATTGAGCCTTACGAGCCCAATTATTCCGAGAAAAAATGAAAAAACGTTATGTTTCATAACTTTTTATATTTAAAATACATATAACACAAAAGAGTTTTAAATGAAAAGTCGTCCAGAAAAGCAATTAAATTAGATCAGCCTGAAACACTCATCCACATTGAAAAATCTTGCGAGAAAAGATACATGACGCCAACGGGAACCCGTGCCCTTCTGATTGCCGGTCAGCTGCTCTCCCAATTGAGCTATGGCGGCTTATCTTATACCCGCCAAATGATTCAATATATACTAGTGTTTCATTCAACAATTATTTGTGCTATGCATAAAAATCTTGTCTTAAACGTTAGTTTAACAATTAAAAATAATAATTAAATTAGAGTTTATTACGAGAATTTATGGAATAATGTTGTATATAAAATTTTTACACACAACGTTATTCCACAAAACTTTTTTTTTCACTCTTCGTACCTTACAGCACATCTATTTATATTTCAATAAGTTTGAAATCAACATACAACATTATTCCACAAAACTGTTTCAAGGCTAAAAAGCCGGCTTAATACTGCATTCTTCAGCTTCTTGGTTTTGAAGACTTTCTAGTTGAAGCCACAAGACGTTCTTTTTCTCCATTTATTCCCGTAAATTTTTTCATTACCCTTAATCTCTACCTTGAAAGATGCATATTAATGTGTCCAACATTACTCCATCAATAACTCAACACTGATAGTTTCGTTGGATACAACATTATTCCGGGCAAGGGCTCAATTATTGCAATAATAATGCTGTTTTGACACAAACCAAATGTCGACGAAGGATTGGCATATTGGCGATATGGGTAGGTTCCGATTTTACGGAAAAATGATTTTTGTTATTTTGAAGCCAAATAAACCCTCAAATATTTTTCAATATGCTTTGAAAAAACTTGAGGCAATGATCTCCCAAAGAGTGATATCCTGACTATATGACATTTAAAATTGTTCCAGCGGCCTTACGACTAACGTATTACATTTACCCAATCTTAAAAAAGTGTCTGATTTTGAAATGCATACAAATGTCTGAAAAACACGTTTACATCACAAAATACACTTTTCACCAAACACATTTTGGAACGAACTCGTCATTTCTTTATCGTAATTAATTTTTGGGCTATTATGCCGTGTTGCACTACCTCCTTCTTTAGCTAATGTATTGGATTGATTAACAGTACATCATAAAGGCAGATGTGTAATCAAATTGGTGATGGATACTTTTGGCCGTGAAAATCTCAATCTCATCATCTCGAACCTTCGACCAAGTATATAGGTCGTTGTCTCAAACTCATTATCTACTTAAGAGGGCATTACCAGAGAAAGCCGGAAATACGTCATTTTCAAAAAAGTTTTTAGACGTATTGACTCTTTTCCACAAAAAATTATAAATGAATTTCGAAAGATTGTTCTTTTATCTAGCATTCGTATGTAATAAATTTTTAGATTTTTTTTTAATTTTTAGTATAATAAGGTTATTCCATAGGTCGTTGGCAGATTTGTTAAATTTTCAAAAAAGTTTTTGTATTATACCACACCCATTTCAAATAATGTAATCATGCAGTAAAATAAATCAATACATTATCTAGCAAAGTTATATATTAGAATTTTAATTTTAGTTTCAATAAAATCATAAAAAAATATGTACGTCCATGTGTTTCTTGACGAAAATTGGTCCATTTGTGTATTTATTTGCGCACTTACAAACTAATATATTTCAGATTTTTTTAACATTCTTATTAAATTTAGACATTATTGAAAAATGATAAATACTTATAATCAAAAAATAACTACAAAAAGTACACTATTTTAATAGTTTTATCATCACGCCTTTCAGCATTTTTGGATGAAGGTATAAATTAAAGCTATTTTGGATTGAAATAAATTCGATATTGAGTTATAATTTAAAAAAGCTGGTACGGAGAATAATTAATCTTTCTCATTGTAACCGCCCTGCACGATCGGAAGAACAACTTTCGACGAAATGTGGATTTTCGTCCGCTGGCTGGTTAAACGCTCTTAACTTATTTAAGCTTCTCCTCAAATAAATAAAAATTTCAAATGCAGATAAACACTTCTTATTAGACGTGGGCAAAATTGAATGAATGAATTAAATGAATAAATTCAATTTTGTAACACACTCGATTTGATTCTCATTTTGAAAAGGAATTAAATCAATATTCCTTACCCTTGGCCTTGCATCTTACGATTTTTTAACAGCACCATATTTATTTTTATTTCGATTAATTTATTTTACTGTTAAATATTTCATGTTACATTGAGGTAAGAAAATAATAATGTACTCTACTAAATATTGTAGTGTTTCGTAGGAATTAAATTAAATATTATTCTGGATATTTGTTGCGCGGATAGGTACACCTACTACAGGCGATGCGCGCCGCGAAATTGCCTATCACGTGTACTGTGTAGTATCCCGCGCAGTAAATCTTATACCTACAAAAAACCCCGTAGGCCAGAGTCCCTGTCCCAATCCAAGTGACAAAACCGCCAAGCGAGTCAAATAATTCTGAGCTCCGAGTGCCGCGTCTGTTTCACAGTCGTCCCGCCAGTCCCGCTATTGTCATAGTCACGGAGGAATGAGGAATCGTTCCTACAAGTCTGCGCGGACTGTAGCCCTCAATCCGCAACCCCAATCTCTGTTTCACTTATTCAAGGAATCAAAACATTTATTTCTTATTCATTTGTGACGTTGTAGTCCCACGGGTCCCCCCGGGTCACACGTGTCGAGTCTATCCAGCCGGTCCGCGGAATGCAAGTTATTCAAGTCACAGCAAGACAAAAGACACTTTTTTAATCAGAAGTTCCTAATTCATTTCTTGATACCCGCAGAAAATCGGTTCATCGTTGGTCCCCGCGCGGCCAAGCCGTCATCTTACGGCGAAAATTCCCACTTCGGACCCTGAATGTTAAGACTAAAAAGCGAAAGTTAATGCTACATTTTTTCTCCCTCACACGTGCGTAAATTATGCAATGCGTGTAGAAACAAAACGATGTTTATTTATATTATTGTCTTTTTATGGTATCTGTTTACCTAGCCGTAAACAAAACATCAGTCGGGGTTAGTATATTATATTTATGCATCAGTCGCTGTCGAACCGTGATACTGATAAATGATAATCGATTTTATTTTTGTAATAAATTATATGACGCGTGTCGCCCAGACTTTTAATTAGTTTTTATTCGGCGCTTGGTTTTAACTTCACCATTGAGGTAGGTGCATTTAAAAATATATATTTGAGTGATCCAGGTGTATAATAGTATGTTTTTTTTGTGAATACCGCACAAGTCCCAACTGCTCCCGTCTGGAGCTAATGAAACTATGGCAACCACAATTGGGATATTTTGCGAGGTTGAAGGTATGGGAAGTTTAGATCACGTGAAGTGGAACGATTTTAAGTTTAATAAATAAATAAAAAAAAAATAAACTTTAGGAGTTAACCACAAAAAATGTTCAATTTTAAGATTTAATTGCTAGTACGCTAGTACGCTAAGTACGCATTGAAATATTTCGTTAACCCCGTCGCGAGTCGTTTTTAGTACCTACCTACAATTTTTCAGAACATCATAATTCACCCTAAGAAGAGTGCTTTGCGAAGTGAAAACTTCCTTAGCACCGTTGTGATTTGAAACTCGATGAAACGAAAAATAACGACACTAAAAATAGGCAAACAGATGCATCAAAAGGATGTAGTCTGCGAGAGAATGAGATAGTATTATCGGTCTCCTCTTTTTGCGGTTCTTCGTAGCCTTTCGGTCTCCTCTTTGTGCGGTGCTTCGTAGCCTCCCCACTCACGTCTACTTTAGTTTTCTGAAGTGAAAACTGCGCATTAGATAATATATCTATGTATACATACATATAAACGAAGGTTTTTTTTTTTTTTTGGAATTAATTGAATTAAAGGATTGAATAAAAGGAATCAATTCAAAAAGCCGAGGGAATCAGACTGAATCGATTCTCTCCTGGGAATGAATCTGCCCATGTCTACTTCTTATACATGTATCTGCATGTCATAAATAAGAAGATGATAACTTTCTCTTATTTTTTATGCTAGTACCTACCAGCGCCCTTAAGGTGATTTTCATAAATCAGAAATCACACAAACATTATTCTTGTAATGCAAATCTACCTATGTATGTTAGTGCCGGTTCATTTATTTTTGGACATACCGACTATTTTAACATTTACTTACCAAACAATGAAAATAATAACATTATATTTTCATTCCGTTGTGAGGAATCTGTGGCGTCTTTTGGCGTTTTTACAGATTTTTCCAAAGAACAAAAAGCCCTTTTTTGGATATTTTTAAACTAGAATTTTTCTAAGAGAATTGATGGGTGATGAAAATTAAAGGGTAATTATTCTAACAATTTTGTATAGATAAATTTTGCGCAGAAAAAGTTTCAATTAGAAGAATTTAAGAATAATTTATGTAAAATTACGATAATTTAAGTATTTTTAATTATATTTTTTACATTAGCTCCATGCCTTGGGCCTCGAGGAAAATAATTCGCCCCAGGCATACGTCATCTCTGGGGATACTGTGTGGAGGGACTTTTAAAGGAAGAAAGTTCTGGGAAGAAAAGGAATGGTAGGAATCTGGGGGTTATTGTGATCAGAAGTGACGAATGTATGAATTCGTTCCTCCCAATGCGATACAAGGCAATATTCCGAGGGAGTCGTGCTGTGGAGGTCAAAAGGTTTCCCTCAACCAGACTCTCTCGATTCAGCCTGCCACGCAGTTGGTGGGCAGACGCAGACAAAGGGGGGGTCTTCAAAATACCACGCTTGGTACAAATGAGCAAATGAGCGGCGAGGGCCCTAGGTTTTTTGACACCGTGGGGGGGGGGTTAAAATTGCAAAAAGTTGGTCACGTAGTATGGGTACTTTCCCTAAGCATTATTATAATTATTTTATTTTCAGCAGCATGTGAAGAATAATTATGAACCACACCTGACGACCACGTGACTTGTGTGGACTCGGCCGGTCACAAAGCATACTCGTACAGGTATACGTAACGTATTCCATTTATAAGGAACAAGCACCGAACCGTATTGCGCTCGCGCCAGGTATGACCTAAGCTTGAGTCAATGTTTACGCACTGAGGAAATAAGCGAGCGCATACAACTTTTGGAATGAGCTCAGTCAAAGGCGCAGTCTCGCCGTTCATAAATCATTTCAGCTCATTTAAAAAAAAATCTCATAGCAGACTGAAACTGTCAAAATTTCTTCTTTCTTAAATGGGTAGAGAGTTATTTAACAAATAGGCAACTGTTTGTAAAGTTAAATGACGTAATATCGGATGCCTTTTCTGCCACTAGTGGTGTGCCACAGGGCTCCCATTTAGGACCAATACTGTTTATTTTATTTATTAATGACATTGTAGACGTTTTTTCCGATGTTGATATCCTGTTGTTTGCTGATGATTTAAAATTATATAAAAAAATTAAAAATATTTCTGATTGCATAATTTTACAAAAAAATTTAAACAACTTGTTTAATTGGTGTATATGCAATAAACTGGCACTTAACATTAGTAAATGTCAAATAATAAGATTTTATAAAATAAAGAAACCGATCATTTATGAATATAATCTTGACAAAATTATATTAAACTCAGTAGAAACCATAAATGATCTAGGTATTATTTTTAACTCAAAACTTACATTTATTAGCCATATAACTAATATTATTAATAGAGCAATGAAGATTTTAGGATTTATTATTAGAATAACCAAACAATTTTGTAACATTGATACTATTCGCATTTTATACATAACGCTAGTGAGAAGCATTTTAGAATATAACTCTACGATTTGGGCTCCACATTACAATATCCATATTCAAGCGATTGAAAAAGTCCAGCATAGATTCCTTAGGTATATTAATTTTAAATTAGGTATTCCAAGAGAATCCGTTGACTATAATTTGTTATTAAACTGGACTAATCTCGTAAATTTATCAGATCGCAGAAAAATCTGTGATCTATTAATATTATATAAAATAATTCACTCGGTCTTGGATACCCCTGATTTAATAGAACTAATACGATTTCATTGCCCTGGTCGCGCTAACAATAGACTGACTCTACCGTTCTACTATAATAACACACATACATTATCACACTATTACTCACCAATCAGTCGACTACATATTTTGGGAAATGAATATGCTAACATCGGCGACATTTATTTCTTAAAATTAGCGCAATATAAATATGCACTCAAAAATTATTTTTCCATAATGTAACTTTATATACGCAATATGGACATGTTAAAATGAAATGATGATATTTCTCATTGTTCTTTTTTGTTATTTTTTGTTGTGATACACAAAATAATTGTATGTTATTTTTAGGTTTCAGTTTTTAAGTTTTTATTTTTTTTATTTTTTCCATAATGTAACTTTATACACGCAATATGGACATGTTGAAATGAAATGATGATATTTCTCACTTTTATTTCTTGTTATTTTTTGTTGTGATACACAAAATAATTGTATGTTATTTTTTAAGTTTAAAACTACTATTATGTAATGATATTACTTTTCTTACTTTTGTACTCTATTATATGTTTATTTATAAAAGGCAGTATAGCCGTTTATGTATTTAAAAAAAAAAAAAAAAAAAATTAGTTTCGGTTTAAATTTTTATTTTTAATACCTTTTGTATTATTTCTTTGGAAATATACAGCTAAATGATTAAAGCTTTCTCCAATAAAGTGACGAGTTTGTAATATTAAAGACGACTGTTTTATTTATCGTTAAACGTTAACTACCCCCTCCTCCTTATCTTCCCTATTTACTTCAACATAAAAAAATGGCTGAGCATTATTTGAAACGTAAAGCTGGGATTAGACCAAACGATCAAATGCTGATTCTAGTCTGATCTTGCAAATTATTTTGGTGTAGAGTTATAGAGCATTCTTACGGTGCCCCGAGTGAATGCTCATTCGTTTAAAGCAGTGGTTCCCAACCTTTTTTCTGTCCCGGGACCACTAATTTGTAGCCTAAGCCATTGCTTGTGGTCAGTGGTGTAGGCTAGCATGGGCGGCACCCGGGACGGATAGCACAACGGGAGGGGCGTAATGGGATAGGGTGTGTCCGGTAACTCATATTACATACCTACATATTTCAGAATCAATAATTTTTTTAGTAAGGTGATGCTAATTGAAAAGGTGGTAACCAATTTATTAATATTATTTAAACTTTAAATAATATTAATTTTAACCCCCGGCTGAGATTTTACAAATTTATTTTTTTAAGGATAAAACAATATACATGTTACATTGGTAAATTTTTATTTGTAATTAAAAAAATATATATTTTACAATTCACGGAAAACATGTACATACACGTTTATTTAATTAGGCTGATGGAACATTTTTACTTCTTCTGCGTACGGAAAATGAGAAACTTCTAACGACACTCTGGGAATGTCCGACAGGTTGAGGCCGCAAGCCTCTGCTGGCAATAAATGTAGTTGCTTGAAGTTCAATGTTTTGATGTATGCTGGATTGTCACGGATTTTTGGGAAAAACTTGATAACATTACAAAGTATCGTTTTTTCAGCTCCCTGATTTACATCCACCGTTTTAAATATGTATTATGCACTAAAAGCACTGATATTAGATCACATAATATGAAAGTAATTACAATCACATCGATTTATAACTAGGGACCGCCCGCGCGCTGGCTCGCTTATTGACCCGCGGACCATCTTCTAGCCTCTCGCGGACCACTAGTGGTCCGCGGACCACTGGTTGGGAAACCCTGGTTTAAAGTGAACGCCGCCAGTGCGCCCAAACAGTCGCCTAGAGCAGAGGTTTTCAACCTATGGTACGAGTACCCCTTGGGTACGCGAAGCAAAAATTGGGGATCCGCACTATCGTGACACGCATGTAGAATCACTGGTTAAAAATGCCAAAAGTCTTGTTAAACGCTGTATAAAATTATATTAATTGTATTTGTGTGACTTGATTGTTAAATTCATGTAATAATGAGAGTTTTAAAAAATTACAAATGAAACACGTCTCTCATTACACGTGTACAAAAGATAGATAGGGGGTGTGCGGTACAACAAATTTGTAGTTAAGAGTCGACGGGTAAGCAGCCTAGAGCATTCCTTCGCGTTCGGATCACAGGTTGCGATCACTCGCCGTGGCGGTCTCTTCAAAGTGTTCTTGTGTTCATGGAACTCGTGTGGACTTGCTCTTACTAATTATGGATTTAAGTAATGAAAAATGCCTACAAATGATAGATGTCTTTGGAATCCAACTTATGGAAAATAAATAATAATATCAATAACGCATGAAAAATGAAATAAAAATAAATCTCTTCCTTCATTTCTTTGTCGATAAATGAGCCATAATGATAAATGCAGCATTTGAAATTACAATATCACTCTTACTGTTGAGACACTGTGTAGTGAACACTAGTACCAATGATTGTTGAAGAAGGAGCAATGAGCAATCGCACATTGCCTGATCTAAACTTACGTAAAACATATATTTAATTTTTTTAAATTAATTACATTTAATAATGTTATTTTCAAGTTCTACAAGTATTTTAGTGTTAATTTTTGTTACAGCTGTTTCGGCTTACATGGCCGTTTTCAACACCATCTTATTTTATAAAAATGTGAAGCAAGGAAATATTGAAGCTTTTACTATTGCTTTTTTCAATTTTGTTGAAAGAAGAAATTTCCAATTCTCATTGCCCTCATTACACCATCTTTCAAATCTGGGTCCAAGAACGACGTTCAGAACTGTCGTCCAATGTCGAAATTACCGATCTTCTAAAATTTTTGAAAAAATTGTTAAGAGGGCGTTACCAGAGAAAACCGGAAATACGTCATTTTCAAAAAAGTTTTTAGACGATTTTAGATTGATTCTTTTCCACAAAAAATTATAAATGGATTTCGAAAGATTGTTCTTTTATCTAGCATTCGTATGTAATAAATTTTGAGAAATTTTTTTAAATTTTTAGTATAATAAGGTTATTCCATAGGTCGTTGGCAGATTTGTTCAATTTTCAAAAAAGTTTTTATATTATACCACACCCATTTCAAATAATAAAATCATGCAATAAAATAAATCAATACATTATCTAGCAAACGTATGTTTTAGAATTTTAATTTTAGTTTCAATAAAATCATTAAAAAATATGTACGTACATGTGTTTCTTGGCGAAAATTGGTCCGTTTGTGTATTTATTTGCGCACTTACAAACTAATATATTTCAGATTTTTTTAACATTCTTATTAACTTTAGACATTATTGAAAAATGATAAATACTTATAATCAAAAAATAACTACAAAAAGTACATTATTTTAATAGTTTTATCATCACGCCTTTCAGCATTTTTGGCTGAAGGTATAAATTAAAGCTAATTTGAATTGAAATAAATTCGATATTGAGTTATAATTTTAAAAAGCTGGTACGGAGAATAATTAATCTTTCTCATTGTAACCGCCCTGCACGATCGTAAAAACAACTTTCGACGAAATGTGGATTTTCGCCCGCTGGCTGGTTAAACGCTCTTAATGAGCAACTGTATGACGGTGTACAGTTTGTAATAACCGATATTCAACACGGTATTATGAAAAAGAGATCAACAGTGTGTATATAATTCTCCAATCCACAAAACTGGCACATTGTTGTATTTTACTTAGAGAGGCATTTCTTTTACATATTAGACAATTTATCTGGATTGTGTGTAGACAGATTTTCTGGATTATGTGTAGACAGTTTATCGAATTTATCTAATTCCTGTACATAATATTAAGCAAAAAAAAAATAGTTCACAATTTTTTACTTTTTTATTCACTACTTGTGCACGTTGTCACCATTATTATTGGGTTATAACAACCTAATTATTATATTACGTTGTTTTTTTTAATGTATGCAATGTTATTAACCTGTAAATGTGCCCAATAAAATAAAATAAAATGAGGTACATTGAAAATGTTATAATAAGCAAGATATATTTAAAGTTGAGAAGATATCTCCATATTACAAGAAATAAACCTAATTTCCATTTATTTAATAAAATTAAGAATATTTGTAAATAACAAAACAAGAATAGCCCATTTTGGATGTAGGTTAAATTAAATTTCGAACTGTTATAAAATAAAGAACATTAAACAAAAATAATCGTCCGACTACAATGACCGTTCATGAAAAACATTTTACACAATATTTTTTTAAAATCATTAAGCATTCGATCTATTTGATTTTATTAGTAACCTAATATTTTGATAAAATCTGTATTCAAATGTGGTCAGAATCCTATGAATTTCCATTAATTCATAGAACCTTCTTGAAAATTTCGAAATATAATTTTGGCAATATTTACTGTGAATACCGATATTCCGTCATTATCATTTGAGAGTTATCCCTAACCGATTCTATATTATATTACAGATTCGGAAAAATGAAACGAATTGCAATATTGATCACTCTACCAAAGTTTTGCGGATATTCAATTTTCTTCACACCGAAGCTGCAACTTATGAAGTACACAAAAGCTGAGAAGAAAGTTAAACAAACTAATACAAGCAACCACAACAGAACACTCTCGCGACGTGCCATGCCTACAAGTTTGTAGTCACATACTTACCAGTGGCGTGGTGAAGTCAAATTTCCATAGTAAGATTTTTATACATCCATCCTTTAAAAGTATTTTTAATAATAAAATATTGCAATTCTATTTAGAATTATGAAAGATTTGAGGGTTCAGTAACTTCACCTATGATTTTTTCGAAATAAGCAAAAAAAATTTACGCAAAAATTTGATTTTTGTTATCTAAAATATCTAAATCAGCAAAAAATATTTTACCATGTTGTACTTCGACGACCATTCTATATAAACAGATACCTGAAAGAAGAATATACACTGAAAAGTAACATTCCCAAAAAATGTGACTTGGAGGGTTTTACCGAAACACAGTCGATATGTAAATATTTAGAAATCAACGATGTAAAAAATTATAAAAGTTAAATACAAAAAAAAAATTAATTTATTTTTATTTCCACGATTTTTAGTACACATAACTAGTTTTAGATTACTATTCTCCAATTAATCTAAGAAATCAATAATTGGCTCCATTGCTTAAGTGGGACATTGCGAGAAACCCTTTTATTTTTTGGGAGGCGGTATGGGTGCCGTCGCCGCGGGAACCATTTCACCTCCGCCATAGTTCACCAAAAGTAGTTTGCTACGTTTGTTGATTTAGCAAAGGTGCCGGAGTTAATGAGGTGAGGTTTGTCATGGTCTCGGCAGCGGATGCGTCTGCTCACCTACCGTGCGTGGTAGGTAGGATCGGGAGAAAACAAGCCTGTTTAACCTCTCCAGCAGAATTCTCTCACCCCATAACCTTGCACCGCAGTGGGAACGATGGATTCATATGACTGTCACTCCTGGACACATTAACGCCCAGAACCCACCCTTCATACTTTTTTCCTTCCCAGAACTTCGTCTCCTTTATTTTCTTAAAAAAACCGTTGACACAGCATCCCTAAGACTTAGGCCATGAGGGCAATTATTTTCCTCTGTGCCTCCCGTGTGAAAGGAATGTAAAAAAGCTGAGTGCAATTGAGAGGAGAATGATTCTTTCGATGTTTTCCTCAATCCGTAAGCTATACGTATTCAAAACAAAATAAATCCCCCAACGTATTCAAAACAATGTACAACTTTATTATTTATTTTTAACTGAGAGAAATATAATACGCACCTATTTAAACAGTGGAATTCCTAGCATATATCAATAAAAAAAAACTCTGCATGTAGAGGGTAACAAATTAAAGAAAAAAAAATATCTTGGTTGATAAATATAGAAATCTAATAATAATAACGAAAAATTGCGGGAAAAAAATCACGACACGCCAGTGGTAATATACCTCCGTTTACTCTGATGCGCATCATTGCCGTTTTCCATATTACTAAATATTACGGTACGATGCAATATGAATTCTGTCAGCGCCCCGTCGGTGTATACTGTAAACTTACTTGCCTGTCTGCAGACAATGCATTCAATACAGCGAGGCTTTCCTTTCAAAAAGTTGTAACGCCAAAGCTCTGCAAGCAATTTTCCCAGTATTTTATCTTTGGTGGAAAGACTGGCTGGAAAGGTCCTATGTCTGGCCGGGAGATCGTTAGATATGCGACCCTTAACAATAATTTAGGTACAAACTAATCTGTGCAATCAAATGCGTATACACAGTATATATTGCGTTCATGGTGGAGTGGTTAGCAATCATCAGAAAATAAACAAGTTCGTAGATTATGCCTCTTTTAATCACCTGCTGTACGGATAATGTATATGTAAGGGATTATGCCTCTTTTAATTACCTGTGTACGGATAATGTATATGTAAGGGATAATGCCTCTTTTAATCACCTGCTGTACGGATAATATATATGTAAGGGATTATGCCTCTTTTAATCACCTGCTGTACGGATAATGTATATGTAAGGGATTATGCCTCTTTTAATTACCTGTGTACGGATAATGTATATGTAAGGGATAATGCCTCTTTTAATCACCTGCTGTACGGATAATGTATATGTAAGGGATAATGCCTCTTTTAATCACCTGCTGTACGGATAATATATATGTAAGGGATTATGCCTCTTTTAATCACCTGCTGTACGGATAATGTATATGTAAGGGATAATGCCTCTTTTAATCACCTGCTGTACGGATAATGTATATGTAAGGGATAATGCCTCTTTTAATCACCTGCTGTACGGATAATATATATGTAAGGGATTATGCCTCTTTTAATCACCTGCTGTACGGATAATGTATATGTAAGGGATAATGCCTCTTTTAATCACCTGCTGTACGGATAATGTATATGTAAGGGATAATGCCTCTTTTAATCACCTGCTGTACGAATAATGTATATGTAAGGGATTATGCCTCTTTTAATCACCTGCTGTATGGATAATGTATATGTAAGGGATAATTCCTTTTTAAATGCATTCGCTAAATCGTTCATCCAGAAGATTTTTGAAGCGTTCCATCAAAAATGTTCGGCTCAAAGGATAGCGAATGTAGTCGTAACAACGCGTGCCCTCACTCAAGACAATTTTTGCATGGTGGATTAATTTTCTCGCTCTTTGCATTGTTAGTCGGTCGTCAGCTGTCGGTTGCCCTAGACCAGGGGTCGGCAGACCGCGGGCAGCGAGCTGTATGCGGCTCTTTGCGGCTCTTCAAGTTCATATTCACCTCCACTCAGCAGCCTCATTAGAAGATCACGATAAACGAACGCCAAACGTACTCAAACGGCACGATCGCAATGCGCATTCTTTATTTGCGTGCTCTATCAAAATATAACTTGCTTTTGCGAATACTAGCTAAATGCCGTGAATTTACAATGACATTCACGAAAATTTTCATCAAGAGTGATGGATTTATTTAATATAATAATATAATTCCACACAACGCAACGCGCTGTCATTATATTTGAGATTTTCGCGACCAATTATTATTATCGTGATTATTTTTACGGTCTTTGTAAAGAAAAAAAGAAGAATCATGTTCCATTTGTTCATACCCATAATAATTTGACTGTCCAAAAACGGGAATACTCCTAGTCGGGCAGTCAAAAAAATTTAATAAATTATGTACATAAATGTATAATCTTGTACTAAATAAATAAAAAAAGAGGAAGTTCTTGAAAGGGAAAAGGTTTAAGGGGTGGGTAGGAATCTGGGGGTCATTGTGACCAGGAGTGACAGACGTATGAATCCCTCCCACTGCGGTGAGAGGCGATAGGTCGAGAGAGTCCGGGTGGAAAGGTCAAAAACCTCCCTCAACTCAGTCTCTTGATCCATCACGCAGTAGGTGGGCAGGCGCAACTGCCGCCAGGACCCGGACTTATATTATGCTAGGTTGAGCTACCCCCTTCTTTCCAGCCATCGCGTTGCGAAGTTTCGTTCATTGTAATGCTGTTCGACTAAAGGAGGAAGAAAACAAGTTTTAGCGCCACAAAAAATTTATGTTCCTTTTAATTTATGCTTAATCTGACTCTTCTCACTAGAAAGTCTACCGACCCCTGCCCTAGACGCCTAGACGCAAAAACCTTTTACAATGACGTAACGTTCGGCTCGGTGGTGTCGGCCGGAGCGCCGCACAGCGCACATGCAAAGTGTTCGTTTCATTCCAAAACCGGATTGAGGCGATTTGTGAATGGCGCGCATTTTCATGGAATGAAATGTCAATGGAGAGAATTTCAATCGACGGAGTAACGCGCCTCAGATGCGAGGGAAAAATCCCCGCGCTGCTGTGAAAGCCTCCCTTGAGGCCAACACCTGATTCGGATCACACCAACACCAACAGCGAAATAGATTTCTGAATTATGTCCCATATTCATTGGAATGCCATAACCATTATTTTTTATATCGAGGATGACATGGAAAAACGATGGCTGTTGGCTTTAAAAACGAATGGGATTTTAAAACAATAATATTGTGTCACAGCTAGCAATGGAATTTATTATCAAACAGTTGAGTTTCTATAAGAACGTTAGATTTTTTATTCATTTATGTTGATCTGTTCCTTAGATAACGTTAGATAAAGAACATTATTTATAATTCAATAGCATTTTTATGTCATAAACCCCTAACAGAATCCTCATTCTCGTGGATTACGGCAGGAAACAGTCTATTCCATCAGTTGATAGTTGATAGCAAATAGCCATGTTATCTTGAAATATCAGTAATCGCATAATTCCTCTGAGCCGTTGCTTTTTACCGTTGGGTTAACTGTGCGTCCTTTATTTGCACCTCCTGATAAATCAATTATACGAGACACTTTTCTGAAAAAAGAATCATTTTACTATGTATTTGGAAACAGAAAAAGTAAAATTAGGCCATGACAAATTGTTCATATTATTTATTATGGCAATAAAATGCATAAATAAGTGAACATGTTTTATCGTTTTATATTTCAAATAACATTATGAATATCAAATACATATGTATGTATTAATTAATTGTAAATAAAATCTAACTTCCATACAAATACACTGGTGCTGCTTTCATTTACATGAAATAATATTATTTACTTAGAAAGTACCGAAATATTAATGAAATTCAAATGAACGATGATATAGTATACTTGAGAAAGTTTCACGATGAAACTAAAACATTAATATCGCTGGTTTGCGGTAAACAGGGATACGTCATCGGATGATGATGACGTATTTGCTATATCCATAGAATAAAGAAGACTTTAGACTGTAACAACATCCCAAAACTCTACTTACCTGAAATCGCAAAAGGCATTATTTAATCTGAGATTCCCCTACCTGTGGATATTGAGAATCCCGCTTTTATACAAGTCTTTTGAAAATCTGCATGCAACTGTTTTTCTGCCATATCTTAGTATAAGGTGAACATTGCCGCGACTGGATCGTTTTATTTCACACCGAACTATCACGTATTTGAACACGTATATAACTATGAAAACAGCGGATTACACACCTAAAGCTAGACACTTTGTGAGGTTTCTTTCAAGGGTTTAGTCTCGCTAAGTCGGAAGCTATGCGGTCTACTAAGCTTGTGGAAGTATAACCATATTTCGTATCGTATGACCGACTTTCCTCGCAACTCTTCAACCGGCAACGGGGAACTTTTCTTTTATATCCACATATCGGTTACTTTAAAAGTTTTTACGAAATGCTGAATATTTTCTTGTGAGGTTTCTTTCTGGTGCATGGCGGGGGAGTCTATCGGAATCTACACAGGGAGTTGAATGTTGTATAGAACTGTGTTCACAGGGACAACATCACTACTCGAAATGCATTTAATTCTTTATATTTATAAGCAATGAGTTGTATGTATGCAAAATTTCTAAAATCAATGATTTTGATAATATGATGAAGGAAATCCAATATGAGTAATGTATCTTTCTAAGTCTATAATAAATTAAGCCCACATTTACACAATAGTTCGCACAACAATAACATCCCAGTTAATTAAACATGTTAATAACTCACAATGCTATTCATTTCCGCCTTCCTATCTATACTATCTAGGTCGATCAATTTCCTCCACATATTCGTACCTTCACTTCGTTCACACATTCGTACGTACACTTTTCGGGTTTTCAGGTTTTCGTTTTAGCTGACTTAATCATTTAACAATATGTAGGTACAAGACATTTTTTCATGAATTCAAAGACAAAGGTGGCTTTCTATGGGATGCATATGATATGTAGTGATATAAAATGAACTGCAGAAATATTTCATTTAGTTCTGTTTATTTTACAGTTAAATTAATTTTAATTTAATAATATAAACACATATTTTTTTAAAGATTTCTTTATTCATTGAATTGTTTGATACATGAATTGAGGATTTTTCGACCACCATGCTAGGCACATGCCCGTGTTATTATATAGGTTTATGATTATGTATAATATTATATAGGTAAAGTAAGAATGGTTTGTTTAAATGGCCTTACTAATAAACGTTTTTTAAATTTTACACAACTGATAAAAAACCGATAGTGTATGGTAAATGATTATTTACCAGTTGTGTAAAATTTAAAACAAATTTCTTAATTCATTGAATTGTTTATTACATGAATTGAGTATTTTTCGACCGCCATGCTGGGCACATGCCCGTGTTATTATATAGGTTTATGATTGTATATAATATTATATAGGTAAAGTAAGAATGATGTGTTTAATGATTTATATTATCGTAATGCTTTTTGAACGCCTCACCAGGAGAACGTATAAAAAGATAAGAGATTATAAGTTTATAAGTTAATTTTATCCTTTGAATGCACACCCCGAAAAGCCAAATTCACGTGAAATTATTATTCTGTTAAGCAAATTCAAAATATGTATAATAATATCACACCTTCGCATTTTATTTGGTTTCAGATTTATAAAATTATTTATTATTGCCGAAGTTCCCGGCGTTGCCCTGTATTTAAGCAGAGTTTTTAAAATTAGACGTAGACCGTAATTTTCCTCTTGTTTTGAACGTTAAAATCATATCAATTTGGTAATAACTGTAATAGCACTCAGTTATTACAGAACCGTAAAATAGACATTCAAATTTCATCCCCAGTTCAGGTAGGGTGTTATGGTTTTGTAATGTTTATATCAATTAGGAAGTTGTAGAAATTATAAGTAGGTACACACTACACAGTATGTGGGAAAACTGGCTTAGTCCTATACAAAATTACATTAACGTTAACATTATTAAAATAATTTTGTGTTAATACTATAATAAGTAGTGACCGACCGAAGGATTGGTTTAGGTTTCGGCAAAAAAGTCTAGTTTCGGCATCAGTTTTGGTTTCGGCAGAAAATCTGCCGAACCTTGGCCGCACCGAAACTCTGCGTTCGTGAATTATCACGTCGTTCGGCTGACTTCGGGTGAGTTTGTGGCTCGTGTGTCACCCGCCATCATCAGCCGGCCGGTCCGGCGTGAGTGCGTTGTGAGTTTATGTGTTATTTCTCGCGAATAGTGATTAGGTAAGTGTTTGTTTTTGTGAAGGCGCGGTATACCCGCTCAGAAAGAAGAAGATGGAAAGATGTGTACATACGAATGTTGGAGAGAGCGCGCTAATATTAGGTCCTTACATATGAAATTGGCGTTTTGACGTACTGGCAACTTTGATCTCAAATATCTTCTCTTTGGTTAGGAATTCCAAATTCATATTTATACAGCTATTTACTCATGTATTTGTGTTTCGAAAATTATAATTCATTTGTTTTTTCCTTAATTGTTTTTTTTCTTTGCGTCACTTAGTTTACAAAATGGAAAACTTGAAATATCGCGTAATTTACGAGTACGAGTTCCACTGTGGCACCAGTGCTGCAGAAACGGCTTGAAGGATTAATGATGTGTATGGTGACGGTGCCGCAAAAGAAAACACAGTGCGTTTTTGGTTCCAACGTTTTCCTTCTGGAAATTTCGACCTGCAGAACAAGCCTCGTGGACGGCCGGAGACCAAAGTTGATAATGAAGAATTGAAGGCTATTGTGTAAGCGGATCCATCGCAAACCACGTCCGAGTTAGCTGCAGGCTGCGGTGTTAGTGATAAAACTGTTTTAATCCACTTGAAGCAAATCGGGAAGGTGAAAAAGCTTGAAAGGTGGGTACCTCACGAATTGAGTGAAGCAAATCAACAAACTCGCGTTAGAACGCTAGACCACACACTGCACAACAGACGGCTACCAAATTAGAGGAGCTTCAATTGGAATGTCTAAGACATCCACCATACTCTCCGGACCTTGCCCCAACAGATTACCATTTTTTTCGAAATTTGGATAACTTCTTGCAAGGGAAAAAATTCAACTCCGATGTAGCAGTCCAAACCGCCTTCAAAGATTTTATTGATTCTCCTCCGTGAGATGGCAAAAGTGCATAGATAGCAATGGTACATACTTTGATTGAATAAATATATTATATTAAAAAAAAATCGACTTTATGTTCCTCCCATACAAAACGCCAATTTCATATGTAAGGACCTAATATTAAAACTGATAAAATTTAAGCGAAAATCATTATAAAAAATACATTTTTTCGAATATCTTTTGAAACTGCGGATGCGCCATGGTTTGAAACGACATTTTTTTGACCAATCATCGCTCCTTTTATACAACGTTTTATGACAAAATAATTGGTACTAATCTATGATTAGCAGTAAATGTAAAAACGACGCATATCTCATTATTTCTCAGTCTTTTGCGTGTTACATCATTTAAATTACCTAACCATATGTTTTTAAAGAAAAAATACTTCTTCAAATAATTGGTCCCTAAAATATTAGTTGACCCTTTTTTTCAAAGAGGTGCAACTTTTTATTTAATAAACCAAACGGTTTTTTGTTCCTTCCGAAAACCTGCGTAAATGAGATACGCGGTGATAAAATGTGAGCGACGATAATGTGTTTTATTAATTAATTATAATGTAGGTGAGTAGGTACCTATAATAATTACAAAATTCTCATGCGCGTTATGACAAAATTGTTATTCGGTTGCTAAGAATTGTTTTAATTAAAAACTTTATTCAACTTTCATGGAATAACTTTTGAAGGTTATATCCATCAATGTGATTTATCATTGAATAAGAAGATAATACTAATAAATCTAAACGAAACATGAAACAGAAGAATGTTTCTTTTAGATTTATTAGTATTATCTTCTTCCTTAAAAATATAAAATTTCAAATTTCATCAGAGAACATGACCACCAATCGTTTTTAGTACCTACCGAATAACTTCACAGACATATTTTTTAATTGAAAAAACAATTTATTCCCGTAATATCTTTTATATAAAAATCTGGTGTCACGGTGTTTGTGGTCGCACTCCTCCGAAACGGTTTGACCGATTTTTATGAAATTTTTTATGTATATTTGGTAGGTGTGAGAATAGGTTTTAAATTATATTTCATACCGCTAGGTGATTAGGGTGTCTCTGTCCAGAAAAAAAAATTTTTTTTTTGACAATTTTTTTTTGGATTTTTTTTTTATTTGGCATCAAAAAATACCTGTAACCCCAAATTTACACCCTCCTACCCCCACCCCACCCTTTTTAATCGCAATTTTAATATTTTTGTATGAACAAATTAAACCGTCTTTCCTATTTCAAACGACAAAATTATTTCTGTTGTTGAATGACAGGTGGCGCTACGTCCGCCTCATCGAACTTTAATCCACGCATGCGCAAGACATTCACGAGAAGCGTCGCGTCATTTTGATATTTCGTTCGGCATTATGTTCTCGCGTGGGCAAACCATCGAGCTTATTTGTATTAGCTAAAGATGGACTGACAAATAATATCGTACACTCAATTGCTCTTTCAAATTCATATTTATTTTCTTTATTTCATTTTCCTACTTTAGTTGGTGTTTTTTTGTTTTTATCGGCAGTCAACGTCTACAGCGCTCCATTCTTCTTACTGTCATAGATCTCATCCCCACACACTTAAAATACATTCGTTATTTTTTATACAACAACCAAAATATTCACTAGAAATAAATTATATGGCAGAACAACGTTTGTTGGGTCAGCTACTATTCCATAAATTCTTAAGTTTCTAATTCTATTGTTTTATGCAATTTCGTATAAACTTAAATGATTAAACATTGGTTCACTCTACTTTTGCTAACGTCTAAGTTTTGTTCGATTACCAATAAAATATGGAATTTTGAATAGCTTGAAGGAATAAATATAGGAGGAAGAATGAAGTGAAGAGAAGACCAGGTAAGTACGAAGGTATGATTCGAAGCTCGATCGTCAAGTCGGCAACAAGTACTAGTTATTACCGCGGCCCCGTTTTCTGCTGCAGGAGATTGAACTTCCGGCTGGGTAATCGAATTTGGAAGAGTTACAGTACAGTTACCATTGCTTCAATTACCGGAGAGAATGGAATATAACGTCATGTACTTATTATAATATATTACCTGGTGGTGTGCACTTATAATAATGGTTCTACTCAACAAAGCTCGTAAATGTACGATGACATATTGGCAGCTGATTAGTATGGACAACATTGATTTTAAGCAGGTGATTATTGCGAATCTTTGATTATATAATGTCTAGATAGAGCGCTCGAGCGACGAAACGCAAAAAAAAAATATCGGCCAACTGTTGGCTCATAAGCTCGTCCTGTCCGCTCGGTGGCGACACTATCGTTGTGCGGTAAACACGTGTTGTGTGGCATTTGCGTCATAACAAGTGTGCAGGAATTACAAAGGACGATTGAAAACAACTAAAAATGTTACCTATCATCGGTAAGTTACCTTTAAATAACCTTTTAGTTAAAGAAACAATTCAGTTTTAATAGCGAAATTTGATCTTACGACAACGCCATTTGACGCCATTTTTGCAGGGTTGCCTGTTCTTCAAATAAATTTTCCGTGAGTGCGTTGTTAATTTTAAAATATGTTTTTAATAATTACCCAAAAGTACACGATATATAATAATATTATAAATGTGAAAGTTTGTCTTAGTGTTTAAGTGTTTGTAAATTCTCGTTGACACTATATTTAAAAAAGTTATGAATATGAAATTTGTTTATCTATCAAAATTACCAAAAATGTGATAGGTTTGTTTGATGAAGTATCAAGTAAATTTTATTCATACATATTTTACAGAATACCTAATGATTCTATATTTAGAAGTAAGTGGATAGAAATAATAAGAAAAAGCCGAAAAAAATAAAAATAAATCTCTATTAACAACGATTTTCTTTTCATTTATATCATTATATGTAGAAAACTATCTCTATCTATGAATTAAAAATTTAACGAATTATAGGTCCCGCAAAATCGAAACATATTTTTTAGCCGCTTTTATGGGAAATACTCGGAAGCTGGTATCACTCAGCACGCCTGCAGTGACACGCACACAAGTGTTTCAAATCTGGCCTGTTGTTTTTGTCGGAATTACAGCGCAACACTCTATCTAGACATTATATAATCAAAGTTGCGAATGTTGAACCATTCTTCCGACATTACGGATAAATGTGACCATGCAGCAAAACTTGCGAGCGGTGAGTTCTGGCTTCTTGAATCATTATTAGAGAATGTGGAAAGGTTGGTGCAAACCCACATGTCCCATAAAGTATACAGGCACACTAATGTAATAGTGAAATTGAAATATATTCAAAAATACAAAAAAACTACACAATTTCTGCTCGCAAAAACTTAACTTAAGCCAGTTTGTAAATAAGTTGAACAAAATTGATTCGTCTAGAACAGGGTTTCCCAACCGGTGGTCCGCGAGAGGCTAGAAGATGGTCCGCCGGTCAATAAACGAGCCAGCGCGCAGGCGGTCCCTAGTCGAGAAGTCTGAATGAAAAAAAATCGGAACAATATTCAGTTTATCATTATTGTACCTTTATGGTCAGTGGTCATTACGGCATTCCGTTTTGCCCCACCCCATCCTACCCTCCGTTGTGGTCAAAGATATTGGATTAGAATATCTTTGGTTGTGGTAAATATTCTGCTAGAACCCGTCCCACCCTATCCCATTACGCCTCTCCCGTTGTGCTACTGTCTCGGGTGCCAGCATGGGTGGCACCTGGGACGGATAGGGCGGACAACATGGTGTCATCACCCCCTACCCCCAATAAAGTTGACAAACACAAATTTGGACTTCCTAAAAAATTGGTCCGTCCTGGGGGGGGGGGGGTGGTTAGAGAATTGTGCTCTTGGAAGGTGAAACTCTGTCGGGTGGCACCCGGGGCGCCGCTAACCCGTCGCTATGCCACTGCGTGTGGTCCCTCTCGAAAAAATAAACGTACAAGGGGTCCCTGGCCAGATAAAGGTTGGGAACCACTGGTCTAGATCATCTCTTTCTTAAATTCTGTCTTCTAAAGACAAAAAAGGTTGAGCTGTTCACGTGATATATTTTTTTTATAAAACCTTAAATTTATTTTTATAAATCCGCAACTACTAACAATCGAGTCGACATTCCGCGTCCGATCGGGTTTCTGGAAAAATTGAACTCATGACATTTGGATGGAAATCCAATGCATTTGCCAACTCAGCCACTTACCGGTCGGTTTCTGAACGCCGTTCTTTCATCTCTTGGGGGCGCTTTTAATTATAAGATGTATTTATATAATATTAGCACGATCATATTATCTGATCTCCAGTTGAAAGTTTTGAAAACTTAGAACTTTTGCAATAATAATAAAATTGTTAAATCATATCTCGGGCGAAGTCGACTAGTAACTACTAATAAATTACAAATTATTCATCCAAGTAATCATCACATCTGCGAGAAAAGTTAATTTAAACCGGTAAAATAAATAAAAAATTCAATCACTTTTTTGGTTAGTGGCCTTCTACGCTGAAAGAGCTGTCAAAATAATTTAAAGTAAATACACGCTGAATTTAAAAATACTTAACATTATTATATTTGATTTACTACACTTTAAAAAATATCGTGTTCTACGAATTAAACAATAAAAAAACACAACAAAATAATTTAAAAAAAACACGGTTTCATGACAACTCAATAAAGCGGCATTTCAACACCCCATTGAAGAAATAAATTATGAAAAAATAACTGAAAAAATAGCCCATAATATAACCAAATGTAACCGATTTAACCGTTTTTGTCATTTTTTTTCACTTTTCAAAGGAGGTGTTGAAGATGCATGTTGTTGAGTTGTCCGGTCACAAAAAAATAATAAATAATAATTGGAACTGCAAATGTCAGCTGAAACATAATTGGTTCAATGCAATGATGAAAGAATCATTGAATACTGTGAGGCCTCTGTTGTTGTGTCCTGTTAAACACGATTACGTTTATTTTTTAATCATAAAACCGGAGGAGCATACATACGTATATTATTACAATCCGTAAAAATGTGTTCATAACATTCTAATTAACATCCAAAAAATTAACATGTAGGTATCTACTATGAAATTAACAATTTATTCTAATAGTACTTTAAATACATGTAACGTTACAAAAATGCAATAATATGGTAAAAGTGATACGAGTGACTAACTTGGAACATTAAAGTGATTCGACTTAACCCCTCAGACTAATTTGTTCGATTTGTGATCAATTCATATAGGTCTCAATCGTTGTGTTGTTTAGTACTAGCATGGTTAGAAATGTGATCCAAACGGTGTCAGAAAGATATAGCACCACGCTTTATATTCAAATCTAAAAGTGGCCCACGAAATAATTAAAATGTACACCTTAACGAAACAAAAGTTTCCGACCGCAATTTGAAAAATAATTTCGAAAATTTTGGATTTTTTTATGAATTATTTTTAAGTAAAAGGTGAGTTGAGGATTACGTTTATAAAACATTTGCCGAATAAAATATGTAGGTATATGTGTTTTTTATTTTTTTCGTTATCAGTAATGTAAGTTAGAAAATACGTAAGATGTTAGAAAAAGAAAACAACATTTTTGAAATTTATTTATTTATTAAAAAAATAATAAATACATAAAAAAACATAAGCTGCATATCTCACTAGGGCATTCCTGTATCGAGATATGCAGTTTTACAAAGTAATTAAAAAAAAACATACATATAAACTTAATATTATGTTTTCATAATTTTTTTTTTATATTTAAAAAATTATATTAAATACATTACGAATTATAAAATTTGGAAGCGTATTTCATCACCTTTCAAAAAAGGTTTTTAGTTTTCAGATGCGTTCAGAAATTTTCCATTTATTTGGATTTTATTTCAAAGTGGAAATATTTTTACCTTACACATAATAAGCCGGAGGCCTGAGGGGTTAAATCCGTTCTAGGCGAAGGAAACATACCCGAAAGCACGTCCACCCGACTGTACTTTTCAAACCGAAAACCTCCATTTTCTAATTTCTACGCCGAGGAATGCAAAGTGGAATGGCTTTGTTTTTCGTAACCAGACAACTAAAAATTCCCTCTCGTTGGTTCTTCTCCGCCCCCAATATTTCTAATTTCAGGGTTTAAAAGACTTTCTGGGAACTTTTATTTAAATATTTCTTTTGTATAAGTTCGAAATAAAACAATATTAATAGATAATTGAGGTATTTTTACAGAAAAATAACAAAATTGAACGTCGCATTGCATGCATCTCTACAGTTCTGAAATCTGTGCATGAACGATTTATGGTACAGAAGCAAGCCGCCCGCGCCAGATAAAAGGGCGGCAGCGTTCAATACGGAAGCTGCACTCATCCGAAGAAAATAACCGAAAAAACTCCAATTCGCTCTGATGTCTAATAGTTGAGAGGGGGTCAACAATGGGAGCGCATAAATGAGACATTTGTTCCAAACTCTCTCATTAGGCTAAGTGATAACGGAAAACGCTTTCAAACTTACGGAAAAGATTCGGGGCCGACGGAAATATATTGACTTCTACTTTATTTTACACTCGGAGTTTTCAGGCGAGAACTCCAAATTTTCTTTAGAACAATATTTGGGAATGGGGCGCGAAAGCTTTCAGATTGGACGTATTGTTTTGGCACCCTAGATGTCATTGTAATAAAGTAAACTATGCTTAAACTAACTAATAAAATTGACTGAAACTAAACGCCGTTGGCGCCAACAAAAAACTGTCCAGAGAAGCGAAGCTAGCCGTCCATAATGGAGTGCTGGAACCTACCCTGATGTATGGCACTGAGGCATGGAACTGGCAGACGAAGGATGAAAGAAGGACTGAATGCTGTAGAAATGAGATCCCTGAGGCGTAAGTGTGGTAAAACCATGCACAATCGTGTGAGAAACGTGTAGATCCGCAAAGTATGCAAGGCTGATGTATCTAAGCCAGTGGTTCTTAACCTTTTTGGAGGTGAACCCCCTACCGGGGGGGGATGGGGGCATTGGGATAGGATGGGGCGGGATGGGATATGGGACAGTGACAATATTCTTCGTAATCTTTTTTTCGGGCTGTGTCTCGTTCCGCCGAACGCTTGAGACTGACTCACCGAACCCCTGGGGTTCGATCGAACACAGGTTAAGAACCACTGACCTAAGCGTAATGAGTAAGATTAAGAAAGGGGTTTATGGTTTCGCTCAGATGGTTTGGCCATGTAGAGCGAATGAACGAGGAAGGGAGTGTAAGGAGAATATATGACGCAAATGTGAAAGGTAAAAGAAGTCGGGGACGCCCTAGGAAAACATGGCACGACCAAGTAAATCAGATACTTGAGTCGGGCAATGTCAAGAGTCAGGACAATAGAGGGGCAAGTATGAATTTGAACGAGGCAAGGAGTGCGTGCCAAGATCGAGCTGTTTGGCGGTCTGTCCTCTCTGCCTACCCTTGCGATGAAACGGCGTGAGGGTTAGTTAGTTAACTGTTGAAATTACCGTACTTAAGGGATGGCACTCAAAAATGAAGCTAAACATCACTGCTTGCTCAGGATACCACAAATGATTTATCTGCATCATTCCGTCATTTCTGAAAAACATTACTGGTAATTTGATCAACGCGCACTAACAACGCTCCACTAATTAACACAATTAAGGCACATAGGTACACATTTGCATGTTTACATTATACACCACATATTTTTTTTACATATAATCCGTTATCTAATCCCGCCCGGTAAAATGTAAAATTACTCCAGATATTTCATAGAGGCAAGTCATTGGTACACCGACCCCAGTAATTATTTATAAAACCTTGCAAAACTGTTCCCATTCATTTTATTTATGTAGGTATTGTTTGTTTTTGGGAAAAATCTTAAATTCCAAACAGATAGTTAGGAAAATATATTAGGTTTCTAGTGACAAAAATCCTCAAACTGTAATTATCTATGAAATAATATGAATACCAAAATGTCCGTAATTAGATTAGACCCAGTTTGAAAACGAGCAAAGGCAATTTCGAACGTTTTAATTAAAATTCCAGCCTACGTATTACACGCAGTTCCTACTATTATTACATGTACACGCAGCTGTATCTTACAACTTTTTTCATTGGAAAAATCATACATGTTTATAACAACGCCCGTATAGGATTTATAGATAAAGCGTTTGTAGTATTTCTTGCGTTAGTAGACTAAGTACAATGTGTATTTTTGAGTACGTGTTATTCTAAAAATGTCATATTTGAGGATGCTGTGTTGATGGTGATGAGAGACCAGCTGGAGAGTTCAAAGGGTCTCCATAAACGGGCCTCTTTCGATCCGACCCATCACGAAGCTTGTGAGCTGAAAACCCGGGCATCCCTGCTATCTAGCGAACCACTTGGGGGTGATCTATGGCAGAGGTGTTGGTTATTGAATAAATGGTTCCCGGGGCGGCGGTACCCATATCCGCCTGCCAAGTTGTTTCAAAGAATTTTGTGAAACTTAAAATATTTCAATTATTGATACAATCACAGATGACACGGTGGATTTGATCCGAACCAGTTTAACCGATGCGCAAAGTGGGAATAATATTGATATGATGTTTTGTTATTCGTACGGTACAATTAACCTATAACACAGCTATAATAATTGACAGTTGCTGCTGGCTAAAGCTATACACTGTGCTTTGGTCAGAAGTCAGATTGAAAATAATTATTTTATGTGGCGCCCTACTTCAATATTCATTCAAACGCCATTAAAACAATTCATCACAAAGTTCTTATTGTATTATTTTACATAAAATATTTTAATAAATTAGTTTTTGGAAAGTATTTTGCTTTCTTAGTTATTCTTTGTATTTAAAATTGTATACTCCACATTAATTGATTGCCCTAATTACTGGGTTAATTATTTCATTTCATTGCGACAAATTCCAATGCCGATTCCCTTAAATCGAGACTACTTGGGGAAGGAATAAGGCTAATTTGTTCGTTTTTCGGAACAACTCATATGGGTCTCATAGAAGTCTTTCTTTCCATCGTGATTAAAAATATGATATAAACGGCGTTAATCGCAAAATAATTAAAATGTACACTTTTATAAAATCAAGTTTCCAAACATTGAGAAAATTTCAAAATTTGAGTTGACGATAAAGTTTATAATGCATTTGCCTAACAAAAAATTTATATTTTTATCATTTTTGTCGTTTTCACTGTTAACAGTAATTTTAGTTAAAGGTACGGTGAGCCAATTTTAAAACTATTGTTTTCTAAATATATTTTATTCGAATCCAATTTGTCAAATAATTTCATTTTTCGTGAGAGAAAAACAACTTCGGACTGGCTCCGCGATTTTGTCTAAGTTTTTTCATACTAGCGCAAAACCCGTGAAATATCACGCGATAGTTCGAATTCTTGACATACCAGTTCCAATTTTTAAAATGCCTCAATTTTTTTTCTGTTAAAATAACGTAATAATAACATTCTTCATTCTTCACACAAACAGTGCCAATTTTATACATTTTCCACATTTTGTATTTTTCCTACTAGATGTATGAAAAAAATTGCATACATCTAAACAAAGATTAAAAAAAAGATTCAAACATAAATTCAAAGCAAATTTGAGTTTATTGAATCATATTTCACGCAGGACTAACGCATATCACAGACAATCGAAATAAGTATGTTTGATGAGTGAATAAGAAAAAAAACTATTCAATTGCTGTCATAAGTTAAACAGATTTTAAATTGAATTTTGTCAAAAACTTTTTAGATTCTAGTAAGATTTATTAAGTATATTCTTTTACAACATCTTATTCCTGACTTGAGTTATGCCGTCAATGAAGTATGAATACCAACAAAATTGCATCATTAATTCATTTTTGACGTTCGCCGAAAAATGGTATTCCATTAAAAACCCTTCAATCTTGTTTTTTTAACATATTATTCTATCAAAGTAACGCACCGAATAAAAGAGAATATAATATTTTGACGTTATGTTATTTTCGTTCAATCATTTGGTTCTTGACTGTAAAAAAGAAAACTGTAGGTTTTATCAAGAAGTCTGTTAGTGCTACCAAAGTCAATAAAAACTTGAGGATTATTTAACAGAATTTTTAATATGAATGTTTTGAATGAAAAGCGACAAAGTCAGAATTGCGATTCCCTCGAAATGAAACGTTGGGAGGGTACTTGTTTGGAACGAGGAGACTTACCAGAGTAGGTCAAGTCCTGAAAAGCGTGTTGTGGATAGCGAAGATAAGGGCGTCATCGTTAAGAAACTAAACAAGAAAAAATCAACAAGACGTCTATTCACGACGGCGCGCGGCGGATTTAATTACAGGCGCAGCTTATTAAAGACATAATTTAGGTACACTTTGTGCGCTGGGACAAGAATCTATTCATCAATTTTATTATGTACTGACCTTAATTTACTGGCAATTGATTTTTTATTGTCCCTAAAAATTCTGAATTATCTTGCTTCCAATTATTTTCCTACGCTGTTCTGTAATATTTATACGCAATAATTAACAAAATGGACACTTCTATAAAGGACATTTCTTATTTACTACGTAATTTTATCAGCTTTCTTACGAAAGGTCCAAATTTGGATTTATTTCTTTTCATTAATTAGTTTCTTTTCATTCGCAAGTAGGTATAACGTACAACATCTCAGAATAAAGTAGTTACATAATATACGTGAAACTGGTCTTGAATAGCAATTCAATCGAGAGTTCTCATTTTTAATAATCACAGGAGTAAAATTTCCGTCGATCATTCGAAAGCAATTTTCCTTTTTAGGTTGAAATCGCATTTTGGAACTACTTAGGGACCCTTTATTCGTAGAAATTGAATCATTTCAACTTAAAGAGATTTCACTTTTTTCAAACGAATCTTGAAAATATGTATTTAATTAGTTAGTCGAAATTATTAGGAAAAAAAGAACCTCAGCGGGAAATAGAGGTAGGTAGTCTTTTTGAAGTGATAATAATTTATGCTAACTAACTCTGAGCTAAATATTATAATGTTAGTCCTGGCACAATTGAGGGGTGTGATTTTATTACGTAATAGGATTAATATGTAACAAAAAATATTTAGGGACGCATAATGTGAGGTTTCGCATAATGTAGAGCGGATGGACAAAGAAGTCGAAATATGTCTTGTTTTGGTTACGTAGGTTATTGCATATTTTAGTCACAATGTATTTGAAGTTTCTTGTCGAAATGTTATATTTGTTTTAGATATTTGTCAGATTTCGTTGGTTTTATGCCGCGTGAGGTGTATATTTTCGTAAAAAATAGTTGTTTGGTTTTAAAAGACACGAGTGAAAATTGTTTTAATGTAAATTCGTCACACATCTAGGAAATTAGTTGAAAATCTACGGTGTTTGTGAGGATTTTGAGAATAATTTTAATGCTAAGGCAGCTAAAAGTCTTGCAGTTATTCGTGTATAATATCTCAATGTTGTGAAGTTCTAATTTTAGTACATAGGTAAAAGAATATTATTAAAGTAGTTTAAGAATAAATGTACACTAGACATGATATGTCATGATATATGATAATTACGAGCTTTCTATAACGAATCTATGTCTGATAGTGTTGCGCCTCCCCATGCCATTATGTATTCTATAAACAACGATCTATGAGCAAAGAGAATAGAATTTTCATACATTTAAACTGGAGTAGGTATGTTTCTAATATTTTTGAAGAAATAAATACAATTATGGATTTTCAATTTTATTTTGTTCAAACAAATACATATAAGTAATAATAATTCCAAAATAATATTAAAAACAATCCAAGCGAAAAGATTCCAGTGTGTGTGTGTGTGAATGAAACATCAGGCAGGATGGGAAGTAGTTTTTAGATCTCAAAGCACGGCAAAGCCATATATCGTCCGGAAGCACAGCGCAAAATATGAACCAATCTACATCAGAAGTTCCACTGCAGCGGGTTGTGGTTACCTAATTCCTTAGCGAGCACGGAATGACTTTTCTCAAAGCAAGAGTGCCAGATATTTAATTTAGAACAACATGCGGCCCGGAGTTGGTCGGGCGAAGGAACGCCGACCTGGCCGCGTTTAGCGGAAGTGTTCCACTGAGGCAGCCACCAACAGCTACTACTATCCTGGCTTGTAATTCATTTAGCTGAAGTTATGAATTATTCAAGGTGTTGGCTGCGTACAAACAAAAGAGGCCGCCTTCAAGTGCCGAAATGTAGGAACAACAAACGGCCCGACCGAAACCCGTACTATTTCTTCTGCCCACAAGACTATTTCGTTCTCAGAATGTCTTAATTGTTTTGCGCGCCGCGATTAATAGACGTGCTTATCATTGACGTGCCGTGACTTTTCATCCAGGTAAAAGTATTCCTGTACCTGTATATTTTTCGTTAATTCATACTCACCAACTACAATTATCATTTAAGGCTTTTCTTATCACAAATTGTAACAAAATAAGAGATTGTGTACGATTTGTAAGAGATTGCACACGAATATAAGAGATTGTATAATTGTAATTTCAACTACCGAGAAGATTAATAACAAATAAATCACATCATTCTTTTTTTGTGCGTGAAAACGGCACAAAAATCTCAACTGCTTTATTCCATTTGGATTCAGAGGCACTACGGCATCCCAAATGTCGTGAGGTTGTGGGGGGTGTGGAGGGTAAGGAGATGGGGAAGAGGGAGGTTAAGTATCTGGATATTCAGATCTGATCACCAAACACGACTTAGACGTCGTAAATAAACATGCTAAAGTTGTATGAATCTGAAAATGCCTTTAGCAGGGCGCAACTCAATCAGATCTAAAAAACAAATTATGAGGAAAAATGTACTCAATTAGGAATTCCAGCGGAAAATATATATTCATATAGATACAGATCAACAAACGCCGATTGTGAATACATGCATAAGTTTTATTTAATAATACGTGGAATTGATAAATTGATCTTTTAAAAATATTAAAACACCCCATCAAAATACCTTGTTTGGTTTGGCAGTTTAGTTCGAAATCGAAACTTCATTTGAACTTTAAACTCTACAATTTATTATAAGTTCAATATAAAAAAAAGATTAATAACGGAAAAATTAATAAAACCATTAAGTAAATATTGTTATTATTCTTGGAGAAGTTTATAAATATGTACCTGCCTATATATCTTTATTACTTATATTCAGATATGGATTACTATTAACATAATGTAAAATTGTATACTTAAAGCTAATTTGTGAATTCAACCAAAAAAACGCAGATCGGGAATTTCAACTAACGATACGATACGATACGATTGTACCACCCCAGCCAGGAGTACTCCTGTCCCGGTGAGACCGGTACACCAGGGGGCACTGATTTGTTAGGACTGGAACACGTGCTCTGAGGATAGGAAGGAGGTTGGAGTTTAATCGACCGGTATACATGGCAACCTAATAAGCCAATATTGGAATTTAGGATGGGCGGGAATAAAGGAAAGGATTGAGCGTACATTTTTTCCTGTTCTTTACGCCTTCCTTCTTCTTGCCTCTTCTCGGCTTTTCTTGTATCTTCTCGTCTCTTCTCAACTCTTCTTGTCTCTCCTTGGCTCTTCCTGCTTCTTCTCGTCTTTTCTTGCCTCTTCTTGGATCTTCTCGTTTCTTCTTGTCTTTCCTTGGCTCTTCCTGCTTCTTTTTGGATCTTCTCGTCTCTTCTTGCCTCTTTGATCTTCTCGTCTCTACTTGTCTCTTCGTAGGTTTTCTAGTCTCTTCTCGCCTTTCCCTGGGTCTTATTGTCTCTTTTGGCCTCTTCTTGATTCTCCTCCTCTTTTCTCATCTATTCTTGGCCCTTCTGCTACTTCGTCACTCTTATGTTCTCATTTTGCTTCTTCTTGTCTCCTCTTGTCTCTCCTTGACTCCTCTTGTCTTTCCTTGACTCTTAGATGTTCTCCTTTTGCTTCTTCTTGTCTCCTCCTGACTATCCTTGACTCTTCGTGGCTCTTCTTGTCTCTGCTTATCTCTTCCTTGATCTTCTAGTCTCTTCTTCGTTCTTCTTAACTCACCTGTGTTATTATTGCATCCTCTTTCAAATTCTCACCTTGCTGGCTCGTTTTGGTTTTTCCTGCATTTTCTTATTCCTTCTTGTTTCTTCTAGACACTTATTGTCTCTTCGCGTATCTTCTTACGTCGTTCCTTGGCTCCGTCCCTTTCAACAGATCTCTTTTCGTTTCTTCTCTGCTCTTCTCGGTGTTTTTTGTAACTTCTTGCGTAGTGTAATCGACCAGTAAACATGGCATCATGGTCAGGAATAAAGATTTTGATTGGAAGTTTTTTATGAGTTCCGTCACTTTCTTGCTTCTCCTGAACTCTTCTTGCTCATTTTTGCTTCGTTTTGACTCTTCTTGGCTGTTTTTGAATGTTTCAGTCTATCCTAGTATCTGCGTACATCATCTTGCTTCTACTAGCCTCTTCTTGGTTCTTCTGGCTTCAACTTGGTTTTTATTGCCTCTTTTCGCCTCTTATTGCCTTTTTTGGCTCTTCTAGTATCTCGTTGATTCTCCTGGTCACTGCAGGCGCCTTCTTGTATTATCTTGACTTTTCTTGCATTGAGGTGACATTTCTTATGTCTTCTTGCTTCTTCTAGCCTCTTCCTGATGTTTCTTGTTTTTCTTCCTCGCCTTGCCTATTTTTGTTTCGTCTTGGCTTTTCTTATTACTTCTTGCATCTTCTGTCTTCTTCTTTAATATAATTGAATCAGATAAACAAAAAGATGAATAATGGACTAAATTAACAAAAACATTTTTGAAACAAAAAATAAAAGTGTAATATGTAACTTGTGCACATCAGAAGAAAGCACATAAAAGATGTATACAGAAAAATTTAATCGAATGCAAATAATATAAAAAATAATAAATAATACAAATAATAAAACAAATAATATTAATATTAATTAAAAAAATATTACAAATTTAATTAATCAATTACTTTAACTTAATATTGCATTTTAAAAAAATCAAACAAAAAATTACTTTCTCTAACACTCTTTCCAATTTCTTTCATAGAACGAATATCAAAAATGACTACAAATATGTACTCTCGTGCAGAAGATTACTTACCAAATTTTATTTTTATTTTTATTTCAAGAAGAATAATGCTCACCAATGTTTATTTCATCTTCTTTAAATTTTCTTTATTTCTTAGATAACTTGCAATTCTTATATTTTTATCTGTTTTTAGTTTTATTTATCCCTAAATATGTTATTTTTTCTTTTCTCTTCTTATATTTTATTATCTGTTTATATAAAATTATATTACATGTATGACTACCACAACACGGGCAATAGCCTAGTATGGTAGTCAAAAATGGCCAAAAATGTAACATTTAAGAGGGCATTACCAGAGAAAGCCGGAAATACGTCATTTTCAAAAAAGTTTTTAGACGTATTGACTCTTTTCAACAAAAAATTATAAATGGATTTCGAAAGATTGTTCTTTTATCTAGCATTCGTATGTAATAAATTTGTAGAATTTTTTTAAATTTTTAACATAATAAGGTTATTCCATAGGTCGTTGGCAGATTTGTTAAATTTTCAAAAAAGTTTTTGTATTATACCACACCCATTTCAAATAATGTAATCATGCAGTAAAATAAATCAATACATTATCTAGCAAAGTTATGTATTAGAATTTTAATTTTAGTTTCAATAAAATCATTAAAAAATATGTACGTACATGAGTTTCTTGACGAAAATTGGTCCATTTGTGTATTTATTTGCGCACTTACAAACTAATATATTTCAGATTTTTTTAACATTCTTATTAAATTTAGACATTATTGAAAAATGATAAATACTTATAATAAAAAAATAACTACAAAAAGTACACTATTTTAATAGTTTTATCATCACGCCTTTCAGCATTTTTGGATGAAGGTATAAATTAAAGCTAATTTGGATTGAAATTTTTTTTTTTTTTTTTTTTTTTTTTTTTTTTTTTTTTTTTTTTTTTTTTTTTTACAGTGAATACCGCACAAGAATCTCAACTGCTCCCGTCTGGAGCCAGTGAGACTATGGCATCCCCAATTGGGGTATGTTGTGAGGTTGAAGGTAGTGGGGAGGGGAAGGAGGTGGGGAAGAGGAAGGTTGGGAAGTACCTGGCTATTCAGATCTGGTCACTAAACACGGCTAAAGCCATTTTCAAGCAACGTTTCAATTCTGAATGGTGGTCTTACACCAGGGCGATACTGATAGTATCTTCCACTCTGGAACATGCCGCAAATATACTATATATTATTTTAAATGAGTTAATTGTGAAATAACACAAATTAATCAAATAAAATTTATTTGCGCATGCCGGGTTCGAACCCGCGACCTCCGGAATGTGAGTCAAGAGTCTTAGCCACTGGACTACGGAGGTCGATATTGAGTTAAAATATATTCGATATTGAGTTAAAATTTAAAAAAGCTGGTACGGAGAATAATCAATCTTTCTCATTGTAACCGCCCTGCACGATCGGAAGAACAACTTTCGACGAAATGTGGATTTTCGTCCGCTGGCTGGTTAAACGCTCTTAATCATTTATGAAATAATAAAAAAAAAAAAAAAAATTAAAAAAAAAAAAAAAATGCGGAAATGATTGCTTTTTACACTTTGGTAAATTTCAATAACAATGGCGAAAAGATGCAGACGTTTTAGAATGTGTTCTTTAATTAAAAGCGGTATAAATTTAAGAATAAAAAAAAGTCTCGGTATTGAGCATTAACTTACCAACTATTTACCCTGTTGAACAAAAAAGTAATCTGGCTGTGGTGGCACACACGACACGAATATTAAAAGTTTGCAAATTATTAACTATGAATTAATTAACGATAAAAACAAAAAAAAACTGGGAAATTCGGAAGGTTGCGGGCACGCCTCCGTGTCTAGGATAAGTACAAGAAGAACTTTCTGCGAATTAATTACAACATTTAATTATTATAACCTACTCGAACTTTGGCCACGGATCCTTTCAGTTTCCGAACAAATAATGTGCTCCGACAAATTATGGATGTAATCAATGATTTAATAAATGGCACAATGTGTTTGTGTTTTACGCCTGTATCAGTCCGCGCTATATGTGCGCCATACTTGGCTTGGCCTATTTCAGCATATCGCTCTCAATACATTCCCCGGGAATGTATGGCGAGCGACATTCTGAAATAGATCAAGCCCAAAAACGCTTGCTACTTTATAGCGTTGTCTGACAGTACATACCTACACCTTTGATTTGAAAAAACATTTTAGGAATAATTATTATTCTCTGAGCAATTTTTTATTTTTTTTTAAAGGTGGGTGGAGATTGAAAATTTTAAGTGTATTTATTTTAAAACTTTCTACCAAAGTATGCCAAATTTATATACGATGTACGCAATTCGAACTCTTAATTATTGCGGTAGGTGCAATTAAGTACCTACCATGCCAGAAAAAAATAAGGCAGAGTGAAAGCCTGCTAGAGAGATTCGTTTTAAATTAGGTTAAATTATTTCAGACTAAACATGAATGGATTACAAAACAATTATATAAACAACTACAAAAAAATAACAAAAATCAAAACACACGAAAAAACAAAATTACGGTTGAATTCATTGGGTAGGCGGTATGGGAAATTAAAGACGTACGACTTCATAAAAATCTCTAATACTCCAATAAAATATACCTGCCGTAAGGTTAATCCTCAATAATGAGATAAAACATTTTTCATTCAAGTTGAAAACATTCATTTCTTTCATCAGGGATTTTTTTCTCTCCTTAAAACCTCTTGTAGATGTTCATCGGTAGGTAGCTAATGCTTTGATAGTAACAAATTTTAATTAAGATTCCTATTGGAAAATATTATTCCAGAAGTTATTCCAAAAATAACCAAGACTTCAGAGAAAATTCTTTGAGGTCTGGGAATAAGAATCAAGATAGAAAAGTGAATATTAATTATTAAAAGGTAATTTTATCGAGTTTCTAAAATTATATTTGTTTTTAGGACATCTTAAAAAATAAGAAGTATATAGCATATTTAAAATACCTTGGAAAAATTCCGAAAATCGATGAGAAATTAATATTTATATCGCAGGCAAATCGTAAAATCAGGCCGATCATGACGCGCCTGAGGCACTTCATTATCTGCCGCCAGGCACTTTATGAAGTAGCTAGGCGCATCATAATCTGCCTGAGTTTACGATCGGCCGCCGACATATATATCTTATAAAGATGTTTGTGTGGAACAATAATTGTTGTACATTGCGGGTCAGCCGCGTAGAAATATGTAGCGGGCCGAAATCTGCCTAGGGCTAGTCTCCCTTATTTACTAATTAGGGATTTAATTAAATTTAATTTTTAAGGAGTCAAATTTCTCCCTGAAAAAAATAAAGTACCTAATATTAAAGCAGGCGACGTCAAAATAACTTACACTCTTAAGATGAAGTTATACGTGAAATCCTATTTAGATACTATTTTGATTAATCTTTACGACGAATCGGCTTACAGTATGAACATCAAAAAATATGCCACGGATAAATCGAAGCTTTTGCTAGCTTTTCTATGTATTGGAATTACAATAAAATTATTATAAGCGTAAACCACCAAAAAATATGTTTTTTCATGACTTAACTATGAAGTAATACAAGAAACAATTTTAAAAAAATACCCTTTATGGCTAAGACTGTTTTTGAGGTTTTCCATGTTCTAACTTTTTTTCGTTCTTATAAAATTATGCAATAAATAAAAACCACTATTTCGCATACTTGCCCCGTGCAAATAAGACGCACGATTTTAAAATTTTGCAGGCATAAGATTCGAAATATTTCTAGCGTTTATATTCCTCTTAAGTGTTGACAGAAATGAATTAGAGTAAGTTATTTATTTCCTCTTGTTACCTTCGTAACAACGTGCGCACGTACGAGTATTTAGCTCTACTCTAACTACGGGTTACTTTAAAAAGTGAAGAGACATCATTTAGACATTACAAAAAAGAACAGAGGTTTTTTAATAGGTATTACTCGGTTTGTCGTTCAGGTACATTATGTAACCATTATTATTATCGTGATAAGTTTATGATGTTTCCACTACGGCAGGAAGCTAATCATAGATATTTTGAAATACTCGTAATCATCATCATACATGGAAACAAAGACCAGGGGGTGGCAAAATCGCGCAGCTAACTTTGTGGAGCTGCAGTTTTGAACTGCAGTTCGTATGGACTGTGCTACCCAGCCTTTCTACCAGAAGAAAGAGAAGAAGATTAAAGTTGATTCCGAGTAAATTCCAATCTGCGATAATCGCCTGACCTGTTCCATTTCCCTTCAGGAACTCATTTCACGAAACGCTTTACTATGAATCGAATACCTCGCGACTTAGAAATTGGAAGAACTCGATTGGGGAGATGTCTTTCTCAACAGCATTATAAAGCACTTTATCAGTACTACCGCCGCTTTATCAGAAACTAGCATTATGTGTCACGATAGATCAAAGATTGAGATAAAACTGAAGCCTTTGGCGAAAAATACTCGAACCTAAAATATCGTTATATCCAATCCCGGGGAAAATCATTCAGGATATTATGTCAGTTACTTTTAAGCGACAAATATTCATGGGCCTAACTTAAGGTTTCTGATCCTACTCGCCTACGTATAACGATCGTATAAAATAATATTATCCGAGCACAGGCAAATTGAGCCCGAATGATGTTCATATTAATGAAAGTAGAAGAGTGTGCCTTACTACGTAAAATAATATGCTTCCAACGAGTTCTTGCATGGTCGTACTAAAGCTTTTTTTTAAATAACTCTCTTCGAATAATGTGAACACGAGCACATTCTTGACTTTTTGTTGATGTTAATTAACAAGCTTCAGATTTGTGCCTTTAAAAACTTGATATTAGATGGTCCAGAATTCCTTCTCGCAATTTCTAACGATTGTGTTTTTCCAACCATCTACGAATAAATTAAAATATATATTTCACCGTGTAAAAAATTGTACTTACATTCACGGGAAGGCAAATTATATTTGAAGAAGGGTATAGATGGAGACTTAACACCCTTCCTCAAAGCTTCTTATTTTTTGGGAAAGTAAATCTAAGTGCTGGCTCGTTAATTATTACAGAAATCATTTCAACTGTCATTTTCATAATATATGACTGATATTTAAAATAAGAGTTGTTTTTTTTTTTATTACCAACGAAAGCGATGCCTAATATCAATGCATACTAGATATACGTCAATTATACGTTATTAAAATTAAATACTACTAAATTACATTCTTGAACAAAAATGAATTTCAACAAACACAAAATATCACTAACAGATTGATTTTTAATTTGGGAGGCGGTATTCATGCCCATTACCCGGCGCGCCGGGAACAATTTATTGGATAACCGACACATCTACCATAGGTCTACCCAAGTGGTTCGCTATGTTTGCAGACTTAGCAGGGGTGCCCGCGTTTATGGGGTGAAGTCTGTCCAGGTCTTGCCCACCTGCTGCGTGGCGGGCCGGATCGAGAGAGACTGGGTGATGGAGGCTTTTTGACATTTCCAGCCGAAATCTCTTGACGCATCGCCTTGCACCACAGTTGGAGGGATGTATTCATACGTCCGTCATTCCTGTATATACTAACCCCCATATTCCTACCCACCCCTCATATCTTTTCCTTCCTTAAAAAGACGCTCTACACAGCATACCCTAAGACGACATAGGCCCTAAAGGAAAGTTCCCTCAGGGCCTCCTGTGTGGAGCTAATGTAAAAAATGATCAGTTAGACTACAAAGAATAAAAATAAAATAAATAAAAACTTCGATGGTACACTCATGCTTTGGACAATGACAACATAAATACCATGCTATAAAAGCATGCAACAGTATTTCACTTGAAACAAAAAAAAAAAAAACAAAATATGATAAATAATTTTATTATATGGTTGGTAAAAGCAGACTCAAGTTCAAAGCCATTAGAATTTCAGATGGTAATAATAAGACAAATCGACAAGGATAATAAAGCAATAGTGGGAACTTTGACATTATGGACATTTACCATATGAGTTTAGTTGAAAACTGCAAACACAGAGGATCATTAATTAGGTTGCCAAACCACTAAAACCACGGCAAAGTCATATTACATTAAATCGTTTAAGCTCTGTACCAGTAACTCTGCCGCTTCACACAGAACACTGTGTCTGGTGACCAATGGATCGTCTATTTTATTGGATTTAATACCCCAAAAAACGACAAAGACAACGACCAATATTGTGACGAAGGTAAATCGTGCGGAGGACCTGTCGACCAGTGAACGTGAAATGCATACATAAAACCAGTTCATTGGGTTTACTTTTGAATGACCGCTCATCCGAGGCATGATTAATGAACCAAAAACTTTCCTCATTTCAGCTTGTTCATTTTACTGCGGCGTTAAAGTAAATATTGTTAGGGTAAGGGGAAATTAAAGCGAAAATAATCATTTTAAATTTACGGCTAGATAAACATTTTTGGTACCGGTGTTGGTTCTGGTAATTGCCACAGAAATAACCAAAACAACCTCACTTAAAATACGAGCTTTTAATTTACTTTAACAGTTGCGTGGTAGTTCTCCATTATTATTTTTAAATGTAGGTTTTCGATCTTACGGCTCGACAGAAGACTTTTTATACCTTCGCTGGCTTTGCCTACGAGGAACTTACCGTGTAAACGTTTTGCTGAATTTAAGTCATATCAGCGGGGATTCTTTCTACGTATATAGATTTTAAAATAGCATATTATTAGTAAGATAACGAAAAGTTATCATAAAAATGTTACATAAAATAGTCTCAAAGAAAAAAGCTCAGAACCAAAGAAATCTTTACGCATTTTGTATATGGAAGACAATAAACTGGAAAAGAAAATATGCTATTTGCTTTACTTGCGCGTGTATTTATATTTTAAAAGATGATTCCAAGAGACCTGATTTTCCTTATCTTTTTTAAAATTAAGTTAAAATAATCTCTCGGGTGTAGCAGTCATCTGTATTCTGCAGGACATAAAATTAAATTGACCAAATAACTCCAAAGCAACTGGTTCACTCTAACAGATTCCACTGTTTTTCCACACCAATTAAAACTGATTACATTTTGATAAAAACGTACAGATTTTTATTTTTATTTAAATTGCTTTATGTAAAAAGTCTAACCGTATTTGCCCTTTCCCCGATCAAATGGCCATCACGCTTCCGGGAAATTTATTAGAAATGTTCCAAATCAAATTAAACTTCAATATCCATTTTATTACACTGAAAATTTTTTTTTTTAGTTTGGCAGGCAAATTAACTTTATAATATTGAATATCTTTCGAACGTAATATGAAATTTTCATATTAAAATAGGAAGTCTTGATTGTTCAAAGTGAGAAGCAAATCGTGACCTCTTGATGATAAATTTAACCAGCAGTTAAAAACGCACTCCGTGGGTTTTTGCTGCTAGGCCCTGCGGGCAGCGAGCTGCACAGCAATAGCTTTGTAACAAACTTCACGTACGAAAATAGTTTTGCATCAGGTGCGGCGTCAGGGGTACTCGAAGTCGAGTTCTTAACCGTACAGACGCTAGCATATTAATACTATCAGACAGATGAGGACAATGTCTCTGCACCACGTGGCGTTTCTTTTGATTATTTACCGGGAATGCATAGAATCATTATTACATAGTATAAAATGAAGTCGCTCAAAACGTATGTGTGCGTAGATCTTTTAAACTACGCAACGGATTTTCATGCGGTTTTCACCAATATATAAAAGTGATTCAAGAGAAAGGTTTATATGTATAATACGTGCTTATTATAGTAGAGAAAAGCCGAGAAATTCAAATATACAATTCAGACAGCGGGCAGCTGGCAAGCGGGTGGTATGGATTTTATAAAGGTTGGGTAATGGCGTTGTGTTTCGTTAGCCACAGCAACGTGTGGTCGGGTCTGCTAGTCATCAATATAACATCTATTAGCTTAAAGCTCCTAAATTGATATAATAAAAGTTGTCTAATTCTTATCAACATTAATGTAGACTAACTATACTAGAATTATACTGGTTTTATCTACAATAAATTTGCAATAGGTACAGATGTCGTATTTAAATATTTATCGTTACTTGAAAGGAATACGAAAAATCAGCAATTTTTATGAGCATGTGAGCTGTTCAAAGGTCAAACAGAGTGCTAAAATCAAATTCCAATTTAATTAAAAAAGTTTCACAGCTAGTTTTCATTCGGCAAAGATTTGAGCAAATTGTTTCAGCGCCCTTACCAATCGTTTGTTTAACCACGATGAATTAATTGGATTCCTCGTTTATTTCGCATCCATAATTTGATAAATTTGGTTAATTTCCTTAAGTGATGCGAGGGCATAATCAACATACAATTTGTGTATCTAAGAGTTCATGTTCAGTGACAATTTGCATAGGTGCCTACCTAACGGAGCATCGCCGACAAGTTCTAAGCGGGTGTATCTCCCGTGGGAAATTCAGTCAACGCAACTTAGAAGAACAGAGGAAAACACACTCAACCAACAAAAATTATTTATGTAAAATAACGCAGACATTTTTACAAGAAAGAAGCCTCAATGAAAAAACTCTTCATAAAAACTTGTATCGCTGTTATAGAGGTTGTAATGCTAGAACTGCTCTGAATGGCAATAACGACTCATACGTCAATAAATCTCGATGCAGAACATTTTGCTTCCTTGTAAATATGGTAATAAACGTAGCAGTAATTTTATTTTCTTTCCGAGTATGTTTTCAAGTGTGTTTTTTTATGAAGAGTGTTTTTGTCTGATTGTCATCATTTTATACCAAGTAGGTATTACAAGATTTACAAGTACTCAACGCTTACGTTTGTTAGGTTCCATGACAATTGATCCGGCGACAATTGGCCCCCCGACAGTTGATCCCCTAAAAGATTATTTCTTCAAGTAAGTATGCAAAGAGGATATACGGCCGTACAATCAAAGTTGATATACTTACATCTGCAGGCGTCTTGAGTGAAAATCAAATATTTTTTCTAACAATAAATCCGACTCCCCGAAGAAGCATGCGGTAATACAAAATACGACGTTCTTATACGTAAAAGTTCGTACTTGCATACAAGATTTTTATCTGAATACCACACAAGATTCACAACTGCTCCCAACTATCTGGAGCCAGTGAGACTACGGCATTCCCAATTTTGGTATGTTGTGAGGCTGAAGGAAATGGGGAGGGAAAGGAGATTATTATTTTTTTTACATTATCACCACACAGGAGGTTCTGAGGAAAATAATTCCCCTCAGGGCCTATGTCATCATTGGTGATGCTGTGTGGTCTTTTAATAAAAGAAGGAGAGGAAATTCTGGAAAGGAAAGAGGTAAGAAATAGGAATCTGGGGGTTATTGTGTCCAGGAGTGACGGACTTATGAATCCATCCATCCTACTGCGGTGCACCACGATGTTCCGAGAGAGCCCTGCGAGAGAGGCAAAAAGTCTCTCCAGATCTATCTTGCCAAGCAGTTGGTGGGCAGACGCATCCCTCGCCAAGACTCTGACAAATGCACCCACCCACCCATGCACCCCTGTTAAGTCACAAACTTAGCGGACCTTTTGAATAACCAATACCTCTATGCAGAGGTAGGTATTGGTTATCCAATAAACACATAAATAATAGAATAAATCTATTAGATTCCATATAAAATCCGAATTGCCACGGTTTAAAAAAATCCCTTTGTGAATGAATTTTTACTAAGTTGTAATGGTAGGACCCTTTGATATTGTATTACGAAACCATTATACGCATAAGTTGGTGTTCCATGGTATTGCATGAAAGTGTAATTACACTGGTAAAAAAGGCCTAATTTTCCTAAGTGCAATATAATCCGGCAAAATAAATGAGCTTTGTTAGAGTTTTTGCGCGCATAAAAAGTTACAACTGGCTATCCTATTTCGCCAAACCTCCCGCTCGCCCAGCCGCGGAACCTCCTATTTGTCCGTGGTGGTGAAATATCGGCAACCAGTGTGGAACTTGCGAGTGCTCAATTCGCAAGGGTTGAAGCGAATTTATGTAGCATAAATTTTAATCTAGAGCGGGCATCGCAGTACCCAGTACCCACGAACGCCGCGCTGAACGGGGATCTTTTATGGATCGACACGAGAGCGATCTGGGTGAGAATGCCGCGCTGGGTGCAAAGGAGCCAAGATCGGTGTAACAAGTGTCCAAGTTGAGCAATTTCAACCATTTGGTTGGAAATGTAAAACAGAGTTATTCATAATGCAACAACTTGCATCACGAGCGGCGCGACGCCGCAGGGACGCCCATTCTAGTATTTCCAATATTTCCAGATTTTATGGGTGATCGCGAACAGCCCATGCATTACCATATTAAAGTACATTTCTTCGAGGCAAAATCGGGAAACCGGCTAAAGGGCGCGGACCTCGAGCATCGTCTGCGGTTGGGCCGATAGCTATACGCATTCTCATTGGGACTGTCTGGTGGTCTATGGAATACTTTCTTTGGCTTTTCTTTTTATATACTTTATTTTCTTTCCGCTATTACAGTAATTACTTACATTATAACATAATCATATAACTGTTTTTTCCTCATTACTTATTTTATTTTCAGAAGGTTTCTTCGACTGGTCATAGCCGTTATTTTTATTTTTCCTTTTCTTTTACTAAGACTATTATCTCTTTTTGATGTTACCTATTTCAGAAGAATTATTCCACGGGCTGCTACTTCTATTTATCTTTTATATAATGTTAATGTAAGTACTTGCATACTGCTTACTAACCCCGTATGCATGGACATTTGAGGGTCTAGAATCGTTCAAATAAATGTAGCTTCGTTCAAAAAAAAAGTAAAAGTCTTGACGTGTGCGGTGAAGGAGGAAACCATATGTTTCCTTATAACGCCACCATGTACCATATTAAACAACTCTACATATTAAAAATTAAAGTCCTCCGCTGCGTCTGTCTGTCTGTTCGCGATAAACTACTGAACGAATTTTCATGCGGTTTTCACAAATAGATAGAGTGATTCACGAGAAAGGTATAGGTGCATAATTTGTCAAGGTTTTGTGTAAATCGTTTATAAATTGAAATATACAATATATAAACGAGAATGTCTATATGTGGTGGACGAGCGGGCTGGCAAGCGGGCGTTGGGGATTTGTTTGTGTGCAAATTAACAGATGGCGTTGTGAGTTAATTTATCGAAAAAACACTTAAGTATAAATGTTGGGTAACCATCCAGTACACAGCAAAGCGTGGCCGGGTCTAGTATAATAGTTCAACCGATTTTTTAATGTTTTATACTGCCTATTTGATGACAAGTTAAATCAACACGTGCGTGTGATTAAAAAACACGAGTACCGTAATAAAACTGTACTTAATGATATTAGATAAACTTACTGGACACCTTTTACCAGTGCATATTATGTAAACAGCGGGATCCCAATGCTCATATAACATGACATGTCATGTTCCAAATTCTTAAACAAATATGTTGGAAGATGCCGTATGAAAGCAGAAATAACAACCTCAGGTTCAGAATCGAAGCACGTTGAATTCACAGTCAATATTTTTTTCCAATGGATTCCTGATAGAAACGCAAAAATAGTCCCTAAGACACACTAACGTAGAATGGAATTATAACATTGCGGCCTTTGCCGAAGTTAAGTAAAGACACAAAGAAATCATAATAAAATAAAGATCAAAGGCCATGAAGTTGGTCTTAGTTCAAAGGCCCGTAGGAGGTATACAAATCTAGAATATTTTTTAAATTTAGGTATCTACGAGAAGATATAATCAGAGTCTAAACTGTAGAAAGTAATGAACAAAAAAAAATTGTTTCGGCATCAGTTTCGGTTTCGGCAGAAAATTTGCCGAAAACTCTGCTTTCGTGAATTATCGCGCGTCGTTCGCCTGACTTCGGCTGAATTCGTGGATCGTGTATCACCAGCCATCATCAGCTGAGTTCGCCGGCCGGTCCGGCGTGATTGTGTTATGAGTTTATGTGTTATTTCGCGCGCATAGTGATAAGTTTTTTTTTAAATATGAATACCTCACAAGAGTCCCAGCTGCTCCCGTCTGAAGCCAGTGAGTCTATTGCATCCCCAATTGGGGTATGTTGTGAGGCTGAAGGTAGTGGGGAAGGAAAGAAGATGGGGAAGAGGAAGGTAGGGAAGTACCTGACTATTCAGATCTGGTCACCAAACACGGCTAAAGCCATTTCAAGCAACGTTTCAATTCTGAATGGTGGTCTTACACCGGGCCGATACCGAGAGTATCTTCCACTCTGGAACGTGGCGTAAATACACTAAGTATATATTATTTTAAATGAATTAATCTGAAAAAACACAAATCGTTCAAATAAAATTTATTTTGGGATGAGAATTAGGAGTTTAAAAGAGGTTATATTTGATTCCCGCATTCATTCATTACCTACAATAATTTGTTTTTAGGTAATTGTTTGTGGATTAGGTTTTAATTTTAACCACCCAAACAACTACCTGCTATGATTTAATTGTGTGTGACCTTCAGATACTTGATTCCCCAACTGTGAGAAAATACTCAATTAATGAGGTCCTTCCTTTATAATGCAAATATTGATTATTGACAAATTTTTGTTCCAAGAAGTAGTTAACATGTTTGTTATTTTTTATAATTTTATTTTATTTTATAGCAGTAAAATCAAAAAAACAGATAATTATTTTTTCACATACTTCAATTATTGTTTTTTATTTCATTTAACACGTGTTACAAGTGTAAATGTTGTGATTGTAAACGCAATTAAAATTAAAATACTCAATTAATGAGGTCCTTCCTTTATAATTATATTTTGTTTTTTTTTTTTATGATTCTCTTTTTTTGTTGTTAATTTTGTTATGTACCCTACATTTAGATTTAGATATTCTTTGTTTAAAAAAAATTACATGCAAAAGCCCAGCCGGGCGTGAAATTCAAAATAAATAAAGATTACTGACAAATTTTTCTTCCAAGAAGTAGTTACCATGTATGTTAATTTTTATATTTTTGTTTGTTTTGTAACAGTAATATATATATAAAAAAAAAATTCACATACTTCAATTATTGTTTTTTTATTTCATTTAACACATGTTAACTGTCTGTATAATTAAAAAAATAAGCAAAATTTTAGTTAACAATAGATTTTTAAAATGTCTAAAAAAAGTTTCGGTTTCGTTTTCGGCTGAAACTGAGACAGGTACCGAAGATTCGTTTTCGGTAAAAAAGTTCTGTTTCGGTCGGACATACATACCATTAAATACTTATTAATGGGATGAAGAGGTCTAATTTTGTCCTGATCGGAGTGGAAGAGATCAATCAGTAGAAATCATAGTTATTGAGTATTTATATTGGCATTCAAAGAGATTGAGCCGAACCGAGAAAAACTCGGTCATTATTTATTAGTCTTTCAGCGGATAGAGCACGGAAATGGGATAGCCTTTAAAAGAAAACTGCCGATAAGACCGCTCTTCGTTTTGGTTTGGAAAGCTCTGGTAATTTGAAAAGTTGGTCATAATTCTAATTTAGTTTTTCGATTGAGGTTCTCAAGTTTGTAAGAGTTCATTTGATATTCAAAAAGATATTGCCCAAGAATGATCATCGAACCGTGGGGCGTCTCGTATTTGTGAAGATGAATATAAAATAGAAGGCGTAAATAAAAGATAAAAAGTAGGCACACATATGTTACGTGCTAAGCTTTTCTTTCACAAAACTACACGATACTATTCTCTTGGTACCTACTTTATGTTACTTATTATACCGCAAGAGAGGTTCCCGGAGATGTTTATGAAACAAATTGCTTCCTTATTCAGGTGTGCCCGCTGTGTTGGATGGTAGATGGGAGGACCCTCCCACATACCTGGGTCAAGAGGCCATTTCCCTGTCTCCGATAAGTGTTCTTCAATATTATATGACTTTCTATTATTTACACCACTTTTGGGTAAATATTTTGTAGTATTGAAGGCGTTACGGGCTTACTAAAAACTTTGATATTCGATTACAAAACACACACTTGTTCTGTTTTACTCACTTTAAATCCTCCTCATTTTCATTATATTATAGAAAAGAAAATAAAGATGATTGTGAGAAAATGAAATTTTATGTTTGCTTGTTAGTTTTGCTGATGCAAAACCAACGCTTGTAAAGTGAGTAAAGTACAACACATAACAAATTGCCTTATTATCCTTATCCGAATTACTTGAAATGAAAATTATATTGGGTTGCAAGCGTCTGAATCTTCAATATCCCCCCAAGCCGGTGGAAGTTTCATCTCAGCCTTGCTTCGATAATGGAATAAAAACAAGCAAATTGTTTACTTAATATCCCCGAGAATTCCTTGCTAGAATTTTCTAGAGCTGATTAAAAAAACATTACTCCATTGTCCAGCGTTATAAATATTTTCACGATACGATAAACTTCTGATTCGGTAATTTAAAAGTAATAGTAAAAGTAAATATAAAAAAGGTGGAGGACAACACATGAAATATATTTTCTGAATAAGTTCTAAACAGATCCTTTATTTCCCGTAAGGCGGCGTATACATATATGTAACGAAATGCGAAACGAACCACGAATTATGGGAAAGAAATGAAGCAACAGCAGACGGCGCGAAACGCCACTTGCAGTTATGTACTTTGTTCCTTTCCCATAATTCGTGGAACGTTTCGCATTTTGTTACATGCATGTACATATACGCAGCCTAAGACTATCAGGAATATGTGTATAACGTTATATTATTAAGGCGGTACACAATCTTAATAATTTTTGTACGCTCAAAACTTACATTTTAATCATTTCCGGCGAATCCGTAACTAAAATAACTTTTTTATTGCCATGCCGCACAAGAAATGCGAATTATTTATATACTAGATTAATAAAAACAGTACCTTACCATTATTATATTTTACGTAGAACGATTTGAAAACTATATAACCCGTTTTTCAACTATAAAGTTAGCGGTAAGCACCAGATTTTATTTTTCTAGACGATGAATTAATAATTTCGGGAGTGCAACGTGTGTTTACATTTTTAATATTTGTAGCACGTTCTTCAGAATTAATTAAAATCAATGCTGCAGAAAGGTCGAATCTCCAGGCCTGCTAGGGTGAATTCGACCGTACGTTCGTGCAATATGCCGTGCCGCGGCGTATATTTGTTTACACGCTTTCTTCACTTACGTCGTTAAGATTCCCACATTATTTATCTTCTTCCTCTTTTCTTTGATACGGCAAATTCGACAGTAGGTTCGTCCAGAGCATGGGTCGCGAGTCGCAATTTGTATACAGGGTTTCTTTACTTACGTCGTTAAGATTCTGAATATATTTTAGGGTATATTGTCATCTTAAATTATTATGCTATGCTTTGGGAATGAAATAACCAGCAAGCGCCAACCAGGCGCGGTGTTCCAAACTTTTGAACATTGCGTTCCGTTGTCACACATCGGGTTTTGTACAAAATACCAAAATTGAAGGCAGTCTAAGCAGTCTGGTATTATTAGCAATACATACATTTGCTACAAGCTACCATCATAGTTTTAAGCGACTGTTTGAACATCGGAAAAGCTAAATAAAAGTCACAATAATAAAAACTAAATACTTCCAGAACATAAAAATAACATTATTAAATTTGGTTTCAGTACAATAAATTAAATTAAATGGGATTTTACGAATTAAACACAATAACAGATTAGATCGGCGAAATCTACAACAACTAATTTACTGTCCTTTATAAATACCATTCTTAAAGCCTTAGAAGACAACACTCAGGTTGATGTCCTCTACACTGACTTCTCCAAAGCCTTTGACAAAGTTAATCACCGTATTCTCATGGCCAAACTTTATGCTACAGGCATTAGAGACCCATTGTTATCATTCTTTCACTCTTACTTGAGTAATAGAAAACAAAGGGTCAAAAGAAATAACTTTGAATCCTTTAACATTGATGTAACTTTCGGCGTTCCGCAAGGAGCCCATTTGGCCCCGCTTCTTTTTAACCTTTTTATTAACGATATCATTAAAGTTTTTTCTCACACACGTTTTTAGCTTTTTGCCGATGACAATAAGATTCTTAAGATAATTAAATCCCATCTTGATTGTTTACTTTTTCAACTTGATATTGATTCATTTAATGACTGGTGCAAAATTAACTGCATGGAACTTAATGTTGATAAATGCAACATTTTGTCCTTTTATAGAACCAAAAAACCTATTCAGTTTGATTATAAACTAAATAATGTTTGTCTCTACTGTCACATATATCAAGGACCTTGGGGTCACTCTGGATTGTAAACTTTCTTTCCGGGATCACATTAATAACATCGTAAACAAATCACTTAAACTACTCGGCTTCATTCATAGAATTACCTCTGACTTTAAACAAATAAATACACTTAAAACTCTTTACTGTTCGCTGGTCCGCCCTCACCTTGAATATGCTAGTGTCATTTGGTCTCCTTTCTATGCTATTCACATTTGTTACATCGAATCTGTACAACATCGCTTCCTACGAGGAATTGCTTGGAGGTTAGGACTTGAAAGAGGAGAATACTCGTACGATAAAATTGAACAAACTTTAAACATTTCCTCTTTAGAAAAACGTAGAAAGGATTCTGATCTAATATGCATTTTCAAAATTATCAACAGTATTACTGACACACCTGCTTTGTTACTACTCATCCAGTTCAACATTCCTTCACGTAGACTCCAAAATAATGAATTGCTGTTCCTCAATCAACGTTCTACTAATTTTGGATATCATTCTCCTTTATCCAGAATGTCGAGACTTGTCAACGCAAATCAAAGCATTGAATTTTTTGGTGTAAGCCTAAATGACTTTCGGCAGTCGTTACGCAATGTGGTTTTTTAAAGTCTTTTTAAATCCATCTTCAAGATACTTATAGTTATCTTCTCTATGTACTTTTATATTATATGTATTTTGTCAATGCTCTTCATCTATATGTAATCTCCTTTCATTGTGATATCTCTTTTTTTTCTATTCGTGTTATTGTTATATTGTTAATTGGACTATTTGTACGTAAATAAATAAATAAATAAATAAATAAACAGTGGCTGAGTTGGCATCGCGTTTGGTTTCCACCCAGGCGTCACGTGTTCGATTCCTCGGCTGGCTAAGTCCTCCATCGTGCTACAAGCAACATTTCCCACTTACTGTGACGGTAGTAGGACATTTGTAAATATTTGCAGGTTATTCGTTACCCGGGAATGTGTCTTTCTTTTAAAAAAAATCGATTAATAAGTCAGGTACGCCTCATACGTCGTACATACGTCGGGTAATGTTATAATATCATGAACACAAGCTTACGGGTCCGAGTGGTTCAGTAAGAAAATCACAACGATTGATGGATAACGATAAAAACAAAAAATATTAAAAGAAGCTTTATTTTAGGACTCTGCGAAGAGAAAGTCGCGAATGAATGAGTAGGTAGTTCGAAATACTATTGGACATTCGCCAAACATGAAATGTTCACCAGATCGTAGACCTCCAACATAAGCAAGAAATGCTTATTGCTTACCAATAAAAACGATCAATACACACATACGCCGGTAATTGAAAGTCGGATTTATAACATCCTTCTTTACTTTGCACAAGATTATTCAACGGAAAATTAAGAAAAAAATACGCCCACATATCTCCAAAAATAATATTTTAACACCGGATGATTAATAACGTTTAAAAAAATTGTAGTACGAACAAGTTCAAATTACAAATAGATATTTTTGAGCGTTAATTTTCGATGATTTTGGATAATTTTTTTATGATTTCTTGGATTTATTAGATACTAGCTGGTCCCGGCATGCGTTGCTATGCCATTTAATAAAGAAATTGTTTTTCCCTGAGTGTCCTTTCCCGTTCTTCCCGTTCCCCTTCCACCTCCCCTTCTTCTCCTGCGTCCTCTTACCCTCTCGCGTTCCCACTCCCTCACCTCTTCCCACGAACCCCCCTCCCCCCTCACACGTCCCCTTCCCCTCCCGCGTTTCCCTTCCACCTTCCCCGCCTTCCCTCTTCCCTTTCCCGCTCCCTCGTCCCGTCAACCCTCCTCCCGCGTTCCATATATTCAATCCCAGTACATAAACAGCCCGTGTGCCACCTTTTACAATGTTTATTCAAATTTCCATTTTTCATGTATATTAAATTTGGTACCTAACATAGGTACCTATTTAAAATATCCAAAATTCTTGATTCGATTCAAACTATTAGGGGAGTACCTACTTTAAATAAATTTATTAAAGATTTTCAAAAATAGAATCCTGATTGAACAATCAATGTTTTGCAAAATGTCATTCTCAAACACGCGAATTGTCAAAAATGCTCATGTTTTCTGAAATAATCTAATTTTCTGCGCAATTTTCTTAATTTTTCTCTCCGTAAGAACCATCCTCGTACTTCAAGGAATATTCTAAAAAAAGAATTAGCGAAATCGGTTCAGCTGATCTCGAGATTTGCGCTTACCAACACATTTAGCGATTCATTTTTATATTATAGAAGATGGATTTAAAGACGTATTTTAAATTTTTTTAAATTATAAGATACTTCCATGGGACACCCGTGTCAGAGATATCTATTCATTTTCCGGTATTCTTCCAATCACATTCTTTCCTAAACATGAAATCACAAGCACCATCCTACAAATTACCCAACAATCAACTTACACTAACATCAAGCCACTTTACAATCAAGACATCCACAATCACAATACTCGAAATAGCAATAAAATCAGCATACCTTAAACACACACTACAAAATATGGGATAAAATCTCTGAACTATGTTGCCTATACACTATAATGTACAAGGGAATCCAGCAAAATAAAAAAATTCAGAGTAATGCTTTAAAAGAATATTTTTTAAGTATGTTTATGGATGAAACTTTTTAATTTTCTTGTCATGTTCAATTGTCTTAGTTCCTTTTTCTTCTTTTCTTTTCCATTTAGTTGTAATCATCCATATCTGTATAACCTTGTTCCTTTTTTCTTTAATTGTTTTCTATTGTTGTTTGTTCTACTTAACCTGCCTTTTATTTTTTCGTCTATATTGTATGAGACACTTATATTTTTAATATCCAAATTCATACGTAAAATTTTAACTATTTCCTCCCACCCATGAATTGTAGGTTCCTCCTGATTTAGTGTTGTTAATTCACATTAGGGATGTTACAAATGTGATATTTTTCACATTCGCGAATGCGAATGTTCAGAGTGCAAATGTGCGAATGCGAATGTTAAGGAATCACATAAAAAAAAACTTTAGTCAACATTAATTATAGTTTTAATAAAAAAAAAAAATAAATAAATCAATTCAAATGATGTGAATTTCACATCATTGCCCAGATTAAAAAAGTTAAAACATAATTTAAAAAAGAATGCGAGATTGATACAGCTATAAATCTCAAACAGATATTCGTAAGAATTCGGTATTCCGAAGTTACTTTGTCGGTGATCGTAAAAGTTTATGAGAAGAAAAATAATACATAAACCTGAAAAGGATCTAAAAACGCAAAAGTATCGCAAGTTGCACTACTTATTAAAGGGGGAATAACGTCGAGGGAGGGGCAATGCTGTAAAATGTTTTATTTGAGTAGGTAGTAAGTATACTTGACCTCTGCAAAAATACTTCTGAAGTAATACTTAAGAGGGAATAACCAGACAAAACCGGAAATATGTCATTTTTAAATTAAATCTTTTTTCCACAAGAAAATATAAAATTGATTTCGAGAGACTGTTCTTTTATCTGGTAAAGCTGTGTTTAAAATTTTGAGAAAATATGTTTATTTTTAGTACAATAAGGTTTTACCGTAGGTCGTCGGTATATTTGTTAAACGTTCAAACAAAATTTTGTTTTATACAACGTACATTTCAAATCATATAATCATGCAGTAAAATAAATCAATAAATTATTTGGGAAAGGTAATTTTTAGAACTTTAATTTTAGTTAAAATAAAATCATAAAAAAATATCCGCGTCCTTGTATGTGACAAAAATACTGCAGTTTGTCTATTTATTTACGATCTCAGAAAACTAATATATTTAAAAAAAAAATTACATTCTTATTTCGCTTAGACATTATTGAAAAATTATAAATACTTATGGTCAAAAAAAAATTACAAAAATTATATAATTTTAATAGTTTTATCATCACGAATTTGAGCATTTTAGATTGTAGGTATTTATCAAAGCAAATTTTGAATGAAATAAAATTCGTATTGAGTTATTATTTTAAAATGCTGGTATGGAGAATAATTAATCTTTCTTATCGGAGCCACCCTGTACAGTTGCAAGCGTACGATCGTAAGATCTAAATTTAAATTAAAGATTTAAATTCTCGGTCGCTGGTTAATGGTTCTTGACATAAAAATTTTGGTCTTTCTCTTCTTTTTAGACCTTGTTCTGCGTTCACAATTTGTTTATCAAACGTGTGTGATTTAACTTAGACATGAATATAAACCAGATTCACTTTAAAATTTACATGGTAGATGCATAGAACTCACCGAAACACTTTACAACTTATCTGTACATTTAATTCTAAACCCAAAAAGCACCACAGGACAAAGTTGATAAGCCCCCCCAGTTTAGAAGTAAGATAAGAAACAAAATTTGAATTTTCTTACGCTACTAATATGACAAAGCGGAAACATTTAGCTTAATTAAAACGTGTAAACACGTTGCTTCACGTGTTTTAATTAGAATGGCTTCGTGTGCGTTCCCTTCTACTCGACTATCTTTGCTAAAGCTAAATATTTATATTTTCCCTTCAATCTTCCAGACACGAGAACTTGTGTGCTCGTCGCACCTATACCTATGCTTAGAGGCGTATTCTTTATGGTAAAACGTGATATTTATCGAACCAAGACACAGGATTGTTTCGTTTTGAATCTAAAGTCTATGAAGTATATAATGAATGATATAGTGAATGTACTTTATGTAGGTGTAGCCTGTAAGTAAAAATATTTTCGCATTGTTCAAAGCTAAACTCATCAATATTATCAAACACAGGTTTTACATCCTAAAGTGAACAGAACTTATTTTATACGATATAATATTTATAATTAAATATAAGCTCTGTTAGACATAGTTTTTTTTTTACATGAGCTCCACACTGGAGGCCTTGAGGAAAATAATTTCCCTCGGGGCCTGTCATCTTCGGGGATGCTGTGTGGAGGGTTTTTTTTAAGGAAAGGAAGGAGAGGAGAGTTCTGGAAATGAAAAGGGTTTAAGGGGTGGGTAGGAATCTGGGGTTCAGTGTGTCCTGGTCATCCGCCTCCAATACCTAGACAAACCTCACCCCATGAACCCGGGCACCCCTGCTAAATCACCAAACGTAGCGAACCACTTGGGGTGACCTATGGCAGAGGTGTTGGTTATCCAATAAAGGTTCCCGGGGCGGCGGTACCCAATCCCGCCTCCCAAATTGAATAATATTATTTGTTTATTCAAGATTTGTAATAAAATAACCGTAATGGTCGATAATAAACAAAACAATAGTAAAAGCCATCCCACGCAGTTGAATGAACTTTAAAATGAAAAAAAAAACAAACACTTTTATTTACACGACTTACACAATATTTTATAAAATATATTGCTTCACAGCGCCCACTTAACAGGCACCGACACAATATCTAAAGAATTACCACACACCAAACTCCTACACTTTTTAAAGATATTTAAATAAACTATGGCTCACAGATACAATCTTTTATCGCTTAGAGCAGCGGGCTCCCAATTATTTTTTTCTCAAATACGCCTCTTGTAAAATGCCTTTTCCACGGTCACCCCTGTTCAAAACTTCGTAAATAAAACATTATTTCAGCTTATTTAAATTATTAACATCTTAACAAGCCAGGCTTTTCGCGTAACCCCTCGGGTGCCGTGCGTACTCATGGGGGTACGCGTACCACTAATTGGAGACCGCTGGTTTAGAGAGTTGAGAAATTTCTATTTTCAGTTGGTAAGATGGACTTAGGGATAGGATTAACATAATCTATAGGTACTTGTTTTGCTTTTGACGTTTAAATGCTAGTATGTACATTTTAACGAGTATCTGAACCAAAGGAATATAAGATAAGGCTAAAATATAAATAAACTTGAGTCAAATTAAGCACTTAAAAAACATCGCTCGTAAGTTCGAAAGCATGATTTTAAACGAAAGCTTTTTAAAAGCATATATCGACGGCAGAAATTTCAAATACTTCAAAGGACAAAAAAATCCAAAAATGAGTAAAATTTAAATAAGTAATTTTTCTCCATTTTTTGTCTTCGATAATTTCTAGGAAAAGAAATTTACAAAAAATGTTAAGTATTCTGACAGATCTATTCAATGTAATTTTAAAATAAAAATTCATAATTATAGGTCTACAAAAACAGGAGATATGATTTTTTGGAAAAAAAAAACTTTCTTCGTTCTTTTGAAAATTAACGTTTTGTCCTTTACAGCATTTCAAATTTTCGCTAACGATATGTGCTTTTAAAAAGCTTTCATTTAAAATCTTCATAGTCATGCTTTAGAACTCATATGCGATCCTTTTTAAATTCCATAATATGATTAAAATTGATTTGTAATTTAGCCTTCTTAACCTATGAATAGGTAATTGGATGGCCCGTGGGTTAAAATGCGAGTTAGTTTCAATCCTGCCAACTACGTTTTATAGACGAGCTATCATCTTCTGGAGTCCGGAGACACTTTTTACGGGCCAGTCCGAAGTCTTAGTTCTGGATCCGACATGCACGGACTACCTGAACCTTTTATCAGTTAGACAACATTTTCAGAACGGAATTGTCTGTCTCAAAAAACCTTTGAATTTTAAAAATTGAAAAAAAAATCAGTTTTGAAGAAGACAATAATACGCTACTGATTAACGCGAAGAGGAATAGGTATAATAATAGTACAAAACAGCATCAGAGCAACCTGGCGGACAAAACGGTCTCTATCATTCATTTTGAGATTATTTTGTATTCAAAAAGTTTCTTTAAAATCCGAAAGATGTCACTAGAAAAATAAATATTATGTGTACATTTATTTCAACATGTCGCATCTGGTCGCTGGTCGAAATGGTCGGCGGCTAGGGGTGCCATGCACGCACGTGTCCACTAGGCAATGTTTTCAGAAAAAAACTACCTGAAGCTCAACGCCTGAAGTCATTATAATAGTTGTATATTTTGGTATGTTGTGTGTTTTGTAATTGGGGTATGTTGTGAGGCTGAAGGTAGCGGGGAAGGGAAGGAGATGGGAAAAAGGAAGGTGGGGAAGTACCTAGTGATTTAGTTCTGGTAACCGAACACAGCTAAAGCAATTTCAACTAACGTTTCAATAATTGTGTTTGGTGGTCTTACACCAGGACGATAATGAGAGTAACTACCTACTACGCCCCCTTCATCACTATTTTTATTATACCAAAGCAAATAAAATTAGGAGAAAATGTAAATAAATTTAACTCTAATTTTCCAACATTATGTGATTGATTCAAATTTAAAAAAAAAGTTTTAAACATAATGTAGGTACATACAAATAAGGATTGTATTAGGAAAATGGGAACCTAACTATGGACCTATTTGAAAACATCACAAACAAAAATAAAAATACGAGTAGTATGTACATTTATAACTTTTTATCGTAGGTAAAGCTATTACATATCAAGAAACTTTAAAAAATCAGTCCACTTAACTTTCTTTTCTATAATTCATCAATATTACATATAACAAATTATTATTATCAGCACAAAGGGGTGAATTGCCTAATTCAAAAAAAAAAAATAATAATAAAGAAAAAAATTTCAAAAGATTTTACGAATATCATTTTAGAGAAAAAAACTGTTATGTTATGATGCTACTGTACAACTTACCGATGTTACATGTAAAAGCCTTCAAGGCGTAAATAAATAAATTACATTTCAAGAATTTTTATAAAATCAGTCCACAAAATATTTTTTTTCTTTGACCTTAAACCTACAAAAAACCGTAAAAAAGGTTTTTACCATCTACTCTCAAAAACGTTTAAAAACTTAGAAAAGAAATCGGAACGTTGCGCGAAATGGCCGTGTTGGGTGACCGGATCTGAATAGCCAGGTACTTACCCACCTTCCTCTTCCCCATCTCCTTCCCTTCATTTTTTGACAAACGTAGTCTTTGACTCACAAACACATGCATAATACCTACCTACCTATCCACATGGCCGTTTCGTGATGACGCTGGCTCACAATATGCACAAAACATGACACATGGCAGTCGTACCTATGTTTTGTGCTTTATTGCAAATGACCCTAGTGAAAGACATTGAAAGACCACATTTCAGAATTGAGATTGTAAAATGTAGACATAGAGATATAATATCGATGTATATAGACTTCAGAAAAGGTAAAAATACCTAGTGAGAGATTTTTATTTTTATTATGTGTTGATTACCTCACAAGAGTCCCAGCTGCTCCCGTCTGGAGCCAGTGAAACTATGGCATACCCCGCATACCCCAAATGGGGTATGTTGTGAGGCTGAAGGTAGTGGGGAGGGGAAGGAGTCAAATCCGGAGGTCGCGAGTTAAAATTCCGGCGTGCGCAAGTACCTATCAACATTTTATGCGATTAATTTGTGTTATTCCACAATATAATATCATTTTTAAATTATTTCGTTTAGATTATTAGTGCTATCTATTTAAAAAAAATAGATAAGAAATATATTTTAAAAAAGAATCGTAACGTTGCCTGAAATGGCGTCAGCCGTGTTGGGTGACCGGATCTGAATAGCCAAGTTCTTACCCACCGGGCATCACGGAGTTCTTCTACCACTCACTTCCGTGTTATTTTATTGTATTTACGTAAGTATTATTACCGCTCTTGACTCGCAATCTGAAAGTCACAACTGCACAATTATTCTCAAATGGTAAAACACCATGGTCAAATCATATCATAAAACGAATAGGTACCTACATGTATAGGCAGATGGTTGAAATTGTCTCTCCAAAAATGAACATAATATCTTAGGTTCTCACTGCGATTGATTACTGCCATCTTTTGAAATAATTTGAAAAAAGCTTTTAGTTTCAAATCTAACCGTAAACAGAAAGATAAATGGGCGCCACACGACAGAGGGCTTTTGCTAGTAATTAAATTTCCCGGTTTTCATTGTTAAATTGAAGTTTAAAATTATAAAATTTTCTTTAAAAAATGGAAAAATATAATACCAACAATTTACCGTAACGTTTTTTTAAATAAACGAATCCATTGATTTGTTATCAGCGTTTAAAAATACACGAAAATTGGTGTTTTTGAAAAAATTAAACTAAAAACATATTAATTTATTTTCTTTTAATTTCTTTACGTGGTTTTAAAGAAAACCCCTGAAGGTATACTTTGAGGATATTCAGCAATTAAAAATATTTTTTAAAACATACGAAAAACGGTCAGAATAAGGTCGTATTTCTGATTTGGTTTTGATAAATGCTAAGCCTATGTTAATTTTAAAAATGTATAAAAAATATTTTTCTTATTAAAAACATTATGTTTATCGATTTGCGTAATAATATAATCATTATTTCAAATTAAAAAATGATTACACTTGGCCTTAAGACTGTCATACCAGCAAATCATAATTTCGGTTCCGACTATAGCGCTCACACATCAGCGGTAGTGAGCGGACGTTTTTGGAACTAGATTTCGTTCCGCAGCAAGCTGGGTTTCGCGTATCTACTAGGACCATAACACGCGGAGCTAGGGCTGGCTACAGTATGGGTCAGGTGAAGATGTTGAATTCTCGTTTCCAGAATTTTAATTAGTAGTAGGTAGTTATTTGTAATTTGTACATCGAAGTACATAAACATAAATATATACAAATGAAATGCGTAAACACAGTAGGTATAAAGTAGATGATATAATATAGACATGAATAAAAAAATTGTTTTAATTTTTAAATATTTTGTTTTTTAATTGTACTTTAACCAAATTAACCGAGTAATATTCAGTTGGATTGTAAAAAATTTCTCATTTTGAAATATTTATTCGTGTGCACAATGGCATTATTAATAGATTAAAACGGAAAATAATATGAAATATATTGATAATAGACTAATATAATAGTGACTTAGTCATTAGAACAGAAATTATTAACAAAAACACAATTTGAATTACACAATCACAAATTAAAACTGTCATTTTGACGGGAATTTCAAGCGCATGATGTCTGGCCTCTCTTTCGCAGTCCGTTAATGACATTTTTTATTAGTAATAGTTCAAAACAGAAATTTTACAGTATTTATTGAATGTGTAACTGTTTTTTGATAATTTTTTACAACGTGCTTACACCATATACCTACTATAATTGTTTAATAGGCCAATTGCATCACATTTTTTTAATTTTTTTTTCCGGTTTAGGCAAATATTCTAAGACATTCTGTATTTGTTTAATCGTATTTTTGAAACCCTGGGGATTTTTTGAAAATTTCAATCCGAAAAATCAGACCATTTTTTATAAACCGGAAAGACGGGACATAATTTTATGGGTGCGAAAAAATGATAATTACATGGTCGAAAAACATTTAAAAAAAAATAACGTTTTCCACAAGAAATGGCACAGGAGAATAACGAGGCATACCAAAAATATTACATCTCATAAATATTTGTTCCTTGATACATCTTATTGATCATAAATCAATTATAATGTTCAACGTCTATATTACTAAATACAATGTAATATACTTGTACTTGTAAATTATAATAATAATAAGAAAATTATAAAATTTGATTTTATTAAAATCAGCACCACTACCATTATACCTCTAAAACACGTACAGACAGCGTAAAATGTACAGGGTTCTCTTCATAACATCTGTCAAATCAAATGATAAGTTCGCCGAGAACAAACAATAAATCTAGAGAACGTTAAATGTCAAATTCAAAAAAATCGCCTGAAATCCCATATATAAAAAAATCAGTATGAAATTTTACAAAATTAATATGAACATTTTCGGAAACGGGACATTTTCATGTAGTGATGTCACGGGCCCAAATAATGGATTTATTTATTTTAAAATAAAAAAACTGTACATTTCTAAACAATTTTACTAACATTTCCTTAATCTTAGTAAAAAGATCTATCCACATGATTTTTTCCAAGTCGTTATGAAATCCATGCAAGTGGCCTATTATCACTTGATTCATAATCACATAATCACATAATCATTAACCATTAACAACTAAATATTATAAATGGAACATAACTGGTTTAAATTATATTCACTATTTTATGTACAATTACTTTATACACAACTGTATGCTTCCTAAATAAACATAAATAAAATAAAATAAAAAACACTGTTTAACAGGAAGTAACTTCTAACCAGTGTATAAAAAGTGTTTTAATTTTTTTTAAATGTAGATTTGGATTCACCGGTCGTTCTCAATATAAAACACGATCAATAACCTTTAAAAACATACATGTATTATCAATTTTTTTTTTTAATATTTTTTTTTTTGACAAATTAGAGAGGAGTCAGTAATTTACATTTCGAATAAACACCGTTAGTAAGCTCGAAAATCATCTATCAAAAATTTAAATAAAGCAAGTACACATTTCTTATATATAATTATTACTGAAACAAGTGTTTTAAATTAATCTTAGGGTAAAAAATAAGTCAACAATCTAGAAAAGTAGAAAATGACAAATGAATGCTTGCTAAAAGCAAATAAAGATCTTATAAAAATATAATGTGAATGGATGTGGGTTAACTTTCGAAATCACTGGACACGCATAGGAATATTTTTGTAAAAGGCAACCTTTTTTGTTCGGAACGAAGGAAAATACTCCAATCAAAATTTCAATTCAAAATTCTGAGAGAAATGAGAGCGTGCGCAAAACAAATCAACAAAGTTTCACGTTAATCGGGTGAATGGTATAATAGAATATATGTATATATAATTTCATAACGCCGTAACCACTTTCTCCAGATCCGACCTGCCATGCAGCTGGTGGGTAGACGCATCCGCCGCCAAGACCTAAACAAACCTTCCCAATAAACCCAGGCACCCCTGCTAGTCACCAAACCTTGCGAACCACTTGGGATGACCTATGGCAGACGTGTTGTTTATCTAATAAATGGTTCCCGGGGTGGTGGTACCCATACTCAATTCTCGTGTTTGTTATTTTTGTAATACGAAAAATGGATATAAAAAAGGTCTACCCGCCCACCCCCTCTCAACCCCCCCCCCTCATACCCTCCCTCCAATCCCTGCCTCCTTTACCCCCCCCCTCAGCCACCCCCTCCACCTCATCCCAACTCTTCTTCAACCTCCCTCCCTTGGGAGCTGTTGGACTCTTGTGCGATATAAACATAAAAATTATTTACAAAAAAAAAAATCCCATCCCCATCCCCATCCCCATCCCTATCCCCATCCCCCATCCCCAGCCTTGCAACGCATGCCGGGTACCCGCTGTATATAATTTATTTATTTATTTACGGACAAATAGTCCATTAACAATATAACAATAACACGAATAACAAGCGAGCCTAAAGGCCCGACCCGCCTAGCAATTGATCACTGTTCGCATCGATTACCGTTCGCATGTCATTTTTTGTAACCAGCACCACTTTTCGTAACAATCACCACTTTTCGTAACGATTCACCAGTTAACCCCATGTGTCGAGCATGCGTAAAGAAGTTTTACTTTTAAAAAATGGGGCATTTGGGACTCTTGTTTTTTGTATCGTATAATAAGGGACAAATAAAAACATTTATTTTTAAATATAAAACTTTTTGCATAAAAATATTCAATGAAAATGAAATTCGGTCAACCCTGTAGATTTTACGAACGTGAAACAAGGAATTCGTATGTATTTACAATTTCGTTTCCAAAATATTATTTCAAACTGTTGTGATTCAGAGCGACGTGGACACGTCCTCGTCTGGCCACGTTTCGGACCGTAATGAACTGCGAAATTTTGTGTTTCGGCGCTATGATAAAATCGTGAAATGCGAAGCTATTAATTAATTAAAATTAAATGCTTCCCAAAATTATTTTTCGGTCAAACTTATTTATGATTTGTCAATAATGTCTTAGCACAATAAGTATGTAAAAAAATATGAAATATATTAGTTTATAAGTGCGCAAATAAATACACAAATGGACCAATTTTCGTCAAGAAACACATGTACGTACATATTTTTTAATGATTTTATTGAAACTAAAATTAAAATTCTAAGACATAACTTTGCTAGATAATGTATTGATTTGTGTTACTGCATGATTATATTATTTGAAATGGGTGTGGTATAATACAAAAACTTTTTTGAAAATTTAACAAATCTGCCAACGACCTATGGAATAACCTTATTATACTAAAAATTAAAAAAAATTCTAAAAATTTATTACATAACTATGCTAGATAAAAGAACAATCTTTCGAAATCCATTTATAATTTTTTTGTGGAAAAGAGTCAATACGTCTAAAAACTTTTTTGAAAATGACATATTTCTGGTTTTCTCTACCTATGTCCTCTTAAGAGGAACTAATCTCCTAGATTTTATATTTAAATTTAATACCATAAAGTAATTAAATCCGTGCAGAACACCACATATTGAAGTTTTGTTATAATTTATTGTGATAAAGTGAGATTAAAAGCGTAATGTAGTAAATACTATGCATGATATGTGCTTGATCAATGCTATAACATAAAAATACTTAAATTTATGATCGCCACAATTTAAATTCGTAAGAAGTAAGTGAACAATGTTTAACTGTACCCTTCTGCCTCTTGAACAAATATGTAGAGGACTCGCTTCGGCAGGAACGGATGTCGCGCCTCTGCAAAATAGGCCATAAATTTCATGAAATAAGTCCATACTAAAAGTTAAAAGCTTATAGCGTCCACTATTTTCGGACGAAGCTTTATGAAATTAGGACATATTACTGGCAGTAAAAGCACCGGTTAATATTTGTTGACGTAGAGAGCCAAACTGTGGTCAGAGACATGGCTCGAGGTCTCTCCAAGGCAGGATAAATCCATAATGTCGTCTTAAATAGCCCTCTCCGGAATGATTTGATTACCAGAAAACATCACTGGCCTCATTGATATAGATTAGGTATACAGTCTGACCCTCGTGGTACTTAAAATGATCCCACATTGAGCTACGAATTAGGCACAGCAATCCCAAAGGAAGTCAACATCAAAGGCGTGCCTAACATTTGAACACGGATGGTATTTTCCATACGATAACAGGACAATATTTTGGCTGCGGAACCATTTGCCGGCCTCCGAGTTTCCCTCATGAGGTTCACTCACCCCTGTCCTCAAAAAAATTCTCTACACAACGACATCATCCTCTTGATACGTACGAGTACATACATAAATCATCGCCGCTATAATCCTTGGAGTCTTGATTGCCTCCAGAAAACAGTCCACCACTGCCGGTTACTTGCTGTTTCCCTTCAGTTCCCAGTTCCTAGATTATGAGATTACTACTATTGGCATTCACACATAATCTAGTCACCTAAGCTTCGCTCCCCCCAATACTTCTCCAGATCTCCTATTTTAAAAATAATCATGTTTTTACATTAGGTACCAGAATATTTATGAATGGAAAAAACGGTTCCACGAAAACTGAACAAAGTGACATTTCAACACCCCCTTTGTAAAGTCATTCAAAGTTATGAAAAAAATACCCCATAATTTAAACTAACGTAACCAATTTAAGGCGGTACACAACCCTAATAATTTTTGTTTGATCAAAACTCACATTTTAATCATTTCCGGCGAATTCGTATATATAACTTTTTTATTTCCATGCCGAATAAGGGAGGCGAGTTATTTATATTTTAGAGTAATAAAAATAGTACCTTACCATTAATATATTTTACTTACAACGATTTTAAAACGTTATAACCTGTTTTTCAACTGTAAAGTTAGCGGTAAGCACCTGATTTTATTTTTCTAGGCGAAGAATTAATAACTGGACCACATGGAGACACATTTTAAATATTTGTAACACGTTCTTCAGAATTAATTAAAATGAACGCGGCGGAAAGGTCCAATATCCAGGCCTGTTAGGGTGAATTCGACGGTACTTTCGTCCAATACGCCGTGCCGCGGCGTATATTTGTTTACCCGCTTTCTTCACTTACGTCGTTAAGATTCCCACATTATTTTTCTTCTTTTTCTTTTCTTTGATACGGCAAATTCGACAGTAGTTCCGTCGAATACTACACGGGTCGCGAGTCGCAATTTGTATACACGGCTTCTTTACTTACGTCGTTAAGATTCTGAATATATTTTAGGGTATATTGTCGTCTTAAGAAAAAAATCGTTACTTTTAATGACTTTTCAAAGGAGGTGATGATGTCGAATGTTGTTGAGTTGTTCGGTCACCTAAAAAGCGTGTGCATTATAATGTTATACTCGTATCTTCCTGCATGAACGCCGTAACGGAACGACGCCGATGGTTAAAAAGTAACATTCCTAGCGGTTCTATATCAATGCATGATGAATATGGGATCGTGTAAACAGTAAAACATCATGGCGGCGGACATCTGCCGAGCTGGGGTTAATGGAGGAGAAGGGCCAAGATAACGCCACCGAAGGAAAACAAACCGATCAAGACTGCGTCAATGTTTATTTAGATGTTCGACTACAACCCCGCCTTGTTACAAGCGTTTCTCATTGCACTGCACTAGGAGACTGAGTTTTACACGTTAAAACTGCGTACCAACGCGATGTTTTAACTATGTCAAATCAGATCATTCTGCAATTTAGTTAGTAATATTTTCTCATAACAATAATATGCAATCATAAAATCAATAACCTATAATTATTCTCAAATATTTTGGAAGAGCAGGGGGCACGGTAATCTACATGCCAAATTTATTAATCAGTAAAACAAGTTTACTTGGAATAGTCAGGCGATTCTCAGTGTTGTCTTGGAACTCCGCATTTAAACTAACGACACAGTTAAAATCCGTACTAACACGATGTTCACTGTAGCTTTTCATAGTACTTTCATCATTAGCATTTCAAGAACGTTATGTCCGTAATCTGCAAGCATGGGAGAAAGGCGGGTTGAGTAAACAATAAGCGGGATATTCAGAGTGGAAACTGATCCAGAACTGGACTGCCAGGAATATATCCTGCTGAAACTTTCGGCTGTTGACCCCCTGTGAAGGTTATTAGGATCATATTTAATGCATAATGTAGGTAGCAGAAAGGTTACGTTATATATTATATTCCATTAGGTGTTGTAGTAAAGTTGTTGGTTATATGAAGAAAAATAATACTGTCGTAAGAAAGTGTTCAAATTATTTGCATAGTTGGTCGCTACCGAAAAGCATGGGTATGACATGTGGTCTGCGGTTGTAGATTGTAAATCACTGGTGTATGTAAGCTCAGATCAATGAATATTTAGGCTATCGGCGATATTGATTATTTTCCTTTTTATAGCGTATGTACGATGTACGAGTATGTAACATCAAAATAAATAATGTACAGCGAGTGGTCAGTTGTGCGGATGCGCTTGGGCTGCATGCGATTCTCGCATACTCGGTTCAACGAATATGTTAGAAATGGACTTCAAAGAACAGGTACCTCTGGGAGTATAGAAACACGAACCAGTGGAACCAAACAAACGACCAGTAAGTACTTCACGTGCGAGTACTTTTCTTCTATTTTTAAAAATGAAAAATGATAACAAGCCATCGAGCAAGTTTTTTCATGTTTCAATTTAGTAAAGCAGATCACGTTCGATTTCGTAAGGGGGCTTATGCATTATGTTGACCGAATGTGCAGCGTAGGAAGAACAACATTCATACAAAGAAAGAAAGACCCACGGAAGATTTACCAAATACGAACAATCTTTTTACTTGTCAAAAACAGAATGAAAGCAACTTATGTAAACGTGTTGGCTCATATTCGACATTTGACAATCATGAGAGCATCATTCGTTATTGTTTATTATTATTAATGAGTTTTTTGTTACTTTAAACAACATTAGGCTTAGTGATGACAACCGTAGTCGTATTTTAACGTCTTCCTTAAAAAACGAACGAGCAGCAGAGTGCAATATTGTGTAACCGTGCCACGAGAAATTATCTCCAATTATGAAATGAAAAATGTTGCTTTCGTGAAAAAGTCCTTTTAAATATATATTTTCCCCTCTCAAATGATCTGAAGAGTCTTTCAACGAAAAATCAGGTATCCACTATCTATAAAGAAGAATATAATCTATATAATCATAATGATTATTGAACACGATTACACTACGCTAAGGACGATGCTCAGCGAAGTGGGTATTCAAAGAATTAATTAATATTTTCCTCGTGTGTCGAGTTTTACAATGTAGAAACACAAATAAAAGAGTCAAAACGCAATAAATTCTAATTAACAATTGATGGCAAAGAAGAAACTTCTTAAACTTCTTAACTGGAGTGGAAAATAATAATTTATTGCTCCAATTCAACCTCCCTTAGATGCGACGGATTAGTCAACAATATAATTTGATAAGCGAAATATTTGGAATAACGTCTGATTTGTCACGAGATTAACATTACAAGTTTGAGTGATTTTTTTAAAACCTAATTATGGAGCATCTGTATTGTCATTAACTTACAAATTTTTCCTTTTGCATAATTTTATACGATGTATGCGGTATCTTGTAATGTACACCACGGCGTTTATCGATACTTAATAATTAAATGTTACGTGTTCATTTTCCATTGTTTGTATAAAAAATTGGCTACGCGAAAAATGAAATAAATCCGTCAATTTGTAGGTAGTAAGAGTTAATAAGAATGAAAAAAAATAGGATTTAGAACCAGACTTTTTTTTTAAATCGAAAAATATCCAAATATCAAAAAGAGCCTTCTGAAGAATATTTTGGCGGAAAATATATTTCATGGGCGGTTTAATATACGCATACTTTATTCTGCTTATAATGACGAAGTGTTTTGCGAAACCTTTCAACTTTTTTAAACAAGGCATCTGTATACCCACGTGGTTTGGAACGCTTGAGGATAAGGGTGGACCATTTGTGATATCATTATTCAATGTTTTTATGCGAAAAGAATTACGCATTCAGTTTGAACCGTAATTAATTATTGTGTAAAAATTCTTAACAACCCGCACCCAGGACATTAAACAAATGTATCTTTTAGAAGGGTTTTGGTAGGAGTCCACGTACGTCCTCACGCTCGTAACTAAAATGGCATACGACACGAATCTCTGATAACAATAAAACGGCCCATTTGCTGTAAAAAATGTTAAGTTTTTTTAACCCGAGTACCAGAATTCGACCCCAGCTGTAAGAAAGGACCCTATAAAATTCGCAACAATACCCTTATAGGTCCATACTCTACCCTCGTTTTACCCTAAATTATAAGACCGAGGAGCAAAATAATGACGATACAGCGCCATAACCTACATAATCTGTACATAACGAGCACAACGTACATGATTCTTCAATTCACAATATTATTGAAGCCTGTGGCCTAACAGATAAACGGCTTAATTTATAAATAAAGCAGTAAACAAGGTTAGCACTAGCAGGTGCTTACCGAGCATTTTTGATCTTTATGTCATCGGGCATACAAGTCCGTAAGCTTTCAAAAAGCTTCGACACCATGTATTGCCCAAATCTTTCTTTTGAGAAATACACGTTTAGACTAAGCTGCAATTTTTGCAGTAATTTACAAAATATTGAAATACTCGTAGATATAGATGAACTTTAGTGTGCTTATGAATCTTATCCGCTTTGGTATTGCAAAAAATATTTTAAAATAAAATCGTAATTAGAGGATTTAGTAGATTTTTTAAAAAATAAAATCGTAATTAGAGGATTTAGTAGATTTTTTTTATTTAATATGAACACAACTAATCCTCGACACCGCAGAGAATTTTAAAAAATCTGTATCGGAAGCAGATTGAACGCCGAAACTAAAATTAGGTCGAGCGCGAAAGAGAGAATTCGGGCAGGATTTTTATGGGTCAGTCTAAAAATATCAATTAACAAATATATACATTTTAAAATCCACGAATCCCGGAAACTGATCTCATTAAAAAATTAAGAACATAAATATAAATTGTAATGTTTTGGTGTTTTGTTCCCGACTGATATTCCAATAAATATTCCAAGAAAGGTAATATACTAATTTATAAGTAGAAACTGAAAGGTGGTTAAAATGGAATAGATAGACAAGGATACTGCTATGACAACCCCTACTACGTCATCGAGTACACAGATGAAACTATTTTGTATTGAGAATGGACGTTTAGTAAGCCTTAAAAAAACTGGTCTGCCGGTGCGACTCTTGGAAGGTTGCGCGCAGTCATGGAAATAGTGAACGACTTTTTTCGAAAAAATTACCTAGGGAGGTACATGAATGGGAATGGTTTCTTACAAAGATATTCAAATACGAGGAGATATGCTATGATGGCCGCCCGATTGTCGGAGGACTACGGTCTAATGGTCCTAGTTTGAGTACGAAATTTAATTGATTTTTTGAAGGTGTGCTATAGTATTGGTTAACAATACAGTTTAAATATGGAAAGCATTTGTTCATTTAGTTAATTTTTTAAGGTAGGCAGAAGTATTGGTAAACAATATCCGCGACACTAGGAAGCACAATCCCACCCAGTAATAACTGCCGATAGCACGTATCTTATACATATTTAAATATCTTTGGTTTCTTACGATAAGCGGTCGATTAGTAGATGAGAAAAAACAAGATGGTGGTCGGAAGTTCGAACAACCGCGGCTCAGTCTAAGTTTTTAAAACCATATTTAAATAAAAAATAATATAATAAAAAAATAATACTACGAAAAATATCGTACGAAACCATTCCCGTTCAATGTACCTTATGACGTAATCTTTTCGAAAAAGTTAAAAATTATTTCCATGATTGCGTGGAAGCCTGCAAGAGGCGCACCGGTAGCCGTTTTTTTAAGGCTTGCTAAAAGTCCATTCTCACTACAAAGTAGTTTTATCTGTGCAATCAATGACGTGAGGTTTTCATAGCGGGATCCTGTCTGTATTGTCGAACACCCTTACAGGCCTTTTATATCTTCTTTCACATCCGTGTACATACATCAGAGATACGTTCAATTTCCGACTTACGTTCATTAAATAAACTATCTATTGGATGGGTTGTGATTTGGTAAGTATTAGAAGAAGATGAGCAGGTTAACTTCTTATTTCAGCCGGTTTCGGTTTTTCACGTCAAACATAACATCACTCCTCGACGGCATTTTCGTATTATTTAGGTAAGGAAAGAGCAAATGATTGTTTTGTGTTGGCTGGATTTTCACTGGATTTGTTGTATTATTACTTTCAGTTACTATATTTTCATTCTGAAAATTTAGTATTCTAATGAAATTCATTGAACAAACAACATACTAAAAATAAATACCATCTTTCTGTTATTACTCAACCTCAACATCTCAACTTCTCCACGTTGACTCTTCTCCCCAAATTTGAATGACCAGGTACTTGTACTTTCCCTTCTTCTCCCGCAATTCTTTCAGCCACGCAACATTTAAAATGGGGGTACCGCAGAAGAGTTCCTATGGCTCAGGTTTGTTAAAACGGTGTGGATTTTTTTAAATAAGCACTGCAGATAAATTTCATGTTGTTTTGTGTAAATCATACGACCGCAAGCTTCCAATCATTATAAGTTCTTACAAGGACAACGTGTATTCATAAAATACCTATACAATAATATTTCGAAGGAAGCATATATAATTCAACTGTTATTAAGATGAAGCCATACTAAATAATGAAAAAAACATATGTATTTGTTTTGCAAATTTGATCGCTTAGAAGTATTACAGGTACTTAAATTAAATACTGCGTGTAGAACATATCTTGGCCCTTAGAAATATATGGGTCATTTTTTTATAAGTCTTTTAATAAGCCTATAAAAAAATAAAGTATACCTAAGGTCTAAAAAAAACAATTCCAAGTCCAAACTCTCCTATTTATGAACCCCTTTTCGTATATAGTTTTTTTGTACAAAGTGGAAAATTCAGTTTCTTTTATAATAATCGCAATTTTTTTTTTATTTAAAGAACTTCACAAAATAAAATAAAATATGCATTTTCGCGTTGTTATTTTTGACATAACGGTGACAATACGGCAGTCGACCAATTTTGATTTTTAAAGTGAACCTTATAGGTACCGTCCACCGAAGAACTACTGATTTGCCACACCCATTTTCCGTCAGTCTTCCCCGGACGGAGCGGGGAACAGACGTTAAGGGCGCCTTCCATTGCGAGCGGAAAAGAGTAGAGCGGAGCGGAGTGGGAGCTGAGCGAAATAGTTTTGACCATCCATCAAAAAAGAGTCACTTAGAAGATAGGTGTTTGCCTTCCACTGCCTGTGCGAGAGAAATGAGCGGGGCGAGCGGAGCGAGGTCAATGAAAAATGAGAAATAGTTTTGCCCTTCCATTGAAAACGAGTCAGTATCGCTTTGTTTCGAAGTGAACGGAGTGATTTTTGTGATGTCGATTACTGATTCTAGTGAATATGATTCTGACAGCATGTATGCAATGAAAAAAATGTTACGTATGAATTAAATGTACATTTATAAAAAGAATCTCACCTCAAATATGTAAAAACTTAAAAAAAATAATTTACTTTCTTATTTCCGTCAATATCATCACACTAATGGTTTTCTAAGCCGAATTCTTTATGTTGACAATCTTTGCTAGTCGTATCCTATAAACGAAATTGGCAAACGGCTTCAATAAACACCTCCATCTCGACAAAAACGCAGCGAGGCAATTGAATTGGCTACAGTTCTTGAGCGGAGTCCGCTAGAAACTATTCGGCGATGGTGTGCGCGAGCGGTCTCTTTCGGACCTATTTTAACAAGTTCGGTCCGCTCCGCTTTCCTCGTTCCTGATGGAAGCACTTGTATACAGTTAACGTGTGCGAGTCGAGCGGAGATCGTACGGAGTCCGCTCCGCTCGCATTAGCGGAGCGGACTCGTTCGAAACTATTTAACTCGTTTAGTCCGCTTCGCTGGCCTCGTTCTTGATGGAAGCACTTGTATGCAGTTAACGTTTGCTAGTCGAGCGGATTCCTTAATGAGTCCGCTCCGCTCGCAGTGGAAGGCGCGCTTTAGGCTCCGCGTTGCTTGCTTTTGTGAAATAAATTTTTAAATTTCCGTATTATTACAATAAACAATGCGTAAAAAAGGAGTTAATGTTTTTTAAAGGCCTTTACGAAATCAAACTTAAATTTTTATTTCTGAAATACCTTTATCAACCTTTCGAAAAGCTTTTTCTCAAGTATTTTTAAACTCCTCCCATAAAGGGGCGTGAATTCCGATTTCGATTTTTCCTGGACTATTGGATCGCCTTAAATAATCACTCGGTTCAGTACTTACTTCCGAACGCCTAAACGGGATGTTTGAAAATAAAAGAATGTTGAAGATTCAGTTTTAATTGGTAAAATACAGAGATGTTTTTCAGATCTGATCCGCAAACGCGAGTTTTCGTGGCTTATGACAGCAAAACAACAGAGTTAATTCCTTATTAGGTTGTTTGTGTTTGACGTGAGAAGTTACTTTCACGAGGCCTGCTACTTAGCATAATTGATCCAAAAGATGTTTCGACTGAATCTCACCCTTTTATCTGTGTTTTAAGCGCGCCTTCCACTGCGAGCGGAGCGGACTCATTACGGAATCCGCTCGACTAGCAAACGTTAACTGCATACAAGTGCTTCCATCAAGAACGAGGCCAGCGAAGCGGACTAAACGAGTTAAATAGTTTCGAACGAGTCCGCTCCGCTAATGCGAGCGGAGCGGACTCCGTACGATCTCCGCTCGACTCGCACACGTTAACTGCATACAAGTGCTTCCATCAGGAACGAGGAGAGCGGAGCGGACCGAACTTGTTAAAATAGGTCCGAAAGAGACCGCTCGCGCACACCATCGCCGACTAGTTTCTAGCGGACTCCGCTCAAGAACTGTAGCCAATTCAATTGACTCGCTGCGTTTTTGTCGAGATGGAGGTGTTTATTGAAGCCGTTTGCCAATTTCGTTTATAGGATACGACTAGCAAAGATTGTCAACATAAAGGTTTCGGCTTAGAAAACCATTATTGAGATGATATTGGCGGAAATAAGAAAGTAAATTATTTTTTTTAAGTTTTTACATTTTTTAAATGAGATTCTTTTTATAAATGTACATTTAATTCATACGTAACATTTTTTTCATTGCATACTTGCTGTCAGAATCATATTCACTAGAATCAGTATTTGACATCACAAAAATCACTCCGTTCACTTCGAAACAAAGCGATACTGACTCGTTTTCAATGGAAGCGCAAAACTATTTCTCATTTTTCATTGACCTCGCTCCGCTCGCCCCACTCATTTCTCGCACGGGCAGTGGAAGGCAAACGCCTATCTTCTAAGTGACTCTTTTTTGATGGTAGGTCAAAACTATTTCGCTCAGCTCCCACTCCGCTCCGCTCTACTCTTTTCCGCTCGCAATGGAAGGCGCCCTTTGTTAAGACTAGCGCAGAACTGTGAAAAATCACGGGGATATCATAATTGTAGGATTGTCCATGAAACGAGTACGAGTCGACAACTATACCAACCAAGCCAAATACAGCTTGTGTAAGACCGACATTTATTATAGATATTAACTGCTGTAATGTCATCGAATTTCAGAGAAATGCTAATACGTCCACGTGTGTGTACCGACAATGAGATCTGCCGATCTGCCGATCAGCCCGATCGGATGTTCACATCGTTTTTCACAATTTCCACATCCAAGAACCCACTTCATTCATACATTTATTCAAAGAAACAAAATCGATATTCAAATATCTGTATTTAAAAATCACGAAATCTAACTATATTGTTTTGTTGTTTATTTTGTCTTGTATACTTATACGTATCTAGGAATCCAGTAACATATTTACTTACCTAGTATGTAATCTTCAAAATAAGAAGCGCTAAAAAAAGAGCAGATGAACTTCATTTATTAAAATCGAGTTGAAGGTCTCCCTCCCACGAAAGTAGTTTTTGTCTGTTATTTCGGCCAAATTTCAAGCTGGTTTCAAATGAGCCAGTTCGCTATTTGAATGAATGCCAAAACACGTAATAATCTCCTAATTTCTCTAGGAAGAAAGTTCGCCTTGGCCTTGGGAATCTCAGTGACCGGAGTTTTCATTATAGTTTCTATTATATTAGCGAACTCTCATTATGATGTTAAATATATGCAGGTTTGTGCATTATCATTTATAAAATAATACAATACACCTTTTTTCACTCAACACTACAGAACTTACTTGCAAATTGCATGTAATTATCGACTTCAAAATCAAATTTAGATAAGGTTAGTTTCGTTCATTACGGTTGGGTCAAGATCGACCTTTGTAAAAAATGACCAATATATGTATTATGAGTACTTATAAAGTACTTCAATTGAAGGTGCCCCGAAAAATTAGTTTCATTGATCAATTCAACATCGGTGTACAGCCCAAAAGACGAACGAAGATGTCGAGCGGTTCTAAGCTTTGGGTTGCCATCCAATAAAGTCCTCTTTTATTGCATAATGGCCGTTATACATTGTCATCACTGCAAACAACACATGAACCATGCTGTCTGTTGTGATGCCAACTGAAATCGTAGATCTGAAAATAGAGATGAAAATAGCGATCGCGTAGAGCGAAAAATGTTGACTTTTGTGTCTAATTGGAATCGGGCTGAAAAAAGATGTCATGTATAACGGCCATAATAGCCGTTTTACACCATCTCTTTTTTCAGTCCGATTCCCGTATAGAGACCAAAGACAACATTTTTCGCTTTATACGTTCGATATGCTAGTCTCTATTTATCATATCTACGATTTCAGTTGGCATCACTGCAACGTGGTTCATGTGCTCTTTGCAGTCACGCCAACTGAAAACGTAAAATAAAGTAGTCTTTAGTCTCTATACGGGAATCGGGCTGAAAAAAGAGATGACTTAAACGGCGGAATTCAAATATTGTCAGATTGTTCGTAACTTGAGAAAGTCTGTCATTCTTTAAAAAAAATAGTGTATGGAACTGACATACAAACAGAAAGTTGTATAAAAATGATTATGAATATTTACATACCCCACCCAACCCTCAGTATGGGGGCTCCATCGAAGCCAGAGTAAAGTTAGCCTCCCAAAAACTGGGCGTACTGTACAGGGCCCGCAGATACTTTAATAGTACACAACTGCTAACCCTGTACAAATCGCAAGTGCGCCCCACGGTTGAATTTGGCAGCCACCTCTGGTCTGGAGCTCCAAAATACCTGAAAAATACCCTCGACTCCGTGCAGAAACGGGCGGTCCGTTTGATAGATTCTCCCATCTTAACAGACGGATTGCAATCTTTAGAGCACAGGCGTCGGGTGGGAATGCTATCCTTGTTCTACCGGTATTACAATGGAAGATGCTCCGAGGAACTAGCATCATTGATCCCTTCGGCACCGGTGCATAGTCGGGAAACACGCCAAACGCGTGCCCAACATTTGTACACAGTTGACATATGTCACATGAGAACGGGTCGTTTCTTCGACTCGTTCTTGTGTTCAACAGCTCGGCTGTGGAATGATTTGCCGGCCTCTGTGTTTCCTCCTTCCTACAACATGGGTCTCTTCAAGACCAATGTTCATTCCTTCCTCTCCTCAAAAAGACCCTCCACACAGCATCCCAGATGACATAGACCCTGAGGGAAATTATTTTCCTCAGGGCCTCCTGTGTGGAGTTAATGTAAAAAAAAAAAAAAACCCTTCCAAAAGGCTCACCCAGAATAATTAAACATATTAACGTTGCTAAACTCACCTCATCATCCTTTGGTACAGATAAATATTATTTAATTCATCCAAATTTAATATTCGCCTTCCGAGAAAACACGAAGGGTATTTTTTCTATCAATGCAAAACCAGCAGACAAATCTGTCTGGTGTGGGGGAGTGTTCTATGGCGGATGGAGTGGGTGGTGGTCTTGTGGAGGGAGTTGTTAATACGGGTCTTGAAGAGTCTGCCTGAATCCGTCTGTTCATTCACACCAATGAATAATCAATAACATTAATCATCAATAACTATAAATCAAATGATAACAAAATATAAATAATACTTTTAAGTCAGAAGTGCATGGGGAATACTAATTTCTAATAAGAGTTGAATTACGGGATCTTTTTAAAAAGAGACGATACGATACGATACGATTGTACCACCCCAGCCAGGAGTACTTCTGTCCCGGTGAGACCGGTACACCAGGGGGCACTGATTTGTTAGGACTGGAACACGTGCTCTGAGGACGGGAAGGAGGTTGGAATTCAATCGACCGGTATACATGGCAACCTAATAAGCCAATATTGGAATGTAGGATGGGCAGGAATAAAGGAATTGGTTCTGAGCTTTGGTTTTCGTTTCTCGCATTTCGCTTATTTTGTTTCCCGTTTCTTTTCGCTTCCAGCTTCTTCCTTTCCGCGTCCAGTTTCCTTCCCTGCTTCTTTTGTTGTTGTTGCTTCTCGCTGCTTCTTGCTTCTCGTTTCCAGCTTCCCGTTATTTGATGCTTCCGCTGCACGCTTTCAGCTTGCCCCTGCTTCTTGCTTTCTGTTTCTTATGGCTTCATGCTTCCGCATCCATTGCTTCTTGCTACCTACGTCCTACTTCCCACTTACTGCTTCTTGTTTTTTTTTCTTCCCGCTTTACGCTGCTTCTTACTTCCGATTAATTGCAACCTGCTTTCAACATAGCATTTCCAGCTTCACACTGCATCCCACTTCTCGTTTCTCGCTGCTTCTTGCTTTCCGCATCCGTTGCTTCTCGTTTTATGCTTCTTGCTTCGCAGTATTCGATTCCCACCATATCCCGACTGGGAAAAAAGGTCCAGTCTACCGTGACTAGATCCTCCCTGCCTCACCATGTATCCAAATCTTTGATCTTCATATTAATTCATAGGTGTTCCTTTACTTCATTTCCTTGTTGAGGCGGTTTTATATGTTTCCGTAGCTGGTAAGTTATTTCCTTCACAAAAACAAAGTTTCTTATTCCAGCATTTCGTCAGCCATCATAGCGCTTTCGTGAATTACCTACCTAAATAAAAATATATAAAAAAAAACCTAAACCTTCCGCGCCAAAAACTAATAACCATTAATTACAAGTGGGTTCACCCCTCAGTATCACTGTAAGTCACAGTCATTTTGGTTGCACTTAAAACTGTTATGTTAACTTCGATATGTGATTAAAATATTATTATATTATTAGCCCCCACAAGTTAATTACACACAAAACAACAATTTCAAGATTGCAAATTGAATCTATTAAATAAAATACGTATTCTGGCAAATTTTTAGCATGATTGAGCGTAATTTGACACAGTTATTCACAAAAAACCGAAAGAGCTCCACAAACACGTCAAGCCCTGATCAACACAGCTCCAATCCCGCCGGGATCTTTTTAAAAAGAGACGAACATTAATTCTGAATTACGAATAACCTGACACTATTTACTTCCATCATTATAAATGAAAATTGTGCATGACTAGTAGAGAATTGATTTTTACCACTCAGCCACTTAGTGGTCAAAGCAATCGATATTAGTCACAATCAAAATATTGTTATTATTAAATTATATATGTATTGAAAAAGACTTTTAATTAAATTGAAATTTCATTTCGTTGATCCACTCATCTGTTACTAGGTAAACTCCCTAGCGTTGCTAGGAATTTAAATAGTTTTTCAAAATCAGACTAAGTTCCACTTGTTTTGAAGGTCAAGTGTGCAAAACTTCATCAACCTTGGAATAAAACTGTAGACTTGTATATAAATCAAATACACGTCGCCTGCCCCCCGCAGACACTAAGCGATGTGTTAAATTTTCAAACAAAATTATTATTATTATAAAACACATATTTCAAATCACTTAATCATGCAGTAAAACAAATCAACAAATTATCTAGGAAAGCTAGGAACTCATCAGAATTTTAATTTTAGTTCAAATAAAATCGTTCGTTTTGTGACGAAAATACTTCAGTTTGTATATTTATTTACGGTTTTAAAAACTATTATACTAATATGTTTCAGATTTTTTACCCACTTATTTTGTTTAGATATTGTTGAAAAATTATAAATACTTTTTGATCAAAAAAAAACACAACAAGTACATGTATATTTTTAATGTAGGTACCTATATATTAAAGCAAATGTTGAATAAAATAAAATTGATATTGAGTTATTAGTTGAAAATGCTGGTACGGAGAATAATTAATCTTTCTCATCGCAACCGCCCGATACAGATACAAGGGTACGATCCCAAGATTATCTTTCGACGAATTTTGAATACACGGCCGCTGGCTAATGGGACTTAAGACGGGTGCCACACACAGCTATAAAATATGTGGCTTGGCCTATTTCAGCATATCTCCCGCCATATGTTCCCATTGGGAATGTACGGCGAGCGATATGCCGAAATACACCAAGCCGTATCTTTTACAGCTGCGTGTGGCACAGGTCTAAAGCGTTGAGCTTTGAACATCAAAATGCCGCTTTAAGGGTTAGGAAAAGGGCAAAGGGCGATTTTTCTCTATATATAAACAGTGACCTTCCTCATTTTTTTATGGTCAAGTGTGCAAAATTTCATCAAACTCTGAATAAAATTGTAGTTTTGTACACAAATTAAATCCACAACGCCTGCCCGCCAAAACAGACACTCAGCTTTATATTAGTTTTCTGATTTCCGGAGCAAAGGGGTTTAAAATTGAAATTTTTAAACCTGAATAGATTTTTTTTTTAATTAATTCTACACTGAAAAGAATTTTACGAGTATATTCAAATTAATCCCTGACGCTAAGTGTTATCTCGTGTACAAAATCGGAGTTAAAAAAAAGCGTTTGTAAAAATAGAATTTTTCAGTACGAAAAAATTACGGTAGGTAGGTAGGTATCGATACATAATTTAGTAGGCTTTGACAAGCTTGGCGCAGCCTGACTGACGTATTTCTTACTTAGATTATGATCGCCTTAGGGGAGTGTTTACGGGAAAAGAAGACGTGGGAAGGAAAGTAGTAAGAAGTGGGAAGGTAGCCCAACGAATGATGGAGTATGAAAACACGTAATCGTAAATCGACCTGGGCGGACAGGTTGTACAATGAATGCACTTTTGTAGGTTAGTGGGGAGGTACTACTAAGTAACATAACAATATTATGATTATAAGATATTTTAGTCTTTATAAAAAGGACTGATAGAATTTTACACCCTTATTATTTTCTTCCGTTGCCCTCTCGTATTCCAGATTGGCTATCTTCAGGGCAATTCTTACTACACTCGTACCAGACGCTTAGGTTTCTCTTGTACATCTTTACCTAGGTTTTCAATTGGGTAATCGTGTATTTGTCGCTCCTCGTAATGTGACAAGATGTTGATAAAGGAAAGACTTAGCTCTAGAAATTAAGTAAGTCTCTAGAAATTAATTAAGAAATTAAGTAAAATACTTCATAATAAGAATACGATCATTTTCAATTAAGATGAAGTTATACGTGAAATCCTATTTAGATTAATCTTTACGGCGAATCGGTAATAATAATATTCATACTTCACAGTATGAATATCAAAAAATATGCTACAGATAATTTGAAGCTTTTACTAGCTTTTCTATGTATTGGAATTACAATAAAATTATTATTTACATAACAAAAAAAAAGCGTAAACCACTAAAAAAATGTTTTTTCATGACTTCACTATTGAAAGTGAAGTCATGAAATATGACTAAATACAAAAAACAATTTAAAAAAAAACTCCTTTATGGCTAAGACTATTTTTAAGGTTTTCTATGTTCTAACTTTTTTTCGTTTTTATAAAATTATGCACAAAATAAATAAAAACCACTTTTTCGCTTACTTGCCTCGTGCAAATAAGACGCTCGATTTTAAATTTTGCAGGCATGAAAATCGAAATATTTCTAGCATTTATATTCCTCTTAAGAGCGTCCAGCCAGCGGACGAAAATCCACATTTCGTCGAAAGTTGTTCTTACGATCGTGCAGGGCGGTTACAATGAGAAAGATTAATTATTCTCCGTACTAGCTTTTTTAAATTATAACTCAATATCGAATTTATTTCAATCCAAATTAGCTATAATTTATAACTTCATCCAAAAATGCTGAAAGGCGTGATGATAAAACTATTAAAATAATGTACTTTTGTAATTAATTTATGATTATAAGTATTTATCATTTTTCAATAATGTCTAAATTTAATAAGAATGTTAAAAAAATCTGAAATATATTAGTTTTTAAGTGCGCAAATAAATACACAAATGGACCGATTTTCGTCAAGAAACACATGTACGTACATATTTTTTAATGATTTTATTGAAACTAAAATTAAAATTCTAAAACATGCGTTTGCTAGATAATGTATTGATTTATTTTACTGCATGATTATATTATTTGAAATGGGTGTGGTATAATACAAAATCTTTTTTGAAAATTTCACAAATCTGCCAAAGACCTATGGAATAACCTTATTGTACTAAAAATTTTTTTTTTTCTCAAAATTTATTACATGCGAATGCTAGATAAAAGAACAATCTTTCGAAATCCATTTATAATTTTTTGTGGAAAAGAGTCAATACATCTAAAATCTGATTTGAAAATGACATATTTCTGGTTTTCTCTGGTAATGACCTCTCAAGTCTGACGTATAGCGTTAGCCATTCATACTTCTAAGATAAAACCACCCGGAAAATCCGGTGACACCCAACACCTTTTTTGTGTGTCCCTTCAGCGTCTCTTTTGCACCTGACCTTAATAATAATAATAATAACGTAGTATTTATATAGCGCAGTTTTGTGATTTTCACTTCAAGTGCTTATCTTAGCACGAATTAAATAAATCAATGTCATTATAAAATGTTTACTTTAATTCTGTTTCTGTCTTGCCAAATGCACGACTGTGCGGAAACCGATCGACACATGTCATTATAGTGATGAGTTTTTTAAAGGGTTTTATTTTACTCACATTACAAAATTGGGTAACCTGATAAAATCTGTTTAGTAAATGAATAATAATAAAATAACGAGGGTTAAAATTTAAAATACCAGTAGTTACACAGAATTTTAACAATTCTTCAAATTTTAAAGTAAATTTTTATTTAGTAAAATTAGTAAACACCCCTTTTTTAATATGCTGAATGCCGACTGGGTTTCGCCACAACCGAAGCTTCTTCAGGGTAGGTAGTACAATTAGGGATTGCAATTTGGTGTCATTTTCAATCCCCTTTTCTTCAATTTTTAAAATAAGTAGGTAAATAAAATAAACGAGAGATGGGAAGGCTGATAGAAATATTGAAAGAAGGGTGAATGCCGGTAACTCCATTAATGGAGGACTGAATGCCGTTGGCGCTAATAAAAAACTAGCAGTCCACAATGGAGTCCTGGTACCTACCCTGATGTATGGCAGTGAGGCATGGAACTGGCAGAGGAAGGATGAAAGTAAACTGAATGCTGTTGAAATGAGATCCCTGAGACGTATGTGCGGTAAAACCATGTATGATCGTGTTAGAAATGTGGATATCCGCAAAGAATGTAAGGCTGAAGTAAGTATAATGAGCAAAATTAAGAAAGGGACCCTCAGACGGTTTGGGCACGTAGAGCGAATGAGCGAAGAAAGTAGTGTAAAAAGAATATATGATGCAAATGTGAATGGTAGAAGAAGTCGGGGACGCCCGAAGAAGACATGGCACGATCAAGTGAATCAGATACTTGATACGGGCCATGTCAAAAGTCAGAATAATGGAAGAGTTTTAATTTTTTTTTATATATGGTATCAACTTTATTTCCGATGTTATAATGACAACGAGCAAACAATTGAAAATCTAGTATAGTACAGTGTAGGTACCGTTCAGGGGGGGTCTTCAAAATACCACGCTTGGTACAAATAAGCGGCGGGGGGCTTAGGTTTTTAGTCACCGGGGGGGGGGGGGGGGGGTTAAAAATAGCAAAAAGTTGGTCACGTAGTATGGGTACGTTCCCTAAGCAACCTTACTTAATCTACCTACTGAGATCACAATAATTACATATTTGAGTACGCTAACAAGTCTCATTCTTATATTTATGACGGACATCATGATGAAACTGTCTTATGAATGGCACAGTTATCATTATAATGAGTTTATAAGTCTTTAGTTCAATCGACTTACGATAAACAATTATTTAATGTACCTACTCATGCAACAGCGCGATTATTTTGTCAAAAATTGGCATCACGTTTAGTACTGCCGGATCTAGTTTTCCGGATTGCAATCCCTAAGTACGTACCTTAATAAAGGTATAATACTCTACTAGTTAATATTCAACTTCTGTAACTATTCAAGTTCTGTTATAAAATTATTGGTAAGTTGTTTTACATAACTGAAATAATAACAGAACACGTATAGAATGTCCACAGAACCCAAATTTCAAAAGTCAGTATTATTCAAGTTCTGTGAAAGTTTTTTTTACATTGGTTTCGCACACGAGGCCGAGGAAAATAATTCCCATAATTTTATCTTCGCGGATGTGTTGTGGTTATTTTTAGGAAAGAAAGGAGAGGAAGCTTTGGGAAGGAAAAGGTGTGAAGCGTGGAAAGGAATCTCGGAGTTAGTGTGTCCAGGAGTGATGGTCGTATGAATCCAACCGTCCCACTGCGGTGAGTTGGTATATATTCCGAGAGAGTCCTGCTGGAGAGGTCAAAAGGTCTCCCTCATCAAGTCTATCCCGATCCGGAGGCGTCTACTAATATCTACTGGAATTCCAAAAACTGAACAAATCGGACTAATATCTATGAGAACCAAAGTGCGTACGAATATTTACAGCTCAAACTGTTGACTAATATCTACGAGAAACAAAGTGCGTACGAATATCTACAGCTCAAACTGCTGACTAATATCTATGATCTATGAGAACCAAAGTGTTGACGAATATCTACAGCATTGGCAGAGGTTGGATTTGCAATTATGTATAGCATATTGGAATAACGTAACATTGCGTATGCAGTTTAAAAAACTTAATTTATGTATGTATGTATGTAAAAATCCCTAATATCGGACTATTTGACACATTTAGCTGATTATTTATTAAGGATTTGGGTTTTAGTTTTACCAACTTTCTTTACTTCGAGTGTGTCTAAATTATTTAGTCTGTTACCATGACCATTTCTATGTCACTTAGGTTAGGTTAGGTTAGGTTAAGCTGTGGTGCCGTGTATTTCGAAATAAATAAATATCTTTGTATTATGACCTCCATGTTTGTTCAATAAATTATTGTCCTCGTAAACAGCAAAATACGTAATATTATGCAAAAACTTCATGTACGTACTTTAAACGTTTAAGCCTTTACGTAATTAGTAATTACGTAATTGAAGTAATTTATGCTTTTCCGTACAACCTCTTGCTCAGCTGCCCTCTGTAGATATTAGTCCAACCTACGCTCCATAGATATTAGTCACCACTGGGACCGTCATAGATATTCGTCCGACCTTAGCTCTGTAGATATTAGTCCACACTCTGAAGTTCGTAGATATTAGTCCAACATATGAGCTGTAGATATTCGTCCGACATACAGGCTGTAGATATTAGTATCTGGAGTCTCCCGATCCGACCTGCACACAGATAGTGGGCAGACGCGTCCGCAAGACCCGGACAAGACTCACCCCATGAACACGGGCAACCCTGCTAAGTCACCAAACACAATTTAAATAGGTACCTATGACTTTTACAGAACTTGAATATTAACTTTTAAATTTGATGTATTGTCCAATTTAAATCAATTAAAAACAGATACAAATAGAATTTTCAAAATTATTTAGGTATTTATTTTAGAATTATAGTGATCCGGTTCCGGTCCAATTTACGCCATAAACTAACTTTTAATTTGAAATTCGATATGTGCAGGCATTGTACGTTATAATTATGACGTTTGCTGGTCGTAAACATGACAGACTTTCCGAAATTATAGGTTTATACCTACATAGGTATTAAGTAAATGCGGGGCAAATACTGTTCCCAGAACTAGGTACCTAGTTTAAATTTTTCATAAGAAGTTTAAATTTCGTAGGGTTAGTAATTAGTAGTCTTGACAAGTAAAGTGAGTTTTCAAGGGTCGGCGCTTTTTTAATTTTTAATTAAGCCTTTAGGTACCTACCTAACCTACTAACTAGATTTACTGATATAATATCCCATGATTTTTCACGGGTCTGGGCCATTTTTCTATAAAATTGGTAGGTCGGTAGGTACTTTAGTACTTACCTTGGTATCTAAGGACCACTGCACACGAACAACACACCGGATCAGTTGGCAACTATCTCAAAACCTCTGAATTGTAGGTATTTAAGTACCTACCTACTTACAAATCTCATGATTGCAGAGGTTGGTTTTGATTTAAAATAAGAGAAACCTATACTTTTTTGGATGGGAGGTCTACTGTTCATAGAAATACGAGTTAGATATACCTAATCCGTCGAAGGTGGTAGGCGTTCAAATCTGGGTACCTACCTATGCCGTTGTGCAGATGGAAAGGCAAGGCTAGTAGAAACCGACCATTAAAAATATACGATCTCAACATAAAATTATGCATAATGTCACGGCAAATGCAAGACCTTGCTTTTAGCTGAAGTGGAATATAAAAAAAATAATTGCAATAATTTACTTGGAAATAAAATCATAAATGAAATAAGTAGGTAGTTGGGTTTGAGCGTACATGTTACAAAGATCTATGCCTTACATGACGTCTCTTATCTCCGAAAAAAATAATAACATACTTACAATGATCGAAGGTACCTAAATCTAAGAAGTATTTCAGATTTATTTCGAGTTGCAATTCATCTCGCTTTGAATACTAAAAGCAGAGACTATTCCAATACTTCATTTATTGTACCTGCACCTTGGTAAATCGTCCTTCCTGCATAGTATTTCTCCCATCTACCAATCGACTTGGCAACAGCGCTTGTAGCACCACCATGTCGGCTCCGGCTCCGGTACCTGCCGGTAGACAGCAGCTGACCGGTTTTCAGGTCTTCGGTTCTGGAGACTGATTCACGATCAAAACAAAGACGGCCATCTTCGTTTTGAATAATTAAGATACACGAGATTCGTGTCGTCAATCAAATTCACAACATCTGCGCCGAAATTTCGAAAGAACTTGAATAAAAACGATCTCCAAGAGGATATAGGTATCTGGATGCAATGAAAAATATACAGTCGAATCACATTGCAACATTTCATTGAACGTGCTTCCCAGTTCCCAGGTTTGATTATTTATTATACCCAGGAGAAACATGTACCTAGGCATAAAAAACATCAGACGGGTCTGGAGAGTTTCAAGTAACAGAAAAAACGTTTCCAAACTTCAAACACTTCAGTAATGCTATAGACGTAAATATTGGTTTGACTTACCTTATTAGAAAGCCGGCAAAAAGTCAGCGATATGTTTTCCAAGAGTACTATAACTTCACCACAAAAACACCTTATTCTCACTTGCACTTCGTAGATTTATCATAAAATGTATTCACAACTGACAGTAAACAAACTTTCAATACCTACTCAAACAACCACATTGATGGCTGAAAACAAAGTTTTGAAAAGTTTCACACGATTTGAGGTTATTAAGCGGTTCCTAGCGTAGTCCTTTCACTGTAAACTGATAAATAACTGCACACAGGATACTTTTACTTGAAGTTTATGAAGAATTGAGAGTAAAAAAGTAATTTAAAGTTAGAAAACGATCAAGAAATAAATATTGAGTGTACGTATTTTCGAGAGCCGACGGACAGGCGAATACCGCTCCGTTCAACGCGCGACGCGAACTAGCTGCCAGCACGCCAGCAGCAGGAATTCAGAAGCCTACCGCCGTACCGCCTACCTTTGAAAACCATAACGACAAGACTCCCTTAATACTAGCCGTCTTTTTCTCGCGCGCGGAAACTTTATTGCCAGTCTCCGTCACATCGGTTTTAGCCGAGATAACTTTAGCGGCGAAGCTTCGCTGAGCTTAATTTTCGAAAAGTGGTATAATTTTATCAGAGGTATTTTGTACGAAGGAGCTTTGTAGTTATTTATAATAGGTAGGTATTCCTTATCGGAGTACAAAATATTTGTAACAAGCAGAAAAAATATTCATAAAAATATAAATTAATTTTGTAGGTAGGTAGGTACCCAAGGTTCATAGAAAATGCGTTGTTATTCAAATCAACGAACGAACTAACTAGGTAGGTATCTACAAAGGTAAAATACCTAAGTAGGCATGAATTTGTAACGAGATCGCGGGTTTGAGATAAAAAATTTATAGTTATAAAATCTGTTGTCGGTACCTACCTACCTACTTAATGGATAATTTGTAATTCACCTAGGTTCCTAGGTACTTCTACCATGTATGCCTGCGTAATAAGTAATAACATTTTATTACCTACCATGTATTAATTTTTTTAAATGCCACGAAGTTATTGATAATTTATTCGGTACATAAGGTAGGTATATTTTAGGACAGTGAAGCTTATAATGTGTCGACGTTCTGGGATTGTTGTTTAACTGCATTAAAAAATTAATCACTTATTTTTATTACATAATAGTTATTTTGCACGAAAGTAGCTGAAACTACGATTTAACCGAGCTAAAAGATAGCTGAAAATTACTAAACTTTTTGGAAGAAATAAAAATGGAAACATTCTCCTGAAAAAAAAACTATGTAGGTGCCTAATGCTCCAAACAATTAAAAAATGCACAAATTGACATTGGTATAAAAAATGGTATGGCATGTCTCATGCTCAGAGTAACTCTGGTTACTCTGAGGTCTCATGTCCATTGTTTTTAAGATATTTATGTGAAGTAGTTGATCGCTAAGCCACAATCCACAGTGGTGTCCGGCAGTGGCGGTCCGTGAGCTATGAGTGAACCAGAGCGCTAAGATTAAAAAATACGACGTTATTTACGTTTTTTTTTTCAAAACTTCAATTTTGAAAAAAATAATATTTTCGGCTACAAACAACATCAGTAGTCGAATTTTTAAATCTTAGCACTCCAGCTCACTGAAAACTCACGGACCGCTGAAGTTGGAAGTTGGCCGCAGTGTGGCCCTGCCATGAGAGCGCCCCAAAGCTGAACACATTGGAATGAGAGTGCACTCGACTAATGAATAGCAACTCACAAAAGTTAAATAATAAAAAAAAGAATTCCTTATACATAACATACTACATATCTACTACTCTTTCCGAATTCGAGAGACTCCCGAGAAATGACCCTGTGCCAAAATGAAGCAAATTTTGTTACAAAATTTTTGAAATCTCCTGATTCATGGTCCAACTGGTTTTGTATGTCTTCCTCTATTCCCGTTCAAAATACGAACATTGGCAATGTGAAAGTTGAAATTCACCCCTCAATGCGTGTTATGGCGTCCAGATTGCAGCCGTGCACAGCTTGGGGTGTGATTTTTGAGTCTACTACATGACGCAAGCGGCAAATTTGAATTTTTTAGGCGTTTTAAATGATTAAATTTTTATTGGAATAACTTTTGAAGGTTATACACCGACAGATAATGGAATACAACTATTATCTTTGGTTTTACCCATCAATGGTAATATATCATTCATGAATAAGATAATAATAATTAAACTTGTAACATGAAATAGAACAAGAAACATTAAAAAAGGTAACTATATTTAGATTTATTATTATTATCATTTTCTTCTTCAATGATATATTAAAGTGATGGTTGTAACATTCAAAAGTTATTCCTACAAAATTGAATTTTCATTTAGACTTTTAGAAAAAGTCAACAGGTACCCCATATAAATAAAATCGGATAAAAATCTCACGTCACCTTTAAAAGAATATATCTTAATGTATAAAACAAAGTTGGGTTAGTTACACCATTTACAACTCTAGAACGGCTGAACCGATTTTTATGATCTTTGATTTGTTGGATTTGTATCCGCCCGTATAGCAAAATAGCTATTAAAACATTTAAAAAATCACAAAAAAATTATGTAGCAATTTCTTTTCCTCTTACATTGTGTTTGGAACGAATTCGCATCTTTTGAAAGAGCTGCAGGAATATTGTGATAAGTATAATATTGAAATATTCAAATTGTCAAATGCTTTTTGTTTTGCTTTTGTTCTTAAACATATTATAATACTGCCCCACTTTCTTATACACTAAATGTCAACCGTCGAAAATGGGACAAACGGTGAACGTATGTCTGCACCCCTCCAAAGGAAAAATACAATCTATCTGTTTGAAAATTGAATGTACCGGGACTGAATGAATGGAAGGCGGGAAGGGGGAGGTGAACCCGGAAGGGGGGAGTGGAACTCGCAAGGGGGGTTTGCGGGACGGCGAGGGGAGTGGGGAAAGAAAAAGCGGAGTGGGAACGCGAGAGGGGAAGGGGACTCGGAAGAGGAAGGGGAGGCGGAAGGGGAACGGGATAAATGGGAAAGGACACGCAGAGAGAAACAATTACTTTATTAAGACCGATCGATTTGATTTGTATGCAAATTAACAGTTGGCGGTGTAAAAGGTTGGGTAACCATCCACTCAGTAGCGTAGCGGGGGGGGGGGCGGGGGGGCGGACCGCCCCGGGTGCCACCCGAGGAGGGGGTGACACTCGAACGTGGAGAAAAAACTTACGAAAGTGCAAAATTGCCGTAAAAAATATTTTACACGTTAACACTGACTGTTATTTTGCTCTATGGCTTGGTTGGTCGGGGATTCCAGAAAAATGTTTTTTTTTGTTCCCCGACTGAGCTAGGGATTTCCCTGAAATATTCCTTGTGTCATTCTAATTTCGTTCGTATATTGTGATTAACGTAGACTCGTGAAGTGAATTGTTATATATGGACTGACGTGAATTAGTGAAGAAGTTATTATTGTGTTAGCGTGTTTAATAGTGCTGAAAGACCAGTTTGAAAAACAAGGCAGGTAGGTGTGAATTTTTAGATACCGTTTTGAGCGCATGAATACCTAGTTACAGTCGGGACAAGAAAAAGGTTTTTCATCAATGTGAGTTAGCAAGTGCCGTTTTAGTTATTTTTTTCGAGAATAAGAATAGTTGCAGTCAGGACAAGAATTAGATTTTTTTCCACTGTCGGTTAACGTGTGATTTTTAGATTTCTCTTCATAGTACATGAATAAGATGAATAGTTGCAGTTGAAACATGAAAAAGGTTTTTCTCCACACTGAGTCAGCAACTGACTTCATATGTATCCTTTTTGAAAACACGAATAGTTACAATCAGGACATGAAAAAGGTTTTTCTCTTCTGTGAAACGAACTGCGCATTTTTTAATCTGTCCTTTGAAAACTTGTATTACTATAGTCGGGACATGAAAAAGGTTTTTGTCCAGTATGGGTAAGCATGTGAATTTTTAGATACCGTTTTGTAGCGCATGAATAGTTACAGTCGGGACAAGAAAAAAGGTTTTGAGTTGTGAGTTAGCAAGTGCCGTTTTAGTTATTTTTTCGAGAATAAGAATAGTTGCAGTCAGGACATGAAATAGGTTTTTTTCCACTGTAGGTAAACGTGTGATTTTTAGATTTCTCTTCATAGTACATGAATAGTTGCAGTTGGAACATGAAAAAGGTTTTTCGCCACACTGAGTCAGCAACTGACTTCTTATGTATCCCTTTTGTGAACACGAATAGTTACAATCAGGACATGAAAAAGGTTTTTCTCTTCTATGAATCATACTGTGGACTTTTAAATCTTCGTTTTGAGGACTTGTATAAATGCATTCAGATCATGAAAAAGGTTTTACTCCACTCTGAGTAAGCTTATGAATCATAGTGGAGTAAAGTGTTGCTCCATATGGAAACCTTTGTAAAATTACTTTCTTCAGGGCCTCCTCAGTGTAGCTAATGTAAAACGATATATGTGTTGTAAAACCATGTAGGTGTATTAAAGGTAAGACAGTATTGAATTGTGGAGATCCGGAAGGAATGAAAGGCCGATAAAAATAATAATATTTTCCCAATTTGTTTATGAATTACAATTTAAAACAATAAAATAAACAATACACGCATTCGCATATTGCGAGTTTGAAATCTCTTGTTTTATTTTTACTGCAAATGCGATTAAAACAAGAAAAAGGTATTTAAGCGACTTTCCAGTACTTTGCGCAATTTAATTGAGACTTTTAGGTAAAAATAGTCACTTGCATGTTACGTAACGTTTAGGGGGAGGGAGGTGCTGAAAAATGTTACTGTGCGTTGCATGGGGGAGAGAGGGTCAAAATTTTTCAAAAATTGCGTTACGTCATACTTGAACGCCCCCTTTACTATTTCACGATTGAAATTTTATCGTTACACTCTGAACATAAAACTGGTTTTAACCTAAGTATTGGTTATTATATTTTCGTGACAGCAAATGATTTTTTTCATATTTTTGCAGCATATAAGAATTGAAGACTCCACACGGAACTCTGTTATTTGTAGCTATATGGCTCGGTCGGTTAGCATTCCCTCAAAAATTATGTTATTTTATTTTCGTTCCTAGCTCTTACTATTGATTTATTGGGGATTCCCGTGAAATATTCCTCGCTTTTCCCCTGTGTCATTCTCATTTCTTTCGTACATTGTGATTTTTTTTTTTTTTTTTTTTTTTTCATATATTTTTTATTAGTAACAGATATTTGGGTTTTTTTTGGTTACCACACTAGGCTAAGCCCGTGTTGTGGTAGTCGTACATTTAATATTTTAACATTTCAAAAAATATTAAGAAATACTTAAAACTAAAGAGAAAAAAAAGACCATATTTTAAAGAAAAGTAAAAATGAAAATTCAAATTCAAATTTTGAAATACAAAAATTAATAATAAAAATTAATTGTTAAGAACTCAGTGTTCTGTATAAATTAAAACATATCCTAATTATATAAATCAAAATTAAAAACATATATAAATTTAGTGAAAAACTAAGAGAAAAAAATAACAACATTTTAAAGTAAAATAGAAATACAAATGGAAATTAAAATTTTGAAATGCAAAAATTAATAATTAAAATGTAGTGTTAGAACTCATGAATTCTTTAAAGTGCGTTCGTCCCCTTTCAAAAATCCAATGTTGTACACGTGTTATAAAAAGAGAATTAGAATTACTTGACTTTATGTCAGTACTCAGAGCATTATATATTTTAGGAGCGATGAACCAGAATTGTCGTTGAGCGAATGAGGTGTTAGTTTTTGGGACCACGCAACCCAGGTTCGATGAAAAGCGGGTGTGTGCTTGATGTTGTGGAGCAATTAGTAGATTATTTTTTCGTATATAACAAATGCTTGTTTTAGTAAATAGCTGTCGAATATCTAAGACCCTGATTTTTGCAAAGAGTTCATTTGACGGATGGGTAGGTTGACATTTAAATATAATTCTCAGAATTAGTTTTTGAACTAAAATAATTGGTCTAATAATGGATTCAGCACAACCACCCCATCCCACTATACCGTATATTGCTATGGATTGGAAAAGGGCAAAGTATACGCTTCTTAGAGTCTGTAAATCTAAGATAGACCTAAGGGAGTAGAATATATGGCAGAGTTTACGAAGTTTTTTTACTGTATCACCGATGTGAGCTTCCCAACGTAGTTGGTTGTCTATGATTATTCCCAAATATTTAACTATTTTTGATGATTTGAGGGTCGAACACGTACAATTAATATTAGATGTGGTTTCCGGATTGACTAAATTGAGTGGACACGAGTGGATGATTGGTTTAGGGCAGTTGTTGGGTATATCGTATTTGCGTATGGAAAATGTCATATATTGTGTTTTGTCGATGTTAAGTGTGAGGAGGTTTGTGTCAAGCCAATGCTTTACTTTTATTAGAGCATTATTAGTTTTGTTAATAACTGATTGCCATGTTTCATCTTCGAATATTAAGACCGTGTCATCAGCAAATGATAATATTTTTCCACCAATATTCATGGCACATAGTGAGTTGATGTATATAAGAAATAGAATTGGTCCTAGTATGCTACCTTGGGGTACACCACAGGACACAGATAGTTTATTGCTTATATGTATTTTGTCAGATTGGATGAGAGTTTGTTGTGTTCGGTTTGATAGATAGTTTTCAAACCATGTGTAGGCTACTTCAGTTATTCCAATTTGCTGCAGTTTTTTTAGCAGTAATGAATGTGAGACCGTATCAAATGCTTTTGCGAGATCGAGAAAAACAGCAAGTGGTTTGCGACCAATGTCAAGATTATAGGAAACGATCTTTGTGAGGGCGGCTATTGCATCTGAAGTACTTCTACCTTTGCGAAAGCCGTATTGATTGTCAGATAATATTTTGTTATCTTCAAGAAACTTACAGAGTCTATTTTTCATCGCTTTTTCTACAACTTTAGATATTATGCTTAGTAAGGATATCGGTCGGTAGTTCTTTACAAATAATTTGTCTCCCGCTTTAAAGATTGGAATTAATGTGGCCTGTTTAGGGAGTTAGGAAAAATGCCAGTTTTGAAGCTTAAGTTGATTATGTGTTTAAGAGGGGATGCGATGTAATTTTGAATGTGTTTGATTATTTTTGTCGAGATATGATCAATTCCTGTGGAGTTACTGTTTTTAAGAGATGTTATTAATCCTATAATTTCAAGTTCAGTGGTGGGAGTGAAGTGAAACTGGTTATAGCTCAGACTATTGATAGGTATATTATTTGCAAGATCTTTCTCTGAGATGCTGTTTCTGTCTAAAATTTTTTTTGCTAAGTTGGGTCCAATGATGGAGAAAAATTGATTGAAATGGTTAGATATTTTTTCAGGGTCAGAATTTACATGTATTGTTTGGTCTTCGATATTAATTTTAACAATAGGTGTGTCAGTTTTATTAATATTGGCTATATCTTTTATGATATTCCAAATTTTTTTTTTATCATCTGTAGCTTCATTGATTTTTTTTTTGTAATAATCCCTTTTAACATTGTCAATTATTTTTTTACACTTGTTTCTATAACGTTTGTAGAATATGAGAGATGCATAGTCACTGGGGTTTTTTCTACAGAAGTTGTGAATCTTATATAGAAATAATAGTTATATGTTGTGATTGACGGGAACTCGCGAAGGAAATTATCACCTATCGATTGTTGAAAAAGCTGTTATTCTGTTAGTGTTTTTAATTTTGAGGATAACATTTTTTTTACATATTTGACTAGCTAGAAATGTTTTTTATATTTTAGGAAGTAAAAATTTGTGTTTTGAATTTCTCAAAAAAAAATGGGGGGGGGGGGGGGGGGTGACACCGCGTTTTCCGCCCCGGGTGCCACCCATGCTAGCTACGCCACTGCATCCACTAGATGGCGTTGTGTTTCGTTAGCCATAACAACGCGTGTCCGGGTCAGCTAGTATTGTTATAAAGATAAATAAAAAACAAAAAATTGTTTCACTTCTTTTGAACGGTTCCATTTTAGTCCTTTAACAACCTGTAGTGTAAATCTCACATGAGGGGGAGGAGGGTACCACCAAATCTCTCTTTAATCTCACCAAGAGGGGGGGGGGGGGAGAAGTCTAAATTAAAAGAAAAAAAACGTAATTAATGTATGCCCCCTTTTAATTATCTTCTTCTTCAATGTGTTTTGACGATTGTCCAAATAATGGTCTTTAAAATATTTGGGAGTGCGCTTAATACATTGTACTTTGGCACAGGCTGACCCTGCTACGCCACTGCAGATTAAGTGGAGAAAGAGAATCGGGGATGGAAAGTTATGTCATTCAGCCGATTCGCGCCAATCTGCTGGCCAATATGGAAGAAAAGTCCGTTTTTTTACAAATTGAGAATGCCAACAATTAGCATTTTTATAAAATATTACACATATGAAAACCTCTTAAGTATGATAATGAAATTGCTATATTATAAGCTAACAAAATAAACGTGCCAAAAACAATTGATCATTTGAAAAAATATTATAGTAGGTTAGCTTCCTAGGGTAACAAGTAACAACATAGGAATATATTTTATATAACTTTGATAATCCAACTATAAAAAACAGATAATTAACAATAATTGTGAGTACTGTATTTTTTTAAATTTTAAAAATCGTTGTAGGTAATTGTGTAGGTAAAGGATGGGTAGTTCCAAAGTGTATCTCAAGATTCCATGACAGTTGATCCACCGACAATTGGTCCCCCGGCGTAGGTACTTATACATATGTGTAGTCGCTTTAGGAAAAATTTTAACAAAACAAAAAAAACGACTTCAAAATATGCACTAAAAAGTAAAAAAATCCTTGGCTGACACCGACTCCAAAAATAACAATCGTACCTACATATTGATGAGTAGAAAAAGTAAGTTGGTAGAAGAATACGAAATTATTTTTTTTACTTTTTAGTGTATATTTTGAAGTCGTTTTTTTGTTTTGTTAAAATTTTTCCTAAAGCGACTACACATATGTATAAATACCTACGCCGGGGGACCAATTGTCGGTGGATCAACTGATGGATGCCATTGTCAGAACTCTTCGATCAAGTATATTCTTGGTCGAAGTCAGAACTGGACCAAATTGAAATGGGACCAGCTATTTGAAGCACCAGCTTTCAAATAAAAAAAGAATCATCAATATCAGTTCACCAGTCGAAAGTTCTGAGGTAACAAACATAATTTTTTTTTTTTTTAAATGCCGTCGAATTGAGAACCTCTTCCTTTTTGAATTTGTTTAAAAATACATTTTATCTAATTACACAAAATATAACTAAGTGATCAAGTGATGTGCAGAGAGGATGTACCACCGAATAAGAAAAGAATAAAACTATTATCTGCTTCTCTATCTACTGTACGTACCAGCGCATAAGTACAAAAAATGGGCACTGTATATAAATTCCTTTGATATTCATACCAACTTATTAGTAAGGGTGCTTTTGAAGTCGAACTGAATATTACGTTTGAAATTGGTAAATAACGCACAAAAATATATAATTTTATAGTAAATATGATTTCGAGGGATTAATTGTTGGGGGATCAACTGAGATGACGATATAAATCTAGCATTTATTATATGTATAGCTAACCGGTTGGTGAAAATTTTGAATTATGGGGAACACGCCGTTCCTTGGGGAACACGCCGTGTCGTGAAGTACCGTCAAATGGGGTTACTCTGCCCTTAGAGTAACAATATCTGCCTTCCCATGGGTGTCTTTGCCCTACACCAGTGATGAGCAACCCGCGGCCCGCGGGCCCATTGCGTGTGGCCCGCCAGCCTTTTCGTACTTCCTACTTGGATAAATAAAATACAAAAAAATTGTGGTAAAGCATATTTGATAGTTTTTTGTTGTATTTCAAGAGTGTTTTTACGTTAGCTCCACACAGGAGGCCCCGAGGAAAATAATTTCCCTCAAGGCCAATGTCATCTTAGGGGAAGCTGTGTAAAGGGTTTTTCTAAGGAAAGGAATAAGAGGAAGGACACAGGTATGAGGGGTGGGTAGGAATCTGGGGGTCAGAATATCCAGGAGTGACGGACATCTGAATAAGTCCCCCCAACAGCGGTGTAAGGCGTTGGGTCGAAAGATTCCAGCTGGAAAGGATAAAATACCGCCTTCAACTCTTCGGCCAATTTCTCTCGATCTTGCCCACCACACGGCGCGGCAGGTGGGCGGAGGCATCGGCCGCCAAGACCTGGATAAACCGATGAACTCGGGCACCCCTGCTAAGTCACCAAACGTAGCGAACCACTAGGGGGGACTTATGGAAGAGGTGATGGTTATAGAATAAATGGTTCCTGGGGCGGCGGTGCCTACCCATACCCGTATCCCAAATTATAGCCCCAATTTTAGCGGAAAATGATCACGTTTTTCTTCAAAGTTTTAATTCAGTCGCTCAAATGATATGGTTTTTCTTACATACAAAGACAAAATTTCTTGGATCGAAGTGTAGAAAAATCACTTTAGCAGCGCAGCGCTTTTCTTGTTGAGATATACGTTTGATGCATTAGGTTTCCGTTTTATAAAATACCAAAAAAATGACTTCTTGTCTAAATTTTGTTTCACTTTCCGATCGACAGAAAAACATCAATTATAAAATTCCAAGTAGGTATTTTTTTTAAATGTTCTTTTATTTCAGAATGATAAAAATCGACGGCTTTGGTTTGGCCTTGAAAATGTAAGCTTTCGCCCACGGCACTTTATTTTAATCCGTTCTGTAATTATTTATTTAAAAATTACCGTTTTAGAAAATACGAATAGATTTGTGACAAAACAGATTTTTTAAAAAAATATTAAAGTTGCGTCATTCATTGATGTCTGAAAAGCCGCAGTCAAAAATGCCTATGCAAAGAGCCGCAAATTCCGACCCCTGCCCTAGACCAAAGGCCATTTTATTTTTATAAAACTGCCCGCGGTACTTATTTTGATATACATAAATATCAATGTTTCATGTATGGTATTACAAAAGGCACAAAGAAACACCAACCTTGAGGTTACGTTGTCTATTTTTTATTTTAAAAAAAACTAGTTTATCATGATTTTACATTCATAAACCCTAAATTTTCAATAAAGGTGGTTTATTTATAAAAACACCAAAAATTTAAAAAAATATATACGAGTATGTAACAAAATATTGAAAATTAAGTAAAGTAATCCCATTTGACGGTACTTGCTTTGCAATATAAAGTAAAAAAAAAAACGTAAAAAGTAGGTACTCAAGCCCCATTCCGATTTTTTCGTGCCAAAGATTCCAATTTCGATAAGAACTTTTTATATTCACTGTTATCAGTTTATTACTATCACTTATTTCACAGAAATGTTCAAACTAAAGATCCAGTTTTCACATATTGTGATTAATAACCTTTTTTTTTAAACATGCTTTCTTAATTGTTATGTATGGAAAATTTAATTTCAGGCGGAAGTGAAAAGCTCACGAAGGTTTTTTGCACCTATTTTTCTAGCAGATGACAACCACAAAAAACATCGTCTATATTGCTGTAGCAGTAATGGCTGCTTTTATAATTCACACGCCAACGGCACGGCGACGGCAACAGCTCGTGGCATCTCATTTATTTAAGGCGCCGCATCCGCGCTCAAAAAGAAGAAGATGGATAGATACCTATGTAATTACTAATGTTAGAGAAGCGCGCTAAATTTAAAGCGGTAAAATCGATGCGAAAATTGTGAAAATGTTTAATAAAACACGACTCGTTTAAAATAAAGCAAAAATCTCATGGAAGGCGCCTTAAGTACCTATCATTTAAAGAAACATTGTGAATTTTTTCACAAACTATAACTTGTAAAATAACTGAAACAAACGTTCAGTTTAGTTATAATATTCTCCTAACGAAGGAAGGGTGCTTCCGAAACCGGTAGTGTTTATAAAATAAAAGTGGTCTACAACAAATTTATATGTGTGTTTATTGAAACAAACGTGTTTATAATAATTTTCGGAGCATATTTTTTTCTATCGAGGGAACTTCATATAATTTGCGTTTCGGCGTGGAACGCGTCTAGATATTATCTTCGAAAAAAACATATATTTTTTAAGAGCTTAAAAACTTCAAATGTTTAGGGAGATATGTAAGAAATCGCAGAAATTCGTGTAGCGGCGGCTTAATATGAGCGACCCGAACGAGGGAGATACAAGGAAACGATTACTGTCATCCTTTGTAGGAAGCAGACATTCGTACATTGTTTGTCTCATTATTACAAAGTGTGTAAGAAAGAGCTGGAGCATTATTGTGTTAAGGAGCGTACGTTTATTGCCTTTTTTGTGCCATCGCCGTGCAGTAACCGTGGTAATTATAAAATGGGCCAATGGCTATGTTGGCTACAATTTTTACCGACTCCAGATACTAATATCTACAGCCCGTATGTTTGACGAATATCTACAGCTCATATGTTGAACTAATATCTACAAACTTCAGAGTGTTGATTAATATCTACAGAGCGTATGTTGAACTAATATCTACAGAGCGTAGGTTGGACTAATCAGCTAAATGTGTCCAATAGTCCGATATTAGGGATTTTTACATACATACTTACATAAATTAAGTTTTTTAAACTGCATACGCAATATTACGTTATTCCAATATGCTATACATAATTGCAAATCCAACCTCTGACAGTACTGTAGATATTCGTCAACACTTTGGTTCTCATAGATATTAATCAACAGTTTGAGCTGTAGATATTCGTCAACACTTTGATTCCCATAGATATTAGTTCGATTTTTTCAGTTTTTGGAATTCCTGTAGATATTAGTAGACGCCTCCTTTTTACCTGCTGTAATTTTTATTATCGTTTTTAAACTCGATTTTTTTACCTCCCTATTGCCATTAATCTATTTCTAGATTGTTCGTCCCGAAGTACACTAGTAGTCCAGTAAAGGAAGGAGTTGTAGAGTGCGTGAGCAGGAACCTAAGCGATTCTTTCAGGACTTGTTTAGGGTGCTTAGGGTGTGAACATACTAAAAGTCCTGACGTCTAGGTGGTGAGCTAGGGGGGGGGGGGGGGGGGGGGAAGGTCCCGATTTTCGGGTTTCCGTTTATATCTCAAAAACGGTGCGTCGCAGAGGAAAACTTTTTTAGAATAAGTAAAAGCTCATAAAATTATCTACAACTTTTATTCTGTACGTAATTTTGGAAATCCTAACCGTTTTTGAGTTATACGCTCCAGAAATGTCAATATTTTCGAAAAAAATCATTTTTCCTCACTTTTTTCATCAAACATTCCTTCATATCGTCTAAAATATTCATCCAAGAAAGAAATTCATTTGAAAAAAGTTGTAAATAATTTAATTACCTTTTAGAATATATATACATATGTAAATAAATCTCCAACCAGTAAATATTTACAACAATTTTAAGTTTTTTAGTAAAATGTCGTCATTTTCAGAAAAAGCTGTTTTTTCTTACCAAATTATTAAGACGGGTTTTTTCTTCATGAGAAATTCCTTATTAATTTTTGCACGCAAGAAAGCAGGTAAGTTGTTCTCGAACAGATGATTAGTGGAATTCATTTTATAATCATTATTATTGTGAAGGGTGATTAGGTTAGTCGTCGGAGATGCTACAATAACGTACTACGATGCTGTTCGAGTTGGTGAAAAGGCAATGAATGCGATAGTGGGCTTGACATTCTCAGACATCAAGTTGTCCCGCAAAGTTCGGGCATTCCCAATGTCTTCTGTCAGCTCATCGATAAAAATTCAGGATGAAAAGGTTGCAGTTGACCCAAAATTGCTGTTTCAGCGGATGTGTATAAGCAAATGATCAGATGAGGATTTGATGAAATTCTTTGAGTATGAGTTGGCCCCATTTCCCTTGGCACTGTTCTCAATAACATCATGTTACACTCTCAACTTTATATGGATTCACGTTATCATATCCTCTTTGGACGTGAGGGTCCTGGCAAGCGTTGTTCATCCATGGCATCGTCATTCTCAGTGGTGGATAGTTCTTGCTGAAAGGGCTCTACATCGTTTTCATCGTCGTCCTCGGCAACAGGCACGCTATTGAGGCATCTCCCTTGGCAGTGAAGGCACGCTGCAGAACAGGTCAGCATTGCTTTTTGGCATCCACATTTGCCAATTGCACAATCCTTGGTGCAGCGGCAAAATATCATTTTCAGAAGGACCTTCGGTGCTGGAGGATCTTCTGTTGTAATTGGCACCAGGGTGTCTCCTTCGTGTTTCCACCCCCATTCTTCAGGGGGCAGCTCAATCCCGAGCCCCTGCTGAACTTGGTGGTATGTCCGCCGGAAATGCTGTTTAGCTGCACTCTCTGTTGGAGGGAGGGAGCTGATGTCAGGCTTCATATTTGCCACGGACCTTGTAAACGACTGGAAGCGGTACTGGTTAAGGGAGGTCTATCTTTTTGGCGCCGCATACCATTTCAGGAAGCATTTATTTCCAGCCTCTTCAACCTCGTCGTGAGTGGAGGAGGGGTTGTAAAAGATCATTGCCGCTTGCTTGATCATTTTTGACTCCAAGTACAATTTTGAAAAGCCCGCCTTGCTTCCTGAAAGTTGCAGACTTTATATCGCATCCGGTAAATGAATGTAAAAATATGATGTGTTCAAATCTACGATGCTGCATCTCTTGGGTGAACAGTGCCATTGTTTTGGTTTTTCCTCGTCCGGGTTTCAGCAGCAGAATATCTTAGGTGGGAGGATTGGAAGCAATCAAAAGGACAGTAAGGTCCACATTCTCACCAAAGACAGCTACAGAGTTGTGAAAGGATAGTTCCACAGCAATCTTCACGATAAGGACGTCAGCATCATCGGTGGCCTGAAGAGTCTGTATCCCATTCTCCCGAAACTTTGTCTGTAGTAAGGAGATGAAGTTACTTTTGTTGGTAGGATTGAATAAAAAATCTTCCTGTTTAACGGGTATTGATTTGTTCCATGTCAAATTGATGTCGGCTGACCTTCTCAGTCTGTATCGTCGCATCTGTTCTTGTGATTTCGTACTATTGGCTGGGTTTGCGTACCCATCAAATACCACAGTGCGAGTCATTCCAGGATAGTGGTGGTTGACATAGGTGATATAACGATCACAAATTGCGGCAACGGAGGCATCTTTTTGTCAAATTACTCTGTGTAGGAGAAATCCTCCGTCCACAACTATGTTTATCTGAGACAGTAGAACAGTTTTTTTGGTAGGCTCGAATAAGCTATACAGAACAGATTTAGTTGTCTTTCGCATCCCATTTTCATTGAAAAGTGCCAAGGGAAATGGGGCCAACTCATACTCAAAGAATTTCATCAAATCCTCATCTGATCGTTTGCTTATACACATCCGCTGAAACAGCAATGTTGGGTCAACTGCAACCTTTTCATCCTGAATTTTTATCGGTGAGCTAACAGAAGACATTGGGAATGCCCGAACTTTGCGGGACAACTTGATGTCTGAGAATGTCAAGCCCACTATCGCATTCATTGCCTTTTCACCAACTTGAACAGCACCGTAGCACGTTATTGTAGCATCTCTGACGACTCACCTAATCACCCTTCACAATAACAATGATTATAAAATGAATTCCATTTATCATCTGTTCGAGAACAACTTACCTGCTTTCTTGCGTGCAAAAATTAATAAGGAATTTCCCATGAAGAAAAAACCCGTCTTAATAATTTGGTAAGAAAAAACAGCTTTTTCTGAAAATGACGACATTTTACTAAAAAACTTAAAATTGCTGTAAATATTTACTGGTTGGAGATTTATTTACATATGTATATATATATTCTAAAAGGTAATTAAATTATTTACAACTTTTTTTAAATAAATTTCTTTCTTGGATGAATATTTTAGACGATATGAAGGAATGTTTGATGAAAAATGTGAGGAAAAATGATTTTTTTCGAAAATATTGACATTTCTGGAGCGTATAACTCAAAAACGGTTAGGATTTCCAAAATTACGTACAGAATAAAAGTTGTAGATAATTTTATGAGCTTTTACTTATTCTAAAAAAGTTTTCCTCTGCGACGCACCGTTTTTGAGATATAAACGGAAACCCGAAAATCGGGACCTTGGGGGCCCCCCCCCCCCCCCCCCCCCCCCCCCCTAGCTCACCACCTAGACGTCAGGACTTTTAGTATGTTCACACCCTAAGCACCCTAAACAAGTCCTGAAAGAATCGCTTAGGTTCCTGCTCACGCACTCTACACCTCCTTTTGGACCATTCGTTTACTGGACTATAGGTAGGTACTTACTTATTACTTTAAAAAATATATACTAACTCGTATAAAAAATGTTTTCATAGAAATGGTTTATATTTCTTTTGAATTATTGAAACTACGTATATTATTTATATATATATATCTCTAGTATTGAGATTATATATGTTTTTTAATGGTTCTTCAATGGTTCCTCTTTTGACTGACTACAAAGTTAACATTGTCACTCTGTACAAGATGAGAGATAGGCATCGTCAACAGTGTCGACACACGCGTTTATTTTAAATGAATGTATTATTTTATCATAATCACGTTTATAAAAGTAAGAAACTCAATCGATTGACAAGAATATTGCCAAAATAATAGAAACATGTTTCAAATTTATCGCTCGCGTGCATCGACCTATATGGTCGCTATATTCGGTCGATATCTGCATACGCCGCATACGTGACGTGTCCATTTATTTTTTCACCTAAGAGCTCGTTCACATTGAGCATATAAATATAAAAGATCATAGCACGCCACATATCGCTCTCCATACAATCCCTTCAGACCGTTCACACCCGCTTTATGCGCACATCAACCATAGACAATGCACATCTTACGCCGTAACCGCTCCTGAGGCGATATGCCAACAGTTAAGGTAAGACCACACTAAGCCCACGCAACGCTACGCCACGTGGGTTGACGTCACCATTTCCATATCTGGACTGCTTACCATCCACACATTTTCTATGGAAACGGGTGCTTTAGAATCAGACTAGCTCCACGCAACGCAAACCGACGCCCCCTACGCGACGTTGATCTGCCACAGCCAGATCGGCGTAGGCCATGTGGAAGGTGGAGGGGGTATGGTCACGCCTACTACGAGATGATTTTACATCTTTTTGGTGTTATCTGAGCATCTAACATTGTTTCGCTATATCTATGGTTGTTTTTTTGACAGATATTATTCAAAAATGGATGACGAACAGTTTATTGAAGCTTTTAGACGGCACGAAGTTATTTATAAAATCAAATTACAGGATTATAGAGATTCTGCATACGCAGTGCAACTTAGGAAGAAATTTCAGCCATTTATGGCATGATTTTCAATATTATACCCCTATAATGAATGTCAATCAAACTTTAGATCTTTCTCTGGTCCCAATTGACTTTCGAAGATGTGTGTTTTCTTTTTTTATGTCATATTCAATAATTCAATTATGCTGTGAAGCTCTTCAAATACCACTTTACTCATACGGAAGTACATGAAGAATCGTCCGTCATCAGATTCTAGTTCCTTTACTAAAGTATGGAACTCTCCAAACATTTGTCTTTGTTTGTTAATGTTGTGGACCCAAATACTTCTCACTTTTTTTCTTTTTACGAGAATATTGATTTAACAATAATAATCGTAGCAAATCATCTTCAAATTCACTTTCAAGATATGGCAAAGCTGTCATCTGCTAAGAGAATCACATAAACATAACCTAAAAAATAAATGTCAAATGTGTCAAATCAAACGCGCCTGCGCACAACCAGAGACCCCTTATCACGTGGTCACAGCGACGCGTACGTACGTCTGGCCAGTGTGAACGGTACAGGAACGTTGCGTGGCGTTGCGTCTGCTCAGTATGATCCTTGCTTTAAGCGCCCCCACTCCGACGAAAACAGGAGAGGGGGTCATTTTAATTACGGAGCTGCGAAGACCGGTGGGTGACAGATGTCAAGTTCATAGATTCAGTACAAAAAATGCGCACTCCGTGGCCGCTCGCTAATTCAACTGACCCCCTCTCCTACCGTAAGAAGAAATATTTTATCTGCGCCGTGTGAACGGCACGAAACATAAGCGCTCGCGTTTCAACAGATACCTGCTAGCGGTTATATTAGATGTCTGAACACCCCTTAAGGCTGGGCGCACAAGCACGTTTTACTATTCGATTTCCGAATTCGTTTTCCGTATTCGGAGACCGGAATGCATGGAATCAGTAGAAAATACATTAACTGACGCACACGTTCGCTTTTTTTCCGAACGGAAAAAATTCCGTACGTACGTTCCGAATGCAAGCCGGCGCGTTCGGAGAAACCGAACGGAAAAAACCTAATGACGTCATGCGGAACGCAGCGCTTCCATACATTTTGTTTGGGCCGGCGCATACGTTCGGAAATTTCTATTCAGTATCGCATCGGCACCGCGTGCATCGGACGTATTCTTTGTATTTGTTACGCATAGAATCGCAACACGATAATGTGTGAGGCAGATACTTTCATTATTAATTCATTATTTTTCATCATTCCATTATTTTTTTCTTCTTCATTATTAACAGAAATGCAATTGCTAATAAATCGTCGTCCTCCATCGTCGTGCGTTCACCACGCTATCACTATCTGTACTGACGTGTATACATTCCGAATGAAGAAAAACGAACGTTTGCGCTAGTCTCACGGAATAGGCCACTTGCATCACATTTTTTTTAAAATTTTCCGGTTTAGGCAAATATTCTAAGACATTCTGTATTTTTTAAATTTTTTTTAATCGTATTTTTGAAACCCTGGGGATTTTTTTAAAATTTCAAACCGAAAAATCAGACCATTTTTTATAAACCGGAAAGACGGGACATAATTTTATAGGTGTGAAAAAACGATAATTACATAGCCGAAAATCATTTAAAAAAAAAGAACGTTTTCCACACGAATGACACAGGAGAATAACGAGGCATACCAAAAACATTACATCTCATAAATATTTTTTTCCTTGATCCATCTTATTGATCATAAATCATTATAATGTACAGCGTCTATATTACTAAATTCAATGTAATATATTTGAACTTGTAAATTGTAATAATAATAATAAGAATATTATAAAATTTTATTTTGTTAAAATCAGCACCATAATCATTATACCTACAGTATATGTTACAGTAAAAATGTTTTTGACTAAAATTAGCATGGATTTTACGGGTGAATTTACTTTACTTTGTAGGAGGCTATATCACAACTCGTCTTGCAGCTACCAAGCGCATGGATTATTGGAATTCTTAATAAATTAAATAAAATATTTTAAAAACATATTCGTTTCAGGAGCCCCACACTTTCATACAATACAATTGTAATGTTTTTTCATGTTAGGGTTAGCTATTTTATATATTTATTTATTTCAAGATTACCGGTATGTTTGCGTATAAATATGTATAACGCTTTCTTTTCGAAAACGGGACATTTTGGCGTCCCGAGCTGTATTAGGTGACACCGGGACACGTTGCCTGAAAACGGGACTGTTCCGGTGAAAAAGGGACGTCAGGTCACATTTCTCATACGTCATACATTATGTCTGGTAAAGTTATCTTATGAAAACAAGCTTATGGGTCCAAGTGCTTAAAAAAGATTCCTTTTTTTTCAATTTTGGTGTATGTCATGTACTACGGCTCCCTCTCTTTTCGCTAACTTCATTCGAAAGATTCTAAATACTAAACATTGATGAAAATCGATGTGCTTAAAAGAATTTAAAAAAAAAACTTTTAAGCTGCCAGTACACGCTGGGCCAATCCGGTGGCCCGATCCGCTGGCCCCTGGCCGCATCATGTTCTGCAAATATTGTGAAATGGCGGCAGATTGTAGTGTGGCGAGGCGCATGTTGATCTGCTTGATTTTACGATTGGCCTACGACATATACAAGATAAAATTGTAAAAACATTATAATTTACGATTATAAAATAAAAGGCGAAACGTTATCACGTGTAAAATCCGTGAAAGATCTCGGTATCGTCTTTGATCCCGAACTGACATTCTCTTGCCATATATCGCAGCTCACTCAGTCTTGCTACAAACTTCTTGGATTCATCATCAGGACTTGTAAGCAATTTGATAACCAAGAAGCTATGCTAGCGTTATTCGATGGCATACTGAGAAGCAACCTGGAGTACGCGAGCGATGTTTGGACACCGTACCGCCAGAAGTACATTGATATGTTAGAGCAAATCCAGAAGAAATTCCTCAGGTATGTTTATATGCGGAAGCATGGAACCTATCCAAGCTTCATACACCATATTGACTTACTTGAGGAAACTGATTCTGTGAGCCTAGAAACTAGAAGGAAAGCAAGTCTTGCTATTCTGTCTTTCAAAATTTGGAACAATTTCATCAATAGCCCATTTCTCTTGGGATGCAATGATTTATATGTACCAGACCACTACAGCCGAAGTCGACATCATGACTTATTTAAAGTACCGAACGGCAGAACAGACGTCTTGGCAAAGCATAGCATGACGAGGGGAGTGGTGCTATTAAATGAAATTGCAAACCATTTGGATGTAATAGACTGTTCTTTATATGCCTTAAAAACATTATTGAAGAGTCACTTGCCTAAATGCTGATAGGGTAATTAAATTGTACTGTAATTGGAATTATTCTGTTGTACAATAATAATAAAAAATTAAAAAATAAAATAAAAAATAAGATCACGTTTTCAAGATCAGACATGGGCCGTCGCAGAGCGTTGGCCGCCAATGTTGGCCGACCAACCGATTTATTAAGTATTACTTTCGATTTATTTATTTTTAAGATCTGAGTTTACTATTCGGCACTTTAACATATAAATAGTGGCTATATCTTGAATAAGTTGGCCAGCCCCGGATCTAATGGGGGGCAAGCCGGGGCCCATGCCCCGGGCGGCAAGTTCAGAGGGCGGCCAAACTCAACTTTGACCACGGAATAAATAATAGTACAAGTAGAGAAATTTCACGGCCATATTAACTCGACTGATACCCAGAGCCCTGAGTGAGACGTGCTGCACGAACATTTATTATTCGCGAGGCGCGTAGGCATAGTTCAAAATACGCACCCGACCCGCTCGCCCGCAGGAACCACAGATCGCGGCAGCACGCGTCTGCTCTGGTTACCGTGCGTGCGAAAGAGATGAAGCTATATTCGAAAACTCCCTCGTCGATCTCTCTCCACGACAGTGTTTTGTTTTAAAAATGTGTCAAAAGTGTGTTGTTTATTTTTACTCTTTAGTACTTGTGGATCAACCGAAGGTACAATACTGATGTCATTAGTGTCACAATAAATAGTAAATCTATCACAGTTCATCGATCGCTTTTCTGGGTAAGTATTTTATATAACTATCTTATGCTTTTTAAGTTACTATATATATTTTTTAAACTCAATTTAATACGTGCAAACACTTACGTCGTCAATTCGTCATTATTCAAACTTACTTAAAATTTTTACGTCGTTATGCGTGTCATGATTTGTTTATTACACGATGGCAGCCATCATATGACTGAGAAGTAAAACGGCCTTTTTATTTCAGCTTTTATTTAAATACAATGCAATGTAGCAGTTTAAAACGAATAAGCAGCCAGCAAGATAAATTTCAGTTGTGATTTCATCTGCTGAAGCATTTTGATAGAAACCATTCTCGTGTTCAAAGTGCAGTTTTAAAATTCTGGTTGCAGACTATATGCAGCCAGAATTTAAGGAAAACCATTTGCCAAAACCAGTTCTTTGATTCGAATATGGCCCACACCCCCCCCCCCCCCCCAGCAAGGTTAAAATAAATATAGTTACCTAAGTGGGCGGGGGCGGCATTTTTCAGTTTTTGCCCCGCCTAAAAAAAACGAAGATCCGGGGCTGAAGTTGGCCGAGTTTTCTACCTTTTGCGAATATTTATTTTTTATACTTTATCAAGAGGATGGTGAAATACCCCCATAATAATTAAACCTACGCATAGACATATGAATATATATATGTATAGACCTGCCCTAAGTGATAAAAGCGTATTATTTCCCCCTCCCCATACCAGTTCCATGGAACCGGCTGGGCTTACGAGAGCCTCGCTTGAATCTAAAAAATGTGACGTCATCATTCTTGTCCGGACCAGCGTCGAGCTGTGATCGTACATTTTACGAAATAACACGGCAAAAATGTTAGCTTGTGCTATGCATTATACCCTAAAATATGTCGATCATAACGAATGTGGGCGGTTCTCCAGTGTGCTCGTCGCTGGTTACAGGGGTAAGTAAATTAAGAAACATTTAAACTTAAATAAATACGGCAACAAAATATTCGTCTGTGAAAAGTGGCGAATTTTACTTTCCCGTATTTGAACTTCGCAAATATGTTAATAACGTGGCGAGCAATTCGTGCTCCCATGTAAAAAGACCTATTCATTCATAAGCAGATTTTGCTTTTAAGAACTAAATGGTGATTTTATAATGCGAGATGCCTATATACTGTCAGATTGATTTTTTAACGAATCACAGTCATCTTTTCCCTCTCCGTCCCCCCATAGTTTGGTTTTGCCCCTCATCCGTATCTTCTCGTCTAGTTGGATGTCTAGCTACGTAATATTTCCATCGTGGTAGGTACCTACGATTTTGGTTTTTCTTAATGGCTTTTAGCTTTTAGACTTTTAGTAGCCTTTTGTGCCCTGTTTACTAGCGATGGGAAATATCGATCAAATATCGATGTTGTATAGATCTTTTTTACCATCGATGCATTTCGATACATTATCATAGATAAATCGATTCTTGAACAATCGATTCTCGCATCGATGTCAAATCGATTAATTCTGACCAATCACAACGCTTCTCTCACACCGATCATTTCTGACCAATCACAGCGCTGGATTTACATCGATTCCATTTCCGAATGAATTACATCCATATGTCAATAATCGTATCGAATTCACAATCCGATATAATCGTTTGAAATGTCATCGTAAGTAGAATCGATTCTCGCTTATCGATGTCTATGTTCATATCGAATACAGTTCGATACAATCGTTTTGAAATGTCATCGAAGTGGAATCGATTCTCGCTTATCGATGTCAATATTCATTCGAATGCACAGTCCGATATAATCGTTTTGAAATGTCATTGAAAATGAGTGATACAATCGTTTTACAACTGTCAGAATTCTTTCGTAAACGCAAATCGATTCTAGATCCGAGAGGTTGTATATCAAAATACGTCAAAATATCTCAGATTGTGATAAATTGATAAAGCGTGTTGATGTTAGGGAACGTACCCATACTACGTGACACTTTTAGGGGGGGGGGGGTCTTCAAAAGGTCACGCTCCATACAAATGAGCAGCGGGTTCCTTAGGATTTTGGTCACCGGGGGGGGGGGGGGGGGGGGGGGGGGTTAAAAATTGCAAAAAGTTGGTCACGTAGTTTGGGTACGTTCCCTTATCATCATCCCGCTTTGTTGTAAATGATGAATTAATACTTTTAGGTAACGATCTACGTTTCCAGTTTTAGTTTATGTTTAAAGATTGCCATGGTGACTGTTTTTCACAATTTAAAGTTTATTATTACTTATGTTATTAAGGTTATGTACATATCATCTAGGGTAGTGTTGGTATATTTAATATAAAACAATCAGTCAATCACTTAGTACACATAATTTTTAAATTTAATGCAAACAGGGATACGCTCTAATTGTAGCTTCTTCGGAGCAGTATACAATAGTCTACTAAAATCAGCAAGTAATGCGTGTTTATATGAACACATCTGCTTCACACGAACAAATATTTTTAATTCATTTGAAATTAACATCGGTGTCTCTTAGTTTGTAATTAAAATGAAACAATTTATATAATAGAATAACCTTATTTAATAATAATTTGTTAATTGCATACAAATGAATACAACAATTCAGTTTGTTTAGGATTAGGTGCCTACAACGTACTTATTATTTATAGGTTATTTTTAACAAAAACGACATAATATAATTTATTATTAATCATAATACTCGTATATTATCAATAAATAAAGGGAATTTGAACTTACTAACTAAACTAAGTACCATATCAGCAGGAGCTTGCAATATTATATAAAAGAACATTAAATGAAAATTGCAGTACAATAAAAATGGTACAGATAGGTTACCCGTTACATCATAAGGTACAGGTAGGTATCCAACATTAAACCACCTCTAAAATACGTAGATATGTAGGTTGAAAAAATAAAATAAACAGTAAGACAGATTTTATATCTAATTGGACTTATTTGCGGTACATAACCTATAAACCTAAATAAATTAGAAAATACCTTTCTTTGTTCTTAAAAAACATGTATAATATTTTCTTTTAAGTGTACGTAGGTATAAAATCTTATTTATAATAATAATATTCAATCGTAATGCCTTGTGAGACGCAAACATATTTGAAATTCGCGGGTAACAGAAATAATATTAATGTTGCTAGTAAATAATAAGGAAATAATTGCCAGGAATAAAAACCTTTAACTGATTTAATTTTGTTGCAGTACCTAAACCATACATCTAAATAACGTAAAATAAATTAGAAAATACTTTTCTTTGTACTTAAAAAACATGTATAATATTTTATTTTAATTGTACGTAGGTATTCGAATCTTATTTATAATTATTTATAATAATATTCAATCGTAATGCCTTGTGAGACGCAAACATATTTGAAATTCGCGGGTAACAGTAGTAATATGTGCTGCTAGTAAATAATAAATAAGGAAATCATTGCCAGGAATAAAAACCATTGACTGCAGTACTTTGTAATTTTGTTGCAGTACCTAAACTATACACCTAAATAACGTCAAATAAATTAGTAAATGGTTTTCTTTGTACTTAAAAAACGTGTATATTATTTTATTTTAACGTAGGTATTCGAATCTTATTAATAATTATTTATAATAATGTTCAATAAAAACCAGTGACCAATTTATATTTTTTGCAGTACCTTCTTACGAAAGTGTTGCCTGTTGCCATTCCAATGCACCATATTTTTTTTTCAGTCCAACCCCCCCCCCCCCCCCGCGAGAGAAAAATAACTGGCCCTGACCGTAGCTATTGCTCCCGAACTCTGAGCAATTAATCGATATATCATTCGATCATTTTTATGTATCGATACAAATATATCGATTATTCCCATCACTACTGTTTACATTACCCGTCTATTAGATTTGTCTATGGTATTTAACAAACCATAGAAAATGTTGTTGTCAGCTACTGTCAGCTGTCATTTGTTTTGTTCGTGTTCGTGTTCAAACTGAACAATTCGAATGTTATTGTCTTTTGACAGATATTTTGAAAATTGCTTTATGTAATTTGTTGTAAAAATTATCTAAAAATATTATAAAAGTCGCTATGAATTTAGAAAGTAAATTTATTTGCGTGGTGTGTGGAAATAGAGTAGATGCTCTCTTTCGCCAATACGGCCCGACCGTTTTAAAAGTTAACAATTGTGTAAGTATTTTTGGTAATTATCGGTTCGGATTGGCCACGCTTATTACGAATAATTTTTAGAAAAAAACTTTAGATTCGCCTTAAGTACTATAAAAGGAAACTTTTTGGCTTTGGGGCGGCGGAAAATAATGCATTTTAATTTTCAATTGCATAAAACCAAAATTCACTTCGCGAATCGACACAGCGAAAATCCGCGGCCGTAGCTGTCACTGTTATGGACTGTAGCTGACTTCGTGGGATACCTGCATGAAATACCGCGAATCACAAACCATGTTGCACAAACCTAGCGTAGCCGCTAAACCACTTGAAAACTGGGATGTTTTTCTTGCGTTGACGCGAGTAGGCGTTATAAAGGGGCACATTCTTTTGTATCACAAACCATGTTACACAAACAAGCTCGCTAGAGAAATTTCATAATTACGCGCTTTATCCCACGAAGTCAGCTACAGTCCATAACAGTGACAGCTACGGCTGCGGATTTTCGCTGCGTCGTCGGTTCGCGAAGTGAATTTTGGTTTTATGCAATTGAAAATTAAAATGCATTATTTTCCGCCGCCCCAAAGCCAAAAAGTTTCCTTTTATAGTAATTAAGGCGAATCTAAAGTTTTTTTCTAAAAATTATTCGTAATAAGCGTGGCCAATCCGAACCGATATTTACCGTATTTTTCCATACAGAATGATAAACGATTTAATTACAAGTACTTTATGTAGCCCTAGTTAATAAAATAATTATTTTTTTACAAAACCGGGACCAGCTCATTTTACACTAAATAAAATAAATTTTTACCCCAGTAGATAGGTAATAATTAGATGTAATTAATTCCGTGAGCGGAAATTGAAAAAAATGTATATTATCGTTAATTTCTTAAATTTAAAAATACGAAAATGTCATTTTTCAATGACCTCCATGTTGTAAATTACTACGGTAAATATGCACTTTTTCACGAAAAAACACTTTGCAGAAGTTGAATAAAGATAACATACACAATCCCGCTAGACAAACCCTGCGTAGCCAAACAAACCATTCAAAAACGTAGGCTGTTTTTTAAAGTAAAGATATCACACACAAGCCCGCTAGAAGCTGGTCCCGGCTTTGTAAAAAATTACCAATAAAATATTACACTTAACGTGAATTATCTTAATTTAACCAATTATTTTGAACTCGTAGCTGCTACCCTCGATTTTTGTAAAATAAATGGACCCAAATATCCAGAGGTAATCAAAGACGTTACATACTTTAGACGCGGGGTAGAAATCAAAATGGGAAGCCAACAACAAGACAATTGTAGAGTACTCGATTTCTAGTACTTTAGTACTAAACTGCCACGCGTCGAGTAAGGTCGTGTCTTACTAGTAAGAAAATTGCATTAAAAAGCGCCAAAATTCCCTCCTGTGTGATGAGAAAATGTTTCCATTACATGGTAAACAGTCGTAAAAGCGAAGGAATAACATTTCATTTGTAAATGCATGCAAATTACTTATTATTATCGATTATAAAAATAATACAATTGCTTTCTGCCCAAAGATTTCATGCGTCATTAGAGAACTCAAGGCCTACTAAAGTACAGGTCTGGATGCGTAACAGCCAAATTACAAAGTCGATGCCATGCCGTCGCTAAGTAAAATTTACTTTTTATAATAATAATCTAATGATTCTTTATTTACTTGCCTGCGGTAAAACAACATACAAATCAACAGAAACAACAAATACAATAACAATCAACGCCATTTGCAAACTATCGTTGTTCATTATAGCTATTTGACACCTCAAAATTCGACTGGTGCCCAGGCCTCCTACTTTAGTCGGCCTTGAGACAGTATTCGACGGAACTTTTGAATTTTGAATACGAAAATGCCGCCCGAGTTCTATCTTTCGTTTCGTTCATATGCACATACGTATTCTTTTAAGCGTCTATCTTTATCATACACGAATAACTTTTGAATTAAGAAATTATTGAAAATCGCTGAAAACAAAAGAGTTTTGATTAATTGCCACATAATATCTTGAGTTTGTGAGACTATGGCAAGTCTATTTATTTTATATAACGTCATTGGAGGTAATGATTGCTACAACTATGTAACTCCAAAATCAGCGTCTTCGAGTTACTCACAGGGAATGATTAACCCCCTTAGGCTCAATCAACCTTAAGCCTAGGGCTCAAGATTTTTGGGATTTGTGTTTTGTTTTCTTTAAAACAAAAAAAAATAGACAGTTTCCAAAATTTTTCCTTTGTAGGTGCATTGATTTGCACCCCATAATGCAATGCGTTCGTAACTGGGATTGGTTTATTAACTGGCTAACGGGAAGCTCTCCCCTCCAGGAACAAGTGATAATATCAAAATGGATATAGGAATGGAGACTAGATATATTATTCTAGTTTTGTATTAATTAAAGTGAGGGTTTACTTTTATACTTTTCATTAGGTGAGTTATTTTGTATAATGTATTATGAAATCCTTTGCCCGTTCTAGTGGTTGATTTATGTTTTATGTTTATAATTTTCAGGAACGATGTGGCAGCATCTCTGACAAGTATATTGAATATGATCCTGTAATCATTATGCTTGATATGATTCTATTATCTAGAGAAGCTTATAGACACATTCTTTATAATACAACCTTTAAGGTGATTATAGTATTTATTTCATTAAATTTATCAAACGGGTTTGAAAATTCCAGCACAATGGGTGAAAAATATGAATCTTTATTTATTATATTAAAAAATGATCATAATAAAATATATTTCGTCAACTTAGTTTTATATTGCATGAGTCCTTATTGTGATTTCCTGCCAATATATAAATTAGATTTTACCACATACAGCCTTGCATAGTCTGCAATTAATTATTTTCCGGTTATGTGCCGCCCTTTTGCTTACATTTGCCAACAAATGCGCAAATACTCCATACTTCCAGAGTTTTGCGTTTCTTTTTAGTAATAATTCAAAGAAAGTGCCTACCATTTACGCCTCTTATTATTGTATATTCCAGGAACTTGGTGAAAAGGTTAATCAAGATTACTTACCGATGAGTTGTAAATTATCAATTCTTGTTACTTAAAATATTGCTGGTTTTCTTTTCCTATAAATTAAATGCAAGGCCTAAGTCTGGTAAATATTTCCCTATCAAGTCCACGCTCAAAACACACTTTAAAAAATTAAAACAAATTGTACTAGGTAGATTACAGTTAGTAATAAGTAATTCAGTAACCGGAATTGAAAAATATTGCATTTTAATGGTTATTTTGTTATCTTTAAAAACGCGAAATGTCATTTCTCAAGTTTTTAATTACGACGGCAAACGTCTCATGTGATTTTTTGTGTTTATGAAACCCAACAAAATAATGATAAGTACCATTGATATATATACGTCAATGATTAGTACGCATTATTTATCATTTGCAAAGATTGCAATTCGTACTTATTATTGTCTAACTGACAGAAAGTGATTTTTTCTTTTAAAAATGCGTGTTTCATCATCGTAATTAACATGGCGGTCCTTGAAAAATGACATTTCGCATTTTTTAAACTAAAAAAAAAACATTAAAACGCAATATTTTTCAATTCCGGTTACTGAATTACTTATTATTAACCATTATCTACCTAGTACAATTTGTTTTAATTTTTTAAAGTGTGTTTTGAGCGTGGACTCGATAGGGAAATATTTACCATAAGTCTTTATCTTTGCATGTATTGTGACTTGTGACCAGTAACTGCATACGTTGCAGTTCTCATAAATAAGGCAGCATACATTAATTACGTGAGCAGTTTTTCTTCCACTCTAGACCCCTCCCCCCCACTTGGTGAGATAAATTTGTGCCACTTCGTATATTCTTTTCAAGTAACATGAGATTTTGCTGAAACCCCCCCCCCCCCTTTTTGAGTTCACGTAATTAAAGTATGCCCCCTAAGTTATAACTATCATAATATGGGGTTAATGCGAAGTAACTTACATTAAACAATCTAGACACCTCGTGCATATTTAACCAATAATATTAAATGTGTTGATTTTTTTCTAAATTTTAGGCTTATTGGAAACTATTCATTGTATTGCTTCTGATGGAAACATATTTGGATTGGTCCAACAATAAAGATTATAAGAATGAACTTGTCAATTCGTCTTGTAAAATTGAAAATGAAACGCATTCTTTACTACAAAATATGCAATTACATAACACAAGCCTTGACATAAAGTATTCTGATAGGTAAATATGAATGATTATAAAAAAATGAATGGTGTACATATATATTTTATTTTTGTAATGCAAATGTTATTGAATATTTCTAGTGGCAATAAAACTTATAATTCATCGATGGATACAAATAGAAGAATTCCATCAGAAAGGGAAAATTTCTGCCAGACAAATGCTAGTATAAAAAAGCAGCTGTCAAGCGATGATCCATTTCTTACTGAAAAGGGAATTTATTTGACTTTTCTCTATATCTGCTTCGGTAAGTAGATTACTATCAAAATCTCCAAGTGGTTCGCTGTGTTTGGTGACTTAGCAGGTTTAGTGAGGTTTGTTCAGGTCTTGGCGGTCGATGCCCACCTGCTGCGTGGCAGGCCGGATCGAGAGAGACTGGTTGAGGGAGGTCTTTTGACCTTTCCAGCTGGACTCTCTCGGTCCATCGCCTTGCATCGCAGTTGGAGGAATGGATTCATAGTCCGTCACTCCTATACACACTAACCTCCAGATTCCTACCCACCTCTCGTACCCTTTTCCTTCCCAGAACTCCTATACTTCACTTCCTTAAAAAGAACCTCCACACAGAAATTATTTTCCTCAGGGCCTCCTGTGTAGAGCTAATATAAAAAAACTATACTTCTGTTTTGTTATTTTTACTAAATTTCTTTAGGTTTCATGATGGTTGATCTGCCGACAGTTGGCCCCCCGGCATACTTATTTACAATATGCAGTCGGTTTAGAGAAAATGCAGTACAACTACTTACACAAAATATAACTAAGAGACCTTGAAGGGGTGCGCAGAGAGGATGTACCGCCGAATAACAAAAGTATAAATTTTTTTTTATTCAAATGCATCCAGGAAAAAACTGCTTGTCTATATACCCTATACACCAGCGTATAAGTACAAAAAATTGACACTGTAAATAAATTTGTTTGATATTCATACTAACTTATTTTTAAAAGTATTTTTGAAGTCGATCTTACGTTTGAAATTGGTAAATAATGCACAAAAAATTATAATTTTGTTGTAAATATCATTTTGAAGGGGCAATTATCGGTGGATCAACTGTTGGGTCAACAATTCTTTAAAGGCTCTTTTTGGCCGACCCACAGAGCCTCTTATATTTGTGGATCCTTGATGACCAGCATCATTATTATCTTATACCTTAGCGGCACATATGTCAAAAATAGGTACAATAGATTGGAAAGGTTAGTCTGGGTGTCAACATTTGGTTTGGTCAAGAGCTAGGTTTATTCCAGAACAAAAATGTTGGTTAACTGCTCGAGGGATGTTCGGTTTTTGATTCGGCCATTTGATTTAATATATATCATATCTCCAAATATTAATATGGAAACATATCGACGGTCAATTCACAACGTTCAATCCCGAAAAACAATATGGGATCTGCTAAAAATTGAAAATCATTTTTTTGGCTTATTTTAATTTCCCTTTGATGATTTGAAAGTCTAAATTTTCAGAATTTTGAATAAAATGCAAAACATCAAAACAACACTGTATTTCTTGATCTCGAAAATATTAAAAATGCTGAAACGACACTTTAAACAGCTCTACTCCAAAAATACAAAATGGCACATCTGACATTGTTTTTCGGGACCGTCTGTCATAATATGAACTGCTTACTGCAGTGTAAAGCCTATGAATCCACTTAGATTTCACCTTTTATTCCATTTTTTAAGTTTAAAAAAAAATCGAATCTTAAAATTTATAATTCATTTTATTTTTTTTAAATCACCCACCTAAATTTGGGTAGTCATCGCTTGAGTGGCTATAGGATGGTGAGGCAATAGATCGTTAAGTTTTGTTCAAATGTGTGAAAAGCTCTGTCTTATTTGCTAAGATTCAGTGAGCGAAATAGATAGCCCAATAACCTTATAATACCAGCAAGTTTCATGCATATTGAAGACTCTTCCTTCTAGTCTCCTACACAGCTGATGTTTTTTGTGAGCAGAATAGACAGCCCAATAACCTTATTTGTAATACCAGCATGTTCAATGCGTACTGAAGCTACTTCCAGTCTATTCTCTTATACAGCTGATGCTTTGTTATGAGCATAATAGACAGCTCAGTAACCTTATAATAACAACAAGTTTTATGCGTACCAACGCTTCTTCCAGTCTAGTCTACTACACACCTGATGTTTGTTGTGAGCAGAATAGACAGCCCAATAACCTTATATCTTCACTGATCACACCCAAAATTTAGCATCTGATATTCATGAACCTGATCCGCTGAATAACATATCTATGTCCTCAATTACAATCAACGACGACATTACCTACAAATATCTATCATCCATTGATATTAACAAAGGACCTGGTTTAGATAGTTTGCCTGGTATCTTCATACGTAACTGTAGTAAATATATCACTCCTCCGGTCAGTGCAATTTTCAAAAAATCACTAAGTGAAGGTACGTTTCCTCATAAGTGGAAGTCTGCCGTAATAACCCCCATTTTTAAAAAGGGTGACAAACATGACGTAACAAACTACAGACCTATCTCTCAACTTCCCATCTTAAGTAAAATTCTTGAAAAAATCGTTTACGACCAACTTTACCCGACTATCACCACAACAATTTCACAGAACCAACACGGATTCATGAAAAATCGGTCTACAACATCTAACCTTGCCCTATTTGTCAACTATTTGCAGAGCAATATGGACGAAAGGGTGCAGGTCGATGCTATGTACACCGACTTCTCAAAGGCCTTCGACCGCGTTATCCACTCAATTCTGTTAAATAAACTCACTCGTCTTGGAATACACGGTGACTTGTTTAGATGGATTAAATCATACATTAGCAATCGTAGTCAAGTTATCTCAATAAATGGAGTTTTATCTAAAATAATCAACGTAACCTCGGGAGTCCCTCAGGGTTCCCACCTTGGTCCGCTCTTATTTAATATATACTTAAACGACATAGGCTCATGTTTCCAATACTCTAAATTTTTATTGTTTGCAGATGACATGAAAATTTACAAAACGGTTCGCTCTCTATCGGACTGTAAAGAGCTACAAAGTGACTTAGATAGGCTCTGCAACTATTGCACAGCTAATTATTTAGACCTCAATGTTTCTAAATGCCACACTATGTCCTTTACTAGAAACAAGCATCAAATTAACTTCTCATATTCACTCTGCGATGAACCCGTGATCTCAAAAAATGAATGTAAGGACCTTGGAGTCTATTTAGATAGTAAACTTATATTTAAAACGCATATTGATTCAATCACCGATAGATCTTACAAAATGTTGGGTTTTATACTACGTCTGAGTAAATTATTTAGAAATCCACATACTCTAGTAATGCTTTACTCCTCACTAGTCAGAAGTCCACTGGAATTTGCATCGCCTGTCTGGAATCCCAAATACACCCAATACGTCAACAACATAGAGCGCATACAAAATAAATTTATTAAGTATCTCGGTTATAAATACAACAATAATTACATCTGCACTCTCCAATCCCTGAAATCCAGGCGAACGGTAGCTGACATGACATTTCTCCATAAAATTATACATAACGAAATAGACTGCCCAGAACTTCTATCCCAAATAAATTTTAACATCCCATCTAAAAGAACTCGCCACGCCAACCTTTTTTACACAACCAGTAATAATACGAACGCTGCAGCCAACTCCCCCATTTCCCGCATCCTTCAAAGTTTCAACTCTATTCAAAAAACCACAAATACACATATATTTTTTGATTCCCTCCCTCTATTTAAGAAAAACATTTTTAGCACACTGAACTCGCACACATAACACACTCATCCACACACACCCTTGTTAGTCCAATCCCGATTTAGAGGACCTCAACTGGCTACCCGAATTCGAGGTCCTGTTATATAATATAAAGTAGATTTGTATTCTACACTTATACGTATACTCAAGTTAATCGTGATCGTTGCTGTCTATTCGGTTTCATCATACACCCGGTAAGCACCTAGAAAACGGTCCTCAAAAAACCGGAATACACACCCGGTAACTGAGGACTTCCCATATCCGAGGCCTGTCCACGTATTCAGGATTACACATACGTAAAATACACGGATCTCGGAAGGTCCTCGTTTTAGTGGTCTGTAGTTTTTGGAGGTCTTGGGTCCTCGAAATAGTGTGGAACGAATTTCTTACACGTATCTTGGAAGCAGGCGCGGCTCGTACTAACGTTTACTCGTGCGGTGAACAGGCAACAAAATTATACGCCTCATCGTATTCGACAAAATCGTCAACTGTCTTACGACGAGCAATTTCTAGACTTGGTATTCCATACTTGTTAGTGTCCTTGTTAAATAAGACTACAGTCTTTACGGCTAGTATGATGGTGTTATAAAATTTGGGCTGGATCATGTCTTCTAAGGAGATAATTTCCTTATTAATATCCCAGAGATTTAAAACCAGACGTCCAATTTGGCGCATTGGTATCATATGGTATATTTTGTCTTGGTTCATGGTCGGCAGGACGTTGTCTTGCAATCCTTGGGAGGCCGCGTCCCCTGCCGGGAATGGTGCTGCACACTTGCGCGAAGGCCCGCTATTCACATCAGTATTACATTTCCTGTAATGCAAGTACAGATCTTTCTTCAGGTACAACCCCATGCAAGACCCGCATGGAGAAAACAATTCTAATTTCCTCTGGTTCAATGATCGTTTTTTTGGAATTATTGAACCGGTGCCAGTTTTTATTACCTTGGAATTATGCGAATAATTGCCTAGTTGTCTTAGAGTTTCTATGAGTCTTTTTCTCTCCAGTATGGCATATCAAGTCTAGCCTTAAAAGAGAAATAGCTCGTCGTAAGACAGTTGACGATTTTGTCGAATTGATAGGCATGAATTTCACGAACGAAGTGTCTACTCATGTCCTGAACACGTCCTATACCCAGAAATGGAATAAGCCGGTCATATTGCCCTTGGCTGAAGACATTAAGACGTTAACGGAGTATTTAAAACTAAAAGCACTACAAGTTGTCAGCGGAATAAAGGTCGCTTGTGACCGTTCTCTATGGATCAAGTTGAGTGAAATCACGTTGACTCAAACATTGCTTTTTAATCACCCCCGGTCGACAGGATATATTTAAAATCATATGAGTTACGTGATCAAACCGCGATGAATGAAGAAGTACTCAACACTCTTAGTGAACTTGAAAAAAAAAATCGCTAACAACTTGACTCGATTTGAAACAAGAGGTAAAAGAGGAAAAAAGGTTCCTATTTTACTCACCAACGATCTTAAACTACAAATTGATTTGCTTTGCGAAAAGAGGTCGTCTGTGGGAATTTTAGATAGAAACGTATACGTTTTTGCTAAAATAAATTCGCTGTTCATAAATTCTATGTTCTTGAGATCAGACACATCATTACGACAATTCGCTTTGGAATGTGGTGCTAAAGATCCCAAAGCTCTGACATCCACAAAATTACGGAAGCAAGTGGCAACTGCATCTCAGCTGTTGAACCTCAAAAATAACGAAATGGACCAACTGGCAACATACATGGGCCATGACATTCGGGTTCATAGAGAGTTTTACCGTCTTCCTGAAAGTATCATACAATTGAGCAAGGTGAGTAAACTCTTGCTGGCCATGGATGGCGGAAAGTTGGCCGAAAATAAAGGCAAAAATCTAGATACTATCCACCTTCAAGAAAAATCCGTGTCCGCTAAAATATTACCATCTTCGGTATCCATTCCTCCGATTCCCAATGGTACAAACGTGGAAAATGAAGATCGGGATTCAGATGACCATGGAGTAGGTACGGATGAGATTCCAATAATAAATGCACATGTCACAAGGAAAAAGAAAATAACAGCAAGGAAAATGTGGACTTCTGGAAGAAGGATGCCGAATCAAGGCAAATGGCTGTCTTCTGGATGAGAAAAAAAATTCCAACAAAAAAGAGTGCGAAGAATGTTTGACCAATGAACCAGATTTAAGACACAGAACATGGAAAAACATTAAATTTTATGTGCACAACATCATAAAAAAAGAACGCCAAGAAATAAAATATTAAGGATTGTGCCTGAAAGGAAAGAATATTGGTTCAATAATTTTAATTATAAACGACTTTGTTGTCTTAATTTTTTTGTCAGACTACCTAAAAAACCATAATTTTTTTTAACGATTTTGTATGTTTTATTTGATAATAATGTTACTCTGTGTTTGGTAATTTTTTCAGTAATTTTTTCCGACTCTTCAAGATCCGCATTAATAAAATCCTTCCTACAGCTCCTCCTTAACCCGCTTGACAACATCACCCATCCAGGTGGCGATATTCTTCCCTTGTCCTTAATTCAGAAAGAGGCGTTTTTGTGAGGTGTAGGCAGGGCTGGGTAGTATTTTGTAATTGGTATTTCAATTTCCTAAAAATGTATTTTGTAATTGGTATTTCAATTACCTGATGCTGAGGTATTTTGTAATTTATATTTCAAATACTTATGGCTTCAAAATACATTTTAAAATACATAGATAATACATAGACTAAAAACGCTAGAATCCGGAGCAAGATATGTTAATATTTATTTGTCGTTTTCATCGTTCGCGGTATTTATTCATGAATACATGAGTTTATTGATAATGGATGAAAAAGATTATTTTTAATATTTAATTAAATGAAGACAATATTAGCGAAACTCAATCGAAAATCTGGAGACAGAAAAATCAGAAAAAGATATTGGTTCCACTGGGGCTCAAACCCAGGGCCCTTTGCTTACATAGCAAGTGCTCTATCAACTGAGCTATGGAACCCATTTCCAATTCGGTCATTTTTATTGTATCATAGGTACTTCGACTAAGAATCACCAACATTATCTTCATTTTCTAAACGCACGTATTGCGCATTATTGGTTGCTATCTTTATATATGATACTCAATTTTGGAACCTTTATTGGATAACCAACACCTCTGCCATAGGTCACCCCAAGTGGTTCGCTACGTTTGGTGATGGGGTGAGGGGTTCATGGGGTGAGGTTTGTCTAGGTCTTGGAGGCGGATGACCAGGACACACTGAACCCCAGATTCCTACCCACCTATTTAACCCTTTTCCTTCCCAGAACTCTCCTCTTCTTCTTTTCCTTAAAAATCCTCCACACAAAATCCCCAAAGATGACATAGGCATATTGAAATTATTTTCCTCAGGGCCTCCTGTGTGGAGTTCATGTAAAAAAAAATGATTGCAAGATTCAACCCGAACTAAATGCTATCTAGATTTTTAATACGCGACATCAACATTTAATACATACAATTTGGGAGGCGTAATTAGGGTAACACCGACCCAGGAACCTTTATTGGATAACCAACACCTCTGCCATAGGTCACCCCAAGTGGTTCGCTACGTTTGGTGATTTAGCAGGGGTTCCCGGGTTCATGGGGTGAGGTTTGTCTAGATCTTAGAGGCGGATGATCAGGATACACCGAACCCCAGATTCCTACCCACCCCTTAAACCCTTTTCCTTCCAAGAACTCTCCTCTCCTTCCTTTCCTTAAAAAAACCTCCACACAGCATCCCCAAAGATGACATAGACCCTGAGGGAAATTATTTTCCTCGTGGCCTCCTGTGCGGAACTCATATAAAGAAAAAAAAATCTATTGACCTTTTCTGCAAGTCTAGGATGAATATTTTTATTTTTATTCAAAAAGTTAAAAAAAAAAAATATATATATTTTTTTTTTAAGTTAATCACAGTAGAGCGCACTTGTAGTGAAATAATACAAAACTGCGCACAAATGTCATATTATTATTATTATCTAACACCTGGATCCTATACCTTTACAAGTGGAGCGGAGGTGAGATGCATCTTCTGAGCAATATGATTGGTCAATTTTTGCAAGTCTCTGTTTCACTCTGCTCAGCTTTGCTTCTATGAAAACGCACTCTTATACCTATAATACACGACACCTTTTTTCAGCCCGATTCTCGCATAGAGACTAGACCATAGACAAAATTTTTCGCTTTTCGCGATCGCTATTTTCATCTCTATTCTCATATCTATGATTTCAATTGGCATCACAGCAAACAGCACATGAACCATATTGTTGCTGTGATGCCAACTAAAATCGCAGATATGAAAATAGCGATCGCGTAAAGCGAAAAATTTTGTCTTAGGTCTCTATACGGGAATCGGGCTTAAAAAAGTTGTCGTGTATTGCAACCAAAGGTTCTACCAAAACCAAATGTATTTTGTAACTTGTATTTTGTATTTGAAATAAAAAAAAATGTTAAAATACTGTATTTTGTATTTCAAATACACGACTCGAAAGTATTTTTTTATTTCGTATTTTAAATACATGCGAAAACGTATTTTGTAATTTGTATTTCAATTACAGCAAAGCATGTATTTTGCCCAGCCCTGGGTGTAGGTAATAGGGTCATAGAGCGGATTAACGAAGAATGGAGTGAAAGATGAATATATGACGCGGATTAATCAAATACTTGAGCAGGTGTCCTAATTACTTATTAAATATTACAATACCATACAGCGAATTAAACAGTATAACAGAACATAGTTCACTAGAATTAGAATTTTGTTTCAACCGTCAAAAACTGAATTCCTTGTCGGCACAATCTTAATAGTGCAATACTTATTATATTCACATGCACGTAGGAATTTCGAAGGACGGGTCCTCGGTTTAGGGCGTAGGTGAGATTTCTTGACACTCGAGCTTGCAGCGCCTCCTGGTGTTCACATTCCGGTGATCGGCACCTTTTAACACGAAACCGAGGTCTTTGAGAGAGTCCTCGGTTTAGGGTCTGTGTGTGATTTCCAGCATTAGCGGCGCCGCCCTGGTGGTCACACACCCGTACTAATGAAACACTAGCAAAATTAAACACGATATTTTTCACCACGAAAATGAGGACTCTCTCCGATTGGCCCAAAATTTCGACAGTTGACCAATCAGAATGCATAGATTATAGGAACATATTCAGTTTTTCGCATTTCGAATCCGAGGACGTCCTCGGATTCGTGTGAGTCCTCGGATTCTGGGTCTAAAAGCCTGTGAAGGTCCTCGAATAAAGGTGCATACCAACTCACACCCTCACCCTCTCATTTACACACATACAAACCCTCTCCCACACCCCTCTCCTTCAATAAGTTACTAACTAAATTTAGGTAAAATGTATTATTTATCACATAAAAATTTAAGTATATAACAGCGACATGTCATTGGTACCAATTATTGTATTAATTCTATAACTTTGTAAATATTTCCCATTATGTAATAATGTACTGTTTGTTTCTGCAAAAAATAAAAATAAAATAAAAATAAATAAATATGTAATATCAGCATGTTTAATGCGTACCGAAGCTACTTCCATACTTATACAGCTGATGCTTTGTTATGAACAGAATAGGTAGCCCAATAACCTTATCAGCTGCATTCTTTAATTATTATATTCCTATTATATTCCGAATAAGTTAACGTGTAGGTACTTACGTATCCCATTTATTTTTCTTCTTGAGACAGGAGTGCTCCTGGCTGGGGGGTACAATCGTATCGTATAGTAATTCCATCGTATAATCTGGACTACAAAGTGAATGTTCTCATTATCCTTTTCTACGCGTCAAAAAAATGTACCGTCACATGTGAGGCTCTTTATCATCAGTCTAATTTAGGGTTTTGAACAATATTCTCACATGGATTTAATTACCTGTTAATTTTACACACATTCCAGAGTACAGCTCTTCAATTTTGGTGGAGTTGGGGTTGCGTTCAAGTGGATAATGACAGCTTAAAATATTGACACACTTGAACAGCGTCTTATAATAAAAACACTACACACAAATAATGAAAGGAAGTTACTATTATTATGTCACCCTAAATAACATGAATCATTTTTAATACAAGTATTTCAATAATGTTAATAGGTATATCAATAATTAATGATGAAAAGCCAAAAGGGTTCAACTTTACATCTATTTATTTTGGAAAAATCATCAAATTATTTACATCTATTACAGTAAACAATAATACAAATAAAATCTAATGACAAATTTTCGCATTACTCAAAATTATAATAAAAAAACTAAGGGTCCTTTACCCGTGGGCTGACATATTTACAAAAATACAAATTATTTAATAAAAAATATGTAAGAAGATGTAAGATCACAAATAAATGACAATTTAAAGGTAACTAACAACCTACTTAATAAATTTCAAAACATGATGAATTAAAAAATTTATTTTCACTACACAACAGCAACTATATTAATTAAATGTTATGGATACAATATCACTAGGTACACACTCGATTGTTCACTAAAAATAGTTAACTAAATACTTAATTTTGTTTGTAAATAATCTAACATTATGAAAAATATGTATTTTTTACAAGTGTACATTAGATGGAAGATGTGTAAGTATGGTATATATATGTGAAAAACAAGGAAAAAAAGATATTGTAATGATTATAATAGTTCACATCCACGAAAAAGCTATATAATATGTATTACTTTGCAAGCTTCTCCGCCTGAGAATCTTATGAAATACGTGTGCGCAGTCACATGTGTAAAGACCCAGGAAAAATTCAAACTCATTCAATTTGTACTCCAAAATAGAAGTTCCCGTCAAAGCTTTGAATCATTGGCTGGGATATATATGCATTATGGTTAAATTCCGAGAGATCTCAGTAGTGTGAAGATTTGAGATTTTTAGAAGTATAAGATCTACAGCCCTCAAGTATATTTTATACACATAAAGCCCGAGAAAATTAGGGTGCACAGGTGCGCCACCTGCGTACAGGGTTCATATGTTGTGCGGTACAGGGGTGTGCCCACCGCGCTAAAGGGTTAATGTTTGATGTGCAGGATGTGCTCATCTATGAGATCGACAGAGTAGGCTGTAGCTGTAATTATAAAATATCAAATTATTTGTATATCTGCCAATTGATTTGATAACCTCTGAAATAATATAATAATATGAGAACCATTTATTGGATTACCAACACCTCTGTTATAGATCAATGTTTGGTGATTTAGCAGGGGTGCCTGGGTTCATGGGGTGAGGTTTATCCGGATCTTGGCAGCGGACGCTTCTGCACACCAACTGCGTGGCCACGATCGGGAGAGACTGGTTGAGAGAGACTTTTTGACCTCTCCAGCAGGACTCTCTCGGAATATCGCCACGCACCGCAGTGCGAAGGATAGATTCATAGGTCCGTCACTCCTGGACACACTGACCCCCAGATTCCTACTCACCCTTCTTACCGTTTTCCTTCCCAGAACTTCAACACAACATTCCCAAAGATGACAAAGGCCCAGAGAGATTTTTTTTTTCCTCAGGCGTGGAGCTAATATGCGAAAATAATAAAATACTTTAACTCCATTGTAGTAGTGTATATGCTACTGTAAAAGTCCGTAAATTGGTAAATCTTATGTTTTACTAGTAAATCTTAGGATTTGCTGGAAAATCTTAAGATTTACCGTAGTACGGGCTTTTACAGTAACATACGAGGGGAGGTCCAAAAGTTCGTGGAATGAAAGGATTTTAAATAAAATGAAACAATAAATCTATTTTTTCTTTTCAATATAATCACCCTTAAGTTGAATAAATTTATTAGATCTATGAATTAATTTTTCTAAACCATCGTAAAAATATTTTTTATCTTTTGCCTCAAAATGAGCCAAAATTGCCTCCCTTACCTCATTGTCATCGGAAAATTTCCTTCCCCTTAAGTCTTTTTTTAAATTGGGGAATAAATAAAAATCAGTTGGGGCCAGATCTGGACTGTAGGATGGGTGAACTAGTGTTTCGAAGCCATGCTTGTGCAGAGCAGCCATTGCAACTCTGCTCTTGTGAACCGGCGCGTTGTCTTGCAAGAGCAACACACCCTTGGTCAATTTTCCTCGACGTTTTTCTTTGATGGCCTCCTTTAATTTCTCTAGAATCGTTGCGTAGTATTCTCCGGGTATGGTCCTTCCCCTTTCTTTGTAATCAATGAGTATTATCCCCTCACAATCCCAAAAAAAGCAGTAGCCATCAACTTTCCAGCCGACTCCGACACTTTGAATTTCTTTGTCGGTGGTGTACCCTTTTTATGCCATTGCATGGACTCTTGTTTGGACTCAGGCTCAAAGTGATGAACCCATGTTTCATCTCCGGTAACAATCCGCTCCAAAATCTGTGCAGGTTCGTCTCCACACAACTCCAAAAATTGTTTTGACGCATCGACGCGCTGTTGTTTCTGAAGCGGCGTGAGCATTCTCGGTACCCATCTTGCACTGACTTTTGTCATACCCAGGTGGTCATGTAGGATTCGCAAAATGGTGGTATCTGATGCTCCAACTAATGCAGATAACTGTTTTTTCTTCAAACGGGTGTCCTCCAGTACAATTTTTTCCACTTTTTCGACGATGTCTGATGTGGTGGCCTCAACTGGCCTTCCTAAGCAGGGGTCGTCTTCAATCAACTCCCGACCATGTTTAAAAAGACCGTGCCACTTGTAAATCATTGTTTTACTAGGGCACTGTTCCCCATAAATGGTTTGCATTTTATTCAAAATGGTCTGAGCATTCTTTCCTTGCTTGGTAAGGAATTTTATCACAGCACGGTGTTCAATTTTCTCCATAGTTTCAGTTTTCTTCCGCATTGACTTGTTTAGAAGACGAATATTCGTAAACGAATGACCCAATAGGGCTGAAACTTAATTTATATACTAATGATGAGTCACCAATTAGTATGACACCAAACGAGCGCCCCTATCCCCACTCCATCCCCTCCATTCCACGAACTTTTGGACCTCCCCTCGTATATAACAATTTTGGTTTTTATTATGAAAAATCATTGCTAAACACTTAGGACATAAATAACTCTTAACACATCATTATTTTTACTGTTTCAGATATGTTGGTATTTCTAGTCGCAGTTTTTATCTTTTCATTGTTCTTTGGAACATCTACAAGGAAAAATAAAGGTATGAAATCTTGTTCCCATAATGCGTGCATGTTTTAGTATAAATAATAATAATGTTTTATTCAAGAGGATAGTGCATTCCCACACGTCCCAAATAGTTATACATGTTTATGGGGTAATATATGAATACAGTAAATTTTAAGAAAATAATCAAGTAGAATAGAAAAATAAAATAAAAGTAAAAAAATAAATAGATAGACAATAATAAAAAATCAATTATGTAGGATGTGGTCTTTAGTGAGCTCAGGCCTAGCGCTCTTGGTGCTGGAAGGCTGCGTACATCACCGTGTTGTCGGAGGCCATTAGCCGCATCCTGGCCAGGCCGAGGCCATTAGTGATCCGGAGTCTTACCAGGCTGGCGAATCCATTCAGTCCTACTTTTGTAAACATTGTCGATACGCTGCTGTATCTTCTATATCCAAATACAGAGTGTTAAGGGACGTACTTGACCTACTTTAACCAGTGATTCCTGACATTACTTGGAGTAAAAAATGTAAATGAAATTTTGGTCTCCGGTGACATTTTTGATGTTTTTATTTTATTTTTTCTACAAAAACATAAAAAATGGTAGGTGTTGGACAGTTGGAGGCGGGTTTAGGGGTTGGTCGGTTACTCGTCTGAGTGACCAGTGACGACATGCGGAAGAAATTATTTTTGTTTGATTTTGAAGAAAAAAAATTTTGACAAAAAAAGCCATCTAAAAAGTCACCGGAGATCAAAATTTCATTTACATTTTTTACTCCAAATAATGTCAGGAATCACTGGTTAAAGTAAGTCAAGTATGTCCCTTAACACCCTATATAAATCTGCAGGCATTGTTATATTGAATCCGGAGTCGTTCCATCGAGCTGATTCGGTAGTGACACCATGTTTCACACATATATAGATTGGCTCAAAATGCATTGAATAATTTTTTTTTATTATTGCTGCATTGGAAGAATCTTCAGGCAATCATATTAGACATTATACTGATACTTTTCCTTTGTCGTTCAATATCCCCATCATCCGAAGGTCTTCACTAATGGTGTGCCCCAAGTTCCATTGTTCAATGTTGAGATCATTTATAAGGAAAATGGATAAAATAGTTTTTTGCATGTGACTAGGTATTATAGTATTTAATTTACGCATATAATTTTGCTTGTCAAAGCCGATGGAATTCGTCACAGTAATGATACAGGTATGTTCATAATATTATGACAGTCATGTGTGACAATTTTATGCAAATTGGTTTAACATTATTTGCTTTATCCGTATATAACAGTTGTTCCCAAACTTATTATGCCCATGGGCCCTTTCTCATAGCAAAAACCTGCCCGTGAACCCTCGAAATTAATCAGCACAACTGCATAATATCGAAATTACAAATTCAATTGTGATGTTTTGGATGGTGCCATAAAAATAAGATATAAATAAAACATTTTGATATTTGAAGCAGTAGATACCTATTTATTAAAATTATAAAATATTGTTTTAAAATACAAAAAACATATTATTTTTCAAAGAGATGGGTTTTTTTTTACATGAGCTCCACACAGGAGGCCCTGAGGAACATAATTTCCCTCAGGGCCTATGTCATCTTTGGGGATGCTGTGTGGAAGGTTTTTTTAAGGAAAGGAAGGAGAGGAGAGTTCTGGGAAGGAAAGGGGTTTAAGGGATGGGTAAGAATCTGGGGTTCAGTATGTCCTGGTCATCCAAGACCTCCAAGACATAGACAAACCTCACCCCATGAACCCTGGCACCCCTGCTAAATCACCAAACGTAGCGAACCACTTGGGATGACCTATGGCAGAGGTGTTGGTTATCCAATAAAGGATCCCGGGGCGGCGGTACCCATTCAAGCCTCCCAAATTGAAAACCTGATGAAATGATTCGAGATTATTTATGTTCGGCTGGATGTTTGTAAGTAACAATCGTTAGTCTGCACAAGCACTCATTTGCAGTTTATTTTTTTTTGTGATGGGGCTCCTAAGTGCACTGAATCCACATTCTACTAAATAGGAAGACAGGAAAGCAATCAATTGCTTCTATATGATACCCGTAATGCAGTGTATAAAATTGGTACGTATCTCAGATATGTACAAATTTTAGTGTATAAGATGTATAAAATTGGTACATATCTCAGATAAGTACAAATTTATACACTGTAACTCAAATTTTTGGTATTCGTGTTCAAACATTAGTTTCAGCTGATCATTCGCAGAAAATTCAATAAGTTGCTCCTGTGTTAATATGAATTCATCCGAGTTTGTGGGTTTTATTTTTTTTTATACATTAACTCCACACAGGAGGCCCTGAGGAAAATTATTTCCCTCAGGGCCTGTGTCATCTGGGATGCTGTGTGGAGGGTCTTTTTGAGGAGAGGAAGGAATGAACATTGGTCTTGAAGAGACCCATGTTGTAGGAAGGAGGAAACACAGAGGTCGGCAAATCAATCCACAGCCGAGCTGTTGAACACAAGAACGAGTCGAAGAAACGACCCGTTCTCATGTGACAAATGTCAACCGTGTACAAATGTTGGGCACGCGTTTGGCGTGTTTCCCGACTATGCACCGGTGTCGAAGGGATCAATGACGCTAGTTCCTCGGAGCATCTTCCATTGTAAATCGTCTTCGTCTTCGCTGACCCGTCCGGTACATAGCTAAATTATTTCCGAATTATGCATTGGAGAGTTCGGCCTATATGGTAGTATCATTTATTTGGAAATAAATGGGCCAAACTCCCGTAAAATGACTTAAACATACAGCATTATTAAACATATTAGAATTAAAACGACAGCACATATCGGCTATGCGGCAAAGCGCCCACCTGGGACATGAAGCGGGGAGCAGAGGGGGAGACGGTGCCGAGGTCCCACGTATACATGGACTGACATCGGTCGCCGCAACTATCATTCAATAACGCTGGCCGGAGGGTGATGGTGGTTGCAGAGCGACGAGAAAATAGAAAACGAAGATGTCACTCGTCTTCTGTTTCCCGATTTGTTACATGTATAGTTAGATTTTCTCGAATAAAAAATCCAGTGATCTTCAATTACAACATTGATAACAATACTCTGGAGACATTAACACAAATTAAAGACTTGGGCATCACTTTTCAATCTAATCTTTCATTTGTTAACCACATAAGTAACATAAGTACTATCCCCCAAAACATGACGTTTGGAGAAAAAAAATCATCAAACGGCGAGGAAAGCAGCGAACTATTTGCCCAACACTTTTCATCAGTGTATGAGAAAGATGACATTAGAAGCAATGAAGAGACTCAACCTCAATCTGAATCAATAGACTATTCAAACAGCTCTCTGCATACAGTAAACATTAGTGTACACGATGTAAAAATAGAAATGCTTAACCTCGACCAAAGCAAAGGCCCTGGCCCTGACAAAATTCCACCACTCCTAATAAAAAAATGTGCACACAGTCTCGCACTCCCTCTGACTATCATTTACAGAAAATCATTATCTTCATCCATTTTTCCAACAAGATGGAAACAGGCTAATATTGTACCAATACCTAAAAGCGGAGACCTTCACGAAGTCACAAACTATAGACCCATCTCTATTCTTTGTTCATTTGCGAAAATTTTTGAAAAATTAATTTGTCCATATCTGAATTATCATCTCAAAAATCTTATAACTCCAAAACAGCATGGTTTTCTCTCCCAGAAATCAACATCCTCTAATTTACTTTGCTATGTCAATACCTTAACCGAAGCTGTCGATAGAGGTCAACAGATAGACACAATCTACACAGATTTTAGCAAGGCCTTCGATAAAGTAAATCATAGATTACTAATTCATAAACTAAAACAAATGGGTGTTCATGGTACCTTGCTAAATTGGTTTTACTCCTATCTAACTGATCGCATACAAAGAGTAGTATTTGATGGCTATGAGTCAAGAGGATTAGATGTGCCATCTGGAGTGCCGCAAGGGTCCCATTTGGGCCCAATCTTGTTTCTTGTTTTTATAAATGACTTGTGCGATGTTATTTTGGATTCTGAAATTTTGTTGTTTGCGGATGATTGTAAGATATTCAAAATTATCCATACATTACTAGACTCAATACTTCTCCAAAACGATATAAACAGAGTTTCAAAGTGGTGTAACGACAATAGAATGTTTCTGAATTCTTTAAAATGTGTTCACATAACCTTTACGCGTAAACACAATTCTATTCCGACTCAATATTTTATCGACGGTACTAAACTCCAGGAAGTCGCAACCATTCGGGACCTAGGCGTATTATTTGATAAAAAACTTACTTTCACACCTCATATCGACAATATCATTTCTAGATCTATGAAAATGCTAGGATTTATCAAACGAAACAGTAAACATTTTAAAAATCCCACATCAAAAATAACGCTGTACAATTCCTTCACCCGCAACGTGTTGGAGTACGCAAGTGCTGTATGGAGTCCAACTTACAAAGTTCATATTCAGCGAATAGAGCAGGTTCAAAAACATTTTATGTACCACCTGGCGTATTCCGATAGGCAAGCTCGATCACTTCCTCACTACACTGATAGACTAAAATTTTACAATGTACGCACCCTTGAACAGAGAAGACTAAAGACTAAATACAGATCTAAATTTTCTATTCAAAATTGTAAATGGTTTAATAAACTGTCCTTTTCTACTTCATCAAATCAGGTTCAATGTTCCTAGAATTGGTTCACGACTGGTAAATTATGTTCCGTTAAATATTAAAAAATATCGAACTAAGCTGGGGTATGACTCAGCTTTATCGAGAATGTGCCGTAATTTCAATGAGGCTTACAAAAAACATTCGATTAATTTGACAATGTCAACATTGGCCAACTTCAAATCAGCTCTTAACAAGCTCTAAAGCTTTAAAGCTCTCTATTACGTTGTTCTATAAACTTATTTTATTTTTATTTTATTTTATTTTTATTTTGCAGAAACAAACAGTACATTATTACATAATGGGAAATAGTTACAAAGTTATAGAATTAATACAATAATTGGTACCAATGACATGTCTCTGTTATATACTTATGTTTTTGTGAGATAAATAATACATTATACCTAAATTAAATTAATAAATTATTGAAGGAGAGGGGTGTGTGAGAGTGTTTGTATGTGTGAGGGTGCGCGTGAGGGTGTGTGGATGTGTGTGGATGTGTGTGGATGTGTGTATTATGTGTGCGAATTCAGTGTGCTAAAAATGTTTTTCTTAAATAGAGGGAGGGAATCAAAAAATATATCGGTATTTGTGGTTTTTTGAATTGAGTTGAATCTTTGAAGGATGCGCGAAATGGGGGAGTTGGCCGCAGCGTTCGTATTATTACTAGTTGTGTAAAAAAGGTTGGTGTGGCGAGTTCTTTTAGAAGGGATGTTAAAATTTATTTGAGATAGAAGTTCTGGGCAGTCTATTTCGTTATGTATTATTTTATGGAGAAATGTCATGTCAGCTACCGTTCGCCTGGATTTTAGGGATTGGAGAGTGCCGATGTAATTATTGTTGTATTTATAACCGAGATACTTAATAAATTTATTTTGTATGCGCTCTATGCTATTGACGTATTGGGTGTATTTGGGATTCCAGACAGGCGATGCAAATTCCATGAACCTATAAACTCAATGTTCTAAAAACTTGTTTCTTGTAAAACTTTTTAATTATTATTTTGTAATGTATAGTATGTGTTTGTGTGAATTAATGTAATATTATATTACCAATGTTGTGTTTGTCTTTAATTAGTGATAGCATCAACCGTGTTCAGTGTAATTGTATCTGTGAAAGCTTTGATGTAAATCGCTGTTGACAAACCTAATAATAAAAAAATAAAAAAAATAAATAACAGAAATCTGTAATAAGGCCTTAAAAATGTTGGGATTTATAACTAGGCTAACTAGAAATTTTAACAATATTAAGTGTATAAAACTGTTATATTTTGCATATATTAGAAGTCAACTTGAATACAATTCTCCCGTCTGGAACCCATATTACAATTTACATGTACAAGCTGTTGAAAGAATACAAAACAAATTCTTACGTTTTCTTAATTTTAAAATGGGTATTCCAGCAATTATGTTGAACTACAATACTATTTTGAATGATATGAATATGCTCAAATTGTCAGACAGAAGAACTTTCACTGACTTGGTATTTCTGTATAAAATTCTAAATGATTTAGTTGACAGTCCGGTATTGCTTGAATTGATAAGCTTCCGGATTCCAATACGTAATACTAGAAGTCAGGATTTATTTCAGTGCAGTAATTCTGGAACTAACTACCATATGTATTCCTCTTTGCCCAGAATACTAATGGAGGGAAACAATTATACCAAGTCAGTGGACATCTCAATTTATCTTTAAACAAATATAAAATATTGTTACGAAGGCATTTCAGTTATGTACAATAAATACTGTGTATTTTCTTACTATTCATATGTAAAAGCCCCGAAAAAGGGCGTTAATAAATAAATAATAATAATAATGTCTGTTACACAATCAGAGAAACCCAATGAAGAATGAAGAGCCATTAAATGTTGACAGGAAGCAAGCAAATTTTCATCCTTTTTGTAATTTTGAAAGATTTGGAAAAAGCATTTTCCTCTCACTCTTTTTGTAGAAATAAACGCCGATATTATTAAACTTTTGTTTAATTTCGATTATAGTTAAGTGATCACTATGTAACTTCAAATCGGCTTCGTTAAATTTGGCAAATAAGTCAGTAATAATATAAGCTGTCATTTTTTTAATTAATTAAATTGAGCTTCAAAACATTGTCTTGGCTTTCCTTCCAACACTGAATATAAGGTGCAAAAATGAACCATCAGATAACCAACGAACTTCCGTGTGAAGCAGAAATAGATTTAGATTTTAGTAGAGATTAGATATCAATTTCAAATATCACACCATGTTCCTTTATAAAATGTTGTATGCAGTATGCATAAAAATAAAATCTAATAAATCATATTTTATAATCAAACAAAACTAGGAAAACCATTAATTTCTGTTTTTGATACTTATTTTATATTTAGGTGCAGAGATATCCAACAAAATTATACTGTTACAATTTGATGTTAAGCTGCCTTATCACAAAATATAGGTGTGTCAGTATCAAAGATATTCAAATACAGAAGAGATATGCTATGGTGTCCGCGCAACTGTCGCCGGACTACGCGCTAATTAGCGTAGTTTTCATACAAAAAGAATTTGTTCATTTCTTTGATTTTTGAAAATGTGCATTAATATTGGTCAACAATATATTTTGAATAAGGAAAGAATTCGTTCATTTAGTTTAACGTTCGTTTGGTTTATTCGTTAATTATTTGTTCTTTTAGTTTATTTGTTAATTGGTAAACAATATCTGCGACACCCGGAAGCGCAGACCCACATAGTAAAAACAGCAGATAGCACATCTACTTATATTTCAATATCTTTGGTCAGTATCCTAAAGTCCATGCATTCATATTAATAAATCGATTTTTATTCTGATTTTTTTTTTAAATTTTCAGGCATGTACTACCATATTAATCCCAATTTTGAATAAGATAATGACATAATTTTGTGCTTTTCTTTCTTCTTCCAGTTGAATTCATATTACTACTGAAAGGGCTGACGTTGGGAGGCATGGGAAACCTCTTCATGCTTCCCACACTTATTTGGGGGACGGAAGATGATACATCCATTCACGCCCCTCTGGTTTTGGGCTATGTAATCTTATCATATCTTATCATTCATTCGGGTTTGTACAAACAAGAGAATTATTTTATGCTTTCGAGGAATTTGATTACCGAATTTCTTTAGTAATCTAGCATTGTACCGGTAAAGTGAAATCTTAAATTGAAATAAACCACAGATGATTTTATCTCTTAACCCTTGGAATGCCAGCAAATCCGCAGCAGATTTGTTAGGACCTCATCGCACCCTAGATTTTATGTTTTGAATCTTAAAAAATGATACTAGCATGTTAAAATTTTCACTCGCTTGACAAGGAAATAATGTGAATTAATATTACTCTAGCTCGTAATTTGAAAACAATGATTTTTTTATCTGGTAAGATAGTACATCTTATAAAAATATAATTTTGAAAAAAAAGTAAGTTATTACGAAAATAGTGCCTATTATTTTAGCAGCAATCTAAGGGTTCAAGGGTTAAAAATCAAGACAAAATGTATTCGGTAGAACATGCAGACAAGCTGCCATGTAGCAATATCTTAAAAAATAAATAAATTGATCTTCCTTGCCCAGTGAGTGAGACATACCTGAGGGATTCTAACCTTGATTCCTAGGCAAATTTGAAGTGAAAAATGTAGTTGTCATTTTGGTGTCTGTGATATTTTTTTTCTATTAAAAAATATGTTTTTCAATTACACATTGCATCATACATTCCCATCGAACGTTCCATCGTACGTTCCCTTATGTTACGCTCCCATCCATATGGGATGTGATACGTGCTGTTTCGTGTGGTGGATAGAAGGTTAGATGTTATTAGAACTGTTAATTGTTAACTCAACCCTTTAGAATAACAAGGTTCCATCTGTCATGGTAATGTCATGCGATAATGAACTCTAAAGTAGCTTACCATAGATCCCATGACGTTACCGCAACAGATGGAACCTTGTTATTCCATAGGGTCGAAATACTGTGTCGAAAGTGTCCACTAGGCTATAAATGCGCTACTCTTCTAACTACAGTTGTGGCAGCTGATGGAAAAATATTTTTAATGTTTTTAATAGAAAAAAAATGTCATCGGACAGCAAAATGACATCTACATTTTTTGCTCCAAATATGCTCAGGAATCGCTGGATAAAATCCCTCGGGTACGTGGTGTTACACCCTGTATATCAGTGGTTCCCTACCTTTTTTTGACCAGGGACCACTATAACATTTATTTGTTCTCACAGGGATCACAAGGTACAATAATGAAAATGTGTCAATCGCGTAATTAAACGCGTCCTTGCAATTACTATCATTTTGCAATTCAATGTGCTCTTCTTGGACATCTTCAGCTACCTCTCCGTTATTAATACTAATCAGCTTTTGGATACCTTTCGATTCGGTTTTGTAGTAAATTAATAAAAATGTTTCCTGAACCACATTTTAGATCTCGTGGATTACCTGTGGTTCACGGACCACCGTTTGGGAACCACTGCTGTGTATGGTCTAAGAAAGAATAAGATTCATAACTTTTAATGAGCCTCGTTAATGTTATCATGATTGTTTTTGGGGTATTAACTAATTGTTATTATATTGTAAGTGCCAGTCAAATTTTTGGCAATGTTTACGATACACAAATTAGAATAAAGGTAATATGGCGATACCTCTTAGGAAAAAGTGGGAGAATAATATTTTATCACTCTTAAATGCTTTGAGCAAAGGTGTTGTGCATAGTGTTGGGTAGGACATATGTGGTGAGGTATGCATTTCATAGGGAAAATTTCCCCAGAATATTTTTGTATCCTGGAATACGACTCTAATACAAAAATGTTGCTTACACGTAATATTGCCAATAACATTGCCAATTCACAAATACCCCACCAACTCACCATTTCATCATCTCACCGCCCCAAATCAATTTTAGTAATACAAAATATTCGCATTAATACAAAACCTTATATAGTACATAATACAAAAAAAAAAATTGGGACAAATATGTTTTGTAGGGTGTTGGGAAATTTTAAGTTTTTGTATGAAACATTTGTAGTACACCTTTTTAATTATTTTTATTTTAGTACATAAAATAGGCGTGATGTCCAAAAATTTACATACATGAATGATTTAAATACAATGTATTACTAGAAACAAGGGAATAATCACGTAATGAATTTAAATATGTTCACTACCGGTCCATTGAGTCAAGTTTAAAACCAATAGTTTAAAGATTACATCACATCAACATATATAATATTTAAAAAATCTGACAACGCAGAATTGGATAAATCGCAGTCAGAAGTCCCACTTAGGGTTAGCAGTTGTGTACTATTAAAGTATCTGCGAATATTCTTTGGAATAGGGTGAATGATCTTTTTTCCAACCAAAGGGGACAGAGCCAGACTTCAGGGACATTTTGAAAAGCTTCGTCAAAATTGGAGCTATTTCTGCAGCGCACCTCTGCATTACCAGGGCAGGTACTCCGTCAGGCCCACTAGCTTTATTAATATCAAGCCCTCGTAAGACTTGGAGTACATCCCGATGCCGGATCCTCAGCTTTTTCATATGAAAACCGCAATGAGGAACCGTCGGCGGGGTAGCACCTTGATCATCGAGGGTCGAGTTTTCCGCGAACATTTTGCCTAATAAGTTAGCCTTTTCGGCGGCGGTATTTGCTAGAGAACCGTCAGGTCTGGTAAGAGGTGGCAGACTGGGTTTGCAGAAATCGCGACCTATTGAGCCTGCAAGCGACCAGAACGCTCTGCTGCCATGCATGCAGGCAGCCAGTTTTCTGCTGACCTGCAGGTCGTGCTCGAATTTTGACCTATTTATGATCCTCTTGCTTTCCTTTGCCATTTTGTTATAGACTATTCTGTGATCGGACATTCGAGATGTGTTGTAGGCTCGGTAAGCTGCGTTTTTTCGTTACTCTGCTTCAGAGCATTGTCGACTGAACCACGGCTTTGAGCCCACACGAGTTTCTTTAACAGTGGATTGGATGAAGCCATCCATCGCGGATGTGATGACTTCACCAATTTCCTGGGCACATTTTGAGGGATCCGAGGTCCGAAAACAGACTGCTGACCACGGGAAAGCATTAAAATGTGCCCGCAGACCAAACCAATCTGCTGATCTATAGTGCCACAGTTTTCTCTTCAGCCGCTCGTTTGGCGGTCTGAAGGTTACGGGGATTAGGTTACAGGGACGTTGTCACCAGGCAGTGGTCGGACGATCCTAAAGGCGCTGTGACTTCAATCTTGTAACCGTGTGGCACAGTGGTTAAAAACAGATCTAAGAGATTGGAGTGGTGAGTCTGGACATCAGGAACCCTTGTAGGTTCCTGAACCATTTGCTCCAGTCTGTGGCAGAGGGCAAAGGATTCCGCCTCTCGTATAGCCGAGTCCGTTGGTCCTGAGAACTTTAACCGAGGTTCGTTATGAACATTGAAGTCCCCCAGGACCACAAACTCTGCCGTAGGGAAGCGGGGCAAGAGGTCATCAACAGTATTACTTAGATGTTTGTAGAGTTCGGATGTATCTGAAACGCTGAGGTTCAGTGAGCGGTATAAACACGCGTAAAATCTTACCGTACTGGCAAGATTGACACGCACCCACATTACAGTCGCACACAGTTGACGTCAGCTCGACTGAAGAGACAGACACCTCCTTTGGGTCTGAATTTGCCTGTGAGGGTGAAGCCTGGGCAATCCAGATAGGAGGCGTCTGTAGGTATTTGAAAAACATTTTTTTTTGTACATTACTTCTATAAAACAAACAAAATTCATAAAAAATAACAAAACACGAACTCACCCGAAGTCAGCCAAACGAGAAGTTCCAAGAAGTAGTTGACGTGTTTTGTTATTTTTTATAAATTTTGTTTGTTTATATTATAGAAGTACTAGCAAACCCGGCCACATATTGCTGTGGCTAACAAAACACAACGCCATTACCCGACCTTTGTAAAATCCACACTACCCGCTTGCCAGTTGCGCGCTGCCTGCTGCCTGAATTGAATATTTGAACTTCTCGGCTTTTCTCTACTATAATAAGCATGTATTATACATATAAACCTTCCCCGTGAAAACCGCATGAAAATCCGTTGCGTAGTTTAAAAGATCTATGCGCACAAACATTTTGAGCGACTTCATTTTATACTATGTAATTTTTATAAGTTTTGTTTGTTTATATTATAGAAGTAATATAAAAAAATTGTTTTATCACATACTTCAATTATTGTTTTTTTATTTATTTAATTTAACACGTGTTACCGTCTGAATAAGTGTAAAAAATTAGCCAAATAACAGTAAACAATCGATTTTTAACGTGTCTAATTTCTGCCGAAACCGAACCTTCGATCGGTCACTGAATAAGAGTAATGTCTGAATAAGTGTAAAAAATAAGCCAAATAACAGTAAACAATCGATTTTTAACGTGTCTAAAAAAGTTTCGAAACTGATGCCGAAACCGAACCTTCGGTCGGTCACTAATTATAACACTGTACATTGCTCTAATAACGAAAATTTTAAAGACATTTTTAATGACCCATTTAAACAATTAAAAAAATATATTTTACCATCAATCGTATAAAGCTGATACTGTGATGAAGCGCTTTATTTAGACACAGTCAATATTGGGATTGGTTTATTTATGGAACCAACTAAATCATTGGCCCATCAGCACAGGTGCCAATAATAAATTGTTTACTTTTGCGTATATTATTTAGCTAACTATTTTTGTTATAGTTTCTAGTAATACATTGTATTTATATCATTCATGTATGTAAATTTTTGGACATCATGCCTATTTTATGCACTTAAATAAAAATAATTAAAAAGATATACTACAAGTGTCTAATGCAAAAACTTAAAGCTTCCCACCACCCTACAAAATATATTTGTGTCAATTTTTTTTTTGTACTATGTACTACATAAGGTTTTGTATTAATGCAAATATTTTGTATTCCTAAAATTGATTTGGGGCGGTGAGATGATGAAATGGTGAGTTGGTGGGGTATTTGTGAATTGGCACTGCATTTTTTTATTTTTTTTTTTGTTTTATTTATTCATTGAAAAAAGTTTTTTTTTTTTACAAAAGGGGATTTTTCGACCACCATGCTAGGCACATGCCTGTGTTGTGGTGGTCATTACGTGTAAGCAACATTTTTGTATTAGAGTCGTATTCCAGGGTACAAAAATATTCTGAGGAAATTTTCCCTATGAAATGCACACCTCACCACATTTGAGGTGCGACACCTCATTTCAGTATTTGAGTAACGCATACAAAATAGAAGTAATATAAAAAAAAAAATTCACATACGAGGGGAGGTTTTTAAGTTCGTGGAATGGGTATGCAAGTGATTAGTGGGGGTGTCGCTGAATTAGGTACTAATTGAACAACTCATTATTGGTATAAACACCGGGTTTTATCGTAATTAGGTCATTATGTGTGTCGTTGCTTATCCAGAATATATGTGAGATATGGCGCTCATTTCACGCCAGCGCCAGTCGTATCTGCTGCTATATCTTGAATTTCCCGCCTTTTTTATGTAGCTTCCTTCAGTTGTATATTTGTCACCTAAGCAGTTGGCTTTCTGATACGCCGTTTTGATCAATTTTGGCGTTGTTTCGCCCAGTTCCGGTCGTGAAATTTTTCGTTCGTAATTGTTTTAACGAAAATAATATCTGTTGCTACCCGCAAATGCTGTAATTTTATGAAAATTTAGTGCAAGTGAATAGTGCGAACATTTTTGACAGATTAGCGTATTCCTAATTCCTACTACGCTATATAAATCTGCGTCGCTTGTTCTCGTAAACGGGATGACGCCGCGCCGATTCGCAATCGCTTCTCGGCCTGTTGGCTAAGATAAGTGTATTAGTAAATTATCCAATTATTATTATTATCTATCCTAGCTTAATATCTGATAGTTCCCGCAATACAGGACCAGTTTATGTGACAGGATGTTCGGGGCTTGCTCCACTCCTGTCGCTGGTTGGCCTGGCCGGCATTGCGTGCCGCCGGGATCGGCCCATTCCATACTAACGATAGATTAAGCTGAATGTATTGTCTTACGAATTACCTGACTTATGGATCAATTGTAGACACATTTAACCACGGGAGAGACCCCCAACATTCCTCTCGTACGAGGGATAAGGGGAGGGAACAGAAGCGTGGCGCGAGGGGGCAGACCTCTCGTGGCCGCTTCAACAAGTGTCGGCGCACAACCGCCCTTCAATATCTAAGGAGGTTGTTGCCTTTCCCTCCAAGCAAACATCAAAGAAAAATATGGCATTTCCCTCGTTTCCCCGGCGGGCAGACCACGGGAGAGACCCCCAACATTCCTCTCTTACGAGGGATAAGGGGAGGGAACAGAAGCGTGGCGCGAGGGGGCAGACCTCTTGTGGCCGCTTCAACAGGTGACTATCAACCATTTCGGGCGGGTCAACTACAGGATTATTGGATAGAATGGCAGGCCCTAGATGCCCCAGAGACCATCTTACTTATGATAAGAGGATACCGCATACCATTCATCCGAGAGCCCTTGTTGATAATCCTTGATGATAATTAGGTCCTGTCCGGCTAAATATTTATATGTCCGGCCTGTACGGCTTTTGTCAGGCTTTTTGTTAGTGTAACGCGGTCACGCAGGCCCAACGTGTTAAGGACGAGGCGGGGGTGGGGGAGAGTGGCTGTTCTTAGTTCGCGCGGGTTTTGTCTTTAGTCGGCGCCAGAAACGCGTAGTTAGAAACGCGTGCTTGAAAACGCGTAGTTAGAAACGCGCACGTGCAGCGGGCAGCATGTGCGTTTTCTTTATTATTCAGTCAGACATGATAACATGAATAATATGTACAAAATTGCCAAAGACTACTTAAACTCTTGGACAAGTGAATTCAGTGCCGAATTGAAACACTTTAAGAGGATGACTTTAGCCGAGGTACTAAGCTGGGAGCACGTAGCAGAAACGATAGATATTCTGTCTAAAAAAACTTAACAGTTAGATTACAATTTTTACAGAAACAGAAGGATAACTCTGACTTCTAAAAGCTATTGGCACATCAAAAGTGGACTGCTTAGTTTAAATCATTTGTAATGAAGAATTTTATTCCGAACTTCTGAAATTGAAATTGGAATGTTACTTTGCGATTCCAGGCCATAACGCCAATGTTGAAAGAGTTTTCTTTTTAATAAACGCCCAGTGGAACGTAATAAATTGCAACCAGAAACAATTGATAAGATGATGTACACATTGTGTAATTTAAAAATGATATGTCAAGAATTTTATGAAATGATTTCCAAAGAAAACGATATTTTGGATAAAGTAGGTGAAAAAGCCAAATATACAAAATTGTAGATTTTTGTAATTTTTTAATAATTTGGAGAATTTAATTTAATTTATTTATTTCGTTTTTGTCCATAAAGATAGATGTGTTTCATTTTATATTTGTTTAATGAAAATTTTTAGTCAACTGTTTAACCAGAAAAAAATTATGTTTTGTTTGTTTCTTTGTTTTATAAGTTTATTATGTTATGTATGCAGACAGAAGACTCAATATTTTGTTATTTACATATTCTAAATAAATGCCAAATGATAACATGAATAAGACTGATTAATGATTGTTATTATTATACTGGTTAAAGTGTGATTAATATAATATAATATGATATATATATATTTTTTTTTACATGAGCTCCACACAGGAGGCCCTGAGGAAAATAATTTCCCTCAGGGCCTATGTCATCTTTGGGGATGCTGTGTGGAGGGTTTTTTTAAGGAAAGGAGAGTTCTGGGAAGGAAAAGGTAGGAATCTGGGGTTCTGGGTAGGAATCTGGGGTTCAGTGTGTCTTGGTCATCCGCCTCCAAGACCTAGACAAACCTCACCCCATGAATCCGGGCACCCCTGCTAAATCACCAAACGTAGTGAACCACTTGGGGTGACCTATGGCAGAGGTGTTGGTTATCCAATAGAGGTTCCCGGGGCGGCGTAACCCATTCCCGCCTCCCAGATATAAAAGTAATGTCCAAAATTACGTATGTACGTCCGGCTTTTAGGTCAAAATGTCCAGCCTAATTTATTTTATTTATTTATTTTATTTGTGTACAAAAAATTTACAACATTACAGATAATTAATCTAATTAATTGTAAAAGTACCATTTTCACAATGAGTATGTAGCGCCAAAAACCGTACAAACTCGTTGAATCTTTTGAAGAATATGTCGAAATTTTTATCTAATATATTTAAATAGCGTATCGCTCTTCCCACGGGCGAATTCGGGTACAGATTTGTACGACTCGATCGGCAATATAATATGTTATGGCGACGTGCCCGAGAGTGAGACTCTGGTACAAATAAATTTATTTGTGCCAGAATCTCACCGTTAGAGACGAGGCCATTGATTAATTGAAAGAAATATTTTAGCAACGCAAAACATCTACGAGTTTCTAGAGAATGGTAGTTAGTCATACCTAGAATAAATCTCGATGGATACAAATATGGATAAGTTCCATAGAGGCGTAAAAATAAAAAACGTAGGAATTTTTTATGAACTCTTTCAATGTTCAAAATATAGGATGCTTCAAATGGGGCCCAGATAATACAATTCGACTCCAGTACACTTAGCACCAGTGAGTTGTAAAGTAGCCTAATTGTTAGTGGGTTTTGAAATGAGCATGAATTGCGAATGACAAAGCCCAGCAGTTTATATGCTCTGTTGCATGTCATTTGTGTGCTGGTGGAATGTCATTTTGCTGTCAAAAGTAACCCCTAGATCTTTTATTTGACTAAAGCTATGAAAAATGTTACCGTTAATTGAATATTCAAATATGATCGTCTGTTTTGCCCTTGTGAAAGAGACTACATTGCATTTAGGTGCACTGAAGCTTAGACAGTTAATTTTTGCCCAGTTTGCGACAGAGTTCACATCGATTTGTAGGAGGACACAGTCAGCGAGATTTTTTATTATGCGGTAGAGTTTTAGGTCATCAGCAAACAATAAATAAGAGGAATGAGTGATGATTGAGCCAATATCGTTGATGAACAACAAAAATAATAGTGGTCCAAGAATTGATCCTTGCGGCACTCCAGAAAAAACCAGGAATTCGGCAGAACGAGAACCCTTATAAAAAACGTATTGTTTGCGATTATTGAAGTATGAAGCAAAAAGTAATAAAAGTTTTTTGGAAAATCCAAACGTAGCTATTTTTTTTTAATAGGACATCGATATCGACCTTGTCAAAGGCCTTTTCAAGGTCAAAGTATGTAACATCTACTTGGTTTCCTTGGTCAAGAGTTCCTGATAGTAAGTCGGAAATGCATAGTAGATTTGATGATACTGACATCTGGGATCTAAACCCATGTTGACGATCGTCAAGAAGAGGTTTGACATGGCTATACAAATGACGATGAAGGATTTTTTCGAATATTTTCGTTACAGAGCAAAGAATTGCAACCGGCCGGTAGTTACGGATATCGCATTTATCACCCTTTTTATGTATCGGAGTTATTTTGGTAAGTTTCCATATGTCCGGAAAAGATCCAGTTTTTAAGCAAGTGTTAAAAAAATGACACAATGGTAAAATAAAAAAGTCAGAACAACCTTTAAGAATGAACGTTGGTATGTTATCGGGACCCATTGAGTTGGGCTTACTCAGTGCAGATATTGCCGTCTTAACATCCTCCTCTGTGATTTTGACTAAGTCAAACGGCTGACCTATTTGCTAATACAGCGCAGAGTCAGGCTTTTTTATTTTAGAAGATGCCAACCCTAATTGGGTGGCGCCGGGTATAATGAAACTGGTGTGTTTAATGGTGGCAGGACAATTTAGAAAGATATAACTTCAACACCTCCTTTGAAGAGTCATTAAAAGTAATGAAAAAAAGATTAAAAAGCTTACCTTAGATTCTATTTTTCAATTTTTTTTTTTCATAACTTCTAATGTTAAAGTGTTGAAATGCCACTTTGTTGAATTGTCGTGGGACCGTGTTTAATACAGTTGATGACATAATATATTGTATTTATTGTCTTGCATTTTTAATTGCAGCTGTTCAATGCCTTTGCCAGTACATAGTTCACTTTGTGAATCTATTGAATATGTAAAATTTTCTTTGTACAACTGTTTCATCAATGATCAATAAGCAAACAAAGAGGGTACTTGTTTTTTATTTATACATTTATGTATTTTTAAAAACTTGTCTATTTACCTAGTGTCTGACATGCATACTGCACACTCGTGTGCAAATGTGAAATAAATCTAACTGCAGTAACCCTTCCATGCAGCTTTTTAATGTTTATTCCTCCTCTTAACTTGAATTTGTGGGTTGGGGTATGAATACGATTGTATGGTTGCTAGGCACATTTCTCCAAAATTCAACGTAGGTACTTCTGCGTTTCACAATGTTCAATGAAATGAGCTTTTTCTTATTCCCGTCCCGTTTACTTCTATTTAGTTAACTTCATACGCACAATCCAATCAGTTTTGGTAGTCATTGTCTTCTAAAATTGTTTGCTATGTCGCAGGCCGCACAAATATCTGCCCTGGGCCGCAGTTTGTCGACTACGGTCATAGAGCAACAAAAAACATTTCATGTCAGAATGAAATGCGAAAACTCTCCTGGCAATTTGTGGGCTGGGGTATGAAGACAGAAAATATCTTTTTAATAAACAAACATCACAAAATTGCTTTGGTTCTGAATAGTCTGTTAAGTCAAGCACTACATACATAGAAAAGTATACGCGTACGGGAAAGGGTTGGGAAATTTGATAAACTAATAAATTTGTATTTCTGAATTTACTCCCTATGCCTTGAATAATAAATTATTAGTAGATAGTCATTGAAACTGCAAAGTGCAAGTTTAAACTTTTGGGTGATTTGGACACATCTGATTCAATGAATATATGATCAAAATTCAATGAATAGATCCAACAAGAAATGTACATAACCTCCCTGTAATTGACTTTTCTTTTATTAATAAGTGAAGAAAATCAGGAAACCAATGACGTTATATATAATCTATAGACGCGTGGTAGAAATCTCAAAAGTGGTAAGCCAAGGCAATTGTATTTGTCTTCAATTTCGTAGTTTTAGTACTCAACTACCACTGGCCACGTAAGTTCATGCCCCACTAGTAAGTAAATTGCATTAAAAAAGTACCAACATGCCCTCATGTGTTATGAGAAAATGATTCCATTACACGGCAAACACTAGTAAAAACTAAGGAATAACATTTCATTATTAAATACACACAAATTATTTATTATTATAAAAATACAATTATTTTCAGAAGATTTTTAGAGCCATTAGAGAAAGTGAGATAGCAAACAATTAAGTGTAAGAAGAACAACCTATGACAGTAGGTCGTCTCACATAGAATTCCGTATTAGTCTTAGTGTAAGCTTAGTCTAGTGCTTAGTATGTTCTGGGCATCTGCCACCCGTGATGTAGTATTTGGCGGAAATACGCAAACGCTGTCGGTCCTAAATCTATGCCATTCATACACATATATTCTTTGAAAGTCTATCTTTATCATTCATGAAAAACTTTCGAATTAAGAATTTGCTGAAAATACAAGAGTGTGTCTTACTTACCCCATTCCATCTTGAGACAATGGTGGGTCTGTATATTATATATAACGTCATTGTAGATAATAAGATGATGATCTGTTACTTTTTTTGCTAGGGAAGCTCTGATTTTTGAAGTCTACAAATTTGATGATTTGTGTAAATATTCCTGTCTGATGTACTTTGATAAGTTTTTATTGTTATTTTTCAGTAATTTATGAATGCAACAAAACAAGATCTTTTGTTATCCTGACACTGGCATTCATTTTGAAGATGTCAACACAGACGTATCTAAGAACTATAATGCAGTTCTAATATATATGTATACATACATTTATATAGAATAATATAATGTCAAATAAATATATTTTACACACTTAACATAGTTTTTCATCTTATATTATTGTAAGTTAGGGTGATACAAACATGATTCTGGTTTCAAACTGCGGAATCTCCACATCTCTTACCGCAGCCGGGAGATTGTAAAGATCTTCAGCCCCTTGTGAGACCATATTATTATTAATACAAAATAAACTCGTCATTTATCTCGAGCATACATTTTGTGCATGTTAGAGTGTTAAACCCCCCTTATAATTAGCTAATAAATCTCTTGAAAGAAGGATAAAGGCTTCCACATTGTGAACTAGCTTTTGAATAAAATACTAAAACTATGGATATTCAGCAGTCAGGGCTGGGCAGTATTTGAAATACTTGTAATTGAAATACGTATTTGAAATACAAATACGTATTTTGTATTTGTATTTCAATTACTTCCTAAAAATGTATTTTGTAATTGGTATTTCAATTACCTGCTGCTGAGGTATTTTGTAATTTGTATTTCAAATACTTATGGCTTGAAAATACATTTTCAAATACATTTAGCGATCTTAATAATGATAATGAAAAATAAACACACATAGATAAAAACGCTAGAACCCTGTACTATTGTCCTTTGCTATAGCACTCTTACTAATGATTATTTGTAGTTCTCTTATATCATTGCTTTATAATGTACTGTATGCTGATGATGCGGTGCTGATTTCTAACACTATGGAAGATCTACAGTCTCTCGTATCTAGGATGAACGAAGTATGTATGAAGAATGAGTTAATGATGATTGTAAGTAAGTCTAAAGTCATGGTATTTGAAAGAGAGAGTATGAAAACAACGTGCAACATAGTTGTGAATGATGAGTATTTGGAGCAGGTGGATGAGTTTGTGTACTTGGGAAGTATGTTTAAGAGAGATGGGAGGGCTGACAGAGATATTGAAAGAAGGGTAAATGCAGGCAACTCTATTAATGGAGGACTGAACGCCATTGGCGCCAACAAAAAACTGTCCAAAGAAGCGAAGTTAGCTGTCCATAATGGAGTGCTGGTACCTACCCTTATGTATGGCAGTGAGGCATGGAACTGGCAGAGGAAGGATAAAAGTAGACTGAATGCTGTAGAAATGAGATCCCTGAGGCGTATGTGTGATAAAACCATGTACGATCGTGTGAGAAATGTGGAGATCCGCGAAGAATGCAAGGCTGATGCAAGCATAATGAGTAAGATTAAGAAAGGGACGCTCAGATGGTTTGGGCACGTAGAGCTAATGAACGAGGAAAGTAGTGTAAGGATAATATTTGACGCAAATGTGAATGGTAGAAGTCGGGGACGCCCGAGGAAGACATGGCACAACCGAGTGATTCAGATACTTGAGTCGGGCCATGTGAAGAGTCAGAATAATAGAAGAGCATGTATGAGACGATGTATGAATGTGAACTAAGCAAGGAGTGTGTGCCAAGATCGAGTTGTTTGGTGGTTCGTCCTCTCTGCCTACCCCTGCGGGGAAACGGCGTGATGGTTAGTTAGTTAGTTAGTATAATGTACTGTACATTTTTTTGTGTCATGCTAGTTATTATTATTATTGTCCTGTGCTATGTATAATAGCCCTACATACATTGTACATTTTGTGTCATATTACATTAAACTTGTCACTGCTTTATATTGTACATTTTTGTATCATAGTATTAGATCAAGCACTGTAGGAATAATTTGACAGATTTTAAGTTAATTACTGTAGAGCGCACTTGAAGTGAAATAACACAAAACTGCGCTAGACAAATTTCATCCATTCATATATAAAAATGAATCCTTGTTTCCCTTGGTCCGCCATAACTTCAGAATGACTTTACCTATTTCATTCATTTTTTTTAAGTTTTCTAATACTTTATAGAAGGATTTTACGGAAAGAAAAATTAAGAAAATTTTGCATAAAATTGGATAATTTCAGAAAACTTAACGACTCTTTTAACTTCGCACGTTTGACAGTTAGCGCGTGTTTGATGAAATTGAATTTAGCAGGTAGCTGTTTTTTTGTAACAAAAGAATTATTGGCTATATATGGATTTTTTAAATTATAGATATATTAAATAGATACCTATTTAGGTACAAGATTTGATTGATTGTTCTTTTAATATAGAAAAATGAATATTTGTAATATGTGAAAAATGAAAATTTGAATAAAAAAATTGTAATAGCTGGCACGCGAGTTGTTTGAAAACTGAATGTACTGGGACTAAATATATGGAACGCGGGAGGGGGGTTGGCGGGATGGGGGAGAGGGAGAGTGGAGAGGGTAGGCAGGGAAGGTGGAAGGGGAATGCAAGAGGGGAAGGGGATGCGGTAGGAGAACGGGGACGCACGGGAAAGGACATGCAGGGAGAAACAATTTATTTTTTTGAATATGGTATTGCAACGCATGCCGGGAACCAGCTAGTGTTATTATAATAATAATTATCATAATCTAACACCTAAGTCCGATACCACAAAACTTTATAAGTGGAGCGGAGACGAGATGTGTCTGCTGAGCAATATTAGTCAATTTAAGCACGTCTCTGTTTCACTCTGCTCAGTTTTGCTTCTATGAAAACGCACCCTTAGATATGGGCTATTACGACAATTTATTGCAACCAAAGGTTCTACCAAAACAAAATGTATTTTGTATTTGAAATAAAAAAAATGGTTAAAATACTGTATTTTGTATTTCAAATACACGACATGAAAGTATTTTGTATTTCGTATTTTAAATACATGTGAAAAAGTATTTTGTAATTTGTATTTCAATTACAGCAAAGCATGTATTTTGCCCAGCCCTGTCAGCAGTTCAGAAATGCATGTTGATACCACCGCCGTAATTGAGAGAAGTATGGAGTTGAATTATGTTTTTACTAAATCTTTTTGATACAACTGCATTTTCTTTTTCAAGATTTAATGCATGTGTAGTTACGAGTCTTAAGGCCCATTAACTAGCATCCAAGAATTCAAATTTCGTCGAAAGATGGTCTCGCAATCGTACCCTTACAACCAACCAGTGGCGGCACGTGGCTTTAGGGTGTGCTAGAGTGCTAATATAAAAAAATGGCACTCTTGATGTTGTCGTAGGCAAAAAATTTTTTTTTGAGAAAATTCGTGCGGCACACGGTCAAACTGAAACTTCCTGAAATTTTTCACACAAAAACTGATTTCCAAAAATTTTTTTTTTCGTCTACAACATCAATAATGCCATTTTTTTAATGTTAGCTCTCTAGCACACCTAAATGTCACAAGCCACTACTGCTTGCAACTGTACAGGGCAGTTACGATGAGAAAGGTTGATTATTCTCCGTACCAGCATTTTTAACTAATAACTCAACATCGATTTTATTTCATTCGAAATTTGATTTAACCCTTTTCACTCCAATGTCGAGTGTCACCCAAAGTTGATTTTGTTCCACCAGCTCCAATGTCGAGTGACACTCGACATGGTGTAATACTTCTTTTTGCAGACAATTTAATTAGAAGGTATTTTTTTTACCAAAATTTTTGAATCAAGATTGAAAGATATTACTATTCTAGAATATATATTTATATATTATTTCAATTATTTTTTTTTTATCTACTTAGTATTAATTTTATTTACAAAAAATGCAATTTAAGCGTGGAGCTGGTGGAATAAAAACAAAAAGAGGCTTGTAGTGGAAAGGGTTAATATAAACATTCAAGTTAGCAATAAAAATGCTCAAACGCGTGATGTTTGAAATAATTAAAATTATCTACTTTTTGTGGTCATAAGTAGGTATTTTTAATTTTTCAACAATATCTAAGCATAATAAGTGTGTAAAAAAAATTAAATATATTAGATAGTAAGACCGTAAATAAATAGACAAACTGAAGTATTTTCGTCACAAAACACATGAATGATTTTATTTGCACTAAAATTTTAAATCTGCTAAGTAACTTTCCTGGATAATTTACTTTACTGTATGATTTGAAATGTGTGTTGTAACATTTTGTTTGAAAATTTAACAAATCTGCCAAACCCCAACTCTATAACCATATTACATATAATAAAAATAAATATATTTTTTCAAAATTTAGAACATAACTTTACTAGATAAAATAACAATCTTTCGAAATCGTTTTATATTTTTTTGTAGAAAAGATTCGATAATAGTTCTAGACGTGGGCAAAATTGAATAACTGAATTAAATGAATAAATTCAATCTTGTGACACACTCGATCTGATTTTCAATTTCAAAAGGAATTAATTCTTCATTCCTTACCTTTGGCCTTGCATCCTACGATTTTTAACGGCACCATAAATTTTTAATTTCCATTTATTTTACTGTTAAATTAATGCAATGAATTATGTGTACCGTAAACAATTTAAAAATTATAATATTTCGTAGGTATTCTATAGGCGCACCCATAGAATAATATTCAAATAATGGTGCACAACTCTTATCAGTTATCACTTAAAAACGTAAAGTATCCCATTCCCGCGCGCCATTCGTAAAACACCCGTAGGTTGTACGTATGATGGTCCCCATCGCAAGCGAAAAATAACCGCGAATCAGCCGAGTCTGGTTCCGAGCAACGCGTCTATTTCAAATGCAAGGAATTAACTCAGTAATTCCAGTCAAAGTCCCGTCGTCTCGGGTCCACGTACCTAGTCTCTCGCTATCGAGTATGTCAGGAGCTATTTGAGTTATCTGTTTCACTTATTCGGGAATAAAATCTTCATTCAATTGTGACGTCTTCGTCCATATTTAATCCCGTAGATCTCATGTCCGAAATGCTACAGTCTGTGCTAGGTCCGCAGCTCGCGAGTTAATCAAGACACTGCGAGGCAAGACACTAGTCAAAAGTTCAATGCTCGCCGCGAATCCGTCCGGGCGGTTCATTAATTCCACCGCGGCCAAACCGTCAATTTCATTGCATAGTTGCTCTTAAACGTAGATATTATAATATGTAAATTTGCAGAATTATAAGGACAAACGGCTGTAGTCACCTCGTAAGTGTTCTCGCCTAAATTGTTAAAATGTATATTAGATCGCGTGAAGTGGAACTATTTTAAGTTTAATAAATAAAATAAAATTATTAAAACTTTAGGGGTGAAACAAAAAACTGTTTAATTTTAAGATTTAATTAATCGCCTAAAATAAATAGTTTTTTTTTTTGGAATTAATTGAATCAAAGGAATGAATAAAATGAATCAATTCAAAAGGCCAGAGGAATTAGACTGAATCGATTCACTCCTGGGAATGAATCTGCCCATGTCTAAATAGTTCTAGATATATCTAGTTAATAGTGTCTAGAATTTGATTTAAAAATGACATATTTCCAGATGTGTCTGGTTATTCCTTCTCTACAAAAAATCACAACAACCAAATAGTACAGTTGAGTGAATTGACTTTATGAAGATCATTTTAAAAATAAGTGATGCAACTTTGCAATAAATTCTCATGGAAATGTACACTTACTCACCTTCGTTTGAATCATAATAACATTGCAACAAGTTTACAGATAAATTAACACAGTTAACGCTCCTCTTGCATAGTTTTGTTTATTGTAATAATATGTTTATAAAATGTGAACCTATATAACTGATAAAGAAGAATTCATATCTTTTGGCTTAAAAAATACAAGATTCTTTAGTCGTTACTTCCCCATTACTTATTTATGGGGATGGCAAAAACGTATGATCAAGCAGACAAAGCCAAATTGCCACTGATACTAGTGTTGAACTACGATTTTGATAATTTAACAATGATATTTTATCAGATTGGTTTGATTGGGTCTTTCAAAAAGGAAAGTCAATTATTATAATGTGCAGAATGTAATCATTTTGTTTCCTATGGTAGAGTAGGGATGTGGTCTGAGTCTGAGATATTTGGGTGTGATTCTCGGATGCTGGTTCTGAATGAAAGTAGGAAGAAATATATAATAATACTTGGATGATTTGAATAGTGCTGTTTTTGTTAAAAATCACCTAAACAATATGTACGCATTCCTTTAGTTGTGGAGTTGGCACATTTTTTGAAAAATAAAACCCACAGGCATGTCCTGAATTTCTGCAATTTCAGACGACCGCTGTGGAGAATTTTTGATGATGAACACCAGCCAATGTGATTTTAGGTGCTACTTCAGCTTGGAATCAAATGAAATAATGTATTATGAATGTAATTCATTAAATATGTTTATTACAATAATTAATTCAAATACAGTATTTACATTAGTTATAGAAATACAATTAATTCAGTCAATATTTTCATTACATTACACACATAGTTTGATTGGTTCAGTATTTTTACAAAAATAAGTTAAATTATATAAATGCCTATAAATGGTAAAAAGTGTGCGACACTAGCAGGCAATGTACAAAATGCTTAATAAATCTGGAGAAATGACAATATATCTGGAGGTTAATGCTAGAAGTGCCTATATCAGTTTTGGTATTTTGATTTAGGTCCCTTATTGAATGCTATGAAAACCTATGTCAGGTGCTTTTGTATGCTAAGAAATCGATAAACAATTTTGACATTGGCACTTGTAGCGTCCCAGAGATGTAAACACCATGTGAGTGTAAAAACCAGCCATCAGTCTCCTAAACTGATTGTTACACATTATATTACATTTTATCAACAATGGAATGAGATAAGTTAGATAAGGTTATAATAACAAATAAATTGTGGCAGGTAAGATACATAATATTATCAAATGACTAAGACCTATAAACCAACAATAACATTCTTTGAACACAAGGACCAATTTGCTTGAAATAGTATATACACCAACTTAAAATTATAAGTAATTAATGTATAACTGTACAAAGTTACTTTTCAAGGGTTCCATAAATAAATAGTTATGCTTAAAAATATTAACTAGATATACATTTCAATTGGTGTCTTTCAAATTATGAGATCCAAAATAATTACATAAATTATGTCAAATAGTTATTCTGCAGCACGCCTCATACTCTCTACGCATTTAAGTCAGAATTACAACCGCTGTGAAAGCAAAACTTACAAAGCTAGTTATAACTAGGTACTGTTGTTGTTAGTAAATAATGAAAAGAATGAGGCGCTGTAAGCATTTATTTATATTCATTGGGCAAAAGCTTTACGAGCCGTCTTATGCTGAAATAGGAGGATCATCGTGACCAATCATGACATCCTCATAGGTGACCCCGCTATCTCTTCTGGTGAATAGCTTTTGGCGAAACCATCTCACCAAGTGATAACGACGGACAATAAATACTAATGCACACACTATTAGAACAAAGGTGAGTAACAGAATTATAGCCATCGTCCAAGAGTGGCCTTCAGAAGACGGGAGGACTTTGTTGGAGGAATATATAACGCACGCATTCCCCAGATCGGTATTGTAGGGATCGAATTCATATCCATCTTGACATTCACATTTTCCGGTTTTTTCGCTGCATAAGATTCCCGGATCACCACCACACGCCAATAAGTCACTAACCTCACACTTAGGTAGGGAAACTGTAACAATTGAAATCGAATGTATAACAACTAACATGAGATAATAAGGATGAGCGCATTAATTGAATCAATTTATCAATTGTTTGGTACTTACCAGACTGGCAAAATCCTACAAAGCACAACGGCAGTAGTAAAACGCAGAAGTATGTTTGAAAAGTCATCGTGGACTTTTGTTTAATGCACACATATAATTATAGTATATTGTCAACACTTTGTTATTTAATAAAACACACGTCGGCGACATTCACATCACATTAGGCAAGCTAGCGCATATTTACGGTGCACAGATTTTTATCGGCGATGATTGTTCGAAACGTCAAAATCACGCGAAGACGCTTCACACCGTCCATAAAATATTTATTACGTCCGGCAATAAAAGCCTGTATTGCCCTGGGCGTAAAGCATATTTTAGCATATAATATAACATGAAATTCAAAATGGCTGTTGAAAAGTAATGAAAAGAAGGACAAAAATAAAGTTAATCCAATTTATTGAAAAATTGGAATGGCAGCAGTTTCCAAAGTATAAAGCAGTGGCAAGGTTCGTAGAAAATGTTTGAAGGTTCTCTCACACAGGCACTTTTCGGAAAAAAACGCACCGGCTCGTGACGTAGCTCGAAGTCCCGAAATCAGAGATGTTGGTACTTTAAAAATAGGTTGTCACCGCGGTTCCAAAGTTCCAATTACCGGAGATAGAAGTGGAACAGTTTCTTTATCCATTTACTTTTGGAACCAGTTTACAAAAAAAAACATGGGAGGATGGCTAGAGTAATTCCATGAATAATTTAATTGGTTCCTCAAAAAAAAAAAGTAATTTTTTCACAAGTTTTCTAATATTTTTAATTTCACATAAATATTCCACAAAGAACCGGTTCCAAAAATAATTGGTTCCGTAAGAAAAATGTCTACGGTTTCATTGACATCAAAGGAACCGGTGAATATCGACCATCTCTACACTTGATGACAAGCATGTAATATTTTTGTCTATTATTATTGTCTATTGACAATAAAAAAAGTAAGGACCGATAGATTTACAGCGCAGTTCACTGTGAGACTTTTCTGTCGCTCCGAAGCACTCCGAAGACTCCAGTTACTAATATCCAGAGCCTGTATGTCGGACGAATATCTACAGCTCATATGTTGAACTAATATCTACGAACTTCAGAGTGTTGACTAATATCTACAGAGCGTAGGTTGAACTAATATCTACAGAGTGTAGGTTGGACTAATCAGCTAAATGTGTCCAATAGTCCGATATCAGGGATTTTTACATACATACTTACATAAATTAAGTTTTTTAAACTGCATACGCAATATTACGTTATTCCAATATGCTATACATAATTGCAAATCCAACCTCTGCCAGTACTGTAGATATTCGTCAACACTTTGGTTCTCATGGATATTAGTCAACAGTTTGAGCTGTAGATATTCGTCAACACTTTGATTCTCATAGATATTAATTCGGTTTTTTCAGTTTTTGAAATTCCTGTAGATATTAGTAGACGCCTCCGCTCCGAAGTGTGCGTGTGGGAGATGCTTTTGTCTATACCTTCGTGTGATTTTGTAGAAGGAGTATTATGTGCGAAATGGAATCTAACGAAGACAAAAATTCTTTTTTATGTTGTAATAAATGTATTAATTAATAAGGCAAGGAAAATTATTCACAATTTCTCAGATGTTCACAAGAACTAAACAATATAACATATTTTGGTTACGCATTGCAATATGTTTTTTGTTTGTTCGAAATTTTAAATAAATATATATCACAAGCATGGTACTTACTCACTCCTTGGAATTAACAAAGACACCGAAATGGATTGTTTTTCAAAAATAGATTCTAAAACAAGAAAATTACTGACACTGTTTGTTTTGGAAAATTTTCATGCATTGTGAAAAACTATGAGTTTGTGTATTGATTGACAAATTTCATCTCTTGTAAAAACTTATGAGTCACCCAAGGATTGCATTGACTGCATTCAATTATTTGATTGGATGACATCACGGAGGCCTCCAAGCATCAAGATCTACAAAAACAAGGTTGGTGGATTTGTAATTTTCCTGGAGTTTTTCTTTGTGCCATCCTTTGTGATGTATTTGTCGCGAGTAGAGTTTTCATAATCATATCCGTGAGTACAGGGCTGGGCAGTATTTGAAATATTTGTAATTGAAATACGTATTTGAAATACAAATACGTATTTTGTATTTGTATTTCAATTACTTCCTAAAAATGTATTTTGTAATTGGTATTTCAATTACCTGCTGCTGAGGTATTTTGTAATTTGTATTTTAAATACTTATGGCTTCAAAATACATTTTCAAATACATTTAGCGACCTCAATGATGATAATGAAAAATAAACTGACATAGATAGTATATAGACTAAAACCGCTAGAATCCTGTACATTGTCCTATTATCCTGTGCTATAACACTCTTACTAATGATTATTTTTAGTTATCTTATATCATTGCTGTAAAATGGGCTGTACCTTTTTTATGTCATGCTAGTTATTATTATTGTCTTGTGCTATATAATTAATAGCACTGTTATTGTACATTTTGTATAAAATTATATTAAACTTGACATTGCTTTGTAGTGTACATTTTTGTATCATGGTATTATATCAAGCACTATAGGAATAATTTGACTGAATACTAGATACTATTTTTAAGTTAATTACTGTAGAGCGCACTTGAGAGCGAAATAACACAAAAATGCGCTAAACAAATGTCATCTACGTATATAAAAATGAATCCTTGTTTCCCTTGGTCACACCATAACTTTAGAACGACTTAACCTATTTCATTCATTTTTTTAAAGTTTTATAATACTTTGTAGAAGGTTCTTACGGAAAGAAAAATAAGAAAATTACGCAGAAAATTGGATAATTTCAGAAAACTTGATAAAAATTTGAATAAAAAAATTGTAAAGCTGGCACGTGAGTTGTTTGAAAACTGAATGTACTGGGACTGAATATATGGAACACGGGAGGGGGATTGGCGGGACAGGGGAGTGGGTGAGGGGAGAGGGTAGGCGGGGGGTAGGAAAGGGAACGCGGGAAGGGAATGGGGAATGGGATGCGGGAGGGGAAGGGGATGCGGGAGGGGAACGGGGACGCACGGGAAAGGACATGCAGGGATAAACAATTTATTTCTTTGAATATGGCATTGCAACGTATGCCGGGAACCAGCTAGTGTTATTATAATAATAATTATTATTATCTAACACTTAAGTCCTATACCACAAAACTTTACAATACCACAAAACTTTGGTCAATTTTTGCACGTCTCTGTTTCACTCTGATCAGCTTTGCTTCTATGGAAACGCACCCTTAGATATGGGTACTTTCGACAATTTATTGCAACCAAAGGTTCTACCAAAACCAAATGTATTTTGTATTTTGTATTTGAAATTAAAAAATGGTTAAAATACAGTATTTTGTATTTTGTATTTCAAATACACGACTTGAAAGTATTTTGTATTTCGTATTTTAAATACATGCGAAAAAGTATTTTGTAATTTGTATTTCAATTATAGCAAAGCATGTATTTTGCCCAGCCCTGCGTGAGTATTAGGCTCAGAGGGTTTGAGATTATTTATACATCTCAAACTCATATATTATAATGCACATTTAAATAAGTCAATAGCGGTTACGTTTTTTACGCACCAGATTTAAATGTCCGGGTTAAATTTTCCCCACAGGAAAAACTAAACCCTTTCACACACTTCCCAAATGATCATCTAGTCAATCCACGCTATGCAATTGCACTTATATTATAAATACAAAAAAATACAAGAACAACATGGTCAACCTACCAGAGACCAAATGGGAAAAAAATTCACCGACTCCAGATATTTTCATATCAGAGGGTTCGGCTCTGTGGAACTCCTAATTGAACCTATAAATCCTACTGATCCCTCAATATAAATATTTAAAAAATCTTTTGTAATCCTACATGTATTTAAAATGATTGATTTTTGCATTTTTATATATAAATTCTTTGATAAATCTAATATGCCTAAATTTTGAATGAGAGACCTAGGTATTATGCCAGTAGCCGAAATAACAAATGGTAATATTTTTATAGTCTGAGAATCAGTGGCGGACTAGGGGGAGGGGGGGGGGGGGCGGTCCGCCCCGGGCCCCCAGTCTTGGGGGGCCCCCAGTCTTGGGGGGCCCCCCAAACGCCTCCACGTTCCCTTGATCAAACCCTAAGCAAGGCTTTGAGACACCACTGTAAAAAAATGCAATTTTTATTTAATTTTTTGATGGATGCATTTGTTAAGAACGCTCTCACCAGTTTTTTTTAAGGAAATTCGAAAAATTGACGGAGATACAGCATTTTATGTGAAACCGTTTGTATGTTCAATTATCCTTCAGCAAATTTTGAATGCGTTTTATTTTTGAATGAATTTTATTTTCTATTTTTTATGGTAAATTTTTCTCGTCTGGTATCATAGTCAGGGCCGGATTAAACATTCCGGGGCCCCTACTCAATGCACGTCTCGGGGGCCCTTTACCATAGGGGCCCCTAGCCGATGCGTGGCCCCTAGGCAGTGGCCTACACTGCCTTGTGGACAATACGGCCCTGCTTACAGGGCTGGCTTAAACATGTCGGGGCCCCTGGGCAATACACGTCTCGGGGCCCCTTTACCCTAGGGGCCCCTACCCGATGCGGGGCTACTAGGGAGTTGTCTACACTTCTTATGGATATTACGGCCCTGGCTATAGTGACTGGATTTTCGAAGGCGGTGGTCTACACTGCCTTATGGACAATACGGCCCTACCAGGGCCGGCTTAAACTTGTCGGAGCCCCTAGGCAATGCACGTGTCGGGGCCCCTTTACTCTAGGGGCCCCTACCCGATGCGGGGCCCCTAGGCAGTGGCCTACACTGCCTTATGGACAAAAGTAGCCTGCCAGGGCCGGCTTAAACATGTCGGGCCCCTAGGCAATGCACATCTCGGGGCCCTTTATCCTAGAGGCCACTACCCAATGCGGGGGCATTAGGCAGTTGCCTACAAGTCTTATGGATAATACTGTAATGGCTATAGTGGCTGGATTATCGAACAGTTTAAGACTTGGTTCATGGTGCATGCAAATAAGATGTGTAGTTTTTCTAATATGTTGCCAACCAGGTTGGAAAACGTAGTTTTTAGAACAACGCGTTCAAAGTTTTGCTAAAGGATAATTCAACATACAAACTGTTTAAAACGGTTTCATATAAGATCCTGTATCTCCGTCAATTTTACGAATTTGGTGAAAGCATTATTAACAAATGCATCTTTTAAAAAATGAAATAAAAAGTGACAATTTTTTTTAGTGTAATTTAAAAAAAATATTCTTAGTACCAATCTAAAGCCTCGATGACACACGGCGAGTTACAAGCTACTATCTACTAAGTTTTAAAAGCGGGTAAATCGGCGAGTGAGATTGTCATGATGACACACAAAACTGTCCACTCGCTCAGAAGCGCAGAAAACTGAGGTCGCTTTTAGCGCCAGTAACATAATAACGACGCCTGCGTGAACTAATTCTTCAGATTTTTGACAGTCGAAATCAGCTGTTTATCGGAAGCCATGTTGGAAACGTAAATAAACCAATCACGAGCAAGCGGAGCAAGCGTGTAGGCGAGTAAAGTTGACGACCTTTCAACTTTTTTTCGTAGATTGTCAACAATCTGCTAGTTGCTGCTAGTTAGCAAGTGATACGATGACACTGGGCGAGTTTACTAACAGATGACAGTGAATTTCCCAGATAGTAGCTTGTAACTTGTAAACTAGCCGTGTGTCATCGAGGCTTAAGTGGTGGTTTGGGGTTGGGAGGACCCATGCAAACATCATCCTATACATATATTTATATATAAAATATGAATAAACAAATACAGCCTGAACCGGTATTTTACAATTTTAAAAATAAAATTACTATTACTAATTTTTCTAATGTCTGTACAGTTTTATTTCCAGTTGCACTTATGAATTGCACTCAGTGGCGTAGCGTGGGTTTCGGCCGCCCGGGGCGGAGGAAAATTTTGCCGCCCCTCCCCCCCCCTCCATTACTTCTACAGGTACTTCTTCCACAGATTTTTAAGCGCTGACCGGGGGGGGGGGGCTGGTGGTAGATATCCTATTTTTTTATAACGATTTTTATATTCCCATTTGCCGATTACGCTTCCAATAAAATCATGCTTATAAATTCTAGCACAAAATTATATATAACTGCTCTCAGAAATCGAGAATGGTATGCTTGTGATAGAATTTCGCATCTTCATCACGCATACGTATGGAATGAAAAGCTTTACTCGGTACACGATGAATCGGCAGCTTATTGCTATATTGATAACACAAATCTGGTTTAAATTAAACCAAATATGCGGTGTATCAAAATTACACCCACAACACAAAAATGGTTTTTCTTTGATTCTAGCGGCATTTACATACTGAACACAAAACGGGTTTTAATAAAATCTGTATGCGGTGAATTAAAACTACACTCAGAACATAAAAAGGGTTTTTCTTTGATTCTGCCGGCACTTACATTCTGAACATAAAACTGATTTTAATTAAAACTGTATGTGGTGAATTAAAACTACACTCAGAACATCGGGGTGGGGGAAAATTTCGCCGCGCCCTTATTTGGGTACTTCAAGCAGTGGGGGAGGGGGGGGGGGGGGGAGGGGTGGTGTATATGTAGACCTATTTATAAACGAGCCGTATTTTTTTAATAATCACATTTGACAAGTATTATTTCAACAAAAATCATGTTTATAAATTCTACTACAAAGTTGATCGATAGAGTCCCCAAACAATTGTAACACACGCAAACACAATCAATTTCTCAGAATTTTATAGCATTATGTAACTAAAATGTAAAGCTTCACTCGATGCTCAATGAATCTGCAACTCGTTATTTAATTTATCGTTGTATTCTGAACACAAAACCAGTTTGTGTGCGGTGAATTAAAACTACACTCAGAACATGAAAATGGTTTTTCTTTGATTCTGGCATTAAATAAATAGTCTGCAACTAGAATTTTATAACTGCACATCGAATAACAGAATGTTTTCCTTCGAAATGTGTCAACAGATGAATCCTACTGGAATTTTACATTCTGTACTGGTTTAAATTAAATCTGTACCTGGCGAATTAAAACTACATTCAGAATATGAAAATGGTTTTTCTTTGATTCTGGCGGCACACATAGTCTGCAAATAGAATAATATAACTGAACTTAAAATGAGAGGATGTTTTCCTTCGAAATGTGTCAACTGACAAATCAACAACTGTAAATTTACATTCTTAACCCAAAATTGGTTTGAATGAAGTCTATATGCGGCGAATTAAAAGTACACTCAGAACATGAATATGGTTTTTCTTTGATTCTGGCAGCACATACAGAGTCTGCAACTAGAATTTTATAACTGAACTTCGAATAAGATAATGATTTAGTTTGAATTCTGACAGCAGATGAATCCTCAAATGGAATTTTACATTCTGAAAACTGGTTTAACCCTTCGAATAATTAGAACCAAATATCTTTAAACTTTTGCCTGTCACTGTTTGCGCACAAAATTTCCGGTTCTTCCCATGCATTTTAAAGTTCCTTTTTTGCTTTTTTTTTATTCTTTTGCAAAAAACAAAATTGTTCAATTGTCATTTTTCCTAGATAATATTATTATTTTTTTGTGAAAATTTGCCGCCCCCCTAAAAGTGCCGCCCGGGGCGGGCCGCCCCCCCCCGCCCCCCCCCCACGCTACGCCACTGATTGCACTTCTTATTTTTTACTATCTTAGGCCCTTTGCTGAAGGCTATCTTATCATTACATTACTCCGATGTTGTTGATATATTTAATACATCAATTGTAATATATAAGCATACCTTATTGAAGTTTTTTTCATCAAGTAGGGGAATGTGTTGATGAAACTGTTTGAATTCACTAGCATATTGGTGGTGTTTTGTCGGCTGAAGGAGAGAAGCTATTTTTGTATTTTTTTTATTTTTATATTTTTTTCCTGCATACTGTGTGGATCAAATTCAATAGTATTTTTGCTTTATATTTGTTTTTGTGCAAGTGTTGTAAACAGTCATTTCCTGCACTATTTACTAGTATAATTTCGTAAATATTGTTAAGTGTATACATGTATGTAAAAGCCTAAATGGGCGTAAATAAATAAATAAATTAATTACAGATAATAAAGATAGTAATAAAATAGGTAAGTAATTAAAAAGATTCAGTGGCGGACTAACGGTGGGGAGCGGGTGGGGGCGGAAGGGGTGGCCTCTTGTCCCCGGGGGCCTCCAAACACGTCCACGTTTCTTTGATCAAATCCTAAACAATGACTAAAGGCACCAGGAAACTGTAAAAAAAAGTTTGTAATTTTTTTTTTCATATCATTTTCTGAAGTTAACAAAGCTCTCACCAAATGTTTTTTTACAGCATTTTACGTGATACCGTTTGAAACAGTGTCTATGTTGAATTATCCCTCAGCAAAACTTTAAATGCGTTTTTCCTGAAACTTTTTTACTGGTTTTTTAACCTGGTTGACAACATATTAAAAAAACTATACACCCACCTGTATGTATTTTATTGCATTTGCTTTTACTTTTGCATCTCTCAAGTCAACTGTTCGAAAATCCAGGGTCTACGGCACCACGTAGAGGAATTTTGATATCTAAAAAAAAGGAAAAATGGCGGACCAGCGAATTTTACATTCGATTTTTTATGGAAATTTTTCAGCGTTCTTAAAAAATATAGAAGGGGGGGCCCTTTATAAAAAAAATTCTCATGTGGTGCCATAGTCACTGGATTTTCTAACAGTTTAAAACTTGGTGCATGCAAATCGGATGTATAGTTTTTCTAATATGTTGTCAACCAGGTTGAAAAACGTAGTTTCGAGAAAAACGCGTTGAAAGTTTTGCTGAAGGATAATTCATCATACAAACTGTTTAAAACTTTCTTTAAATTTTCGTAGAATTTCCTTGAAACTTTAGGTGATAGCATTATTAACAAATGCATCTTTTAGAAAATGAAAAAAAAAAGATAATTTATTTTACAGTGCCCTGGGTACCTAGCATGGTCGATCGATATAGGTTTTATCGAAAATGTCGGTAACTTGTCATCGCTCCCGAGCACGATTGCAGGCAGCTAACGAACAAATAACAGTTCACAACGACTAAGGGTTCTTATTTAATTTGAACAGTTACCAGTTATAAATCATTTTGCGTCTGGAAACAGCTCTCATTAATACATTATTCAATTTAATTAAGGCACAGCCCACGGTGAAAAAAAATATTTTGTCATTTTTTATTTTATTTTCTGAAAAATGGATTTATTAAAAATGCTTCCACCAAATATTTTAAAGAAATTCGTAAAATTGATAGAGATACAGTATTTTATGTGAAAACGTTTGAAACGGTTCCGCGACTTTTCATTCCGCGGCAAAATATTCCCGACAGAATATCCTTCGACAAAATATCATACGGAAAAAAACATTCCCTTTCAATTTGGGAGGCGGGTTTAGGTACCGTCGCCTCGGGAATCATTTATTGGATTACATTACCCCAAGGGATTCGCTACGTTTGGTGAATTAGGAGGGGTGCCCGGGTTCATGGGGTGACGTTTATCCGGATCTTGGCGGCGGATGTGTCTGTCCACCACCTGCGTGACAGGCCGGATCAGGAGAGGAAGACCTGTAGACCTCTCCAGCAGGACTCTCGGAACATCGCCTTACCCGCAGTGGGGGGGATTGATTGTAACTCCTGGACACACTGACCCTTAGATTCCTACCCACCCGGCCCACCCCTCATAGCCTTTTCTTTCCGAGAACTTCCTCTCCTTCCTTTCCCTAAAAAGACCCTCCACACAGCATCCCCAAATATGACATAGGCCCCGAGGGGAATTATTTTCTTCAGGGCCTCCTGTGTGGAGCTAGTGTAAAAAAAATCACCAAAAAATATCTACTAAAATCTAACCTAACCTTACCAAAAATGGGACAAAATGAATACAGACATCCTGTAAAGATAATATATAATTGTTATCTGTATTATTTTTGTACCATTTTACTATTTTTGACCAATACTTTTTTTCTTTACAGGATGTCTGTATTATTTTAGCCCCATTTTTTGTTAGATTAGGTTAGGTTAAGTTTTAGTAAATATTTTGGTGGGGGATGTTTTGTCGGAAGAATATTTTGTCGGAGGATAATTTGTCGGGGATATTTTGTTGTGGGATGAAAAGGCGCATTACCGTTTGAACCGGTTTGGCGCCTGCCGAAAAGAGATTCCGCAAACTACACAACCGTAAAGCTATGTAGAGGCGCCGGCCGAAAACAGATTCCGCAAATTATACAACTGCAAAGCTATGTAGATTGCAGAAATTTCTTTTGTACGTGCATATTTGGCGCCTGCCGAAAACAGGTTCCGCAAATTATACAACTGCAAAGCTATGTAGATTGCAGAAATTCTTTTTTAGGCGCATATTTGGCGCCGCAGAAAAGAGATTCTGCAAACTACACAACTGCAAAGCTACGTAGATTGCAGTTTTAGGCGCATATTTGGCGCCTGCCGAAAAGAGATTCCGCAAAATACACAACCGCAAAGCTATGTAGATTGCTGAAATTCCTTTTTATGTGCATAATTGACGTCTGCTGAATAGAGATTCCTCAAACTACACCGCCCTCTAGGTGATTTTCCACGAAAACGGCGCTATATAAATAAGCCAATTTTATTGTTATTGTTACACAACTTCCCAACTAAACAGATTTTTTTTTCGTACGCATAATAGGCGACTGCCGATAAGAGATTCTGCGAACTGCACAGCCGCAAACAATATCTCACCATGATAGTAAAGTGATAGTTGGGGAAATGAAAAATATTACAAACACATTCGTGTTGGCATCGCATGAGTTCAATTCCTCAGTTGGCCAAGTTCAAGTCCCCCATCATGACACAAGTAACATTTTCCGCTCACTGTATTGATTATATGAAATTTTCAAATTATTGTCAGGTTATTCGTAATACGGGAATGTTTGTTTTCTTAAAAAAATATATAAAAAAAATTCCACGAAAGGTTGTGTGTGGCTTCTGGAAAAATTGGAGAATCGTCAAACAAAACACAGAGATAAGATAAACACAAAATAACAATAGAGGTAAGTAAGTTCCTGCTTACACATGTATAATTTTGGACATATTAAAATTTAGATTATCCATTTACTGATTATTTTGGAAAACTACTAACATTTATAAATTACTGACATCTCAACATCTGACTGTCAACTAGTCATTTTATAAAATTTTTCAAATTGTCAATTCATGTTTTTAAAGTTTGACTGCAGATAATGTATAAAAATAATAAATCGCTGTTATTTAAAATATTTTTATTTACATAACAAAAACATAAAAAAATCAATAACAATCAAACATAAACATTTAAAACTACTTAAAAGAGGTAACTAATGCCTGTGTTTAAAATGTTTTTTGAGACACTATATAATAATATTATGGTAGCATTGGTTTTTTATTTATTTCATACATATACAGCAAATATGGACATACGTGCATACAAACAATGCTTTTTTCGATTATTACAACATACCGATAAAATTAATCATAGTTGCGAAAAAACATAATAACCTTTTTAAAAATGTATCTATAAGTATGTACATACGGTTACCGAGTGAAGTTATCAGCATTATCACACAGTAAAACTAAAACCTAGAGTGATGTCGACGTGGATTATTTAAAAATATTTGTTAGTACCAAATATATGGGTTTACGTTGAGATTCTCATGGTCAGGAGTGTTGTTTGACATCTACTCTGGTGATAAAGTTTGCGTAACAAGGCTAACATGTTAACATGTCTATAGATAAGGTATTGATCTCAAAATGGTGTGAAAACCTTTTGTTAGTGGAAGAAACTGGGGCTGGTTTTTCTACGATCAGCTTTTATTTAGAAGTCGTATTCATTTCCCGATCCGTAAGTGTAACCTTCCGGGTTTTCGTAGTTGGCTGCATCGGCCTCATCATAACCTGAGTCATCGATGCCGGCTTCCGATTCAGAAACATTTTCTCCATCGTCATCTTCGCTTTCATCATCGCCTTCTTCTGCCGCCTCTTCATCATTGTAGTCGCCATCATAGTCATCACTGTGGGGCAAAAAATCAATATGCTTGTATTTTAACTCCCCTTTTCATTACATTAATATTAATGTTTAATGTCATTGTGAAATAACAACGGTGTAAAGGCGCCATAGATGAAATGCCCTCATATAAGATATTATATTATGTTATCTCTACTCTCGCAAAATTCACTTGAGAGCATGCTCGGAGAGCCGATCCGCCCCTTTCGGCGCAGAATTCACACGGATCCGCTGACGGCAACACGCACACGGACACCCGAACATTACATGGACACAGATGGAAAAGCGCCAGCGTTATTTTGCTTGGCCTATTTAGCATGTCGCTCGCCATACATTCCCAATTTTTTTTATTTTGACACAACATTTTACGTTTCATAGTACAATCTAAAAGTGTTGGCCTTGCTGGGTGGCTTACCCGTGCTGCAGGAGTGTATGGCGAGCGATATGCTGAAATAGGTCAAGCCAAATAACACCACCGCTTTTATAGCTAAGTCTCTCAGCCCTATTAATTTGAGCGGCGAGTATCTCTTACAGTGTGTCTTGGGATATTTCCGTATATCTAAGGAAAAAAACGTGAAAAGGAAAAAAGCGCAAAATCTAGGGTAATAGGCCACTTGCATCGCATTTTTAAAAATTTTTTTCCGGTTTAGGCAAATATTCTAAGACATTCTGTATTTTTTTTTTTTCGTATTTTTGAAACCCTGGGGATTTTTTGAAAATTTCAAACCGGAAAATCAGACCATTTTTTATAAACCGGAAAGACGGGACATAATTTTATAGGTGTGAAAAAACGATAATTACATAGCCGAAAATCATTTAAAAAAAAAGAACGTTTTCCACACGAATGGCACAGGAGAATAACGAGGCAAACCAAAAATATTACATCTCAAATATTTTTTTCCATGATCCATCTTATTGATCATAAATCATTATAATGTACAGCGTCTATATTACTAAATTCAATGTAATAAACTTGAACTTGTAAATTGTAATAATAATAAGAATATTATAAAATTTTATTTTGTTAAAATCAGCACCATAATCATTATACCTCTAAAACATGTACCGACTTCATCTTCACGTTCTGAAGAGAACCCCGTACCCATTAATTGTACGGGGTTCTCTTCAGAACATCTGTCAAAAAATCAAACCAAATGATAAGTTCGCAGAGAACAAACAATAAATCTAGTGAACGAATTCAAAAATTCGCCTGAAATCAAAGTGATGCCATATAAAAAAATAAATCAGTGTGGAATTTTATAAAATTAATAGGAACATTTTCGGCGACGGGACATTTTCATGTAGTGACGTTACGAGCCCAAATAATGGATTTATTTATTTAAAAATAAAAAAGACTGTACATTTCTAAAAATTTTTACTAACATTTTCGTAATCTTAGTAAAAAACTCTATCCACACGATTTTTTCCAAGTCGTTATGAAGTCCATGCAAGTGGCCTATTCTCAAATCAATTTGGGAAAATTTCTGGAAATGTTGAAATTCTCTTGAACCTAAAACTAAACCACTCCCTCAGAATAATATTTAAGGGGAATTCAGTACTTGAGTACCTTAAACAAACTTATTACTGAAACAACAAACTTATTAAAATTTAGCATTCAAATCATCGACTGCGAATGAGGTCGTGCTTGGCGAGCCGACGAAGTGGACCGTATGTGAATTCTGCGCAAAATATGTACAGGAAATATGCTGGCCACTCAATCAAATTTTTGGTATCGAAAACACCACGTAAAGGAACTTATATGACTGGTTGTATTATTAAGCAAGGAATGAGTGCTCAAGATCCAGGGTTAGACGTTAAAATCACAATGAATTTATACATAATACCTTGGAAAGCCCAAAAAAGAAGTATTGTAAAAAAAGTGTACTTTATCAGGAGACATTTCTCCCTTCTCCCGGGTCAACTGTGAGTCTTTTTTAATTGATAAGCGAGCTGCACATTGCTATTACACTACTCTAGGGTTTCATGAATGCCCGTAGGTAGGTATAAAGTTTTTAATATATTTTTTTTTATATTTGTTATTTTTTTTGAATTTTATTTTTTTAAAAATATTTTTTTATATAGTACCTAGTGTTTTTACAAAGTTACTTGTTTCATTAAATATTTTATTTTTTACTTAGATCACCAACTGCCTAGGTACGTCGTAGTTAATAATATTTTAGCAACTAAATTAACTGAATCTGTGAAAAAAAGAGACGAGTCTTAGGGATATAGTTGAACTATATTTAATATTTAAAGAAAGAAAATCTGTAAATCCATAAGTAACTAAGGTAAATAAGGTAACATACCTGTCTTCGTTAACTTCGTATGCTACAGTTTCTTGGGGTACAACTTGGGGTTCAGCTGAAATCATAAACAATGTCATTTATAGTCTTGTAAATAATCAATAATTAGTACCTACTTATACTAAAATAAAATAATACATATTTCAAGTACGATCACATTATGCACTTAGGTAGGTACAGGTACTTACCCTTTGTCTCCTCTCCTAAAGAGCTGTATGATGCCTTTCCGCCACCCCCTTCTGCGCCTACTTTCTGCTTGTTTCCGAAGGAATCGTGCTTCTCATAGCCGTACGAGTCTCCCCCCTTCTTGTGATATGAGTCGAACTGTTGGTACCCCTTCTTCCCCTTGTCGGCCTTGTTGCGAGTGTAGCCCACGTCCCCCTTGTTCCCGGAATCGTAGGACCTGTGGTAGTTGGCGGGCGCACCGTCACTGTCTTTTGCCTGTCGAATGCAACGGTTTTTGTCTTAAAATAAAGGTAGATTTTCAAGGGACGGTGAAATGAAATGACTCATTGAAGAAGGTTGGAAATACCTAATGAGGAACATAAAAAATAAACATATTCCTATCATAAAAAATGCTCATTGGTCACACAATGAAAGGTTTGTTGTAACCTATATTTCGTTAACATGCGCCGAAGAAACAGGTACCCAACCTGGGAAGTTACATACATCGGTTCTATCAACATAATGCGTTTACGAGTAGAATGGTGAAGGTAAGAAGTACATGCATCTCATTTCTGTAATCGTGCAGTACGTAAGTATGCAGAAAGCGATGAGGGACGATATTACTGGGGTGTGTTTTTATGTATGATGTTTATGTTTTAATTGTAGGCATATTGGAAGCTTTAGATTCATTAGGGTTTTAGTCAACTATCTAAAACAGATTTGATGTAGAACAACAGTCGGGCAGGCACATTTATGCCCAGAAAATACTTAGCAGGTAAAAATACAAAAATTAGAAGGAGTTCTAATAATTTTACGAAATAATAGTATGTTGGTGACTGGACACGTGGAGGTTGAATGGAGGCGGCTAACACCCTCCAAATGTTCGGTTATAGCACTGGCATGTATGTACGAGTTAATGTGTTTGTGTTAATATAATTATGTAGACATCTGTTTGTACCTTTACCGCCCTGACTTCTCTGACTGATTCAACGATCGCGGTGTCCTCTTCTGCCTCCTCGAATCCCAACAAGGGAGCCGCATTGGCCAGGTAGACCAAGCTCCCGAGCGCCAACATCCAAAATGTTTGTTTCGGAAACATCTGGAATGTCGGAAAAAAACCAACAAATAAAAATAAAAATGATTAAATTTCATCATTCAAATTATATCACACGCGATTTTTCTCTCCTTTTTTTAAAAAAAAAGTTTTAATCGCGTAATTTCATTCTTTGAAAGATTTATAAGAAATTTGCCCTTCAGAAATGAAAATTACATTTTTCAATAAGTAAAATAAAACTATTTTTCAGTAGAAAACGCTCAGAATTTTTTTTTTGTTCAGTTTTACGTAGGTATTTAATAATATGTGTTTTTTTTGAGTAATAAGAGTTTTAAAAAATAATTAGGTTTTATTTGAGTTCCATTTCCCAACATTGGAGTGTCACCCTAGTTGTTTTGAACTAGCTTTGTTTCTTGGTGGGTATAGTAATTAAAGATTTATTTATGGTCTATATCGTTACAAATCATACTCAAATTACCCATCTGGTCACTAATTTGATATTTTTTATTTCTTACTTTATAATATTTTAGTGTTTTGAATGTAGTGTTTTGTATTTTAGTATTTTGTGTGTAAAATCATTTATATACAAAAAAAAATAACCTCACTAGGACTAAGAGCCTATATTGAGGTTAACATTTATAAATTTATATGATTTTACACACAAAATACTAAAATACAAAACACTACATTCAAAACACTAAATGCATCACTAAATGTGCCATGCACACTACATGCGTCTTCTTCGGCACGCTTTTACTGCGTTTTACACGAGTTGCAGTCATACTTAAAAATCATAAATAAACAGGTTAGGCATAGTGCGATTATAATTGGTAAATTAATATTAAATAGGCCAACACACTCTTAATAATGTTAATATCTTGTTTTTGTTGTGTTATCTACGTTCGATTGATATCTTAAAAAAATGAATTTTTCACGAAACTAGCCGCATTTGTGTAAAGAGAAACAAATCTGCAGATTGTCGCGTGACTTATCAAACGACCCATTTTCGGAGATTACCAAACCTGACCGAATCGGCTATAGACATCGCGATTATTTACGGTTTCACTTTGATTTTATACCGAAAATTTATAATTATGCTGTAATGCGTTTGATAATGCAATACCGATTGCATGCTGTAAAATTTATTTGGTGCACCACCAAATGGTCTACCTTTCAGTGTACGTATTTATTTAACTCCAAGTTAATAAGTTTTGGAAATAATTGACGCATTTTCTTTTACGAAATGATTTTGATATATTTTTAAATGTATTTTTTATTAGATGCAATAAATATTTTAATAAGTATTATCTGATAATGTGGGCATCACTGGGTGATTTACCCATGCCGACCCCCCCCATTTTTCTGTATCTATATATATATATATATATATATATATATATATATATATTTTTTTTTTTTTTTTTTTTTTACATTAACTCCTCCCAGGAGGCCCTGAGAAAAATAATTTCTGTGCTGTGTGGAGGGTCTTTTTGAGGAGAGGAAGGAATGAACGGTCTTGAAGAGGCCCATATGTTGTAGGAAGGAGTAAACACAGAGGCCGGAAAATCGTTCCACAGCCTAGCTGTTGAACACAAGAACGAGTCAAAGAAGCGACTCGTTTCCATGTGACAAATGTCAACCGTGTAATGTTGGGCACGTGTTTGGCGTGTTTCCCGACTATGCACCGGTGCCGAAGGGATCAATGACGCTATTTAATACCGGTAGAACAAGGATAGCATTCTCACCCGACGCCTGTGCTCTAAAGATTGCAATCCGTCTGTTAAGATTTGAGAATCTATCAAACGGACCGCCCGTTTCTACACAGAGTCGAGGGTATTTTTCAGGTATTTTGGAGCTCCAGACCAGAGACGGCTGCCAAATTCAAATGTGGGGCGCACTTGTGATTTGTACAGGGTTTGTACGCACAGTTTTTGGGAGGCAGTGGCGGAGTTTGAATCGCGTTTGGGTCCCACCCAGGAAACGAATGTTCAATTCCTCGGCTGGCTAAGACCTCCATCAAGACACAAGCAACATTTTCCACTTACTGTGGTGGTAGTAGACGATTCTTAAATATTTTCAGGTTATTCGTAACAAGGGAATTCTTGCCTTTCATAAAAAAATAAATATATATCTATGCATATTTGCATAAATAGATGCAAATGTACTAACCTACAATATACCTACCCAGAATTAAGATTTCTTACTCGGGTTTCAAGAGTTGCTTGTCACTATATTATTACCTCATTTTTTCAGATTCAATACTACCGTTGACCCTTTACCTTACTGAGGCTTGAATTACGAATTAATAACGTTTTTTAAATATCCACACCACATAGCAGTAGTTTTATAACTCAGATGTGAAAAACTAAATATATTTTCGTCTCCACTCAAAATCTATAATCGCCGGCTGCCATTAAAAAAATCACGTTCAAATACGTTTTAATGTACTCAAAAGACGTAAAAATAATACATTCTACGAATTTGCTAATTGTTAAGGACTTTAGATAATATGTTTCAAACGTAGTTTTTTTTGTTTATTTAGCTTGAGGTAAGTATTCTAACCTAGCAACTTGTTTTTTAAATTACTTTGGCCTATATTGCAAGGTCAAACTTAGCGTGGAATACAGTTTTTAAACAATAATTATAATTTATTGAATGAGCATTTGGCGAGACCCTGAAATTTCGAAAAGAAGATTTGACAGCCCAGCCCACTCTAATACTGTAGCTACCTAGATTATGTGTATGATTTATGATATCTTAAAACTGCTTGAATATTTATTTGTATAGATACCTACCTACCTTAATTATATGTTCAATGTACATCTAATATAGCTTAATGTACTAATTGATGACCAATCTAAACTGAACCATATTGATTTCATAAAATACACATACAAAATACGGTTATCCATAGAATTAATGAATTCAAATATGTGTAAGCATACTCATATTTTTTTCATATGTAAGAATTAAAAAGCTTCCCTACCTATTGCTGTAATGTATTTTGACAACGTGATAGCGATTGCATATTTTAAAAGTGCAAATGAATGAACTTTATTCATGTGTAATGGATGTATTAATTATATATAAACCAAACCAAAAAAGGATTAAATCGCATTTCCGCCGTATGATTTATAGATGTTTTAAAATTATAAATATAATTGAATTTTTATAGATATTGAATTATGGGTTATAGCATTTTGAATTTTCACACATTATTGAAGAATAATTATTTCACATTTTTTCCTACGATTACCTACTGTAATATTAGTTGTTAATATAATACAAAAAGATAACTATTCTACTTTATTACAAATTTTTAATAATACATAAATAGATCGCGAGTAAGATAAAAATTGATAAATTGCGTTATATAATAAATCTAAAAAAATAAAACACCATTATATAAACTTGTATCTATACCACAATCACGAATGTGTTTCGAATTGTAATTCGATATTAACGTAAATTTATTAAAAGTAATTGGAACTTTGAATTTAACGATAACTTTTCACTTTTCCGACGAACGATTGTAAAATCCAGGGAAGAATAATAATGTAGTCGTGTATCGCGAATGAACAATAAATCAGCCCTCGATAGGAAATTGAAATTACCTTTTTGTTCGAAAAATATCACTTTACGCAAAATATTATCTTAGACCGAATGCTTTTCCCGTTGCTATTAACACTGAGTAATGATCAGTTTCATCGCGGAGCGTCCATTTTTATTATTCTGTATTTCGCAGTCCTTTTACGGCTTCAATGAATTACGACATTTTCGGAGTTGTAAATTTGCCCCCTTCTACCGACAACTGGTGACCACTGGTATTTTAATTCGTAGTGTAACTAAGATTTTCTTACAATGCAATGGGCCTGTAAAAAATCTATCAGCGCTAGAGGAGGGTTTCGTAAACTTTGCGAAAACCAGAAACAGAACTATGAACATTGTGGTCGATTACCACGAACGAACCACTAGTGTTGTAAAGCAATTCCGTTGATTGAAAACGTAGCGGAGATGAGGCAAATTGAGGATACACTCTTTAACGCAAATTCTTTTGCAGATTGCGTTTATCGAAGTCACGAAAATAACCGAAGGATTAAAAATATTGTTATTGTTGTCAAACAGGGTTTTTGTTCCACAAACAGTTTCTCTGACATGTGACATAATGATTAGAGTCAGTCATAGGCGGATTTAAAGGGGGGGGGGGGGGGGTATTTTTGTGTACTGTGGAGATTCCATCACAGTACATACTTGGAAGCAGAAACTGTCTTTATTAAACATTTAATTTTTCTATTTTTTTGAGACTCATAAATCTTCCTACATATACTTGAACTTGTAACCGTCCGCCCCTTGTGCCCCCCCCCCAGAAAAAAATCCTGAATTGTTGATTTTTTTGCCCGTCCGCCCCTTGTGCCCCCCCCAGAAACAAATCCTGGATCCGCCCTTGGAGTCAGCTATGCACATGAAACTTGGATTGTAAATTATGTAATACTAGCTGGGTTACCTGGCTTCGCTTAGGACAACATTCGAGAGTGTTCCACATTGATGTTCCCGATTCCCTATTCCCGAACATTCTACAATTTTCCAGAACGTTCCGACATGTTTTGAAATGTTGAGTGATGCTCTCAAATACTCTGGCTGGCTACCCATACAAAAAAGGCAAATGTTTCAGAAAACTGTTTCAGAACATTCCAAAACATAAGGGAGTGTTCTGGAATGTTCCACAATGATCTGGGATGATCCGGGATGTTCCCAAACGTTTCAACCTATTCCCGAACATTCGACAGCATTTCAGAATGTTCCGGGATGTTCTGGAATGTGGTAGAATGCTCAAGAATACTCTTGAATGTTCTGGGATGTTCTAGATATTTCAAGTGGGTGAAATTCCCAGCCCTTATATCTTCACCCTTCAGGTAAAAACGGGAACCTTCTTCATGGATGGGGGAAAGAGGGCTACCACACAATATAACTCCCATGATCGTACCGGGACTCGTCTTTGAGTTTTAACGGCACACACATTGATAATGCATATTGAAGATTAAGATTATCCAACCTTCTAGAACTTCCCAGAACCTTCTAGACTCGCCGATACACTCCCCCACTCATTTCTGAAAGCTTCTGGAACTTTATCCTTCCATAACTTCCTAGAGCATTAAGGAACCTTTCAGAACATTCTAGAACCTTCTAGACTCTGCTAGCATTAAAACGCAAAAAAAAAGCACCACGTTGGGCCCAGTGCTAGCATTGGCGCTACTTGCGGCCAACGCTAAACCCAAAACCTGGAAAGGACATGCAATAAACAAGCCGGCGGCTAGCTCTGCACAGCCGGCGCGAGCAAGGTCCCTCTTAAACCCAGGGCGAGTGTCTGTGGTTCGCTTGTTAATTCCTACTCCCCTTCCTTTCCTCAAAATCTCCAGGTCTCCTTCCTCAATCAGAACACAGTTGTTATGCACGAAAAAGGGTTTTATTCAATTAAAGGTGAACAGGGTTCTACAAAAGGCCAGCATCGGCACTCCACACATGAGTATTTGGCTATCTCTAATTAATTCTATCATAACGGGGGAAGCTTCTCTCAACTCTCTCTACACGTGTTTAGTGAATTTAAATGTCAGTTCTTAGCACACAGAGGGGTAGCAAGGTTCATTGGTACTCACAAGCAGGAGATAGGCGGTCGGCAGACAGGATTCTGGGTAGGCGTAAGCCTCTTTAAGCACAATACACAATTAAAGTAAAACATCGTGAGCGTTTACGGAGAGCGCCTAGCGCGAATCACGGGGAACACAGTTATTCTGCCGAAGGCCGGCGAAGGAATGGGGACGGGGAGCCGCTCGGCGCTAGGCACGGGCGCCGCGCGGTGCGGGGAGAGGGGCGGAGGGCCTGTGCAAGGGGTCAATTCGCTATTAGCTCGCACGGGAAACAATTCCGTAACGTAACACTTCCCCCCTCGCCGCAAAAAAGGCGACGTGGTAATGGAGCAGTAGGGCTAAGAAATCCTCTTACCCTTCTAGCACTTGTGCCAAAAAAAAAACATCCAAGAGAAAGGGGGGAGAGAGAGAGAGAGAGAAAAAGAAAAAAGTTGCTAGCTACAAAATAGTAGAAACAAAAACAAAAGAGAAAAAAAACATGGTGAACAAAGAATTATACATGAATGTACATGAAAGAGCAGTGGCATACATAAATATAAACAAGGACCTGCTGGAGAAAGGTACAAGGGTTATGCAGTGATAGAAAAAAAATGACTCTAAATTGTATCATTGGTCTGTGAGCTAAGTTTGCGTAGCGTGGTTTGCGTAGGATGTTTGGGGTGTTTGAACGTTGCACTGAAGTTATAAGGTTACTTTGTCACAGTAACCTGGCCCGTTTGAGATTACACTCAAGGAACACTAGGGCCTTAAAGAAAACACGAAGAAGAGAACGCAGGATGAGGCTTCTTGGTGGTGGAGAGGGTTCTACCTGTCACAGAGGTCAAAAAGGTAGCTGCTTCCGGATCCTGTGGGTGGGCCAGTATGACATCATTGAGGTACTGGAGAGTGGAATTGTAATTGGTGGTTGGTCCTTTATAGAGGAGGTGGTTTGTGTGCATGACAGCCGTTGTTGTGATGGTGGTTGGTACACTGGTTTGTATACAGTGGGATTGTTGGATGAACAATTGTTGGTATTGTTATTTGCGCAAGGGCACAGGAGCATTGGCATGATGGCAACAGAGCAATTTGCAAGGTGCAGCTGGAACATTTGCAAGATGCAGCAGGAACATTTGTACAATGGCAACAGGAACATTTGCGAGATGCCGCAGGAACATTTGTATAATGGCAACAGGAACATTTGCGAGATGCCGCAGGAACATTTGTACAATGGCAACAGGAACATTTGCGAGATGCCGCAGGAACATTTGCACGATGGCAACAGGAACATTTGCAAGGTGCCGCAGGAACATTTGTACAATGGCAACAGGAACATTTGCAAGGTGCCGCAGGAACATTTGTACAATGGCAACAGGAACATGAACCAACTTAGAGCTGACGTGCTCGGGTTTGTTTGAGTGATGGTTTTGTGATGATACAATTCGCAACTACACGCACGACTCACACTAGGTTATGTTAGGTGTGGTCGGGTGCTTTTGGTACGTAGGGTTTGAAGGCATGGGACCTCCGTGACGGTAGTGAAGGCAGCATGAAGAGAGGCGCAGGTGTAGATAGGGTGAAGAGCTGCTGGTCTTCTTATTAATCCGGCGAAAAATTATTATTAGAACAAAATTCTTGAAGTTTACCTGCCTGGTAGACCAATGATGAAAAGGTTTGGAGAGAAACAAGGTGTGCATATTGAGAAAGATTGGATTAGTTTGACGTGTAGAGAGAGAGAGAGACGGAGAGAGAGTTGACTAAATGCAACTACAGATTTATACATATTACAAAGGTACGTATTCAAGGAAGGTTCTGTTTAACCCATTTAGTTTTTTTTAAACTAAATACATTTCCAAGAACACGTAGGTAAGGGTTTGTACGTATGACAAAATGCCCCCTTTCGAAAGAAGTTGGTCTTCCATGACCTATGCTCACGTCTATACGGTAGCATTTTTTCTACTTTCGAAGAACAAAAACATTGAGTACAAATAAGTTATAAAATTGGGAAAGGAGTAGGAAGTTGAAAGGATCCGTGTATGAAGGTTGTCCCATTTGACAAACGAAACGCCAAGTGCATAACGCATATATCCCCATTCACGGATAATTTCGAGGAAGGGAAAGGGTGACAATTGGGAACATTTGAACGAAGAAAACTGCTGAGGACTCGGCTATTTCCGAAATTCGACCTCTGAGTGGAAGGTGAAACAAGGTCTACAGCAGTTATCCTGGCACATTACAATACCATTTGGTAGTGTGGGACAAAAGGAATACACTGACATAAAAGAGTCTAATCCTCCACGTGTATTGGGTAGAAGATTAGAGGGTCGTTTTATTCTCCTACTTGTTTGCGAGAAATGACAGACCCTTGCTCAAATCTCACAAACCTGGGGGTTTTCTTGTTCGTCCCCCAGACAACGAGTTAGGTGTTTTTGTGTCCATCAACTTAACTCCTACGACACGATGCCCCATAATCATGAGTGAAGTGTATGATTAGTCCTTTTGAGATAGTGGATAGTTCCTGGGTTCTTGTGACAGGAAGTCCACGGGCATGTTAATGAGTACTCTGCTGCAAAAGCAATAATTTTCTGATAACAGAAAATAAAAGGCGTGTGATCTACGATTGGTAGGTCACACAAACATGGGGTAGATATTATTTCGTTCGCACGATTCATGGTGAGTATTGTAACGTCTTCACGTCTCATGTACAGGAATGAACGATTTACAACAAATTTTGCCCAGTATTGAAAGACAGTAGCCCAATTACGTTCGAAAATGTGGGTCCCCATTCAATACAGACGGCGGGTTAAGCGGTTCTCATGCCAAAGGACACACGACCAACTTAGTAACATTTAGTTTAGAGTATAAAGTAATTATAACGAGCTTCTCGTATCATGGCGGATGTTTTGAGGATCTCTCCTATGATGGTAGATATTGTCACGTTTTCACGTCTCACGTGACAGGAATGAACGATTTACAACAAATTTGCCCAGTATTGAAAGACAGTAGCCCAATTACGTTCGAAAATGTGGGTCCCCATTCAATACAGACGGCGGTTTTGCAATGATGTAATTAATACGGCACTGCTGTAGCTTAATAATTTCATATTAGCATACGTTACAAGACTTGCCAAAAGGCGATAAACACAAATTTTATTGAAGATCTGGCCAAGATTTTAAACTTCAAACAAGAATAATGGTACAATAAAGGACAAAAGAAACTGATGTCATGATAAAATATTGTACCTGATAATGAAGTTGTATATGTACAAAGAACAATGTTAATGAAGGGACGAAACGTATTGTCACTTTTATAACAAATATTTTTCTCAGAATCCGACAAAATACGATTCTGGAAAAAAATAGAGCAATTGGGTTGAGCCGGTTGAGCGCCATTCTAATTTTTGGAAAAAGAAGAAAAACCACAAGTAGCAACAAGGTTGCCCTTGAATTGTTTCGAATCCAGCGAATGTGACCTGATAGGTGTGTACATTTGGTGTATTCGAAACGATCCCCAATATACAACATTACTATGAATGTGTTAGGATGGGGTGAAGAGGAAAAAGAAAAAAGAAAAAACGGGAGGATTTCCTATTATACGGAAATCGTCGCGACATTCTTACAATATGGTGCTGTGACCATAGTAGTGAGCTGCGGCAATGGTCTGAAACCAATGATTATTATACAGACTTGCACTTATGATTTTATATTTACAACATTAGGGTAGGGACGTACTGGTACGGCAAAAACCCGACACAAAACAATTAAAAAAAAGGTTATATGACAAGATGAGGCGATGAGGTGAGAAAAAAAACGCGCGGATGCTGCAAGAATTGTGAAAAGGAAAGCGACGTCTTGGAGCAGGAGTTTTCCGGAACCGTTGATGGTAGGAGGAAAAGGAGGCCCTTTCCCGAAGTGATCAATTTCAGGAAGAGGATGCATACAAGTATGAAAACGGTGCCCCAAGAGGTGCTCTTGTGGTACAGCAGGCAAGGCACGCAGGATGTACAAGAACATATAAAATTATGCAAAAAGAAAAAGAATGTACAGGAGTTAGGCTACCGTTGACATTAATGTGCCTTCGGGTGTAAGGATTACCTTACGAATGCCCATATGGGTGATTATTTACATTTAATATTTACATGTAACTCACGTCACTTATGACAAGAGTTTTGCCAATTTGATAACGCCTGAGTACTTGATGTGATGGAATTTACTGATTCCGTCACAGTAAGGCATTTTGGATTTATTCCTAGGAGAAATCTTTCTATTTCTCAGGGCCTGTAGTAATTCTTCCTTTCTTGAAGTAAAGACGTGCGGGATTATACCCAGCGTAACTTGAGGAACTTCCATGGTGTATAAGATCGTATCAGAGTGACCTTATGTTGGAAAAAGTGAGAACTAGACTCGCAATTGGAAAGAAATTGGGCAGAGATTGACCACTGGGGACGTATTTTTACAAAAAGTTTTTGAAAAAAAACGCGTTTTTTATAAGTGTTTGGTTTATTTGAAAATTTGGGCAGGGGTTTGCCTCAAAAAACGTGATTTTCGGAAAAAATCCAGATGTTTTGGAAATTTCTTGAAAATTTTCAAAGTCCAAAAACGAGAAAAATTTGGGCAGCGGTTTCCCTTAAAAAACGTGATTTTGTGAAAAAATCCAGATGTTTTGGAAATTTGTTGAAAATTTTTCAAAGTCCAAAAACGAGAAAAATTTGGGCAGCGGTTTCCCTTAAAAAACGTGATTTTGTGAAAAAATCCAGATGTTTTGGAAATTTGTTGAAAATTTTTCAAAGTCCAAAAACGAGAAAAATTTGGGCAGCGGTTTCCCTTAAAAAACGTGATTTTGAGAAAAAATCCAGATGTTTTGGAAATTTCTTGAAAATTTTCAAAGTCCGAGAACGAGAAAAAATTGGGCAGCGGTTTCCCTTAAAAAACGTGATTTTGTGAAAAAATCCAGCTGTTTTGGAAATTTGTTGAAAATTTTCAAAGTCCGGATATGAAAATTTCACGGGCCGGGATTCACCTTAATGAAACACGTTTTTAGAATTTATTCCGATGTTTTTGAAAAATGTTTGCAAATTTGCAAAAGTCCGGAAATAAAAAAAACGGAACGAGGTTCGCCTTGAACGAACATGTTTTTAGAATATTTCCATTTCCTTTCCAAAGGGGGGTTCTTCAGAAAAGGAAAGAAATATTTTTTCTTTTATACAAGTTTTCGTGGAAGTATTTGTTTGAAAATTCAACAATGTCTTGGGGAATCGTTTCTTTATTTACGTGGCTAGACTGTAGCCTGATTTGAGCATCACCAATTATTGGTATTTATCCGCCGACTTCCTTTTGTCATAACAAGTTATATGCAGAAATGTGCATACGTAATGTAATGCCTGACTCGAGGAATCGACGTCAACGCGAACCGAACGTCTTTCAAATTATGTCGTCTGTTTCTTACGAAAGAAAAAAAAGCTAAATGATGAAACAGGCGGCAAAATTAGAAAAATGCTCAATTGTCAAAAGGTAGAAAGAATTTAATCCACTTGTTTCCCTTAAGCTGCAAAATATGCCGTTATATATACAGGCCAGTATTTTGCGAAATAGTCCCCTATTCGCAGAATATGTCGATATCAAATACAGACCAGCACACTGCGGAATAAGTTTATTAATAAAAACTGGTTAATTAACTTTCGGGAAACGAAGCGGGTAATTGGTTTATCATATACAGGATTTTAATTGTTGAATAACTTTGTTTTAAATATTTGTGTACATTTCCACTATTAATCTTGTATTTGAAACTAGCAAATTTAGTCGGTCGACACTTGTAAACACTATATTATTCACGACGGCAACTTTCTTGGTTGAGCACTTTACGTAGTAATACCGGTGATAATGTTTTGTCGAGTGACGACTCGAAAATGAAGGAATCGTGCCCGTGATAATTTAAATTGCAATTCGAAGTTACAATCGCGCCGGGGTTCTTGATGGAAATGCTAGACAAATTGGGAGTAACAAGACAAAACATTATACATTATAAAGTTTAAACAATTGCTGATTGAAGAACGAGACTGTGGGACCGTGAAGAGGGAGGAAAAAAAAAATGCCACTCGTCGGGCGACAGTGCTAGCATTAAATCGCAAAAAAAAAGCACCACGTTGGGCCCAGTGCTAGCATTGGCGCTACTTGCGGCCAACGCTAAACCCAAAACCTGGAAAGGACATGCAATAAACAAGCCGGCGGCTAGCTCTGCACAGCCGGCGCGAGCAAGGTCCCTCTTAAACCCAGGGCGAGTGTCTGTGGTTCGCTTGTTAATTCCTACTCCCCTTCCTTTCCTCAAAATCTCCAGGTCTCCTTCCTCAATCAGAACACAGTTGTTATGCACGAAAAAGGGTTTTATTCAATTAAAGGTGAACAGGGTTCTACAAAAGGCCAGCATCGGCACTCCACACATGAGTATTTGGCTATCTCTAATTAATTCTATCATAACGGGGGAAGCTTCTCTCAACTCTCTCTACACGTGTTTAGTGAATTTAAATGTCAGTTCTTAGCACACAGAGGGGTAGCAAGGTTCATTGGTACTCACAAGCAGGAGATAGGCGGTCGGCAGACAGGATTCTGGGTAGGCGTAAGCCTCTTTAAGCACAATACACAATTAAAGTAAAACATCGTGAGCGTTTACGGAGAGCGCCTAGCTCGAATCACGGGGAACACAGTTATTCTGCCGAAGGCCGGCGAAGGAATGGGGACGGGGAGCCACTCGGCGCTAGGCACGGGCGCCGCGCGGTGCGGGGAGAGGGGCGGAGGGCCTGTGCAAGGGGTCAATTCGCTATTAGCTCGCACGGGAAACAATTCCGTAACGTAACAACTCATTGACACACTCCATCACTCCTACCAGAACTTTCTTAAGCTGTATCTTCTAGAACTTTCCAGAAACTTCTATACTCACCGACACACTCCGCCACTCATTTCCGAAAGCCTCTAGAACTTTCTCCTTCCATAACTTTCTAGAGTTTTATCAAAATTTTCTAGTACTTTTCGGAACCTCCTAGACTCACCGACACACTCCGCCACTTATTTCTGAAAGCTTCTATAACTTTTTCATTCCATAACTTTCTATATTATTAGCGAACCATCCAGAACGTTCTCAAGACTTTTAGACTCACCGAAAGACTCCGCCACTCCTTTCAGAACTTTTTAGAGTTTTATCGAACCTTCTAGAACTTTCCGGAAACTCCTCGACTCACCGACGCACTCCGCCACTCATTCCGCCACTCAACTTTCCGGGAGACTGTTCTTGAAACTTCCAACCCTTATATCTTCAAAAGTACGCCCTTTAGGTAAAAACGGGAACCCTCTTCCTAGAGGGGGGATGGAGATCTATACTACACCATATGACTCCCTTGATTATTCCGGGATTCGTTTCTGAGATTTTGCGGGCCACACGTCTTTTTGGACTTTCTTTTATAATATAAATTGATGATTATGTGTATAAAGCGGATAAAGCCATTCAGAAACGGAGAATTTTAGTGCAATGCGCCATCTAGATTTCGTCCATTTTACCGTTTTTTTTTGCCTAGGTGACTACAAATAGGTAACTCCAAAGGATGACGTAGATACTAGTTGAGCAAGCAACTAGCTAACTAAAATCAGGAAGGTCTGTCAAAGTTGATGATGGTGTGCGGAGTGTATTTTTAATGCATAATGAGGATTATATTATGCCAAAGATATTGAAATAGGTATAAGAGATGTCCTATCTGCAGATTTTACTAGGTGGGACTGCGTTTCCGGGTGTCGCCGATATTGTTCACCAATTAACGAATAAACTAAATGAAGGAATTATTAAAGAATAAACTAAACGAACGTTCAACTAAATGAACGAATTCTTTCAGTATTCAAACTATATTTTTTACCAATACTAATGCACCTCTTAAAAACATCTTTGTATTATGCAGATGAAAACTGTGTGCCAATATTGACAGTACTTGATTTGTCTCCCGGCTGACGTTGATTCTTTGAAGCACCTCCCATTTAATTACTGGTATTTATTAATTTATGGTATTTAATAGATACATAGTTTACCTATGTCCCAATTCAATTCTTTTATATATTTAAAAATATATATTTTTGTATAAATTAATCACATATTTTCGTAATTTTGATTTTAATGTGTTTATATATTCTTCTGATTCCTCAGCTAATTTTATAAGAAACAGATATCTCATATATTCTTATACGTATTTGTTCTAAAAATATCAATTTATTCAAAATCAAGGGAATCTATTTAGCGTGTTGTAAGATTTAAGAGTTGTGATCAAGATTCGACTGTCAAAAATTTAATGATAAAAATGTAATCGTTGGTTGAAAGCTCAACATTGGCAGCATGCCTTTTATAAAATTTGACCAGTTCTTTTGTATTATGGCCGAGCATCAACTCCCTCGCCCAAAAGTCGCGGCGCCGAATCTTGTACTCTAGTCTCTAGTCCGAATGCAGCTTATTGCATTCTTGTCATAATTTTTTTGGTGAAATCGAAATGATAGAATCGAAAATATGGACGTTCTTTCGAAATAGTTTGGATCACCCGCTCGCAGTCCGCTCTATCATTATTACATTTTAAAAAGAAAAAACAATAATGCCGGGTTACCGAATGACCTAACGATATTTGAAAATCTCCTGCTAATTGCCGAGGAATTGAATTCACCACTTCTGGATGGGAACCAGAATCGACAAGAAAATCAGGTCATCTTCTTTTCATACATATGTAATATTTCAAAAAAGCTTTAAAACTACATAAATAATTTATGACATGTAAATAAAGTTGGGAGCCGCGTATCGCATATTGATTTCTGTGTTGCAGATTCTCACCGCGCTAACCACACCACAGATTGCAAAATCAATAGTCGATTGCATTTGTTGATCAAATGGTCGCGGTCGGTGTAAAAAAACAACAACCTAAAGGACGCCGACTAAATCGTTTTGTTACGTTTTTTCCACTGATTAAATAGTTATTTTAGTTGTTGTTTTTTCCCACGGTTCATAAAATTGCATCTCGCAATGTTGGATTCATTTGAACTACATAAATATGCAAGCATTATGCGAGATGTCCAGCGATATTGTTGCGTTAGCTTTTTACATCTCGATAATATTGAGTTTAATAATTCGATAATACCACGTAAAATAAACCTATTTTTATGCCTTCTGTCAACAACTTCATACATTAAAATGCTATTATGCATAGGACTTGGTACAGAAACGTATCAACTTGGTTGAAAATTTTTATTAAAGACCGAAACTGGACATCGAGAAAGTAAAAGAAGAAGGTAATAAGTAATGATTTGTAACTATCATGGTAGAATTCCACAAGGAAGCAACACTTAAAAAAAATTGGCTTTATGTCACCGTCTTTTGGTATTAATTTGAGCCACTAGAAAATCAGTGAGAAAGTTTCTGTTGAAGTTGCATGGAGAGAAAACTGAAGTAAAAGTAAAACGCGGGGATTTTCCCAACTTTTAATTGAAACAACTTCAACCACCGGATACTGTGTTTTATTCTATGGTTTTCTAGTAGATACATTCACCATTCATAATTGGCTGACAACTTAGCAGTGGCGGGACCAACTTGAAAAGAACACACATTTTCAAATGGTATCTTCATTTTGGAACGTATGATCTGTGCTAGTATTGGTTCTACCTTTCACCATTTTCTTATTACATTCACAAATGATTTAGTTGATAGTCCGGTATTGCTAGAATTGATAAACTTCCGGATTAATTAGGATAAGCTTCCGGATTTAGAAGTCAGGATTTATTTCAGTGCAGAAATTCTGGGACTAACTAGCATATGTATTCCTCTTTGCTAAGTATACTAATGGAGGGAAACAATTATACCAAGTCAGTGGACTTCTTCAATTTATGTTTAAACAAATATAAAATATTGTTACTAAGACAGTCCAGTTATGTACAATGAATGCTGTGTATTTCTTATTAGTCATATGTAATGTTTGTAAAAGCCCCGAAAAAAGGCGTTAATAAATAAATAAATAAATAAAAACAAATCTAAGAGAATGACCGAATTTGCGGGATTTTCCAAAATGGCTGCAATTCTGACTGTTTTCCACGTTCAAAAGCGAAGCGTTGATTTTCCGTCGAACATTCAAGTTCTTGGCGCTCGACAAATACCAGAAGAGCGAATCTGTATCTTTTGTGTGATAACGGATATGATCTCCTGTCAAATTTTTGTGATTTTCAATGGCTGTTATTTGCTTTTTCTATGTATAACGTATATTAAATGAAAAATAATCATACATACTTGCGGGAATTCGTGTTTAAAACGATCTAAACTAAAGTATATGACAGTAAATATGTAAAAATCACACAAATCCGACAGGAGATAACGTCCGTTATCTCATAATGATCCCACAAAAGATATAGAATCGCTCTTTAGAGCTGCGGCACCGCGGCATTCTGTGGTTTTAGGATTTGAAATTGGAAGGAAAAGGAATGCATATTTTAGGCAATTCAACTATAATTATCAAACCAAGTCAAAACGATACCAAACCGGCGCAACCAAAAGTGTTACTACAATAAAAAAAAATACCCAAGCATATAAATTCGTCTTCTTAGGTAAGCGGTTATTTTTATTTTTTTTTTTTTAATGGCTCTTCACCCCAAAAGAGTGTTCTGGCCAGTGTCAAGTGAATGTTTTTGTGAGTGTAAATTTGTGAGTGTAATTTTTGGTTAATATTAACTAATTTAGTTTTAAATACTCAGTTAAATTTGAAAGTTTGACACGACCTTTGCTTTACAATAGCTTTACATCATATTTGACCGCGTATTTTACCTTGTTTCTTCAAACAGCAGTAAGCTGCTAATAATCTGATCATTATGGCCAGAGAAAATTACCGACGAGCATTACCGACCAAAATGTAGTTTTTAACAAAAAAATTGTGAGTATGTTTATTAAAAAAATTGATAATTTGAAAAATGACCCACCTCTTTATTACCTATATTTTAAATTATTATTCATAGACGCCTAAAAATACTTTTAAGCTTTTCAATGATACTTAATATTAGGAATTATGCTAAAATCTTTAAATTATGTCATCTATGCGGTACAGTCACATATTTTTTATTATTCATTTTTCTGAACAAGTTGCGACATAGTCAAACCAATAAGGGGCCACCCATAAATTACGTCACACCTTAAGGGGGGGGGGGGGGAGGGGAGTAGAGAAGAGTGACAAGGGGTATGGGGGGGGGTCATCAGCTCTGTGACGTCACATATAAAAAAAATGGGGGGGAGGGGTGGGGGGTGGGGTCAAAAAAATCATGAAATTCGTGTGACATAATGGTTTATTCTTAAATTACCAAATAGCATTTTTACGATTTTTGTTGAGAACGTTCAGTTATTTACACACTAATGGTGTTCGTTGTGAGCTGTAAGACATTTACTTTGTCAATTTGTTTCATAAAAACACGTAGATACCTACATTATATTCGACTAGCAAATTGGAAACCTCCGGCGTAGAGGAATAGTTACGACAGTACAGAAACTTTTATGATAGCTTTTTATACGTCCTTGTCATCTGGTTATTCCCCAGGTGAATCAGTAATTTTGTCATTTTCGCTGTGTCTCAGTGTGACCAGATTTTCTGGGAAATTGTTTGATTATAGAAAAGCGAATTACCAGTTACCCCACTCAAATAGGTTTTCTGCTAATTGGGTTTATTTGCTATTGCAAACACAAACAAAAGTTGTTGCATTTTTATTTTAGCGGTTGAAATTGGTTTTGTGTGAAGCCATCTTACCCAACATATAATTCCATGATGTCATTTAAACCACTAACATGGAATTATATATAAAAAGGTAGAATTTTTCAGTTAATTTTCATGTGAAATGATTTCAATAATAATTATTCGCAGAAAATCGATGTACATAAATGAAAGTGTAGCAAATAGATCGTTTTGCTTCGTCGATCACTGTACATGAAGAAAAACCGCAGATCTTACTAAGATCTAGAAATGTTAATAATTTACATCTATTACTTGTGGTCGGTGTGGACACGTTTTGTAACAACACTTATAGAAACAACCATTTCTAATCAAATCATGTAAGAAAAAGATTAATTTGTCATGTCGATCAACATTCGTAGATCCTTTTTGCGCAATTATCGTCATTGAGATAATTGTAAACGTCTAAATATTTACAATTATTGTTAATTAGCCGAAACAAGCTGGGTGTAAGTGTCATTAGTCATTATTTATTGTGTGTCCGTAGATGACAAATGTAATGGTGTGTATGTTCCTGTACCTAAATATAACATATACACATGTACATAATAATTGGTTGACCGTAACAGTAACCATTCGTGGTCGCCTTTAGTTATTGCGAATCATAAATCAATAACATGTTTTTATTATTTATTTTAAACGCCCAGAGCTTTATATTAGGTCCTTACATATGAAATTGGCGTTTTGCCGTACTGGCAACTTTGATCTCAAATATCTTCTCTTTGGTTAGGAATTCCAAATTCAAATTTATACAGCTATTTACTCATGTATTGGTGTTTCGAAAATTAAAATTCATTTGTTTTTTCTTTAATTGTTTTTTTTCTTTGCGTCACTTAGTTTACAAAACGGAAAACTTGAAATATCGTGTTATTTACGAGTACGAGCTCCACCGTGGCACCAGGGCTGCAGAAACGGCTCGAAGGATTAATGATGTGTATGGCGACGGTGCCGCAAAAGAAAACACAGTTGTGTTATTTTATTTATTTTTTATTTTTTAAATCTGGCCAGACGATTACGGCAGACGTCTATTGTCAGCAACTGCAAACCATGATGGAAAAGCTAGCTGCTAAACAACCGAGGATGGTTAATCGCTCTAGGCCACTTCATGACAACGCTAGACCACACACTGCACAACAGACGGCTACCAAATTAGAGGAGCTTCAATTAGACATCCACCGTACTCTCCGGACCTTGCCTCAACAGATTACCATTTTTTTTTATCGAAATTTGGATAACTTCTTGCAAGGGAAAAAATTCAACTCCGATGGGGCAGTCCAAAGCGCCTTCTAAGATTTTATTGATTCCCGTCCGAATGTTTTTTTTTTGTAAAGGGATCGATGAACTACCTATGAGATGGCAAAAGTACATAGATAGCAATGGTACATACTTTGATTAAATAAATATTGTAAAAAATTGAGGTCTTCACTTAGGAGATTTCTTTTGGGCAGACTGGTTTTTTATAAATGAAGCACTTTTTTGTTTTAACTTTAAGTTCTTGAATTTTTATTGTTATGATTTGATATTTATAAACTTATAACTGATGACAATAACTTTCCCCACCCAACGGACAAGGGTTCAGTAGTATTTTAAATTCTTAGTGCAAGTTTTCGTAAAGAAGTAAGTTTATAAATATCAAATCATAACAATAAAAATTCAAGAACTTAAAGTTAAAACAAAAAAGTGCTTCATTTATAAAAAACCAGTCTGCCCAAAAGAAATCTCCTAAGTGAAGACCTCAATTTTTTACAAATATATTATATTAAAAAAAAATCGACTTTATGTTCCTCCCATACAAAACGCCAATTTCATATGTAAGGACCTAATATTAACTTAGCTTTATGTTATACTAGCTTTTGCCCGTTGCAGATGCAACTAACGGGTTAAAACACTATGCGATTTGACGTGTGAACGTGGATGAAGCGAGGAGGAGTGTGTGTTAAATTAAATATATGAAGAAAAAACGATGTCTGAATGCGGATGAAGCGAGGAGTGAGCGCCTACAAAGGGAACAGGTAGTCGACGAACGGTTTAGCAATGCATAATTTCATGATGCCAGAGCTCATTATTTTTTATAGAATGAATCGACTGGATGCGCACATCAAATCCCAAAAGTTTCATCGCAATCGGAAGAAAGGTTTAGCAATGCATAATTTCTTGATGCCAGAGCTCACTATTGTATACAAAAACCATTGCGGGCATGCATACATCAAATCCCCAAAGTTTTATCGCAATCGGATGAACGGTTTAGCAATGCGTAATTTCATTACGTCAGAGCTCACTATTGCATACAAAAACCATTGCGGGCATGCACACATCAAATCCCCAATGTTTCATCGCAATCGGATGAACGGTTTAGCAATGCATAATTTCATGACGCCAGAGCTCACTATTTTATATTAAAAAAAATAATCGAGGGAATGCGCACATCATAGTGGAAGGTACTCTCAGTATCGCCCTGGTGTAAGACCACCATTCAGAATTGAAACGTTACTTGAAATGGCTTCTGCCGTGTTTGGTAACCAGATCTGAATAGCCAGGTACTTCTCCACCTTCCTCTTTCCTATCTCCTTCCCCTCCCCACTGCCTTCAGCCTCACAACATACCCCAATTGGGGACGCCATAGTCCCACTGGCTCCAGACGGGAGCAGTTGGGACTCTTGTGCGGTATTCATGTAAAAAAAAATCAAATCCCCAAAGTCAGAGAAGCCAGATCCAGAGCTCACCATTTTATACAGAAAGAATCGAAGGGATGCGCACACAGTGTCCCCAAAGTTTCCTCGCAATCGGATGAACAGTTTAGCAATGCATAATTTCGTGATGTCAGAGCTCATTATTTTATATAGAAACCAATGAATTGTTCCCGGGGCGGCGGTACCAATCCCACATTGAATGATTATCATAAAAATGAAATATACAAAAAAGCGCTATATAAATTTATCATTTTTGATAAAAAATATATGGTACTAATGTTTAGAGGTACCTGCACGTACGTAAAAAAAATATTAAATTTATTTAGGCTGGGTTGTTCAAAACAATATTTAAAAATCTCCAATTTTTCAAGTTAATTTAAACGTTCTGTGAAAGTTCTGTTCAAATTCTATTCAAGTTCTGTAATTATTTTATACATTTACAAAAAAATACATAAGCAATATCATCAGATGATACAGAGTTGTTATGTGCAGGTTACCTGCACGTATGTAAAAAAACATATGAAATATATTTAGGCTGGGTTCTGTGAAAGTTCTGTTCAAATTCTATTGAAGTTCCGTAATTATTTCTGTTTTGAAATAATGAGTATAAATAAATAATAATAAATATAATAAGTTTTGATGTTTTGAATAAATAAAACTCGCCCATTGCGTGAAAATAAACTTGACTAATTTAAAAATAACGTTCCTACCAACAGTGGTTGTCAAGAAGCAACCTCCGTGTACCCACATATTTCAAAAAGTGACCATCTAGGGTGATTTTTTCATTTCATATCATGAATTTTCGATTTAAAATTTAAAGGAAAGAATATCCTCACATAAGCCGGTACCTACCTAGTACATACCGAGAAAAATAATATTTGTGTAGGTACCTACGTGTTTTCTCAATAAATACTTGGCGAATTTGCAATAATTCGATAGAACGGTAGGTACCTACCGTGTTATAAATGTAATATCAATGCTGCATTACCTACTTATTTGATTTTCAATGGAATTAAGTACCTACGTAAGTACCTGATTTGTTTTCTCAAAACCTCGGATAATATGAATGCTGCATTAACTACTGTTTATTTTCTACGTGTAAATCCTTCATATTTTAAACGCCAGTAGGTACCTACCTCGAGTTCATATTAACTGGCTGGAAAATTATGCATTGTCGATGATAGATCGATTTCGGCAAATGTCAGAAAAATTTCAATCTTTAATGCAATATAGTGTAATATTTTGAATGGAATGCGGTACATGTCGCAACTTTAAAAGTTTCTAAAACTTGTATTTTTACAATTTATTGAAAAACATCTCGGTCAAAATATTTTTTTACGCTGTAATCTGCGTTCCCGCAAAGAGCCTTTAAAATGTCCATTTTTCTACGTTATTTTGAATAAAGCCGTAAAATTAATAAATCCCTAGCAAATACAGTTTTGTATGGGAGGTGAACTTTTCTGACGCACTGAAATATTCGACATTTTTTAACGGGTGAACCTGTCGGCAGAAAATATAACTGAGGCCGAATTTCTTCGTCGGTGAGAGATCTAATTGTAGTTTTCGCCGTCGGGTGCGCTGTTAATCCTGCATCATCTTTTTTGTATGAAATCTGGTCCTCAATCGGGACACGACCCTGTCTGAATCCGTTTCGAGCGAAAGTGACCCTTAAGGTGGTTGAAACGTAAAGGGCAGAGTGGTCGTTTTTAGCGCGGCAAAAAAAGTGAGGCGTCTCCAAACTGTGTATTAATATATACTAGGTTTTGCCCGTTGCAGAAGCAACTAACGGGTTAAAAAATTGTGCGATTTGACGTGTGAACGTGGATGAAGCGAGGAGGAGTGTGTGTTAAATTAAATATCAATATCAATCGGATTATTATCAAATTTTCATTGCAATCGGTTAAAGGTTTAGCAATGCATAATTTCATGATGCCAGAGCTCACTTTTGTATACAGAAACCATCGCCGGCATGTGCACATCAAATCCCCAAAATTTCATCGCAATCGGATGAACGGTTTAGCAATGCATAATCTTATGATGCCAGAGCTTACTATTGTATACAAAAACCATCGCGGGCATACACACATCAAATCAAAGGGATGTGCACTTCTAATCCCAAAAGTTTCATCCCAATCGGATGAACGGTTTAGCAATGAGTAATTTTATGATTCAATTTTATGTAATTTTATGCTCACTATTTTATGCAGAAAGAATCGAAGGGATGCAGCAATCAAATCCCCAAAGTTTCATCGCAATCGAATGAATGGTTTAGCAAAGCTTAGCGGTTAAACATACTTATATATAAAGCCGCCTGCAGGGTCTAGCAGCAGAAACTTGCCATACAGAAGTATTCAGACTCCATCGCAGGTATGCACACATTAAATCCCCAAAGTTTCATCGCAATCAGACGAATGGTTTAGCAAAGCTTAGCGTTTAAACATACTTACATATAAAGCCGCCCGCAGGGCCTAGCAGCAGAAAACTGCCAAGCTGAAGTATAAAGACACCATTGCAGGCATGCACACATCAAATCCTTAAAGTTTCATCGCAATCGGATGAATGGTTTGGCAAATCTTAGCGTTTAAACATACTTAATTATAAAGCCGCCCGCAGGGCCTAGTAGCAGAAACCTGCCAAACAGAAGTATATTTACATCATTGGAGGCATGCACACATCAAATCCTTAAAGTTTCATCGCAAACGGATGAATGGTTTGGCAAAGCTTAGCGTTTAAACATACTTACATATAAAGCCGCCCGCAGGGCCTAGCAGCTGAAATCTGCCAAGCTGAAGTATAAAAACACCATTGCAGGCATGCACACATCAAATTCTTAAAGTTTCATTGCAATCGGATGAATGGTTTGGCAAAGTTTAGCGTTTAAACATACTCATATATAAAGCCGCCCACAGGGCCTAGCAGCAGAAACCTGCCAAACAGAAGTATATAAACACCATTGCAGGCATGCACACATCAAATCACTAAAGTTTCATCGCAATCGGATGAATGGTTTGGCAAAGCTTAGCGTTTAAACATACCCATACATAAAGCCGCCCGCAGGGCCTAGCAGATGAAATCTGCCAAGCTGAAGTATAAAGACACCATTGCAGGCATGGACACATCAAATCCTTAAAGTTTCATCGCAATCGGATGAATGGTTTGGCAAATCTTAGCGTTTAAACATACTTATTTATAAAGCCGCCCGCAGGGCCTAGCAGCAGAAACCTGCCAAGCTGATGTATAAAGACACCATTGCAGGTATGCACACATCAAATCCTTAAAGTTTCATCACAATCGGATGAATGGTTTGGCAAATCTTAGCGTTTAAACATAATTATATATAAAGCCGCCAGCAGGGCCTAGCAGCAGAAATCTGCCAAAGAGAAGTATATATACATCATTGGAGGCATGCACATATCAACTTTCCATAGTTTCATCGCAATCGGATGAATGGTTTGGCAAAGCTTAGCGTTTAAACATACTTACATATAAAGCCGCCCGCAGGGCCTAGCAGCTGAAATCTGCCAAGCTGAAGAATAAAGACACCATTGCAGGCATGCACACATCAAATCCTTAAAGTTTCATCGAAATCGGATGAATGGTTTGGCAAAGCTTAGCGTTTAAACATATTCATATATAAAGCCGCCCGCAGGGCCTAGCAGCAGAAATCTGCCAAGCTGAAGTATAACGACACCATTGCAGGCATGCACACATCAAATTCTTGAAGTTTCATCGCAATCGGATGAATGGTTTGGCAAATCTTAGCGTTTAAACATAATTATATATAAAGCCGCCCACAGGGCCTAGCAGCAGAAACCTGCCAAACAGAAGTATATTTACATCATTGGAGGCATGCACACATCAAATCCTTAAAGTTTCATCGCAAACGGATGAATGGTTTGGCAAAGCTTAGCGTTTAAACATACTTACATATAAAGCCGCCCGGAGGGCCTAGCAGCTGAAATCTGCCAAGCTGAAGTATAAAAACACCATTGCAGGCATGCACACATCAAATCCTTAAAGTTTCATCGCAATCGGATGAATGGTTTGGCAAAGCTTAGCGTTTAAACATAATTATATATAAAGCCGCCCACAGGGCCTAGCAGCAGAAACCTGCCAAGCTGATGTATAAAGACACCATTGCAGGCATGCACACATCAAATCCTTAAATTTTTTCATCACAATCGGATGAATGGTTTGGCAAATCTTAGCGTTTAAACATAATTATATATAAAGCCGCCCACAGGGCCTAGCAGCAGAAACCTGCCAAAGAGAAGTATATATACATCATTGGAGGCCTGCACACATCAACTTTCCATAGTTTCATCGCAATCGGATGAATGGTTTGGCAAAGCTTAGCGTTTAAACATACTTACATATAAAGCCGCCCGCAGGGCCTAGCAGCTGAAATCTGCCAAGCTGAAGAATAAAGACACCATTGCAGGCATGCACACAACAAATCCTTAAAGTTTCATCGAAATCGGATGAATGGTTTGGCAAAGCTTAGCGTTTAAACATATTCATATATAAAGCCGCCCGCAGGGCCTAGCAGCAGAAATCTGCCAAGCTGAAGTATAACGACACCATTGCAGGCATGCACACATCAAATTCTTGAAGTTTCATCGCAATCGGATGAATGGTTTGGCAAATCTTAGCGTTTAAACATAATTATATATAAAGCCGCCCACAGGGCCTAGCAGCAGAAACCTGCCAAACAGAAGTATATTTACATCATTGGAGGCATGCACACATCAAATCCTTAAAGTTTCATCGCAAACGGATGAATGGTTTGGCAAAGCTTAGCGTTTAAACATACTTAGATATAAAGCCGCCCGCAGGGCCTAGCAGCTGAAATCTGCCAAGCTGAAGTATAAAAACACCATTGCAGGCATGCACACATCAAATCCTTAAAGTTTCATCGCAATCGGATGAATGGTTTGGCAAAGCTTAGCGTTTTAACATAATTATATATAAAGCCGCATACAGGGCCTAGCAGCAGAAACCTGCCAAGCTGAAGTGTAAAAACACCATTGCAGGCATGCACACATCAAATTCTTGAAGTTTCATCGCAATCGGATGAATGGTTTGGCAAATCTTAGCGTTTAAACATACTTACATATAAAGCCGCCCGCAGGGCCTAGCAGCTGAAATCTGCCGAGCTGAAATATAAAGACACCATTGCAGGCATGCTCACATCAAATCCTAAAAGTTTCATCGCAATACGATGAACGGTTAGCCATGCATAATTTCATGATGCCAGAACGTAGTACAGAATTCCTATGTTTATATTTCACAAAAATTGCGCTATAATTTTTTTTTAATTATTTACGAAAAAAAAATCTTGAAACTGAATTTTAGCGCATTAAAAAAATAATATTATGACTCCTGAATTCAAGCAAAAGCCATCGTCAAATCAGTAATCCAACCAATATAACGTCATCAAGCTTAAATACAAAAAAAATCATTTTATAATGGCCGTCGCCATGCCCAAATACGCTCAGCCAATAAAAATGAAAAATAAAACATTTAATAATGGCCGTCGCCACGCCCAAATACGCTCAGCCAATAAAAATTAAAAATAAAACATTTAATAATGGCCGTCGCCACGCCCAAATACCGTCAGCCAATCAGGGGGCCTCTAGTAATACGGCACCCCTAATGTCGTTTTGATTGGTTGGAGTTCCCAGCCAATCACGTTCCAGCCAATCAGCGGGCTTCGGGTAAATTTCCTAAATCGCAGGTAGTTCAGGATTGAAGTTATTTTTAAAAACAATTTAAAAAAATTTAAATTAACTCTGCGTTTTAAAAAAAATATTTTTTAAACCCTTTTTTTTTGGAATTGACATTTTTTATGTATCAATCTTTTGAATTCATTGACACACATGCTCTTTTATTAATAAATGTATATTTTATTATGAGAAATGTTTGAAAAACTAAAAAATTATTCACATCTTCATTTCAGATATGAATCTGCTCTTCCCAAATCTTAATGCGACTGTCCGAATCGATTTTCTGTAACAAAAAAAAAAAAATCAAAAGTCAGAAATAATAAAGAAAAAAAAATTAATAATTTTTCGAGCGGTCTCTTTTTAATCACCCTCAAAACGACAATAAAGAATGAAACTGCCCGTGGAATTCTGCCTACACGATGCATAATTTTCTTACTCCAATTTCGAACGTTTTAATTTGAAATTTTTGATAGAAATTTGATTTTTTCTAACGAAAAGCTTTGCTTCTCGACTCTGCCGATAGGTGGCTCCGTTAAAAGTATACATTTTTTTTAAACATTAGTTTCAATACTCGACTTTTATGTTGTTTTTTTGCACACGTCAGTTTTCAAATGAATATTACAACGATGTTTTTGAGAAAAGTGATAATTATGACGGTCAATTGACCTTTGAAAAACTCTTGTTGACGGAATTTCACTAAATTTTGGCTTCCAAGCGTGATATTTTCGACAAAATCGCGTATGCCAGTCGGCCGGTGGGAAAACGAAAAATGAAAGATGACATTTAAAATCTGCGTACCTAGCGAAATCAGTTTTGTATGGGAGATTTTCGCTACATCTTTCTCAACTTTTGCAGGCATTTGAAAAGAGATAGATACAATGAATTCGCTTCGAAGAAGAGTGAACCGTGGGGCCTTTGAAATCGGATGAGCTTAGAGATCAATTTGGCTTGCCAAATTTTACCAAATTTTCGCAAGCCAAAGTGACCCGTGAGGTTTCACCCACCCGAGGGGCAAAGTGGTCGCTTTTCCCCTCAAATCGAAAGTGAGCTTTGACCCTTACCAAACGGCCGCGAGCCAAAGTGACCCTTGTCGTTTCACCCACCCGAGGGGCAGAGTGGTCGCTTTTCCCCTCAAATCAAAAGTGAGGTTTTTCCCGACCTACCCCAAAACTGTGCATTAATATATATATATTATATTGTATATCTTTTTTTGAGAAACAAGGATCGAGGACAAAATGCACAAGAGTTAACAAAATACAGGAATCTGAAAATATAAATAACTTACTCTGGGTAATCTGCGAATATCTAAATCAACAAAAGTAAAAACATGGCTGAGAGATCAAAGAGATAATAAAATTACAAACATCATGAAGACGATATGAAGACAATCCATAACCAAATACAAATATATTAAAAAACTACAGGCCACCTCAGAACAGGAAATCCTAGTGAGGGAGGAGGTCTGTGAAAAAAAAAGAACCTATACTTATACCATACATTATACATACATGTACAAACCTTACCTTTGAAACTAATAATAAATAAATAAATAAATGTTAATTTTGATTAAAAACATGTGTGAACTTGATGAAAATTTACTTTAATATATGTATATAATAAAACCCTTTGCTATCCTTCTTTAATAAGTAACTTTGTGTCTATATTATTAAAGTAACGTTCGGCGTACCTTAATGAGCATATTTAGCCCCGACTTGTTTATAAACAACATAATTAGTTTTTATTTATTTACTAGCTGACCCGGCGATCTTCGAATCGCCTCAGAATCAATAACTGTTGTGTTAACTTATTTCTCAATTAAATCAGGTTTTTTTATTAAGTTAAAAATTACACAATGAAGCAATTATCGATGCGCAACTGTCCGTATTTTATTTTTGTCAGTAACAGAGATGGCGTTGTGTTCGGATTTATAATTTTTGTGATTTTCTTACTTTTCTTTTTTTTGTGATTTTTTTACAATTTGGGAGGCGGGTATGGGTACCGCCGCCCCGGGAACCATTTACTGGATAACCAACACCTCTGCCATAGGTCACCCCAAGTGGTTCACTACGTTTGGTAACGTAGCAGGGGTGCCCGGGTTCATGTGTGAGGTTTGTTCAGGTATTGGCCGCAGATGCGTCTGCCCACCTGCTGTGTGGCGGGCCGGACGTTGAGGAGTGAGGTTGGTTGAGGGTGGCCTTTTGACCTTTCTAGCCGGACTCTCCCGACCCATTGCTTTGCACCTCAGTTGAAAGGGTGGATTAGTAGGTCCGTAACTCCTGGAAACAATTACCTCCAGATTCCAACCCACCCCTCATACTTTTTTCCTTCCCAGAACTTCCTATCCTTCTCCTCTTTAAAAAGACTCTCCACGTAGCTTCCTCTAAGATGATATAGACCCTGAGGGAAATTATTTTCCTCAGGGCCTCCTGTGTGGAGCTAATGTAAAAATAATAAAAAAAATAATGAGGGATATTTATTATAATTATTGTATTTTTCCTGTAGAGGGGTGCAGACATACGTTCACCGTTTGTCCCATTTTCGACTGTTGACATTCAGTGTGTAAGAAAGAGGGGCAGCATTATATCTTTAAGAACAAAAGCAAAACAATTAGCGCATTGAAATTTGTCGTTTTTGAATACTGGAATTCACTCACTACTCAATATTATACTTACCTTATCACAATATTCTGCAGCTCTTTCAAAAGATGAGAATTCGTTCCATACAAAATGCACGGGGAAAAGAATTCTCTTCATAACTTATTTTTTCGTGAATTTTTCCGATGTTTTAATTACTATTCTGCTATTCGTGGCGGAGACAAATCCAACAAATCAAAGATGATAAAAATCGGTCCATTCGTTCTCGAGTTATAAATTGTGTAACTTACCCGACTTTGTTTTATATATTAAGATTTATTTTTTTATTTAAAAAAAAAATAAATGAAGACAATATTAGCGAAACTCAATCGAAAATCTGGAAACAGAAAACTCGGAAAATAATAGTGGCACCTCTATTTTTTCTCACTCGCGCTTTTGGCTTTTTGCGGATGACAATAAGATCCTAAAAATAATAAAAAAATACTGTGACTGCCTTCTTTTCCAATCAGATATTGGCTCATTCAATGATCAGTGCAAATTGCTTGAAACTAAATGTCGTTAAGTGCAAAATCATGTCCTTCTGTAGAGCAAGAAACCCGATGGTTTTCGAATACAAATTAAATAATACTCGTATTTGCTTAACGACTGTTACATCTATTAAAAGACCTTGGTGTCTTTCTAGATACCTACCAAGCTTTCTTTTCGAGAAGACATATATTAAATTGTTCGTAAATCTCTCAAACTTCTTGGCTTCATCGCTAGAATTACGACTGACTTCAAAAATATAAATGTCCTTAGAACTCATTACTGCTCCTTGGTTCGCTCTCGTGTTGAATATGCTTTTGTTGTTTGGTCTCCTTTTTATGCTGGCCATATTCTTCATATTGAATCTGTTCAACATCGGATGATTAAAAAATTACTCGTATGATAAAATTAAACTAACTCTAAACCTTTCTCCTTTAGAAGACCGTCGACAGAAATAATGAGCTTCTTTCCCTCAATCAACACTTGACTAATTGTATGGATATTATTTACCTCTGTCCAGAATATGCAGATTGGTCAACTCAAGACCTTGATTTTTTTGGTATAAGTTTAAATGATTTTAGTCGGCCGCTAAACAATGGACCATATTTTATATAACTATGTATTTTGGTTTCTAGCTAAGACTTGACTTGACCTCACTTCTATTTTATTATGTTTATCTCTGATTTTGTCTATGCTTTCATTTATCATCTTTTAATCTTATATATTTTTTTTAATTCGTGTTATGTTTTTGTAAATTGGACGTTAGTCCGTTAATAAATAAATTATACCGACCGGAATTACTCACACCAATCAACATTTAACAACAAGAGTGATGTCATTGTCGGATAACAATAATTTATAAATAAAGATCAATAATTTATAAATAATAATCGCAAATTTCAAATTATCTATTGTCGAATAGGTAGGTACATCTATGTATTTCGTATAAATTTTAATAATTGTTAGCAACACTATTCAAATTGTATTAGGGAAATGATATATACGTAATGATATACGTAAAATATATTGTTTGGTTCTGAAACAGTTTTTTAAAAACTTAATCCATATTCCCCAAGTCCTTCATCAATCATGTATTCCTTTCTCTTCCTCCTTTCCTCAAAGTCTCTACCAGGAAAAGAAGAAGATGTTCCTACCTACATGTGAAAAATTAAACAATATTGCCACCCAAGTTTAAATTACCTACTTGGGCAGTTGGAAATTCGTAGTGACATTGGTCACAACTCGCTCGTCGAAATATCGCAAATAATCGCAAAATTTCATTTTTTATGAAATCAAAGTTTCGTTGCTTAAAATCTGGTGTTGTGCCGATACATTGGGAAGCTGCCAGTACCAGGATCGATCCCGGAGCATTGGAGAAAACCGTCAAAGGTAAGAGACTATTCCTTCATAGCCTATTTCCTATGATCGATATTTCAATGATCGATAACACAATCAATGGTCTTTTACTCATCAAAAAAAGGATTTACAGTTCACACATTCTCGTGTCGCGGCATCGGCTGTTACATATACAGGGTGTCCGGGGGTAAAGTGCATTAACTTCGGGAGGTGATTCTACTTGATGGTAGGAGTAAAAAAGATTAACAACTTTTTCTGAAATTCCAACATTTTTTTTCCCATATAAAAAGACATACCTACAAAAAATCCTTAGTGTGAGGTACGATCTTACTTGCTGAGAGCCTGCCGGGCGCCTGACTTGATTGTGATTGGCCCGTATCGTAACAGCGGAAAGTAATAAATCTGGCCGTACACGCCGGACTAATTTTATCTTTTTACCTCAAAACTACCCCTAAAAGTTGGAATTTCGAAAAAAGTTATTTATCTTTTTTTCTTGTACTATCATGTAGAATCACCTCCCGAAGTTAATGCACTTTACCCCCGGACACCCTGTATAATCGTTCATTACAATTTTTCGTTTAGGTACTTGAAGATTATAGTCCAGGCAACGAAGGAACTCCTTGTACGCCTCCGGATGGTTAGCTTTCAGTTGTATCATATCTTGCACGTAGAGATGGGCACATTTTGCATACTGGAAGTGCCCACTTGCATGGAAGAATCTGCTTTACGCACGCCAAGTAACCGTCCCAAACACCACGACCCTCAGAATCAATCAACTTCTTCATCAGCTTAACCATGTGGAAGTATCTACTGAACCCAAAAAAGCAGCGTTAGGCCCATTATCCTTGAGGGATTCCAGATGATCCTGAAATTTAGTCAAAGCTGACACCAAGGAAACTCTTCAACTTTGTCTCGAGTAAGTTCCTCCATGCTGGTCAGCACAGTCAAGATCTTTCTCTTCTCTTCCTTTTCATTTTTAACAATAAAAATTTAATTTTTAACAATGAAACTTTAATTTTTAACAACAAAAACTTATTTTAAATTTTATAATTTTCCCCCCTCCATATCTTCTTAAGCATTGATCCTAAAAAAAAAAGTTTATAAAACCTTTTTTGTAGAGAATTTTATACAGATAATTTAATTGCCAGACACTTTTTCGCTAGAGGTAGTAGTTTTCGAGTTATTAACGAAAAACTGAAAAAGGGACCTTTAGAGACCCCCACCCTTAGCTCCACCCCCACCTCCCGATATTTTTAGTATGTTGTTAAGGACGCCTTCCCCTACAACTGTGCCAAAATTGGCTTCTACACGAATTATTTCTGCTATTCGGTCTGTTTTGGTCTTCGTTGCCTGGACTATTAATGAAATGCAGGAGCAGGAGAATTTTCATTTCAAAAATTTAATAAAAAGGTTAGGCCAGGAATGTTTGCCTTTATTTGAAAACTCCTAGGCAAATATTCTTGGGTATAACCCAACAATGTTTGAAAATCTCTTGCTACCATCACAGTAAGCGGAATGTGTTGCTTGTGTTGTGATGGAGGGCTTAGCCAGCCCAGGAATCGAACACGCGACGCCCGGATGCGACCCAAACGCGATGCCAACACAGCCACTGACCGGTCGTATTTATATACAATATTTATATATAATATCCACACAATATTTAAATACATCTATTTGAAGATATGATTTGAGATTTGCATGAACAAAAGTATTATCGTGATTTATTTTTGGGGTCTAATGACGTGTTGCGCTACCTTCTATTTTAGAGAACTTTTCGGATAACATTACAGTGTCCAACATCAGGGTAAATGTGTAAAAAGGATTGTGGTGAAGTGTATGCTTATGTATGGTTGATTGAGACCGATTGCCTACCCCAAAAATAAATTTTACTTACATCTATTTGAATTACATATACATATGTTAAATTTTTTTTTAAAGTTTCTTTATTCTTTGAATTGTTCGTTACATGAATTGGGCACTATACCATACTAGGCACATGCCTGTGTTGTGGTAGTCGATTTTCGTATACAGTATATTAACAGATGCAATATAAAGAAATGTGCGAGAATATAAAAAAATAAAATAAAAATATATAAATACACATATTATATAAAATAATATTAAAGAAATTTAAAGAATACAGATGAATATAAAAGAATGTAAATGACTAAAGAGTATGGAAACAATAAATCACTAGAGTATAAAAGAGTATGGAAGAATATAGTAGAATATAAAAATAATATGAAAAGTATAGAACATAGAAAGCAATACATGAAAGAATATAAAAATGATATAATTATAAAATATATAAAGTCGAAGTAAGTACTTTATAGAGTATGTAAATAAGAAGTGATAACGATTATAATGAAGATCTGTGTGTACGTGGTTATATTGGTAGGTACATTATTTCAAACCAATTTTTGTACAAATAAATTTTGGAATAAATTTATGTTTTGAGTCCGGCGAATTACACTGGTCACTAGAGTAAATTATTATTGTTACAGTGGTTTTCCGGTGGCACTGGGCTCTGAGTACATAAACATGTAGATGTAGGCACTAGTACACAGTGGTGCCAAACAGTTTTAAAGAATTAGTTTTTAAAAGTATTTAAACTTTTGGCTATTTATATTATAGTGATTACAACCAAAAAAAATTATTAGCGGTATATAAACCGATATCAATTTTATTTACAAAAAATAACTAAAAACTTTAAAAAAAAATGCAATTTCACTTAACTAAAGCGCTGGTGTAATAAAAACAAAAGAATACCTAGAGTCGAAAGGGTTAAGCAATGATTTTCTTCTCCCACATTTTATAAAAAAAGTTGAAAACTTTTCACAATGAAAATAAAATAAAATGATGCTATCCTCCAGATAAATGAAGTAATAATGACGTATTATATTTTACAAATATCAATAATTTGCAGATGACGTTTTCACAAGGGCAAAACACATTTTCACAGAAAAAATAAGTATGTATGCACGAGAAGAGGACAATAAGTTAAATAATAATTAAGAAATATTTTTCCTTAACAAATGGAAAAAAAAATTTTAGGGTGCTAGTAGTTAGAAGTATTTTTTATGATTCGATATATCATTTTATCGAGTCAAATGCAGTTTAGCTGCTAGCGTATTGCAAAAGCGGTTAAGGTTAAAAGTTGACCTTCATAAAAGGATTAAATATCTATCCCTGTTCTAGAAGAAAATATCAGAAAACGATAATGTAATGCTAAGGCAAAATTAAATTTGAATTACCGATAATGACAGGGGCCTTTGTTTCCCACCAAGCTTGTATTTAAATAAATCAAAGTTCGGCAATGACATAATTCTCTTCAAATAAATTTTCTAAAGAAATTCTTTAAAAAACTGTCGACCCTTTACGGATATCCATATTTGGACACCAGTTGCAAAGTGAGTAAGTGTACTACATTTTTTGATGTTGTTATTTAGTTCGTTGTATATTTTAGGTGCGATGTATGAGTATTGCCTTTGTGAAAAAGTTGTTTTTGTTGTAGTGATTGTGCATTTTGCATGAGTTGAGTAACGAGCAGTGGCGGCTCGTGACTTTTTGTGAGCTATGGTGCTAATATTTAAAAAAAATGGCATCATGGATGTTGTCGTATGCGAAAAATATTTTTTGTTTTTTTCAAAAATCGGTGTTTTGTATGAAGATTTTTCAGGAAATCGGTGCGGCACACCGCCAAACTGAAACTTTCTGAAATTTATCATACAAAAAACTGATTTTCAAAAAAAAAAAAATTTTTTTTTCGGCTACAACAACTTCATAATGCCATTTTTTTTTAATTTCAGCACTCTAGCACACCCAAAAGTCACGAGCCGCCACTGGTAACGAGTATGTATATCTTTTTGTGTGGATTTTATCAAACCATTTTTCCAGATATGGATGAGAACTATCTTAATGTACAATTGGCGAATGTCTAAGACAGCTAGTTTTTTGAAAAGTGGCTCTGATGGATGATACCCCTGATTTAATAGAACTAATACGATTTCATTGCCCTGGTCGCGCTAACAATAGACTGACTCTACCGTTCTACTATAATAACACACATACATTATCACACTATTACTCACCAATCAGTCGACTACATATTTTGGGAAATGAATATGCTAACATCGGCGACATTTATTTCTTAAAATTAGCGCAATATAAATATGCACTCAAAAATTATTTTTCCATAATGTAACTTTATATACGCAATATGGACATGTTAAAATGAAATGATGATATTTCTCATTGTTCTTTTTTGTTATTTTTTGTTGTGATACCTACACAAAATAATTGTATGTTATTTTTAGGTTTCAGTTTTTAAGTTTTTATTTTTATTTTTTTTTTATTTTTTCCATAATGTAACTTTATACACGCAATATGGACATGTTGAAATGAAATGATGATATTTCTCACTTTTATTTCTTGTTATTTTTTGTTGTGATACACAAAATAATTGTATGTTTTTTTTTAAAGTTTAAAACTACTATTATGTAATGATATTACTTTTCTTACTTTTGTACTCTATTATATGTTTATTTATAAAAGGCAGTATAGCCGTTTATGTATTTAAAATAAAAATTGAAATAAATAAAATAAGGGGAACATTTGAAGATGATCCTTAACAACGACCTCCGTAGTCCAGTGGCTAAGACTCTTGACTCATATTCCGGAGGTCGCGGGTTCGAACCCGGCATGCGCAAATAAATTTTATTTGATTAATTTGTGTTATTTCACAACTAATTCATTTAAAATAATATATAGTATATTTGCGGCATGTTCCAGAGTGGAAGATACTATTAGTATCGCCCTGGTGTAAGACCACCATTCAGAATTGAAACGTTGCTTGAAAATGGCTTTAGCCGTGTTTAGTGACCAGATCTGAATAGCCAGGTACTTCCCAACCTTCCTCTTCCCCACCTCCTTCCCCTTCCCACTACCTTCAGCCTCACAACATTCCCCAATTGGGGATACCATAGTCTCACTGGCTCCAGACGGGAGCAGTTGAGATTCTTGTGCGGTATTCACTGTAAAAAAAAAAAAAAAAAAACAAAAGTTTTTGAACGGTCACTAGAGGGTAGAGAATGGATGCTGCACAACCTCCCCATCCTATAATGCCGTATGTTGCTATAGATTGAAACAGAGCAAAATAAACACTTCTGAGTGTTTTTATGTCAAGGATTGATCGAATAGAATAAAAATATAGCATAACTTATGGAGTCTCTTTGGTATGGAGTTGATTTGGGCCTCCCAGCGTAAATGGTTATCTATAATGACCCCTAGGTATTTTATTTCATTAGAAGGTTTGAGAATTGGGCATTAACAGCTGTTTGAAAGAGATAGTGAGGGATTGTCTAGATTTTGTGGGCAAGTGTGAATGATTAGTTTAGGAAGGTTTTTTGGGAGAGTGAATTTTCGGATTGAGAAATGCATATATTGTGTTTTTTTGAATATTTAGGGTGAGGAGGTTAGAGTATAGCAATTTTTTAATTTTTCTCAGCCCAGAATTTGCTTTCTCGATTGTTATTTTCGATATTTTACTTGTAAATATGATAACAGTGTCATCAGCGAAAGATATTATACTACCTTCAATTTCCAAATTCGGTAAGGCGTTCATATAAATGAGAAATAAGAGCGGGCCTAGAACACTCCCTTGGGGCACGCCATAGGAAATAGGTAAGCATTTACTCCTATATTCTTGATTAGAGTGGATGACGGTTGTTTGTGATCTCTGTGTGAGGTAGTTTTTAAACCATTTCAGAGCAGTACCTTCTAACCCAATCTGTTGGAGTTTTTTTAAAAGAATGTGGTGGGAAATAATCGAAGGCTTTAGACAGATCTAGAAAGACAGCAAGAGGTTTATTGCCTTTATCGAGGTTATCTGATATCAGTCTGGTAAAGGTTGCAATTGCATCAGCAGTACTGCAATCTTTACGAAAACCGTATTGGTTTTTTGAAAGAATTTTATTGTCCTCGAGGAATTTGAGGAGTCTTAGTTTTACTACTTTTTCAAAATTTTTGGATATAGTGCTCAATAACGATATAGGCCTGTAACTATTTAGGGAAAATCTGTCACCTGATTTGAAAATAGGGATGATAGAGGCATGATTAAGGGATTTTGGGAATATTCCGGATTGGAGGCTTAAGTTTATACTATGTTTGAGAGGGCTGGCAATAAGGGTTTTTAAATGTTTAGCGAGTTTAGAAGAGATTTCATCTACTCCTGTTGAATGGCTATTTTTTAATGATGTGATGATTTCTATAATTTCCAGTTCTGTGGTAGGAGTGAAAACAAATGGAGTATAACTCAGATGAGACAGGAATATTTTGTTTGCTAGGTCATGTTCCGAAACATTATTTCTAGTTAAGATATTATTAGAAAGGCTAGATCCGACTGAGGTGAAAAATTTATTGAAATGGTCTGCGATTTTTACGGAGTCATTACGTGTATTTGTTAGTGATCGGCCTTCAATGTTAATCTTATTTATGGGTGTAGTCGTTTGTCTAGTATAGGATATGTCCTTGATAATATTCCATATTTTTTTCTTGTTGTTTTCGGCGTTTATGATTTGTTTTTTATAGTAATCTTCTCTGGCCTTTGAAGTAATTTTCTTGCAAACATTTCTGTATTTCTTGTAAAATATGTGGGATTCATGATCGTTGGGATTTCTTCTACAGAGTGAGTGGAGTTTATCACGCTTACGTATAGAATGAAGAATACCAACAGTTATCCAAGGTTTGAGTTTCGTGTCATAATGTTTTGTTTTGTCTGTTGTGTTGGATGTAGCGTTGGTTAGGTGGTTCTGAAGTGTTTGGACAAAAGATTCACAGGCTTAATTAGGAACATTTTGTTCGTAAAGATTCGACCAATTTTCTTGTGAAACCAGCTCAAAAAGTGTGGTATATGATATTTTATTTTGTGGAATTTCGTGCGGTTGTGGTTTATGTACTTTGTGAGAAAGAGAAGTTATGGTAGCGTAGTGGTCTGTGACGGTACATTGATATACAAGAGATATAGTTTTTAATTTACATTTTAAAAATACGTGATCAATACAACTTACAGATGAGCCAGATACTCTGGTGGGTGCTGTGATGGCTGGGACAAAACCTTGAAAAGTTAGCAGGTTTATGTAATCATTGGCTTGAGGATGCATGGAATTAATTATATTTATATTAAGGTCACCAATAATAAGGAGATTATCACAATCAGTTACACAAGATAAAAATTGGTTTAGTGAATTTAGAAAAGGGGTTATGTTAGATGTGGCTGGTGATCAATAAATTGAAAATATGGTTACGTGTTTATCTATAACAATTTTGAGACAGTTGGATTGGTTGATTATGATTTCGTTTACTGTGTGAGGTATGTGATTTTTTATATATATAATAACATCATCATTTTGGGTTATGTTATTCTGTGTGTTGTAGTGGGTGTAGTTTATTATGTTTTTGGGAAGGTAATTTTCATTGATCCAGCATTCACTCAAAATGATTATGTCAAAGTTGGAGTTCAGGTCTGTGAGAACTATCAATAATTCGTTAAAATTACGGTTTATGCTTCTAATATTCATTGAGAAGATTTTTAGGGCTGATTGAGATAATGTTTGTTGAACTTCTAGAGTACTGTTTGTTTCTTTACATTGAATTGGCGTCAAATTATCCAATTGATGAGCTATTTCTTCCATTTACAATGTTTGTAACCTAACAGAATCAGTTGCATTAAATATATAAATGGTTTAGACACATCGCATAAAAATAGTATTTTTGTGCTAGAAACGTATAATAATATTTTACTGCTGTTTATAAAAGAAAAATATAAAAGTATATGAAGGTAAGTTTTGTAGTTAAAGGAGCTTTGTTTAAAGTTAGTGAGTGAGGGAGACAAAAGTTGTTTATTTTTATCATTAACAATAATGACAGGAGTTCCAATTTCTTTTCGGATATATACTTGACCACCTCTGGTCCAAACAAATTTGAAAAGGTTTTCGCGTTTAGCCTTGCGAGCAAGAAACCATAGGTGCTTCGCCTGAAATGTCAGGTGTTCGGAAATGTATATAGGGGAGCTTGGTCCTGCCAATCCGATGAGGGTGGTGTTTAGTGTGCCTTCTCGATTTTCAGCTTGCTTGTTGAACCTTTTTACTTCTTCCAGGAAATCATCTCGGTAGATAGTGGATTTGAATTTTATTTAGATGGGCCTGCATTTATCTTTGGAGACTTTTAGTGTGGTGCGGTACGCTGAATCAATATTGGTAGCATTGTTTGAGCTAGAATTAAAATTTAAGAGGCTTAGAATTTTTTTTCAGTTCTTTCTACATTATGAATCCATGAATTTTGTGAAAGGGCGACCATATCACGAATTATATTCTATTAGGCTTCTAACTTTGCAACTATTTAAAGTTTTGAATTATTCTTAAAATAAATCCTAACGATTTGATACCCCTATTTAATTTGGGAGGCGGGTATGGGTACCGCCGCCCCGGGAACCATTTATTGGATAGCCAACACCTCTGCCATAGATCACCCCAAGTGGTTTGCTACAATTGGTGACTTGGCAAGGTGCCCGGGTTGATGGGGTGAGATTTTTCCAGGTCTTTGCGGCGGATGCGTCTACCCACCAGCTGCATGGTAGGCCGGATCGGGAGAGAATGGTTGAGGGAGTCCCTTTGACTTCTCCACACCGCCTTGCACCGCAGAGGGAGGGATGAATTCACCTATCCGTCACTCCTGGACACACTGACCCCAGATTCATACCCACCCCTTATACCCTTTTCCTTCCCAGAACTCCATCATCTTCCTTTCCTAAAAAGACACTCCACACAGCATCCCTAAAGATGACATTTTTAATCTAGTCTCCTTCAATGGAAGCAATCTTCCGAACAGACCCTGCATTGGTATGCTTGGTGTAATTCTAAGTGATCAGCTCAGATATGGGGGCTCACAACACAACAGCAAAACTGTTCAAATCACAAGTGCGCCCCACGGGTGAATTTGGCAGCTCTGGAGCTCCAAAATACCTAAAAAATACCCTCGACTCTGTGCAGAAACGGACGGTCCGTTTGATAGATTCTCCCATCATTCTTTAGAGCACAGGCATCGGGTGGGATTGCTATCCTTGTTCTACCGGTATTACAATGGAAGATGCTCCGAGGAACTAGCGTTATTGATCCCTTCGGCACCGGTGCGTAGTCGGGAAACACGCCAAACGCGTGCTCAACATATGTACACGGTTGACATTTGTCACAGCTCGGCTGCGGAACGATTTGCCGGCCTTTGTGTTTCCTCCTTCCTAAAAAATGGGTCTCTTCAAGACCAATTTTCATTCTTCCCTCTCCTAAAAAAGAACCACCTCACAGTATCTCAGATGACATAGGTCCTAAAGTTGATTCACTTTCATGTACCTACCATTAGATCAAGGTTCCCTAGTATATGTATTATTGTGACAATTATACGTCTGTCGCAGGATATAATTCTGTTATAAATAGAATACTCACCATTGGTAATTTTTATGCCAATGTTGCTGATATTTTTAATATTTCCTTATTAAAATACAAGGCTCTACTTATCAAACATTTCAGCCATACGTATTTTAACGAGGTTACTACATAACAAGTTTTTTTTATTCATTGTATCCTTTTAAAGTTTTCATTAGTTAGAAATTTTTTTTCTTTTCATCTTGTTATGAGAAATTTAAAAAAATTCTTTCTTCACTGTACTATGACTGTTTAAAAATATTAAATAAACACATGTTTGTAAATAAAACTTTGTGCCGTAAATTTTAAATAAATAAATAAATAAATAATAAATAAATAAATAAAAAATATGGTAGCTTTCAGTGAGCTTTTGGAAACACGCTGGGTGTTATATATATGGAATGTTATAAAATAATTCGTTAAGTCACGAGGGCGGAAGGTTTTTCAATAAAATATTTTTCATTTAATCAGCTAAGGGGTCGTCCATTAATCACGTGATGTTTTTTAGCAACTTTTTAACCCCCCCCTCCCCGTGGTGATATGTGGTGAGATTTTAGACTAACCCCCCCCCCCCACCCCCCGCCCCCAAAATCACGTGTATTTTTTTAGTACAAAGTATTGTCAAATTTTCAGAATATTATCAAGAAAAATAAATACACGTGATATCTCATTACAGCCCCCCCCCCCGGTGATATTTCGTGATTTTTTCCGTACCCCCCGCCCCCTTTCGAGCCTCACGTGATTAATGGACGACCCCTAACCCAAAAAACTTGGATATATTGTATGAATTTTGTTTTAGAATTATATTTTATGCATAATAGTAAGGTAATCGGTTGTTTTAAACTGATTGCTTGAGTTATTCAAATATCTTCATAAGTTCATAATGTAATAATTTGAGAATTCTCGTTTTGGTCATGAAGTACTATTTGAATCTGGACCAGAAAATCCGGAAAATCCAAATTCTAAGCGGTCCGGTTGTTGCATGTTTGAGCAGCCTGCAAGAAGGAAAAGCCACTGATTCACTTGCCTTTAAATTGTCTGATAATATGCTCTTGTTTCCGTCACTTAAATTATTATTTCATCTTTCTCCTGTCAAACGAATAGTATATATTATATACCTGTATATTTATTATTTTCATCTTAGTCCTTTTAAAATAAACATATTTTTATTTCAAATTAAATCTCAACATTATCACCCTACATGTTTATATTATAATGTGCTAGCGCCTTGAGCTTAGTAGGTACCTACCCATAATCTGTAAGAAATGTGCAACAATATTGTCCTTTCAATACCTAAGTATTTTCCATTTGTGTTATTTTGTTACTTTGTAGAATTGTTAACCTCAACATAGGCTTGACGGCCGGCGTAGTCCAGCGGTAAGGCGAAGGTCGCGGGATCGAATCTCGGTGTGGCAAATAAATTTTATGTGATTAATTTGTGTTATTTCACAATTTATTCATTAAAAATAATGTATAGTATATTTGTGGCACGTTTCAGAGTGGAAGATACTCTCAGTATCGCCCTGGTGTAAGACCACCATCCAGAATTGAAACGTTACTTGAAATGGCATTAGCCGTGTTTGGTGACCAGATCTGAATAGCTAGGTATGTCCCCACTTTCCTCTTCCCTATCTCCTTCCCCTCCCCACTACCTTCAGCTTTAATTAGGGAGGCGGGAATGGGTACCGCCGCCCCGGGAACCTTTATTGGATATCCAACACCTCTGTCATAGGTCACCCCAAGTGGTTCGCTACGTTTGGTGATTAAGCAGGGGTGCCCGGGTTCACGGGGTGAGGTTTGTCTAGGTCTTGGAGGCGGATGACCAGGACATACTGAACCCAAGATTCCTACCCACCCCTTAAACCCTTTTTTTTCTAGAACTCTCCTCTCCTTCCTTTCCTTAAAAATACCCCCACACAGCGCCATAGTTGAGCATAAAGATGACATAGGCCCTGAGGGAAATTATGTTCCTCAGGGCCTCCTGTGTGGAGCTCATGTAAAAAAAAAGCCTCACAACATACCCCAATTGGGGATGCCATGGCTTCAGACGGGAGCAGTTGGGACTCTTGTGCGGTATTCATATTATAAAAAGGCTTGAAGTAGTGAAGATAAAAATTGAATTGTAAACATTATACCTACCATGTACTGAAACAAATAAATATATGTATTATGTTCCAAGCTATGCTAAGCTTGAAATGCCCATCAACCCGAGTTTAAAATCATCTGACATACGATGATGATAAACATAAAAAAAAAATATTTTTTTTAAAGAGAGAAATTACAAAATACTATGAATGTAAGGAATTCAGCTAGTGTACGCTGTTTTAACGAAAGTGATAACAAATTTTATATTTTTGATTTATTTACTAAGGCGATTATAAATCACAATATTCATGAAAGTTCTATCAACATTTAAAATAAATTTAGTACATAATTTGACATTTAAAAACCACGTACGCTCTATTTTTATTTTTTATAAGGATGTTCAAACGTCAATAAAGAACACTTTCTTGATTTATAAAAAAAGTTTCTTTTTACAAGAAATTAAAAATGATGTGATTTAAAAGAAAATACGTTACCTTTTTTAAACATACTGTATATCTTTGAAATCCTTTCTCAATAGAATCAATTCTCACGTTTTTTACAAAATCATTGAAAATTCGGTAATATCAAAGGCCAAATTTAATTTTCCGCAGCTTATTGGCTCAAGTTTACCTTCAAAAGGTAAAACTTAAAAAAGATACAAACCTACATAATTGTGTTATTATGTTTTTATTGTGTTTAATGGACGGCAACTTTCTCACTTAGGAACCTTGAAAGTGGAAAATTGATCGGAACTAGAAGGCATGCCCACTGCACAGCTTTCTACATTATTAGTTTTAAAATGTATTTTTTGGCGTGAAACGAGTGTGTTTAATTTTTCAAGTTTGCACCTGAACCTACTTCGACCTTTTCACGAATTTGGAAATGAGTAGGTATTAGAAATCTATATCTACGAGGGCTGTCCGTAAATTAAGGTCTCCAAGGTGATGCGGTTGCGAGGAACAATTTTACGCGAGATCCGGCAACACTGGCGTGTAGCCTGGTTACCCTATGCAAAGTCCCCACCACGCTGCACTCTCTGCGACATCTAGCCTCGGCGTGGCAGTCGTTTGCGATGGGGCTTCCGCTTGCCGCACCCGCCAGGTGTGAATTTTTTTATTATTATTTTTTTTTATTAGTTTTTGTATACATACACATGTAACATAATCATGAATTACACATGCAACATTGATTAAAAAACTGTAAAAACACATATATGTATACAATATATAACCTTTACGAGAGTAAAATTACTCGTGTGTAAAGGCAGAACATAAGAGAAGTTTATAAAAAATAAAAATTAAAAATTATAACACAAATATATACGTGCATAGATAAAAAAATAATAATATTTATATATATAAAATAAAAAATAAATTAACAAAAAGAAACTTTCAATTAAGTATTTTTAATCAATTGCCAATGCGACTCTATGTAGGTAGCCAAACTATTTAAGATATGCCAATTGATTAAACCACATCACTCCATTGTATGTGTAGAAGTGTTGTGCAAAACTGGTATGCATTAATGGCGTACTTACACTCAATAATTAGTTTTTTTTGCGCAAAGAACAAAACACCGGTAGAAACCAGTGGCGGCTCGAGCACAATTTCGATGGTGGGGATCGATATTTTTTTGTGTATTATCATATAAGTGTATATATACAGGGTGTTAAGGGACGTACTTGACTTACTTTAACCAGTGATTCCTGACATTATTTGGAGTAAAAAATGTAAATGAAATTTTGGTCTTCGGAGACTTTTTTTGATGACTTTTTTTTCCAAAATTTTTTTCTTCAAAATCAAACAAAAAAAAATTTCTTCCACATGTCACTCAGCCGGGTGTCCGACGAACCCCTTACCCCGCCTCCAACTGTTCAACAACTACCATTTTTTTATGTTTTTGTAGAAAAAAAAAACATCTAAAATGTCACCGGAGACCAAAATTTCATTTAGATTTTTCACTCCAAATAATATCAGGAATCACTGGTTAAAGTAAGTCAAGTACGTTCCTTAACACCCTGTATATAAATATGTGATAGTTTACCTTCATTATAATTGAGAACATTCAAAATACCTAAGTACTATTTTATATTCATGTAACTATACGAGTAGGTATATTTTTATGTTTTTAATTCTAATGTCTAAAGTCTAAGCTAAATAATTCATTATTTTTTCCGAATACTTAGTATTTATTTTTCTCACAAAAATATTATTGGATAAGTTACGCACATTACCAGAAATTCCAAATAGGTACACATGTGAATATGAATCTTAAAAAAAAAAATCAAATATAATCAAACCAACTTTGGTTTAGAGCGCCTTTGAGGTAAATTTTCTACCAGAACGGCGCTATAAAAATAATCCGACCTATATTATTATTTTAATAACAAAATACTTACGACAATAATACCAGTAACGCGAATCCCGGTCCGTGCAAAGCTCACATCATTCAATTTGAACGAAAACAAACGTCCAATTATCCACGAGGGGATCCGAGAGTTTATCCCCATGATAATGATACTGTGACTCAAATGCGCATGCGCGAATTCGCGAGATCCCTAAGAAACGTGTTCAGTACGAATAAAAAATATTAATTTCAAGGAAAAAATCCCGTGATGTCCCCCAAGTGCGCAGAACGCTTTGCGCAGTGCGCATGGCTCATGGCAACTGCTAGTTTAGAGCTCGAATCGGAATCGCGTTAGCGTTAGCGTTAGTTTTAGTTTAGATTTTAGAAGTTTAGTACGCAACAAGGAAGTGAGCGGAGCGGTCGCACGTTCGTCCGAAGAAACTTTATGAATTTCGAACTTAATGATCTGAATTGAAATTATAGATTATATTTCTGCAAATTTTAATAATTACTTTTACGTTATGAATCATTTTTATGAACATAAAGCATCGAAAAAATTCTCAATAGGTTTCTGAAATATGAAGTGTGGTCTGTCCCCACCGTCCCCTTGAGAAGAACCGCCACTGGTAGAAACTCATTCTCAGCTATTGAAGTGTACGGAAAACAGTATATGAGTGCGAAAACGTGCGCAAATGGTGCAGAGAATTTAAACGCGTGCCGAACGGCTATCGGTTCCAGACGAAAAAATTGCCAAAGCGGAAAAAACAATGATTTCTGATCGACGGTTGACGGTTCGGGAGCTCTGTGATATGATCCCTGATGTCAGTAAGACCACTATTGACAAGCTTTTGACAGAACATTTGGGAGACCACAAAGTCTGCCCAAGGAGGATCCCAAAATGCTCACCGAAGATCACATACAACGAATTCCTTGAGTGCTACGACATCAATGACGAAGAATTCTTGGACTTGGAATTATGACTGGAGTAGCTACCTGTATACACTACACGACACCAGAGACAAAGGAACAATCCCAGTGACGTCATTCAGATTTGCCGAAGCAAAGTTTAAGAACGAATTACAGAGCGTAACGCACACCTGGCGGGTGCGGCGAGTGGAAGCTTGATCGCGAAAGGCTGCCACGCCGAGACTAACATCCATAGAGGGTGCAACGTGGTGGGGATTTGGCAAGGGAAACCAGGCTACACGCCAGTGTTGCAGGATTGCGTGTAAAATCGGTCTTCGGGACCGTAGCACCTTGGAGACCTTATTTTACGGACAGCCTTCGTATGTATATGTGTATGTAAAGAATAGAGTATGTGGTGGGCGGGCCTGGCATTATTTTAACAATCAATTCGATTAGATTCATGAATTTTTGCTCACTTGACCTTCAAAACAAAAGCAAGCCGACTGTCTACACAGTCTACAACAGAGGAATTGGCTAAGGGGCACGGATGCCCTGTCTCGTTATGGTTTGACTGGCCGCCACACACATTCTTGCTGGTACTGTCAGACGACGAGAGAGGGAACCCTCCCGACTTCAGAGCCATTTTTTATTATTATCTAACCATGCTTATCTTTTCTTTTATCCCTTTCTTGCAGGTGCATGCAGCATACGCAAGGTACAATCCCCTGCGAGCTGCTGTCTAGCTTGCCATCATATTTTCATGTCATTATATATGTTGTACTAACACCTTTGTATCAAGGTTATTATGTAAGCACTTTCACACTGCTCACAATAACGTATGAAGGGACATTGGAGGTCTAGATTCGTTCTAAACTAAATGTGGCATCGTTTTTTCCAAAAAAATTGAGTCCTTGCGAGAGTCTTGAAGGAGTAACCATCTGTTACTTATACCGGGGCGGGTGGATAACCTTTAATGACTGTCTACACAAGATTTTGAAATACAGCCTCCTTCCCATTTTCCCACAGCTTAATGCTCGGTAGTACCCACTCAAAAAGAATGAGCAGGAGAGATATGTAAATACGAATGTTAGATTGAGAGCGCTAATATTAAAAACGGCAATATTTAAGCGAAAATATTGTGAAAATATTTAATAAAACACGACTCGTTTAAAATAGAGCAAAAATCTCATGGGCAATGTCTAAAATAGCATTTAAAGAAACATTGTGATTTTTTTCACAGGAAACAAGAAGAGACGGGAAGGTCCAAGAAGAGTTAAGAACAACCTAGAATAGCCAGAAATAGACAAGAAGATCCAAGAAGAGCCTAGAATAGGCAAGAAGAAGGAACACACAAAGAAAAAAAATCACGCTCAATCCATTCCTTTGTTCCTGCACATCCTAAATTCCAATATTGGCTTATTAGGTTGCCATGTATACCGGTCGATTAAACTCCAACCTCCTTTCCATCCTCAGAGCACGTGTTCCAAGTCCTGACAAATCAGTGCCCCTCGGTGTACCGGTCTCGACGGGACAGGAGTGCTCCTGGCTGGGGGGTACAATCGTATCGTATCGGACATATAACTTGTAAAATAACTGAAAAAACGTGTTTATAATAATTTTCGTAATTTTCTACCGAGGGAATTTCATATAATTGCCGTTTCGGCGTAGGGAATTTATAGATATTATCATCAAGAATAACACTTGTGTTTTAAGACCTAAAGAAAATATGTAATAAATTGGTAGAAAGTCGGGCCTTTGTTGACCTCTCGCCTTTCACTGCAATGGTAGGGATGGATTTATACGTTCGTCACTCCTGAACACATTATCCCCAGATTCCTACACACCCCTCATACCTTTTTCCTTCCCAGAACTTTCTCTCCATCCTTTCCTATACACAGCATCCCCAAAGATGACGTAGGCCCTGTGAGTTTTATTTCCCACAGGGTCTCCTGTGTGGGGATAATGTATCAAAATATACGTGACGTATGCTACCAAAATAGAAGAGTATTTGTAATTCCTTGTTGAGCTACCTCCTTCTTTAACCGACGCGACGCCGACATTTCGGAAACTGTAGCTGTCCGAAACGTCGCGCGTCGCGTCGCGTCGCATCGGCCAAAGAAGGAATATTGCAACACGACATGATACTAGAAACATAAATCACGATAATACTTGTGGCCGTGAAAATCTCAATTCAAATCTGGACAGTATATGTATAGTTGGAAATAGTTTCATGAGCGAATAGTGTTTATTTTATACAACTAGGTACCTACCCATCTTCTTTATAATGACCACGGATTACTTAATTACTAATTTTAGTGACATCTATTGTTCTTTATCCAAATGAAGAATTATCACGGAACAACTGAATATAGACGATTCTTTACAGAAAACTACTTTCTCCTTGTACCTTGTAATTTAGTTTAAAATGTAATGTCGCTAGAAAATCAGAATAAAATATGTTTTTATATAAGCTAACGTACCCATACTACGTGACCAACTTTTTGCAATTTTTAACCCCCCCCCCGGTGAAAAAAAACCTAAGCCCGCCGCCGCTCATTTGTACCAACCCCCCCCTAAACGTGTCACGTAGTATGGGTTCGTTCCCTAAGTACGATACTGTGTTCACAACTTTGTTGGCTGATACTGTGTTCACAACCGATAAAATGCAGGTTGTGAACACAGTATCAGCCAACAAAGTTTCCCCGGTGATCGTTGACGTTGTCGTTGATGTATTACTAATATATGTACAAATGTGTAACTGCAAGAACCCGAAAGATTTTAACCAGCGATTCCTGAGTATATTTTGCTATATACAAAAGAAAAACTATATTTTTCACTCAAACGTCGCTACTGATCGCATTCCTATAAGCCGCGATGGGATAGAGCGCTACGCGCGCTGTTTCGTGTGTTACCGTGCTGATCGCCCTATGCTATACCGGATTACCGAACCATTCAGTTCCGACCTGTGATGGATTTTTTTTTTTATTTTATTTGTTTACATTAGCTGCACACATGGAGCCCTGATGAAAATAATTTCCCTCAGGGCCTATGTCATCTTAAAAGTGTGTGAGGAGGGTTTTTTTAAGGAAAGGAAGGAGAGGAAGTTCTGGGAAGGAATTAGGTATGAGGAGTGGGTAGGAATTTGGAGGTCAGTGTGTGAAGGAGTGACGGATGTATGAATCCATTACTCCAACTGCGGTGCAAGGCGGTGGGTCGAGAGATTCTGGAGAGGATAAAATACCTCCCTCCACCAGTCTCCCTCGAGACTGGTTGAGGGAGTTAAGCAGACGCATCGGCCGCCAAGACCTGAACAAATCTCACCCCAAGAACCCGGGCACCCCTGCTAGTCACCAAACGTAGCGAACCACTTGGGGTGACCTATGGCAGAGGTGTTGGTTATCTGATAAATGATTCCCGGGGCGGCGGTACCCATACCCGTTTTAAATATTTTTAATGTTTTCATTTTTTTAAATACCATCGGATAGCAAAATGACGTCTACATTTTTTACCCCAAATATGCTCAGGAATCGCTGGTTAAAATCCATCGGTGCTGTTGCACCCTGTAAACATATTTCATTTTGTATTATAGACATTATCAATTTATTATAAGCAATAATTATTAGCCTGAAACACTCATCTAGATTGAAAAAATCTCCCGAGAAAAGATACATGCCACTGACGGGACTCGAACACGCGTCCTCGAGGAGGACGATAGTTTATCAATTAATAATAATAATTTAAAAATCGACACATTACCCATCCAAGGGCGGATTTAGGGGGGGGGGGAGGGGGCACGGGGGCACGTGCCCCCCCCCAGAAGGTATTTTTGTGTACTGTGGAGATTCCATTACAGTACAGAAAACTGCCTCTATTAAACATTTAATTTTAGTATTGTTTTGACACTTTCATAAACCTTTTATACTTACTTGAACTTGTAAAAATAAACTTGAAGTATAAAAAAAACTTGTAAAAGTAAACTTTGAGTTTATTTCTAACAGTCCCCCTCCCAAAAAAAAATCCTGTATCCGCCCTTGTACCCATCCAAAAGTTATTTGTGGGGATGACCTCTTGGGCTATGCAATTATACAAATATTGTTGATATCATCCAGGAGAAAGAGAATTTGAGAAATAAAATGATTCTTAAAATAGCTTTGTATATTGTGTTCTTCGACCAAGAATATACTTGATCGAAGATTGTGTTAGATCTATGTAATTTAGGGTTGCCAGATACGGGTTTATCTTTTCCTGGACATTTCTACTACTACTGAAAAATAATGAGATTCTTTTAAATCAAGTATCAACTTTTTCTGCGAGCAGGGCCCTAAAACACTGCGTGTGATTGCCGAAGTCTTTGTATGTTCACATGTGCAGTTATTTGACTTTCAGGAATTATTTTGTGTAAATTTTTTCCCAAGCAGTCTAAAGTATTGTAACTCAAACCATGTTTTACATTATGATAAACTAATGCTATTTCTGCATTTACGATCGAAATTTCTTCCTTAGTATCTTTCTTTATGAAAAAGTGTCCATGCACCTTGAAGTCTTTTTGGCTGACACAATCTTTTTATGCTTGACACTATTGGCGTGAACCTATAACAATGCAATAAAATGCAAATTACTATACAATTATTGCGATAATGTGTACAAAAGCAATAAACATACTTAAATACCTACTTTTACATTTCACCCACAGTAAAAAATCGACGACGCCAAATTGGCGTCGCCAATAAATAAATCAAATTTAAAACATAATAAAAATACTTAATAATGACGACATACTGTCAACACGCGGCGACCTTCATACTGAATTGCGATATCAGAGTAACATATTTTACAAATTGCGGTAAACTCATTTTTTCCCAATCCAGTATTTAAAATCAGGATCATTCGCCCAATTGTCGTTAAAACCCGTGAATCTCTTTTTGCTCGTTGAAGATAACGACGATGAGTCCATATTGAGGAATAATGTAAGGGGTCGTCCATTAATCACGTGATGTTTTTTTAGCAACTTTTTAACCCCCCCCCCCCGAAATCACGTGTATTTTTTTTAGTACTAAGTATTTTGAAAATTTCAGAATATTATCACGAAAAATAAATACACGTGATTTCTCATTATACCCCCCCCCCCGTCGTGATATTTCGTGATTTTCTCTGAACCCCCCTCCCCCTTTCGAGTCTCACGTGATTAATGGACGATCCCTAAGTACGTCCACTCCAAATCAAAACAAAACGAGCGCGGCGGGGTGCGGGCAGGGCGCGGGGTGGCGCGGCGGCCAGTGGGACGGGCCGACTGGCCGGGCGCTCGCATCCCCTCGCACCTCACGCACTCACTCCCGGACAGGCTCTGTGAGTTGTGTGTGTGTGACACGACCAACGACACATACCTACAGACCGCGGCAATATTTTCTTTAAAAAACTAGTATTAATGAATTTCGGGATAGTAAGGTGTAATTACTGGACACGGGATCACACGCAAAATTCCGGGACTTTCCCGGAATTACCGGCCAACTGGCAACCCTAATGTAATTACTGACCTTATTAATTTTTTTACTTCAACTTTCCTTCACCTTATTCCAAAAGTTTTAGAATGTTACCGGTGCTATAGTCCTATTGACTCTTGACATTTGGGAAAAAAATGTATATTTTTACTAGCTGAAGTCCCCGGCGATGCCCGGGCTTTGCACAGAGTTTTCGAAATCAAATGTCGACAGTGACCTTCCTTTGCATACAAATCCACACCTCCTGTTTGACAGCCCGTTCGTCCACCACATACAGACATTCTCCTTTACATATTACTAGCAGACCCGGCCACACATTGCTGTGGTTAACGCAACACTACGCCATCTACTGACAACGCCATTACCCAACCTTTATAACTAACGCCATTATGTTAATTTGCATACATATCAAATCCACACCGCCCAATTGCCGCTCCCTTTATATATTATATATTTCAACCAATTTACACAAAACCTTGACAAATTATATGTAACCTTCCTCATGAATCACTCTATCTATTGGGGAAACCGCATGAAAATCCGTTGCGTAGTTTAAAAGATCTAAGCGTACAGACAGCGGGAGAGACTTTATTTTATACTATGTTAAGATATATTTCAACCAATTTACATAAAAACTTGACAAATTATATACTTAAACCTTCCTCATGAATCAGTCTATCTATTGGTGAAAACCGCATGAAAATCAGTTCTGTAGTTTTTGAGTTTATCGCGAACAGACGACAGACGCGGCGGAGAACTATAATATGTAGAGTTGTAGAGATTTCAGATTAGGGAACGTACCCATACTACGTGACACGTTTAGGGGGGGGGGGGGGGGGGGGTCTTCAAAATGTCACGCTCCATACAAATGAGCGGCGGGTTGCTTAGGATTTTGGTCACCGGGGGGGGGGGGGGGGGGGGGGGGTTAAAAATTGCAAAAAGTTGGTCACGTAGTATGGGTACGTTCCCTTATAAGACTGCAGTTTGGGAGGCCTGTATGGGTACTGCCGCCCCGGGAACCATTTATTGGATAATCGACACCTCTGCCATAGGTCACCCACGTGGTTCGCTACATAAAAATACTTACATAAAATACACGTAAAAATTCATTATGGTACCTAAATTAAAAATTTACAATACCAACAAAAAATCATCTAACTAAATATGTATATTTTTATAATATTCTGTGTAAAGTTACGTAAAACACATAAATAATGAAAAAAATGAAAGAAAGAATAAAAATCTACAAATGTAAATAAATTATTAAACTGCTACATTAAGGCCACTCATTCACGGAGATACTTAACAAGCACCGCTCGTGAGTATCCGCCATACTATTTTGCTAGTATTGGTACACGACGCGACGTATCGACTACGGGTTTGACGTCAGTTACATGCTAACTAGTGATATTGCTGGTTCCGTGCTACACGAGTTGCGTTTCCATCTACTATTCGTTTGTCAGAAATGGAATCCGAACATGATTGAACGTTAAATTTGTTCTAGAGGTATATATAACTACAATTTAATGGAATACGTAAGAAAGGATTTAGCGGAGAAGGCGTGGATTGAGATTAGAAAAAAAGTCAATATGACATCATTCTCGTATAAGTTCCTTGGCGGCGACGAATGCTCAACAATTATTATTTATTTCGTTGTATGGGTGAACCCAAAATCTTCTTTTAGATCGTTTTTTATGCTAATAAAGATAAAGAAGAACAATATTATTATCTTTGTCGCTAGAGTCACTGTACGGAAAGCGCCGTGTATGGAGTGCCATATAGAGTAGCATATCAGTAGGCGACTTGTGGTTGCATCACAGTCACATAGCTTCGAAGTATTTCAGTATACCAAGGGCCTTACATATAAGCAAGAATCTAGTAAAATATAATTTCGTTGGAACTCTTGGAAGGCACAAGGCGTCATAAGACCCAATAGCACCTCCCACACGTACACTTCGGAGCGACCGTGCCCCGCGCCACTTCAAGTGTTCGTGTAGGGGGTGCTAATGTATGGGAGCCAATGTTATTCAGTGGCTACTATGTACCAGACAGGGGTTAAGTAATATTCATATGTCTATGGGTTAAATAAAATTGTGCTGGAACGCGACGGAATGCGCTGCCAGTAGCGTAGCGAGGGGGGGGCGGACCGCCCCGGGTGCCACCCGAAGGGGGGGTGACACTCGGACGTGAAGAAAAAACTTACGGAAGTGCAAAATTGTAGCAAAAAATATTTTACTCTTGAACACTGACTGTTATTTAGCTCTATGGCTCGTTTGGTCGGGGATTCCCGAAAAAATATTTTATAATTTTTATTTTCTTTCCTAGCTCGAAGTGTTGCTCAGCCGGGGATTTCCCTGAAATATTCCTTGTGTCATTCTATTTTCGTAATGTTATTTTTAAACTCGTGAAGTGAATTGTTATCTATTGACTGAGTTGAATTAGTGAAAAGGTTGTTATTCTATTAGCGTTTTTTATTAGTGCTGAAAGATCATTTAAAAAAAAACAAGATAAGTGGATTTTTGATAGTTCACTTTTCTAATAGACGCAAAACTTGAATGCAATTATACCAGAATCGATTGATAACTGATTGAAGAAAAATGATCAATCATCTCTATGTTTTTTTCTTTATTATATTGTTTTGTGTACATGAATAAATAAATAAAGAATAATAAGTAATTTGGATGTTTTCAGAAAATGTTTTTTATGAATTCGAAATATGCGTTTTGAATTTGTGAATGAAGCGCTATTTACACCGATTACCAAGTCAACTTCCGACAGTATTAACTCCAAACGATTAGCTGCTTACCCTGAGGTAGTTTCGCAAGCTAATGTAATTTGTCTACCAAATGTAAGAGCACCCTCAGATTTCGATCAGTTGTCGATTCTTTGGATAAGAGGTCACCTTTGCATTACTAGCGCTGTAAATCATAATACCTAAATTATTTTATCCAATATTAGGTTGTGTATTATCCAAAATCTAGTTTTAGTTACTAAAAATAAAGATACTGCATATTTTAATGTATAATTGTATGTATAAGTATAATCGATAAACTAGTAATCCTTAAATCAGATTTTTGCCTTAGTCCTAATTTCGAAAAATAAAAAGTTTTTTGATTGGCGATGTTACGTGAGTATGGCGTCTTGACGGTATATTTATTCGTTGATCCGGCCTATACTAACCTCACATTTTTTCCAGATTTAAGTTAAGAGTCAGTCTGTGTGAGAATACAAAAGCTTGAATAAAAGTTATGCACGGAACAAGCAAATGATTTTCTTTCGAATTTTGGAGCGTACGGCGTGCAACTCAAATTTTAAGCACATCTCAAAACTGGTTTCAATTTAACATTGAATCTGTATTCGGTAACTCGTTTTAATTAAAACTACACCCATAACATGTAAATAGTTTTCCTCCGATATTTACAGCACATAGTCTGAAACTTTCATATCTTGCAACTCGGGTAATATCTTGCAATAATAGAACTCGGGAATGGTTTCCTTCGAAATGGGTCCGCAGATGAACAGAGTTCCAATTGAAATTTCAAAGGAAACCGTTTTCGAGTTCCACGTGCAAGATTTGAAAGTTGAAGAATTTGTGCTACAAAGATCGGAGTAAAACCATTTTCGTGTACTGCGTGCATTAATAATTAAAGCTGAGGACTTACACCTTTACTATCTCACAATTGAAATTTTATCGTTACACTCTGAACACAAAACTGGTTTTAACTTAAGAATGGGTTGTTAAAATTTTATTTTCACGCCAGCAAATGATTTTCCTCAGAATTTTGCAGCATATTAGAATTGAAGACTCCACTCGGAACTTCAGAACGGTTTTGAAATTTATCCTGCATTTCAAAACTGCATCCAGAACTCAAAAATGGTTTTCCTCAGATTTTTGCACCACATAGTATGCAACTTGATATTTTTAACTGCATTTGGAAAATGCGAATGGTTTCTTTCGAAATGCGTCAGTACATGCATCCTCATCTGGATATTTTTTAGAAATTCTGAATACAAGACTCGTTTAAACTTAAGAATTAATCTGGTAAGAGTCTACCGGCTAAAATTAAAATTGAAAAAAATTAAAATTGAACCTTATTAATTATTAAAATCAAAACTGGTTGAAATTTAAGATTGAATCTGTATTCTACAAACTAACAGTCAGTTTTCATGTTATGGGTGTAGTTAAAACTACACCCAAAACATGAAAATGGTTTTCCTTCGGTATTTGCAGCACGTTGTCTGAAACATTCATATCTTACAACTCGGGGAATATTTTGCAATAGTGGAACTCGGGAATGGTTTCCTTCGAAAAGGGTCCGCAGATGAACAGAGTTTCAAATGAAATTTCAAAGGAAACCGTTTTCGCAAGATAATTGCAAGATTTGAAAGTTGCAACCATATGCTGCAAAGATCGGAGGAAAACCATTTCCGTGTACTGCGTGCATTAATAATTAAAGCTGAGGACCTACACCTTTACTATTCCACAATTGAAATTTTATCGTTACACTCAGAACACAAAACTGGTTTTAACTTTATTATTGGTTGTTAAAATGACGTTTTCATGCCAGCAAATGATTTTCTTCAGAATTTTGCAGCATATTATAATTAAAGACTCTATTCGGAACTCTGTTATTTGTAGCTCTATGGCTCGGTCGGTCAGGATTCCCAAAAAATTTTGTTGTTTTGTTTACACATTTGACTAGCTAGTAATGTTTTTTTATATTTACGGAGGTCGAAATTTGCGTTTTAAATTTCTCAAAGTAAACTTTAATGGGGGGGGGGGGGGTGACACCCACATTTTCCGCCCCGGGTGCCACCCATGCTAGCTACGCCACTGTGCGCTGCGCCCCGTTCTGGTACTGCTTTTTGGAGCATTAAGAGTAAACACGGACGCCGGTAAATTTAAATGATAGGTATTTTACAAAACTGTCACTTTCACTCTCTCTGTTACCCCTCCCCCCGAATAGTGAGTGAAAGCGCTGCACCTCTGTCTATAATACCTGTTATACGTTAATAAAATCCGTGGTTTTGTATTTTCCAGTTTTCTCCTCAAAACCTCGATCGATTTTAAGATTTTTTTCACCAACTGTATTATAAAGAATTTTTATATATCTTTAGGTTTTTATTTTTTTAAATACATTGTCAAATTTGTACGCTGAACTTCGGTAGATGGCGTTCAAACTATGCAAATTTGAGGATTTTTGGGGGGTCTTAACTCTTATAAGTAAAATAAACATTAAAAAATCAATACATAGGGACATGCCAATAGTTGATATTTATATTATTTTAAAAAATAATTGCACTAGTGTCTCGAAATCCAGAGAGGAAATAAAGCAATACGTTTGAATGGACAAATATTCGAAATGAGAAAAAATACCAAGATATTGAATAAAAAACTGATGTAGGTATATGTATATTTTACAAAATTATAATTCAACTCCCCATTCTACGCACTTTGAATCACCCAACGGTGTTTGACATTCACCCTTTCACCCTTATGCACGATAGAATAAAAGTTTTGATAATTGTTTATTTTATTCGTACAAAAAAACAAAGTACCTAATACAGTAAATAAGAAAACAACAAACTATTTTTTACTAATACTAAAAATAATTTAACATCATTTAAGTCTACTAATATAATAAATAATATATAATGGATATACATGATCAAAGAATCGTTAACATTTTCTGTAACCAATATAGGTAATTGCATCCGTAGCTTCGTACACAACACAAGAGCCGCACAACGCACTCGAACCGCTCCCAACTAACGAGTAAGTTAAAACTAACATTGATGCGAGGGCCTGAATAGGGGCCATTCATTTATTACGAAAGACGAATTTTGCTGGTTTTCGACCCCCTCCCCCCTATTATAAGAAAACATAAGAATAGGCGGACCCCCTCCCCCCCCGTTTAATATTTATTACGTAAGAATAAAGGAAAAAATGAATACACGTTTGGTTTGTTTGCGCGGGTCAGTTGCCATGGAAATGGAAATCGTTTACCTATACGCATCCGAGCGAACCTCGGCACTCGCGCGGTTGCCCGCGCTTTTTCAAAGTATAATTCTAACTTTGCGCATTTTTGTGATCTTACGTAAGAACTATCGAGACTCCCTCCCATTCCCTTGTAAGAAAAAAATAAGACATGGTCGACCCCCCTCCCCCCTTAAATCGTCTTACGTAATAAATTAATGGCCTATACACTATTACAGTGACAAACACACTCTATCTTGCTCTTTGGAGTGTTTATTTATTTATTTGCCAGCTGGGAGAGGCTCACCCGCGTTGAGCGGCCCGTGTGATGAAAAAGCGGTGACAAACCATTGGTTTCGTCCAAACGGCGCCTACACAATGCAATGAGCCGCTCGCAACTAGCAAGTAAGTTATAAACAAATACTAGAATATTGACGTGTAGGCCCAAATATATTATAGTCAAAATTGATTTCAAACCCTCTGCCCTTTTGACTGCTTAATTATTTATTTGCTATTTGGAAGCGGCTCAGCGCGTTGCCCGGGCTTCCTTTGGACGGAACCAGTGAATAAGTTTCTGAAAGGTTAGGGACTTTATTTATAATAGAATACCTACCAATTAAAATAACTTTTAATGTAATTTCCAAATAATGTTTTGATCAACCATTTTTCCTGCATTTTTAATATTTCTTATTCATCCCTTTAACGTGGTAAAATAATTTAACCACTCGAAAGCATCATTTTGAATCTTAAGATTAATTGTTTGGAGAAAACATTATTAAAATCTCTAACTATGACACATATTTGATTATGATAGTGATCGAACGGATCACATCGGCGGAACAACGCCTCCAGAAATGTATCTAGATTTATGTATGTTTAAGATAATTTACACAAATAAAATAAACATTTTAAAATACGGTGAAGCATTGCAACCCTACAGCTTTCAATAATTATGTAAATATTTAAAAAACGGTTTTTCTTCGTGATTTAAAAATATAAAACCTCTATTGTAATTATGGTAAGTAGAAAATAAATGGCAATTATCATAAATAATAATAAAATAATTTTTTAACTAATTTGAAAGGTCAGAAGAAATAATTTATTATTATTATTTGAAATTTATCAATCGCAGAATTGTAAAAAGAAACTTTGTACCTAATTAACTGTTTATTTCGCCAGAAAAAGATACAATTAGTTCAATACCGTTTAGCCTTTACTCTGTGTATTTCTAACTAATTCTCCAATCTTTCGTGTTTCGATGAGGTTATTTAGTTTCGATCAGATGATTAAACGTCGGCAGATCGAAATCGTTTTGCGATGAAACTTGGGCAATTCTCTTCTATCGATTCCTAGTCAAGCGATATTAATTTATTGAGACGTGCTCGGCGAGCGTTCAAAAAGAAAAATAATACTTAAACCATGCAGAAAAATTGCGGCATCTTGGCTATTCCTATTATTATGTACAAAGTCGTGTGAAAAATCTACCAAAAATAATTAAATTACCTACATCTCTGAGAACATTTTTCTACTCTGTATGGTGAAGTGGATCAATGTTCAAAGGATGTTAAGATTTATAGGCGTATTGCTTTCCACCGGAGTGACTACCTTTCTTTCCATAATCAGATTTGTGCGCATGGTTCTTATCGGACCCGTACTGGTTCTTGTGTCCTTTATGGCCTTCGTTGTGGTGTCCCTTCTTGTACTGTCCCTTTTTACCGGTATGCTTCTGGTTGCTGACTTGATCGTGGTGGGCGTTGTCGAATTGTCCCTTGTCCTGCTTCGAATGATGTCCCTTGAAGCCTCCGTACTTGTTGTGGTTGCCGCTCTTGTGGTGGTCGTCATAGAACTTGTGTTCCTTGTGGTATTCATCCTTTTGGTATTTGTTGTGATATCCTGGGGAATTTCATTAAATACGTTATTAAAGTAACTTGTACATCGACCCTGAAAGGGTATTTTTGGAAATAATTGACTCCAGACAAAGCCACTGAAACAGTTTTCTTCAATCTCAAAAATCTAAAGATATACACATTTTATCTCCTAGAATAAAGTTAAACCAATATTAACCAAACATTACAGAAAAGGATAAATAAAAATATGATATTATTCCGAAGTTTACAAAGCATCTAATGATATTAACCAAACTAACAGCCATTGTTCCCAATCCTACTGATCAACTGTTGATCTGAAATTGTGGCTCAATAGTTCTCAAATACATAAATACGCTCTACAACGCAACTCTCCGACTAACAGGCGAATCGAGCGTTACTAAACAAATCACTTAGCTAATCGGAGACTCAGATTGATCGATCGAAACATCGGAACAACGATCGTAAGACTCGTAAACAAACATTTGAAATGCTGCATTTAATTAAATAAAAAATAAATAAAAACAATAATAACACAAGTAATGCCAGACATGGCTTTGATTAATATAGTTACAGCGCTCTTGAGGCGATTTTTCGCAAAAACAGCGCTATATAAGTTATCCAAATTTATTATTATTTATTATTAAAGTATCCTATGCTTATTACGTAATTAAGCCGGTGATTCCACCGCCGTAGCCATACACAAGTGACGGAAGCAAGACTCATCTATGACTCTCTGTAACATAAGTCCTATTTGAAGAGTCCTTTCAGAGACGTTGCAGTATTTATTACCTTTGGTGTTATGTCCCCGGTCGTGTTCTTTGGCTTCCGCAAACTTTCCTCCCTTTCCGCCATGGGTTGCCTCGTAGTGTTCTCCACCGTATTTGGCTGCTTCGTGCTCGCGGCTCTTTTGCCCGTCCTGCTCCTTGAAGGACTTGGCGCGTTTATGGCTGCCCTCGTGCCCCTTGTTGCCCTTCTCGTAGTGGTGTGCTGACTTGGAACCCTTGGCGCTCTAATCGAAAACAGAAAGTTTGAGCTTAAATAATACACGATTGATGGTGATATTCTGAAACGTCACATACACCGAAGAAAAATTTATATGTGTAGGTAATTTTTTATTTAATTTTTTTTTATTTATAAAAAGATACATGGGATTCATGGCTTATCAGCACGAACCGGAACTATTTGATTGACCAGCGAATTCTGAGCATATACATCTGGGGTATAACTGTAGAAGTCTTTTGCTGTCCGATGATTTTTGTTTATTTGTTAACACGTCGCCTCTGATCACACAGCCGACAGAGCCCCCTACTGGTTAAACAAATGATGTAGGTACAGAAATACACAAAAATGTTAATTTTCCAAAAATTGATAAAAAGCAGATATTTTTTAATATTCTCAAATTTAATTTGTAGAACTTTTAAATATATACATATTTTTTTAAATATTTCATAATATTATTATTTAATTTATATGAAATACAGATTTTTTTAAAATAAAAAAGTAAAATAATAGTATTATCAGTTTTTTTTTCACTGTAAAGCTAGCTCTCTTCAATACATCATCAAATTATATTTATGACCAATAAAAAAACATTCAAATTTTAAAGGGTGTGCAGATTGCAGAAATCATTGTGTAAAGTGAATAATAGTCAAGTATATTACATATATTTAGATAAAGTATTAAAAATACGACGAGTTCTGAGTGGCACTTAAATAAATATCCACAGAACATGAAAAACTATGGCGAACAAAAGTCAGCATTTCCTATGTATTGTCATTTCTTCTTGGACATTATAAAACTCCATTATGCTTTGGTCCAGGTTACTCAGAAATGTTACACTTGATTTTTAGGTATTTGAAGTTCAGTGAGGTAGAAATAAATTTTAGTGCAAAACAAAAACATCGTCGTTTGATATTATGAATACACCTACGCAACATTCATTGTCCAGCAATTGAACGGATGCAAAACGTTAATGCCAATCTTTCGGAACGCTAATTAGTAAAATGGATCATACCCGAGGATTGACGGATGCTGTTTGAATCAGTTAACTGGGCTAATTGGTTCAACGCATGTCAACGTCAATATGGCAATTTTCCCTACCTTTGCAACACTGCATGCAATATGCTATTTTCAATACGGAGAATTTCAAATAGTGTATTTTATGTAATATACCTCAAACAACACGTATTCCTAAAATTGCAATAACTTCGTACAAGAATGCACAAAAATTGGGTAGTGATTTTAGCAGTCGGTTGGTACAGGATTCCAATAAACTACCATTTTATTGCATTATTTTAAAGCTTTTATGACTATCGTGATACAGGCATCAGCTTAGTATTACGGGTTACAGTGGTCGAGAGAACTCAAATATGTAAGGATACATTAAAAAATCTTTTCACCAAGAGAATTACTAGAAAGTCTGTACTTTATCTTATAATCTTAAATTTCTATAAGTTACCTCTCTTGTAACATTATGAATTAATTTTAAAAAGCATTAAATTTCACCGGTTCTGACACAGAACCTCGTATTGTTGTTATTTACAATAGACTAGCGTAGGACCGTGAAAAATCATATAAAAATAAAATAATAGTCTGAAGTCTTGACAAATCAAATATAAATAATTTTCCGTAATATATATATTATGGTTCTTTCGAAGAAAAGTTTTTATAACTGGTTTGCACTTTGTGATAGAATTATTTACTAAGTTATATGTTTTTTTTAAATATAGCATTTTATGGCTTCTTTGAATTCTACACATAATCAGTTCCAGTTTTAAAAATGACACTTAAATTCAAAGCAAATCCAAGTTAATTGAACCAGATTTACACAGACAAGCGTAATCGAAATTTGTATTTATGATAACAATGTTTTCATTTGTGACTATTATTACGAGTTACTGGAATGGATAACCCATTAACTTATTTATGCGAAGAGTTTGAATAATGAAAATAAAAAAATAATTTTTTTTTTTTATTAGAAACCCAGAAAACGGAAGACTCTTTAGCATCGACAATTGAAACAAAGGAACAATCTTTTTCATTTGATATTAAACCAACTACTGTAGAAGAGGTCTTAAAAATAATCAACAGCCTTAATACTACACATGCAAAGGGTCCAGATAGTCTAAATACACAAATACTAAAAAAAATTAAAAATCAGATTTCTGCTCCGTTATCATATATTTACAACTTAAATTTTGCATCAGGAATATTTCCTGATCACTTTAAAAAATCAATAATTGTCCCAATTCACAAAAGTGGACCTAAATCTCTTGTAGAAAACTATAGGCCAATATCACTTTTAAGCGCGATATCCAAAGTCATTGAAAAGCTTTTCAAAACTAGGTTAAACGAATATGTGGAGGAACATAACATTCTAAGTCCAAACCAATACGGCTTTCGGTCGGGTAAGGGAACGGATGATGCCATCGCATGTCTCACGGAAACTATTGCAGGGAATATGAACCGTGGCAAGAAAACTATTGCCCTATTCCTGGACCTGGCCAAGGCATTTGACACAATATCTCATAAAATTCTTTTACATAGACTTAGAAATATAGGAATAAAGGGAAAAGCTTTTCAATGGATAGAAAGTTATATATCTAATAGATTTCAACAAACCAGAATTAACGAGGTTATTAGCACTTCACTAAAATACACTTTTGGGGTACCACAAGGAAGTACACTTGGGCCCCTTCTCTTTATTATATACATAAACGAACTTTGTAACCAACACATTGGTGGCAAAATTATCACGTTCGCTGACGATACAGTTATTTTGTTTGAAGGAGATGATTGGAAAGAAACACACCACCTTGCGAACACAGGTATAAACAGAGTAAAACAGTGGCTGGACAGTAATTTGCTTACACTAAACATACAAAAAACAAAATATCTCACATTTAGCGCTACCCTTGCAAGTCAACCCAAAACACCCCATTACCTCACAATACATAATATTAAGTGTAGCCTTGGAAATAATAACCATACTTGTAAATGCGAAACCCTTGAATGTGTTAAATCTATTAAATATTTAGGTATAATAGTGGATAACCACCTTAAATGGAAACAACAAATTGAAAACACAGCTAATAAAGTGCGCAAGCTTATTTATATATTTATATCATTGCGGGAAATTATAAAAACTCAAGACATTAAAAAAATATACTACGGACTCTGTAACTCCGTCATAACCTACGGTTGCATTGGATGGGGTGGAACAGGATTAACAATATTATACCCGCTACTGAAGGCACAGAAATCCATTCTACGCGTCATTATGAAGAAACCCTTCAGATACTCGAGCGACGCTCTCTTCAAGGAGTTTAATGTGCTTGATGTTCGACAGTGTTACATAAAAAAAATAACAATCTGCGTCCACAAAAATATAAACAAAACAATAACAGTCGATCATAATCATCAAACCAGAAGTAAGAGCAGAAACGACCTTTCTATTCCAACAAGCAATACTGCGGCTTATCAAAAAGTTTTCTCATACCTGGGACCAAAAATATACAACAAAATCCCCTCTCAATTTAAACTGTGTGAATTATCATCCTTCGGTAATAAAATTACAAAATGGTTATTAGACTTAGGTAGGACAGATTCCGAAAAATTATTAAAAAACGTAGTCTGAGTTGATTTCTTCGATTTTGTATTTTGTATTTTCCTAAAAAATATTTTTTTATTTTTCTTTCTTACATTTATATATTATATTTTAATTTTATATTTTACATGTATCTATCTAGATTTTATTGTTTATTACTGCTAATAGGGTATTTTCACAGTTTTTTTTTATTATTGAAAAAAATTAAGTAAAAAATTACGATAATAACGGAATTTTTGTTTTATTTTTACGACGACGAATAAATTTTCTATAACGTTTTAAAATACGCCTTTTTAAAATGCCGCCAAAACGATGTTTTCGCGCCCTTTGGTTGCCCAATGGCTCCGTGACGTCACCGCCGCCGAACATCTTGTGATCAGTTCGTAAATTGCAGTTGGTGTTACTTATTTACTTCCAGTTTGCTCGAATTAAATCGTTATGTTTATCCTATATCTTCCCACTTGCGAAACATATATAGTTTGATACACATGTATACAAAAACTAAAAGAAGAACCCAAAATAAGATGTTTAAACGACCCTTTCTAAAGCGATAAAAATGTCGACCGTATACAAATGTTGCGAGTTTGTTTAATATGTTTGACACAAGTGCCGAGGAATCAATGACGCTAGTTCCTCGGAGCATCATCTATTAAAATACCGGTAGAACAAGGACACCATTCCCACCTGGGGGCCTAGTCACTAATTTTTGTAAACCTCCGTTTCATGAAGTTACGGGTTTAGCTACGTCACATACCCGTATTTTGACAGATTCGCCAACTTAAATAACAACAACAACGGGTATGTGACGTAGCTAAACCCGTAACTTCATGAAACGGAGGTTTACAAAAATTAGTGACTAGGCCCACTGAAGGCTTTGCGCTAAACATTGCAATCCGTTTGTTAGAGAGCGAAATTTATCGAACGGACCGTACGTTTCTGCATTGTGAATCAAGGGTTTTTCTAGTATTTTGGGGCTCTAGACCAAAGGTGGCTGCCAAATTCAACAGGCAGACTTGTGATTTATACAGGGTCAGCAGTTGTGTACTATCTGCTGTTTCTGTGGGCCGTTTAGTACAATACCCCCAGCTTCTGAGAAGCTAACTCTTCGTCGGAGCCGGCTTACTTTTTTTAGATTCGTAAATTAACATTACAATAAAAAAAAATAGTTATTGTCCATTTATATTCATAATTTAAACGTGGAAACACCCATGTTTACAGTCGTAAGATGGATATCTACACAATAATGACGGCCTCCGTGGTCGAGGGGTACGGCTCTCGACTTGCAATCCCGGCGTGAACAAGTATATTTGTATGTAAATAGTAATATATGTTTAATATAGGTATATACATTTTAAAAAAAAGAAAGACAAACATTCCCGGGTTATGAATAACCCAACAATATTTGAAAATCTCCTACTACCACCACAGAAAGCCAAAAATGTTGCTTGTTTTATGATGGAGGACCTAGCCAGCCTAGGAATCGAACACGCGACGCTTGGTGGAACTCAAACGCATTGCTAACTCAGCCACTGATAGGTCTTTGATAAGTTGTATTGCATTTAACAATTTATTCGTTTGCGACACGTTCCAGAGTGAAAGATACTCTCAGTAACGCGCTGGTGTAAGACCACCATTCCGAATTGAAATGTTCGTGAAATGGCTTTATCCGTGATTAGTGACCAGATCAAAAGCCAGGTACTTCCCCACCTTCCTCCTCCGCATTTCCTTTCCTCCCCACTACCTTCAACCTCACAACATACCCCAATTGGGGAAGCCATAGTCTCACTGGGTCCAGATGGTTGGGTGCAGTTGGGACGTTTATTTCAATATTCACTTAAAATAAGGGAAATTTACTTGTAAAATGGTCAAAATTTTAAAGATCATCTTATGACAGGGAAGTTAGGTTACGAAATATCACTTGCTGTTTTGTTCAATATACTTTAAAAGGACCAGAATTAACTCTATATTGTGTGTATGTTGTTAAAATATAATACAACGGATATAATATGAGAGTTTCTGCATACAAAATGTTTTTATTACATTATCGCCTTAAAACCCCGAAATTCAGGCTTAGAAAATTATTGTTCTCATTCTCATTGTAGCGTCTATTTTAGGCAAGTTGTCGGATTACGCCCTTAAAAAACAGTGTTCAGTCACTACAGCTGAACAATATTATATAAAACTATAGGAACATAACACGGGCATCTTAAAACTGAAAAAAAAAACCGTCAATAACCGCCAACAAGTCGAGAATGTTTAAACTTTTGGTAGTAACGCGGTGATAAACTTCTGAACGTTGACGGGCGTGACGTCATGATTCGCTCAACCAATCGTGGGCCGTTTGCCGTTATAGGCCGTAAGGCCTATTTTGAAATCAATAATTATGAATGAAAATATTAAAATTAAACTTTTTTAATGCGATAATCGTAATCAGAAAAATAATCTTTAAATCATCCACATATTTTTAGCGGTATCCCTAGTTTGTGAAAATACCCTATTTGTATTTTCCTAAAAAAATACTTTTTTTATTTTATTTTTTTTCTTTCTTACATTTATATGTTATATTTTTATTTTATTTTATATTTTACATGTACCTACCTGGATTTTATTGTTTATTACTGATGTATACCTAGAATAACACAACTTATATCTGATATTGTACCTAATATCTAAGTAACTCCCCCAATATGTACCATTATTGTTAATTATTATTTAATCCATTAATGTGAAATTATGTACACGCAACCTGCCAATTTGACTGTCCTAAAACGGGAAACCTTCCTAGTTGGACAGTCAAAGCTTCCTTTTATATTGTTATATCTTGTATGTAATAAATGTAATAATAAATAAATAAATAAATAAATAAATAAATGTACAAACCTTTTTTCCAGAAGCACCATCGTAGGAAGCTTGTGATTCATGGCCACCGCCTGCTGCTTTCTTGCTGGAGTGGGACTTCTTGGAGGCCGCTGGAGCCATGTCTGCATTGCTGTAGCGCACCAGCGGCGGGGCCCCTGCGCCGTGCGTGGCGTGGTGATGCTGGTCGGCAGCTCGCACGTACTGCACACCCCCGTGGTATAGCACGGCCGGGGGCGGAGCGCTCTCTGAAGACAGCGGGTCAGACGCTTCCTCGAAGTTCTCGTGCACTTCATATCTCGCGGTGGACCTCGACGCCTTGGACTGCCTGCTGGCAGGCCGACTTTCTTCAACAATGGCATCATCCTCAAAGGTGTCGTATCTCATCTCGTTTTGGCGGTTTGCACTCCTCGTTTTCCGGGAATTGAGCTTTGGGTTGGTGTCTTCTTCAATTTCTCCATCTTCAATATCTTCTAAGGGGAGATCCTCTCCTTCCTCAACTTGTAGTTCCTCAGCATTCCAGTCTTGTTCGTTTTCGTATTTGTTCTTCCTCTCCTCCTGGAATTCGGTTCCTCGTCTCGCGCGACCTCGGGTGTCCCTTTTCTCCCTGCCGTGGTCCAGGGGGCCTCGGTCCCCGTAGATCACTCCGTGGGGGATTTCGTCATCGGTGAACTCCGAGTAGTAATCGGTTTCGAAAAAGCTTGAATCGCCATTTCCACGATCGTTGAACTCCGAGTCTGCCGAGTATTTAGCAACACTTTGGCCCAGAAACGCGACCAGGACAATCGTCAGTTGACACAAAACTTTCACTGTTACATTCATTTCACGATTGATCGATTACGGCTCATGCAAGAGTTAAGTTGAAACTGAATATATAATTTGCCTTTGTAAGTATTTATATTGTAAATCGCTCCAAATTACCACTTCTCCTCCACTCGTACTTGAAAAACCTATAATATTTCACAAATTGTAAAGCATTATACTAATAATTTTTATTTATCTCGTGAAAATCACGCTTTTCAGTGTTTTGATAGAAAGCGGCGTTTGTTTAAAAAAGGTCAACAGTCTTAAACTAAAAGAAAAAAAAAACTTAGAAAATCTCGTACTTGAACACAAAATGTTGAATTTCACCGCACAAAATTAAATCTTTAAAATTTGTGCACCAGTACAAATTAAAGTTATCGAACACGAGTGAATAAATAAGTATTTAGAAAATATTCGTAGAATTTATTGGAAGCGTGTTAAATGCCAGATGGAGATCCCCGATCAACTGTTTACGGTAGCACTGCGAATAGAAAATTGAATCATAGGTATAAATGATCAGTGTATATTCTGCTTCGGAGATCAACGTTTAAATACTGACCGTCCGCAGATCATAAAAATGAAATTAACGCGATAACTAAATGTGGTACAAATTTTAAATTGTACGACGTTTAGCTAATATTCCCATTTCATTCACAGCTGACAACAAACACGTAAACTTACACAATAATATTTTTATAAAATTTGACGGTTAGCCTGGTAGGTTGTCGAAGGTTATGTCGAAGGCTGTGTAGAGTTGTGCATGGAAAGACCGATGCAGGTACTGAACGTCTATTTCTTAGATGCACGAGTGACTCCGCTATTTAGGTGCTAACAACAAAATATGGAATTGATCCTATGGTTCTTTCTTATAATTATGTTTCTGTTGCAAGCGAGTTATATCGCTGTCAATGTTGCACAATTATTTACAAAACTAAAGCAGGGAATGACATTTTTTAACAGAGACAAGTCGCCGCGCCGCGCCGCCATAGTTTTATTGCAAAAATTGGCCGCCAAATATTTGCCTTAAAAATAAGTAAAGTAAAGAATGGTAAAGTAAAGTAAAATAAGTTTATAATGAATAACATATCACTTTGTTTAAACCACTATATTAAAAGATATTTTTTTTTATTGGAAAAACTTCAAGAAATTTTAACATTAGGGTTAAGGAACATATAAGATGTTTAAATAATAATAATTATTCTGGGCTAAAGTTCGGTTTATGGGGGAAATTCCTAAAAAATAAAACTAGTTATTTTTATACTAATTTTGGGTCGGGGAATCCGAATCTGAAAGAATTAGGCGGCGGCAAGCAATATTAACTGAGTTACACGACTTTAAAATTTTTTATACACACACAGGAAAATAGTCATTTTGGAAGCATTCTGATTCCTAGAAAATCAAACTAGTTATTTTTATACTAACTATGGGCCGGGGAATCCGAATCTGAAAGAATTAGGCGGCGGCAAGCAATATTAACTGAATTACACGACTTTAAAATTTTCTATACACACACACATGAAAATAGTCATTTCGGAAGCATTTTGACATACGAAGTACGAAGATCATTTTTTAAAAATAGCCATCTTTTAAATTTATTTTCTTATTAATACTTACAACTAATTATAATTATTGATTTTTTGATTTAGACTAATTATTTTAATTATTTTTCCTTAAAAAATTTTTTATTATCTAAATGCAATTTTATTTTTCTTTAAATAATTTTTATATTTAATTTTGTATAACTATTTTTATGATTTGTAAGTAATTAATCACCACTACTTTTTAATATTTTGTCTATGTTATAGTTTATTATAATTTGTCTATACTTGTCATTTATTTTTCCTTATAATGACATATCCTGATGAAGATAATATTGTTATCGATACATATAGATATTGTGTATAATATAGTGGTTTAAACAAAGTGATCAGTTATGTTATTCATTATACATATAATTAATGATGCCACAAAGTAATTTTGCGAAGTTTGAAGAAAAATTAAGTTTATTTATATAAACTTACTTTTGATAAAAACCGAATATAATTTTCATATTTATAAATGTAAAGCTTATATTACCTACTCCAGATTAACCATTCGGTTTAATAAATATCACATCATCAAACATTAATACGGAAACATACGAACTGCTTACTGCGGTTTAAAGCGAAAAAATAATGCATTTATCCAACATTTTTAGGTTTTCTAAAAAAATATTTAAAAATTCGTTATAAAAAAAACGCTTAGATAAATTTAGGTAGCCAACGCTCGTGGTTAGTAAATGCTTTAGTAGTTAGACAGTTGGTAACATATAATTTAGTAAATTCTACTTACACATACTATCTAATTTGCACGTCGACCCATTACCGCTAATCTGTTCCTCATTTAGAAATCAATGTGCTTTCAACTTTCAAGCGATTTAGATTAATCGCTGTTCATAACTGTTCTAAAGCTAATTTTCTTGTCTGATTTGTGGCTGGTTAGTTTAGCCGACTTGTGGAGAGACTGGCCGCGGGGAGTTGACTCTGGCGCGGCGAGTTTACAGCGGCGAGTTTACAGCGGCGATTCATACAAGACCCTACTGCGATCAAGTCTACTTCAAGCTTGGATGAATACAGTGACTTCAAGTCACGATCGGAGCACCCATTGATATTTTTGGTCTTATTTTGTTTCCGCACTAACGAACACACAATTATTTTGATCCATAAACGTACGATACAATTTTTATTGGTGTATAATTTGACACCGTTTGTTGAACGGATCAATAAACTCTAAAATAACTACAAACACAAGAATTTCTGTTGAAACATTTCGTTTAACTCTGCAATTTGTTAGGAAGCTTTTAGTTAACCAATTTATAGAGCAAAGGTTAGGATTTATTACATTACATTAGAGGTGGAAATATTATACGGAGAATTTAAATTACCTAACCGAATTAACTGGAAAGCAGACTAGCAGTCAGCATAATTGGCAAATCATAAATCAGTTGTATTGATTTCGTTAAAAAATCAACAAGTTCATAATACTGCAACCACTAACTGTAAGTGCACTTATATCATTGAATTATTGTATAACCGTTGAGATAAATATCTGGTAATCATCAAAACTATTGTTGAGAAATTATTGTTCAATTGACTTCTATTGGAAGTAATAAAGTTGGAATCAATAAATATTTCACTGAGCACTAAACTATTTTATTACACGTAGGAAGTATGTAATTACCAAACAAGCTAGGAACTCGAACTTCGATCACGACACAATGCACAATTACCCTTATTTTATTTTGTATTTATACTTGCAAACTGATTGTTTAAGCGTATTTTCATAGAGTTTAGGACCAATAATAATTATGACAAGAGCAAACTGATAACGATTTTTTAACATAAATGCTGTGTAAACGTAATGTTATCTGTATTCACTTCACACCAGATAACACCAACATTTTCGTTTTATATTAATTCATCTAAGACAATAAGCCACATTCGATGTATTATTCCAACTGATTGTAGGTGGGTAGACAATATTATCGCATCTACGGCTATGACCAACGATTGAAAAAAAATCGTTAATAATTACAATTTTATTGCTAACTAAAAGAAGAAAACTTATCTGTGGAAGAATTAAAAAAAACATTTATGTAATGTTGAAACATGAAAAAATTAAAAGAAAAATTATTTACGTCGTTCTGCGATTTTCCACATGCAGTTTACCATTTGTACGACGCGAGCTTTAGATGTATTTTGTAAATTGCTTATGATAGATTTTATGAATCCTTTTGAAATTATCTATTAATTTATTTTTTTAATGTCAAATAAAGCGTTGGCACTTATAAAAAAACATATATATTGATGTTACACAACGGGAGCGACTGGCGAATGCGTTGGCGATTCACAACTTTGATGGACGGCTGCCTCAAAAAAGATTAATAATAACTCATAATCGAAGCGCCTAGACTAGATCCCTAGTCTTCTACGGGCGGTAAATCGGAAGACGTTTATTTTGAAGAAATGGTATAGCCATTCAAAAAATAGATTGCTTAATTTCATATAGAATCGAATTGAATTTCAAATGGCGGAGTCCGTAAAATGTTGATAATCCGATACCCTCGACCACCCCCTGTTTTGACAAAATTTTAATATACATGGCTCTGTTGGGTGTATTGTTTTAGCTAATTTATGGTACACCAGCAACTAAAATAACTTCATAACCAAGCCTGCCGCCGCACAGTGGACGAAATGGAGAAAAAAAACCAGAATTAAGTGGTTTTTGCAAAGTTATTGTTTTAAACGTTTATATTTTTTAGTGTAGCACGTCTTTTATATTTTTTTAATTAAAATAAATTTAAAACTTTTAAAGATCGTACACAAAAAAAAACTACCAGGTTGCTGGTCAGCAGACCAAGAAAGTCAAAAATGGAATAATCTGAACTACAGGTTTTTGTTAGTTTCGAACTTGTATTCGATGTAATCGATGCAGCAAGGCAAGCGAAACCGATATGAAACGGACGGGGTTCGGAAATTTCCGTCGTTTTTCGGACGAACGCAGCTCTTACGGCGACGGTAGGTTGGTTGTTCGAACTTCCAACTACTATGGACTATTAGGCAATCTTAAAGGGACTATTATTATTATAAATTTGTACAAAAATATTAACACGCGGCAGCGGCGAGGGGCACCGCGGCAGGTTTCGTAAGTGGTTTGGCATCTAAAGGCTCGCCTGACGGATGGGTACACTGGAAACTCTTAAATTATTTTTTTTTATATTTTTCGCTTATTTTTTAGAAATATGGCATTCAAAGTTTTAAAAATATAGTGAAATAAAAATAATAATAAAGATAAACGAAAAATTAAAAAAAAACTTTAAAAAATCGAACACAAAAATTTGCCAGGCTGGTCGGCAGACCGCGAAATTCTTATATGGAATGATCTGGACTATAGTTATTCATTGGTTTCATTCGTGTAGTCGATGACGTAAAATCGACCAATTTTTTCCTCACTTTGACACCGGCTGCCTCCGAACTTGCCAGGCTGCCGGTTGGCAGACCTGCTTTTTTCTCATTTTCTAATCGACCTTTATCATATGAGACCATTCCCGTTGACTCCAGATACTAATATCTACAGCCTGTATGTCGGACGAATATCTACAGCTCATATGTTGAACTAATATCTACGAACTTCAGAGTGTTGACTAATATCTACAGAGCGTAGGTTGAATTAATCAGCTAAATGTGTCCAATAGTCCGATATTAGGGATTTTTACACACATACTTACATAAATTAAGTTTTTTAAACTGCATACGCAATATTACGTTATTCCAATATGCTATACATAATTTCAAATCCAACCTCTGCCAGTGCTGTAGATATTCGCCAAAACTTTGGTTCTCATAGATATTCGTCAACAGTTTGAGCTGTAGATATTCGTCAACACTTTCCTTCTCATAGATATTAGTTAGATTTTTTCAGTTTTTGGAATTCCTGTAGATATTAGTAGACGCCTCCTTCCCGTTCGTGTAGTCGATGACGTAATTTTGACCAAAAAAATCGCTGACTATTTCCATGACTGCGCGGCTCCTGCCAAGAGGCGCACCGGCAGACCAGCTTTTTTAAGGTTTTCTAAATGCCCATTATCACTTAAAAGTAGTTTCATCCGTGTAGTCGATGACGTAGGGTTTACCTATCTCGCCTCCCGGTCTAAATGTTATACATTGAAATAACCAAATTAATTGACAATTCATACACATAATATCCTTCCAACTCTTTTTTTGTTGTTGTGAAAACAAGGCCATGTAGAAAATAAGCAACACTGCACTCAGGGCTCTGCCGGAATAGACCTTCTGAACTATTAAAAAAGTAGGGGCCTTTCGGAGACCTAGGAGAGAAGAGGTCATGTCCGTGGATTCTTCCTTCTTGGGGCCTGCAGGGAGGAACGAAGAGGAGGGCTTCAGGGAACCAAAATGAGTGGAGAGAAGAGCTGATGCCACCTCGGTGAACTTTTCTTAGTGGGGCCTCCAGAGATCTATGGGGGAGTGGACAAGAGAGCTGAGGCCACCTTGCTAGACTTTTCCTGCTTGGGGCTTTCGGGAAAAGGGGAGTAGAGAGGAGAGCTGAGGCCACCTCGGTGAACTTTTCTTCGTGGGACCACCAGAGATCTATGGGGGAGTGGACAAGACAGCTGAGGCCACCATGCTAGACTTTTCCTGCTTGGGGCTTTCGGGAAAAGAGGAGTAGAGAGGAGAGCTGAGGCCAGTCTCCATTTTAATAATAAATAAATAAACATGTTGAGACATACGTTATTTGGTCCGTTTTCGGTTAGCATAATCATCGCTCACCATAGAGTAATGAAGAAGTCGGTGCTGTGCACCCAAAAATACAAAATTTGTAGTCTGCTAACGCAAGTAATTCTACGAATGATTTATCTTTAAATTATATACGGGTTGCTAGAAACATGTATAAGGTTTCCGGTGAAAAAGTTCTCTCTGTGAAATAAGTACATACTGGAATTTTAGGTCGGTACGTAAATCATTTGAAAAATCCTTCAAGGGTTTTAAAATTGCACCCTCTACAGATGTTTTGATATTTTTTATTTCATGAAATTTAAAGGAAGGTCCCTTTCTACACGAGCCTTGTATTCTTTTTCAATCTCCACATTTCTCACATGATCATACATGGTCTTACCTCACATACGCCTCGGAGATCTCATTGATACTGCATTCAGTTTTTTAATTATTTTTTTTTAAGTAAAATTTCTTTACGCACGCTTGACTTGGGGAGTTAGCTGGTGAATGCGTGACGAGAGCGTTACGAAAAGGTCATGTACGAGGCGAACGGTCGGGCCTTTACTCACGCTTGATTTGGGGAGGAAGCTGGTGAATGCGTGACGAGAGCGTTATGAAAAGTGTGTTAGGGCGAGGTGAACGGTCGGGCGAGGCGAACGGAAGTTGAGAGGGTAGTGAAGTTTTAGTTCAGTCGTGTGGTCTAAAGCACACTCGTTTCTTTTATTATTCTTTATTCATAAAATAACTTTTGTGTAGATACAGGTTTTTCGACTACCACACAAGGCACGTGCCCGTATTGTGGTAGTCGAGTTTACCTTCATCCTTCCTTTTCCAGTTCCATGTCTAACTACAAAACATTAGGGTAGGTACCAGTACTCCATGGTGGACTACTAGCTTCGCTTCTTTGGACATGAATTTAAGTGATAATACTCGTATGTACCTACTCTTAGTATAGTGCCACTGATTCCAGGCAGAAATTTCATTTGCGAAAAAAGTCACATTCAATTCAAATTTTTCAAAGGATTGCCCACTCCTGTAAACGCTACTGTCTTGAATAAAATTTACAATATTTAGCGAATGGATCTCTCAACTGCAATGAACAAATATTGATCACTACTAATTTTTCAAGCAATGTCAGGAGTATAAAGGTGAATGTCGCGCCCGTTACTTTGTCTCTTGTTTTTTGACGTAATCTACCTGGGGACAGCTGAACGATTTACGACAGGTACAATATTGTTGTACCAACTCGACTGTCACTTTGCCTATTTGCTCTTGTGAAAATCTGTGTAAATTTTTCGTTACGGTAACTTATCTTTCAACCGAGGCTGGAATATCCAATTTGTAGGCGTTATGATGTAGGTACATACTACTTATAAGTGAACGTTTCCATCGATATACACAGATAATCATCAATCAGTGCCCTTACTTAAATTCAGCGTATTAGAATATTTATAATAAAACTATGTATCTCCAGCGCTTCCACCATTTAACATATTAATTTAGCCATGTTCTGCATGGCTTGATTAAGGTTGCTAATTATAAACAAACTTATTTTAATGACATATTTCCTATTTATATCTTGGTATCCTCGCTACGTGACCAAGGGAAAGAGGGATTTTTATATATATATATATATATATAAATCCCTGTTTCCCTTGGTCACGCCATAACTTCAGAACGACTTTACCTATTTCATTCACCTTTTTTAAAAAGTTTTCTAATATTTTGAAGAAGGTTTTTACAGAAAGAAAAATTAAGAAAATATGCGCAGAAAATTGGATAATTTCTGAAAACTTAACAACTATTTTAACTTCGCACGTTTGACAGTTCGTGCGTTTGATGAATGTGAATTTAAGTGTAACTACTATCTTCCAATGTTTTTATAAATCGCCAATGTTGTACGGTAGCATTTCTGAATTAGAATTCTTTAAATCGAAGTTCTGACGATTGTGTAATTGATTTAAGAAGAATTGTTTTAATATTCAATTTAAAGATTCAATATTCATTGTAAAGCGGTTGTGAAGTGAGTGCTTATGTATCTAAATCTACCTTTTTATGTATTTTACACATATAAAATATGTATTAAGAATCCACATATTATTATTAATTATCGTTACTTATCTTTTGCCATCTGCAAAAACTGAATTTAATTACTCTATCATTTATTGCATATTGTTAAAATGCATTTATTCACTTAAACGCGTTATACCCCCCCCCCCTCCCCCTTCCCTCCCGCCCCCACGCCCCGTCCCCCGCCCCCCGTCCCCCCGTAGATTCCCCAGTCCCCATTCTCTCATAGATTATCCTCAAAATGATAACAATCTTTCTTAACTTTTTCGGCACAAAGCACACTCTTTTTAGGGTGAATTGCCAATTAAAAAAAAAGTTATGATTTTTTTGGAAAATAGCTCATAACCTATTAACCTAACGTAACATATTTCACCAATTTAAAAAAAATTGTCACTTTTAATGACTTTTCAAAAGACTTAATGAAGTTTCATGTTGTTTAGTTGTCCGGTCACCCAAGTAAATGCGATAAAAATCTACGAGAAGGTATATTCCCTTCAGTATCTCTTTCCTGAATTATATCCCATTAAATTTCAGCGAAAAACTAACTTTCAATCATAAAATTTCCTTTGTTGTATATTTCATACGTAAATCAAAATATGGATAAAAATAAGCGTTTGAGTTTGCAATGCACTAAAAAAATAGGTTATTTTTCTGCCGATCTAGGAAAATACGGTATACCTACTTACACAAAATAAACAGTATTCAAGCGGTGTGCCCAAAGATGTGCCGACAGGATTTAAGTACCACCGAATAACAAAAGAATTAATCGTATTTTTTTTCAAACGCATCAAGGAAAAAGTAGACATTTACATCCAGCGTATAAGTACAAACATTCGACACTAAATAAATTGCTTTGATATCCATACCAACTTATTATTAAATATATTTTTGAAATCGATCTTAAATTTCAAAATGGTAAATAATGCACAAAATTTAATTTTTAATAATAATTTTGGGGGCCAATTGTCGGAGGATAAACTGTGGATTCACCGTTGGACTGCGTAGAAAAAATATTGCGCTTTCTGACGTTGTATTTTCTTTCAAATGAAACTCACTCGAATTGTTTCCATGCTTTGGAGAAATATTCCATGTGTTGCTTAGAATTATTTATTCTAATAGATAGCGTTTCAACAATTACGGAGAAAATTTTTTCAGAGCACAGAAAACACAAACAGTTATTTTTATCCATACTTTGAGTTAGGTATAAACTATAGAATTAGGGAAATTTTATGGTTGAAAGTTAATTTTTACGCTGAAATTTTATGGATTATACATCAGGCACAAGATACTGAAGGGAATGTACCTACTCATAGATAAAATTAATGTATTTTGTGTATCTCTTTATGTTACCTGTATTCAATATCTCTTTAGGTTAGGTTACCTGTATTCAATTTTCAAATTCAATTTCAGTGCCAGCAACCCGGGCTTTTATTTTATTTTCATTTATGTACATTTATGTATACTTTTACCCACCTCACTAGAGAGAGTCTTTTCCGAGGCGGATAAATAACATATTATATTATTAGAAAGATATGTATCAAGAAAGATATGTATATATATAAAAAAGATAAAAATATATGCTTATATGTCTACATACATGCACATACGTATTGTTGTTGTAGTAAATATTTACATGTTGTTTTTATTATTTGATAAATTTCCATAAAAAGGTTGCATACGTAATAAGATTACACATGGAGATGGAGATGGAAAATAAAATGTAAATACAGTAGGTACATGATTTTATAATTAATTTTGCTAGCAAGCAGTACCTACCCTATATATTTTATTATATTTGAATATTATATAATTTTGTGAGTAATTATATGAAAAGTGAATGTCGATAAAATGTACTCCTGTTAGTTCTTTAGGATATTTCGAATGTCTGTTCTTTCCTTTTCAGTCAACCATATTACAAAACTTTTGAACAGCCAGTTCAGATTATTTGGGGTGACGTAAGTTTTTGCTTTTGTTAGGAAGATATTGAAAATGTGTGGAGCTAGGAACGATTCATGTTTTTTGCGAAAGTTGATTTGATGTAGGGAACTTGAAAGTGTTTATTTATTTTTGCGTTTGTGTTTTGCAAGTGAGGTATGTGTTGAGGTGTTGTTTTGATTAGTATCCTACGTCAGCGACGACCATTCTATAAGCCGTCCATAAACTTTGTCACAGTTGTAAATATGTACGTCAGTCACTAGTTTTACGTCAGTAAATATCAAATCTTATATTATGTAATTCGCTAGTTTTATTATAAATCTTAGTTGTAAGCCAGTTATACTCATTTAATTATATATACACACTATTTATTTATACAGCGCCCTTGAGGTTAATTTTTCACAAAAATGGCTCACTATAAATCAGCCAAATTATATTATTACTATTCTGCCTATTAAATAAATATACCTAACTGTGTCATGTTTTCATCGATAGGAGAAAAAAATATTATTTTCAATTTTCATTTGCGCAAATTTCGTTGATTTTGTTTGTAATTTTAGCATTTTTTAAATATTTAAATACACAGAATTCAAACTATACAATGCACTACCAGCTACGATCAGACAGACTGACTCCTTGACAAAATTCAAACAAGATAGAAAGAATGGATCATAAGTATTGGACGCCACACTATTACCATAGAGATATACAATAGAGGCGCCATGCCTTACAAATATATTCTATTCTCCGTCCACCTTTAGATCAACTTGGGAGAGTACGAAATTTGGTTCGTATTGCGCATACCCCGCCCCCTTCTTCGGTCCCTTCACCACCGCTATGTTACTCCGCCCATAGATCAGTCGTTCGTCCGGTTCGTCGGCTGTCGCGCTGTATGCACGTGTCTTGAAATTTTAACCCTTTCAGACCCTGTGATAAAAAGGATATTTATTATTACTAATTTTTCTTTATTCATTGCTTTTTATGGTAAAACACTTTGCGGATTTAACGACAATGCTTACATTTTACGGCACATGCCCGTGTTATGGTGGTTGATTATTCAAATATCAATGTTTCAGCCAAGTCCTAATTCATTAGATATCACTGTCACTAATTGCAAATAACAAAATAGGAAAGTATGACATTAATAATTATGTCCTTATATTCGAATTGCAACAATATGAACAATGCATATTTATAAAACAATGGTGTTACGTACTGTACTATAAAATTACTGAATGTTGGTTTTAATCAGTTTTATTTTTTTATAGGCCGTACACAAACCTCAACTCACAATTATTATTATTGATTAATTATTATTTGTAAAAAAAAAAATATCTGGAGAACATGATATTTCGCAAACATCATACAAAAATTGGTGATTTCATTGAGCATATTTTCAAAAATTGATAAAATGCAGTGCGTTTATTGGAGAACCATTACAATAATTATTTAAATGAATAAATTGTTGAAACTTTTGATTGCAGGTGGGTGGAAAATAATAATTAAACAATTTAGTTAATTTATTTAAACACGGGAATCTAGTGGAGGGGGGAGGGTGGAGACATGCGCGGTCACAGGTTGTTCTTATTTTGGACGGAGAATAGATTCGTGTTCATCTCAGGCTTGCGGAGGCATACGGGAGGGGTAGTTCGACACTTTCCGTTATCTACCGAACTGAAACATGTGCTCCGAAGGGCACGAATGTGATTGCAAAGCAGGGGTTTACAGACTTTTCAAGTAGAGGGCCGCATACAACGACATCAAAGTTCATCAATTATATTAATCAACCTAGTTATTTTTTACTGTTGCAGCGCCTATTTTTGGTAAACTTTCGAAATCACTGGTTACGCTTAATACAAATATTTTTTAGAAAAATCTTTATATTCACCTTAATTACTATAAAAGAAAAAAAAATGCGATGGAAAATATTGCATTCAAAGTTTCAATTACCAGTATGACATCGAGCCATTCGCGGTAGCGAGTTCTGGAACGAGTTGAACTGAGCTCTGAAGCCGGGTATTGAAACATTTAAGGGACTTACAATAGACTCCACACCGAGCGCGAGCCGCCATGTAAATATACCTGCAAAAATGTACAAGAATGCACGTGTCCTTAGACTGAGGGCACAGCGTAGGACTCTAACGTTCAACAGTCTGAATAGTCCGCTCCATACATTGCACGAACGCCTTTTACACATACGCTTGCCAGATGTATTTCAAATGACCAACACGACACGATGGTTTTTGATCCACTAAATGCGTGAAATAGAGAATTGGAGGTACTACCTTCAAATCCGTCGAACAAATTTATTCGCTTATTGTCTCATCTATTTATATATATATATATATATATCAATGACTATTACAAACATTTGTAAAATATATCACTCATAGACAGAAATAACTATTCTCATACGACCTAACCCATATAAAATAAATGAAAATAATAGAATCCTGTCAAATTTAACTCCATAAATAGATTAGACAAATTTACTACTTCATCTCCTTCAACATTTAAAAGTTAACTCTCTTTAATAGATTTACCCATCATTCCAATCACTTTTCTGTTTTATTATACCCATTCAAATTAATATGTATTTTACCTTAAATATTCTTACAACTATGATATTCATTTCTATACTTCTACGCTTGTCTCGACACAGGTAGGTATATCCTAGTGAGACAGGCATCAAATAAACCCAATGTATATATACTTTTTATAGATAAATAAATAAAATAAAAATTGTACCAGAAGCACAAAATACTGAAGTCGTAAATTTTTTTTTTTATAGTGATTATTTATACATATATAAGTGTCCGATAAGGAATGGTTAATCCCGAGTTTAGCAGGTCTAGGAATATTTTCAAATTCGGTTTCCTAAATTGTCGTAAAGTCGCCCGTGTCGGTCCTAGAATACAATAACTTCGGAAGCTTGGGTGAATTTGAAAATAATTTCGCAACGTCTAATTGGGATTGGTTTATTTATGGTCTAATCTAATCCCTCCGCCTTTCACCCTCCCGTTGTTCTAGGATTCTAGTGCGTCGACTTTACCATGAAACTTGCAAGTAATTTTTTTGTCCACGGTACGCTCCATTTTTTCAGGTTTTTTTTGGATTTAGCAGAAAGTGTCAAAAAGGATTATATTTCAATGGAAATTATTATTATTTTTTTTTTTTACATTAACTTAACACAGGAGGCCCTGAGGAAAATAATTTCCCTCAGGGCCTATGTCATCTTTGTAGATGCTGTGTGGAGGATCTTTTTGAGGAAAGGAAGGAGTGAACATGGGTTTTGAAGAGACCCATGTTGTAGGAGGGCGGAAACACAGAGGCCGGCAAATCGTTCCATAGCCGAGCCGTTGAACTCAAGAACGAGTCATAGAAACGACCCGTTCTCATGTGACTAATGTCAACCGTGTACAAATGTTGGGCGCGTGTTTAGCATGTTTCCCGACTATGCACCGGTGCCGAGGGGATCAATGATGCTAGTTACTCGGAGTATCTTCCATTGTAATACCGGTAGAACAAGGACAGCATTCCCACCTGACACCTATGCTCTAAAGATTGCAGTCCATCTGTTAAGATGGGAGAATCTATCAAACGGACCGCCCGTCAAGGGTTTTTTTTAGGTATTTTGGAGCTCCAGACCAGAGGTGGCTGCCAAATTCAACCGTAAGGCGCACTTGCGATTTGTACAGGGTTAGCAGTTGGGTACTATTAAAGTATCTGCGGGCCCTGTACAGTACGCCCAGTTTCTGAGAGGCTAACTTAACTCTGGTTTCGATGGAGCCCCCGTACCTGAGCTGGTCACTTAGAGTTACACCAAGCATATCGATGGAGGTCCTGTTCGGAAGTGCTTCCGTTGAAGGAGTCTAGATTGTCATTTCGATCCCTTTTAGACGTTATCAACATGATTAGGTCTTTGAAACATTAAATTCGACGAGGTTATTCTTACCCCAAGAGAAAACACTCTCGAGGTAACCGTCCATTCTTTGCTTCAAAGCCCTCCGAGCTATTGGAGTTTGTGTGTCCTTTGGGGGCTTGTCAAACAAAAAGCTAGCATGGAATGTAGGTACTGTCATCCGCGTAACAATGAATCGGTGCATATGACAAGAGGTCATTGATGTGCAACAGAAACAAAGTCGGTGACAGAACCGATCCCTGTGGGACGCCAGCATTTATCGAATGCGAGGAAGAGGTGAAACCGTCAGCAACCGCCTGAATCGACCTCTCCCTCAAAAAGTCGGCAATCCACGTACACAAGGATGCGGGAAGTCCGTAAGAAGGCAGTTTGTTGACAAGCTCTCGGTGCCGAACCCGGTCAAAGTCCTTGGAAATATCCAGTGCAACCGTTTGGGTCTCACCAAAACGTTCCAGGCACCGCCCCCAAACATGCGTCACATACGCGAGAAGATCACCGAACGAGCGGTTCCGCCGGAATCCGTATTGGCGGTCGTTAATAATTTTATTCTCCTCGAGGTATGTGAGCAGTTTGTCGTTGATCACAAGTTCCATAACCTTAGACAAAACTGATGTGATCGCTATGGGGCGGTAGTTGGCTGGGTTGGAGCGGTCACCCTTCTTTGGAATAGGGTGAATGATCGCTTTTTTCCAACCAGAGGGCACAGAGCCAGACTTCAGGGACATTTTGAAAAGCTTCGTCAAAATTGGAGCTATTTCTGCAGCGCACCTCTGCAATACCAGGGCAGGTATTCCGTCAGGCCCACTAGCTTTATTAATATCAAGCCCTCGTAAGACGAGTACATCCCGATGCCGGATCCTCAGCTTTTTCATATGAAAACCGCAATGAGGAACCGACGTCGGGGTAGCACCTTGATGTCCTTGATCATCGAGGGTCGAGTTTTCCGCGAACATTTTACCTAATAAGTTAGCCTTTTCGGCGGCAGTATTTGCTAGAGAGCCGTCAGGTCTGGTAAGAGGTGGCGGGCTGGGTTTGCAAAAATTGCGACCCATTGAGCTCGCAAGCGACCAGAGCGCTCTGCTACCGTGCGGGCAGGCAGCCAGCTTTCTGCTGATTTGCAGGTCGTGCTCGAATTATGACCTATTAATGATCCTCTTGCTTTCCTTTGCCATTTTGTTATATACTATTCTGTTTTCGGACGTTGGGATGTGTTGTAGGCTTGGTAAGCTGGGTTTTTTCGTCGCACTGCTTCAGAGCATTGTCGACTGAACCACGGCTTTGAGCCAGTGGCGTAGCGTGGGTTTCGGCCGCCCGGGGCGGAGGAAAATTTTGCCGCCCCCCCCCCCCCTACTTCTACAGGTACTTCTTCCGCAGATTTTCATGCGCTGACCGGGGGGGGGGGGGGGTAGATATCCTATTTTTATGCCAATTTTTATAATCCCATGTGCCAAGTACTCTTCCAATAAAATCATGCTTTTAAATTCTACTTACTTACTTTTAAACTACACTCAGAACATAATTTTTTTTTTTTGATTCTAGCGGCACTTACATTCTGATCACAAAACTGGTTTAATTTAAATCTGTATGTGGTGAATTAAAACTAAACTCAGAACATGAAAAGGGTTTTTCTTTGATTCTGCCGGCACTTACTTTCTGAACACAAAACTGGTTTGAGTTAAATCTGTAAGTGGTGAATTAAAACTTCACTCAGAACTCCGGGGCGGAGAAAAATTTCGCCGCCCCCTTATTTGGGTTCTTCAAGCGGCGGGGGGGGTCCTCCCAATTTTTTTTATTATGACATATTATAATCACATTTGACGAGTATCCTTTCAACGAAAATCATGTTTATAAATTCTACTCCAAAGTTGATTGATTTATTCTGCGATAAGAGTCCCCAAATAATAGTTACACACGCAACAATCAATTTCTCAGAATTTTACAGCATTATATAACTCAAATGAAAAAATAAATAAATAGTCTCAATCTAGAATTTTATAACTGCACATCGAATAACAGAGTGTTTTCCTTCGAAATGTGTCAGCAGATGAATCAAACTGGAATTTTACATTCTGTACTGGTTAAAATTAAATCTGTACCTGGCGAATTAAAACTACACTCAGAACATGAAAATGGTTTTTCTTTGATTCTGGCAGCACATACATAGTCTGTAAATGGAATATTATAACTGAACTTCAAATAAGAGAATGTTTTCCTTCGAACTGTGTCAACAGATGAATCTTCAACTGGAAATTTACATTCTCAACACAAAATTGGTTTAAATTAAGTCTGAATGCGGCGAATTAAAAGTACACTCCAAACATGAAAATGGTTTTTCTTTGATTCTGGCAGCACATACAGAATCTGCAACTAGAATTTTATAACTGAACTTCGAATAAGATAATGTTTTCCTTTAAATTGCGTCAGTAGATGAATCCTCAAATAGAATTTTTCATTCTGAAAACTGGTTCAACCCTTCGAATAATATAAAAAAATATTTTTTTGCCTGTCAATGTTTGCGTACAAAATTTCCGGTTCTTCCCATGCATTTTAAATGTTTATAAATTTATTCCTTTTTATTGTTTTTTTTTTACCCTTTTGCAAAAAACAAAATAGTTCAAAAATCTAGATAAAGTAATTTTTCCGAAGTGCTTATAAAAACATTATTGTTTCTAAATATTAAAATTTTGATATTGGAAATGTGAATTGGCTCAAAAATTCAAGCCTGCGAATATTCGAATTAAAGTAGAATAGAATTAATTTTAAATACAGATTCCTTTTCTTAAAAAAATGTAATAAAACGGTATCTTAACTTTTTATGGCAATCTCAAATTTATTTTAAAATTAAACGTGTGGGATCACAATTTTATTTTAAAATTAAATGTGTGGGACAATTTGCGTCACCTGTGATTAGACGGGTTATATTAAATCTGTATTTGGCGAATTAAAACTACACTCAGAATATGAAAATGATTTCTCTTTGATTCTGGCAGTACATGCATAGTCTAAAATGCAACTAAAATTATATAACTGCACTTCGAATAAAATAATGGTCTCATTCGAAATGAATCAGCAGATGAATACACAACTGAAATTCATTCATTAATACATTCTGAACACAAGTCTGGTTTTAATTAAGAATGAATCTGCCTTAATTAATATTACTCTCATAATATACGTACGGTTTTCCTACGATTTGCGAAATTTGCAGCTTAAAAAATATATAATTATTGATATTTTTAATAAATAATAAAAAAAAGTTAGATTCGTAAACGAAAGTATCGTAGAACATTTCAAATAATGATTTGAAATGGTTTAAATTTTTCCAAGATAATATTATTTATTAATTGTGAAAATTTGCCGCCCCCCCTAAAAGTGCCGCCCGGGGCGGGCCGCCCCCCCCCCCCCCCGCCCCCCCCCACGCTACGCCACTGCTTTGAGCCCACACCAGTTTCTTTAACAGTGGATTGGATGAAGCCATCCATCGCGGATGTGATAACTCCACCAATTTCCTGGGCACATCTTGAGGGATCCGAGGTCCGAAAACAGACAGTTGACCACGGGGAAGCATTAAAATGTGCCCGCAGACCAAACCAATCTGCTGATCTATAGTGCCACACTATAGATCAGCAGATTGGATTGGCGGTCTGAAGGTTACGGGGATTGACGTCGTCACCAGGCAGTGGTCGGACGATCCTAAAGGCGCTGTGACGTCAATCTTGTAACCGTGTGGCACAGTGGTTAAAAACAAATCTAACAGATTGGAGCGGTGAGTCTGGATATCAGGAACCCTTGTAGGCTCCTGAATAGTGTTGGGTAGGACACGATATCAGGATGAGTTTGTATGAGGTACTCAAATGAGGTGTTACAAAATATTTTCGTTACGGGGGGGGGGGGGGGGGGGGGGAGTTGGCTGGTTTTTTCCTTCAGCTTGATTTTCTTGGTTCAGAGGTGTTGGTTTTCTAATAAATACCCCCATACCTGCCTCCCGTGTCTGTTATTTTTGTAATACGAAAAATGGATATAAAAAAGGCCTACCCCCTCCCGACCTTCACCACCTCTGATCCCCCCTCTGATCCCCCCCTGCACCCCCCTCTTATCCCTCCCCCTCCTTAGCAACCCCCTCCACCTCATCTCAACACCCTCCCTCCCTTGGGAGCTGTTGGGACTCTTGTGCGGTATTTACATAACATATAACAATAATTCAAACAGTTGGTACTGTTGTACGGTATTCACTTATCAATACATAATTTACAATAAAACATATTTAGAAAAAAAAAAATTTTAAGCAGTTGGGACTCTTGTGCTCATAAATTATTGTTAGGTGTATTCACATAACAATAATTTACAATTAAAAAAAATTTCAAAAAAATTTTTTTTTTGGAGCAGTTGGGACTCTTGTGCTCATAAATTATTGTTTTGTGTATTCACATAACAATAATTTACAAAAAAAAAATTCAAAAAAAATTTTTTTTGGAGCAGTTGGGACTTTTGTGCACATAAATTATTGTTTTGTGTATTCACATAACAATAATTTACAATAAAAAAATATTTCAAAAAAAAAATTTTTTTTGGAGCAGTTGGGACTCTTGCGCTCATAATTTTTTTTAAAAAATTTTTTAACGAAAAAAAATTAAAAAAAAAAATTTTTTTTTTGGAGCAGTTGGGACTTTTGTGCTCATAAATTATTGTTTTGTTTATTCACATAACAATAATTTACAATAAAAAAAAATTAAAAAAAAATAAAAATTTCAAGCAGTTGGGACTCTTGTGCTCATATATTATTGTTTTGTGTATTCACATAACAATAATTTACAATTAAAAAAAAATTTAAAAAAAAAATATTTTTGGAGATGTTGGGACTCTTGTGCTCATAAATTATTGTTTTGTGTATTGACATAACAATAATTTACAACAAAAAAATATTTAAAAAAAATTTTTTTTTGGCGCAGTTGGTACTCTTGTGCGGTATTCACTTAACAATCATTTAGAATAAAAAAATAAAAAATAAATATTTCGGAGCAGTTGGGACGCTTCTGCGGTATTCACAATATGAATTGACTTACCCCATCACCACCTCACGGTTCTAATACAAAAATGTCATAGAATATACAAACACTTCACGCCTCACCACCTCATACATTTGTCCCAAACTACGCGTGACATGACGTGTAGTTTAATACATCAACCACCTCACACCTCACCTCATATTTGTCCCATACGTGACAACGTGACGTGACATGACATGTAGTCCAATACACCAACCACCTCACACCTCACCTCATATTTGTCCCATACATGACATGAATGTAGTCCAACAAAACAAACCACCTCACACCTCATGTTTGTCCCTCCTTCATATTTGTCCCCCCTTCATATTTGTAGTAATACAAAGAAAAAGAGTTGGTACAAATACATATTGTGAGGTGGGGGGACATTTTACGTGTTTGTATGGGACATTTGAGGTGCCTCTTGTATGAGGTACTCACTACTCCTGAACCATTTGCTCCAATCCGTGGCAGAGGGCAAAGGATTCTGCCTCTCGTCCAGCCGAGTCCGTTGGTCCTGAGAACTTTAACCAAGGTTCGTTATGAACATTGAAATCCCCCAGGACCACAAACTCTGTCGTAGGGAAGCGGGGCAAGAGGACATCAACAGTATTACTTTGATGTTTGAAGAGTTCGGACGTATCTGAAACGCTAAGGTTTGGTGAGCGGTATAAACAATAAACACGCGTAAAATCTTACCGTACTGGCAAGATTGACACGCACCCACATTACGTCGAATCTGGAGTTCTCCAGATTCAACAGTTGCACACAGTTGACGTCAGCTCGGCTGAAGAGACAGACACCTCCTTTGTGTCTGAATTTGCCTGCGAGGGTGAAGCCTGGGCAATCCAGATAGGAGGCGTCTGTAGGCTCGGCTATCTGCGTTTCGGAAAGGAAGAGAAGGTTAGGACGTTGGGAGAGAAGGTGGTGGTGGACGAAGTTTAAGTTTTTGTGTAGGCCGCGAATGTTAGTAAAATTCACCAGCAGTTTTGACTTGCACCGGGGACTCCTGCTTCTAGCCGTTGTGACAGTTATATTATTGTTATTTGTGAAATTCATGATTTTACACGTTTTTTTTTTGGGTTATTAGGAGTAAGGAAGGTCCTGGAAGGAAAGGATATGAGGGATGGGTAGGAAAGCTGGGGATTAGAGTGTCCAGGGGTGACGGACGTATGAATCCAACCCACCCACTGCGGTGCAAGGCGATGGACTGGGAGAGTCCGGCTGGAGAGGTCGCCCAATGCCCCCCAAACGCTACTGTTGGGTCCCCTCCGGTCACGAACCGGCACAACAGCAGCGGCGGGGTTTTTGCACTCGTTGATGGGGCAGCCCACCTTCAGTCGTGAGCCTGAGGGTCGGGCCCTGTATACCGAGCGGCCCGGACAACGGTAACCGGTTGTAAAGGGTCTCCCTCAACCAGCATCTCCCAATCCAGCCCGCCACGCAGAAGGTGGGCTGACGCAGCCGCCATCAAGACCCAGGCAAACATTACCCCATGAACCAGGGCACCCCTGCCAAGCCACCAAACGTGGCGAACCACTTGGGGTGACCTGTGGCAGAGGTGTTGGTCATCCAATAAATGGTTCCCAGGGTGGCGGTGGCGGTGGTATCCATACCCGCCTACCAAATTGAACTTACTACTTTTTCACTACTTACTTTTTACTTAACTTAACTTATTACTCTTATTTAACTTATTTTACTTTACTTAACTTATTACTTTTTCACTGCCTACTTTTTCATCACAAATTTTGGATTTAATCACGGTAAGGGTGTATTTTGCGGTTATTAAATACTAATTAAAAGAATCGATAAATACTTTTATTATTTTTTTATCATTGATTTTCTTTGAAAACTTAACAAACAACGTAGTTATTAGTAACGACGGATAAATTGACAATTATGCACAGAGTATTTTTATTAATATAAAATATGTATAGGTACATACTATATGATTAAATAAATATAAAAAAAACTATATAATACAATATTGTATATAGCCAGTGGCGTAGGTCGCGGCATGGGTGGCACCCGGGGCGGATAACGTGGTGTCACCCCCCCCCCCCCCCCAATTTCGACTTCGGGGGGGGGGGGGGGGGGTAGCTAATTTAATTTAAAAGTTTCCTTCGTAATTTTTAACGGTCGGGTGTAGTGTCAACCCCCCCCCCCCGTCGGGTGGCACCCGGGGCGGTCCGCCCCCGCCACCCTCCCTTTATATTTATTTTGAAATTTGGCTTAATTCGGTATACTTATATTAAGTTCCATTGTTAATAAATTGAATTATCCCATTTAGCTCTCATGAAAAAAGGCTTGGCTATTTTGGTGTGGAAAGTGGAAGGAAATGTGAAATAGGAAGATGGGGAAGTACTTGGCTATTCACACATGGTGACCAAATATGGCTAAAGCCATTTCAAGCATTGGTAATTTCACCCAGTGATTTGAAATCATGTATTGAACTCTTACAAAAAGATTACATTGAACTTTTGAAATGGTCTCATGACTCTGGTTTAAAATCATAAATTATGCAAAAAAAACTAAATTGATACATTTTGGATCACCCAAACGCCAAGGCAAATATTATTACACCTGAAATAAAAACACACAGTTCAGATTGCTTACATGTTGGTATCTATGCATTGTGTACATGTGAAACTTAGTTTCGGCTTCGGTCTCAGATTCGGCCGAAACCGAAACCGAAACCGAAACTTCCATATAAGGTCATGTTTTCGTGGGAAAAAAAGTCAATCTTAATCAGTCAGTCTTTATTTTTAAACCATATATCAAAATATTCAGTCTCTGATATTTGAACTAAAAATAAACATAACATAATTATCACTCCTTATTTCAAATAAATCGTAATCGTAAATCGCTTCGTAAATAATATTTAAAAAAAAAAGAAATTGTTGGTATTACCTATTTGAAAATTATTAACAATAACATAAAATAAAAGGTAGAAAACAAATTACTTTTTTTAAACCTATTTTGTTCAGGTACAACTAAACAAAAAATTCTTTTTAATCTAAGAACAAGAAAATTCTTATAAAATTAAAACAAACACTTCGTATTTTTATTTTTTATTTTTTACATGAGCTCCACACAGGAGGCCCTGAGAAAAATAATTTCCTTCAGGGCCTATGTTATCTTTGGGGATGCTGTGTGGAGGGAGGGGTTAGTTTAAGGAAAGGAAGGAGAGGAGAGTTCTGGGAAGGAAAAAGGTTTAAGCAGTGGGTAGGAATCTGGGGTTCAGTGTGCCCTGGTCATACGCCTCCAAGACCTAGACAAACCTCACCCCATGAACCCGGGCACCCCTGCTAAATCACCAAACGTAGCGAACCACGAACCACATTTAACCACTTAACCAAATAATTTCTCCTAAACTTTGGTCATATTGTATAGTATTTTTTTTAATGAATTACAAAATAATTAAAATTAAAAAGTACCTACCTGCCTACATTAATAAAATATTTTTAATGCAAATAATACTTAATGTATGAAAAAAAGAAGCGTTTTCTCTCAAACTAAATGAAGAGCTTTCATCTTAAGAACAAAATAATTTCTTCTAAACTTTGGTCATATTGTATGACACTCTTTTTAATGAACTACAATATAATTAAAATTAAAAAGTACCTACCTACCTACAATACAATAACAAAACATGTTTAATGCAAGTTATCATCATCATCACTCTTGGCCCTACAACCCCTGGTGGGTCTTGACCTCCTCAAGAGTCTTCCTCCACTCATCGCGGTTTTGTGCTGGCTCGCTCCAGTTTACGTTTACTCCAGTTTAATGAGTAAGATTAAGAAAGGGACCCTCAGATGGTTTGGGCATGTAGAGCAAATGAACGAAGAAAGTAGTGTTAGAAGAATATATGACGCGAATGTCAATGATAGAAGAAGTCGGGGACACCCGAGGAAGACATGGCACGATCAAGTGAATCAGATACTTGAGTCGGGCTATGTCAAAAGTCAGAATAATAGAAGAGAATGTATGAAACGATGTATGAATGTGAGTGAGGCAAAGAGTGTGTGCCAAGACCGAGTCATTTGGTGGTCCGTCCTCTCTGCCTACCTCTGCGGTGAAACGGCGTGATGGTTAGTTAGTTAGTCTCTCCAGTTTACAATCTTCAAGGTGGATATATCTTTGACGACGTTATCCCTCCATCTTAAACTTGGTCTTTACAGGCTCCTTCGCCCTGTCGGTCTTGAGTTCAGCAGGGACTTTGGTGCTTGATGCTCGGTCATTCTCTCTACATGACCCAGCCACCGAAGTCTTCCCAGTTTTATAAATTTTGTGACGTTTATATCCTTAAACAGAGTATAAAGCTCATTGTTATAACGTCTACGCCAAAATCCATTTTCTGAAACCGGTCCTAAGATATGCCTCAAAATTTTCCTTTAAAAAACATCCATTTCTCGCTCATTCCTCTTAGTTAGTACCTAAGTCTCATCTGCGTATGTGAGTACTGGTCTAACAAATGTTTTGTACACTATTACCTTGGTGATTCTGGAGAGCAGTCTGGATTTTATTTGGTTTTGTAGGCGGTAATAACAGCGATTTGCGTTCACTGTGCGCTTCTGGATCTCCTCTGTGGTATTATTCTCGTTTGTTATCAGGGAGCCTAGGTATGTGAATCTTGGCACCGTTTCAAAAATTTGGCTTCCACATGAGAGAGTTGGGGTTTGTTGGGCGCATCCTACGTCCATATATTTGGTCTTCTGCTGGTTTACTATGAGACCCATATTTTTAGCAAAACTTTTAAGATTTATGAAGACGTCACGTAAAGCATTGGGAGTTTTCGCGATTATGTCGATATCATCAGCGTAACCCAATAGTTGCACAGAGTTGTCAAATATCGTTGCTCTTATCTCAATGCCTGAGTCACGAATAACTTTTTCTAAGGCTACGTTGAATAAGAGGCAGGCCAATCCATCTCCTTGTCTCACCCCGTGGAGCGTTTCAAAGGACTCGGACAGATCACTGCCAACCCTGACTCTACACTCTACTCTGCAAGATATGCATAAAAATAAATAGAGTTTTCACTGTATATATATCAATGGTTTTCACACGAATCAAGTCCTGAAGTCCTGACACGACTATGAGCGCGGACGGAATAAAATGACATTTTGTGGCTCGAAGTTCAGTGCACCGAATATGTCCGATTGCAGGACAAACCTCCCGAATTCAGTTTCGGTTTCGGCCATAGTTTCGGCTGGATTGTGGCCGAAACCGAAACTAAGCCGAAACTCGTTTTTTGGCCGAAACTAGGCCGAAACCGAAACCGAAAGTTCGGTCGGACACTAGCAGATTATATAAATTAAAATTCTATGTTCCAATATGCACACTTTGAATAATTTATTTATCATTAGCTAAATCTATTACAAGGTATGGAATTACAGCTTGGGGACTTTCCTGTAAAACAAATGTAAATCATGGTCAATCAGTGCAAAATTCATTAGTTAAATTATTAGCTCATAAAAGTTTAAGTATACAAACAAAGGCATAATGTTCCGTACTTTTACCAGAATCTCATAATTTTCTCAGTAAGAGCAATTCTGTGGTAAAAAATTATATTTTATGAATAGTCCTACATATATAAATAAACGGGACCACACTTACAATACTTAAATGAAGGACTAATTGTACCCAAGCATCTAAACAAATATGGACACAGAACGCTGGACTACATGATACACAATTGCTTAAATATGTTTCCTGCCGAAATAAAAAAAGAGTGTGCTTTAGACCACACAACTGAAGTAAAACTTCACTAATTTAAATCCCCCTCTCAACTTCGGTTTGCCTCGCCCAATCACTCTTTTCATAACGCACTCTCGTCACGCATTTACCACCTTACTCCCCAAGTCAAGCGTGCGTAAAGGCCCGACCGTTCGCCTCGCCCAATCACACTTTTCGTAACACTCTCATCATTCACCAGCTTACTCCCCAAGTCAAGCTAGCGTAAAGAAGTTTTACTTCAAAAATGTACAAATGGTAAAACAAATGTTATGTTAAAGAATTGGCTCGCCGAAAGAAATAATTTGTATTAGACTCTTAACACAAAAAGTTCTAACTAAATAATATGGTAAAATAAGTTTATTTATATCTTCAAAGTAAAAGCACCATTGACAAACTACTTAAAAGTAGTATATTGGGACCTTTATTTTTCCTGTCATATTGTATTACTTTGTCTTTATAATAAATAATAAAAAATAAAAAAAAGCAACGCTACGCTTCGATTCTGAATGAGTCTTTCATGACTTTCACTAAGGCGATTCTGAGGTTATCTGCCACCATGTGCGACTCTTCGTATGAATACGAGTATTCTCTATACTTTCCCTGTTATATACTTGTCATGAAGTTAACTAAATGAAGTTTCAATTTGAAAATATGAATGCCCGTAAATTATCTGTAAAGGTAAATAGGTAGGTAATTTATCCAAAGCGCTACTCAATTCTACGTCATCAATGTACAAGTAACACTACCAATTTTTCTGGAATTTTTCCCTTTTATTCTGAACACCAGCTTTACTAAGTTACAATTAGTACAACATTATCAAAGTATTGTAAATGGAAATGATTCAGAGAAGCTTGACGCCACTTGTCCTTGCATTGCAGTAGATTCAAATCTTCCAGTGAAAAATGGATTTCAAGCTATGACACGACTTTCTAGCTGATCACATCTCTACCCCCTCGATGAGTTAACTTGTTAAATATATTTTCTACTAACCAACCATTAAAACCAGTTGAATGCCGATGGGCCTCCGGAGAATATGTGAGCATTCTAATATTTATTATCCTTGACCGAATTATTTGCCAAGCGATTTTGACCTTTATGCTTTGAAAAATATATGAAGAACAAAATCAGAGTCGCTTGGGCTAATAAAACTTTAGATTCCACTTTTGATTTTATGAATGGAGCCTCTATGATGACTTAAAAAATAATTTTCTGTTTTCTGCTCTGCTTTTCAACAAGTTAAAATAGCCACTATCTGGAAAGGAAAACCAAAAGTACTATATTTTTTACAGACTTACAACATGCAAAACGGTGGAGTTAAAGCAGGACTTTGCTATGCTCAGCTAACAATAACCATCACACCACTTTCCGCGTATGCAGAGAGGACGGACCGCCAAACAACTCGGTCTTGGCAAACACTCCTTGTCTCGTTTACATTCATACATCGTCTCATACATGCTCTTCTATTATTCTGATTCCTGACATGGTCCGACTCAAGTATCTGATTCATTTGGTCGTGCCATGTCTTTCTTGGGCGTCCTCGACTTCTTCTACTATTCACATTTGCGTCATATATTCTCCTTACACTCCTTTCCTCGTTCATTCGCTCTACATGCCCAAACCATTGGAGCGTCCCTTTCTTAATCTTACCCATCACGCTTACATCAGTCTTGCATTATTTGCGGATCTCCACGTTTCTCACATGATCCTACATGATTTTACCCCACATGCGCCTCAGGGATCTCATTTCTACAGCATTCAGTCTTCTTTCATCCTTCCTCTGTCAGTTTCGTGCCTCACTGCCATACATCAGGGTAGGTACCAGCACTCCATTATGCTTCTTTGGACAGTTTTTTGTTAGCGCCAACTGCATTCAGTCTTCCGTTAATGGAGTTACCTGCATCTGCCTTCTTTCATCACAATAAATAAACTGAGAAATGTACATTATCCGATGAATAGTAATTTTAAAAGCTATCAAGAAGATGGTGCAATTTATCCACCACTGCACAAAAATGGTACATTTTTGGAAAATCTACCAGAACACAAGGGCAAGAGTGAAGTTGTAAAACATTGCCTGCTGTATCGCAAATGCATTCTCACAAGTTGTGAGTAATTTCAGAATTTTATACCAGGAGAGCACAAAATGGCAAGTTGTGTGTAATTTCAGTATTTTGTACCAGGGGAGCACAAAATGGCAAGTTGGGTAATTTCAGTATTTTGTAGAGAGAGCACAAAGAAGTTAGTTAGGAGGTTAATTTTTCATATTATTTACTTACTTACTTGGTCAATGCCAAATAAGTACAAAATGTACCAGGAGCACAGACAGTATGGAGAGGTAAGAAAAGCAAAAATATTGTAAAAATTCTTTAAGACCAAATTTTTGAACCAATAATGGTATTTTTATGGCAAATCTACCAGGAGCACAAGAGCCTGAAGAGTTAATCTTTTAATTTTTGAAATTATTCACTTGATGCCAAATAAGTACAAAATATGCCAAAAGCACCAACAAAAATAATAAGAAGTACTGAAGAGTGGGAAAAAAGGTTAACTTCTTTAAATTATTAGGGCCACCTTTCATTTTAACTTTCACCAGGAGCAACAAGAGCTTAAAGAGTATAAATCATTATGCCGAAAGTATCTCAGAAATGCAATTCTCACAACACTGGAGTTATGTACATCGCAGAATCATGATTAATAGATTACGTTTTACCTAGTGCCTACAACATTGTAGACCAGGGCTTCCCTAACTGTGAGTCGCGACGCCCCGGGGCGCCGCGGTGTCATCCCAGGGGCGTTGTGAGGCAATCTTTATAGCGTCTCCCACACGACACTTCGGAGCGACCGAGTCCCGCGCCACTTATTGAATAAGAATATCGTTCCATCAGCACTGCAGCGTTGAGGCTTTTATTACTGTTCGCGACATCATACTTGTGCGAGACAGGTTTCTCTGCAGTTGCAGTAATTAAGAACAAATACAGATCGAAAATAAATTTGGTGGCAGAGACGAGAGTGGCAATTTCGAAACTTCAACCTCGTTTTGAGAAACTCTGCTCAGAATAGCAAGCACATCCTTCTCATTAATACAAAAGAAAAAAACGGCATAGTTGCTTTTTTATCTTTTTTGTTTTTATGTTGTGTTCTTTATTTTCTAATAAAAGACAAATTATACTACGTGACCCGTTCAGGGGGGGGGGGCTTCTTCAAAATACCACCCTTGGTACGAATGAGCATAGATTTTGTATGGGGCTTAGATTTTTAGTCACCGGGGGAGGGGGGGGGGGGGGGGGGGGGGGAGCGTCGCAAAAATATGGCAACTTCCCAAAGGCGTCACAGTTGAAATAAGTTTGGGAAGCCCTGTTGTAGACAATTAAAGTTTGTCTCAAGTACCTTTTTTACCACAATGTAAATAAGAACCCTGCTCGGAACTACTGTGATTTTATTTTTTAAATTTATTTATCTATACAAGGTATGTTTACATTACATTTATTATTATAAAATGATTGCTTTATCTGTATTACACTCTATAAATTTATATGATCTATGAGGAGGTATTTTGGCGTGCACTCAGTAGGAATTTGGAAGGACAAGAAGATGTGAATGAGGCTGGCTGGGAAGAAGGAACTTGACTGTCGATCTGGTCATTAAGCGCTGCTAGGCCATTTCAAGTGAAGTTTCGATACCGAAAGATGTCTTCACCACTGTAATACTGAGAGTGTCTACCACTTAGTGCATTTAAAAACAAAAAATGTGAAAAATAACCGCACAAATTAATAAAATATCTACCTACATGAAATAAAACATCAGTTCAAAAATTGTGATTACTTTATTATTTTTACATGTGTATAACGAAATAATTTCAGCGAGGATTATGACAATATAATTATATTCCTAATAAGATACATGGTAAGTTCTGTTTACACTTGGTTATGATAATATTACTGTTTAAATTAAATAAAACAAATTACCTACAAAATGTTTGCTCAATACAATGTAGAAAATATTAGGAAACCCTTTAGGATTAAAACATTAACATTGTTTACATGTTTTCACCCCAAAAGCTGATTTTGGTCAAGAGTTAATATTTCCCCTATATTAAAAATAACGATTATTGTTCTTCGTTCGGTTAAAACCCTTGAATATAATATATACAAAGTCTTATTAAATAGTTTTAATAATGGATGAAAAACAGGATGTAAACAATACAGACAAAATTTTTATCAAATATTAAAATCAAATAATTCTACAAGCACATTTTTTATAATGAACCCAAATTCGTGTATGTAATTTTTTAAGCTCCTCGAGGCGGTTCAAGAAATCATTAGTTCTACTTATACAAGAATTAAAGTGTAAACTAATACTTTGATATTATGATTGTGTAATCAATTCCTGTATATACAGAAGGTAGTTATTGTAGAAGCTTGATTCGCTGTGAAAGGTATTGACAAATAATAAGTTTTTATTAATCTAACTATATGGTAATTATTTGGCTTTATTATCACAATGTTAATAATTAACCACTAATTAAATAATATTGGTTAATGTGTCAGAAACAGATATACAACATACTTACATTTTATCAAGTTTAGCAATAATCTGATGATTCAGTTGCGATACCTAAACGTATAATCTTTCTATCAACAAAATTTTTGCTTGGTATGGTAAAAGAATCTTCGTCAAATAAGAATTAGGGGGTATTTTATTATCCCCTCGATAAGCTGTCAAAATAACTATCCATTTTCAATAAATACTGGCAACAGGTAGAAAACTCGGCTAACATATCTATAATAATACATATATACAGGGTGCAGCAGCATAACTTCCTTTTTTAAAATGCGCGCCATTCAGTAGGTTGATGTCCTATGACACAGTTGCCATCATTCGTTGGAACAGTGAGGAGCGTGCGTTTGCCGTTGAGGCCTACTTTTTGAACAGATGTTCTGTGATCGCAACCCAGGGTGCGGCAGCATATACCTAATGTTTTGTTTTCCTTAGTTTTTGAAGATCAAATCAGGTAGGTGACGTCCCCCATTCTCAATCCACTGAGTAAACCGATTTCTGCGTTTGTCATGACTCTTGCCAGCGTATCAGGCGTTATCCTAGCAATTTCATCCTGGATGTTGGTCTTCAAATCTTGTAGAGTCGGGACAAAAATTTATAGTTCCGCCTCTCAAACGAGATCACTAGCGCTCCGCTACCATATCAACCGACTGAATGGCGCGCATTTAAAAAAAGGAAGTTATGCTACTGCACCCTGTACTATTGGTATAGCCACCAGGTTCGATTACCGAATAGTAAACTCGGACTTTATTATAAATATAATAAATCGAAAACATCTGTCTTCCCAAGGATAGTCCCATTGAGAATGAGGGAGCGGGCCGGATCGTGTTGGTGAAATCCCCCTTATTAATGTGTTTAAATGTGCTTAATATTACAAAACAAATATTTAAGTGAATTTGGCAACATATTTTTTATCTAGTAAAAAATACACCTATATAGTTTATAACTATATATGTACTAATAAAAGAAACCATGCAATTTTGGAAAGAAATTAGACTAATAATAATAATATGTAAATGTATCAACCTTAAGCTTAGAATGTAATAAAATATATATTGTTTAAGTATACATACAAATACATATTTTATAAAAAACATACTTTGTATATTCACAAACCTTATCATAAACATACCGAAAAGTCTTTATTATTTTATTTACACATGTTTTTTAAATTTCATATTTACAAATTATTAAAATTAACGCTAATTATCACTTCTAAATCTAACGAAACCAACGAGTCATTAACATCTAGGAACCTATTGTTCAATGTCATTATTTTAGCTTAGCTTATCAGCAGAAAAATATATTATTCTCTTTAATTATTGTGTTGAATGTTAGTGACCAAAATTTACAGTTATGATAATACAGCATTCCAAAATAGTCTATCAACAAAGGACACTATGAATACTTTTGAATGTGTTTATTAAGTAAAGACACAAACCAATTTGAAGCAAACCCTACAAAGCGTCGACAAAGTGCTGAATGAGCCAAGGAGTCACGGCATCTCCATTGGTGTTGTAATCCCCACTCTTGAGATGCTTGGATCTTTTGGAGCTCGATCTGCACTTTATCTTTCTACACAACTTCAGCATGTTTCCTAAACGAATGGCATAGAAGCATCTTCCTCTCTTCATATTAACTCTTTGCAGGTCAGACTTATTGCATCGCAGCAATGATTCGTGGGTATCCATGGTCACTGAACTGTTTAGATTAACAGTGTTTATGACATACTTATCTCCGTTATTGAAAGTCTCCATGTTTCTTTGATAATTTGAATCATTTTTCTTGGCATCTGTTATATTCATGAATCCATTGAGTATATTGAGTGAGCTTGCATTAGAAACGCCGTGTTTCTGTTGATCAGAATTGAATGTTGAGTGTGCAATGTCTACTTGACCCACCGAATCCTTGTTATTTACTGGTTTTTGAAATGCGTTCAGGTGTTTGTGTGTATTGGAGTGAGTATGACGATTGATGGTGTACTCATTGATGTTTCTCGGGACCGAAGATTGATCGAGGATTGAGTGATCCAAGCAGGTTCTTCCACGCTGAAAAATAAAAACAAAATTATCATTTAATGTTATCTCTTATGTCAGAGTTTAAAATTTACAAATACATTTAAATGAAACATAAATTATAAAATTTCAGTAGTTTTGGCTAAATAAGCCTATTTCATTATTGCCATCTTCTACTGACAAAAAAGTTAACTATTTTTAAAACAGTAGTGTTTTTAATTTGTAAAGGGGACCAAAGCCATTCCAATCTCCAATATCTTCAATGGTATTATTTCATTTAGATGGCCCAACCTTTCTTTGTATTTACTGCAGGCTCCAAATTTCCAGCCTGTTGTGGTAAAGTTAATCACAATAATTCCAATGACAGAATATTTAATTCATTTTCAAAACCAATTTTCAATATTTTCAGCTGAATCCATTGCAATAATTGAAACTCTCAAACATATGGACACTGAAAAGGATAAATGGCTAAAGCGCCATCCACCTAGAAAGCAAAAATGGCTCAAGCGCCAAGAGCTATACGGCGTTTCAACCACTCTTCCTTTCCAGCTACATGGCGCTTTAGCCATTTACATACAATCAAAAATGCAATATAATCAAAAATTATTATTAAAGCATTATTCTTTTTCAGTAATCTTCTTTTTCCCGATGATATCTTTGCACGCTTTATTCCAGACCTGACAGCTTCCATTCAAAGCTCTGGAAAAACCCTATCGCCGATTGGATTCCTGGACATATTGGCATCATTGAATTCCTTGGCAAAACAAAAAGTAACTGTTACCCTCATAAACCACATTCCCCTATCTAGCATTTTCCCATAATTTATTTTTTATTTATTTACAATTTTATAAGGTATGTTTAGTTTACATTATTCGATGCCTGTCTGACTAGGGTACAACTGTGTTGAGACAGGCATGGAATTAGGCGTGGAACAGACGTGGAATAGATCCTGCAATATTTGGGCAGAGTATTGGCACAATGCTAGTCAACCGAAGGGAACTTTCTGTGCCTAGATACAAAGGATTATCCTATCGAAGCCGTTGTTTCTACAATTCCACGATTTGTTAAAAAAAAAATTTCCTCACTTATTCAAATGAGAATTAGACATTGCTCCGTTCCCTCTTTCATTTTTAAAATTCGTGTGCTTGACTCCCCAGATTGTACATTTTGTGGTCTAGAAGTGGGAACTTTATTTCACATAATTTTTGGCTGTCCCTCTCTAAACAAATACCCTTCCTTCTATCACATCTTAGCTAAAACTGCCTCCCCTTCGTTCATCATCTCATCTCTTCTAAGTCTGTTTTCGACTTCATATTCCTTATACAATACATAATGAAATTACGAAATTTGCCCATTTAAATAAATTGAATACATGAACAGGTCTTCCTCATTCCTTTCATAATTTTAAATTATTTCATAATTTGGAAAGATGGCTTCTGAATGAATTCTTGAAAATATATACACATTATTCCTCCGTGGGTGAAAGCAAGAAACACAAAACCTAAAATTTAGGTTCACAACAGTTTTGGCTAAATAAGCTTATTTTTTCATAATGCCATCTATTGACAAAATAGTCAACTACTTTGCAATGAAAAGTAAGAAATTTGCTTCACAGATGGCAGTACAAAACTATTTCAAATGGTTATTTTTTGAGTGCTGGACACTGTGTTTCCTGGGTCTATGTTTTGGATAGCCTTGCAGTATTCATTACCAATATCAACCACCAACCATCAAAAGACAATCGCCAGTTAACTTGAAACATGAAAATCAGAACAAACCAAGTGGATAAGTGTCTCATAGGCTAAAACGAAAAATAAATAATTCAAATGCAAATGTCTTTATACAGGGACTAACCGAATTCGTACTGTCTTCTTCTGAGAGTGGTTGTGGCAAATAGAAGTTTGCACGGTTGCTGAGTTCTTGTCTGAGTTTCCACTGGTGAAGGTAAACATCCCGGGCGTAGTGGACGGCTCCTCCCCAACGCTTGCCCACGTGCCACCTTAATGATATTTTTTATTTTATTTATTTATATAATACATGTTAATAATTGTGGCATTTACATAAAGTAGATTATTGAATCACCATACTAGGCGGCTGCCTGTTTCATGGTGACCAATGGAGTTTTGTCGCTATGTATGAAATTTAAAGTTTAAAGTAAAGTGTAAACATATGGATTTAATATAAATGGTGCTAAAAGTTGGAAAAAATTTAAATAAAAAGTAGAAAGTAGAAAAAATAGGAAGTAGAAAGTACACAATAGAAAGGAAAAGTGGAGTAATTTAGCATAAGATTATAAAAATATTTTAAAAAAGATTATAAAAATGTACATAACCTTATTCTTTTATTAATATATGTGCATGTGCATGCAAGCACTCATGTACGTGAATAGATACACACATGCATATATACATACATGTCCACGCACATACACATACACATACACATATATACATACACACATATACATATATATACACACATACACATCCAAGCATATACATATACATATACCAACACATACATACATACACCTACATACATATATATCCCAATCCTCACACATATAAACAAATAAACAAATATATTCACCTCTATCTGAGTATGAGAAACAGGCTACTAACATTATCACATTCACTCATCAAGAATTTCCCGAGCGCATTTCTGAAACTGTCGTATTTGGCTATTGACTTTATTTCTATTTTTAAGTTATTGAAGATTTTGGGAGCAAGAAAGTTAATAATCAAAATATATTACATATGTATTAATAAAATAGATATTTTAAGAGTCATGGCGACTTTTTAAAGCAAATCATAGTAGATTGATTTATGGGGAATAAGTCATGTTGTGCTTTGTCCTCCTTCAGTCTACGTTTTTATATATCCTTGCAATGTTGGAAACTGCACGGATGTCTGAAATTTTAGCTGAAAAAATAAATCAATATAATATTGCTGTAAGCATCTGAAACCATATTGAAATCTTAGAAAAATATAATATTTATGACAATCATTCTTCATAGAAAAATAAGACAGATATATAATAGATTTTTATACTGAACTTAACCTTTCATGTCAGATATTCTTGCAATGTCTATCATCAATCTTATCAACTGTACAGGGTGTTAAGGGACGTATTTGACTTACTTTAACCAGTGATTCCTGACATTATTTGAAGTAAAAAATGTAAACGAAATTTTGGTCTCCGGTGACTTTTTTTTTTTTTTTCAAAAATTTTTTCTTCAAAATCAAACAAAAAAAATTCACTGGTCACTTAGCCGGGTGTCCGACGAACCCCTTACCCCGCCTCCAACTGTTCAACAACTACCATTTTTTTATGTTTTTGTAGAAAAAAAAAAAAAAAACATCAAAAATGTCACCGGAGACCAAAATTTCATTTACATTTTTTACTCCAAATAATGTCAGGAATCACTGGTTAAAGTAAGTCAAGTACGTCCCTTAACACCCTGTATATTAAGCAAGGGCGGATCCAGGATTTGTTTCTGGGGGGGGGCACAAGGGGCGGACAGGCAAAAAAATCAACAATTCAGGATTTTTTCGGGGGGGGGGGCACAAGGGGCGGACGGTTACAAGTTCAAGTATATATAGGAAGATTTATGAAAGTGTCAAAACAATAGAAAAAATTAAATGTTCAATAAAGACAGTTTTTGCTTCTAATTATGTACTGTGATGGAATCTCCACAGTACACAAAAATACCGTCTGGGGGGGGGCACGGGGGCACGTAAGGCACCCTAAATCCGCCTATGATATTAAGTACACACATTATGAATAATTTATCAACTAAAGATTATTATAATAAATTAAGGGTCTTAATAAGAATTTCTATCTTGTGAACAATCAAATCATAATAACACTTTCCTCCCATACATGCAAGCATAGCTTTAGGGACTACATCTATATAAAAAAATGTAGATGCAAATTTATGAAAATGAAATGTTTAATTCATTATTCATGTAATTTTTACTCTGATGTCAATTATGTTAATATTTAGTGCAAATAAATAAAAAAATATTAAAACGAATCACTTTGTAATACTTGCATCACTAACTTACTCAATCAAAATTATCAATATTATTCAAAACCAATGGTTTCTTCATCAGGATAAAATTTTAATTTAAAAATTCTGACCATTCTTTGCATAATTTCAAATTCAGATATTCGGTCTCTCACTACAAATTCAGAATCAAAGCAATGATAAAATTTAAATTTAAAAATTCTGACCATTCTTTGCATAATTTCAAATTCAGATATTCGGTCTCTCAGTACAAATTCAGAATCAAAGCAATGGTAAATGCGATGTCAGGCAGTGTATGCAGAGTTGATTGGCTGTCTCGATCTTATAGTCTGCATATAATGCCGGTGGCGACATTGGTTTCCATTAAAATCTACATGGATGGCATTTCTATTTGAAGGTGTATGTAAATTATCTATTCGGTGGCTAGGACTTATAAGCTGTGGCTAATTTTTGTAACTTTAGATCACATCACACTTGAACATTTCGAAGCACGATGATTGTTTAATAATAAATTTATTATAATTCCACAATATTCATGTGAAAACTTAACACTTGTGGTGCAGTGTGACACATGTTTCCTGAGTGCAGCGTGCAGATTCACAGGCTTGACCATAGAAAACCTCTAGGAAACTTGGTTACCACGTGGGCAGCACGTGTTCCTGTCACTTGCTAATTCGACATTGAAAATATTAGCAAAAACTTTTTTTTGTTTATGATGTTTTTATCGAAACGCACAATAAAAAAATCTCGCGAAAGAACGCACAAAGAATTAAAATCAATTAAATGTTGTCACAGAAATCAAATAATTGATTTCAGTGACAACAAAAAAATTATACGAATGCAGGTTCTTATGTTGATTTTACATTACCACCATTCGGCAAGTTATCAACGACCGCAGACATCCGAATCCCAACGATATTTGACAAAACAGTTTTGATAAATACTTACATATTTTAATTATTATATCTAATACATAAATGTGGTGCCGAGGAACACATATGAATGAAGTATTTAGTATATTTAAGAGATATTGAAATAATGACTATAGACATGTCAAATCGGTTGACACCACCGACAAGGAATGTATAAAGTGCTATAAACCCATGAATTTGTAATTACCTTGTAACAAGTTGAAGGATTCTGGACCTCTGTCCAAAGGACCTCAGTAGAAGGCAAGCTCCTCGTAGTGAAACAATGTCTCCCTTATCCTGGGTTGATTTCTTTTCACTGACCCCCAGCGCTATTAGGTACATCTTCAGAGCTTCCATTCGATAAGCTGAAAGTAGAGATATTATGTATAATATATACCCGAACAGCAAACGTATTTGTGGGAACGTACATAATAAACATATTGAAAGGAAGGTAAAGTTTTCAATATTTTTTTATAGATATACTTAATATATTTTTTTATATGGGTACTTGAAAAATTCTGAATGGTGGTCTTTCACCAGGATGATACTGAGATTTGATAGATACTAAAGGTGATGAAAGATAAAATGTAAACCAATACATTGAAAACAATGTACATTGTGTATTTACCATTGTTTTCAAGCCAGTGAGCAAATCTTGCATAGTGCTCCCAGTTGTTTGGCTCAAGGGAAATCACTTTCTTCAGCAATGGACCTTTCAGCGGTTCTGACTTCAGGGTTACTAATTCCAAATAGGCCAGCACAAATTTTGGATCCAGAGTCACACACCTCTCAAGCATGTGCAGAGATTCTGTTGTCCGGTTGTCGCTCCTGGAAAATACATTAAAAAAGTCAAATAAAAATTGAAAGCATTAAGTAAAATGAATTGAGTTTGGAGAAGACACATAGGAAATTAATAAAAAAAACATAGTCAATTCAATAACTATTTGGGACGGGGAATAAAACAACAAAGTTTTCTCTTTTGAACTTGACGAAACTGTGAATTTGTTGCATTTTACAACTTCAATGTGATCACAAAAGTTTCAAATGACTGGATCCAGTAGGTAGGTCAATGCAACGTGTTTTGCACACTTTAAAAATAAATAAATTAGGTGTACAGGTGTATAAATTAGATATATGTATCATCCGAGTTCGTGTGCGGGTACTGGTCTGGGTCCGGGTCGGAGTTTGGGGCCAGAACCGTGCATCTCGGCACCTGCCGCACCTCATCCAGTACCCAGTTCGTTCCTAGAACTCGAAACCTAGAATCACTCCTAGAACTCGAGTTCTTTTAAAAGGAAGCACTCATCAGAGGCCTCCGGCAAAATGCAAAGCCTACCCATCTCACTAGAATTATCATTGCAAACCAACAGTCACAGTCCGTTGACACATTTCTCAGTATGCAGAACTTGGCGCGCGCGTGGGGATATTTCGAGGTGTCCCTTAGCAGGTGGATATCATCAGATATGAATATAATTAGTTAATTTCTTTCTCGATATTAGGCAATCCGCTAAACCCCGCATGAACATTTGTATGTGGATTTCATATAGCTCGAGGACAAAATTTAAATCCTCTTGTCACAAATATTATTCGAACGCTTGATTTAGTTCAACATAGTTACGTAGTTTCGGACGTTCAAATTAAGTTCGATGATGATCTTGCTAGATATTGCGTTACTTTTATTATACTATATTACAAATTGGTATAACCAACACATTTTTGAACAGAGACAGTGAAACCTGAGAGAGTGGTTTTGAAACCTGAGACAGCGGTTTGGCCAGTCTACCGTGGAGCTGTTCCGGGCCCTCAGTAAACAAAGTCCGCATAGCCAACATGATAGCCAACGTCCGTTGAACGGACAGGGCACAAGAAGAAGAAGAAGAACACATTTTATTTTATTTTGTGTTTAGAAATATGATTGGTGCATGCCTTGTTGATGAACATTTTCATTTGAGAAATTTTATATTTATATCCGGGTAGTGAGATTTTAGTATATTACACGTGAATTTTATATTGATTAATCGTAAAGTCTGTTATTGCCCCCAATTGTAATTTTAGAATAGAATGAAAGATGTTTTTATGATTTTTAAAAACATAAAGTAGTGTCTACATGAAATGCAATGTTCAAAATGAATACAAAATATTATTTTAAGAAAACTAACTAATTGATAATTTATTGAAACTAATTTATGTTATTATAAAATATGAAAAGCAAAAAGCAGAGAGATTCTTCAACGGATATCCATGTAGTTTTTTATAATAATTAATTGCCGGCAACCCGGCGATTATTGATTTTAAATGATCATAAGCAAGCAAGTAAGTTACCCGCCTCATTAGACGGTGTCGGTTCTGAGACGGGTAATAATACAAAGATTAAATTATTATGAAAAGCAAAAAAGGAGTGCAAACAGAGAGTTTTATTTGATAGTTACCTGTATAACTTTCCAAGATTATAATGGGCATTCACATGGTCACGGGAGTATCGGATGGCTGCCAAGAAGTGTTTCTCAGCTTTAGTAGTTTCCACTATCAATGTTCCCAGATTATTGTGGGCACTTGCGTAGCTCGGCCATAACCTGGAAAGATAAGTATTTAGTTATTTTAATTTTATTTTTAAATCGTACAGGCCCAGAATAGTTCCCAGTGAAATAATTTCGCAGTGCATGATGTAATAATCTGGTGACCGGCCAACTCAGAATGAAACCAACTCAGAACCACTTCAGAGAGGTCATTAAGAGTTATGTTAAAAAAAATTGCTTAAATAGGTTAAGTTGGGTTAGGGTTACCGGCTATTTAAAATAATTTTTTTCATACCTTTTAATGACTTTTCAAAGAGGTGTTGAGTTGACTTGATTCTGAGTTGGCATGGAACCATTAATCTTTATCTATCTATTTAAACAAAAAAGACTGTTTGCAGGGGCGTAGCTACCGCCGTATTAGCCGTATCAATGATACGGGGCCCTTGGGCTACAGAGGCCCCTAACATGTGTAAGCAAAAGTTAGTAAAATGTTATCCACAATGTCACTTAATCTCTTAATCTTAATCTTCCCGGAAAAAAAACATATAAAAAAAACTGTCATATGTGCCTATAGAGTTTTCATTTCAGAAATGACAAAAGTAAAAAAAGCAATCTCTTTTTTTTTCCGGGTTAAGTGTGCGCCCAAAAGTTGGCAACATCCTACATCGGTTATTCCCCCGTTAAAGTCATTCACTTATTCACGGGGGAATCCCACAATAACCGATGTAGTGACAAACCACGGAGAGCAATATTTACACGTTTTATTTCATTCCGGTTCAAACGTTATTTATTACATTGTAATACAATAAATCTTGTTCTTCTGATTATTTATTGGTTAATTAGTTTGATTTGTGAAAAGAATGAGTGAAAGGAAAAGAGATTATCCCAGTGGAGCCATAAAAAGAAAAAGTAAACAGAAAAGGCAGGAGGTTATAAAAAAATGCCCAAAATTTCTTCATTTTTTCAGCAATCAGCTTCTGTGAGTGATTTTCTTGTGAAGTTTTTCAAATTAAAACTGATAAAAATTTACCTAAGGACTTCGATGGGACAGAAACGGCTATCAGACTTGTCACTATTGTATATAGAGGCAGACATTTTAGAAACAATGAAATCGTCTTCAGTTGCAGATGATTTAATAAATCAATTTGCCCAAAAAAGGCAAGAAAAGTGTATATTTAATTTGAATTGTTTGGCTAGCTCAATTTCTAAAAGGAAGTGATAACCTATAATAATCAATAAATATTAAATTTATTTTAATTTAATGCAAGCATTTTTGTTTCTTTTGTGAGAAATCTTTATCCTTCATTTGGGCCCCCCAACCCCCAACTAATCTTGATACAGGGCCCCTCCAAGGCACTGAGCTGGAGCCCGCTTGGCGGACATGGAGATTGATGAAATTTTGCACACTTGAGCTTCAAAACAAGAGGAAGGTAACTGTCTACGTGAGATTTCAAAACACCACCCCCATCCTCCTTTCACACCACTTACAGCAGAATTTTGATATTTCTTGATGAAAATTTGCAAAACAGCCATTTACGTATACATTTTTTTTTTTACATTAACTCCACACAGGAGGCCCTGAGGAAAATAATTTCCCTCAGGGCCTATGTCATCTGGGATGCTGTGTGGAGGGTCTTTTTGAGGAGAGGAAGGAATGAACATTGGTCTTGAAGAGTCCCATGTTGTAGGAAGGAGGAAACACAGAGGCCGGCAAATCATTCCACAGCTGAGCTGTTGAACACAAGAACGAGTCGAAGAAACGACCCGTTCTCATGTGACAAATGTCAACCGTGTACAAATGTTGGGCACGCGTTTGGCGTGTTTCCCGACTATGCACCGGTGCCGAAGGGATCAATGATGCTAGTTCCTCGGAGCATCTTCCATTGTAATACCGGTAGAACAAGGATAGCATTCCCACCCGACGTCTGTGCTGTAAAGATTGCAATCCGCCTGTTAAGATGGGAGAATCTATCAAACGGACCGCCCATTTCTGCACAGAGTCGAGGGTATTTTTCAGGTATTTTGGAGCTCCAGACCAGAGATGGCTGCCAAATTCAACCGTGGGGCGTACTTGTGATTTGTACAAGGTTAGCAGTTGTGTACTATTAAAGTATCTGCGGGCCCTGTACAGTACGCCCAGTTTTTGGGAGGCTAACTTTACTCTGGCTTCGATGGAGCCCCCATACCTGAGCTGGTCACTTAGGGTTACACCAAGCATATCAATGGAGGGCCTGTTCGGAAGATTGCTTCCGTTGAAAGAGACTAGATTTTCATTTCGATCCCTTTTAGACGTAATCAGACAAGATTGGGTCTTTGAAACATTAAATTCAACGGGATTATTTTTACCCCAAGAGAAAACACTCTCGAGGTAACCGTCCATTCTTTGCTTCAAAGCCCTACGAGCTGTTGGAGTTTGTGAGCCCTTTGGGGGCTTGTCAAACAAAAAGCTATCATGAACTGTACTGTCATCCGCATAACAGTGAATTGGTGCACATGACAAAAGGTCGTTGATGTGCAACAAAAACAAAGTCGGAGACAGAACCGATCCCTGCGGGACGCCAGCATTTATCGAGTGTGAGGAAGAGGTGAAACCATCGACTACCGTCTGAATCGACCTCTCCCTCAAGAAGTCGGCAATCCACGTACACAAGGATGCGGGAAGTCCATAAGAAGGCAGTTTGTTGACAAGCCCTCGGTGCCAAACCCGGTCAAAGTCCTTGGAAATATCCAGCGCAACCGTTTGGGTCTCACCAAAACGTTGCAGGCACCGCCCCCAAACATGCGTCACATACGCGAGAAGATCACCGCACGAGCGGTTCCGCCGGAATCCGTATTGACGGTCGTTAATGATTTTGTTCTTCTCGAGGTATGTGAGCAGTTTGTCGTTGATCACACGTTCCATCACCTTAGACAGAACTGATGTGATCGATATGGGGCGGTAGTTGGCCGGGTTGGAGCGGTCACCCTTCTTTGGAATAGGATGGATAACCGCTTTTTTCCAACCAGAGGGCACAGAGCCAGTCTTCAGGGACATTTTAAAAAGCTTCGTCAAAATTGGAGCTATTTCTGCAGCGCACCTCTGCAGTACCAGGGCAGGTATTCCGTCAGGCCCACTAGCTTTATTAACATCAAGCCCTCGTAAAACATGGAGTACATACTTGAGAAATAGTAGACTGCACGGAATTTAGTTACAAGAAGGCTGTAATAACATACCCAATAAAAAATACAAATGTTGGCTTTTATTAAGCTTCTATTTGGGTTCTACTTTATACATTCTTTAAGAAATTTCAAGTATTTAATATAAATTAATACTGTTCTACAAAATATATATGTATACAATAATATATATATATATATATATATATATATATATCACATGAACGTAAAAACCTATAAGGGCGCGTATAATGTTAATAAATAACTAGAAATTATTATCTAAATAATAAACTTTGGATTTTTTTTTGTCTTACTCTATTTTGGGATAATACCGTCAGTTCAATACATTCCGTAATTAAAAATATGTATAGGAGCAGTGGAGGTTATTCACCACTTACCCGCCTTGGTATAAGTAACAGATGGTTATTCCTTCAAGGTTCTCGCAAGATTCTAATTTTTTTGTTAAACGAAGCTACATTTATTTATTTTGAACGAATCTAAACCTCCAGTGTCTTGCATACGTTGTTAGTAAGCAGTATGCAAGTGCTTAATAGGAAAAACAAAATGCAAAAAATAGGTTAGTAAGACAAAGATGAATTAAACAGGGCAAAATAAAAACTCATTCATGAGGCTTCATGAGGCGGCATTGCACCTGTAAAAACTTGCAAGCACCTGCGTAAAATAGAGAACATAAGTAATACAATAAATTTCAAATCAATTGGCAAGTACCAACAAAAAATGTGAATGGCTTTCAGTCTGACCATAAACTACACTTAGCTTCTGTGTCCTTTAGCCAACCACTCAGTGAAGCCTCAAAGAATGTTAACTGAATATTTGGGGTAAAATACCCGAAGTCTAAAAGAAAATTCAGCGTTGGGTAGTCAGAGGCAGGACAAAGGACAGTCAAGGTCGTCTGATCAAACCTCAAGCCTGCACATGTCATTAGGGAGGCGCAGATAAATTTGAGAAGGTTCTGCAAAATTAATAATGTAACTAAAGATGAAGCAGGGACGAGGTCCAGCACACCCCCATATGGGGATAGGGAAACGAAAAAAAATTTTTTTTGAGTTCAGTTCATCCAGTAAAACATTGAAATAGTTAAAGACAAACAAAACAAAACAAGGAACATGGCATAAATTAACAGGTAGTATAGTAATTATTACCAAACAAATCGTAAGGCAATTATATACATTTTTGAAAATATAGTGAACAAAATAGATATATAAAATATTACAAAAGACACATAATAATAAACAAACAAAAAAAATGTATAGGAGCAGTTAATAATTGTTTCAAACATGGAAAAAAGAATATTTATGTCTAACTAATATACAAAATATGTACATATATATGTGGGCTTATTAATAAGCAATGTAAACACCAGTTATAAGTATATATATACCTATTATTTTAATAACTATGCTAAGCAAACAACAGTAATAATCAGGTATTAATTGTTTATTTTATTTTACTACATTTTTTCTGTTCTCACTATATAAAATGTGTACGTAGGATTATAATATGAAAGGCAAACACCAGTTAGGGAACGTAATCATACTACGTGACTAATTTTTTTGCAATTTTTAACCGCCCCCCCCCCCCGGTGACCAAAAACCTAAGCAACCCGCCGCTCATTTGTACCAAGCGTGACATTTTGAAGACCCCCCCCCCCAAACAGGTCACGTAGTATGGGTACGTTCCCTTACCACCTTATATTTTAATCATTTGCTTTTAAGTACACACATACATAACTTTTATTTATTTTTATTATCATTTCAACAACTACGCTAAACAACCGACGGCTATTTTATGTTTTAATTGGTTATTTCATTTTTATTTTATTCTTTCTCTTCTCCTTTTCTTTCTTTTTTCTACAACACATGTATGTAGGACCATAATATGCAATGCATACAGAAGTTACCTAAATGTTTTAACCCTCTTAATTTCTCTTTAGTTACCTATATGTACCTATTTACCTTTTCTTTTTTAAATTTATATTATTTTAATAACTATGCTAAACAAATAACAGTTACTAGGTTTTAAACTTTTTTTATTTTATTTTATATTCTTTCTGTTCTTTTTATTTCATCAATTTTCTTTCTTTTTTGTACAAATCATGTTCCATTTGTTCATACCCTTAATAATTTGACTGTCCTAAAACGGGAATACCTACTCCTAGTTGGGCAGTAAAAAAAAAAAGAATTATTAATATACATGTATAATCTTGTTCTAAATAAACAAACAAATAAATAAATAATACATAAGTTTGTTTAATAAATAATTAATAGTTAGTTACTTAACAGCCTAGTTCACGATTTACGATAAATCCCCCATATAACTAGTTAGGACCCTCAATGTGAGATTTGAATGCATGCCTCGTGTGGCTCATAATGTACCTATGTATGTACCTACCTATATTTATAACCGCATAAACTCAGTACTTAATTTAAGTCCCGTTAGAGTTCGAAATTTACAATTCAGTTACAATCTGTAATACCTCAAGGCTTCGTTATAGTGGGTAACTGCATTATCAGGTTGATTAGAGTCCCTCAGAAAGTTGGCGTAGTTGTAGTGCATCTTGGCGTTGTGGGGCAGGGCGGCCAATCCGGACCTGGAATCAGGAACACACACACGTCAGGGTTGCTACAAGTTAAGTGTTTCCTGAATAGGTACTTTTTTATTTTACATTAGTTCCACAGTGAAGGAAAATAACTTGCCTAAGAGTCTATGTCATCTTTGGGGATTTTGTGTGAAGAGCCTTTTATGGAAATATTTTTAACAAATTGTATCTATACATGGCTTATTGCTCGGTGGATATTGCTTAAAATCAATCCAACGGCTCGTAATCGTAATGCTTTTTCGTGTCACGGTTCTTGGTTAATTGGGTGATGTATAATGTAGGGTAGAACAGGGTAGAACAAGGTATGAAAGGAAAAAGGATGTCCAATCACCAAACAATGTAACATCTCTGCGAAGGAGCACACAATGTCAACAAAGAACAGAATAGTTAGTTCTACCGCGATATCTCAAGGTAATTGTCGCCCAAACGAACTAATGAGTTCTAAAATCGGAGATTATGTAGGTACACCGAAAACACCAACAATTTGCTTCCATGATAGAATCCTTCTTATTCCTCAAAAAAAAGGAATTTGGGAGGCGGGTATGGGTACCGCTGCCCCGGGAACCATTTATTGAATAACCAACACCTCTGACATAGGTCACCCCAAGTGGTTCGCTACGTTTCGTGACTTAGCAGGGGTGCCCGGGTTCATGGGGTGAGGTTTGTCTTGGCGGCGGATGCGTCTGTCCACCAGCTGCATGGCAGGCCGGCTGAGGGAGTCCCTTTGACTTCTCCAGCCGTACTCTTAGAATATTAGCTTGCACCGCATTGAGACGGATTCACACGGCCGTCATTCCTGGACACACCCCTCGTACCCTTTTCCTGCTCAGAACTTCGTCTCCTTCCTTTCCTATAAAGACCCTCCACACAGCATTCCCAAAGATGAAATAGGCCCTAAGGGAATTTTTTTCCTCAGGGCCTCCTGTGTGAAGCTAACGTTAAAAAAAAAATCGAACTTACACAATTTTTTTGCAATAATATGTATCATTATTTTAATAGTTTCCAGATAGTGATTATATTAGGGTTAGGAAAAGGTAGGTACGAGCTACTGGTTAAAATTCCGGTGGGAAGCAAGCATATTCTTTTTTAAAGACCAAACAATGATGTTTAGAAATGTAGGTAGGTACCTGAGAAGTGTATCTCTGGACTTCCAGTCCCGGTTGCGCTGCAGAGTGCGCGCGGCGCCGCCCACCAGCAGCACGAGCAGACCCGCGCACACCAGCACGCGTGCGCCACGCCCGCGCCACCACACCGCGCGCGCTCCTATGGTCACCACCAGCACTCCTCCCACACTGCAATACACAACAACTAATATTTACCAAACTGTTGCTGTCACTGTCATTCTTACCCCCCAAATACTGAGCGAAGGGACAACTGCACCGCAGGCTGATAATTAAACACTTAAATAAAATCATCGGATTCGGGGTTTTGTACTTCTCATTTATCTCCTCCAAAACCGGACCACTTTTTACATTTTTTTACTAACCGGATTAGAAGAAAATACTTATTTATGTCTGTGCGTTTTGCTTTTTTTTTTTTTTTTATTTGTTATATAATTGATCGTCTAGGGGCCGCCTAAGAATTTGTGTGCGCGCATTGTCAATTTTTTTCGCACAAACTACCATGAATGCCTTGAATGCTGTTTATAATTACGGGATATTCTTGGTTCTTGGTATATCAGGTACATCGTATATCCCTTGATAAAGTAGAGAGTTTGAAGCCTGTATCTGAAACCTGTGGCATCTAGTGATTACTTTAAATAATTTAATAATATTATAAACTAACACCATCTATGGAATTAATTTCCTAATCACATCAAATATAGAATAATTCCTTTTATTACACACAAGTTCACCAATTCTTTCGAGTCCAAGTCAACACAATATTGGAGAATTCCTAAAAGTACCTACATAATTCAAAGCGGTTTGAAACCAGCGAATGCATAGATAGGACGTATACTTTACTTATGTACCTACACCTACCTATCGGCTGTCGTTTGTCGCACCAACGCAACGCTTTTAGATGAAGCTATTGAAGGTTTTTTCTTCTTAAAATACTAGATCAGAAATTCAAAGAATCTCACACCTTTTTAACGAAATTAGATAAAAAGAGGGATTTTTTGATAAATAATTAAAATATCCAAAATAAAAGATAATGCCCAAGAAAAGCCTAACTTAGTATGCATTTATTCACAATAAGAGTCTGCATAAACTACAGATTAAAATGCTAAAACATAATGTAAAACCTTTTCCGCTTAATAAAATCGAATTGATAATTATTCTAACCTTCCCGTAAACATTTTCTTTTCATAAAACTCGCAGATTTAAATACCGCGATACTTAGGTAAATTTTTATAATACCACATTGAGGCTGGATTTATCTCAAAAGGCACTTATTTGCCTCCAAGTATTATGCCGTATAAACCGACAATAATATAAAAGGATTTAAAAATTAATGAAACTCCCACTGAATTCTGAATAACAATCATTCCACGGGTACATAATTTATTCTTATATTATTTTCTTAGTGGGTGCTTGCTTAGGACAAGGCATGATCATGAATTTATTTATGAGATGATTTGAATTAATCTCGGAGATTAAATAAAATTTCTGGGTATAGTATCATGCCAAACGCCACGAGCGTTATCATGCTGGAGGACCATTTCGCGGGATTGATGGCAGATAGTAAATATTAGATATTGGATAGGTAAGGAGCATTCTCCTGATTCTACTAAATATAGCTTAGCTACCTTTCTCAGGAAACTGGGTTTTAAGGTTGGTTAACATAAGTATGTCTACATATATACCTCAAATGTTAGTTAATCGACTGGTTTCAAATCGTTCAATCAATAAAGTTTTACAAAGCACATTTTTGTATTTCCAAACTACAGAAACGTTTTTTTTGTGGTTTTAAATTTGGTTAATCATAACGATAGAAAAGAAAATCTAAGGGAAAATAGAAAAAGAAAGGGTTGGAATTTGGGTCAGCCTCGAGAAATTTGTACGACTTCTTTCCACTTGGAAATTCTAGATCTGCAAAACTAGATTCAGCCCGCAACATAATTTCCATTACATAGTATGAAGGTATTAAATATAAACTTATTCGTAATAGTATCGAAACACAGGAGAAGACAGGCTAAAGCTTTAAATCAGACAGAATAATAATAAAATCCTCCAAAATGGCAAAGTGAGAAACAGGTACTACTCTATTTCAAAAAGCCTACTCAACATCCGATTTGAAGAACCCTGATGTGTCGGGAGGCAGAGTCGAGGAAATTAGAGGTTGCTTACATACCATCCGATTTGCAGTGGTGATTAATTTTGCTCTGTGAAAATCTACGTGTAGAGTTGTGCGCAAACGTCTGTTGGCTTCCACGTTACATTAAAAAATTCTAGTGCTTTTAGGAACATAAAATAAATAAAACATTATGTTATCCCTTTTCAAATACCTTAAGTGGTGTGATTAAGTTTTGCTAAACTATAATTATTACTTCAGACATTTATTTTAAATTACGAGTACATTATTAATATGAACATTATTTTTATTTTTTATTATTCTTCATTAAGAGGGCATTACCAGAGAAAACCAGAAATATGTCATTTTCAAATCAGATTTTAGACGTATTGACTCTTTTCCACAAAAAAGTATAAATGTATTTCGAAAGATTGTTCTTTTATCTAGCATTCGCATGTAATAAATTTTGAGAAATTTTTTTAATTTTTAGTATAATAAGGTTATTCCATAGGTCGTTGACAGATTTGTTAAATTTTCAAAAAAGATTTTGTATTATACCACACCCATTTCAAATAATATAATCATGCAGTAAAATAAATAAATACATTATCTAGCAAACGCATGTGTTAGAATTTTAATTTTAGTTTCAATAAAACCATTAAAAAATATGTACGTAAATGTGTTTCTTGACGAAAATTGGTCCATTTGTGTATTTATTTGCGCACTTACAAACTTATGTATTTCAGATTTTTTTAACATTCTTAAATTTAGACATTACTAAAAAATGATAAATACTTATAATCAAAAAATAATTACAAAAAGTACATTATTTTATGTTTTTAATAGTTTTAATCTTTAATAGTTTTACCATCACGCCTTTCAGCATTTTTGGATGAAGGTATAAATTAAAGCTAATTTGGATTGAAATAAATTCGATATTGAGTTATAATTTTAAAAAGCTGGTACGGAGAATAATTAATCTTTCTCATTGTAACCGCCCTGCACGATCGTAAGAACAACTTTCGACGAAATGTGAATTTTCGTCCGCTGGCTGGTTAAACGCCCTTAAAAGCAACCACTAAACTGCCAAAGCAGTTCGACAGCAGGTCAATTTCACAATTTTAATTATAACACAAAATCACACACATCACATAACGAGAAACCACAATATAGAAAAGGGAATAGAAGAATAACATTATAAGTGATCACAATAAAACGGCATACAAATACACAAACAGATAAATATAATACAAACAACATACTCATAGTCGTACACACACTCAAAGGCACACTCAAAAACACACTCATAGGTAAACGTATACATAAGATTACATGTATAAAATACCAATGCATAAATGCTTAGAAACAATATCAACTTAAAAAATCTTGATCTATTAACCATTTTTTCAGCATTTTTTTTAGTTCAGTGGTGCAATTTGATTATTAATTTGGAAATTTATATTTCCTAATCTTGTCAAACGTACCTAATTGCCCTATTTTATTTCACATTTTGACTAAATCCTGTGTTGTGTGTGTGTAATCTACTTTTTCTTAAAATATGGAATAAGAAAAAAGTTTTGGCAAAAATTTTTAAACCATACTAGGTATCCCTCGAACAGATATCATATAATAATTTTTCACCTATTCTTTGTATATAAATACTTTTGCTGACAAAAAGCTCAGTCATCGAGTTTTGGATTTTTTAAATGTAACCTATATATTGGTCTTGCGTGAGTTTCCCCAAGACGTTATTCCGTGTCTGATAATAGATTATTTTTAACCTACTTACACAGATATGCAATATTTAATTTTGCAAATTCGCCCTGCAATAGCTCGTAGACGTTTGTAGATATTACTTAGCTGAGTATCCCATTTTATGTGCGTGTCAACACCTACAGTTATCCCCATACGTTTGTTCAATGATTCCACATTTACAGGGCTGTGTAAAATTGTGAATACACTCAATTGCATGCGACTGTGATTGCGAGGCGTGATGGTATATTTGGCAAGTAGAGATTTGATTTTTATGATTTTTTTGTAAGGCCCGCATCATTTCTCTAAAGAAAATAAATCGTACTGCATGAGTTTTAATGAATTAATTGAGAAGCAACACAAATTTATAGATTTGTGCCTCACCCTTCAAACACGGATGCAGTTTATAATGTACCTTTCTACACCCACATATTTTGGTAGGTGTACTTGTACATTTTTGTAGCAAGTTATAAATGCATTTATTAAATAATGTTGGCCTCGCTATTTTATGTTTTGTCTACAAACGATCCGATCTGCATGATGTCCTGCAAGCTGTTCTGCATATCAGATGGTGTGTAGGGTCTTTCACGATCGTAAATTTTCCGATTTCACAACGAACAAAGTCCGACTTCAATGTCTGAATCTGTTCAAGAATTCATCCCCATATACGTATATTGGTATACGTCGTAGACATATTTATGTTAGTCTAGTTTATTTTGTCGGTACGCTTTTTGAACTCACAGTTAAGTAATATAAAAATGAACATGAGCTTGGCTGAAAAGACTGGCAGAACATTCGAAAGAAGTAAAGAAGGTGAACGGGAGTTATATCCCATCCCTTTATTCGCGTTTAATATTGCAAGTTGCAAGGGGTACGGGGTACGGATCCGGGAATTGCTACTTGCTCCTTGAAAAGAATCGCTCGGAGCCAGCGGATACATATTGTGGCTCAAAAACACAAACCTTTTCAACCGTCCATCTGTAAGAAAAGACATGAAGTATCTTTCTGGTAAATGCTACCATTTCTTGACTACTTATGAAGCACAAAAGAAACAATATAAAATACGTATCATATGATGACGGGCGATACAGAAGACGAACATTGAAAGGACTGAAATAATTCGTAAATATTTCTACATATGACGTCCTCCGTGGTCGAGTCTTAAGGCCCCTGACCGGCAATCTTTGATTAGTTTATTTTATTTCATAATAAATAAATTAAAAATAATATGTAGTACATTTGCGGTACGATCCATAGTGTAAGATACTATTACCACCGACCTGGTGTAAAACCACCATTTAGAATTGAAACTATGGTTGAAACTATAAAAACTATAAAAAGTGTAAAATTAAATAAACCTAAAATTTAAGTAGTTTTTCAAGTATCCAATGCAACCCTTACAATACATACACTTACAATTTGTATATGTGTGTACATATGTGTATGTGAATGTGTATTCGTATGTATACATATGTATATATATATATATATATATATATATATATGTGCATGTACATGTATGTATATGGATGTGTATGTATGTGTATGTTTATATATATATATATATATTTTTTTATATTTCTGTAATATATACATAAAAAAAAAACTTTTTTTTCTCTTCTAAATGTATAATAACTATTAAAATAAAAAAAATAAAACTTTCTATTACAACACATAAATACTTGTCACACATAATCATAAATAAACACGTAAACACCTCAGCACAGGTTCTCCTAGTGAGGTGTTCACGAAACATACAACAATACCTATACACAGTTTCACCTTCACAAACCTTCCTTACACCCAACATAATAAAATTGCAAAATATATTATGTAAAAATGTTTTCAAAATTTATCTATTATGTAAAAATGTTAAAGGTAAATACTGTAATACATAGAAATAAATAAATAAATGGCTTTGAATAAAATAAAATAAACCAGATCTGAATAGCCAGGTACTTCTCCGCATTCTTTTACCCATCTCCTTCCTCTCCCCACTACCTTTAGCCCCACAATATACCCCGTTTAGGGATGTCATATTCTCACTGCCTCTTGTTGGGACTCTTGTGCGGTATTCACATAAATAAAAAAGTCAAAAACACTTGATATGGGCAATATGGCAAGAACATACATAATATGAGCTCGGGAGAACTGATAAAAATTATAACACATTATAAAAGTTCAGTAAAAGAATTATAATTATAATGTAACTAGCTGACCCGGCAAATGTTGTTCTTCCATATAAATTATTTTAACAATATAAATAATTTCGTTCTGTTTGAAATACGAACGACGGTTAAATTTGTTCATACTCGTACAAAAATACTAAAATCGCGATTAAAAAATGGCAGGGTCGCTATTAAAAATGGGAGGATGGGGATAGGAGGGTGAAATTTTAAGTTAATAGGTATTTTTTTACGCAAAAAAAAACAAAAAAAAAATTGTCAATAAAATAGATTTTTTTTTCTGGATAGGGACACCCTAATCAACTAGCGGTATGAAATATACTTTACGACCTATTCTCATACCTACCAAAATTTATAAAAATCGGTCGAGCCGTTTCGGAGGAGTGCAACCACAAACACCGTTACAGGAGAATTTTCTAAAATATATATAGATATTGAGTGTTTTAAATTTCTTCATATAGATAGATATCTGTACAAAGACGAGTGATATTGTCGTTGAACCCTTTGAAACAAAATATAGGATTTCAACACCAGAAATCAGATTTATGCATGTTTCTTTAGAAATAATAATCCAATGCTTCTTCGTTACATATGGCTGCGTGAGTTTCGCGCCGTTTTAGGTTGTTTCGTTCCTTTCCCATAATTCGAGGTTCGGCTTGCGGTTATGTTCGCAAATGTATACGCAGCATATGTACGTTATATTATAATTTAACTCATAGATACTAAAATAAATAACCCACTCAACTTAACCTTACAAAGATGAACAAACATCTATTGAGTACATTTTTATTAATTTGTAGGTATTCTTCATTATAAATTTAATAAGTATCTACGAGTATTGTCATATTTAGTTCAAATAATCTTAATACATAAAAATGAATGTATTTTTGTTGGTTACTCAAGCGTTTCTAAACCAGTCATCCGATTGCGATGAAACTTTGGTTCGGGTGTCCGGGTTGCTATTTCCAAAATCTATACCAATTCAGTCGCGGTAGCGACAATTTACATTTTAAATATACCTCTAAATTGGTTATTTTTTATCATCATATGTAAATACACCTCTATATTGATAACTTTTTATCACTTTGCAAAAATCAAAATTGTTCTAAAATCTAAATAAAATAATCTTTCCAATGTTTATATTAGAAATTAATAATTTTATTTCTAAATATTTAAATTTTAATATTGAAAATTTTAAGCGACTGAACCGGTATAGGTTTTGGAAATACGCGTCCGGTTTGGTTTCTATATATAATAGTGAGTTCTGGTGTTATGAAATTATTTTCTATACGATTTATCCGATTGCGATGAAATTTTGGGTTGTTGTGGGCTCGCCCGCTGAGGTTTCTAATTATACTGGTATCATGAAATCTATATTAATTCTTTGCAATAGGTATTTCAAATAGTTTAGCGGCATGGAATGGGAGGGGAATCCGGGAGGAGGGAGGCGAGGAAGGTGGAAGGGAACACGGAAAGGGAAGGGACGAATGGGTAAGAAGGTAAGGACATGCAGGGAGAAATAAATTTCTTTGTTTCAGTGGCACTGCCTGTTTCAGTGGTACTGGCACACATGCCGCAAACTCGCTAGTATATTATATTTACGACTCGCAAACGAAAATTTGAAAGAGAAAAATTAGAAAAAGATCAAGTGATGCACTACTGAGCAATGAAAAATCTTGTGATTTTGGTTTGAAAAGTAGACCGCTTAGAAATCTTTTAGAAGCTTTAATTAAATGCTGCCAGTGGAACACATATTTTCCTTTGAAATAATCCAGCGTTTTTTTATTAGTGTTTTTATAAACCAGAAAAAAATTTGCGATCTAAAATTAGGCATTTAAAACGGCTTTAAAGTTCAAAATCTCCTACTTTTTAACCCCTTTTCGGTTATGGTTTTATAGTAAAACATGAAAAATTAAATTTTTTAGAAAATGATCATAAAACATTCAAAATATTTGTGCCTGAGCTTCGCAAAATAAAACAAAACACGATTTTCGGCGACGTCTATTACGTGAATAAATCTAAATAGGCGACTGTGTTAAACACGAATTTAAACCTTATCGCCATCCACGTAAAAAATGTTATTGTTAGCGGTCTGATCCCGACTTTTACACGACATGGTGCAGTGCATCGCCTTAATTCTTCACCTACCTGAGAACATGGTTTCATTTTTGAGTTGGGCAGTTTTGTCAAAAAATATATAATTTTTGTAATTATTAGCTTTAGGAACTACCTGCATTTAAAAATAATAAAACTGAACAATTAGGGGCTCTGTATAGTACTGAACAGTACAATTCATATTGCCGAGAACATCGGCAATATGCTTAAATCGAACAGTATTATTACGTTCGCGTCTATGTGGTTGAATTTAAGAACCGCCATCGAGTGCTGTCGGACGCCACGCTTAACGGCCGCGCCTCAAATAACAACCGTGTACGTGGAATTTCACACAAAGCTACTGTTATAATTCGGTTTCAAATTTAAGAATTCGACACAAGATGTCACTACTTCCGTCAGTAGCTCGCATGCGGATGTTTCTCCCGTAGGTATAAATCTTACGGATTTATATACAAAGTATCCTTCCGGATTCGGAAAGATTGACGGCAATACTTGACGAAGTTGTTATAAATTACATATAACACCATTGCGTGTCTCGGTTACTTTGTCACGGTTACTTTGTCACTTTTACTTTTGTTGTAGACACTGTGACTCGGTGAGTCACCGACGGTGACTAGCTGTCACTGGATCACAGTAGATCCGAGGGACTGGCTATTTTAGGAACCAGTTCCTATCGGATTTATAAAATGGTCACACACACTCAAACCGGGCGAAGCCGAAATAAAAGCCGCCCGCAGGGCCTAGCAACAAAAACCTGCGGAGCGGGTTTTTAACTGCTAGTTTAGTACTTATATAACAAAAACCATATGTAATTCATTTTACATAACTAATTCTTAAAATATTTTTATTTATTTATTTGATTTACCGTGAATACAAAAAGTGCTCAAATATTTTTTAAGTGATGCACTGAAATAAACCTGTGCTTTAGAGGATCATATTTTTTATGAAGAGATTAAAAACCCTATTGGTAAAAGGGACAATTGAAATATGTCATCAATTATTCTGGTAAATGCAGCCTTTTGGGATTTTATTTTGAAAAAAAAAAAGTAGCATTTAAATCCAAGTACCGCTCGACGGGGGATTGATTCCATATTCTCAAATTTCGACTATTTTCGGTCAGCAATCGTTTTGCCTGGATTTATAATTATTACAACAGAAAAATTTACAAAATTATACTTCTGTGACAAAATGTTTTTTTTAAATGTTTTTTTTTAGTTATTCAAGTACCATAAATACTTTTCCCCGAATTTAATCTACGGGCGAAAATAATTTGAAAAACATCAAAATGAATTTGATTCAACCACAAAAGATTTTTTTTAGACACGCAGAAGAGGAGTCAAAACAAATAAATTATTCTAAGAAAAAAAAGAGTTTTAATACAACGTAAACAATGTATATTCTGCTTCACCTCAGCACAGATAAGAACACGAGAAATAATAATCACTAAGGTTGTACATAATGGCAAACATTTGTATATATTACCCGCGGCGAATATAATGCTGCGTATACACTTGCGAGCCGAAATGCGAGCCGACCCACGAATTAAGGAAAAGGAACGAACTAACCGCAAATGGCGGTTGGCGTATACACTCGCGAACCGAATCGCGAGCCGAATCACGAATCAACGAAAAGGTATGAACCAACCTCAAACAGCGCGAATCGTTCTTCGCTTCGTTTCGAAATATGTGTGGCCATGTTCAATATAGATTATAATAATATTATGTTCCCGCCACACACGGAAGATGCTAACGACTGAATACGTGAGGCTGGGCTGAGTGGAGTGTCGAGATTTTTTCTCCAATCAGTTCAATTCGACCTCTAACGCTCCTAACGCTTTCACGCCGAGCGTCTGGAAACTACCGAATACAGTGACAATAGTGGAAAACGTTTAAGAGGGCATTACCAGAGAAAACCGGAAATACGTCATTTTCAAAAATTTTTTTAGAAGTATTGACTCTTTTCCACAAAAAATTATAAATGGATTTCGAAAGATTGTTCTTTTATATAGCATTCGTATGTAATAAATTTTGAGAAATTTTTTTAATTTTTAGTATAATAAGGTTATTCCATAGGTCGTTGGCAGATTTGTTCAATTTTCAAAAAAGTTTTTGTATTATACCACACCCATTTCAAATAATAAAACCATGCAGTAAAATAAATCAATACATTATCTAGCAAACGTATGTTTTAGAATTTTAATTTTAGTTTCAATAAAATCATAAAAAAATATGTACGTACATGTGTTTCTTGGCGAAAATTGGTCCGTTTGTGTATTTATTTGCGCACTTACAAACTAATATATTTCAGATTTTTTTAACATTCTTATTAAATTTAGACATGATTGAAAAATGATAAATACTTATAATCAAAAAATAACTACAAAAAGTACATTATTTTAATAGTTTTATCATCACGCCTTTCAGCATTTTTGGATGAAGGTATAAATTAAAGCTAATTTGAATTGAAATAAATTCGATATTGAGTTATAATTTAAAAAAGTTGGTACGGAGAATAATTAATCTTTCTCATTGTAACCGCCCTGCACGATCGTAAGAACAACTTTCGACGAAATGTGGATTTTCGTCCGCTGGCTGGTTAAACGCTCTTAAACGAGATGTTTGTACGCAATGGCGCCTCTACGACTATCCCGTGACTTTTCATCGTTCTGCGCTTGCACATTATATTACTCGTCTGTGACGACTGTATGGGATTGTGTGACTTATATTTACATATCATATTCGCCGTGTCTACTGTGTTCAAGGTCTACTTTTGTAAGTATAGGGTAACATAATTCATCAACACCTCCTACACGGAAAACATCATAACCCTGCGGGTACCGTCATTGTGGTGACGACACACGCAATGCTAAAATTCAACCGGAACAACCTGAAACTCTGCCCCGGTTGCGTATTTCGAAAACCTATACCGGTTCAGTCCCGGTAGCGACTAAAACGCGGGAGGGTTTGTTGTGTATAAATCACCTTACAAACAACACACCGGTGCAATCGCGGCCGCAACTGAAATGGGTTAGGTTTTGAAAGGTGATTTTGCACGACAAACCCTATACCAATTCAGTCGTCAACGCGCTCTGTTCAGTGAGGGTGACGACGTATTTATAGCAGAGAGCAGAGAGGATGGATCGTGTTTTTTTTACAATTTTTTTTTTTTACTTTGAAAATTTATTTAAGTAAAAAAAACGCGCTTTTTTTACAGGTGGTAACGACCGTAATTATAGAGGGAGAATGGACCGCGTTTTTTTAACTTAAAAAATTTACATTGAAAATTAAAATTTAAAAAAAAAAAATGTATAACCATTTTTTTAAGTATAAAAAAACGCGGTCCTTCCTCTCTGCTTACCCCTCTATAATTACGGTCGTCACACTCACTCAAAGCAACGAAGCGCGTTGGTGACTGAATCGGTATAGGGTTTGTTGTGCAAAATCACCTTACAAAACAAAAGTGACTAAACCGGTATAGATTTTGGAAGTACGCGCCCCGGTTTGTGCCCACCATAGGCATTACCGTTCCCGTTTGTGAAATATTACAAAAACACTGCTCCTATGTGTATTCTGAACAGACGGGAAAAATCTGATAGTATCTATAATAATACTTACTAAAAATAATATTGATAATAGGGATAATACTAGACTTCTCAGAAAATCCCCGGCCCGCAAAGGGTGCCACCCGATGGGGGTGACATCTGACAGTGAAAAAAAATTACGAAAGTAGAATATTGCCACAAAAATATTTAACGCTTCATGAACACTGTGTGTTATTTATATTTTCGTAGCTCTATGACTCAGTCGGTCGGGGAAATGGATTGGATAGTTAATTTTTTTGTAATAAACGATAACTAATAAACGTAAAAACTGAATACAATTATAGCAGAATCGGTCAATGATTGAAAAAAATTATCAATAATCTGTAACTTTTTTCTGTTTTTCATTGTTGTGTGTAGGTACATGATAAAATAATTAAGGAATAATAAAAAATAATAAGTAATATGGAGGATTTCGAAAGTCAAATTTGCATTTTGAATTTCACGAACGATCGTTGACGATCGTTTTCACTTTCATTTGTGATGAGGTCTCTGACATTGCTTCCGATTTTAAGTTTGGTAAATTATATTCCCCAAGATAACAATTTTAAAGTGAAAATATTTTGATGAAATTGTTTCGATGTCTTTACAGTGACTTCTGTGTGGTTTAGGGTTTTTTAACCCAGGTTCGTATCTATATGGGCATCTGATTTTGAACATCATTAATCTAATTTTAAATCATGTTAAAGTCTAAACTTTAGCGAACGAAGTTGTATCGTGTTTTTGTACGCTTGTAAGCAAGTTAAAAAGTAATAATTTCGTATGTAAGAGTATAAAGGTAATAAAAAATTCCCGTAATATGAGGGATCTTAAAAGAACAATTTCGCGTGAACCAACCCTGAAGCATGTTGAATAATGTACGTTGTACAATATACATGTACGTTAAAATATTCTCATAAAACAATCAACAACACCAAACACCGCAGTAAACCGCATATTCATAACATAACGGCAAAAAAAATAAATAAACTGAACATAACCTTGTAATGCAATGAGTCACTTGCAAGAAGGTTTTTTTGCTTCATGAAAGAATTTAAAGGCATTCAGTAGAGTCTGTCAAATAAGAGTAGAAAAAATAAAAACTGGAACTACGAAATTTGTAGGCTGGCAACACCAATTTACCTGTCAAATATTATTTTGAAGTGCAATGACACTGATGATACAGAACACTGTATACACATTTAAAATTACTTTTTTTTGTTCTTAAAAAAAAAATCGAAAAAGCACTATTGTTAAGTTACCTACTTAATGACATAAATTTGATTAAATTGTGTTTTACAAAGTAATTGGCTTTCATTTAAATTAACATAAATTTGAATTTAACAGTAGGTTATCAGAAATGATATGAAGAATCATTAACGGTGTATTTAGATTCACTACTTTTAAATCTGAAAGAGTTAATTATATTCAGATCTAAAATTAGAGACATGATCTGAAGCCTGGACAACGCTAGTAAGTACTAAAGCTAATATTAAATAAATGTGAGCAGTGAACAATTTCTAAAGTATGCTTTATATTTTATTACGAAATCGTTATTCTTCAATTACAAAGATATAATAACAATATACTTGTTTGCAATTCTAATTTTAAGATCAGTAGAATGAAAATTTTAATTTTTTTTCACTTTTATGCCTTTTTAATTTTTAATGAAAATGTTGGTTACACAGCTTTAGACTATAACCATGATTATATTTTTAGTATTGCCATTTGTACAACAGTGGCGCCCTCCTATGTTTTCTACTCTTATTTGACAGACTGTATATTTTAGAACTTTTAGCATGAATTTTTAAAAAATATTTCATGTAAAAAGAGATTTTTATTAACGCTAGAACATATAGATCACAGAAAATTGAAATGCTGTCAAGGTCAAAAAGTCAAAAAATTTGTTAAATATAATAATAATAATAGTAATAACGTAGTATTTATATAGCGCAGTTTTGTGTTATTTCACTTCAAGTGCACTTAATTAAAATAAACTTAAAAGTAATCCTATAGTGTTCCTTACGAGTCCTTACAAAAAATGATATAAATTAAGTGAAACAAAGAATATACAAAGCAATGCCAAGAGAACAACATTAACAACAACAGTGCTGTTTTGGTACAAGACAATATCAACTTCTCGGTTTTTTTTTCTCTTCCGATCGTCGTCATTGAAATATTTTTAGGAAAATAAATTAATCCTTTACAACACACATTTTAAGAGAATTTTTTTCTAAAAAATAAATTAAATTTACCAAAAATGTTAAGTATTCAGAAAGATCTATTCAATGTTATTTTATAATACAAAATCATAATTACAGGTCTGCAAAAACAGGAGATATGATCTTTTGAAAAGATAAAACAAAAACTTTCTTTTCTCTCTCCCGAACAATTAACATTTTGTCGTTTACAGCTTTTCAAATTTCCGTGGTCCATAAAGGTACAATTTTTAATTTTCGGTTTCCACCAATAGATAGAGTGATTCATGAGGAAGATTTAAGTATATAATTTGTCAAGGATCTGTGTAAATTTGTTAAGGAGAATGTCTGTATGTGGTTGACAGCGGGCTGGCAAGCGGGCGGTGTGGATTTGGTTTGTATGCAAATCTATAGTTTTATGCCGAGGTTGATGAAATTTTGCACTTGTGACCTTCAAAACAAGAGGAAGGTCGCTATCTACATTTGATTTCGAAAACTCTGTGAAGCCCGGGCATCGCCGGGGTTTTCAGCTGGTATAATTTAAAAGAATTTTATAATAGAAAATTAATAATATAAAAGCTTGCAAGTGTCTCATTTTTAGAAAAGCAAGGAAAGTAATATTTTTATGGATGAGAATGACAGGTCACGATCTAATAATTATTTAGTGTTAAATCCTACCTTGGAATATAAAGCACGCGTTCAGCCACGACGAAGCCAACGGTTACGAAGAGGTTCGCCGCGGGGAGAAACGGTAGGATCAGCAGGAGCATCCCCAGCACTACGGGTACGTGACGTTGTTGCTGAAAAGAAAAAAATGGCACTTTGTAAATCACGAATTAATAAAAGGTATTAGATTAACCATCTCTTTAAGATTTGATAATTTGGTAAAAACACCCACCCGTTAAATGACCACATCTCTAACCTTCAACATGCTAAAATTAAAAAAAAGTGTTACTGTAAGGGGTCTCAGAGATGTCCTATACATGTTTTCTTTACAGGTATTATAGATTGTAGGACTTAATATCAAAACAATGAAGTCTCTATTTAAGCTGATACATGGGTACATGTAATTTCAGAGATTTTTTACCATTGGGTAAAACCCTAGAGGGAAACTTAAAAAAGATTCGGGGTAATATTCCTTCCCATAACATCAAATAAAAAAGCCCCTAAATAAAATAAGGGCATAATGAATATCCAATTTGATTTAGAATTTGACATACCTACCTATATTATTCCATTTTTATTATTATGTACGCAGCGAATTTCTCTTGGTACTACTGTTCACTTCAATACTCAATGTACACACATTCTTCCCGCATTTGTTAGTTATAACCCCTTTTCACAAAGAAGGGTTTTTTTCGAAATCTGTTGACAGCTGAAACCAGTTTAGTGGTTAAAATAGTGTATTTATTAAATTAATTCAAATGGATCCCGATTCACAATAATTATTAAAAAAAAAACGATTACAATAAGTCGATTAATAAGATGTACGAAATTATACCAAAGGCCACACATTGGAAGAATTAATCGAAATAATAATTATAAAATATATTAATAAAACAGATTACCAAAGGGCTAAAAAAAATTAAAAACGAAAATATAAGTAAATACAAAGTTAAATTTCTTTGTGGTAAATTGATTATTATCTCGACGCATCATTAAAGCATAAAAAATAATCATAAAAAAATCTTAAACTTCCACTTAGTACCAGCACTGTTACGGTCTTCAATACTTTCAACGTTAATTTACACAAAAACAACAAAATACTATACAAAGCAACACAAACGATACACAAAATTGACAAAATACCCGAGCCAAAAACAAAAAACTTCTCCAAACTCCTTTTTCCAAAACCACTTTTGGACAAAGATCCTTTAAATACATAGCTTGCAAACTACACAATACACGTTACCAGCTACGATCAGACAAACTGAATCTTTGACAAAATTCAAACAAGATAGTATAAAGCAGGGATGGGCAAAGTACGGCCCGCGGGCCAGCTCCGGCCCGCAAAGGTATTTAATCCGGCCCGCCGACGATCTTTCAAAATTATAAGTAAACCTATTGTATACTATTAATTTCGAAGGATATAATTATGGCGGGCTATTATAGCCAGCTGTGTAAAGTAAATTATTTGAATTTGAAAAAGAAGCCATTTCTAGACTAGTAGTTCATGTGTTGCGTTGCGATGCTAATTTGAAACTAGGTTTCAAGATTTTAAGTATATTCAGTCATCGCTTGATGTTTTTTCAATGTCGTTTAATGTGGACCCGGAGAATGTCCCTGCAGAATTGCAGTTAGAAATTGTTGAAATGCAGTGCAGCTTCCATGTAAAACAATTGTTCTTAAATTCCGAAAAATTTGATTTTTATAGAACACTGCCGAAAACTGAATGTCCAAAGATAATAATTGATCACGCCCAGAAAAAAATTGCGATTTTTGGTCCGTCGTATGTCTGCGAACAGACTTTTTCGACCATGAAATTGCGGAAAAACTCAGTCAATCGATTAACTGATGAGCACCTTTTCTCGCTGCTAAAGGTTACTTCGTCGAAGCTCAAATCTGCATTTGAAGACATTATGACCAATCAAAAACAATTTCATATGTCTCCACACCAACCATAACAGGGCCTTCAAATAAAAGTTAAATAATTGTAATCTGTAACTTATACTAGCGTTTGAAAGTTTTATAATTAAAATTTAGATTTTAAAACAAAATGCATTTTGGCTATACTCTTGACCCTCCCATGAAATTTTTTTAAACTTTCTGGCCCCCCATGAAAAAAGTTTGCCCACCACTGGTATAAAGAAATGGATTTTAAGTATTGGACGTCACACTACTGCAAACATCTGTGAAATAAATTACACATAGACAGAAATAACAATTTACGTACGGCCTAACCCACATAAAATAATAGAATCTTGTGAAATCTAACTCCATAAATAGATTTCACAGGATTTACTACTTTACTTCATATTCATTTATGTGCCTCTACACCTTTCTCGACACAGGTATATCCCAGTGAGACAAGCATCGAAAAACCCAATGCAAACATACATTATATAATTGAGAAATTTTAATAAACATACATTACGTGTGGACAACCTTTTGTTGTAAAAGGGCCAAATATTTTTCATGGGGATTAGTGCGGGCTGCATTTAGGTCACATGTCATTACAGTATACCTGATATTTGGTGACTTTTGGTGAGGTATGTCCAGGTCTTGGCGGTGGATGCGTCTGCCCACCTGCTGCGTGGCGGGTCGGATCGAGAGAGACTGGTTGAGGGAGCCCTTTTGACCTTTCCAGCTGGACTCTCTCGACTAGCACTTCAGTTGGAAGGATTGATTCAAACGTCTATCACTCCTGGACACACTGACCCTTAGATTCCTATCCACCCCTCATACCTTTTTCCTTTCCAGAACTTCCTATTCTTCCTTAAAAAGACTTTCCACACGGTATCCCCTAAGATGACATAGGCCCTGAAGGAAATTATTTTCTTCAGGGCCTATAATTTATTTTTTTATCCCCTAAGATGACATAGGCCCTGAAGGAAATTATTTTCTTCAGGGCCTGTAATTTTTTTTTTTTTTACATGAATACCGCACAAGAGTCCCAACTGCTCCCGTCTGGAGCCAGTGGGACTATGGCATCCCCAATTGGGGTATGTTGTGAGGCTGAAGGTAGTGGGGAGGGGAAGGAGATAAGGAAGAGGAATGTGGGGATGTACCTGGCTATTCAGATCTGGTCACTAAACACGGCTAAAGCCATTTCAAGCAACGTTTCAATTCTGAATGGTGGTCTTACCATGGCGATACTAAGAGTATCTTCCACTCTGGAACGTTCCGCAAATATACTATATATTATTTTAAATGAATAAATTGTGAAATAACACAAATTAATCCAATAAAATTTATTTGCCACGCAGGGATTCGATCTCGCGACCTTCGGAGTGCTAGTCAAGAGCCTTACCGCTGGACTACGCCGGCCGTCGAAGTTTATAATAAAAGCAAATACATGTTAACTAAAGAATCTAGGATGTCAGACGCACTAGTAGGATTATTTATAATCTTATTTTACGTTCACAAGACGTTGATAAATTTTCAATGCATAATATTTAAATAAGATTTATACGGCAGATGTTATTCTGACGATATTATTTTTTGTTCTCTCCTTTGTCTGACTACAATACTCGTATACTGTTTGTGTGGAAAGGCGTATGTCGCTGGTAATTTATAGTTCTAAGACGAGGAAAATGTATTATCGAATATAAACAGAGCCTTCCGTCAAAAGCGATGCTTGAAGTCAAATAATGTTGTGTATATCCTGTTTATATTCAATTTCAAAAGATTATTATCGGAAAAATTAACATTTTCAATTTATTCTTTGAAAGTCGAACGAAAAAGTTTGGCGTCGAAACTAATATTACGTCGTATAAAGGTGTGCTGGAATTGAAAAGAAAAAGGTTTTTGAAGCTCGATTTCATAGAAACAATACCAAATATACTATGTCCTTTATGAACAACTAAGTCGTTTGATATTTAGAATAAATAGGTTTAATATTTAGAAAAAAAATTAGCCTTGAACCTGAAGAATTTTCGAGAAGTTAATTAAATACTAATTTAATGAAAACAAATAACTCTTATGATGGTTATTTCCTTTTGGGGTGTTATGCCGTGTTGCGCTACCTCCTCCTTTAGCCAACGTTTCGGACAGCGTTACAGTGTCCATCATCAGGGCAGATGTGTAAATGTTAGAGATGAAATGTGTGCTTAAGTACTTCGAAGCAATACCGTGTTGCCAGCACCAATCCACTGCGGGCTGGCATTACAGTATACTTCAAGATGGTTTTTTGCATTTAGCTTTGGTGTAGCCGTCAATTACCGGATACCAAGAACTATTGAGCTTAGCTCCGTCGTCTCTATTAATGTTAATAGGATTTTTATGAATTTCAATTGCCTCTGTAATTAAGCGTGCTCTATAGGTTTTGGGTCTTCCCAGGACTTCAGGAACAAATCCGAAGTAATGGCCGGTTTCAATTAAATGCTCGGCGATTGCCGATTTGTCAGGGTGGCCAAGTTTACATGCTCGAAAGTGTTCCGATATCCTTTTGGAGATCGTCCGCTCTGTCTGGCCAACATAGACCTTATCACATCCGGAACAGCTGAGTTTATATACTCCATCTGTTTCCAGAGGAAACTTGGTCTTTGCAGACCTCAGTAGGTCTTGTATTTTGGTCGTGGTTCCGAAGACAGTCTTGATGCTTTCTTTCCTCAACAGTCTGGCAATTCTGTCTGTCACATTGTGAACATAAGGTAGGAAAGCACAGCCTTTAGACTCTTGTTCAATTCTGTCCTCTTTTGGTGTAGATTTGGCTCTTATTATTTGCCTTGTCTGCCTTGCCGGGTAACCGTTACGCTCCAGTGCATCGGTGAGCTTAGTAAGTTCCGCTCCGATTTTTGTTTCTTCACATATTCTGGTTGCTCGGGTTACCAGCGTATGGATAAGTCCTCTCTTCTGCGCTGGGTGGTGATGCGAATCAGCATGTAGATACCGATTCGTATGAGTTGGTTTCCTATACACTGTGTGTCCTAGGCTACCATCTTCTTTTCGCATCACTTCCACATCTAGAAAAGGCAGGATTTTGTGGATATTTTCCAACTCCACTGTGAACTTAATTTTACTGTGAAGTGAGTTAAGATGGTCTAGGAATTCGTTCAGTTTCTCTATTCCATGAGGCCAAATGGCAAAAACATCATCGACATAACGCCACCATACCTTTGGAACAGCCGAAGCTGTGTCAAGTGCCACTTCTTCAAACTTCTCCATAAAGAAGTTAGCTAGAACTGGCGACAACGGACTGCCCATCGCAACTCCTTCCACTTGCTCAAAAAGCTCACCCTGAAATGCAAAATATCCTGTTTTGAGACAGTGTTCAAAAAGTTTGCAAATGTCTTCCTCATATATCTCCCTGAGTATTGTCATGGAGTCTTCTAGAGGCACATTCGTAAAGAGAGAAACTACGTCAAAACTGACAAGAATATCCCTTTCATAAGTCTTAACCTTCTTAAGTTTACTGATCAGATCTGTGGAATCCTTAATCCAAGATTCAGTTTTTCCAGTTTGCATCTGCAGTAGTCTAGATAGGTATTGGGACAGTTTGTAAGTAGGTGCACCAATAGCACTGACAATCGGTCTCATTGGTATATCCTTTTTGTGAATTTTTGGAAGACCGTATAGGGCAGGAGTTCTGGAGGCTTTTACGAAAAGCCCAGATCGATCCTCTTTCCTAATACTGGAAGCTTTAACTAGCTCTCTTGTCTTCAAGTCAATCTTATTGGTGGGGTTGTTTTTAATCTTCTTGTAAGTGCCGGCATCGCACAGGAGCTCTTCCATCTTTTTGATGTAGTCTACCGTATTAATCACCACAGTGGCATTACCTTTGTCGGCAGGCAGAACTAAGATTTCCTCATTGGCGCGCAATTCTTTTAAGGCCACAAACTCTCCTTTTGTGATGTTTGGGTGGGGTATTTTGGCCCTTTTCAAAATATGGCAAGTCTCTTGTCGTATATCTTCTGCTTGGGTCTCTGACATTTTATGGACTTTCATCATTGAATGTAGTGCTGTCTCTACACCACATACGATAGATTCCGCAGGTATCTTTTTGGGGGCAACTGCATAGTTCATCCCCTTGGCAAGCACATGCAGAAGTCGCCTGTGGGCTCAACGCAAGGGACGAAATGTTAATAACAACTTTATTTTGATCAAGCTGTTTTCGATCACCTTTTTTTCTTGGTTGAGCCTGTCGAATTTTTGTTTCTGTCTCGCATCTGGTGACTGCTTACATCTCTGTGCTTGTTGGTAAGTCATGTTGTCAACTTTCTTCCAATCGTCATCGATCAGGATTGCACTCAGGTGATTATTAACTCTTATGATTATTAAATAAATTAACAACATGTTTCGAAACGTGTAAGTCGTGTAAATAAATCCAGACTTTATAGGCCGCTAGTAGATTCATTAATGAAAATTATTTCATTAATGAATCTACTAGCGGCCAAAATATATCAACAATCTGCACTGGTCTAAATGTATTTATTTATTTATTTATTATTAGTTTCAATAGCAAGGTTTGTACATGCATGTATAATGTATAGTATAAGTATAGATTCATTTTTTTTCACAAACCTCCTCACTAGGCCTGTAGTTTTTTAAAATATTTGTATTTGGTTATGGATTGTCTTTATATCGTCTTCATGATGTTTGTAATTTTATTATCACTTTGATCTCTCAGCCATGTTTTTACTTTTGTTTTAAATATATTCATTTCCTTTATATTTTTGATTTGATCTGGTAGAGCATTGTATAATTTCATAGCATGGAATTTATTATTTCTGTGTCCAAAAGATGTGTTCAAACTGGGAGTAACCAGGATGTTATTGCTTACTGCCCTGGTTGAGTATTTATGTTGGGCAGTGGAGTATACATATATGTTTTTTTTCAGTTTAAATAAAATATTTTTTGAATAAAGTTTCTGAACATTGAAGACTTGAGAGGTATTAAATATTTCTTCCGTCGGAGTTCTAAGCGGAACTTTCAGTATTGTCTTTAGTACTCCTTTTTGGGCTATATTGAGTCGCTCTGTGTGACTGCTCAAGGCAGACCCCCATCCAGTTATACCGTACTCTATTTGTGATTGACATAAAGCATAGTATACTTTTTTAATATCGTTTATGTTGAGGATATTACGAATGTTTCTAAAGAAGTATATGTACCTGGTTAGTTTTTTTGGAATTACGTCAATTTGTGAGTTCCATCGGAGATTATCATTAATTTCAATTCCAAAATATTTTATTTTATTTTATTTATTAATTTTATTTTAGTAATTTGTACATTTAAGTTTATAAATTTCTAATTAATTATAATATTTCATATTGCAGGCTAAATTTTATGTAATTTTATGTAGCTCCTACAATACGTCTTGAACTTTCCAATTGGTGTGGACTTCAAAGTCTCTGGTAGCTTGTTATACAACTTCATCCCCTTGTACAGCAAACTGTTCTGCGTATTCGCCTTATCCTTTTTTTGAAGCCTAATTTCTTTGCATGTTCTTGTGTTATGTCTGTGAATGTCCTTGTTGAATACAATTTTATTTGAAAAGTATTTTGGTAAAATGTTGTTAATTATTTTATGTATAAATATCATCGTATAAATATCTGTTTCACGGTTAGCCAATTCAGTTCGTTTAACATTTTGTTTACTTTTGAAAATCGATTCCGCCGTAATATTATTCTCATTGCCCTGTTTTGGAGAATTTGAAACTTATTTTGTTCTCGTTCGTTACATAGGAAAAGGATAGTTGAGCAATAGTTAAAATGTGGAGCAATAATCGAATTGTAGATAGTGATTGCAGTTTTACTAGATAGTTTTGGCCGAATTCTTCCCAAAAAAGATATTTTTTCCCAATTTTCTTTTGTGTATATTCAGCATGCTTGTTGAATGTTAGTTTGGAGTCTAATATAACTCCTAAATATTTAATTTCAGTAACATTTTCAATAATTTCACCATCAATTTTAATTTTGCTTTCACTGGATGTCTTCTTGTATCCGATCACCATACATTTTGTTTTTTTTTTGTATTTAATTTAAGCTTATTAATTTTTAGCCATCTTGATACATTGTTTAGCTCATTATTTAAAATATTTATTATTAGTTCTTCATAGTTATCTCCAATTAAGTATATTAGTGTATCATCGGCAAATAGTAATCAAATATTTGATGCTTTTGGAGTGTGCTATGTGGGACAGAGGCATGATAAGCCTTGATTTTGTTGATAAATTCCTTGGCATGTGTGTAATTTGAGATTTAAGTCCTTCGACGGCTGCCCTTTGGCTGTTATAGAAAATGTAACAAAATACACTAACCTTATAGAGCGCCTGCCACATAAGCGACCTTTATATGTTTTTCACACGTTTGGTGCACAATTTAAGGCCCGCTTCCCGTATTTCTACCGATTTATTACGTATTTTCCTAAGCCGCCGCTACCCGAATTTCTACCGATTTCTTACATATCTCCCTTAAACACGTTAAGTTTTAAAGCTCTTAAAAAATAAATGTTATTCTTAAAGACAATATCTAGATATTCCCCGTGCCGAAACGCAAATTATATAAAATTCCCTCGGTAGGAAAAAATCGCAAATTATTCTCCAAAAATTATTAAAAAAACGTTTTTTTCAGTTATTTTACAAATTATATGTATGAAAAAATTCACACTGTTTCTATAAATGCTGTTTAAGATAACCCCCGCCAGACTTTTGCTCTATTTTAAACGAGTCGTGTTTTATTAAACATTTTCACAATTTTCGCATCGATTTTGTCGCTTTAAATACTAGCGCGTTCCTTTAACATTCGTAATTTCTTCTTTTTGAGCCCGGTTGCGGCGCCTTAAATACATACTTTAAGATTTAATGCTCTTAAAAAATATATTTTATTCTTGAAGATAATATCTATACATTCCCACGCCGAAATGGCAATGATATGAAATTTCCTCGGCAGAAAAAAATCGCAAAGTATGGTCCAAAAATTATTGTAACACGTTTTTTCAGTTATTTTACAAGTTATATGTATGAAAAATTCGTATTGTGTCTTAAATGCTGTTCTAGTCAATCTCTTCGAGATTTTTTGCTCTTTTTAAAACGAGTCGTGTTTTATTAAACATTTTCACAATTTTCGCTCAAATATTATCCTTTTTAATATTAGCGCGTTAGTCTCTAACATTCATATTTACATATCTCTCCATCTCCTCCTGAGCGTGTAGACCGAGCTTTAATAATATTTTATAACAGAAAACAGATACAGTTTCGGCCAGAGAAAAATTACAAAAAAATTATTTTCATATTTTACAGTTTCTATAAGAACTATATGAGCTGTTCTTAAAAGCGAAAAAATTAGCCCGAGGTGCTAGGATAATAACAGATCTTGAATAGGACTTTCACAGAACTTTGAAAATTGTTCAAGTTCTGTAAAATAACCCTTAGTGTCCATAACCCTTTCGCAGTTATTTGTGCTGGGCCGTAACTTGGCACTTCTCTGATAATTGTTTTGACAAAGTTTTGATGTTTGAATTGTAGGAAGACCAGAACTGCCTGATCCAGAAAGCGGGCCTGCACGACATCATCAATCCGCAGTGGAAGAACAGCGGCAAGGGGAGGAACATGGCCACCTTGCGGCTGACGCACTACTCGCAGCTCACCACCAAACAGATCTGGGTGCTGTACTTCAAAAAGGGTTCTTCTCTTAAATTTAAACAATTAATATTTCATAACAGATTATGAAATATTTTAAGTTTACCCTTAAAGAACAGTCGTGAAATCTGAGTGACTACTATTGCTGACCTAAACGAAGACATTCACGACTTTGTGAAAAAACGGTCTATCCGTTAGGAAATCAATTTGTGTCGTCTAACATGACGTTGTTATCTTGACTCACCGAATTTTACGCGTTTTTTCCCTCTTAAAGAATGGACACCTGCTAGACTCGGGTTCACTCCTTCCTTTCCCTTACAAAGACCATCTACACATCATTTCCAAATATGACCTCCTTCTTTTTGACCACCGGTAAGACTTATAGACCCTACATACGATGCAGAAATCGTCATGTCGGATAGGATTGTCTGTATAGGCACAACGACGACCAGCGGCCGGCGTGGTCGAGCGGAAAGGCTCTTAGCTCGCAATCGGAAGGTCGCGGGATGAAATCCCGGCGTGTGCAAATAAATTTTATTTCATTAATTTGTGTCATTTCACAATTAATTAATTAAAAATAATATACAGGTTATATTTGCGGCAAGTTCCAGAGTGGAAGATACTCTCAGTATTGCCCTGGTGTAAGACCACCATTTAAAATTGAAACGTTGCTTGAAATGGCTTTAGTCATGTTTGGTGACCAGATCTAAATAGCCAGATACTGGGGTGTTCCCTACCTTCCTCTTCCCCATCTCCTTCACCTCCCTACTACCTTCACAACATACCCCAATTTGGGGGGATGCCATAGTCTCACTGGCTAGAGACGGGAGCAGCTGGGACACTTGTGAGGTAGGTATTCACATTTAAAAAAAAAATGCCAACCCAATTATTATTATTCTATCGTCAGGCCATCGGAATAACAGTAATTTGGTCAGCGATTCAACATATGGCGTTCTGCAAGCCAGATAAAGTAGAGGCCCTATTAGAATTGTCATTTGAGGGACTAAAGGTCGCTACAAATAACAAAAAGGATGATAATCAGGATGCTGGCTATGCATTTGAGCACTAGGATCTCGTAAGCATTGGTTGATGGTCAGAACATTAGAATAAAAATAACAACTAAGTTACCTCCATATCCGTCAGACTCCTATATATAAGAAGAAGAGCCGCCCCAAAAGCCACGCAGGTCACAAGGTTCCGGGAATCACTGACGGTGGTCACCAGGGGCACGGAACCCATCTGCCAGTCGTGGGACAGCGTCACCGGACACAGCATCAACCACCAGTTGAAGGCGGCCAGATAACAGAAAGTCATCAATCTGTAAAGAAAGGAGAAAATGAGTTCAATGGTAGAATTTACAGAAGGTCATTTTCCACAGCACTTTAAATTCTCCACTATAACACCATTTCGTAAATTTGAAAAACATTTCCATTAAACTGGATGTGAGTTCAATAAATTGATACTTGCGCAATAGAGTACAAGCTATGTTTAAAGACTAGATTACAAATTTGATCAATCTCCGAGAAGTGTGGCGTTGAAGGAGATTACATTAATCTTGTTCGATCATTAATTTATATTGAGAACGTAAATCGTTCATACCTTTGTGGTATTTTCGAACGAAATGATAAAGGAAGACCCATCATTCGGTTTATCGAATGTAGTATTATTACTAGATACGATAAGTTACTCGTGGTAGCCGAAAAGTTAATCGGAAATTCATTGATAGCACTTTAAACTAGTGAATCTGGAGGTGGATGATATCACATCTCCCCGTAGGGATGCTGGAGTGATTCAAGGAACGCGGCGGCGAGGGAAATAAAAAAACACTTTGTCACAATTTTACTGGTTTTTTTTTCTACTTACCAAAGGACATCCACTTTATAATTATAATCAGCCTTTGTAAGAATTATAAATTGGGCATGTTTCAATTTTCTTTGTTTTCAAAGTATGGACAAATTGCACACTTTAAACTGATCGATTTGCAAGATGATCGGTTTTCATAGTTTTATTTTCACACAATAGAGAACTCCAGTCCATTTTATTTTTATTTTTATGAATAATGACCTTCTAACTTAAATAACTGCGTTTTTGTTTTTATTTTTAGAGTTAGTTTTAATAGGTAAAATAATTGTCAAAGTTTTAATTTTTAGAGACCCCCCGGAAATATGGTAAATCGTGTGACGTCATCACTCCCGAAAAATTAGTATGGGATTGGGCAATCAGCTGATCTACTGCCGCCATTTTGAAATCCGTTGTTCCGTTGTTCGAAGTATTCTCCCTAGAAGAAGCATTACTTTTCATTCATTATTTTTTTTGTGCAGTAGTTTTTCAATATTTTAAATAATAGACATACCTCTATTTTTGATACTGAATTATTTAGGCTTAAATATTGTTTCAATAAACACTACAACTAAATCTCTATAAACAGTACGAAATAAAGAATAACATGAAATGTTGTTAATACTGATGGCTTGTGCCATACCTACATGTCAATTGATTTCAATACAATGTGATACAATGACTGGTGACGCGTGACGTCAGCACTAACTATTCAATCGTACCAACTTTACAGTGTATTTTAACGAGACGTTAAAAAATGCACTTTTTAATATTTTTTTACGAACACTACGTTTAATATTATAAAAAAACTTATATATTCAGAATCAGCGTTTATTAGTATGTATGAACATATTTTTTTAAAGTCATAATATTTTTTACTGGAGTTCCTTATTATTATTACAACCTGAGAACGAGAAGAGCCGACCCCAACAGCCTACCTAGGCAATGAATTGGGACAGCGCAAGGAAGAAGAAGACAATTATTAATTTAACACAATGTTAAAAAAACAGGATGTACAATTCACATGCGGTAGAAGTTAAACCTTCAGAAAATAAAGTAGGCAAGAGTGGGGAGGTTACGAAACACTGCACAAAGAGGAGACCGAGAAGCTACGAAGCACCGCTCAAGCAGGAGACCGATTTTTACTATCTCATTCTACCCCAGGCTAAATCCTATAAATTTTATAAATTTGCTTGTCTCTTTTTAGTGTCGCTATTTTTCGTTTCATCGAGTTTCAAATCACAACGGTGCTAAAGAAGTTTTTACTTTAAAAAACTTTGAAAGGGGAGTGATGTGCTAAATAAGTTTGGGCAACTCTCCTTTATACCACAAAATTATAAGATATGTAGGATATTGTAGTGTATGTTGTATATAGATATACTCACACACCGCGCTCACTCGGGAAGGTTCGGGTTTCCGGAGATTCACGAGTGAGCACAGTACAATGGAAAAGCTGGCCTATTCGCCAGCGCTCAGATCTACTTAGGAAGCCTTAGTAAACAGTCGCTACCAAATAACATAAATACAATATTACTCCCGATCATTGTAATTCACAATAAACAACACAAAACGAACTTACGTTGTAATCATTGCTATTGTGGGCTAGTGAGCCACATATTAAAGAACATTACAGATATGTTTTTGAGAACAATGCTAATTGTGCCGTTACGTTTTGCATATTGTGCGATGTTCGTTACCGATAGATCTCTCAATGAGCGAAAAAAGTCGGATCTGTTAAATGAGGCACCCGTTCTACGGTTGATTTGAATATCGACGGCCTGTATTTCTGAAATGGAATCACGATACCAAATTTTCATGAAAAATTATTCCGATCTCCTGAAATTCAATTATATTCAAATTCAATTGCGCGCTTAACACAATCGATATGGAAATTTATAGCTAATTTTATAATTTCCAAACCAGGTGAAATGAAGTAATGTTATTCAATGAATTATCAAAAATGTTATCTCAGCATCTCCATAGAATTTATGATCAAAGATAAAATTGTGAATTGAATATAAATATGAAACAAATTGTTTTTACTTTTCAGTCAGGTTGATGAAATAAATTGTAAAGGAAATTGAAATTAGGAAAACGCTCAATAATAAAGAGGTAGGGGGAGAATGAGGAGGAGGAACGGGGGTTGGTTGTATCTGGATATCAAGATCTGCTCAATAAACATATCTAAAGTCAATTCAAGCAGAGATTTCATTTAGAATCTTTAGGTACATATTTTTCTTTGAACATATGCACGAGAACACGAAAAAAAAATTGTCACCAACATCTTCCCTGGTTTTGAATAAGAATCCTCATCACCCAAAATTAAGGAGTCCGCCAAAATTATTATTAATAACACTAATTTCGATTGCATGTCTACAACCCTAAGGATTTGCATTGAATTTGGGTAATTTTCAAAATTGGAAACGTTTGTTTTGATCATGCAGACAAGCGATGAAGTACCTACCTGTAATCATGGTTCGTAGAAAATATTTACTTAGATATATATATTTTTCAGACAGTCGTATCCATAAACTCAAAATCTTTCACCTTCACTTTCAATACCCGCGGCACCGTAAATAACTAACCTGTAAAAACGTAGAAAAAAAAAAAAAAATAAATAAATAAAAAAAAAAAAAAAAAAAAAAAAAAAAAATGTAAGCGTTTGTGAAGGTCATTTCATGAACATTCTCCAGCCCTAAAGATTCCGAAATTCTCCAGTATTTTAAAATAAATATCAACTATACTTTTGCCACTAATCTCCAATAGTCCTAAATTCTCTAGTATTTTAAAATAAATACCTCTACTTTTGCCTTTTGCCATTAATCTATTCACAAATGTAATAGGTACTAACAGCGATGAGGGTAGCAAATAATGTAAAATCACGCAATGTCCAGTGTGTTAACTGTAATGTCCTCCGCGTGCAAAGCCGTATCTTCTCCAAGCATAAACTTATAATTAAAGTGTGTTTATCGGAAGTGACCTGCCAGGTAAGTATGTTTCTGTATCCATTTGTAAATAGTAAAATCAGTTAGAACCTAAGCATTCCTAATAAATTGTACAGCGCCCTTGAGGTGATTTTTCACAAAAACGGCGCTTTATAAATTATCCAATTATTATTATTATTATTATTATTATATTATTTTCTATGAAACATGACATGTAATATAATTTTCTTAACCGAAATTTTTTTTTATTGCCATTTTCAAAATTGTTACTGATTTGTCGAGAATGCAGATTATTTATTTTATTTATTTATTTCTTTATTTATTTATTAATTTTCGGGAAATCGACAGTTTACATTTATTTCAGTTTGTACACAGTATTAAATAGCCAAAATAAAACCAATTATCGATTTCCTCCTGGTGACTTTACTTCTATGGAGACAGCATAATAAGAATCATCATCATCATCATCATCTGTGGCTCTACAACCCAGGTCGGGTCTTGGCCTCCAGCAGAGCCTGCCTCCATGACTGTCGGTGTTGTGCTGCGTTGCGCCAGTTTCGGATGCCGATGGTGCTTGCATCCTTCACCACTCCATCCAGCCATCGAAGCTTTGGTCTTCCAACTCTTCTCCGACCCCCAGGTGCACCATCCATAATTCGCTTTGGAATATCTCCTTCGCTCATTCTCTGGATATGTCCAGCCCACCTGAGTCTTCCAGTTTTGATTTCCTTGGAGATATTAGGGTCCTCGTAAAGATCGTATAGCTCCTGGTTGTATCTGATACGCCATTCTCCATTATCACAGACTGGGCCGTAAATCCTTCGCAGCACCTTCCTTTCAAAACTTTCTAGGGCTCCTTCATCACCCTTACTGATTGTCCAGCATTCCGAACCATACATAAGAACAGGTCGTATAAGGGTCTTGTAAAGCAGGACTTTAGTTCTTCTGGTAAGGTGGCGAGATTTCATATGCTTCTGTAGCCCAAAGTAGTATCGATTTGCAGCTACTATTCTTCTTTTGATTTCGCTGGATACATTGTTGTCATTTGTCACCATAGTACCGAGATATACAAACTCGTTGACAGTTTCAAATGTATAATTATCTATCTGTATACTTGGTGGTTTCTGGCGTCCATGTACGGGCATATATTTTGTCTTCCCCTCGTTGATGACCAATCCCATGTTCCTTGCCGACGTAGCTAAGCTTTTAAACGCCGATTTTAGTTCATATTCTGAGCGTGCGATGATATCTATATCGTCAGCATAAGCAAGGAGCTGAACAGACTTGTTAAAAATATGGCCTGTGGTTTGTATACCTGCATTTCGGATGGCCTTTTCCAGCGCTAAATTGAATAAAATGCAGGCAAGTGCATCTCCTTGTCTTAGTCCATTGAAGGTCTTTAGGGTGTCTGACAGATCCTGTTGTATTCTGACTCGGCACTCAACATTAGACATTGTGAGCCTTACTAAGTTTACCAGTTTTCTTGGGATATTAAATTCATCCAAGGCTCTGTACAGTCTTTCTCTATTTACCGTGTCATAGGCAGCCTTAAAATCTATGAAGAGATGGTATGTATCAACATTAAATTCTATTGTTTTTTCCAGTATCTGTCTCAGTGAAAAGATTTGATCAGTTGTAGATTTCCCCTTACGGAACCCAGTTTGATATTGGCCAATTATGCCATCCGAATATTTCATAAGCCTACCACACAGTACATTTGATAGGATCTTGTATGAGATATTCAGCAGCGTTATGCCCCTATAGTTAGAGCAGTTCATAGGGTCTCCTTTCTTGTGAAGAGGGCAAATTATTCCACAGTTCCATTCACTTGGCAGAGTCTCAGAGCACCAGATGGATTTAATGATATTATATATATGGACTTGAAGGTTCTCTCCGCCATATTTGAATAACTCTGCAGAGATGTTGTCAGTTCCAGGTGATTTATTGTTATGTAGACTTTTAATGGCACCCACTACTTCTTCTAATGTTGGTGGCGGCTCGACATTGTCATCATCATTAGTACCACCATCAGTGATGTTTCCATCCCTTGTCAAATTTTCACCCACACTCTCATCTACACTTCCGTTTAGCAGAGCATCAAAATATTCCACCCATCTATTCAGAATTCTTGACTTTTCATTCAAAATATTTCCCTCGCTGTCGTAGCACATTGTAATTCTGGGCTTGTATTCTTTTCTTTGATGGTTTACCTTCTGATAGAAAAGTCGACTTCTGTTTTGGGCCTTGGCTAGTTCCACTTCCTTGATTTGGTTCTCGAGAAATACTCGTTTCTTCCTTCTGTGCAGTTTTTTCTCATGCTTTCTTAGTTCTCTGTATTCCATCTCTGCTTGCCGTGTACGATGTCGCTGTTGCATTCTTAGATATGCGTCATTCTTCACATTGGTTGCTTGTTGGCATTCTGCATCGAACCATAATTCTCTTGGTTGTGTTTGCCTGCTTCCCAGAACTTCGTCAGCTGCATTGGTAATCACAGACTTAACACCATCCCAGTATGAGTTAATATCATGTTGTTCCACATTAGAGTGGGCCGAAAAACCTATTTTTTGGATTTCGAAGTTGTAATAGCGCGGAAAAGTTGCGAATTATATAGATAAAAAATAATTAAAAAGATGAAAAAAATCGGATGACATCTTCCGTTCGCGCATCGGCCCTAAAGTTTGACAAAATATGAAAAAACCTAATTTTTGCGATTATTTTTTAATTTTTTTTATTAAATGTTTTCGTAATGTAATAGTTTGTAACGTCTTCAAATAGAGTCTATAAACATTTTGTTTTAATTTGGTTTATATCAATTGACATCTTCCGGTTGCGCATAAGCCCCAAAATTTGCCAAAATATTGAAAATTTCAAATTTTTACTCATTTTTTGGTATTTGATAAGCAAACCAGATAACGTCACTCGCTTACTTGGGACGGACGACCTCCCCTCCACTCTACCCCCATCCGCATTCCTAGGATTATGCCACCTATCTCCGTCCATTATTTTGTCAGTCTGCTTCTGTCAGTTGTGCGTTGCGTTTGTGTTTAGTTCGACCCGTTATTTTCGTTCTGCAACTCTTGGCGTTTTGTGTTATCATATTGCTGTGTGATATAACAAAACTGTGGCATCATGGCTGTGCCGAAGAAAGTAATAACAACACAGGTATTCGACTGCTCCATTTTTGGTACTCCAAAAGATCTACCAACAAACAAGTTGCCTACGGGCGAGGAAATCATTCGGAGTTGTTCTCAATAAAGATATAATTTGGCACTTAAAATTAATAATAAGGGCGTTAGTTTTAAACAAGTTGCCAGTACATTAACTAACCAAGTTATCAGCGTATATGAAAAAGCATCTATCCCTACAGTTACAGATAAGAGAATTGCGCATCTCATAACTGCGTTGCATGATAAGTATTACAACCTGAGGAAATCATATAGACGAGACAATAACAAAGCTTCTTTTAAAAAACATGTTGTTGAATTCAAACAAAAGTGCTCACTTCTTTTTGACGTAGCAGCTTGCAAATGCCTTATGGTTGTTGAATGCACTTGCAAGAAAACCCCAAATTTGTGCCGGTGCGAATTAACTATTGCGAAGTAGCTGCGAAATAGCTGAGAAAAATTAAAAAAAAATACCCCCAATTGAGTTAAGATTTGTTTACTTGATTTGAAAATACGGAATAGGAAAAATTTGAGCGGTAGATATTAGTGAAACAAACAAGCGTAACAAAGAATTGGAAAGGAATTTACATGATAGACATTTAAATGTAGAAGATGTTTCAAAACCCTCATGCTCACATTCTGTTTTAAATTTAGTAGAAAATGAAGATGAAGGACCTTGTCTTCCTAGTACGGACAGTGATATCGACCAAGATTATAAAGTTCAAACAAAAAAATCTTCTAAACCTATTTGGCAGATGAGAGTTCAGTTAAAATCTACTGCAATATTAAGCAACCATTATGGTGTTTCAGACCGCCCGAAACTTGTTTACCAAGCAATACAATCTACCCGGTATTTGCCAAAACCTCTGCTTGATGTTATTGTCCCTGTGATCAAACGGAATGGTTTTTCGCCCACCCAGAACACTTACTGTAATCCATGACTCAAGATGACAAGAAACACATAAGAGAGCTTGGACTTCAAAGAATTCTGAAGGCAAGGCGGATAGATGCAAGAAGAAAAACAGTAAGAACATTCAAGCCACCAAAAATTAACTTCAATGCGCAAGAATACTTATAGCTGGATGGACTGTGAATTATCTTCTCCCCCATTGTTGGCAAAAATCAGTGACGATGAGATCAAATCACACATCGTCAGTGAGTCAATCCTTGACTGGAACATTATTTTCAAGCAATTCCCTGTTCACACGCAGGCTGTTGAACGCTGTGTAAAACTCGTCACGGAAGCCTCAGGAAAAGCTTGTGGAGCGGAATCCCGAAACGGATTTATAAGAACCACTCAGCTGTCCAGATCATCTATGCCTAACTTCACCAGCAAATCAGTCTTCAAAGTACCTTTGGCTACAAAATAGAGGACAGGTTTAACTAACATGAACTATTTATTCAGAACTCTGTTTTATTTTTTATAGAAGTAAGTTTATTGTTGAAAACTAAACTGTAACTTAAACATTTACGATTTTAAAATATATTTAAATTAAAAGTACCACGCCCGTTGTTACTGTTATCACCCATCATGTCATAAGCCTAACGAGAGACGTTGTATGGCTTGTTTATCAAATACCAAAAATGTGTAAAAATTTTCAATACTTTGGCAAAATTTGGGGCTTATGCGCGACCAGAAGATATCAATTGATCTAAATTAAATTAAAACACTATGTTTATAGGCTCTATTTGAAGACGTTACAAACTATTACACTACGAAAACATTTAATAAAAAAAAATAAAAAATAATCGCAAAAATGAGTTTTTTTCATATTTTGTCAAACTTTAGGGCCTATGCGCGAACGGAAGATGTCATCCGATATTTTTTATTTTTTTTATTATTTGTTATCTATATAATTCGCAACTTTTCCGCGCTATTACAACTTCGAAATCCAAAAAAAAGTGTTTTCGGCCCACTCTATTCCACATGGTCGCTGATGTCATCCAACTTATGATTTATGGTTGTAATGAACTTTTCTGCTGTTTCTGGTACTTCTAATAAGAATAAGTAAATTAATTTTATAAAAAAGGAATATGAATCCAAAATTATATAAAACAAAAAAAATATATATATCTATATATATAATCAAAAGATTTTTTTTTTTAATATAAAATGAAAAATTACAAAATAAAAATCTATCAATACATTGGTAGCCATGGAGAGAGGTTGTACATATAAATCAAATCATAACAGAAATATAAACATAACATTATTCAAGAACTCAAAAAATTTTTTTTTAAATATAAAATGAAAAATTACAAAACAAAAAATCTATCAATACATTGGTAGCCATGGGGAGAGGTTGTACATATAAATCAAATCATAACAGAAATATAAACAACAAACACATAACGCTATTAAAGAACTGTCAGAGAAATACTCTTTTATGGACCTTTTATATTGAGTAAGTTCGCAATTGAAAATGTCCACATTGGATAATACGCTATTATAACTATTGCCAAGGGCGGATCCAGGATTTGTTTCTGGGGGGGGCACAAGGGGCGGACGGGCAAAAAAATCAACAATTTCCTGGGGGGGGGGGGGGGGGGGGGGCACAAGGGGCGGACGGTTACAAGTTAAGTATATATAGGAAGATTTATGAAAGTGTCAAAACAATAGAAAAATTAAATGTTTAATAAAGACAGTTTCTGCTTCTAAGTATGTACTGTGATGGAATCTCCACAGTACATAAAAATACGGGGGCACGTGCCCCCCCCCTAAATCCGCCTATGACTATTGCATAGTCTGTTCAGGCAAGAATTCTGCTTACAGTTTGTCACAGTACAGAAGAGCGTGCTGAACGTGCAGGTACATTGAATTGAATTTTATTTAGCAACTCTGGGCATTGAATATTATTGTTGACTACTTTATACAGGAATAGTGCATCCAAATGATGTCTTCGTACACTCAATGAATCAATTTTAAAGTGTGAAGCTGCCTCTGCATAATTATTAAATCTTACAAATAACTTGTAACAAAGATATTTTAGGAATTTGTTTTGAATAGCCTCAACTTTGATATAATTATTATATATATATATGTATACTGGGCATACCATTTCTAAGTTTATTAGATAGCTGTTATCATTAAAACCAAGGTTTTCAGTAATAGGAAGAAATTTTTGATTTCTAAATGTTTTAAATAAATAATGGTCGCAACTGGGACTCATATGGGAATAACCTTCAAAAGTTATAAAAAGAGAGTTGTTCTTATAAAAAAATGAGTTTATTTATTTATTTTGTATTTCACGCCCAGATAGGCTTTTACATGTTATTTGTTTCTATTTTTTTGACTTGTGTGATATGTGCGTGTTCTTAGGTCAAAAAAAAAATCATTGCTTGAGAGATATTTCCCAAGAGATCAGCTATAAAAATTCAAATTTGCCTTAAAATAGAAAAATAATGCAGCACCATTTTTTTTAATTGGTGGACCAGTGCCGAATAAAATGAATTAATAATTCTTATATAATGTGAAAGAGAACATAGTGCTTATCACATTTTTTTAACGTATCATGTATTGGCCTGGTCATGAAATATAGTAAATAGAGTCAGATTAATAGAAGAGCATATATGAACTTTGTAGGTCATGAAATATAGTAAATAGAGTCAGATTAATAGAAGAGCATGTATGAGACGTTGTAGGAATGTAAACGAGGCAAGGAATGTTTGCCAAAACCGAGTTGTTTGGCGGTCCGTCCTCTCTGCCTACCCCTGCGGGGAAACGGCGTGATGGTTAGTTAGTTAGTTAAGAAATAGAAAAACCGGGACACTTTATTTTGGAAAGATGAGAACAAAAATTTTAAAACGGATTATCAAAAACATCGGCATGCATTTATCCTGATGGTGAAGTTTTCAGTCCGAGTCTGCGCCCAGGAATGAGATAAGTTTCGGGCCCGCGGTATGCTTAATGGCGTACGAGTTCAATAAATGTACGTAATGTAACGTATGCTCGTACGAGAGAAACGTCGGTTTGTGATTCGAATAAACGTGAACAATTTAGCGCGAATAGTCAATCTCAAGAATCCCGAAGGATTTTCCACATTCCAGAGAACATCTGACGTTTCTCTGTGTTTCTGGATACTGGGTTATTTGGAAAATGCAAATTACTGTAGAGTCATGTCGCACTACGCCGTTAGTCGCACTCTTGATAAAGCTTGCATCTGCATTAACCCGCGCCAATTCTAGGACTTTCCGTGTTTCACAATCACTAACTGAGCGGTGGCAAAAGCTGGGAACAGTTTAATGCTAATATTATGAGAAATGCAGAGAGTCCCAACATGCACAGGGGATAATAGCTATGCTTAGAACAAAGCTAATCATTATTTGGTGTGACTATTGCAAACATAAAGAAGACCTTTTCCAAATCAATCTGAAAGTATCAATTGCATGAAGATGGCTCTAACGAGCTGAAACCGGTTCCGGTCAAATAAAATTAAGTGGAATAAAGTTTTATATTCGTTTTATTATAATGTATTAAATTGCAGATTTATTGCTGCTATTACATGAGACAAAAGCTACATATATTTACGAAAAACCTATGCGTCATTTGAAGTGACAAAATAAATTTTAAAAACGTTTTTTAAAACTGGCCTTCGTAGGTCTTCTATGCTTGTTTCCACCGACCTCTTCTTACTTGAGGCAAACGTCATGTACACAACAAAAGTAAGCCAGAAATAAGATTTTTCCAAGTCAGCCTGACATACGAGTAGTTATTTTCAGGTGTACTACATTTTTCATTTCCGATTCTTACCTGACGTATATACTGTGATGGAAGGCAGCAGGGTTGTCCTGCTGGGAAAACTTAGGCAGGGATCCTTGCAGAAGGGCCAGCCTGATGGCCAGGAGTAGCGCCAGAGACAGGATTACTTTAGCCGCCCTCCTGGAGAACTGGGCGGCCCCGTCATTCCACCGAACTTCTACCACGGTTCTGAAATTTGAAAAAAAAAACACGTCAAATAAAATAAAATAAATTTGCAGCGTCAAGGTTAGAAGTAAGCAGGTTAGTAGTGCCCAGGAAAGTCTTTTTCTCGTATCGTGGAAAAGTTGGGTTATTATTGATCTTCTAAATATTTCAGAGCACATCTCAAAATTAACGCCTTGAAAATTGACGTCTCAGATAAATACACCCTTGTCAATATAAGTCATTGAAATTAAGTGATTCATTCCTAGAAGCGAGTTTTCTGAACGTAAATATTTCCGTAAATAAAATGTAACGATCTCTACTGCGGAAGAATTTCTAATTTTTGTAAGTGAAACAAAATGAAATATCACGGATTTAAAAATCGTCCGAAATGAAGGAGAACAAATCAAATTACTTATTGAATTGCGCAAAAAAATTCTAATGGAAATCAAATGATCAAGTTATAACTAATCAGATTTGTCAGCGGTTGGTTTAAATCTTTATTCTGTCTCAGTTTAAATTTACGACGAAATCTAATGTTACGAGCATATTTCGATACATTCATAGATGACATATGACGGCCGGCGTAGCCCAGCGGTAAGATACCAAGTACTTCGGACTAGCGCTCCGAAGGTTCCGGGATCGAATCCCGGCGTGGCAAATTAATTTTATTTGATTAATTTGTGATATTTCACAATTTATTGATTTAAAATAATATATAGCATATTTGCGGCACGTTCCAGAGTGGAAGATACTCTCAGTATCGCCTTGGTGTAAGACCGCCATTCAGAATTGAAACGTTGCTTGAAATGGCGTTAGCTGTGTTTGGTGACCAGATATGAATAGCCAGATACTTCCCCACCTCCCTCTTCCCCATCTCCTTCCCTTCCCCATTACCTCCAGCCTCACAACATACCCCAATTGGGGATGCCATAGTCCCACTGGCCCCAGACGGGAGCAGTTGAGACTCTTGTGCGGTATACATGTAAAATAAAAATTAGATACCAACTTAAGAATGTTGTGTGTCTTCTATTGGAGGTCGGATGAGATTGTGGTTCTTTTACTGAGTTAACAGCTAAAAGTTTTGTTTTACAACTCCATCATTCTCGAAGGTTCCAATGAAAGATACCAGGTACGATGCGAAGGTTCAAAACGTTCAGCAAATTTTAATGATATGTAGGTAGGTACACCATAATATGAAATCCGTTAGCTTTGTGTGCTTTGTGTAGCTAAAAGTGTTGTTTTACAACTCCATCATTCTCGAAGGTTCCAATGAAAGATACCAAGTACGATGCGAAGGTTCAAAACGTTCAGCAAATTTTAATGATATGTAGGTAGGTATACCATAATATGAAATCCGTTCGCTTTGTGTGCTTTGTGTAGCTAAAAGTGTTGTTTTACAACTCCATCATTCTCGAAGGTTCCAATGAAAGATACCAAGTACGATGCGAAGGTTCAAAACGTTTAGCGCATTTTAATGATATGTAGGTAGGTACACCATAATATGAATTCCGTTCGTTTTGTGTGCTTTGTGTAGCTAAAAGTGTTGTTTTACAACTCCATTATTCTCGAAGGTTCCAATGAAAGATACCAAGTACGATGCGAAGGTTCAAAACGTTCAGCGTATTTTAATGATATGTAAGTAGGTACACCATAATAATAAAATCCGTTCGCTTTGTGTAACTTGAAGTCAATACAGGTAGTCACGTAGAAGAAGAATGACTTTACAATATCTGGTGGCACCGTATATCCCTCGGCTGCTGTCTTGAACATCCCTTGCAGTTTGTTCAAATGGCCATTAGGCAGACTAGAACATAAACCGTTACAGTAGTTCAGCCTGGAGACTACATAAGTATTTACTAAAGACTTGGTGAACTCTGACAGATTTTAAATTGTTTCAGATAACAAAATAAACTAGATTTCATGAAGATGAAAACTCTTCAATGTTTGAAACATATTCAAGGTAATGTTTTCTCAAATTAATGAAAAATTTTAAACACTTGCAACCGCAAAGCTTCTACTTCATCTAAAAAAGGATGACGAGAAATTGTGCACATTCATTGGACTTAAAACAATGTTATTTTGAATTGGTCTTTCCATCCGCCAAACAAACTAACATAATTGGAAAATCATTGAAAAATATTTATTTTCTACGAACAATTTAAATTATTCGCCTCCATTGTGATTGTATACGTAAGCTGTTTTGGTGAAGTCCATGGAAGGATTCAAGTTTTGGGTAGGTACTTAACATCGAATAATCAATATTGTGAGATTTGGCTAGGAAACTTCCCACAACAAAGATAATTCATCATCTCGACTTGATATTTAAGATTGAATCCTTTAATTTACAAAAGGATTTATTCAGCTGAAATAGACGGAAGTTAAATGAACAGCTGCTAAGTTAAATTGATAAACGCCAATTCCACGTTCAGTCCAATAAGTTTAATTAGCGTAAAAATACTCAAAGGCAACTGAAACATCTTCGGCATAATAATATTATGTTAAAACGGAGTATAAACTTCTTACCAAAATAACCCAATTAAAATAAGAAGAGGACTCGTAAAAACAAAGTTTGTAAGTTTGAGAATTTAGTCCAAAGCTTTCGGTTCCATATTTAACGTAGATATGTGAAAATGTTTCAAGCGCTGTCGTTGGCTCTCACCAAAAACATTGTGATAAAAATAGCAGTGTACAAACAACCATGAACAATGTAGAGCGTCTTCTTACGAATAGGTGTATTAAAACTAAACAAAGCCGACATTGTCTTCAGAATCTTCGCACTAAAGAGGTACAATACTGGGCATGTAGTTTGAATAACAGATGCATTTTAGCATTCCAATATCATTGGATGGCGTCCTTTCCAGAAACGGACCGACGACCATGAGAACTGACAGCTTCAGACAGGTAAAAGTCATCAAGGATGGAAGTATTTGAGGAAGGAAAAAAAAGGAAAAACAAAACAAAATTGGAGGTATTTGAGGAAAGCCCATGCCAGACGTCAGAAGGCTTGTAAAGAATAGGGTAAAAAAGTTTTTGTTACCTTTTGACGCAGGGCCAACATCTGTAGAAGTCAAAGGCTAGGTTGAGGACGAACACCGTGATACCAGTCTCCTTCGCTAGCATGCTCAGGCCACCGAGAAGGACGCTGAGTCCCACGTAGTGAGTACCGCTCTCTGGCCTGCAACAAAGGAAGTAACAATCAATATAATGATATACTTGGTCGATGGAAGTAATGGAAGTTATCTTAACTCTATACTATGCAATGCGTGCACATAACTTTTTGACATCAACATGTTTGATACGTTATGCCTATTCAGATCCTTTTTCAGAATATTTATCTACACAAGGCAGAGAATCTACTGAAATTGGAATAATAGGTTTTGTAAAAGGCATCTTATAATTAAGGCGGCTTTACCCAGCGGCCTAGAATTCAAATTTCATCAAAAGATGGTCTCGCGGTCGGACGTTTTTATAACGAAATTTCGTTCCGCTGCAAGCCGCATATCCCGCTCAACCGACGATGTCTATAGTACGATTCAGATGAAATTGATGTTGATTTCTCTGTTTCAGCTTTTTTTTCCGAATACGTAGTAATTTGTAACTTGTAAAACGAAGTGCATAAACATATTCAGACACAAGTGAATTGCTTAAACATTGTAAGTACAAAATAGGTACCTACTTACACGAATAAACCATTTTTTAAAACATCTTTTTTTTGTTTGTTTTTTTTTATTTATTTTATTTTAATTGAATAATATTCAGTTTAATTGTAAGAAAAATCTCATTAAGACATATTTATTTGTTTACACAATAGGCAGTAACAGTAATTTGGGAGACGGGTGTGGGTACCGCCGCCCCGGGAACCATATATTTGATTACCAACACTTCTGCCATAAGTCACCCAAAGTGGTTCGCAATTTTTGGTGACTGGCAGAGGAGCCCGGGTTTAGGGGTTCAAAATTGTCAGATATCTGCCCACCAACTGCTAGGTAGGCCGGATCAGGAGAAACTGTTTTTTTACACATATGGGAGGCCCCGAGGAAAAATCTTCAGGGTCTATTTCATCTTCGGGGATGCTATGTGAAAGGTCGTTTTAGGGAAAGGAAGGAGAGGAAGTTCTGTGATGGAAAATATACGAGCGGTGGGTAGGAATCTGGGAATCAATATGTCCAAGAGTGACTGACGTATGAATTCATCCCTCCTACTGCGGTACAAGGCGATGGATCAAGAGACCCCTGCTGGAGAGGATAATGTACTCCCTCAACCAGTTTCATTGCAACCAGATTAATAAGTATAGGAAATAATTTCACAACCAGGGGTCCTAGCATGGTTGATCGATATAGGTTTTATCGAAAATGTCGGTAACTTGCCATCGCTCCCGAGCACGACTGCAGGCCGCTAACGAACAAACAATAGTTCACAATGACTAGGGGTTCCTGATATATTTGACGTAAACTGTTGTTTATTCGATAGCGGCCTGCAGTCGTGCTCGGGAGCGATGGCAAGTTACCGATATTTTCGATAAAACCTATATCGATCGACCGTGCTAGGGGGCCAGGGCTCACCTTTGAAAATAGAAATCTTAGCCGGCGCGGCGGCGTCCGCACAACACATCATCAAATTTTATGGAACTAAAATATATTTTTTTGAAACCTAGCTCTTCTAGATAATGTACCGAGGTATTGATTTATAATATGACATGAAGTATGTCTTGTAAAATAATATTTTAAATTTTTAATTCATTAAAACCTTTATATTATTATTAAACTTTTTCAAAATGAAAAACATAGTTTACCAGATAAAATAACACAGTACATCGACCACCATAACACGGTCGTCAGCCTAGCATAGTGATCAAAAAATCCACTAATTAATGTAACCATAATATTTATGCAATGAATAAAGAAAATTTTTAAAAAAATCCGTTAAAAAACCAATTTATGATTTTTTGTAAAAATGTTTCGAATTTGATTTAAAAATGACAAATTTCAGTGTTCATCATTGGGTCTGACCAAGCCCTAGCCCTGGCTAAAATATCTTTATAATCGTGAAAATAAATATTTTCCGGTATTAAAACGAAATCATCGAGCTTGTCACGTTATCGGCTAAATAAACATCATCCATTACCTTTTCTAAAAAAATGATCAATTCTGGACCTATTTTTAATTAATTATTCGAAATTATTGTTTTTTAATTGAGTTTTGGCTTGGAAATTAATAAAGTATATTTAGATTCCGTCGTTCCTTTTTTACAACTTGAAGCAACTTTTGTTGTATTTTTTAAAACAATTTTTATTTAGGCTTGAGGTGTGAGTAGTTGTATTATTGTTTAATATTTAGGAAGTGATTTAAATTTATAATTTTTTTAACTCAACAGATTTTTTGTAACTTTTTTCCTTCATTTGACTGATTCCCATACTAAAAAAATATTAAAATTATTTAAGATAATTTTCATCATGGAAATAATGTACGCATATGTCAACAAGGCGGATTGTACTTGATAAAAAATATATGAGATGAAGAATTGTTCGAGCGAACAAGGTAATTTGAACATTAAAGACTCCGAACTTGAGAGACAATGAAATATTTGTTCTTAGTGGTCCCGTCAAATAGCATGAATCTGAAATACAAGTCACCCCATACAAACAAGTTTTAACAGGATGTCTAGTATTTCAGATTGGTTTATCGATCGATCCCTTATAACCCATCAAAATATACCAATATCTACCTTGTGTCCCTCGAAATGCTAAGACACTCCCAAGGGGTTTTAAAAACAGAAGATAGACGAAAGTAAAAAAAAAATTACGTTACAATACTGACAGGTGTTCCAAAACCACCAGAAACAAAATAAAATTGTGCAAATGTTTCAACCAACTGCCCATGGTAGAGATTGTTTTATCTCAGACCGTTAAACGAGGGATCGTTTACAATGGCCGGTGATAGAGTCGATCCCACAGCCAAGCCCTACCTACTAAATCCATCCGCAAATTTACTTCAGCTCATAAGCCCGCGATAATAGCGCTAGTTCTCCCCCTAATATGGTAATTTCCCCGAACAAAATGTAAAAATCCCCATTTGACACCAGCAAAATATATGCAGAAGAAGGGCAATGATGAAAAACTGTACACACTACAGCGTGGCCGCAGCCCCCTGATTTATAAGGCCACTTTGAGATGTAAATCTGGCTTTACTCTGGGCAGGGTTATCCAACAAGGCAGACTTTTATACGACTCACGGTCCGGAAGCGGAAAATTATATGGATGAAGTTAAATCGGTTAACAAAATGTCGACTGTAACCGTAATACTGATTTTTCCGCTTTGTATTATCTTGTCGCCACGAACAACCACTAAGTACTAAGGTTTTTATTTATTTAAACAAGTGGGTTGTGATCAAACCGGAAAGAGTACAACAAACTTTCTTATCCTTCATTTATCTTAAGCCTTTTCTAGAATAGTTATAATAACAAGCTGTAACTGATCTTTTGAAGATGATAATCAGATTTAAAAAATATATATTGTAAACATCGCGTATTCGAGATATACATAGCACTAGAAATGTAGAAATTGAACAAATGTATTTTTAAATTTTTTAACTTTCGTTTGTAAAAGAAACGGTTACTTAGCCTTGGACTTTATGTTCAGGTATACCAAGTAAGATTACCAATATTTACGTATATTTAGTCACTGCTGCTTTATAATTTCAAAGATTTGATTTTAGGAACCGTGTGGGCTTTATTCACCAATACGTTAATTATTTACCGGCAAGATTGAATTTATTTAGACTTGTGAATGATGCGTTTTTTTAAACAGGTGAATTTTCGACAAGAGCTGTCCTCACGGAAATGATTTTTGGTAAATTTCCACCTGTCTTATTGATTGTGGAACCCCAGAATGTGGAATTTAATTTTGGTGGGGAAGTTAAAAATATTTCACGTTGTAGGGATAAACTTTTTAAAGTAACTTTATTTTTTTGGTTGTCTACTCCTTCTTCGTAGGGGCGGGGGTGGGTGGCCACTTCACCGGAGATCATCTATTATCTCTACCGGCCAGGGCGGCTAGGGCGGCCGGCTGGGCGGGTACTCTCCGCGCCATTATACCAGGCCGTGCTCGGGCTCGGGCCTTCCCGCCCAACGTCCCGACACGACCCTTCCTGCTTTATCATGCCCTGGTCAGATCATTGTGATACAGCACACCTACTGCCTTTATCTCGGGATAAAACCTTGCAACTTACAAGTTAGGTCAGATTTCCTTCCGACTACTCTTATCGTTTTCGAGAACTTCGTTATTTAGTTTTAACCTAAATAATTAAACGCTTCTTGTTAGTTATTATTTTTATGACGAGAGAGGGCTACATTTTGCTACACAATTTATAACTTGTCCGGTCAGTGGCTGAGTCGCGTCTGATTCCCACCGTCGCGTCGCGTCGTGAATTCAATTCCTGGGCTGGCTAAATCCTCCATCACGATACATGCGTAATTATACGCTTATTATGATGGTAGTAAGAAAATTTCAAATGTTATCAGGATATTTGTCACCCGAGAGTAACCAATAATAATTCACCCGTCATTCGTTTTTTTTTAAAGAAAACTATACAACAGGAAATCGGTGTTTTGAAGAAACAAAATCTCAAACGCGTTATGAATTTAACGCAATTAGTTTTCTGGAATATCGAGTTGGTTGCAGCTATCATTCGATTAAAACGTCATTTACTTTTTGAATTCGAAACTTTACAAAATTGATTCATAACAGTGGAAAATTAGATGAGGTGCCACTTTTTTATTGTAGCAATTTTTAATTGTTACTACTTTAGTAAAACGATTTAAATAAAAATAAAATATGTAGATAAATTCAGAGTGTAAACTTTTATCCAGTTTTTTACACCACAAAAAGGGTTTTCGAAAAAACCAACTTCGTCTTTCTAAAATGCATGAGTGTGCAAATTCGTCCAGTATTATTTAACAGTTCCAAGAAAAGAATTTCGCTTCCAAAGGAATAATAATCACATTAAATGGATATTAATGTTCTGCGATGTTTTGCTCTTTCGAACAGAAGAATATTCTTATCACCTCTCCCGCGTCTCATAATCCCCAGTGTTCAGTTGGTTGACTGATGGAATCCACCTCGGCGTAATTCGTTATGGACTAAACCAGGAAACTCAGTTAATTCCAACAGATGATCGCGAATTTGGCAAGAAAAATTACGCTCATTACTTTTCAGCTTGTTCTTTTACCGTTTCTACTCAGAAATTGTCTCATTGTTCACACAAGCGTGAAATACCCTGCGGTAACATAACTACACACATGCTCGTATAATTATTTTTTATACTATACCAAGGAATAAATCTTGCGTGAAGACTATGGAAAAGAAGATTTATTTAACTAAATGTAACAAACGTAAAAGAAATTCCAACACCTACGAAAAGTTTGCAGCTTTTTAAGTCGGGAAACAACAATTCCACGCGTCTTATGTTACGTTGTTATTTTATTTCACACGTAAATTTGTAGAACGGATTCATGCGTTGAAAATTATTCATCGTAAATTTGTATTGGTGTGTAAGTTTTACAATAAATATTTGCTTTCAGCCTTACTAAAAAACCGAGTGAAAATTAAAAAAATGAAAATTTACCACTAAATAATTGTTCATGGAAAAAAATTCACGTGGTTTACACGGCCTGAGGGGGTAGTTTATCTCTGTTTTATTAATGATGTCTGAACGAAATTTGGAATTTTTTCAAAGTATTTTGAATGTTCTATATATTTCTTATTTATGAAGGTTTCGTAAAAACAAATACCATTTATGAAAACTAGCTAAAAATTACCTTTTAGATTTGTGTATTTGAAATACACTTTAGTTTTCAAAAACTCCCATATTTTAAGATTCAAACTCGGAAAAAAATTTCCTCCCAAAACATTTTTGACCTAAATGTAGAGAAATAAAAAAAAATGAAAATTTAAAAAACACAGCCCTTTTATGTAATAAATTGGGAAGGAAACTATCACCTCACTTTTTGCCAAAAAAATAACTTAGAAATAATACCGACGTTTGAAACAGATTTCTTGCATCTCTAAAGACGTCAATTTCTTTTATTCGTTTACGAACACATGTATTAGATATTAATATTATAAAAAATTATCACTTTTAAGAAATTGTCTTAAAATAAAGATCTCAAAATGTAAATTTTATCTTTTATGTAACCTATAAAACAATATTCTGACAGTTCAACTTTGAAAGTACGGCGTTTGTACAATAACTTGATTAAACTGATGTAAACCACACAAATAACACGGTAAATATATCAATTATATGAATAGAACAGTAATTTTGTCCCTACAATAGAAATTATTAAGTAAAATCACAACATCTAACAAAATTTTCGAATCCCGCCTGATCCCGCCATAAATACACCAAGCCCACCAAGCTGTGTTTTCATCGCGGGCCGTTGATGCACACGCGCGCCAATAATGCCCCTGGCGGAGAATAATTAAAACAACATTTTTTCCTAGTAAATTATAACCATATACGACGTTGTCAGATCTTCAATGCATTTTAACAGCGTGACCACGTAAGATAGGTTATTGGTAATAAAACGTGTTTTAGTGTACACGGGGTTTATTTATGTTATTGCAATAACACAGGTTATCGGCCGTGAAAAGTTTTTTTTTTAGTAAGGCTGTTATGTTTAACAACCCCAAACTTGATTTTTCTTGTTAAAAAGTATTTTTTAAACTTGGAAATAAGAAGTATACGTTTTGGGTGTGCACGGTTCATTTGGGAGTAAGAAAATAATGTGTTTTTAGAAATTTTAAAAAATTATGACGCAGGTTATATAAGGTTAACGGTGTTTAATTAAAAAATACAGGGATACCCCTGAATATATAGATATATATTGGCGTTCGTTACAGTGGAATATATTTCTTGTAATGTTATTCTTTTTTTAATTATGTTAATTGTTCAACAAATTATTCAATGCAGATGGAACAGAAAATGTTCAAGTGTAAAATACAGGTAATAGCATCAGTTTCTTATATCAAAAACTTTCAACTGAAAGTTTGTACGGTGAAAATAAATACCGCGATACTTGAAATACTCATTCTTCGTCGGTTCACAAAAGCAATTTCACAGCAAGTATCAATTTTCAAGTGCAGCGTACACACCCCCAGCAGTCACAAACCTTTTATTTGTTGACCAGTTAACTGAAACTTATAGAAGTCCAAGAGTAGGCAACAACGTGGTCTCGGTACCGACTATGGCAGCATCTTATGGCGTCTAGGTAGGTATGAAGCATAGCGTCGCGACGTCTCGTAAAGGCGTCTCGACGTTCATTGTGGTGGACGCTGATTGGAAAATGTTACATTTGCGGCGTGTATTGTGCACTTCCGCGTTAAGGCTTTCTTTAAATTTCGTTTACGTGTACGACGGCTAGCCGATACAACACAATCAAAATAATGATCGAGAAATATTGTAACATTTGTAGGTACTAGAATATTGCAGAACAGTATTACACACATCCAATAATTTGGTAACATCGGCATTTTATATAAAGTGAGTTGTATTTTTGAAAGATAGTTTGGTTCAAATTAATCAGAACAAAGATATTACATAATAATATGTTTAATGTTGATAACAGTGCGGTTGAGATTACGAAAACGAAGGAGAGCTTACATATTATTATACTCCCTACTAATAATCGCTCTGATGATAGCCTACTTTGGATAGGAGAGGGAAATTAAATAATATCGTTATCAGATAGGTTACAAGCAGTGGCGGCTCGTGACTTTTGGTGTGCTAGGGTGCTAATATAAAAAAAATGGCATCATGGATGTTGTCGTAGGCGAAAAATATATATATATTTTTTTCAAAAATCCGTGTTTTGTATGAAGATTTTTCAGGAAATCGGTGCGCCACACCGCCAAACTGAAACTTTCTGAAATTTTTCATACAAAAAACTGATTTTCAAAAAAAAAAAAAAATTATTTTTCGGCTACAACAACATCAATAATGCCATTTTTTTAATACCAGCACTCTAGCACACCCAAAATTCACGAGCCGCCACTGGTTACAAGGCATTTTTTCGATTATACAGACAAAATTGGATTACTAGTAAAATAGGCTTTCTTCACTTAAAAATAAGTAATGTGTCCCCTCTTACCTCGCGAACTATAGTTACCCCCAGGGAAGACGAAGAGAGAGATTTGCATACGTTGTTTTTTACTCAGCTAGGCATACTTGCTCCCCTGTGATTGTTAATTGATGTGAATATTACTGCCCTTGTTGTAATTGTGTATTTCCGTCAATACAAGTGTTGTTCCATCTCAGACGACCTTTTATTTGACGAGACATGAGGAGGAGTGTTGGCCTATAACCATGTACCCCCCCTTTTATCCACCTACGACCCTGTTGCAGAGCGCCTCTCCTGTTCTGCCGACCTAACTGAGCTGGCTTTTGTGCAGAATGTGGGTGCTTCCGCCCGAGGCACGCGACAGCCTCTAAATTATCCAACCTTATACCGAGAACCTTATCAGTCGAATTTGCTTTATTATCACTAGTCAGGACACAAATAACGGCCATCTCAAATAACAAAGCAACCGCAAACGGCGCAAAACGCCGTTTAATTTAAAAAAATATATTTGAATACAAAAACATCACATAATTATTATAGTAATTTACATTTATACATGGTTATAATGATGATTCTAATTATAAGTGAGCACACCATTCTTTGTGTAACGATAAGTTACAATTACGAGTATAATAAAATAAATAACACATTTTACAAGCCAATGCATAATTAGGTGAATGATACAATAGTTATAAAGTGGCTCTAAAGAGCCGTTCGAACACAGCAAGTATTTTAGTCGAGTAGAGAGTATATTAGTAACTAAATGCGTCCGAACTAGTGTTGAGTACCTCATACAAGAGGCACCTCAAATGTCCCATACAAACACGTAAAATGTCCCCCCACCTCACAATATGTATTTGTACCAACTCTTTTTCTTTGTCCCCCCTTCATATTTGTATTACTACAAATATGAAGGAGGGACAAAATATGAGGTGTGAGGTGGTTTGTTTTGTTGGACTACATTCATGTCATGTACAGGACAAATATGAGGTGAGGTTCGAGGTGGTTGGTGTATTGGACTACATGTCATGTCACGTTGTCACGTATGGGACAAATACGAGGTGAGGTGTGAAGTGGTTGATGTATTAAACTACATGTCATGTCACGCATAGTTTGGGACAAATGTATGAGGTTGTGAGGCGTGAAGTGTTTGTATATTCTATGACATTTTTGTATTAGAACCGTGAGGTGGTGAAGGGGTAAGCCAATTCATATATTGTGAATACTGCAGAAGCGTCCCAACTGCTCCGAAATTTTTATTTTTTATTTTTTTATTCTAAATAATTGTTAAGTGAATACCGCACAAGAGTACCAACTGCTCCAAAAAAATTTTTTTTTTTTAAATATTTTTTTATTGTAAATTATTGTTATGTGAATACACATTACAATAATTTATGAGCACAAGAGTCCCAACTGCTCGAATTATTTTTTTTAAATTTTTTATTTTTTATTGTAAATTATTGTTATGTGAATACACAAAACAATAATTTATGAGCACAAGAGTCCCAACCGCTCCAAAAAAATTTTTTTTTCGAAATTTTTTTTTATTGTAAATTATTGTTATGTGAATACACAAAACAATAATTTATGAGCACAAGAGTCCCAACTGCTCGAAAAAAATTTTTTTTTGAAATATTTTTTTAATGTAAATTATTGTTATGTGAATACACAAAACAATAATTTATGAGCACAAGAGTCCCAACTGCTCGAAAAATTTTTTTTTTTTTAATATTTTTTTGTTGTAAATTATTGTTATGTGAATACACAAAACTCAATTTTGGTAGGGTCACGGGGATGCATATTTTGTTGGGAAGTATGCATCAGTTAAGTACCGTGCAATGCCATAGTTGCATTCCATTCCACTAGCAACACTACCAATAGTCCTACCCCTAGCGTCCACGTCCGCGAGCCCTGGGCAATGTGGCCACTGGCAATGCCAGCAGCCATAGCAGATAGGAGAGGATGAATGGCGAATGTCCGACGCCATAAAATCGGGCCCCCCCAACTAAGGGAAGGAAAACCCCTACAGAAAAACCCTGGTCCTCCTGGTAGGGGGTTGAGCAAGAGGCCAATAACCTCTTCTCGTAAAAAAACCTATATTACGAAGCCAAACACAGAGCCTCGGACAACAACTACTGGACTTCGGAAAAGACCCGGCAAACGGATAAAGGATAACGATTTTAAACTTGCTACTTGGAATGTACTATCTCTGTATCGCGCAGGAAGTTTAAGAATTCTCTTAGACGAACTTGCTAAATATAAAACTGACATAACAGCAATCCAGGAGATTAGATGGATAGGAAAGGGAACAATCGAAAAGCGTGACTGTACCATCTTCTACAGCTGTCACGAGAAGGATCATGCATTTGGAACAGGTTTTATTGTCTCAAAAAGGGTAAAGCATTTGGTCAAAGGCTTTACCGCGGTTGATCATAGAATATCACTTATTCGTATATCTGGAAAATTCTTTAATTATAGTATTATTAATGTCCACGCACCCACAGAAGACAAAAGTGATACAGAAAAAGACACCTTCTACGCAAAGCTCTCGAAAACCTATCAGGACTGCCCAAACCATGATGTCAAGATAGTGATAGGGGATTTTAATGCAAAGATAGGAAGGGAATCAGTGTATAGACCTACAGTTGGAGCACATAGCCTGCACGCAGAATCTAATGATAATGGTACAAAATTAATTGATTTTGCAACGTCCCACAATATGATTGTGAGTAGCACATGTTTCCCAAGAAAAGATATATATAAAGGAACATGGAGAACACCAGATGGTAGAAATGTTAACCAGATAGACCACCTACTTGTTGAGGCAAGGCATAAATCTGATTTAATGAGCATACGAACATACCGTGGAGCAAATGTTGACTCGGATCATTACCTTGTTATCTCCAAAATACGGAGTAGAATATCAAACGTGAAGAAACAGAGGGGATCACGCACAAATAAATTTGATATTGAAAGCCTAAAAGTACCAGAAACAGCAGAAAAGTTCATAACAACCATAAATCATAAGTTGGATGACATCAGCGACCATGTGGAACAACATGATATTAACTCATACTGGGATGGTGTTAAGTCTGTGATTACCAATGCAGCTGACGAAGTTCTGGGAAGCAGGCAAACACAACCAAGAGAATTATGGTTCGATGCAGAATGCCAACAAGCAACCAATGTGAAGAATGACGCATATCTAAGAATGCAACAGCGACATCGTACACGGCAAGCAGAGATGGAATACAGAGAACTAAGAAAGCATGAGAAAAAACTGCACAGAAGGAAGAAACGAGTATTTCTCGAGAACCAAATCAAGGAAGTGGAACTAGCCAAGGCCCAAAACAGAAGTCGACTTTTCTATCAGAAGGTAAACCATCAAAGAAAAGAATACAAGCCCAGAATTACAATGTGCTACGACAGCGAGGGAAATATTTTGAATGAAAAGTCAAGAATTCTGAATAGATGGGTGGAATATTTTGATGCTCTGCTAAACGGAAGTGTAGATGAGAGTGTGGGTGAAAATTTGACAAGGGATGGAAACATCACTGATGGTGGTACTAATGATGATGACAATGTCGAGCCGCCACCAACATTAGAAGAAGTAGTGGGTGCCATTAAAAGTCTACATAACAATAAATCACCTGGAACTGACAACATCTCTGCAGAGTTATTCAAATATGGCGGAGAGAACCTTCAAGTCCATATATATAATATCATTAAATCCATCTGGTGCTCTGAGACTCTGCCAAGTGAATGGAACTGTGGAATAATTTGCCCTCTTCACAAGAAAGGAGACCCTATGAACTGCTCTAACTATAGGGGCATAACGCTGCTGAATATCTCATACAAGATCCTATCAAATGTACTGTGTGGTAGGCTTATGAAATATTCGGATGGCATAATTGGCCAATATCAAACTGGGTTCCGTAAGGGGAAATCTACAACTGATCAAATCTTTTCACTGAGACAGATACTGGAAAAAACAATAGAATTTAATGTTGATACATACCATCTCTTCATAGATTTTAAGGCTGCCTATGACACGGTAAATAGAGAAAGACTGTACAGAGCCTTGGATGAATTTAATATCCCAAGAAAACTGGTAAACTTAGTAAGGCTCACAATGTCTAATGTTGAATGCCGAGTCAGAATACAACAGGATCTGTCAGACACCCTAAAGACCTTCAATGGACTAAGACAAGGAGATGCACTTGCCTGCATTTTATTCAATTTAGCGCTGGAAAAGGCCATCCGAAATGCAGGTATACAAACCACAGGCCATATTTTTAACAAGTCTGTTCAGCTCCTTGCTTATGCTGACGATATAGATATCATCGCACGCTCAGAATATGAACTAAAATCGGCGTTTAAAAGCTTAGCTACGTCGGCAAGGAACATGGGATTGGTCATCAACGAGGGGAAGACAAAATATATGCCCGTACATGGACGCCAGAAACCACCAAGTATACAGATAGATAATTATACATTTGAAACTGTCAACGAGTTTGTATATCTCGGTACTATGGTGACAAATGACAACAATGTATCCAGCGAAATCAAAAGAAGAATAGTAGCTGCAAATCGATACTACTTTGGGCTACAGAAGCATATGAAATCTCGCCACCTTACCAGAAGAACTAAAGTCCTGCTTTACAAGACCCTTATACGACCTGTTCTTATGTATGGTTCGGAATGCTGGACAATCAGTAAGGGTGATGAAGGAGCCCTAGAAAGTTTTGAAAGGAAGGTGCTGCGAAGGATTTACGGCCCAGTCTGTGATAATGGAGAATGGCGTATCAGATACAACCAGGAGCTATACGATCTTTACGAGGACCCTAATATCTCCAAGGAAATCAAAACTGGAAGACTCAGGTGGGCTGGACATATCCAGAGAATGAGCGAAGGAGATATTCCAAAGCGAATTATGGATGGTGCACCTGGGGGTCGGAGAAGAGTTGGAAGACCAAAGCTTCGATGGCTGGATGGAGTGGTGAAGGATGCAAGCACCATCGGCATCCGAAACTGGCGCAACGCAGCACAACACCGACAGTCATGGAGGCAGGCTCTGCTGGAGGCCAAGACCCGACCTGGGTTGTAGAGCCACAGATGATGATGATGATGATGAATACACAAAACAATAATTTATGAGCACAACAGTCCCAACTGCTTAAATTTTTTTTTTATTCTAAATATTTTTTATTGTAAATTTATGTATTGATAAGTGAATACCGCACAACAGTACCAACTGTACCAAAAAAAAAAAAAAAATTATTTACTTATTGTTATATGTTATGTAAATACCGCACAAGAGTCCCAACAGCTCCCAAGGGAGGGAGGATGAGGCAGTGTTGAGATGAGGTGGAGGGGGTTGCTGAGGAGGGGGAGGGATAAGAGGGGGGGATCAGAGGGGGGTGCAGGGAGGGGATCAGAGGTGGTGAAGGGGGGAGGGGGTAGGCCTTTTTTATATCCATTTTTCGTATTACAAAAATAACAGACACGGGAGGCGGGTATGGGTACCGCCACCCCGGTATTTATTAGAAAACCAACACCTCTGAACCAAGAAAATCAAGCTGAAGGAAAAAAACCAGCCCCCCCCCCCCCCGTAAGCGAAAATATTTTGTAACACCTCACCTCAAATGAGGTGGGACACCTCAACACCTCATTTCAATATTTGAGTACCTCATACAAACTCATCCTGATATCGTGTCCTACCCAACACTAGTCCGAACACCACAATTTTAGTAGAATCAATCCAGCTCTTTAGTAGAGTCAATCCATTTCGTTCTATTTTTTCGGGCGAGTAAGGACCCCCACCATGCATCCCTGCGCACTGACAGAGCGAACCCGCCGTTTTAACGTTTTTTTTTTCATTTGTACACGCGCGGAAACGTCGTGGCGTTGGAGCTAAGATCTAATCCCTTTTCGTGTCCAGTTTATTTATTTTCATCTTACTAATTTATTCTTCCACCTCTTCTAAAATTTCACCTATTCTAAGCATTACAATATGCTTAATTAGCGTATTTACTTTGTTATGGCACTAACGCACTCTACTTGAAAGTAATGCGAACGATTTTCGGCGAGTCAAGTAGCAAGTAGGTATACTCGCTACTTGAATTACTACTTGTTCAATGCGAACAAGCCATACGTGAGGAGATCGTCAGGTATATGCAAGTGTAAGTTCCTTCTGAAGGTAGTGATTGAATTTTAAGTTGACGATCGCAGTATTTATACTGTATGTATAATTGAGTCATTCTTGAGGTTGATTCGAAAAAACTTGTATTCATATATCTATCCATTCAGAAGTTGATAAGGTTTCTCGGTAATTTCAGCATTAAATTAAGATTAAATTGATTAATTCAAGATGAATGTTGTGAATGATTTTAAGCAGAGAGGTTATATTATATCCGCTTGCGGATGCTTCGTTTCATCACCATAATTTGTGATCCGGCTGGCGCATTTTTTCTCAGGCATACTCAGCATGATATCCCCTCTCCTTACCCGTGCCGCATACCACCCGCCCTTCTTAACTAAAAATCGTTAACTTTTTATGCGTTTTGCATCGACTTCAGAGGGGAGTTTGTCCTAATTAAACGGATTGGTATCCCAGATAACGGAGGTAAAGCAGTTATAGTTTCCGTATTTGGTTTCTTGGATTTATTCCCAAATAACCGGCTATACCGATAAACCTGTGTACCAATCAAGCGGAGTCGACAGTTTTGCGTAAGATTTGTTTGGAAAATATAGATATTTTGGAGCTAAGCCAAGCGCATATCAACTCGGTGGTTATGTAAAATATTCCGAAGTTCAGAAAACACTATTAAAGAGGGAATTATTATTTGATTTTATGCATTCAATAAATAATAGTTTACGGGAGTTTTCATGTATGTTGTCGTAAAATTTGTAGCCGCGAGCCATATTTTTTTTTTATTTCTTTATACTTAAAAACGGAATTCGGCGAACAATTTTATGTAGCTCGTAGCCAGAACACCAACGTTTTAATAGCATTCATATATACTGATTCCTTATTGTTCTCTTATTCGTTACTTTTTTTATATGCATAACCACCGAAACAGAACTAAGCCCAAACTATAAATTTTTTTATTTTTTATTAGTAATAGAAGGTACATAAATTACAAATAAATTTTATACAGTAATTAATTACATAGTAGATATATTTGATGTACCCCCATAATTAAGCAAGGCTTGTGTGTATGGGGGGGTGGTATTGCTTTTTTATATCATTCAGTTTAAGTTTTCAGTATAATTTTTAAGGTGAGTTTTAAAATTTTTTATATTGGTATTCATGTTTCTAATTTTTTCTGGTAATGAATTAAAAAATTTTGCTCCGAGATATTTATGACTCAATTGTCCAATTTTTTTTTTACATTTTGGAGTGGGAAGTATTGATGTTTGTCTAAGACTTCTGTTATTTTTAAATGGTGCAATTTGATTTTTAATATTATCTTTATAAATTTGTAATGTTGCATGATAAAAGTATAATGCACTTAATTTTCTGACCTTAAATTGTTTGAATAAAAGTTCTGACGAATATGAGTAGGGTTTTTTGAAAATTGTTTTTATTATTAGTTTTTGTGATATGTAAATTGTTTGTGTTTGATTTGTATATGTACCGCCCCATCCTATAATGCCGTATTGTATAATTGATTGACAGAAAGTGAAGTATGTGGTTCTAAGTAATTTTTCGTTTAAAATATAAAAAAATATAAAAAATTAAAATATATAAAAAATATAAAATTTAAAATTAAACAACTAAATATATATGTTAGTTTCCTTATTCTGTTGTTCAGAATATTTATGTGTGGAGACCATTTTAAACGCTGGTCTATTGTTATGCCCAGGTACTTAATATCAGTTTTGCTTTCTATTTTTGAACATGATATATTATATTTGTGGTTTTCTGTATTTGTCACACAGTGGATTATTAAGTTTATTTCTTTAGGTGTTTCTTGTTTTTTAATGAAAAATGGCAAATAATTGGTTTTTTAGAATTTAAAGTCAACAGGTTTTTATCAAACCATAATTTTAGTGCATTGATATCTGTATTTGCCATTTTGTTTAATTCAAGCCAGGTGTTTGCTTTTAGTAGTAGGACTGTGTCGTCAGCGTAGGAGACAATGTCTCCATATTTAGAAATATTGAATATATCATTGACATATATAATAAATAACAATGGTCCCAAAACTGTACCTTGGGGTATTGAAAAATCGCTATATTTTGAATCGCTGACTTGATTTAGTAATTTTACTTGTTGTGGTCTTTCATGTAAATAAATAGCTATCCATGCTAAGACTTTCCCATTAATTCCTATAGATTTTAATTTATTTATTAATTTTTTATGTGATATGCTGTCGAAAGCTTTTTTCAAGTCTATAAATATTCCGATACATTTTTTATCGGAATCTAGGGCCATATATAAATAGTTGGTTATTTTTGCTATCGCGTCGTGAGTACTTGTATTATTTTTGAAGCCGAATTGATTATCATTAATTATTTTATTTTCATCTAAGAATGTCCAAATTTGTTTTTTTTACAATTTTCTCATATATTTTTGATATATTTGATAGAAGGGAAATCGGGCGGTAATTTTGTGGGTCTTTAGGACAGTCTGTTTTATAAATGGGAGTTATAATTGCTCTTTTGTAATTATTGGGAAATTCGCCATTTGCTAGACTTAGGTTTATTATATGTGTTATTGGGAGAATTAAGTATGTTTTTATTGCTTTTATTGTCTTAGCATCTATGTTATCAAAGCCGGGGACAGAATCTCCTTTTAGTTCCGAAATAGTTCTGTCAATGTCGGCTTCTGTGACTGGCTCAAATTTATTTATTTGACATTGTGTTCTGTGTTGTGGATTTGATATATTGGTCGAATTAATGGATTTTGCTAGGTTTTTTCCAACGTTATTAAAATGGTTATTTAAAATATTACAACATTTTTTTGTGTCATTTTGTACATTATATATTAATTTCCCATCTGATATTTCGGATATGTGCTTATATGTTTTATTTTTATTTATTATTTCATTTATTGTTGACCATATTTTTTTAATTATTGTCTTTAGCTTTTGTTATAATTTTTGAGTAATAGTCGTTTTTCGTTTGTCTAATTAGAGTAGTTAATATATTTTTATACTTTTTATAATATAGTACAATTTTATTGTTAACTAGTGGCCTTTGTGTTATTTTATAAAGTTAATTTTTTTTTCGAATGGCTTTTATTAATCCTAGAGTAATCCATGGTTTAATTTTCTTTGTTTTTGAATTGGGGACGATCTGTGTTGTTTTTGTTGCTTCTAAAACGTGTTTAGTTAAAGTTTTTTCAAACAGTAAGGCACTTTGGTTGGTGCATTTATTTTTTAAAACTTCTTCCCATTTTTCATTTATTAATGATTTTTTATCATAGTCTAATTGGGAATATGGAAGATTTAATTTGGGTATTGTGTTTAGTTTTTTATTTGTCTCATGTAATATAAGACACGCGTAATGGTCAGTTATATTAGTTTTCCAAACAGTAGATTTAATATTTTTTATTTAATTTAAATGTATATTACACCAGATATGGTCTATACATGATGGAGTTGGTTTTTAATTTCTCGAGTGTTACTATTAATACAAGATTTAATTATTAATACAAGATAAACGTATAAAGAAGCAACATAATTAAAAAAAAGTTGTTAAATATTTTCTATGAAAAAGATACACCTTGAATCAATATGAACATTAATGTAGTGAACAGTTTTTGCACAGAAAGGAACAAAGCGGAGCATCTTTAGCGCTTTTAAAAAAGGCCTGCTTTTAAGATTCCGGATAAAGGATTTTCATTGCAGATAAAATTTCCATGAAAATACTAATCCCCTATACTTATTCATGTATTCAAATCGACTGGGCGAAAGCAATGTTTAAAAAGGCTGATGAAAATCTATTAGTTTATTGAAACTAACAAAAGCTCAATTTTATATAGCGCAAGGCTTGATTAATAATTTAAGCTATGTTTTTGTTGTTGCTCCCTTGCTGGTTTGTGCTTGCTTACGGCTGTGAGGAGTTTCTTAACTAGCGAAAATAAATGTCCTAGTTGGCTGCTAATGAAATTTGCTTTGTCCTCATTTAAATTAGGGAAGCAAATTTCGTTAGTTGAAAACCATTACATAATTAATGAAATGTGTCTGCCTGGAGACAATTATTTATTCAAAATGGAAGACCTCACGAGCATTAGATATGCTTTCATCAAAGTTACAAAGTCTATCGTTAATAATTAATGACTAGTATATTGTGGGATAATCTCCTCGTTTAGTTGTTTCAAGTTTGGAGGTTCATCAATCGCTATGATCTTACGGTCTTAAAATGCTGCTGCATATAAATGTTGTATCGGCTACTTCCATTGCTACATTGTACTTGCTTTTATCAACGAGCCTATAACTTTTTGAGTATTTAATATAAATTTTATCGATAGGATACGTCACGTTCCCTGTGGAATGCTATTTCGTGTTTTGAATGTATTTAGTTTACGGTAAAACAAATACGCGTATTTTCTTTACTACCATATATAGTAGATGGCTTCCGTGATCGAGGGATAAGGCTCTAGACTAGCAATTCGAAGGTCACAGGTTCAAATCCCGGCGCGCAAATAAATTTATTTGATTATATATATAAATATTTTTTTTTAAAAGAAAGACAAACATTCCCGGGTTACGAATAACCCAACAATGTTTGAAAATCTCCTACTACCACCACAGAAAGCCGAAAATGTTGCTTGTGTTGTGATGGAAGACTTAACCAACCGAGGAATGAACACGCGACGCCCGGATGGGATCCAAGCGCTACTCAACCACCGACCAGTCTAATTAGGCAGATTAATTTGTTATTTCACAATTAATTCATTTAAAATAATATGAAGTATATTTGTGCACGCTCCAGAGTGAAAGATACTCTGAATATAGACCTGGTGTAAGACCACCATTCAGAATTGAAATGTTGCTTGAAATGGCTTTAACCGTATTTATTGACCAGATCTGTGAATCTATGAATAGCCAGGTACTCTCCCACCTTTCTCTTTCTCATCCCCTCCCCCTCCCCACTATCTTCAGCCTTACTGGGGAATCCATTGTCTCACTGGTTCCAGACGGAAGCAGTTGAGACTCTTGTGAGGTATTTTCAAAAAGTAATCACGCAAAATTATCTGGATAGTTTTCTAAAATACCAACTGAAAAGGGTTCTGGAAACCTCTCAAGGCAAGTGTTTGAAGTTAATCTACCTAGCCGATGTCCTTGAATATCGTTGAAACTAGGCCAATTTTACGGTCGACCCACAATTTGTGAAGGCTGTTGAATTTCCTCTTTTTTACCACAGAGTCCCAACTGTCTGGGGCCAGTGACACCATGACTTTTCCATTCGAGGCATGTTGGGAAGCTGAAGATAGCGCGCAGGGGAAGGAGACGGGGAAGAGAAAGACGAGAAACCTGGCTATTCAGATCTTGTCACCAATCATGGCTAAAGGCGTTTCAGGCAATGTTGTTCTAAATGGTGGTCTTCTACCAGGGCGATACTTAGAGTATCTGCCACTGTATAAATACATATTTATTTTATTAATGAAAATGAATCGCCGAAATGTATGTTCCCGCATAACTTCCGAACGACTACCCCAAGTTGGATAAATCTTTTTTTGTTGTGTTTGTTATTGTCAGGACAAGGTTTGTATTAAATAAGCGGTGAGCTCTGGCATAATGAAATTTGTATAAAAAAATTGCAACAGGGGCACGCGAGTTGTTTGAAAAATGAATGTATGGAATGCGGTAGTTACACTATTTATAACTCAAGAACGGCAGGATCTATTTTTATGATCTTTGATTTTTTTGGATCTCCGCCCGGAATAGCATAATAACTATTAAAACATCGAAATAATTCACGGTAAAAAATTATGAATAAAATGCATTTTCTCATACATTTTGTATGGAACGGCTTTATTAGAATTCAATCGCACTTAAATATTATACTTAGGGAACGTACCCATACTACGTGACCAAATTGAAAGTTTGAATGAAATAGGTAGAGTCGTTCGGAAGTTATCCCACTCTCCTCTCCCGCTTTCCGCGGCCAGCGAACCCCCTCTTTAGTTCCCCCCCCCCTCCCGCATTCCATACAATAAAAAATAATATATAGTATAATGCGGCACGTTCCAGGGTGGAAGATACTCTCAGTATCGCCCTGGTGTAAGACCACCTTTCAGAATTGAAACGTTGCTTGAAATGGCTTTAGCCGTGTTTGGTGACCAGATCTGAATAGCCAAGTACTTCCCCACCTTCCTCTTCCCTATCTCCTTCCCCTCCCCACTACCTTCAGCCTCACAACATAACTCAATTGGGGATGCCATAGTCCCACTGGCTCCAGACGGGAGCAGTTGGGACTCTTGTGCGGCATCCCCAATTGGGGTATGTTGTGAGGCTGAAGGTAGTGGGGAGGGGAAGGAGGTGGGGAAGAGGAAGGTTGGGAAGTACCTGGCTATTCAGATCTGGTCACCAAACACGGCTAAAGCCATTTTCAAGCAACGTTTCAATTCTGAATGGTGGTCTTACACCAGGGCGATACTGATAGTATCTTCCACTCTAGGACATGCCGCAAATATACTATATATTATTTTAAATGAATTAATTGTGAAATAACACAAATTAATCAAATAAAATTTATTTGCGCATGCCGGGTTCGAACCCGCGACCTCCGGATTGTGAGTCTAGAGTCTTACCCACTGGACTACGGAGGTCGTAGTATGTCGATATATGAATTGATTCTGTTCAACAGCAAGACTACCCTCCCCAACGGCATGACCATTGGCAAGTTAGTCCTGCAAGTTGGGAGATAAAACAGTATGCCTATGCTGTCGGTGACGGAGGTAACCACCAGAAACACAGAAATGAATGCTCGCCATGATAGCCGAGTTTTTAAACCATCCACGAATCAGTCTGAAGAAATGAGTCGCAATGTGTACATCCTTTCTGACCCCTAGATCAGGGGTCTCCAAACTTACCAGCCATAGGGCCATACTGATTACTCCAATAAGTCCCAAGGGCCAAAACCGTATTAATTTGCTTGCCATTATCCATAATTTCTAGTCTAGTCAACGAGTATGCACCCTGAGCGAGCATATGCTTGCTAAATTCGCTAGTTCAATTACTATTGTATTGTAGGTACTATATTGTCACGGCTGCGACACTTGACGACATCTCGTATTGATCACACCCGTCTTTATATCATTCATGTGGAAATAGATAGTGGTAGTAGGGTAGTACCCTCTATCCATTGCTAACAGATAGCGCTACTAGTACTTTTTCGCGAATAAACTCGTTGGTTCAATATTATACTTGTCATTAAGCTTTACCTAGCTAGTAAAAACACCGAGTTACTGACATTCTGTGTTTTTTATCCACCTTATCACAACAACAATAAGCCATTCGATATCGCGGGCCTGATTGATAACACTGGTCTTAGTTGTTGCGGGCCGGATTGATGACACTGGCGGGCCGGATTTGGCCAGCGGGCCGTAGTTTGTAGACCCCTGCCCTAGATGGTTCATTCCGAGCAGATCCAAAAGAAAGTCAGTAGGGTAGAGCCATGGGTCACACCGCGATTGGTAATAGATATATATTAAATCTATGTATAAACTTTAAAACTGTACCTGTATATACACCTCATATATACTAATAATAATAATAATTGGATAATTTGTAGAGCGCCGTTTTTGTGAGATATCACCCCAAGGGCGCAAAATATACGTGTAAAAGCAAAGGCAGCAATCTCCCACTTTTGTGTTTTTGAGAAAAAGGCAAAAAAAATTGTAAATATTAAATGCGATTTTGCGAGAAGCTGAAAAAAATACATTAAATAGTATTTTGAAATCTTGGATTGTTGGCATTCTCGGATTTTGTTTAATGCAAATATATTAAATATATTTGGATTAAACAAAAAATTAAAAAAATATATTACCAAGTGTTGTAGATTTCTGTGATTACTAATAAAATTCACATATATAGTGTTTTGAATGGCTCTTGTTAAATGCCAATTCTTTGTGTATGGCTGTCAGTTTGTCTTCTAATGTGTTCTTGTAAACGCTGAAAAATACTTATCGCCGTGAAAATGCAAAAAATTCAAAATATATTTGAAAAACTTGTAGGAATTGTGACATTCTATAAACAGGAAATACATTCCCACGTACGCTTACAAAAATGATCCCCTTTAACATATTGACACAATAACTTGGCAAAAAGTGAATATAATACGACAGGTTCAGTCGAATGTATTTTCAATAGAACCCGGAAGAGATGATAATACGGAAGCGTTTGTTGTAATTTCGGTCAGCCGAGTCCTCGCTGTGAGCGTGTCGGGGAATGCCTTCACTGTAACAAAGGGGAGATTTCTTTGTAGGAGAAAAGCGTTTTGGTCTTATTCCAGCTGGCAGAAACGTTCATAAATCAATGCAGCCGTGACATCCACGAACTGTTTCCAACAATAACCACAAGTAACAAACATTATTTCATTCATACGTTTCCGATCGGCTAAATTGTAAATAGTGGAGGACTTTTAATGAAACTTTTTTCGATTTATAGTTTTTTGATTAGATTTTCTTTTTGAAGTGAAAACTTCTTTAGCACCGTTGTGAATTGAAACTCGACGAAACGTAAACGAGCGATACTAAAAAGAGAAAAACACACATGTCTATAAGATTTAGCCTGCGAGAGAATGAGATATAAATAAAAAAATATTTAATTCACGGGTACTCGGTTCCAATATAATACGATAAATTGACAGGTCTCCTTTTCTGCAGTGGTATAAAGTACCTGACGAAACTCAGCGGCCAGACATTTAGCAGACCAAGGATCGAATCCTAAAATTAAAAAAAAAAAAAATATATATATATACACGGTGTCCGGAAACTCGTAGTACAAGCGGGAAACTGGTAAATCTACATCACATTCGGAGTCGATTTGTGATATCACTTTTTTGATTTGAGTTTTCGTTTTCGAGTAAATCGGGTCCGAAGTTGGATTTTTTTGGTTAAATTTGAAAAAAAAATTCACTAGGGGGTTGATTTCAGCTGTGTAATGTCTTATAAAATGCATCGAAGGGTAAACCTGGCTCAAAAATTTTTTTAACCCTTTAGTTGCCGAAAAAATGGAAAAATAGAAAAAAAAAATATTAAAATCGAAATGCTCAGATCGAAAAAAATAAGTTTTTGGGTTCTCCACGTGATGTAGATTCACCAGTTTCCCGCTTGTACTACGAGTTTCCGGACACGTTGTATATACTAGCTTTTTTCCGCGGCTTCGCTCGCATGGTATTAGGGGGGTTCCCACTCCGCCTCCTCCACCCCCCCCCCTCTCCCCCACCCCCTTCCCACACCTCCCCCCCTGATCTCTGAAACCCATTCATCCCCCCTCTATTTTTTTATCTAAATTTCATAATGCCAGAGCTCTGAGCTACAGCCTAGATGTTATTCTGACATAAGAGCTATATTATTGTAAATATATTGTATATATATTCATACATATGAGCTATATTATTGTAAAGCTTCATTAAAATCCATTCAGTAGTTTTTGCGTGAAAGAGTAACAAACACACATACATCCATACGAACTTTCACCTTTATAATATTAGTAGGATTTGTAAAATACATATCCAATCTTCAAACCACTTCAAAATGTACAGGCAAAAGAAAACACAAATACTAATAAGATGACCAAATGTATAGGAAAATGTGCACTGGAATTCGAAGACAAAAATATGTAAAATATCTACTCTTGTCTACTTTAGTTTTCTGAAGGTTTCTTTTCTCTCTCTCTGGTTTCAATCCTGAGATTGGTTTGCAGCAATGTCATCTATTCGTTTCTTCCACTCTTCCCTGTCTTGTGCGGCTCTTTTGAAGTCTGCATATGATGAGCAGCGCACGTCCACCAGCAGGTCCTCCAGGTACTCTCGGCGTGGGCGTCCCCTAGCGTTTGTCCCCTCGGTCATACCCTCCATTATGGCATGCAAGAGGCCTTCTTGTCTTATTACATGGCCGATCCATCTTGCGCGCCTTTCGGACAAGGTCCTGAGCAGGTGCCTTCCTCCTTCGATTCTTTGGAGAACCTCTTCATTTGTTATGTGGTCTCTCCAGGAAATTCCTAATAGTCTTCTATAGGACCACATCTCAAAAGCCTCTAGTCTCCGTTTATCTCTTTCGGATAGGCACCATGTTTCACAGCCGTACATCAAGATACTCCATACATAGGTCTTGATGAGGAGATTCTTTTCTACCTCGTGTGAATTGCTGATTTTTTTTGCATGGTGAAACGATGTTATAACTACCTCTTTTAGGGAATGTTGCGATGAAAGTTTTGTCGATGAGTGAAAAGAAAGAAAAGGATGATTGAAAAGAGCCATGCTATTTATTTCTGATAACTAAATATAGCTAAAGTCATTTCGAGCACTGCTTCGAATCTGAATAGGGAAATATTTGCGGGGCGGTTTTTTTACCATGAATAATATTATTTAATAATTTTTTTTGGCCTTCAATGGATCAAGGGTTTGAAGTTTCAATAGCTGATTATGAAGATTGTATGGTAAGTTTTTTTTTTGCTTTGAGTAAAAATTTAAAGTTCATTTCACCTGAACTCACAGTTCAAGAGTTTTTCCGGATGTAAAATAACAACTCAATAGTTTTATAGAAAATATGATTCATTTTATTTAACTCATGACGGCTCAGAGTGAAAGATACTCTCAGTATCGCCCTGGTGTAAGACGACCGTTCCGAATTGAAACGTTGCTTGAAATGGCTTAAGTAGTTTTTGGTAACCAGATCTGAATTGCCAGGTATTTCCCCACCTTCCTCTTTCCCGTCTGCTTTCCCTTCCCACTACTTCAGCCTTATAAGCCCAATTGAAGATGCTGTAGTCTCAGTGGCTACAGGTGGCAGCATTTGTGTGGTACACACACACAAAAAATCACAGTGTGCAATTCGTGAGCGGTAGAAGTAAAACTAGAAAGTCGCTAGATGTCGCTTTCTTTTCTTTTGCCTGTTCATTTTAAAGCGATACGAAGATTAGATATTGATTTTACAAAAATCAAAATCTTTATTTTTTTGGATTTAGTAGGATTCGAACCTCCGTTCGCTGGATGTCTCTGTGGGTGTTAAGAGTCAGGCGCTTTACACGGCTGCGCTATCGGAGGCTCGCGCTTAGCCGTGAATTTATCGCATTATATTAGAATCGATGACCGTCAAGTAATAAATTTTAGTGACGCACTTCTGTTTCATCCAAATTTCAAATCACACAAAAGTGAGGCTAAAGAAATTTCACTTCAAAAACAATAAAAATTTTGAGAAATTTTCGTGAAAATATGACGCAATCACTGAATAGGAGGTATGTATGTAGAATAAATCACACAATAGGTAAGGTGCGAGAATTTCCCAAAAGAGATTTAAAGCTACTTTGTTCCTTGGACAATGTGTGCATTAGGAACGCCTTGTGGAGCAATAAAGAATATATTCTTCCCTCTGTTCGAAATTCTACTCAAAAGCCATTTCCTCGACATAGTTTCCATTAAAATGATTAACCGCTAATCTGGGATATTTATCTCAGTTAATGTGGACAGTCGTAACAAATGCCGCAATAGCGCTGATGAAATATTATTCAAACTGAAACCAAAACTTTGTTTTCAACCACTCGTTTATTTTAATTTTATAAACAACCAGCTGGTTCCCGGCATGCGTTGCTATGCCATTTAATAAATAAATTATTTTCACTGCGTGTCCTTTCCTATTCGTCAAGTTCCCCTTCCGCCTCCCCTTCTTCTCCTGCGTCCTCTTCCCCTCTCGCGTTCCCACTCCGTCACCTCCACCTTCCCTCTCCCCACTCCACTTCCCAACCCCGTTCCCCCGTCCTGCGAACCCCGCTCCCGAGTTCCCCACCCCCCTCCCAGGTTTCCTTCCCCCTCCCTGGTTCCCCTCCCACAACTCTACCTCCCTCCCGCTTTCCATAGCAATAGCCGCTTCCTCGCGTGCCACCAATAGCAATTTTTTTATACAAATTTCACAATGCCAGAGCTCACCGAAAGTATTATAAAAACCTTCTCCTGACAATAACGAACACACAAAAAAAAAGAATTATCCAATTTGGTGCAGTCGTTCGAAAGTTATGCGCTTAGCAACACATTCAGCGATTCATTTTTATATATAAGATAGGACTCGAACTTTTCAGTACCTACTTATTAGAAATTGAGACCAATATTCTTAATGGTCACTTAACATTTAGCTTATCAGGGTAAAATTAAATCAAAAAATACATTGGATGATCATAATATTATTTTATACTCTATATGTATATATCGCTCGTTCAGTTGATTAGTCAGACATCTCCAAATACAAAGTTTTGAGATAATGAGAGCTAACCATAAATGAAATATTATTTACAAGTGTCTGTGTCTAATATTAAATATGCTATAAAATAACACATGAAGGGGGCTTAATGGTTCGATACACTATGAAATTTTGAAATATACTACTAGTGACCCAGAAACATTAACATTTTGCTTAATTCACCACAAGTTTTGCTACATTATAATTGACTTTGTGGTGTTCATGAATAATCTAGTGTTGGTTATAAAGTTCCTTTAAGTTAATTTAAAGATCGGAAAAATGTATAAGGGTAGTAGGTGAATATGTTGAAAAGGAAAAATAATTTTGGTTTTTATTTTCACTCCTTACCCAATCCGCAAACTTAAAAACTCACCCTCGTACATTTAAATAAGTGAAAAAGTTCAGGGAACGTGGTTGTTGAAGATGATTGAGATGAAAAATGTTTATAAAAATAACAAGACTTTCGTTTCCATAAATTACGTTGCGGTTTCAATATATTTTGACATAAGTTTTATCTTGATAATATTTTTTCCACTTGTAATGCATGCACTCTTGCTGTCACGCAGCAAGCGCCGTATTCATAAAGACAAATACAAGCCAAATAGTGCATTTTTTATTTTTTGTTAGCAAAAAATGATTCGAAACCATATTTATGAAATACTACGTGAAAACTGTAGGGGGGGGGGTCTTGGAATATACTACACGTGATCACCGGGGGGGGGGGGGGGGGGGGTAAAAAATTGCAAAAAGTGTGTCACGTAGTATGGGTACGTTCCCTAATGTACATTTAACACAAATTTTGATTTTTCGGAGATGTCTTACTAATCAACTCGATGATCGATATAGATATTTATAATGTAAAATACAATAAAGAAACAGTGAAAAACTGATTATAATAAAGTAAATAATGGGACCACATATAAAATTAAAGAGATAGATCGAAGGAGAAAGGGATTAAGAACATAATGGGAAATTTTTGGATTTAACAGAAAATAATATATTATGTTATACATAACAAATTTGAATGCTTCCATAAATGTTGAATACTGAAGAAATTTGAGCAAAGTGAAACCGGTCGGTTATAAAATTAAAAGGATTTAAAGGTTAAAAAAAATTGTTTCATTTCATCATAATCATAAGAAAATGAAATATTATTTATCGAGACTTTTCTGAAGTTGATTTCAAACTACATTAAAAGTTTGACCACCAAAGCGCAGAGGATCGTTTAGCAGTATTTCTATTGGTCTATTTGTCATCAGATGCCCGCCTTCATCTATTGTGATGTCTTTGTGTTAATTATTCTATTTAATTAATGGCCGTCTCCGCAAACCCAATATTACTGACCAATTAGTTATTTTGTTGCTGACTATTTGCATGATTGGATATCAACGGTGGCTTAAATACTTACATTGAATTAACTTATCTTACGTAATAGGTCATTTCAAATACATTTGTCATAAATTTGATTAAAAAAAATAATTTTTATTTGAATCCACCTTCCTGTTTTTTGTAAAATAAAATATCTTTAAAATTACATTGAAACCAACCCGTATTAAAAATGTCTTCTCATGATTCATATTAAGAGCGTTCATGTAACTACTAATACACAATTTTAAATACCAGCCATACTAAAAAAAACCACAGCGCGACCGATTAACTGTGTTATTGCAATAACATAAATAAACCCCGTATACACTAAAACACGTTTCATTACCAATAAGCTTTCTTACTTGGTCATACTGTTAAAATTCATTAGATCTGACAACGTCGTATATGGTTATAATTTACTAGGAAAAAATGTTGTTTTAATTATTCTCCGCCAGGGGCATTGTTGGCGCGCGTGTGCATCAACGGCCCGCGATGAAAACACAGCTTGGTGGGCTTGGTGTGTTTATGGCGGGATCAGGCAGGATTCGAAAATTTTGTTAGATGTTGTGATTTTACTTAATAATTTCTATTGTAGTGACGAAATTACTGTTCTATTCATATAATTGATATATTTACCGTGTTATTTGTGTGGTTTACATCAGTTTAATCAAGTTATTGTACAAACGCCGTACTTTCAAAGTTGAACTGTCAGAATATTGTTTTATAGGTTACATAAAAGATAAAATTTACATTTTAAGATCTTTATTTTAAGACAATTTCTTAAAAGTGATAATTTTTTATAATATTAATATCTAATACATGGGTTCGTAAACGTATCAAAGAAATTAACGTCTTTAGAGATGCAAGAAATCTGTTTTAAATGTCGGTATTTTTATAAGTTATTTTTTTGGCAATAAAAAAAACTTTGAAATTTTTTATTATTTTTTTATTGTATGCACGACGAAAAGGTGATGTGATAGTTTCCTTCCAAATTTCTTACATAAAAGGACTGTGTTTTTGAAATTTTGATTTTTTTTAAATTTCTCTACATTTTGGTCAAAAATGTTTTGGGAGGAAATTTTTTTCCATTTTTTCCAAGTTTGAATCTTAAAATATGGCAGTTTTTGAAAACTAAAGTGTATTTCAAATACACAAATCTAAAAGGTAATTTAATCTAGTTTTCATAAGTGGTATTTGTTTTTACGACACCTTCAAAAATAAGAAATATATAGAACATTCAAAATACTTTGGAAAAATTACAAATATCGTTCGGACATCAATCGTTAAAACAGAGATAAACTACCCTCTCAGGCCGTGTAAACTATGTGTATTTCTTTCAATGAAATTTTTTTTAATTAGTAATGTTTTCACATCCGCGGCCGTTTGTCAATTGAATAAAATGTCTATACTTGTTTGTCATTTATTATAGTAACATATCCTGATGAAGACAACATTGTTGTCGAAACATGTTGATTTGTTTTAAAAATAGTGGTTTAAACAAAGTGCTTTTTTATTCATTATATGAAAAATGATACCACAAAGTTATTTTGCAAAGTTCGAAGAAGAATAAAATTTTCACTGGGTTTTTTAGTAAGGCGATAATATGTAGATCCTGTTGTAATAAAGTGAACTTTCATAAAATTTATTTGAATTAAAAACGACGAAAGTCAATTAAAAAAAAAACGTAAACGTGCGTAAAGAAGTTTTACTTCAAAAACTTGAGAAGACGTCATAAAGGACGCCATACCTTTATGGGGTGTAGGGGATTGCGCTAACCTCCACACAATCCGAAAAGCAGTATTTTTTTTTAAATTTAAAACATTTCGAAACCGGGTGCTATATAATTCTAATTCAACGTATTTTTGAAGTAAAACTTCTTTACGCACGCTTGACTTGGGGAGTAAGCTGGTGAATGCGTCACGAGAGCGTTACGAAAAGTGTGATCGGGCGAGGCGAACGGAAGTTGAGAGGGAGATATAAGTTAGTGAAGTTTTACTTCAGTCGTGTGGTCTAAAGCACACTCGTTTTTTTACAGTTAAATGCATATTTCATAGATGTATTCCTCATGAGGGAAATGATAACATCATGAGTTGAACATAATTACGTTGACCTAAATAATTTAGGCCTATAAATATTTTTAAGAGTTTAAGAGTTTCCAGTAACTAAAAGTAGGTGTACGAAATATCTAATCCTTTAAATAAGGCAATGAAAATGTGTTTTGGATTTTTTCGTACATTTAGCTGATTACCCGCCGAACTACAAAATCATTTATTTTTTTTTTTTTTTTACATGAGCTCCACAAAGGAGGCCCTGAGGAAAATAATTTCCCTCAGGGCCTATGTCATCTTTGGGGATGCTGTGTGGAGGGTTTTTTTAAGGAACGGAAGGAGAGGAGAGTTCTGGGAAGGAAAAGGGTTTAAGGGGTGGGTAGGAATCTAGGGTTCAGTATGTCCTGGTTATCCGCCTCCAAGACCTAGACAAACCTCACCCTATGAACCCGGGCACCCCTGCTAAATCACCAAACGTAGCGAACCACTTGGGGTGACCTATGGCAGAGGTGTTGGTTATCCAATAAAGGTTCCCGGGGCGGCGGTACCCATTCCCGCCTCCCAAATTGAATGTGTAGGAATTCGTGTAATCACTATATTTTAACAACAAAATCCCCAAAGCACGGGAATTTGAGCTTACACTGCAATAGCACAAAGGCATTAAAGCAGTAAAAGTTTTTCCCGGATTAGAGTGGTATCAATAATGATTACTGGCGCTAGTTATTGCAGTCGATAAAGTTCATTATTGGGTGTCAGAGTTGGCCGAGCAGAACAATCGAACCGTTATCGTTCCGCCAATCTTCCGCCAGCAGGTTATGCGAGTTTAAACTGAAGCGAAATCGGAAATGAAAGTGCCAAAGTTGTATAACTTTCATCGAATGGTTGCCTTCAGGAATACGAGTTATAAAAAAATGTTTCGGTATTAGCCTTTCAGTGGCGTAGATATAAAGGTTCTGGCCCTAATCCCTCAGAATTCCGAAAAACCTCACAACGAAAGTGAATACAATTTAAGAATTGGTCAATATGGACGTTTTTGGATAGAGCGATTCCAAAGTTCTTTGTATTGCATCGTTCATGGCGCTCATATCCAGTGATAAATGTTTCATAAAACCCGATGGACGATGCTCTGCAGGCGATAATATATTTCATAGGATATTTATATATGATAAGATATTAATAAAATATACGATAAAACATTTCATAAAGACGAATGTAACAACATTTTTTAAAATCATCGTCCAATCTTACTCTTTCTAACTTCCAGCTATCTTTGTAATTTTTGAATATATCATTAAAGAAAGCCTATTGAAATATCGCGAACACAACAAAATTCTCACGTCAAAACAATACGGTTTCAGATGACGCTATTACTAAATGTGCATCCTTCGATTTTATATCAAATCTGTAGAAACATATTGATCATTGAGATTTTACGGCGAAAATATGTATTGATTTAAAGAAGGCGTTTGATACGGTGGATCATAACGTATCGATCGAAAAACTGAAACATTTGGGTATTGTTAGTACTCCTCTGGAACTTTTCCAATCTTACCTTTCAAATCGCTTTTCGGCAGTAGAACATGGAGGAGAAACTAGCGAATTAAGTAAAATAACACGTGGAGTGCCAAAGGGATCAATTCTTGGACCGTTGCTGTTTTTAATCTATGTAAATGACATAATAAAGTGAGGTATTAAAGCAACTCCACAACTTTATGCCACGATACAGTAATTTTTTTTCTAATAAACTGAACCTAGCGGAGTTTGAAACGGAAATGAATGTTGATGTTTCCCAACTCACAAGCTGATTGAGAATAAACAAACTAACTCTTTACGTAAAAAAACCATTATACCCTTTTGTGGTAATAAGAAACATTTCAGCCTCAATATAAAAATTGGTGGTAACTGCCTCGAAAAGAAAATGAGCACAACATATTTAGACCGCAGATGTCATCGTAGATTCCCAACTTTCTTGGGATCTCCACACAAATCATGTAAAGAAGAAGTACCTGTGACTGGTGCACTATAAAGGCTTCAAGGATTACTACCCATTCCTTTACTAACTTCAGTGTATTATGCCATGGTAAATTCATACCTTTCCTAACTCTGCTGTATCTGAGGGCTGGGCCTCAAAGATCTGCAGGTGGTTCAAAACCGAGCTCCCAGAAATGTTTTTGGACTTCCATGGGCAACCATGTCAGTTTGCGGTATTCTTCCAAAGTTCCGCATTCCTCAAACACACACTACAAAATATGGGATAAAATCTCTGTACTATATATATTGCCTACATACTACATAATTCTTATACACTATGGAATTCAGAAAAATTAAAAATTCTTAGTGAAGCTTAAAAATAATATTTTTTAAGTATGTTTAATGATGAAACTGTGTTTTTCTTGTCATGTTCTGTTCTGTCTTGTTTCTTTTTATCTCCTTTTCTTTTCCATTTATTTGTAATCATCCATATTTGTATAACCTTTTTCTTTTTTCTTTATTTATTTTCTATTTTTGTATTTTACTTAACCTTTTATTTTTCGTCTGTACTGTGTGCGAAACTTATATTTGTAATATAAAAATATCCATGTAAAATTAAACTACCTACACAATTTTTTGTAATCCTGTAAAAATAGAATGGCTGGTAATATTTGCCCAGTCAATATCACAACATCGAGAATTTAGGCCTGTTTATGCTTATTAGTAATATGATGATAAACATGAATTATTATTTTTAACTAATTCACAGTTACAACCAGATGAACATTGCACCACAAGCTATATTTTTGAAATTCAAAGCCTAACTGAATATCCATTCATCAACGAAATAAATTGATTGTCGTTTGCCTTGTTCTTGCACACTCTCGAACATCCAATCAGGTACTTAATAGAGAGGTTAGGTCGGAAAAAGTTATAAATTTTTAAAACGAATTTTGACGTTTTAGGTGGGCACCACTGATAAAACCGATTAATTTGTTTTCACCGCCAATGTTCACGAACATCATTGAGAAGTCATCAGTGTCCATTTCTCCGATAAGGCACAACGCAGCAGGCCAAAATTCGCCCCAATTCGCAGTGTCCCTTTGTAAGGACATGTTGTAGGCAAATTATTTATGCAAAATTTCAGAGCCTTAGAATATAGCTAATATAATATCGAATATAGCAAATATATAAGCGAATATAGCTTATAGTTCACAGTAAAAAAATGGGAAACAATCTTCACACCAAAGCTGGAGTATGCCGGACACGTAGCACGGGTAGGTAACGGATGACCACTGGAATTCCAATATCATCGGTTGGGCAAGAGCCGGCAAGAATCGGCAAAACTGGAGACAATTGAGGGAGGCATGTGTCCAAATACGGGCGCGAGAAAGCTAATGCGGAAGAAGGGAAGAACTATCCAAAAATTGCCACAAAGTGAAACACGTTAACAAAGACAAATGTTTTAATACTAGCTGGTAACCGGGATTTTATTTTTATTTTTTATATATATTTTTTAATATTAATACCGCACAAGAGTCCCAACTGCTCCCGTCTGAAGCCAGTGAGACTATGGCATCCCCCATTGGGGTATGTTGTGAGGCCGAAGGTAGTGGGGAGAGGAAGGAGATAGGGAAGAGGAAGGTGGGGAAGTACCTGGCTATTCAGATCTGCTCACCAAACACGGCTAATGCCATTTCAAGCAACGTTTCAATTCTGAATGGTGGTCTTACACCAGGGCGATGCTGAGAGTATCTTCCACTCTGGAACGTGCCACAATAATATACTATCTATTATTTTAAATGAATAAATTGTGAAATAACACAAATTAATCAAATAAAATTTATTTGCCACGCCGGGATTCCATCCCGCGACCTTCGGTGTGCGAAACAAGCGCCTTACCGCTGGACTACGCCGGCCGTAGTGTTGATGTCCTTTTTCCGTACGTCCCCGTTCCTTCTACCTTCCCCGCCTTACTCCTCCCTCGTCTCTTCCATCCCGCGACCTTCGGTGTGCGAAACAAGCGCCTTACCGCTGGACTACGCCGGCCGTAGTGTTGATGTCCTTTTTCCGTACGTCCCCGTTCCTTCTACCTTCCCCGCCTTACTCCTCCCTCGTCTCTTCCATCCCGCGACCTTCGGTGTGCGAAACAAGCGCCTTACCGCTGGACTACGCCGGCCGTAGTGTTGATGTCCTTTTTCCGTACGTCCCCGTTCCTTCTACCTTCCCCGCCTTACTCCTCCCTCGTCTCTTCCCTCTCCGCGAACCCCACCTCCCCCCTGTCTTTCCTCACTGCTGCTAAAATATATGAAATACAGAAATTTTCATTTATACAAATTTCATAACGCCAGAGCTTACCATTATACACAATCTATGTTACTCGCTGATAATGTAGCTTTCTATTGGTGAAATAATTTTTTAAATCAGTCTTGTTTTTAGACGTGAAAGTTTAGATGTTCCTCCTATGGGTTCATTGGCTTTTTTTACAAGCAGGCAATAATATTTACTCACTAGTTTCTAATTTGGGAGGCTGGTATGGGTACCGCCGTCCTGGGAGCCATTTATATCCAACACCTCTGTCGATAGCAGAGTTGCCCGGGTTCATGGGGTGAGGTTTGTCCGAGTCTTGGCGGTAGATTTATTTGCCCACCAGCTGCGTGGCACGCCAGATCGGGAGAGACTGGTTGAGGGGCAGAATTTCCTCGGAACATCGCCTAGGCCTACAGTGGGAGGCTTGAATTCATACGTCCGTCACTCCTGGAGACTTTGACCCCCAGATTCCTACCCACCCCTCATAGCTTTACCCTTCCCAGAACTCTTCTCCTTCATTTCCTCAAAATACCCTTCACACGGCATCCCCAAAGATGATATGGGCCGTGAGGGGAATAATTTTATTTAGGGCCTCCGGTGTGGAGCTAATGAAAAAATGAAAAAGTAATACCTACTAAATTCTGCATATTTTTTTTTTGAGAAAACATGATTTATTTTGGAAACATGACGGCGGATGGAAAATAAAATACCCGCCCTTTTACATCTACCCACGCAAAAAAGTGACAACGAAAAATATTTAACTAAAAGAAAAGATGTCATTAGTCTTTAACGTCACTCCGAGGGAACCGAAGGATGGAAAAACTTTAAAGGATCCGCTCAATGGTGACATTTTTTGTAACCATTTTTTTGGATTTTGCCATTACAAGAAATTTTCTCCTTGTTCGACTGGTTTCATCATGGTTTTCTTGCGAATCACAAGCACAATTCTATTACGCAATAATAGTGTTATTTGCTTTCGTTTCAACTCCACTCTTCCAGTCAGTAGTTAGGTAGTGGAATAGGCTGAGTCACCGTCGCGTCGCGACGTCCCAGTTATTTTGTGAATTTCAATTGCTTCGGTAATTAGGCGTGCGTTTTGGGTCTTTCCATATTTCAGGACCAAATCCACAGTAATGACCGGTTTCAATTAAGTGCTCGGCAATTATTGTCAACTTGTCCGGTACAATGCGGTCTGAAACGTAATAACCCAAAAATTAACCACGATATTACTTTTGGCCATAAAAATCTTAAATCATATCGGATGCTTAAGTGACTCACTTGACCAGTGAGATGATGGCATCCGTGGTCGAGAAGTAAAACCTCCGCCCTGGTGTAAAACCATAATTCATAATCAAAATTAGGTTTTTTTTTTACATTAACTCCACACGGAGGCTCTGTGGAAAATAATTTCCCTCAGGGCATGTCATATGAGATGCTGTGTGGAGGGTCTTTTTGAGGAGAGGAAGGAATGAACATTGGTCTTGAAGAGACCCATGTTGTAGGAAGGAGGAAACACAGTGGCTGGCAAATCGTTCCACAGCCTAGCTGTTGAACACAAGAACGAGTCGAAGAAATGACCCGTTCTCATGTGGCAAATGTCAACCGTGTACATGTTGGGCACGCGTTTGGCGTGTTTCACGATCATGCACCGGTGGTGCAAGGATCAATGACGCTAGTTCCTCGGAGCATCTTCCATTGTAATACCGGTAGAAGAAGGACAGCATTCCCACCCGACGCGACGCCTGCGCTCTAAAGATTGCAATCCGTCTGTTAAGATGGGAGAATCTATCAAACGGACCGCCCGTTTCTGCACTGAGTCGAGGGTATTTTTCAGGTATTTTGGAGCTCCAGACCAGAGGTGGCTGTGGGGCGCACTTGTGATTTGTACAGAGTTAGCAGTTGTGTACTATTACTATCTGCGGGCCCTGTGCAGTACGCCTAGTTTTAGGGAAACTAACTTTCCTCTGGCTTCGATGGAGCCCCCATATCTCAGCTGGTAACTTAGAGTTACACCAAGCATATCAATGGAGGGTCTGTTCGGAAGTTTGCTTCCTGTTTGAAATGGCTTTAGCCGTGTTAGGTGATTTGAATAAGCAGGTATATCCCCACCTACCTCTCCCTCATCTCCTTCCCCTCCCCTCATACCTTCAGCCTTACAACATACCCTAATTGGGGATGCCGTAGTCTTACTGGCTTCAGGCAGTTGGGACGCTTGCGCGATATGCAAACAAAAAAGTACTACTTAGTGAACGTACTTATACTACGTGACCAACTTTTGCAATTTTTAACACCCCCTCCCCCGGTGACTAAAAACTTAAGCCCCCCGCCGCTCATTTGTACCAAGCGTGGTATTTTGAAGACCCCCCCCTGAACGGGTCACGCAGTATGGGTACGTTCCCTTAGAACCACTTATACATTCTCGTATTTGATTATTATGGGTTGTTCAAGAGGCTGCTTCGTCCATTATAACCTCCACACCATAACTCTTTTCATGGTAGTAGTAAGTCCTTAAAAGCAGCGCGTCTACTCATACTATACTCTCGAGATAAGAATTTTAGCCGTTAGACTTCAGAAAGCCGACAACATAATTGAATAAATCATTCAAAATAAATTTAAATGGTTAGTTTAGTTAGGTTAGTTTTTTCATACATTTTCTAGCATTTCTTTGTTTTACAATCCAAGGGGGAAGCATTCTTCTTGACTTCCTGGGCGGTATTTTGCAGCAATCACGCGTCGGATTAGTGGCAGAAGCTTGAAAGCCGTGTAATCATTTCTGTTTGCTGGTCGACTAATGATATGCCTAATTGTATGACCAGGTAGACATTACCGCGAGCCGAGCCACGAATTAATAGAAAGGATCGAATACCTACCTATTTATACGCAGTCGTACATTGTACTGGCCTACGGTATCATAGATATTGGTACGTATTTGACTGGTCTCTCCTCTCCAGAAATAAACCAAAATACGGAAAGTCAACCGAAAACAATAAAAACCCGATTTTTTTATGAAAAAATGGCGTTTTAATTGGCGAAACCATTTTCATGTATGTTTAGTTTTATCAAAAATGAAAAATGATAGCGTGTCTATTAATCTTTATGACCTTAGGAGTTTTTTGAATTTGGGAGGCAGTTATGGGTACCGCCGCCCCGCTCACCATTTATTGGAAAACCAGCACATCCGCGTTTCAGGTGTGTCCGGTTTCATGGGGAGAGGTTTTACCGGGTCTTGGAGGTGGATGCGTCTATATATATATATATATATATATATATATATATATATATATATATATATATATATATATATACACAAATGACGTACTTTGTTTGAGAAATATATACAGGGTATCCGGGGGTAAAGTGCATTAACTTCGGAAGGTGATTCTACATGATGGTAGAAGTAAAAAAGATTAATAACTTTTTTCGAAATTCCAACATTTTTTTTCTCACTAAAAATCCTTAGTGTGAGGTACGATCTTACTTGCCGGGAGCCTGCCGGGCGCGATCGTGGCAACAATAAATGGTGGTGATTTGCCCGTATCGTAACAGTGGAAAATAATAAAGCTGGCCGCGCACGCCGGTCAAATTTTACGTTTTTACCACAAAACTACCCCTAAAAGTTGGAATTTCGAAAAAAGTTATTTATCTTTTTTACGTACAATATCATGTAGAATTACCTCCCGAAGTTAATGCAATTTACCCCCGGACACCCTGAATAATATGAAATAACTTTGTGTTTGGAAATCTAAAACAAAATTGTTAAAAGTGCAAAAAATGTTTAAAAAGTTGAAATTTTTTAAAAATTGTTTAAAAATACATTTTGGAAATTGTTAAAAGGATAGTCTTATGGATGGAATATCAAGAAAAATTATACATAAATTTCGTACAAGTGCTATTAACAATAGTTTTATCGACTGAATCTCCAAGAAACAAGAAACTAATCAAATGATGAATCAAAAGTAATTTAATTTGAAATATTCTACAATTCGAGTTTTGAGAGGAATATGATATTTGTGTTATAACAATACTCTCGTTATCTCTAGTATGAAATCTTTTGAAGATATGAAATGATTTTAATTCTATTAAACTTATCAACGATATTGAAATGTTTAAGTGCCAAGTGTTGTAACTGATTACTGAGAAATTTCTAATCCCATTTATTGCCAAAATCATTTCTCCAAATAACAAATGAGAGAAACTTAATTCTGTAGACAGCGTGTCACTTATTTGTCTCCTTTTGAAGAAGCTTAAGATTATCGTAATTCATTTTCCTTGTTTAGTTTACCGAGTATTGATAATGATTTAACGATTGATCTTAGTTAAGCTAAAGAATAATTACAATTCAATTAATCACGTACGAAAATTTGGAGGGCAAATTAGGTTATTTAATCTTTGCGAGGTGTAATAAGGTTGCTTGAATTACTTAAAACTAGTTGTAATAAATAAATAATATTATATTTTTGAATGTAGCTATTACTTTGTGGTTATCCAGTATAGAAAAATGAAATAATTCAACTTTGTATAAACCACTTACATGATGCGCAAGTCCGACCGGTTAAGAGATATTATGTGGATGATATCTTCGTCATTTGGACCGGATCCGAACGTCAACTCAACAACTTTCTTAACCTTTTAAATTCCTTTCATAATCAAATAAAATTTACGATAGAAATAGGCAATGAAAAGTTAAACTTTTTGGATTTAACTTTATCTATTATAAATAATAAAATCGATTTTAGTATATATCGCAAGCCAACATACACTGACATAGTAATTCATAAGACCTCCAACCACCCTGTCTCACAAAAACACTCCACCTTCCATTCCATGATACACCGCTTAGTAAATGTCCCAATGTCTAATAATAATTTCCTTTCTGAACTTTCTATAATAAAACAAATTGCTATAAATAACGGATATGGACCAAAATTAATTGATAACATCCTAAATAAAAAAAAACTTAGCAAAATTTCAAAAAATAAATATCTATACAATTCTAATAATATTAATGATAAAGAATGGTGTAAAATTTTGTATATTAATAATTTTTCAGTTCAATGTTGCAAAAATCTCCCTTCTAATATTAAACCAGCGTTTTATACAAGAATCAATATCGGTAATTTTTTTAGAAATACTAAAGATAAAGACCATAAATTGACTAATTCCGGAATATATAAACTCAAATGCAATGATTGTCCCTCATTTTATATTGGAAAAACAACTCGTAATTTTGAAATAAGAATCAAAAAACATTTAAGGTGTCTTAATAATAATAATTTTTCTGAGTTCGCTAACCATATCATTGAAAATAACCATAGTTTTGAAAAAAATACAGGGATAAATATTCTTCATATTAATCATAAAGGAAAACGTTTAGATAACTTAGAAGCCTTGGAAATTAAAAAATCCCTTAAAAATAATGAATCTATTATCAACAAACAAAAAATATTGTCATATAGCCCAATCATGGATTTGTTCCCCTACCCACCCACTCTACACATTATTAACCAGCAACGGCTCCACCCCTACCATAATAAAACATTGTTCGAAACTGTCAAATTAGTATAAGCTTTCCCTGACGAAGGAACGTTTGTTCCGAAACCGGTCGGATTTGCGCATCATATAAGTGGTTTATACAAAGTTGAATTATTTAATTTTTTTAAATAATATTATGATTGATTTTACATACCCATGATAGACCAGAAGAGATATGAGAAAAAATATACACGCCAACACATCAGCTCTTCCCACGATTCCAGTAACCTGTAACAGAAAAAATAATTCACATTATTATTCTTCTTAAATCACATTATTTTTTGTTGTCGAAGAAATCAAAAATTTGGGGGTTTGACATTATATTGTTTGTCTTTACATAAAATTCAATAAAGTAGCTTATTACAAAGTGCATTTATCGTGTAATATAAATAACATTAGTTAGAACAATTTTCTCTTTCAAGAATGATGTTGTAGTTGGATGATCTACACTGGATAAATTATCCAGAATGCTGCATTTCCACAAAACTTTCCGCCGTCGAGCCGGGTCGTGTAGTCATGTTAACCTTCGGCCAGTCATGTGGAGCATATTTTTCTATTGTGCGATAAAAAAGTTAGTGTATTTACGACAAATAATATTCTATTATTTTCAATTTTTAACAAAACTTTCGATAGGTACCTATCTAACAATAAAAAGATAAGATTTTTATGTAATAAATTCCACGCATAAGAAAAGTAGATTTTTTTAAAAAGAGAATAGAATAGTTTCCAATCAAATTCAAATTTAAGTAAATTGACAAAGGGACAGACCGTTAAAGTAACTCATAACATATTTCCCCTAATAAACAAACTATCGCGGAGGAAGTCTTAAAATTGAATTACTACTTATGCTGCCGAAAGCACTCACCCCTGTCCCGCCATTCCTTTAAAGAACCTTTATTGAATTTCTGAAATAAAACATACGGGAAAGTGGTCGGGTTTGGCGAACTCAGCTGGTCCAGAATTTCCCTACATTATTGTTGGAACGTCTATGCTTTACTTTGAAGGTGACAGGGGTTTTATTTGGGTTTCTGAGGTTCAAAGAATATAAAGAAAGGTAAAAAACAATTTTTTCGTATCAATTGACAAATTGACTCACGACTGAGAAACTGATAACGTCCTACGTTTTATAAACTTGATTTGTCTTAATGGACGTTTATTTGGAGAAATTGGATAAAAGATAAATGGAGAACACTCACGCTAGCAAATACAGGTGGTTGTCCAATAGTATTTCAGAGATACGAGTGTACACTGAACCACAAGTTAGATTCTTTGATTAGCAATACACAATGTTGACAACGGATTATTGGCATTCAATCATGTCAGCTTGAAAACCGATGCGTCCATTTGGCATTTGAATTCCCCCATTGGACTTGTGAATATCAATTTCAGGAAGACTTCAGAATTATTGAACACAAACTGACATTAAGGGGTACCTGCGCTGGAGAATAGTTTACAGATAGAAATATAAAATGAATCACCGATGGGTGCATATACTTGCACATTCTTCCTGTAATATAGTTGGTAAATTTTCAAGTCGCAGTTCAAAAATTGTTCGTATTCCCTTTTTCTGTAAAGTTTCTTATTGCATTTAAAGCCTAGCTGAACCGGTTGGAAGTTGTTCGGGGGAAAAACGTACAACAAAGTGTCAGGACAGCCCCCACGAACGTGAGTTTTAACAGAGTGCTAGGAAAAGTAAACACTCGGGCGTAATCGACAGCTTGATTGGGTTTTAGGAATTTTCATCCGCTCATGTAGTTCGGCTGCCGTCTGCGTCACTCTCTGCTTCCCAGGAAACTTGGTATCTTTGATTTTTCACCAAATAACTCAATAGCGGAACGCGGAAGCGATTTTAATTAAATGTGATTTACACTAATCGTTTTCCGAATAAAAAGGAACATAGATTAGCTCAGTATATTACGTTTATTGGAAAAACGAGAATTTCATTACGGCTGACACGTCTTGGACTATAAAAAATGAACACATTTCCCATCAGCGTATTTCGTTTCCGTTTAAAATCAACGCTGTCATGACATACACTTTGCGAATCTCGTTTAGAATTTGACAAGAACGAATTCGTATTTTATACCGTCAAAACTGTCCAAAACGTCGAGGGCAATAATTACGGAATGAACAAATGCTTTGGTAATAAGCCTCTCCACGCACACTAATGCGTTCGAATGGAGGGCCATTATTAAATCCATTTATCAATGTCCTCTACCGATCCCTACATTCGGAAATGTGTTGGTTTTTGTGTTTTGTTTCGGCAGACCGCCGCCAGAGCGCGGAGTGATCGCGGCGCATTTCCCGCGCAGCCGAGTGTCAAACCTAAATCCTGTAATCATTTCAGATTGACACCCACTGCCAAGTCCGGACTCGTGATTTGTGGGTTGGGTGTACCTACTTGCATATTACCAGCGCGAGCGCCCCCTATCTCCCGCCAGTACTACCGGCACCAGCAGCACCCGCACCACCACCGCCACTGCGACCGTTGAAAAGCTTCGTTTGAATATAATTATATTGCGGTTATGCAATTAGTGGAATATGTGGATATCCACGGCGAACGCGGTCAAATAATACTATTAATGGTCAACTTGCCGACTGGCTTTGAGCACAAGGTTAACTAATTAATGCTGTTTACAAGCTTTATGTACAACGCATGAATAATATATGTAATTAATAAATCTACCTCCGATTGTTGGCTAACTTGATTACGTAAAAAAAATTGAAAATAATCCGCCGAAAATTATTATCCATTTTTCATTATTTTGACAAAATTGATGGATGTTTTTCGAAAAGCTCTGTTTAATCTCGGTCACCTGCGTATACACAATAAACTGACGAGAGTTGACATTTCAACATTGCGTAACATTCAGGTCGAGTACATCAGTGATCCGTTGCAAATACATTTTGTGTGTTTCATCTTCTATCACGTACGCCTTGTTTAAAACCGCGATTAAAATGATTTGATCTTCAAGAGAGGGTAAATATAATTAAATAATATGATATGATAACCAATCAAGCATTTAGTTTCGAAAGTTTTAAGTTATTTTTTTTACATTAGCGCCACACAGGAGGCCTCGAGGAAAATATTTCCCCTCAGGACCTATGTCATCTTTGGGGATGTTGTGTGGAGGGTCTTTTTTAGGGAAAGGAAGGAGAGGAAGACGTAGGAAGGAAAAAGGTATGAGGAGTGCGTAGGAATCTGGGGGTCGGTGTGTCCAGAAGTGATGGATGTATGAATCAAACCCACCCCACTGCGGGTGAGGCAATGTTCCGAGAGTCCTTCTGGTGGTCTGCAGGTCTTCCTCAACCAGTCTCTCCCGATCCGGCCTACCACCTAGTTAGTGGCAGACGCATCCGCCGCCAAGATCCGTACAAACCTTACCCTGAGGTGCACCCCTGCTAAGTCACCAAACGTAGCGAACCACTTGGTATGACCTATGGCGGAGTTATTGGTAATCCAATACATGGTTCTCGGGGCGGTGCTACCCATACCCGCCTCCCAATGTTAAATTTGAATTTACTAAAAATTAAAAAAAATTTCAACTACCACTACATTTTCCCTAGAATTTATTTGTTATTATTATTAATTTATTGTTATTATTATGTTCTTATTATTATGTATTTAAATTTTGTATTTAAGTTTTCAAGTTGTGTATATATAATACTTGCATTGGTTTTCAAGAGTTTGCTTCTGTGAAATGCATATATGATTACTGCAGACACATTAGTCTAGAGATACTTATATTTGTATTTTAATTTATTATATACTACCCACAAAAATAAATAAATAAATTCAAAACTCAAAATATAAAATAAATGGTGCATTTAATACTTTAACTATAATAAATATATAACAGCTCCATGGCTCAAAACATAAATGATGATCAAATATCTGAAAATTGCATTGATCTAAAAATTCAAGAATGAAATATCAAGATGCCCTAAACTCTACCCTCACATTTGAGAGTTTTTGTTGCTTCATAAAACAAATTTCATTCCACATACTAAAAATAATTGGTTTTTGTGAATTTCTGATAATGTTCGAATATTCCAGAATGATTTTCGATGAATATTCTTCTATTTTCTATGTGTAAGCAAAGTCTCCTATTATGATTAAAGTCATCGAGCTCCAATATTAAACTCACAAAATTATTCAGAAACACGAACTGAGATATTAGCAAAGAGCTTCCCAGAATTATTTTCTTATTTCCAACTTATTTCACAAGATCCGCTGTTTGGCAGATTAACTACTTGTAAGTCAGTTTTTCAGTAAGGAATTCTGACCGTTATTCATTTATTTAAGCCCGTTATAGGCTTTTCCTTACATATTTACAACATTCGTATAATCTTAAATGTAAAAATCTCGTGTCACAGTGTTTGTGGTCGCACTCCTCCGAAACGGCTTGACAGATTTGTATGAAATTTTTTATGTATATTTGGTAGCAGTGGCGGACTAAGCCCGTCAGAGGCCCGGGGCGGCAAAGCTGGATGAGCCCCCCCCCTCCCCCCCCATAGTAAAAGTTGATTTAATTTTACAAGATTTTTATTCAGATCACACGGGCCTCTGGTCCTGGGGGCCTCCAAGCACCTCCGTGTTCCCTTTATTAAAACCTAAACAAGGCTTTGAGGCACCAGGGCTCTGTAAAATTTGTTTCCTTTTATTTTTTATTTCCTTTTTTAAAAGATGCATTTGTTAATAATGCTATCATAAAATGCTTTAAGAAAATTCTAAAAATTCACGGAGATACACCATTTTATATTACACCGCTTTAAACATTGTGTATGTTGAATTATCCTTCAGCAAAAATTTTAACGCGTTTTTCTCAAAACTACATTTTTAACGTATTAGAAAAACTGATAACATATTAGAAATAATGATTAGATAACATATTAGAAAAACTATACATCCAATTTGCATGCACCAAGTCTTAAACTAATCCAGTCACTATGGCACTACATAAGGATTTTTTAAAGGCCCCCTTAAATTGGTACTATGCACATTTTAAAGGCGCCACGACACAAAAAAAATTGTCGCTTTTTTTAATTCATTTTCTAAAAGATGCATTTGTTAATAATCTTTCACCATATACTGAAGGAAATTCGTAAAATTGACGGAGATACAGCAATATGAAACCGTTTTAAGCAGTTTGTGTGTTGAATTATCTTGGTTTTTGTGTCTTTTGTTTTTCAACTTGGTTGACAACATATTAGAAAAACCCCGCATTGGGTAGGGTCCCCTAGGGTAAAGGGGCCCCGAGACGAGCATTGTCTAGGGGCACCGACATGTTAAGGCCCACCCTGGCAGGGCCATATTGTGCACAAAGCAATGTAAGCCACTGCCTAGGGGCCACGCATCGCCTAGGGGCCCCTATGATAATGGGGCCCTGAGAAGTGCATTGCCTAGGGGCCCCGACATGTTTAAGACGGCCCTGCCAGGCGGTGTAGGCCACTGCCTTTGAAAATGCAGTCACTGTAGCCAGGGCCGTATTATCCATAAGACGTGTAGTCAACTGCCTAGGTGCCCCGCATCGGATAAGGGCCCTTAGGGTAAAGGGGTCCCAACACGTTTAAGCTGGCCCCAGCAGGGCCGTATTGTCCATAAGGCAGTATAGGGCACTGCCTTTGAAAATCCAGTAACTATAGCCAGGGTCGTATTATCCATAAGAAGTGTAGGCAACTGCCTTGGGGCCCCGCATAGGGTAGGGGGCCCTAGAGCAAAGGGGCCCCGAGACGTGCATTGCCTAGGGGCCCCGACGGCCCTGGCAGGACCGTATTGTCCACACAGCAGTGTAGGCCACTGTCTAGGGGCCACGCATCGGCTAGGGGCCCCTATGGTAAAGGGGCCCCGAGACGTGCATTGCCTAGGGGCCCCAACATGTTTAATCCGACCCTGACTATGACACCACGTAGGGATTGTTTTATAAAGGGCCCCCTTTCAATTTATTTTTATTTTTATGAATGATGAAAATTTACTATTAAAAATTGAAAATAAAATTCGCCGGCCGCCTTTTTTATCTTTTTTTTTAGATATCGAAATTCCCTTACATTGAATATAAATCGTATGTATAGTTTGTTTAATATGTTATCAACCAGGTTGAAAAATTTCGATAAAAAGACATTCAGAGCTTTGCTGAAGGATAATTCAAAACTGTTTCAAACGGTTTCACATAAAATGTTGTGTCTCCATCAATTTACCGAATTTCTTTAAAAAATTTGGTGAGAGCATTCTTAACAAGTGCATCTTTCAAAAAATTTTAAAAAAAAATTTACAGTGTCCTGGTGCCTTAAAGGCATGTTTAGGATTTGATCAAGGGAACATGGAGGAGTTTGGGGGCCCCCCGGAAGCGGGGGCCCGGGGCGGGCCGCCCCCCCCGCCCCCCCCCTTAGTCCGCCACTGTTTGGTAGGTATGAGAATAGGTTTGAAAGTATATTTCATACTGTTAGGTGATTAGGGTGGCCCTATCCAGAAAAAAATCCTATTCTTTTGACAATTTTTTTTTTGTATTTTTTATTTATTTGGCATTAAAAATACCTATAACCGCAAATTTTAACTCTCTACCCTCACCCTCCTATTTTTTAATCGCGATTTTAGTATTTTTTGTGAACAAATTTCATCGTTTTTCGTATTTCAAACAAAACGAACTTATTTACGTTGTTGAATCGAACTTTCATCTACACACGCGCAAGACATTCAGGAGAAGCGTCGCGTCATTTTGATATTTCATTCGACATCATGTTCTCGCGTGGGCAAACCATTGAGCTTATTTGTGTTGGCTAAATACGGACTGACAAAAAATATCGTACACTCAACTGCCCTTCGAAATTCATACTGATTTTCTTTATTTCATTTTCCTACTTTATTTGGTGTTTTTTTTTTGTTTTTATCAGCGGTCATCATCTACAGCGCTCCATCCCTCTTTCTGTCATAGATCCCATCCCCACACACTTACAAAACATTAGTTATTTTTTATTTAACAACAAAAATATTCACTAGAAATAATTTATATGGTAGAACAACGTTTGTCGGGTCAGCCAGTATGGTTATAAAAAGTGCAGTAAATAAGTACGACTGATATAAACATACTTGCGTATTGTGATTAGTACGTATTCAGACGGACATAATATATTACATTATTGTCATGTAACAGGCACTCAATGGAAGATATTACCAATGTAAGTGTATTTATTATAGATGTCTCTCGGGATATCAATAAAAGCAGCTGCCGCGATCCATGTCGCCAATCGTAAAACCTGCATTATTTATTTATTTTTCCAATATTGGTCGTAAAAGAAAATATTACAATACGATGTTTTATACTGTCCCAAAAGATTATTCCACGATCGGATTACAATAGTATCTTGCGGAAAGCGAAGTATCAAAAGGTCAATATAAGGATTTTAATACTCTCCCGTCTGAAGGCAGTTTGCCTCTTTAAGCCAAATAAAATTTTGATAACATTTGATAAACAAAACGACGAGCCCCGGTTCCTCCAATAATGTTTTGCAATAACAGTAACTGTTCTGATGTCGGCCAGTTTACGGTTTTATTTTATTACAGCCTCCGTATGAAATGCCGATGTTTGGGACAGTGTAGGAGGGTGGGATGGTGGTAGGGTGGGGGAGGGCGGACAAGGGGTGGGGATGAAAAATGGACCGGTGGACGAATCTGCGGAAACGTCACGAACACAAAACACCCCCAGATGGACCTTAATAGCCGCACATACATACAATGGAGGCGTATTATACCCGAAGGAGTATCAACCAATATTGGGTAAACGTTTTCTTTTTAACCCCCTAGTTCAAAAGTCAAGTCAATAATATTGCGCTACTTTTATATAACTTGTACATTCTAGCGATATTTTTTTTAATACATATTTTTTGTTAATGATTGTTTGAAATTTTGTGGATTTCAAATCTCCGTCGCTCTCCTCAATGCCAAAAATATTTCGTATGTTTTTTGGTTTTCGGTTTATCGTTCGTATAAAAATAACATAATAATGTTTCCGGCAACATTCAAGATAAAATCTAATCACCTTTGCCAAAAGGTCATAACCGTGGGCAATCCTTTTGAATCAGTATAAATAAACCGTTGAATAAGTGCCCATTAGCTGGAATCGAATGATCTCCGTACAGCCGGATCTGCTCCCGCCCCCCGAACCCGCCTACCACCCGACACCCCCTTTCCGGCTCCTCGGTTAGCCCTCACTGGCTTACCCCACCGGTGCCAGTGGGTTGCACATTAGATAACCTTCTCATTTCCGAACAGAGTAAAATTCTTCAAATACCATTCGTTCCTTCTTGTGACGTTATTTGTGCCGGAAACTTCTTTCATTTAGCTACGACACATAAAGAACCTACGTACAAAGTTGTTTATCTTTTGTACATTTGGGGAGAAACTATAAACCCTGACATAATGAGCTTTTTCTTTTCGGTGCAAGGTATGAGGCGCTGGGATATCAACATGTGTTATTTTAAATAGGAGCTTTTCGGCTGGGTTTCTTTGTATAGGACGAAGGTTCCATTGAACAGTGTATGTTTTTCATTATCCGCCATTCATTATTATTTAAATTCACGGCAAACAATACCGTAATTCTTAGATTAATTCGAGGGTATCACCAATTTTTCATTTCACCAATCCAAAATTATTTTTAACTGCTGCTTTCAAGACTCTAGAGTCGGAATAACAGAGGAGTGCCGAATGGGTATATACTACGAAAATACTTGTAAATCTATCTATCTTCTATCTTCTATCTTCTATCTTCTATCTTCTATCTTCTATCTTCTATCTTCTATCTTCTATCTTCTATCTTCTATCTTCTATCTTCTATCTTCTATCTTCTATCTTCTATCTTCTATCTTCTATCTTCTATCTTCTATCTTCTATCTTCTATCTTCTATCTTCTATCTTCTATCTTCTATCTTCTATCTTCTATCTTCTATCTTCTATCTTCTATCTTCTATCTTCTATCTTCTATCTTCTATCTTCTATCTTCTATCTTCTATCTTCTATCTTCTATCTTCTATCTTCTATCTTCTATCTTCTATCTTCTATCTTCTATCTTCTATCTTCTATCTTCTATCTTCTATCTTCTATCTTCTATCTTCTATCTTCTATCTTCTATCTTCTATCTTCTATCTTCTATCTTCTATCTTCTATCTTCTATCTTCTATCTTCTATCTTCTATCTTCTATCTTCTATCTTCTATCTTCTATCTTCTATCTTCTATCTTCTATCTTCTATCTTCTATCTTCTATCTTCTATCTTCTATCTTCTATCTTCTATCTTCTATCTTCTATCTTCTATCTTCTATCTTCTATCTTCTATCTTCTATCTTCTATCTTCTATCTTCTATCTTCTATCTTCTATCTTCTATCTTCTATCTTCTATCTTCTATCTTCTATCTTCTATCTTCTATCTTCTATCTTCTATCTTCTATCTTCTATCTTCTATCTTCTATCTTCTATCTTCTATCTTCTATCTTCTATCTTCTATCTTCTATCTTCTATCTTCTATCTTCTATCTTCTATCTTCTATCTTCTATCTTCTATCTTCTATCTTCTATCTTCTATCTTCTATCTTCTATCTTCTATCTTCTATCTTCTATCTTCTATCTTCTATCTTCTATCTTCTACCAGGGAGGGGGGAGGGGAACCTGGGAGTTGAACTCGGGAGGGGGGGTTCGCGGGACCGGGGAAGAGGGGGAGTAGAGTGGGGAGAGGAAAGGTGGAGGAGACAGAGTGGGAACGCGGGAGGGGAAGGGAACGCAGGAGAAGAAGGTGAGGCGGAACGGGACGAATGGGAAAGGACACGCAGGGAGAAACAATTTCTTTATTAAATGGCATAGCAACGCATGCCGGGTACCAGCTAGTTATTAATAAAGTAGGCTAACTGTGAAATTTACAATTATATGAATTGCATTGCATCTACAACATTTGAATTAAACTTTATGCCAAAAAATAATAACGTATATCTCTTAATTAACCCTTTCGCTAAAACAAGTTTCCGCCAAAATTTTTTAGATACTTTACAACAAAAACTATAAAATGCACTTTCACTTGCCATTAGACAGAACACAACTTCATTTAAATATAAATCAGACACTAAGTTTTGGATCATCAGCCAAGACAGATCCTACATCTAAGTTTTGATCAAAACCAATTTATGAGTACACATTTTTAATGGTACAATGGTGATTGTCTTTTATTTAAACATGACGTTGTGTTATTATTAGTATTTTTGGTATAAACTGCGACTCCACTTATAGGTATGCGTTTCCAATGATACAATGCTGATCGTTATGTATTTTAAATGTAATATTGTGTTGTTTTTTTGTATTTCTGTTTTAATCCAACCATGTTTTAAGCTGTCTGATCTCAACATAGGAGTTCCTAGTGAAACAGGCACAGTTCACACACAGAAAAAAATTACAGTCAATCTTTATCAATGCGGTTATGAGTTTATAATTATACTATATAGAAATTTTATAAAAATGAAAAATTTGCCATATTGATCGGTTTTAACTGGCCAATGTGGATAAAATCAAGCATGTTGAATTATTTGCCAATTAAACTTGATATTATTTTTGTATAACCCTCGCCCTATAACATGATAAAGCTTTGAACTTTCACCGGATAAACCCGTTAATAAAATATGAGTTTATTTTGCATGATCCACACAATACCTCGCGGGTCTACTGCGGAGAAAAAAAAATTAAAATGTTTGTTTTGGGATAATTAAGTTTGAAAGTTGCCGATTTATTTTATAAAAAACTAGCAAGTACCCGGCATGCGTTGCAACGCCACTCAAAGAAAAAGAGTGTTTGTGTTTTAATTCTGTTTGCTGAAGTGCTTTGGATACATAATATTTAATGTTTTACCTTCTGGTATACGGATAAACCAGAATTTTTCCGACGCGTGAGAAGGCCACGTAAAGTTGTCTGTGTGAGAAGTATGGATTTTCCAAATATTCGCCCCGCTATCCTCTAACGCTACTACATCTTCTTAATAATCCCTCCCTTTGCCCCTCCCTCGAACTCTATCCTTCCGTTGCCCTTCTCCTGCGTGTCTTTTCCCAAGCGTCCTAACCCCGTTCCCCTCCTGAGTCCCCTTCCCCTCACTCGTCCTCTACCCCTTCCGCGTTTCCTTTCCACTACGATTATTGTATTTTCACAATATTTTTTGACTTCTTGAAGAATTACCCCCTTACTAATACTAACTTTTAAGACTTAGTCAAATTATGTTACTGTGCAAGTATTGTACAACAAGAACCTAACTAATAAACGTGTTTTATATTTAAACAACTGATAAACAACCATGCATATACGGTAAATGGTTGTTAACTAGTTGTGTAAAATTTAAAACACGTTTACTAGCAAGGCCCTTATTGTATAATATGTAACTACGCAGCAAAATTATTTAAGGAAGTCATTATAATTGACTTAAAACAATAACTTTGTTTGTAACCATGATTTATTTTTTTTAATTTTTTTTAATTAATATGTCAAAGTACAAAGAGACTGCTTTCTAGCAAAATAAAAAAAATAATTATAATTTACTTGGTTCAGCAGTACCTACATGTGACTAAAATTTGTATGGGAAAGAAATTATGAAATCAATCAATTGTAGGTATTTAATGCATTTGTGTTAATAGTGGCTAAAATATTAGAAGCTTTTCCACTCAACATAATATTAAAATTCGATTCATTGTAAATGAAAGTTTTATTCAGCCATATATTTATTTGTCACGGTTAAACATATGGGACTAAAAAACAATCACTGATGTTTAAATTTGTTATAACAATCGTAATTAAAATTGATTTAGCCGTGTTTGGTGACCAGATCTGAATAGCTAGGTACTTTACCAATTTCCTTTTCCCAATCTCCTTCGCCTCTTCACTACATTCTCCTCACAACACACCGCAATTGGGCAAGCCGAGTCTAACTGTCCTTGGAACTCTTGTGCAATGTTCAACTAAAAAAACTTGCCCATTTTGAATTTAATACCTGCCTTAAATTATTATTTAAATAATAAGTACCTATTCATGCAAATTTTATTTGTTTTGAAAATTAATGCATATCGATAGCGGAAATTTGAAATACTCTAAAGGTTAATAAATCCAAAAATGAGTTAAACATGTCTTTTTTCTCCATGTTTTTTTCTTTCGAACTGCGTCGTTAGAATATTTGAAGCAAAATAAGTGCTTCTTTTAGGACGGAATTTCAAGAGGATTTTTGTCTGAAAATTTAAAAATAGGTAAATTGAATACTGTCAGTAAAGAAATTTAGAAAAAATCTTAAGAATTCTGAAAGATATATTCAATATAATTTTACAATAAAAAAAAAATTTATTATACTCGCAGGTCTTCAAAAATAGGAGATTTAGTTTTTTGAAAAATAAAAACTTTCTTTTCGCTCTTCTGAAAAATTAACATTTAGTCCTTTGCAGCATTTCAAATTTCCGTGATCGATATAAAATGAGATACGTTCATACTGGGAAGGTTTGTTGTATCAAATTAAGTGCATTTATTAATTAAATATAATAATAATAATAATAAATTTGGACAACTTATATAGCGCTGTTTTTGCGAAAAATCGCCTCAAGAGCGCTGTACAAATTAGCATGGATTTTACATTAGAATTTACTTAACTTAGGAGGCTAGATAACAACTCATCCTGCAGCTATCAAGCGCATGGATTATTGGAATTTTAGCCCCCCGATAAGTTTAATAAAATATCTTTTTATATGTACGTATTTTAATTTACTTAACTATGTAGGAGGCTAGATAACAACTCATCTTGCAGCTATCAAGCGCATGGATTATTGGAATTCTTGCCCCTCAATAATACATTTACCTTATGTATTTAGTAATCTACTTAACATCCTTAGTCTAACTTAATCTACTTAATCTAACTTAACCTAACTTAATCTTACTCACACATACTCAAAACCTATATTTAATAAATCTGCAGTTCAACAACAATAGCAAAGAAACCATAAAAATAACATGTAATCAACGCTAACGAAAATGTATATACTCGTAATAATACACTGTAATAATTATCACTCTGAACTGCTTATTATTGATTGTTGTTTTAAACACTACCTCTTAGGTATTTATTTTGTCATTTATCACTCCATACGTACGGCACTGGTAGAAACCGAAGGGCGCGGGATCAGTCCGATGACTTCCTAGTCCATGTGCTTAGGGGCGGGGGCAGTTAGGGATGTAGAGAATGCAGAGGTCATCAGTTTGTTCTCTTCTCTGGTGCATTTCTTAGAAGGCCGCTTCGGTGGCCAACACACCGAACTGGTCATATGGTCCACAGTCGTAAATACAGCGACTTTTTTTTTTTTTTTTTTTTTTTACATGAGCTCCACACAGGAGGCCCTGAGGAAAATAATCTTCCTCAGGGCCTATGTCATCTTTGGGGATGCTGTGTGTAGGGTTTTTTTAAGGAAAGGAAGGAGAGGAGAGTTCTGGGAAGGAAAAGGGTTTAAGGGGTGGGTAGGAATCTGGGGTTCAGTATGTCCTGGTCATCCGCCTCCAAGACCTAGACAAACCTCACCCCATGAACCCGGGCACCCCTGCTAAATCACCAAACGTAGCGAACCACTTGGGGTGATCTGTGGCAGAGGTGTTGGTTATCCAATAAAGGTTCCCGGGGCGGCGGTACCCATTCCTGCCTCCCAAATTGAGAAGACTGCAGGCGTAGCGGCGAGCAGCGGGGGTTACAGTAAAGGTGCGGGGTGCGCAGAGGGGTACGGCTATGACACCCAACGACCGAACAAATGACCACATCTGGTAAATGTTCGCTACCCATCCTGGGTTTTAAACACTTCACATCTAATGAATCACGATAACAATCTGCACATATTCTTAAAACTCGTTATACGTCCATACTACTTACGATAAAATTATTTTGAGTTCACATATGTAATGTACACAGACTAATAAACATTATTTGACACTTTTAAGGTTTAAAAATGTTAATTATCCCTCTTATTTAATAAGGGATAACGGGACCGGCCAGAATGCGTCAGGCTGCTCCGAGCGCCTGACGCATTCAAATATGTGATGCATCTTCAGGTGATCGGACTTCGAATGGAATCAATTCAACATCTTCTTTTAAAATTCAAAGTGACAAAAAATAATATAACAAAATTGGTTATGTTAGGTTAGGTTATGAGCTATTTTTCAAATATTTTTTTCATAGCTTTTAATTACTTTTTATAGAGGTATTGAGTTGACTTGATTCTGAGTTGGCATGGAACCTATATGGAACCTATATATGGAGGTACAGTAGCCCCTAAAGCTGGTTTACTAGGTAATACCTACAAGCAATACCTAATCACACTGTTAACTATTTCCTGAGTAGAGCTGTAGCCTCTAAAGCTGGTATACTAGGTAACACCTACTAGCTTTATCTAATCATAGTGTTATATTTTCCATTGTGTACCTATACTGCAGTATCTAAAGCCGTTTAACATTTAAAGTTTCCCCTTTACACCAAAGCTATAAGACTAATGGATGTGATTTCAACTGTCTGGTTTAAAATGTGTGCAGGGAGATAACGAAAGTTTGCAAAGATACCCAACACGTCGCGTCACATTAATTCTTATTTTAAATAGAAATACCTAGTGTTTTGAAGATTTCTTAACATTTAAGTTCTATTTTCAGGTGAAACAGGTGTAATTTAATACATCAACGTACGACCAATTGCTTCATGCTAAATGTTTAAATAAAATCGGCAAGTTTAAAGTAACAGGTGTAAAAGGCACCGGCGTTTATTTTAAAACAATTCAAATTATCATTCCGGTGACGTTTCCATAAGCACCATACTCGAGGAATATGAGAAACGTGTCCGCTTGGCGAAATGTAACCACAAAGTAGGAAACTAACCCGCAACGAGAGTTCTCTAGCATTCGCCAACTTAAATGCGTAAAAGTTTTCCCTACAAACTCGTTCCGTCCGTGATTCCAGCTTTACGCACAAAACAAAAGTAGCGGCCGCCTTCCAAGTTCCGCCGCCTCAGCAAGCAAAAAGGTTGTTGCCGACTTTGCTTGCAAGGCAAAAAATCTTAATTAAACATCCGATACCATGCCTTTGCCCAGTTGTAAAAAATATAATGTTCACGCATTTTCTTGTTATTTATTTAAAGCTTTGTTAATTAAACGTTTAACCGTAAATCGCCTAAAACATATTAACTGTGTTATATACGAACTTTAAAAATTAAGCGTGTTAAAAACTCTTATACGGTGAGCTCTGGCTGTTGCACATGTTTTCTGATAATTTCTAATATAGGTAATTTAACATCGTCAGACACAATATTATATGCAGCAAGAACTGCGTTGATTAAAATGAAATCCCTCTTCTGCAATGACAAAATCAGTTTAAAACTAAGGCAGAGAATGCTAAAATGTTATGTGTGGTCGGTTTTGCTGTATGGATGTGAAACATGGACCTTGAAAGTAAATACCAAATACGATGAACAGGTTAGTGGCTTTTGAAATGTGGCTTCACCGGAGAATGTTCAAGGTCTCATGGACCGACATGATCACCAACATAGAAATTCTCAGGCGGGCTAGAGCAAAAAGAAAACTGCTTAGATTAATAAAAATCAGGAAAATTTCATATCTGGGACATATACTTCGAGGGGAGAAGTATCACTTGCTTCATTTAATTTTGAAAGGCAAGATAGAGGGTCACCGAGGGTCTGGTAGGAGACAAATGTCTTGGCTGTGAAATATACGAGAGTGGACCGGCATTAGAAGAGTGGAGGAGCTATTCCGGACAGCGCAAAACAAAGAGACATTTTCAAGAGTGATCGCCAACGTCGGGGGGACCTGATAGGGCACACAAAGAAGAATAAGACACAATATTGATAAATCCAAATTTTTCAACAGCGATTAACAAAGATTTCGAAAAAATTAAAAATATGGTAAAACCGGGTAGTAACTTCGAGGATCTATCAGATTAAAAAGAGGTTAATTTAAGATTTTTTTACCGAAAATCAAAGAAAGCGATCACGTTATTCATCAAAGAAAATTTAATTCCTTTTCATAAGATGGTATAGTCGGTGAATAGTGTTAGCGACTCTTTTGAAGTTTGTGATGGATTACGTATGGCATCCTTTTTTAAAGTGCCTTCCTTTTCGAAAGTGTTAATGAAAGTCGGCATTAACGCCGTTCATTTTTTTACTGAATGTATAAAAAGGCAGGCGTTTTGTGACTGTGCTCTAACCCTTAAAAGGTTTTTTAAACCAAAACAAAGGACCGCTTTGTCGATTATAAAAACAGCTTGCTGAAATCCGGAAATGTCATCACATAAAAACTTATTCCACATAGGTTTGAGTAATTTACTGGAACGTATGGTTCAGGCAGGCTTACATATATTACGTTTTGAATACCAGTTTTCACTCCTATGTCAGGATGCCATGAAATAGCCTCCAGATCAGGACGTTACCTTAACGGATATAATAACGTGCTTTCTGAATTATCAACGTGTAAACCAGTCTGTATTTTTGGATTCTTCGAATTTGTTAGATCAGAAACTAAGTTTTATAAAAGCACAACAAATTTTGATTATTCCACGATATTTTATATTTGAAATTTTAACAGACTCAAATTAGGTATTTCTAGGTGTTTGAGTTCTAGTAAAAAAAGTTAAAAACATTTTGACATGGATATCTGTTTTTCTTATCTGGGTGTTTCCACATTCAGATGTCGCGGTATTCATTGTAAAACTTAATGGAAAAGCACTTTGCTGTTGTCATAAGAAACATTAATATTTATAAATATAAATATAGTACATAGAAATTATATTATGTCCATTAAAATTATTTTCGTTTGAGAATTCATCAAAAAAAAATGTAAAGTAGAGTGCCCTCTCTCCTGACATTAGAGTGCTGTAGCTGTACATTATGTTTGCTGGCACTTATAAATGAACACTCCAATTCAGGGTCGCGAAATAAAACATTTTTAATTCTGTTGTTCAGTACGCTTTACAAAATGAAAAATAAAAGTAAAATACGTTTTACCCAGAATGAAGCAGCTCCGGGTGAGTGAGTAGGTACCCTCTGTACTCCGTACTCGCGAAAGAGGAACCTTAGAGAGTACAACTGACAGAGGAGATGAGAAGAATATTACGAAAAAAATAATATAATTAGGTACAATAGCAATAAATAGGTATAATAATATAATTAGGTAATGATACTGCCTACTAAATGTTAATTGGAATACATTTTTTAAAACCATTTTTGAATTCATTTTTCTCATTTTAAAAATAAACTTATAGTTTTTTTCTGAAAATATTAGGTTACTCTTAACACTCGTCTGATTTAATTACAGTTAATATTGGTCATCATTTATATTGGTTTCACACAGTGCTTTCACACAAACGAAGTATTGAAATCCGTAAGTCTAAACTTAAACTTTAGGTCGCACAGTTTACACCCGCGCTGTGCAAGCGGGTTCCCATTGAGCGTCGGACCATTCCATATTTTTAAATAATGACAACGAATGGTTAGAACGTTTATTTTTTCCTAATCGAAGCTTTCCTTATAGAGATTTAAAAATATACATTTTACTTAGATTACTGTTCTAATTACTGGATTATTCAGATGAAATTAAATAGCAAAACGTATCTTTGTTTAGAAAAAAATCTTAACACACATTAGGTAGGTACTTCAAAAGAGAGAAAATTACGTTAAACGTGACAAAATAGTGACTTCCCAAATTATGAAAAAAATTGTACGACATTAAAAAATATATAACTGAATTTATAAATAGAGCGTTTAAAATTTTTTTTTCTGGTTTCCTTAATTCTTTCATCGTGGCGCAGGACCTTTTGAATAAAAGCTTCGACAGAGCTATCTCCCAATCCCAACCCCCCACCCCCACCGCCACCCCGCAGGAGCAACAACGTCTGTTAAAATATGCAAGTCTCCCGCTGACCGCGTGAACGTGAGCTTTAGGCCGAAGCTTCCATCCCGCGAAGCTTTGTTTGAAGTAATTTGCGAAAAAATTGTGCTGGCAGAAGGACTGCGCTTGGATTACTAATTCATTGTGCTTCATTAAAAAGAGTGTCTATTTTAACAACTGTGTACGTACAAGGGTATTTCTCTCGCAGGTACAAAACACAAAGGTTCCAGCGAGTATGTTTTAGTAGGGGAAAAAGGTCGCCCGGTGTATTAAATTTTATATGCAATTAAATTGTTTGCGGTAGAGTATTTTGATTGATATAAATAAATGCAAGTGACAATTGTTTTCATTGTATTGTTTAACATGCCGCAGCCACCACCAAACAGAATGATATGGTAAAAGAAGAATAATAAATATGACTCGACCAACAACAGAGCGTTAATGAACCGTATAATACGCTCGCTACATGAAATAAATGTGACAAATGGAATACAATAAATGTGGATATTTTCAATTACCGCAAACAAAATTAGCCGCGTGTACACAATGAGGATGTTATATTTTTAATTTCTCTCTGACCGTAAGCAATACTAAAATATCTGAAAACTGAGAGATAAACACGCCGACAAAAAGATGTTATCCTAATATTTAAAGAGATACTCGAAAATAGAAGATATAAATATTCAAATATATGTGATCTTCAAAGATGTAGGGCTCGCCGTGATTTTATTCTTAGAAATGTTAAACAAATAACTATGGATTTTTTAAAGATTTTCATAAGCATCCATGTGTATTTTATTTTCGTGCACGTAAACAATAAAGTAATTTTGTAAACTAAATATTTCATTAAAATTAATATTCTAATTGCTTTTGTGACGAATCGAAAAATTTCGATAATTTTGAAATGCTGGTTATTCTTCGGATAAAACTAACACACTGTAGTAGTTGGCAATGGACGCTGATCTGCATTGGTTTTTCCAGTATTACCTGCGGTGTATTTGTAGAAATGGTAATTAAGCTAGATTGATTTAGATGTTCGCCTAATGTCCCGGACTAAAGTGGCTGGTTCATAAGCTGAACTATGGTTTCTCACTCTCTGGAATGGGATATCGATGAATCCCTGTATCACGAAGCCAATATTCCGCGACATTATTAGACTTTTGTTCTTCCTCCGAATAATTTCGGAAAAGATGATGAAATAACGGAAAAAATTCTCCAAAAATATTCAGAAATAACAAAGTAAACGAATTATAATTTTTTTAGACTTTTTTCCTACACAGTATAGGGAATATTGAAATCAGAAATGAAAAATGAGATGAGATGAGAGAGTAGAAATGAGATCCCTGAGGCGTATGTGTGGTAAAACCATGTATGATCGTGTGAGAAATGTGGAAATCCGTAAAGAATGCAAGGCTGATGTAAGCGTAATGAGTAAGATCAAGAAAGGAACGCTCCGATGGGTTGGGCATGTGGAGCGAATGAACGAGGAAAGGAGTGTAAGGAGAATATATGACGCAAATGTGAATGGAAGAAGAAGTCGGGGACGCCCGAGGAAGAGATGGCACGACCAAGTGAATCAGATACTTGAGTCGGGCCATGTGAAGAGTCGGAATAATAGAAGAGAACGTATAAGACGATGTATGAATGTGAACGAGGCAAGGAGTGTGTGCCAAGATCGAGTTGTTTGGCGGTCCGTCCTCTCTGCCTACCCCTGCGGGGAAACGGCGTGATGGTTAGTTAGTTAGTTAGTTAGAAATGAAAAATTGATAATTTTTTTTTCCGAAAAATACAAGATTCAAAAAGTTTTGGATGATTTTTTTGTAAATTAATTTACAATTAACGATAATAATTATAATAATACATTAATAATTGCCCATTTTTTATAATGCGTTGGTTTTCTTCAAATTTTTACGACGGCCTTGTGTGGATTTTTAAAAATAATTTCTAACTTTTTATTTATTTTATTAAGAAAACCGATTTTGAAATATTAGCCAAATTTCAAAATTAAAATTCAGGTTCTGAGAAGGTTCTATTATTATTTCAATATGGGCAGGTTGTTTCGTAACTTTGATAGTAACAGAACTTGATTATCAACATCGAAATTAAATGAATCATTAAAATTCTGTGAAACAAACCCGTCCGAATTCTATTTGGGAAGTTCTCGCGAAACACAAATTAAAGTAAACTGTATTGGGTCACTGACCTAATAAGTAGTAAGGCACTTTATTTAATATTTTAGTAAGTAAATTCTGACCAATTAAATGGGTAAGCTTTTTTACTACCGCAATATCAAAGCATTTTTTATTATTCTTTAAACTTGATATTAATCTAACTGTAAAAACTAACCCTTCAGAGTTATTTTTACAAATCAACGGCATTTACTTCCCGTTTTGTAAAATATCCGATATAGAAAAATGTAACGTGCAGAACGTTTAAAAATTTCGGATATTAATTATTAATCGTGGTGGAATTTCATCGTAATATTATAATTAAAGCACTGCGAAACTTTTCCAACTTGTTCGTTTTTAACGAAATCGATTTCTACCTGCCTGAAATGGAAAAGCATAAAAATAGCGTTCTAAATTATTATAATCTTACCCTGAAACTTTCTGATGAGTTTGAGTAATTGAGTTCTAGAATTTCAACATATTTATTTGGTGATGTTTTTCATTTTTGTTAACAGTATTTTATGAGTAAGTACAAATAGTTATATGTATATAATTTTTTTTATACATTTAAAAAATAAATATACAAAATTATTTTACATGTTACACCGTGTTTTATAAAGAAAAATAATTATTGTTTTTGCTCACCATAAAGAGACAAAGCTGTAGTGTTTGGTGAGAGAATTCAAGCTCAAGTAATGAAATCACACGTAGTTTAGTAATAAAATATTGTAAATAATAAAATGAAGAAAATAAATAAGAAGAACAGAACATCAATCGAAAGAAGAATTTAAAAAAATAAAAATAAATATATGCTCCTAGAACAATTTTAGATATGTAATTTTTCAATTTAATCCGAAATTCATGATAGATACTTTTTCGATTTAAGGGAAGGTTATGGGAATAAGTTATTCGTAGATTAGAGGTATGTATTTTGAATAAGCTTGGTGTTAAATTTTGGGATTATAATATTTTTAATGATGTCTTGCTGATATGTTAAATTGTAAGTTATTAACTATTTTTCTATGTCAATTTGTATTACTGATATTTTTTTACATTTTGTCTATCGTAGGTACACTGAATAATGTAAAAAGGGTTTCATTAGAAAATGTTGATGGTTTTATCAAGAACAGATAATCAGCGTTTTCTATAAATTTTTATTCAATAAGTATAGGTGTAGTTATAGTACCATCGTCTAGTTATCTTAGCAGATTGAACTAATGCGTTCTTCATACATACTCTGTAGTGCTACAAACTTTTTAAATGGTTAGTTAAAATATACGATGAATTAGATCAGCGGTCGTCATACTTTTCGGGTCAAGGGCCACATAGGACAATGTGAGGTATCACCGCGGGCCGCACAATTATAAATTGCCGGCGGGGGGGGGGGGGGGGGGGGTGGATTGATATATATATATTGTACCAAAAGCAATTCTTTCGCATGTAAGTTACCAGGTTGCTACCTCCTTCCTTCTTGTATTCATGATACAGCATCAATTCGTAATAACAAAAATAATTAAAAAAAATAGGTATGTTGATCTGTAATGGAATCTTTCTGTTCAATTTTCATCCACTTCCCGACCTACCGAAATATGTGAATTTTCGCACACGTGATGAAAATGATAATAAAAAGTATGTTTACATTAGGTTTTTCGATGCCTGTTTCACTAGGATATACCTGTGTCGAGACAGGCGGATTACAATACATACAGTAACAAAAATTAGTCAATATTAAAGTTTACTTCGCTTTATTAGTACGTGATTAGCATTTTTTTTTGTCTTTTTATACCATATTTTTTACCTGCCCACGCCTTCACTGTGCCATGTCAATGCTATCTAATTTTCTCTGGGTCTTCTACTGTCCCCCTAAAAGTCTCAAACGCCAACAAGTGGGCGTTAATGCCCACGTTGAGAACCTACGAAGTAGGTATATTACGCACGTTTATAATCGACCTAGGATGTGGTCAAAAACCTGCTGAGCGTTTTAAAATCAAATGTCAATCAATTAAAATCTACGTTTTAAAATCACAAGGTGCACAAAATATTTGAAAAAAGCTGGATAATATAATTGTACATGAAAAAAAAATATTTAGAAAGAAACGACAGATATTTGTGCGGGCCGCACAAATATCCGCCGCGGGCCGCACTTTGACGACCACGGAATTAGATAGATCAAATTATGGAGTTTGCTTGTTCGTAAGAAGAAACAGAGCTAACGATTAATCCGCGGTGCTAATGTAACACAGCTAACCGTTGTGCCCTGTCAAATAAAAATATATAATTCTAATCAATGAAATACTGCATACATAGGTATTTTAATAAACACTATGCTAATTTGCTCCCAAAGAATAAGACCAAGAAATGTTTAAGAGACAATGTCAAGTTTTTGCAAATGAAAACTTAACTATTATTTACATGAATTAAGATAGTCGATAACTTTATTCGAATCAAATGAGTCCTCATACGTGACGAAAACGATCTTTTTGTTCAAGTAGTCCTCTTAATTTAGGCTTTAAAATGATCTCGACCGTTACTAACATTAAAATATAATTAATCGCTTTGTGCGAGCAGTGTTAAGTTTAATGGTTTTAGTTCGTGTCCTTCCCACTGACTGGCAATGTTAAGCATATTTATGTAAACATTCGGCTAGCATTCAGTTCGAGTCAGCGCTTACTCGGCAGAATGATAGGAGGCGGGACAGGTAGGTATTGTCCGAACCCCACGTAATATCTGACCACTGGGCACTGGGGATGGAAAACTAATAAAGAGGATGGGTATAATTACATTACTAACTAACCTTGACGTTATTTCTCCAGATATGATGGGCCGCTACACAATTCTGACTTGGTATACATTCCTTACTTCATTCATATACATAGTTTTACAATACTCGCGCAATACACAGGGGGCGGATCTAAGATTCGAAAGGCAGTCATCAAACATAACCAAGGCGCCCTTGGGGGGAGGGGAAAGCCATACACCTACATGAAAACAGTAACTCCTTATCGTGATTTAGAGACACATAAGAATTTAAAAATTCAAATTAATTAATATTTTAAATTGTGGTATGAAAACATATTTTGTATTTGAAGAAGACAGAAACTGGAAGACAAGTAAAAGAGTGTGATGTCTTTGGATCGGGTAGTAATAACATCTGTTAATGTTACAATGTTTATTGGTTGCCAGATTAATATGGAGAGAGCGCTCAATAGCGGTACATCCCTTTTATACTTCCCATACTCGCTATCTCGCTCTCATGCCGTCACCCTCATACACATACGTCACACCCCCACACTTAAAACCTAATTACATACATATCTTTATTCACAAATTTATACAAAACAATAATATCTAAATATTTCCATTCCATAGTATATGTAATTCTTCTTGTTCTTCACGTGTAGCGTGGGCGTTGACCTCGAGGGCGTAACCTCCCCTCCCATGGTGTAGGTGACCTGCAAAAATTAGGAGAATTAGGAAATTTGGTCATGTCCACATCCGAGAGTGGACCCAGGTCCAGCAAATCATCAGACCTATCACACTCCCCCCACCTAACCTTCCTCTCTGAAATCTGATCATGGTGGCGTTTCCAAATTTGTCCCGTAGACATAATTTTAACTAAATAAATCCTATTCCCCAATCTTTTAAAAATTTTTCCTAAAATCCATTTATTATCATTACTTCTTAAATCCCTGGTTAAAACTTTAGAACCAACCTCAAAGTACTTTTTAAATTTTCTTCCTCTATAATACTTTTTCTGTTTATGTTGGCTCAATAACATTTTGTTTTTAACCGTGTTGTCAATTCCTTTAAAACCATGACTCTCAACATTATCCACTATTGGAATAATCGTATTAAAAATTGATCTAATCTTCCTACCCAACATTAATGTACTAGGCTCAATGCCCGTAGACATTGAAGGCGTATTTCTAATATCAACTAAAAACGTCAAAAGTTTATCTTCAAAATCAGTAGGAAATTTATTATTTACCATAATTTTTTTCAAAAAATTCTTCACTGTTTTAACCCCATTTTCAGCTAAACCGTTAGAAGCAGGATGCTGTACAGCTGAAGTCAAAGATTCTATATTATAATTATGACAAAATTCCTTAAAAACTGACGATGTGAAAGCTGTACCATTGTCACTTACAATTTGTTCCGGGATTCCGAACATAGAAAATAATCTTTTCAAAACTTTTATTGTACAAAACGAATCTACCTTATGCACAACATGACAGTCTATCCATTTTGTAGTTGCATCAACAATAATTAAAAAATTATGACCTCCCAACGGTCCCATGAAGTCAATATGCAATCTACTCCAGATTAAACCATTTATTGGCCAAGGTGCCAACTCAATTTTAGACGGAGTAGGTAAACATTCCATGCATCGAGCACACTGTTTCACAGTTACTTCTATATCATTGTTCATTCCGAGCCAAAAAAAATAATTTCGAGCAAGACTTTTCGATTTTACAATGCCTAAATGTGATTGATGTAAAAAATTCAATATAATTTCCCTTAATTCCCTTGGAACTACAAATTTATTATTATAAAATAAACATGAATTATAAGTCGATAATTTATCCCTAAAATACCAGAATTTCAATAAATCATCCTTTAAGAACTTTTTATCCGGCCAACCATTTGCTGTGAACTCGATAATGCTCGCTATATTTACATCATTAATCGAAAACTGTTTCATCGTTTCCGCATTTAATGTTGTTTCTGACTCGATTATGTTCACAAACTCTGACTCAACCGTATTCACGTTTAAAGAATCAATATAATTTAAAAAATAATCGCTAGCATCAATATCGTCGCTGCACACAACTAAATTATCCTTATTATTAATCGGCATTCGTGATAAGAAATCCGCTTTGTTATCACCTGACTTAATATGCTCTATACTATAGTCAAAAGTCTGGAGTATTAGGGCGTACCTCTGCAGACGGTTAGCGGCCAAAATAGGTACTTGCTTATCCGTGTTCAAAATGTGTACTAACGATTTATTGTCGCAAGCCAAAACAAATTTATTGCCGTATAAATACTGAAAGAATTTCTTCAACCCAAAAATTATAGCACACGCTTCCTTATCTAAAATAGAGTACTTTAATTCTGTTTCTGACAATAATCGGCTAGCAAATGCGATAGGTCTCTCTAAACCATTATCATATACATGGCAAATCACCGCTGATAACGCTTTTTCAGATGCGTCTGAAATAAGTTTAATTGGTAAATTAGGATCAAAATGCACTAAAATATTATCTGACGTCAGCAGTTTCTTAACTCGCTCAAACGCAATATTACATTCCTCAGACCACACATATTTTACTCCCCTTTTTAACAAGTTATACAATGGAGACAAAATACCTGAAATATTATGAACAAAAGCTCTATAATATGAAATAACCCCAAGTAAACTCCTAAGTTCTGAAACATTTTTCGGTACTGCCATTTGAGTAATCGCACAGATTTTATTTTCTAAAGGCATAACTCCTTTCCGCGAAATTTTAAAACCTAAATATTCTATCTCAGTTTCTAGAAAAGAACACTTATTTTCATTAATAGTTAATCCACAATCACTTAACTTGCTAAGTACAGATTCACAAATAGAGAATAATTCCTCTTCAGAATTTCCAAACAACAAAATATCATCTAGAAATATACGAACGTTACGAAGTCTACCTACTACCGCCTGAATAACTTGCATAAATATAGCCGGGCTTGTGGTCAAACCGAAAGGCAACACTTTATACCTGAATAAACCCACATGCGTACTTATCACACATAATTTCCTCGACTTCTCGTTCAACGAAATCTGACCAAAAGCATTACGCAAATCTATTTTAGCAAAAAATTTCGCACCATTTAAAGATGAAATTAAATCTTCTATACGAGGCAATGGATATTTCAACTTCGCTAACATAGGGTTTAATGTGGTTTTAAAATCAGTACAAATTCTAATTGAACCGTCTTTCTTTTTTACAACAACAATCGGACTAGCCATATCACTTATTTCTACGTTTTCAATTATATCTTCACGTAACATCTTATTTAATTCCTCCTCTACCTTTCCACGTAAACTAAAAGGTAACGATCTTGGATTCACAAACTTTGGCCTGAACTCCGAAATAACTTCGATGTTAGCTTCATAACCTATAAGCCTACCCGATTTTTCTGAAAACACATGAGCATATTTTTTCTTTAAACAATCACGAAAATTTAATTGATTATCACAACTAGTCTCACTGGTATTTACCGCATTTATTCCACTTAATCCGATACCGAAAACTTGTAAAAAATTTCTACCAACAATCGTAGAATTACCGTTTTTAATTATTATAAACTGCGTATCTACACTTTTATTTAAAAATAACACACTTAAATTAACTTTACCTACAATATTTAACCGTTTCCCGTCATATCCTGACAATTGAATATCGCATCTTTCCAATTTACAAGAAACAAAATCTTTTAAATACACTTCATATGGAATTGCATTAATCTCAGCGCCGGTGTCAACAATCGCTCGCAGAACAGTGTTACCAATAATGAGATCTACGAATATCGGTTCCGGCCCCGTGCCGTCATGCAACATAAAAACCGAATTTAATCGTTTATTCTTATTACCTACATTAATTTTACTGTTTTTACACACATTACTAGGATGACCCGATTTATTGCACCGATTACAAAAAATATTCTTCCAACAATCTTTCTGCAAATGATTCGTTTTTCCGCACAAAAAACATTTTTTTAATGCAATATTTACTGGCGTCTTACTACGCACTGCACTTTTAAATCTGATCGGACTATCCGACCTGGATTTACGGACAACATTACTATCCTTATGCACAACATTTAAATTCGTATCAACTTTCTTAAAATTAACAACATGTTCCCATGAAGCTGCTAACTGAATGCATTCCGAAAAAGAAGTATTTACCCCCTCAACGAACAACTTATGTTTCAATTTTTCATTGAAAATTCCAATAATGAATATGTCTTTTAAACAAGATTCCAGCCTCAATTCAAAATTGCACGTCAAACTCAGTCCTCTCAACCTAGCAGCGTAATCTTTAATAGATTCGTTAGCTAGCTGTTTACACTTATAAAATAACTCACGCGACTCGAAAATATTTTGAATAGGTTTGCAATGTGAATCAAATAATTTACATAAATCATCAAAAGAACAAACAGAAACCTTTTTAGGGAAACATAGATCACATAATAAAGAGAAAGTTTCTTCGGTGAGGCAACTCAGCAAAAATGCTCTTTTGCGTTCTTGTGATAACACTTTGTCATCATGTAAAATGAGGGCCTGATCCAGTCGTTCCTTGAACAATGACCAGTTTCCCGTTCTGTAACAGAACGTCCCCAAATTTTTACAAACACCCTCCATTGGGGGAAGTGCTGAAACAAAATAATCAAGACTACTTATCTCAGCACTTCCAAGAAGGCTACACTCCGAGGTCCACGTTCCACGTTCCACGTGCACGCCACCCAGAGCTGTAGATCACCGTCCCCGTCTGGCTCCGTCTCCCGACAGCTGCGGATCCAATCCCTACTCCGAGGTCTTCCTTCCCAGACTGCAGCGACGGAAACCAAGTCCTGGTTCCCGGCTAATCCACACGATGATCCAGTCCTTGACCCGATCCTTGATCCGGTCCTTTTGTACCCCGTTACACGGTGTACCCGAACGACAATAATTTTGTAATTTGTCGGTCCCACACACGCGAATACTTGCGTGTGGCTGCTCCAATTTCTTCTTAATGCGATCGCTTCCTGCGATCGCTTCCTGCAATCCTGACAACAATCCGTCAGATCCCGAAATCTACCGCGTAGATTCTTCCAATTTACGTAAAAATTTACGAACTACCGAGCTGCGCCAACTGTGATGTCTTTGGATCGGGTAGTAATAACATCTGTTAATGTTACAATGTTTATTGGTTGCCAGATTAATATGGAGAGAGCGCTCAATAGCGGTACATCCCTTTTATACTTCCCATACTCGCTATCTCGCTCTCATGCCGTCACCCTCATACACATACGTCACAGAAGAAGAGGGTAGCGAAGTACACGAATATAAAGATTTGGTCAGCAATCATGGGTATAGCCACTTTGAATATAAACGCTAGAAATATTTCGAATCTCATGCCTGCAAAATTTTAAAATCGAGCGTCTTATTTGCACGAGGCTAGTAAGCGAAAAAGTGGTTTTTATTTATTTTGTGCATAATTTTATAAGAACGAAAAAAAGTTAGAACATGGAAAACCTCAAAAACAGTCTTAGCCATAAAGGGGTGTTTTAAAAAAAATTGTTTCTTGTATTGCTTCATAGTTAAGTCATGAAAAAACCTTTTTTGTGGTGGTTTACGCTTATATTTTTTGTTACGTAAATAATAATTTTATTATAATTCCATTACATAGAAAAGCTACTAAAAGCTTCTATTTATCCGTAGCATATTTTTTTATGTTCATACTGTAAGCCGATTTGTCGTAAAGGTTAATCAAAATAGTATCTAAACAGGATTTCACGTATAACTTCATCTTAATAATAAGTTGGTATTGATATTAAACGAATTTATTTATGGTGTCGATTTTTTGTACTTATACGCTGGTACATACTGTATACAGATATGTAGTTGTATCTTTGATGCATTTGAATGAAAATATATTTCATACTTTTATTATTCGGCGGTACATCCTCTCTGCACACTCCTTTGGGGACATTTGTTATATTTTGCTTAAAGAGGTTTTTTTTTTTTTTAAAGAAAGACAAACATTCCCGTGTTACGAATAACCCAACAATGTTAGAAAATCTCCTACTATCACCACGGAAAGCCGAAAATGTTGCTTGTGTTGTGATGGAGGACTTAGCCAGCCAAGGAATCGAACACGGGACGCCCGGGTGGGACCCAAACGTGATGCCCACTCAACCACTGACCGTTCTATACCGTTTTTCCCTAAGCCGACTGCATATTGTATATAAGTATGCCAGGAGGTCAACTGTCATGGATCCAATTGTGATGATATTTCAATTAGATAATAATAATAACTAGGTTTTGCCCGTTGCAGCGGCAACTAACGGGTTAAAACACTATGCGATTTGACGTGTGAACGTGGATGAAGCGAGGAGCGGGTGTGTGTTAAATTAAATATATGAAGAAACCTGAGGTTACAGTGACCTTTCAACGCATGCCGGGTACCCGTTGTATATAATGTTATGTAGTGCAGCGCTTGCATTAAAATGTAATTTCCCAGGAATTTGAATGGAACCATTACAGTTAAGTTGACCCCGAGGTTACAGTGACCTTGCAACGCATGCCAGGTACCCGTTGTATATAAGATTCTCCCAGCCAGATTCTCACAACCCTTCGCTTTGCACCGCAGTGTGAGGAATAGATTCATACGTCCTTTACTCCTGGCCACACTGACCCCCCAGATTCCTACCCACCCCTCATACCCTTTTCCTTCCCATATTTTCTTCTCCTTCCTTTCCCTTAAAAAAACCCACCGCACAACATCCTCAAAGATGACATAGGCCCTTAGGGAAATTGTTTTCCTCGGTTCCTCCTGCGTGGTTGTTAAAAAAAAAAACTTCCATTTTTTCAAGTTAAGCTTAACGTTTTGTGAAAGTTCTGTTCAAATTCTATTCGAGTTCTGTAATTATTTATGATACCATAATTATTGGAAGGCTGTTTATCTCTCCAGCCAGATTCTCTCAACCCTTCGCCTTGCACCGCAGTGTGAAGAATAGATTCAAACGTCCGTCACTCCTGGCCACACTGACTACCAGATTCCTACCCACCCCTCATACCATTTTCCTTCCCACATCTTCTTCTCCTTCCTTTCCCTTAAAAAACCCTCCACACAGCATCCTCAAAGATGACATAGGCCCTTAGGGAAATTGTTTTCCTCGGTGCCTCCTGTGTGGAGCTAATGTAAAAAAAAAGTTTAGCAATGCATAATTTCATGATGCCAGAGCTCAATATTGTATATAGAAACCAATTAATGGTTCCCGGGGTGGCGATTCCAATTCCACGTTGAATGATTATCATTAAAATGCAAAATACAAAAAAAAGCGCTATGTAAATTTCATATTTTTGGAAAAAATGATCCCATTAAACTTCTAGTAATATCATCACATATTTTACAAAAAAAAACATACGCAATATCATCAGAAGATTCTGAGTCGTTATGTGCAGTAGCCTACTCAGATTCTGAGTAGGTACCCACACATCTGTAAAAAAAAAAAGTAATTAAAAATTTGTAAAATTTAGTATGTATATCCGAATGTAAATGAAGCAATCTACGCTTTTTTCTGATGTGTAAAACAAAAACTTTAGCTATTCATTTGGACAGAAAATAAGATAAAAGTTCTCTCATACCTAGTACCTACCTACTAACACACATAATATATCTGTGTTCCTAGTTACCTACGTATTTTTACAAAACAAATAATTGCACCAACCAATTTATAATTTAATTTTAGTTAAATGTACAGAATAAATAGTTCCAATACACGTAGGTACTGAAGCATTTTTTTAAATTCCATCTTTGATTACTTCCTTTTATTTTATATCATAATTTTAAAGTAAATAAGTTCCTACTCATAGTGAATATTGTCATTTGAATTAATAAGCAATAACATCTCTATGCGGCCACTCTGATTGGACATCGGAATAGAATTCCAATCTCTCTCCTGATTGGCTGAAAGCTAAAAAAGATAGGGTCCGCCAATATTTCCTTACTCATTTTAAACAAACACAATTTGATGAACAAAATTTTTTTTTTTTTTTAAATCGACCCTTTGATTTTATTTTTTGAAAATGTCATCTATCAAGTGTCCACCTTTCAAATTTAGCCGCGCCAATACTATTTTCGTAATAAATAGTTATTCAGAACGAAAAATGTATTGAAATTTTAAAAAAAACTACGTATCTCATTTTGAAAAAAAAATTATACGCTGCGAAAATCTTTGTCGCAACGGCCCGACTCCATTTTCTAAAAACAAAAAAAAATAAGAAAACATTATTAATAATATTACAAAATTAATCAATATATTTCCAACGGTATTTTTTTTACCACCCTGCACTTACATTCGTAAACACTGGCAAGCAACGAAAATCGGCATTATTTTAGTGAGAACGCATTAAGTACCTACCTATCCTGTTTTCTTGATATTTTAAGTGATTTAAATGAAAGAACATTCTTCATAAGCCGGTAGGTACCTACCTCAAACATACCGGGAAAAATAATATTGGTGTAGGTAGGTACCTACGCTTATTCTCAATAAATACTTGGCGAATTTGCAATAATTCAATGGAATGGTAGGTACCTACCGCGTTATAAATTGTGTTGTTTTAAATTTTCATATGGCCAGCGATTTTTACACTCTCAAAGAATTTACGAACACGTTTTTGACATGAAAATGTGTAATTTTTGGCAGCATCTCCTGACATATTTTATATGAGAATCATATGTATTATTGTTATTAAAAGTTGCGGAATCATTCCGGCTATCGTATTTTTAAAAAACATCTAGCCCGGAATCGGTTTTACGGCGGCAATGTCGTTTTCCGAAAAACAACGACCCAAACCGCCGAGAGTTCCGTTTTGTTAGGCTAAAACTTTGACATCTGAGATCCTGACCTATGTCAAGTCAATAGTCCTAGCATTTTCCTTTGTGAAATAAGCGGGTTTTTTGGTCATTTTTTTTTTTCAAACGCCATCTGTCGGCGGGAAATACAACCGAGCCGGATCGAGTGATTCGAGTAGAGCTTCTAGTTTTCGCCGCCGATTCGTATAGGAGAATAAATCCCTGTATATATTTCATTTTGTCGAAAAAAATTTACTCCCAGCTTCTTGTCTGAATTTGCTTCAACCGAAAGTGAACCTTAAGGTGGTTGAAACGTAAAGGGCAGAGTGGTCGTTTTTCGCGTCAAGGAAAAAGTGCGCGGTCGATAAACTGTGTATTAATATATATACTAGGTTTTGCCCGTTGCAGAAGCAACTAACGGGTTAAAAAATTGTGCGATTTGACGTGTGAACGTGGATGAAGCGAGGAGGAGTGTGTGTTAAATTAAATATCAATATCAATCGGATTATTATCAAATTTTCATTGCAATCGGTTAAAGGTTTAGCAATGCATAATTTCATGATGCCAGAGCTCACTTTTGTATACAGAAACCATCGCCGGCATGTGCACATCAAATCCCCAAAATTTCATCGCAATCGGATGAACGGTTTAGCAATGCATAATCTTATGATGCCAGAGCTTACTATTGTATACAAAAACCATCGCGGGCATACACACATCAAATCAAAGGGATGTGCACTTCTAATCCCAAAAGTTTCATCCCAATCGGATGAACGGTTTAGCAATGAGTAATTTTATGATGCCCGAGCTCACTATTTTATGCAGAAAGAATCGAAGGGATGCAGCAATCAAATCCCCAAAGTTTCATCGCAATCGAATGAATGGTTTAGCAAAGCTTAGCGGTTAAACATACTTATATATAAAGCCGCCTGCAGGGTCTAGCAGCAGAAACTTGCCATACAGAAGTATTCAGACTCCATCGCAGGTATGCACACATTAAATCCCCAAAGTTTCATCGCAATCAGACGAATGGTTTAGCAAAGCTTAGCGTTTAAACATACTTACATATAAAGCCGCCCGCAGGGCCTAGCAGCAGAAAACTGCCAAGCTGAAGTATAAAGACACCATTGCAGGCATGCACACATCAAATCCTTAAAGTTTCATCGCAATCGGATGAATGGTTTGGCAAATCTTAGCGTTTAAACATACTTAATTATAAAGCCGCCCGCAGGGCCTAGTAGCAGAAACCTGCCAAACAGAAGTATATTTACATCATTGGAGGCATGCACACATCAAATCCTTAAAGTTTCATCGCAAACGGATGAATGGTTTGGCAAAGCTTAGCGTTTAAACATACTTACATATAAAGCCGCCCGCAGGGCCTAGCAGCTGAAATCTGCCAAGCTGAAGTATAAAAACACCATTGCAGGCATGCACACATCAAATTCTTAAAGTTTCATTGCAATCGGATGAATGGTTTGGCAAAGTTTAGCGTTTAAACATACTCATATATAAAGCCGCCCACAGGGCCTAGCAGCAGAAACCTGCCAAACAGAAGTATATAAACACCATTGCAGGCATGCACACATCAAATCACCAAAGTTTCATCGCAATCGGATGAATGGTTTGGCAAAGCTTAGCGTTTAAACATACCCATACATAAAGCCGCCCGCAGGGCCTAGCAGATGAAATCTGCCAAGCTGAAGTATAAAGACACCATTGCAGGCATGGACACATCAAATCCTTAAAGTTTCATCGCAATCGGATGAATGGTTTGGCAAATCTTAGCGTTTAAACATACTTATTTATAAAGCCGCCCGCAGGGCCTAGCAGCAGAAACCTGCCAAGCTGATGTATAAAGACACCATTGCAGGTATGCACACATCAAATCCTTAAAGTTTCATCACAATCGGATGAATGGTTTGGCAAATCTTAGCGTTTAAACATAATTATATATAAAGCCGCCAGCAGGGCCTAGCAGCAGAAATCTGCCAAAGAGAAGTATATATACATCATTGGAGGCATGCACATATCAACTTTCCATAGTTTCATCGCAATCGGATGAATGGTTTGGCAAAGCTTAGCGTTTAAACATACTTACATATAAAGCCGCCCGCAGGGCCTAGCAGCTGAAATCTGCCAAGCTGAAGAATAAAGACACCATTGCAGGCATGCACACATCAAATCCTTAAAGTTTCATCGAAATCGGATGAATGGTTTGGCAAAGCTTAGCGTTTAAACATATTCATATATAAAGCCGCCCGCAGGGCCTAGCAGCAGAAATCTGCCAAGCTGAAGTATAACGACACCATTGCAGGCATGCACACATCAAATTCTTGAAGTTTCATCGCAATCGGATGAATGGTTTGGCAAATCTTAGCGTTTAAACATAATTATATATAAAGCCGCCCACAGGGCCTAGCAGCAGAAACCTGCCAAACAGAAGTATATTTACATCATTGGAGGCATGCACACATCAAATCCTTAAAGTTTCATCGCAAACGGATGAATGGTTTGGCAAAGCTTAGCGTTTAAACATACTTACATATAAAGCCGCCCGGAGGGCCTAGCAGCTGAAATCTGCCAAGCTGAAGTATAAAAACACCATTGCAGGCATGCACACATCAAATCCTTAAAGTTTCATCGCAATCGGATGAATGGTTTGGCAAAGCTTAGCGTTTAAACATAATTATATATAAAGCCGCCCACAGGGCCTAGCAGCAGAAACCTGCCAAGCTGATGTATAAAGACACCATTGCAGGCATGCACACATCAAATCCTTAAAGTTTCATCACAATCGGATGAATGGTTTGGCAAATCTTAGCGTTTAAACATAATTATATATAAAGCCGCCCACAGGGCCTAGCAGCAGAAACCTGCCAAAGAGAAGTATATATACATCATTGGAGGCCTGCACACATCAACTTTCCATAGTTTCATCGCAATCGGATGAATGGTTTGGCAAAGCTTAGCGTTTAAACATACTTACATATAAAGCCGCCCGCAGGGCCTAGCAGCTGAAATCTGCCAAGCCGAAGAATAAAGACACCATTGCAGGCATGCACACAACAAATCCTTAAAGTTTCATCGAAATCGGATGAATGGTTTGGCAAAGCTTAGCGTTTAAACATATTCATATATAAAGCCGCCCGCAGGGCCTAGCAGCAGAAATCTGCCAAGCTGAAGTATAACGACACCATTGCAGGCATGCACACATCAAATTCTTGAAGTTTCATCGCAATCGGATGAATGGTTTGGCAAATCTTAGCGTTTAAACATAATTATATATAAAGCCGCCCACAGGGCCTAGCAGCAGAAACCTGCCAAACAGAAGTATATTTACATCATTGGAGGCATGCACACATCAAATCCTTAAAGTTTCATCGCAAACGGATGAATGGTTTGGCAAAGCTTAGCGTTTTAACATAATTATATATAAAACCGCATACAGGGCCTAGCAGCAGAAACCTGCCAAGCTGAAGTGTAAAAACACCATTGCAGGCATGCACACATCAAATTCTTGAAGTTTCATCGCAATCGGATGAATGGTTTGGCAAATCTTAGCGTTTAAACATACTTACATATAAAGCCGCCCGCAGGGCCTAGCAGCTGAAATCTGCCGAGCTGAAATATAAAGACACCATTGCAGGCATGCTCACATCAAATCCTAAAAGTTTCATCGCAATACGATGAACGGTTAGCCATGCATAATTTCATGATGCCAGAACGTAGTACAGAATTCCTATGTTTATATTTCACAAAAATTGCGCTATAATTTTTTTTTAATTATTTACGAAAAAAAAATCTTGAAACTGAATTTTAGCGCATTAAAAAAATAATATTATGAATCCTGAATTCAAGCAAAAGCCATCGTCAAATCAGTAATCCAACCAATATAACGTCATCAAGCTTAAATACAAAAAAAATCATTTTATAATGGCCGTCGCCATGCCCAAATACGCTCAGCCAATAAAAATGAAAAATAAAACATTTAATAATGGCCGTCGCCACGCCCAAATACGCTCAGCCAATAAAAATTAAAAATAAAACATTTAGTAATGGCCGTCGCCACGCCCAAATACCGTCAGCCAATCAGGGGGCCTCTAGTAATACGGCACCCCTAATGTCGTTTTGATTGGTTGGAGTTCCCAGCCAATCACGTTCCAGCCAATCAGCGGGCTTCGGGTAAATTTCCTAAATCGCAGGTAGTTCAGGATTGAAGTTATTTTTAAAAACAATTTAAAAAAATTTAAATTAACTCTGCGTTTTAAAAAAAATATTTTTTAAACCCTTTTTTTTTGGAATTGACATTTTTTATGTATCAATCTTTTGAATTCATTGACACACATGCTCTTTTATTAATAAATGTATATTTTATTATGAGAAATGTTTGAAAAACTAAAAAATTATTCACATCTTCATTTCAGATATGAATCTGCTCTTCCCAAATCTTAATGCGACTGTCCGAATCGATTTTCTGTAACAAAAAAAAAAAAATCAAAAGTCAGAAATAATAAAGAAAAAAAAATTAATAATTTTTCGAGCGGTCTCTTTTTAATCACCCTCAAAACGACAATAAAGAATGAAACTGCACGTGGAATTCTGCCTACACGATGCATAATTTTCTTACTCCAATTTCGAACGTTTTAATTTGAAATTTTTGATAGAAATTTGATTTTTTCTAACGAAAAGCTTTGCTTCTCGACTCTGCCGATAGGTGGCTCCGTTAAAAGTATACATTTTTTTTAAACATTAGTTTCAATACTCGACTTTTATGTTGTTTTTTTGCACACGTCAGTTTTCAAATGAATATTACAACGATGTTTTTGAGAAAAGTGATAATTATGACGGTCAATTGACCTTTGAAAAACTCTTGTTGACGGAATTTCACTAAATTTTGGCTTCCAAGCGTGATATTTTCGACAAAATGAGAGATAGATACAATGAATTCGCTTCGAAGAAGAGTGAACCGTGGGGCCTTTGAAATCGGATGAGCTTAGAGATCAATTTGGCTTGCCAAATTTTACCAAATTTTCGCAAGCCAAAGTGACCCGTGAGGTTTCACCCACCCGAGGGGCAGAGTGGTCGCTTTTCCCCTCAAATCGAAAGTGAGCTTTGACCCTTACCAAACGGCCGCGAGCCAAAGTGACCCTTGTCGTTTCACCCACCCGAGGGGCAGAGTGGTCGCTTTTCCCCTCAAATCGAAAGTGAGGTTTTTCCCGACCTACCCCAAAACTGTGCATTAATATATATACTAGCGGGGCCCGTTGCAGAAGCAACTGACGGGTTAAAACACTATGCGATTTGCGTGTGAACGTGGATGAAGCGAGGAGGATTGTGTTTTAAATTAAATATATGAAGAAACCTGAGGTTACAGTGACCTTGCAACCCATGCCGGGTAACCGTTGTATATAATGTTATGTAGTGCAGCGCTTGCATTAAAATGTAATTTTCCAGGAATTGAAATGGAACCATTACAGTTAAGTTGACCCCGAGGTTACAGTGACCTTGCAACGCATGCCGAGTAACTATTGTATATCATGTTATATATTGCAGGCACTTACTTTAAAATGTTATTTCCCGGAAATTATGATGGAACCATTACAGTAAAGTTGACCCCGAGGTTACAGTGATGTTGCAACGCATGCCGGGTACCCGTTGTATATAATGTTCTATAGTACAGGCGCTTGCATTATAATGTGGTTTTCCGAGATTTGGGATGGAACCATTACAGTTTAATGGACCCCGAGGTTAAAGTGGCCTTGCAACGCATGCCGGGTACCCGCTGTATATAACTTATTTATTTACGGACAAAAAGTCCATTAACAATATAAAATACGTCACTAACTTATATCTCCCTCTTATCCTTTCCCTTGTTACCATAATTATTGGAAGGCTTTTGACCTCTCCAGCCAGATTCTCCCAAACCTTCGCCATACACCGCAGTGTGAGGAATAGATTCATACGTTCGTCACTCCTGGCCACACTAACCCCCAGATTCCTAAACACCCCTCATACCTTTTTCCTTCCCATATCTTCTTCTCCTTCCTTTCCCTTAAAAAACCCTCCGCACAGCATCCTCAAAGATGACATAGGCCCCTAGGGAAATTGTTTTCTTTGGAGCCTCCTGTGTGGAGCTAAAGTAAAAAAAAAAATTAACACTGCATAATTTCATCCTGAGTTCTCCCCAAGGTTACAGTGATTTTGCAACGCATGCCGGGTATCCGTTGTATGTAATGTTATGTAGAAATACAAATCCCTAAAATTGACCTTTATTGAATAACCAACACCTCTGCCGTCGGTCACCCCAAGTGGTTCGATACGTTTGGTGATTTAGTAGGGGTGCCCGGATTCATGGGTGAGGTTTTTCTAGGTCTTGGAGGCGGATGACCAGGACACACTGAACCCCAGATTCCTACCCACCCCTTAAACCCTTTTCCTTCCCAGAACTCTCATCTCCTTTCTTTCCTAAAAAAAATCCTCCACACAGCATCCCCAAAGATGACATAGGCCCTGAGGGAAATTATTTTCCCCACGGCCTCCTGTGTGGAGCTCATGTAAAAAAAGAAAAAAAAATGCATATAAATTCACCTTTCCTGTCTATGTCAGTCTTAAATGAAGACCTACATAGAATACCCTTGGATGGTGAAAGCCAGAAATAATTGAAAAAAAAAAAAACATTTTCTTAATATTTTTTCCCTTGCTTAGTTCTGCACTCCTGGTATTTATCCTTTTTTTACATGAGCTACACACAGGAGACCCTGAGGAAAATAATTTCCCTCGGGGTCATTTCATCTTTGGAGATGTTGTGTTGAGGGTTTTTAAAGGCAAATAAGGCGAGGAGAGCAACGCTCAGTGGTTAAACATACGTATGTATTAGGCCACCCGCAGGGCCTAGCAGCTGAAACCTGTCAAACAGAAGTATCTAGACGCCATCTGAGGCATGCACACATCAAATTCCCAATGTTTCATCGCAATCGGATGAACGGTTTAGCAATGCATAATTTCATGATGCCAGAGCTCACCATTTTATATATTAAGAATCGAAGGTCCCCAAAGTTTCATCGGAATCGAAGAAGAATTAACACAGAACGTGAAAATTAACTTAAAAAAAGTGTGCTTTTACCTGCATAATTTGGCAAAAAATTAACCATGTTAAGATATTTAAATTTATTCATTTTCATAACGTTGCTTGAAATGGATTTTGCCGTTTTTGGTGACCAGATCTGAATAGCCAGGTACTTCCCCACCTTCCTCGTCTCCATCTCCCTCCCCTCCCCACTACCTTTAGCCTCACAACATACCCCAACTGGGGATGCCATAGTTTCACTGACTTCAGTAGTTGGGACTCTTGTGCCGTATTATCATTAAAATTTAGTTAATAATGTATAAAACAATTAATTTCTGTACAATTTTAAAGTACCTACACCATTTGAAAAAAAAAATTGTACCATCTTTGCTATTAAATTTACACAATATATTAATTTCTCATTATTTCGACAACAACGTTCCCTCATAAGTAGGTACTGGCCATTACTGGTATTATTATTTAAGAATGTCCAAAAAGAACGAAACTTTACCTACACATTCATAAATGAAAAATATTTTGATAGGTTCTTTCAAAAAAATTTAATAATTCTTTAAAATTTTCAAGTTAATTATCACGTTTTGTGAAAGTTATTTTAAAGTTCTGTAATTATTTCAGTTTTGTGGTGCAACTGGATAAAATGATATAACAACAGAACTCGAATAGAACTTACGCAGAACGTTAGAATTAACTTTAAAGAAATGTTGAATTCTTCAATTTTATTGCAACAACCCGGCATCCAATGTAAGTACCTACATAATTCGTCTAGGTACCTACTCATTTTCGCAAAAAAACCACGGTAGTAAGTCGGTAAGCCGGTAGGTAGGTACCTAAGCACTTATTTCCATCACTAAGTTGCATGGTTTATCTGTGTGTTCTAAATAACAGGGTCCGCCAAAACTGCGTTACTCATTTTTGGTAAAAATAAATTGATTAAATAATAATATTTTTTTTAAAATAAAAATAAAATCGTCTTTTTTTTAAATATTTTTCTAGAAATGACATCGGTCAAACATCCAACTTTTAAATTCACGAACGCGCATACTACTTTGGTAATAAATAATTATTCACAACGATACATGTATGGAAAAAAACGGAAATTCTAATCATCGTCATTTGAGAAATGTTTCTACGCCGCTCAAACGTTAGTCGTGAAGGCCCGACTATATTTTCGAAAAAAAAAATATCAAGAAAATTATCATTCAAAATAAATAAAAAAATAATTATTATATTTCGAGCAGTATTTTTTTTACCACCGTGTACCGGCATAATAACGATTCATGAATGATGAAATTCGATTTTAAAACCTGCTAACAACGCCAATTTAAGACACTCCAATTTTGTTTCGCGTTCGAATTTGAATTTTAGTCTATTTTTAAATTTTTCTAATGAAATGTTTTAATTCTATGTCCTGTCGACTGGCGGCGCCGTGAAAACAGTACATAATTTTAAAGATTAGTTTCAATACTCGACTTTTATGTTGTTTTTTTGCACATGTCAGTTTTCAAATGAATATTACAACGATGTTTTTGAGAAAAGTGATAATTACGACGGTCAATTGACCTTTGAAAAACTCTTGTTGACGGAATTTCACTAAATTTTGGCTTCCAAGCGTGATATTTTCGACAAAATCGCGTATGCCAGTCGGCCGGTGGGAAAACGAAAAATGAAAGATGACATTTAAAATCTGCGTACCTAGCGAAATCAGTTTTGTATGGGAGATTTTCGCTACATCTTTCTCAACTTTTCCGGGCATTTGAAAAGAGATAGATACAATGAATTCGCTTCGATGAAGAGTGAACCGTGGGGCCTTTGAAATCGGATGAGCTTAGAGATCAATTTGGCTTGCCAAATTTTACCCAATTTTCGCAAGCCAAAGTGACCCGTGAGGTTTCACCCACCCGAGGGGCAAAGTGGTAGCTTTTCCCCTCAAATCGAAAGTGAGTTTTTTCGACCAATGGCGTGAGCGGAAAAAGTGAGTTTTTTCGACCAATGGCGTGAGCGGAAAAAGTGACCTTTTCCCTGACCTACCCCAAAACTGAGCATTAATATATATACTAGCGGGGCCCGTTGCAGAAGCAACTGACGGGTTAAAACACTATGTGATTTGCGTGTGAACGTGGATGAAGCGAGGAGGAGTGTGTTTTAAATTAAATATATGAAGAAACCTGAGGTTACAGTGACCTTGCAACGCATGTCGGGTAACCGTTGTATATAATGTTATGTAGTGCAGCGCTTGCATTAAAATGTAATTTTCCAGGAATTGGAATGGAACCATTACAGTTAAGTTGACCCTGAGGTTACAGTGACCTTGCAACGCATGCCGAGTAACCATTGTATATCATGTTATATATTGCAGGCACTTACTTTAAAATGTTATTTCCCGGGAATTATGATGGAACCATTACAGTAAAGTTGACCCCGAGGTTACAGTGATCTTGCAACGCATGCCGGGTACCCGTTGTATATAATGTTCTATAGTACAGGCGCTTGCATTATAATGTGGTTTTCCGAGATTTGGGATGGAACCATTACAGTTTAATGGACCCCGAGGTTAAAGTGGCCTTGCAACGCATGCCGGGTACCCGCTGTATATAATTTATTTATTTACGGACAAAAAGTCCATTAACAATATAAAATACGCCACTAACTTATATCTCCCTCTTATCCTTTCCCTTGTTACCATAATTATTGGAAGGCTTTTGACCTCTCCAGCCAGATTCTCCCAAACCTTCGCCATGCACCGCAGTGTGAGGAATAGATTCATACGTTCGTCACTCCTGGCCACACTGACCCCCAGATTCCTAAACACCCCTCATACCTTTTTCCTTCCCATATCTTCTTCTCCTTCCTTTCCCTTAAAAAACCCTCCGCACAGCATCCTCAAAGATGACATAGGCCCCTAGGGAAATTGTTTTCTTTGGAGCCTCCTGTGTGGAGCTAAAGTAAAAAAAAAAATTAACACTGCATAATTTCATCCTGAGTTCTCCCCAAGGTTACAGTGATTTTGCAACGCATGCCGGGTACGCGTTGTATATAATGTTATGTAGAAATACAAATCCCTAAAATTGACCTTTATTGAATAACCAACATCTCTGCCGTCGGTCACCCCAAGTGGTTCGCTACGTGTGGTGATTTAGTAGGGGTGCCCGGATTCATGGGTGAGGTTTTTCTAGGTCTTGGAGGCGGATGACCAGGTCACACTGAACCCCAGATTCCTACCCACCCCTTAAACCCTTTTCCTTCCCAGAACTCTCATCTCCTTTCTTTCCTAAAAAAAAATCCTCCACACAGCATCCCCAAAGATGACATAGGCCCTGAGGGAAATTATTTTCCCCACGGCCTCCTGTGTGGAGCTCATGTGAAAAAAGAAAAAAAAATGCATATAAATTCACCTTTCCTGTCTATGTCAGTCTTAAATGATGACCTACATAGAATACCCTTGGATGGTGAAAGCCAGAAATAATTGAAAAAAAAAAAAACATTTTCTTAATATTTTTTCCCTTGCTTAGTTCTGCACTCCTGGTATTTATCCTTTTTTTACATGAGCTACACACAGGAGACCCTGAGGAAAATAATTTCCCTCGGGGTCATTTCATCTTTGGAGATGTTGTGTTGAGGGTTTTTAAAGGCAAATAAGGCGAGGAGAGCAACGCTCAGTGGTTAAACATACGTATGTATTAGGCCACCCGCAGGGCCTAGCAGCTGAAACCTGTCAAACAGAAGTATCTAGACGCCATCTGAGGCATGCACACATCAAATTCCCAATGTTTCATCGCAATCGGATGAACGGTTTAGCAATGCATAATTTCATGATGCCAGAGCTCACCATTTTATATATTAAGAATCGAAGGTCCCCAAAGTTTCATCGGAATCGAAGAAGAATTAACACAGAACGTGAAAATTAACTTAAAAAAAGTGTGCTTTTACCTGCATAATTTGGCAAAAAATTAACCATGTTAAGATATTTAAATTTATTCATTTTCATAACGTTGCTTGAAATGGATTTTGCCGTTTTTGGTGACCAGATCTGAATAGCCAGGTACTTCCCCACCTTCCTCGTCTCCATCTCCCTCCCCTCCCCACTACCTTTAGCCTCACAACATACCCCAACTGGGGATGCCATAGTTTCACTGACTTCGGTAGTTGGGACTCTTGTGCCGTATTATCATTAAAATTTAGTTAATAATGTATAAAACAATTAATTTCCGTACAATTTTAAAGTACCTACACCATTTGAAAAAAAAAATTGTACCATCTTTGCTATTAAATTTACACAATATATTAATTTCTCATTATTTCGACAACAACGTTCCCTCATAAGTAGGTACTGGCCATTACTGGTATTATTATTTAAGAATGTCCAAAAAGAACGAAACTTTACCTACACATTCATAAATGAAAAATATTTTGATAGGTTCTTTCGAAAATATTTAATAATTCTTTAAAATTTTCAAGTTAATTATCACGTTTTGTGAAAGTTATTTTAAAGTTCTGTAATTATTTCAGTTTTGTGGTGCAACTGGATAAAATGATATAACAACAGAACTCGAATAGAACTTACGCAGAACGTTAGAATTAACTTTAAAGAAATGTTGAATTCTTCGATTTTATTGCAACAACCCGGCATCCAATGTAAGTACCTACATAATTCGTCTAGGTACCTACTCATTTTCGCAAAAAAACCACGGTAGTAAGTCGGTAAGCCGGTAGGTAGGTACCTAAGCACTTATTTCCATCACTAAGTTGCATGGTTTATCTGTGTGTTCTAAATAACAGGGTCCGCCAAAACTGCGTTACTCATTTTTGGTAAAAATAAATTGATTAAATAATATTTTTTTTTTTTAAATAAAAATAAAGTCGTCTTTTTTTTTAAATATTTTTCTAGAAATGACATCGGTCAAACATCCAACTTTTAAATTCACGAACGCGCATACTACTTTCGTAATAAATAATTATTCACAACGATACATGTATGGAAAAAAACGGAAATTCTAAGCATCGTCATTTGAGAAATGTTTCTACGCCGCTCAAACGTTAGTCGTGAAGGCCCGACTATATTTTCGAAAAAAAAAATATCAAGAAAATTATCATTCAAAATAATTAAAAAAATAATTATTATATTTCCAGCAGTTTTTTTTTTACCACCGTGTACCGGCATAATAACGATTCATGAATGATGAAATTCGATTTTAAAACCTGCTAACAACGCCAATTTAAGACACTCCAATTTTGTTTCGCGTTCGAATTTGAATTTTAGTCTATTTTTAAATTTTTCTAATGAAATGTTTTAATTCTATGTCCTGTCGACTGGCGGCGCCGTGAAAACAGTACATAATTTTAAAGATTAGTTTCAATACTCGACTTTTATGTTGTTTTTTTGCACATGTCAGTTTTCAAATGAATATTACAACGATGTTTTTGAGAAAAGTGATAATTACGACGGTCAATTGACCTTTGAAAAACTCTTGTTGACGGAATTTCACTAAATTTTGGCTTCCAAGCGTGATATTTTCGACAAAATCGCGTATGCCAGTCGGCCGGTGGGAAAACGAAAAATGAAAGATGACATTTAAAATCTGCGTACCTAGCGAAATCAGTTTTGTATGGGAGATTTTCGCTACATCTTTCTCAACTTTTCCGGGCATTTGAAAAGAGATAGATACAATGAATTCGCTTCGATGAAGAGTGAACCGTGGGGCCTTTGAAATCGGATGAGCTTAGAGATCAATTTGGCTTGCCAAATTTTACCCAATTTTCGCAAGCCAAAGTGACCCGTGAGGTTTCACCCACCCGAGGGGCAAAGTGGTAGCTTTTCCCCTCAAATCGAAAGTGAGTTTTTTCGACCAATGGCGTGAGCGGAAAAAGTGAGTTTTTTCGACCAATGGCGTGAGCGGAAAAAGTGACCTTTTCCCTGACCTACCCCAAAACTGAGCATTAATATATATACTAGGTTTTGCCCGTTGCAGAAGCAACTGACGGGTTTAAACACTATGCGATTTGACGTGTGAACGTGGATGAAGCGAGGAAGAGTGTGTGTTAAATTAAATATATGAAGAAACCTGAGGTTACAGTGACCTTGCAACGCATGCCGGGTACCCGTTGTATATAATGTTATGTAGTGCAGCGCTTGCATTAAAATGTAATTTCCCAGGAATTGGAATGGAACCATTACAGTTAAGTTGACCCCGAGGTTACAGTGACCTTGCAACGCATGCCGAGTAACCGTTGTATATTATGTTATAAATTGCAGGCGCTTGCATTAAAATTTTATTTCCCGGGAGTCGGGATGAAACCATTACAGTAAAGTTGACCCCTAGGTTACAGTGACCTTGCAACGCATACCGGGTACCCGTTGTATATAATGTTATATAGTGCAGGCGCTTGCTTTAAAATGTTATTTCCCGGGAATTGCGATGGAACCATTACAGTTAAGTTGACCCCGAGGTTACAGTGACCTTGCAACGCATGCCGTGTAACCGTTGTATATTATGTTATAAATTGCAGGCGCTTGCATTAAAATTTTATTTCCCGGGAATCGGGATGAAACCATTACAGTAAAGTTGACCCCTAGGTTACAGTGACCTTGCAACGCATGCCGGGTACCCGTTGTATATAATGTTATATAGTGCAGGCGCTTGCATTATAATGTAGTTTCCGGGGACTTGGGATGGAACCATTAGAGTTTAGTTGACCCTGAGGTTAAAGTGGCCTTGCAACGCATGCCGGGTACCCGTAGTATATAATGTTACATATTGCAGGCGCTTGCATTATAATGTAGTTTCCCAGGACTTCGGATGGAAACATTACAGTTTTATTGACCCCGAGGTTAAAGCGGCCTTGCAACGAATGCCGGGTACCCGTTGTATATAATTTTATAAAGTGCATAATTTTATAATGTTGTTTCCCGGGACTTGGTAGGGAACCATTACGGTTTAGTTGACCCCGAAGTTAAAGTGGCCTCGCAACGCATGCCGGGTACCGCAGTTAAGCAGTGCAAAATTTCATTATGCCGGAGCTCACTATTGTAGTTGTATTGTATTTCATTTTGCAAGAGTAAGTACTAAGTAGGTACTTTGTTGTAATATTTCACCAAAACGACGCCATTATGCTGTTGAGCATAAAATAATTTTCACTACAAATAAATTCATTCAATATCATGTTTTGATTTTTAAATGAAAAAAGTCCCCGCAAGTAAGTACCTACCTAGAACACGCGTAATGTATATATATATATACAATGTTCAAATAGAACACACTTAAAAATAAAAAAAATAATTAATAAAAAAAATTGACAATTCTTTAAATTTTTCTAGTAAATTTTCAGTTCTATAAAGTTCCGTTCGAGTTCTGTAATTATTTCAGTTTTGTGATGTAACTGGTCTGTAATGATAAAACAATAGAATTTGAGTAGAACCATCACAGAACGTGAAAATTAACTTTAAAAAAGTTCAATTATTCTGTATCATGGAAACAACCTTACCTTAGTATTTATTGCATTAAAACCTAATTCGTTGTGTAGGTACCCATTCAGGTAGGTACCTGCGCATTTCCTTAGATTCCGGCAATCTTAGCTTTTTTCATCATATTTGCAATACTACCGAAATAAGTAGGTACCTACCCCGAATGAAAAACGTGTTAATTTGACTGGCCAGCAAATATTTAAACTTCCGATGGAATCTGTGAGCGCGTTTTTTGATGATTTTTTTTCGGAAAATTTCGAGTTTTGTCAGCATCTCCTGACGTATTTTATATGAGAATCATATGTTTTATTGGTGTTAAAAGTTGCGGAATCTATCCGGCTATCGTATTTTCAAAAAACATCTAGCCCGGAATCGGTTTTTCGGCGGTAATGTCGTTTTCCGAAAAACAACGACCGAAACCGCCGAGAGTTCCGTTTTGTTAGGCTAAAAATTTGACATCTGAGATCCTGACCTATGTCAATAGTCCTATATAGCATTTTCCTTTGTGAAATTAGCGGGTTTTTTCCTAAATTTTTTTTTTCAAACGCCGTCTGTCGGCGGGAAATATAATCGAGTGATTCGAGTAGAGCTTCTAGTTTTCGCCGCCGATTCGTATCGGAGAATAAATCCCTGTATATATTTCATTTTGTCGAAAAAAAATTTCTCCCAGCTTCCTTATTACGATTTGCTTCAACCGAAAGTGACCCGTGAGGTTTCACCCACCCGAGGGGCAAAGTGGTAGCTTTTCCCCTCAAATCGAAAGTGAGTTTTTTCGACCAATGGCGTGAGCGGAAAAAGTGAGTTTTTTCGACCAATGGCGTGAGCGGAAAAAGTGACCTTTTCCCTGACCTACCCCAAAACTGAGCATTAATATATATACTAGGTTTTGCCCGTTGCAGAAGCAACTGACGGGTTTAAACACTATGCGATTTGACGTGTGAACGTGGATGAAGCGAGGAAGAGTGTGTGTTAAATTAAATATATGAAGAAACCTGAGGTTACAGTGACCTTGCAACGCATGCCGGGTACCCGTTGTATATAATGTTATGTAGTGCAGCGCTTGCATTAAAATGTAATTTCCCAGGAATTGGAATGGAACCATTACAGTTAAGTTGACCCCGAGGTTACAGTGACCTTGCAACGCATGCCGAGTAACCGTTGTACATTATGTTATAAATTGCAGGCGCTTGCATTAAAATTTTATTTCCCGGGAGTCGGGATGAAACCATTACAGTAAAGTTGACCCCTAGGTTACAGTGACCTTGCAACGCATACCGGGTACCCGTTGTATATAATGTTATATAGTGCAGGCGCTTGCTTTAAAATGTTATTTCCCGGGAATTGCGATGGAACCATTACAGTTAAGTTGACCCCGAGGTTACAGTGACCTTGCAACGCATGCCGTGTAACCGTTGTATATTATGTTATAAATTGCAGGCGCTTGCATTAAAATTTTATTTCCCGGGAATCGGGATGAAACCATTACAGTAAAGTTGACCCCTAGGTTACAGTGACCTTGCAACGCATGCCGGGTACCCGTTGTATATAATGTTATATAGTGCAGGCGCTTGCATTATAATGTAGTTTCCGGGGACTTGGGATGGAACCATTAGAGTTTAGTTGACCCTGAGGTTAAAGTGGCCTTGCAACGCATGCCGGGTACCCGTAGTATATAATGTTACATATTGCAGGCGCTTGCATTATAATGTAGTTTCCCAGGACTTCGGATGGAAACATTACAGTTTTATTGACCCCGAGGTTAAAGCGGCCTTGCAACGAATGCCGGGTACCCGTTGTATATAATTTTATAAAGTGCATAATTTTATAATGTTGTTTCCCGGGACTTGGTAGGGAACCATTACGGTTTAGTTGACCCCGAAGTTAAAGTGGCCTCGCAACGCATGCCGGGTACCGCAGTTAAGCAGTGCAAAATTTCATTATGCCGGAGCTCACTATTGTAGTTGTATTGTATTTCATTTTGCAAGAGTAAGTACTAAGTAGGTACTTTGTTGTAATATTTCACCAAAACGACGCCATTATGCTGTTGAGCATAAAATAATTTTCACTACAAATAAATTCATTCAATATCATGTTTTGATTTTTAAATGAAAAAAGTCCCCGCAAGTAAGTACCTACCTAGAACACGCGTAATGTATATATATATATACAATGTTCAAATAGAACACACTTAAAAATAAAAAAAATAATTAATAAAAAAAATTGACAATTCTTTAAATTTTTCTAGTAAATTTTCAGTTCTATAAAGTTCCGTTCGAGTTCTGTAATTATTTCAGTTTTGTGATGTAACTGGTCTGTAATGATAAAACAATAGAATTTGAGTAGAACCATCACAGAACGTGAAAATTAACTTTAAAAAAGTTCAATTATTCTGTATCATGGAAACAACCTTACCTTAGTATTTATTGCATTAAAACCTAATTCGTTGTGTAGGTACCCATTCAGGTAGGTACCTGCGCATTTCCTTAGATTCCGGCAATCTTAGCTTTTTTCATCATATTTGCAATACTACCGAAATAAGTAGGTACCTACCCCGAATGAAAAACGTGTTAATTTGACTGGCCAGCAAATATTTAAACTTCCGATGGAATCTGTGAGCGCGTTTTTTGATGATTTTTTTTCGGAAAATTTCGAGTTTTGTCAGCATCTCCTGACGTATTTTATATGAGAATCATATGTTTTATTGGTGTTAAAAGTTGCGGAATCTATCCGGCTATCGTATTTTCAAAAAACATCTAGCCCGGAATCGGTTTTTCGGCGGTAATGTCGTTTTCCGAAAAACAACGACCGAAACCGCCGAGAGTTCCGTTTTGTTAGGCTAAAAATTTGACATCTGAGATCCTGACCTATGTCAATAGTCCTATATAGCATTTTCCTTTGTGAAATTAGCGGGTTTTTTCCTAAATTTTTTTTTTCAAACGCCGTCTGTCGGCGGGAAATATAATCGAGTGATTCGAGTAGAGCTTCTAGTTTTCGCCGCCGATTCGTATCGGAGAATAAATCCCTGTATATATTTCATTTTGTCGAAAAAAAATTTCTCCCAGCTTCCTTATTACGATTTGCTTCAACCGAAAGTGACCCGTGAGGTTTCACCCACCCGAGGGGCAAAGTGGTAGCTTTTCCCCTCAAATCGAAAGTGAGTTTTTTCGACCAATGGCGTGAGCGGAAAAAGTGAGTTTTCTCGACCAATGGCGTGAGCGGAAAAAGTGACCTTTTCCCTGACCTACCCCAAAACTGAACATTAATATATACTAGGTTTTGCCCGTTGCAGAAGCAACTGACGGGTTTAAACACTATGCGATTTGACGTGTGAACGTGGATGAAGCGAGGAAGAGTGTGTGTTAAATTAAATATATGAAGAAACCTGAGGTTACAGTGACCTTGCAACGCATGCCGGGTACCCGTTGTATATAATGTTATGTAGTGCAGCGCTTGCATTAAAATGTAATTTCCCAGGAATTGGAATGGAACCATTACAGTTAAGTTGACCCCGAGGTTACAATGACCTTGCAACGCATGTCGAGTAACCGTTGTATATTATGTTAAAAATTGCAGGCGCTTGCATTAAAATTTTATTTCCCGGGAATCGGGATGAAACCATTACAGTAAATTTGACCCCTAGGTTACAGTGACCTTGCAACGCATGCCGGGTACCCGTTGTATATAATGTTATATAGTGCAGGCGCTTGCATTATAATGTAGTTTCCGGGGACTTGGGATGGAACCATTAGAGTTTAGTTGACCCTGAGGTTAAAGTGGCCTTGCAACGCATGCCGGGTACCCGTAGTATATAATGTTACATAGTGCAGGCGCTTGCATTATAATGTAGTTTCCCAGGACTTCGGATGGAAACATTACAGTTTTATTGACCCCGAGGTTAAAGCGGCCTTGCAACGCATGCCGGGTACCCGTTGTATATAATTTTATAAAGTGCATAATTTTATAATGTTGTTTCCCGGGACTTGGTAGGGAACCATTACGGTTTAGTTGACCCCGAAGTTAAAGTGGCCTCGCAACGCATGCCGGGTACCCGATGTATATAATAATTTATTTACGCACAAATAGTCCATTAACAATAACAATCGGTTGCACGGTTTAGCAGTGCAAAATTTCATTATGCCGGAGCTCACTATTGTAGTTGTATTGTATTTCATTTTGCAAGTGTAAGTACTAAGTAGGTACTTTGTTGTAATATTTCACCAAAACGACGCCATTATGCTGTTGAGCATAAAATAATTTTCACTACAAATAAATTCATTCAATATCATGTTTTGATTTTTAAATGAAAAAAGTCCCCGCAAGTAAGTACCTACCTAGAACACGCGTAATGTATATATATATATACAATGTTCAAATAGAACACACTTAAAAACAAAAAAAAATAATTAATAAAAAAAAATGACAATTCTTTAAATTTTTCTAGTAAATTTTCAGTTCTATAAAGTTCCGTTCGAGTTCTGTAATTATTTCAGTTTTGTGATGTAACTGGTCTGTAATGATAAAACAATAGAATTTGAGTAGAACCATCACAGAACGTGAAAATTAACTTAAAAAAAGTTCAATTATTCTGTATCATCGAAACAACCATACCTTAGTATTTATTGCATTAAAACCTAATTCGTTGTGTAGGTACCCATTCAGGTAGGTACCTGCGCATTTCCTTAGATTCCGGCAATCTTAGCTTTTTTCATCATATTTGCAATACTACCGAAATAAGTAGGTACCTACCCCGAATGAAAAACGTGTTAATTTGAACTGGCCAGCAAATATTTAAACTTCCGATGGAATCTGTGAGCGCGTATTTTGATGATTTTTTTTCGGAAAATTTCGAGTTTTGTCAGCATCTCCTGACGTATTTTATATGAGAATCATATGTTTTATTGGTGTTAAAAGTTGCGGAATCTATCCGGCTATCGTATTTTCAAAAAACATCTAGCCCGGAATCGGTTTTTCGGCGGTAATGTCGTTTTCCGAAAAACAACGACCGAAACCGCCGAGAGTTCCGTTTTGTTAGGCTAAAACTTTGACATTTGAGATCTGCGTCAACGGTCCTAGCATTTTCCTTTGTGAAATTAAGGGGTTTTTTCGTCATTTTTTTTTTTACCAACGCCATCTGTCGGCGGGAAATATGACCGAGCCGAATCGAGTGATTCGAGCAGAGCTTCTAGTTTTCGCCGCCGATTCGTATCGGAGAATAAACCCCTGTATATATTTTATTTTGTCATTAAAAATTTGCTTACAGTTTTCATTCCCAATTTGCTTCAACCGAAACTGAACCTTAAGGTGGGTGAAACGCAAAGGGCGTACTGGTCGTTTTTGCGCCGACAAAAAAGTGAGTGAGTTTTCCCAAAACTAAACATTAATATATATACTAGGTTTTGCCCGTTGCAGAAGCAACTGACGGGTTAAGACACTATGCGATTTGACGTGTGAACGTGGATGAAGCGAGGAGGAGCGTGTGTTAAATTAAATATATGAAGAAACCTGAGTTCACAGTGGCCTTGCAAAGCATGCCGGGTACCCGTTGTATATAATGTTATGTAGTGCAGCGCTTGCATTAAAATGTAATTTCCCAGGAATTGGAATGGAACCATTACAGTTAAGTTGATCCCGAGGTTACAGTGACCTTGCAACGCATGCCGAGTAACCGTTGTATATCATGTTATATATTGCAGGCACGTGCTTTAAAATATTATTTCCCGGGAATTGGGATGGAACCATTACAGTTAAGTTGACCCCGAGGTTACAGTGACCTTGCAACGCATGCCGTGTACCCGTTGTATATTATGTTATAAATTGCAGGCGCTTGCATTAAAATTTTATTTCCCGGGAATCGGGATGAAACCATTACAGTAAAGTTGACCCCTAGGTTAAAGTCGCCTTGCAACGCATACCGGGTACCCGTTGTATATAATGTTATATAGTGCAGGTGCTTGCATTATAATGTAGTTTCCCGGTACTTGGGATGGAACCATTATAATTAAGTTGACCCCGAGGTTACAGTGACCTTGCAACGCATGCCGGGTACCCGTTGTATATACTGTTATATAGTGCAGGCGCTTGCATTATAATGTAGTTTCCCAGGACTTCGGATGGAAACATTACAGTTTTATTGACCCCGAGGTTAAAGCGGCCTTGCAACGCATGCCGGGTACCCGTTGTATATAATTTTATAAAGTGCATAATTTTATAATGTTGTTTCCCGGGACTTGGTAGGGAACGATTACGGTTTAGTTGACCCCGAAGTTAAAGTGGCCTCGCAACGCATGCCGGGTACCCGCTGTATATAATTAATTTATTTACGCACAAATAGTTCATTAACAATAACAATAACAATCGGTTGCACGGTTTAGCAGTGCAAAATTTCATTATGCCGGAGCTCACTATTGTAGTTGTATTGTATTTCATTTTGCAAGTGTAAGTACTAAGTAGGTACTTTGTTGTAATATTTCACCAAAACGACGCCATTATGCTGTTGAGCATAAAATAATTTTCACTACAAATAAATTCATTCAATATCATGTACTTGGTAGGGAACCATTACGGTTTAGTTGACCCCTAAGTTAAAGTGGCCTCGCAACGCATGCCGGGTACCCGCTGTATATAATTAATTTATTTACGGACAAATAGTCCATTAAAAATAACAATAACAATCGGTTGCACGGTTTAGCAGTGCAAAATTTCATTATGCCGGAGCTCACTATTGTAGTTGTATTGTATTTCATTTTGCACGGGTAAGTACTAAGTAGGTACTTTGTTGTAATATTTCACCAAAACGACGCCATTATGCTGTTGAGCATAAAATATTTTTCACTACAAATAAATTCATTCAATATCATGTTTTGATTTTTAAATGAAAAAAGTCCCCGCAAGTAAGTACCTACCTAGAACACGCGTAATGTATATATATATATATTTTTTTTTATTTAACAATGTTCAAATAGAACACACTTAAAAATAAAAAATAAATAATTAATAAAAAAAATTGACAATTCTTTAAATTTTTCTAGTAAATTTTCAGTTCTATAAATTTCCGTTCGAGTTCTGTAATTATTTCAGTTTTGTGATGTAACTGGTCTGTAATGATAAAACAATAGAATTTGAGTAGAACCATCACAGAACGTGAAAATTAACTTAAAAAAAGTTCCATTATTCTGTATCATCGAAACAACCTTACCGTAGTATTTATTGCATTAAAACCTAATTCGTTGTGTAGGTACCCATTCAGGTAGGTACCTGTGCATTTCCTTAGATTCCGGCAATCTTAGCTTTTTTCATCATATTTGCAATACTACCGAAATAAGTAGGTACCTACCCCGAATGAAAAACGTGTTAATTTGAACTGGCCGGCAATATTTAAACTTCCGATGGAATCTGTGAGCACGTATTTTGATGATTTTTTTTCGGAAAATTTCGAGTTTTGTCAGCATCTCCTGACGTATTTTATATGAGAATCATATGTTTTATTGGTGTTAAAAGTTGCGGAATCTATCCGGCTATCGTATTTTCAAAAAACATCTAGCCCGGAATCGGTTTTTCGGCGGTAATGTCGTTTTCCGAAAAACAACGACCGAAACCGCCGAGAGTTCCGTTTTGTTAGGCTAAAAATTTGACATCTGAGATCCTGACCTATGTCAATAGTCCTATATAGCATTTTCCTTTGTGAAATTAGCGGGTTTTTTCGTCACTTTTTTTTTTCAAACGCCGTCTGTCGGCGGGAAATACAACCGAGCCGAATCGAGTGATTCGAGTAGAGCTTCTAGTTTTCGCCGCCGATTCGTATCGGAGAATAAATCCCTGTATATATTTTTTTTGTCGAAAAAAAAAGGATCCCAGCTTCTTGTCTGAATTTGCTTCGACCGAAAGTGAACCTTGAGGTGGGTGAAACGCAAAGGGCGTACTGGTCGTTTTTGCGTCAAAAAAATAGTGAGTGAGTTTTTAAAAAGTGAGCTTTTCCCTGACCTACCCCAAAACCAAGCATTAATATATATACTAGCGGGGCCCGTTGCAAAAATGCAACTAACGGGTTAAAAAATTATGCGATTTGCGTGTGAACGTGGATGAAGCGAGGAGGAGTGTGTGTTAAATTAAATATATGAAGAAACCTGAAGTTACAGTGACCTTGCAACGCATGCCGTGTACCCGTTGTATATAATGTTATGTAGTGCAGCGCTTGCATTAAAATGTAATTTCCCAGGAATTTGAATAGAACCATTACAGTTAAGTTGACCATGAGGTTACAGTGACCTTGCAACGCATGCCGAGCAACCGTTGTATATCATTTTATATATTGCAGGCACTTGCTTTAAAATGTTATTTCCCGGGAATGGGGATGGAACCATTACAGTTAAGTTGACCTCGAGGTTACAGTGACCTTGCAACGCATGCCGGGAACCCGTTGTATATAATGTTATAATATAGTGCAGACGTTTGCAAGGCGCTTGCATTATAATGTAGTTTCCCGGAACTTGGAATGGAACCGTTACAGTTAAGTTGACCCCGAGGTTACAGTGATCTTGCAACGCATGCCGGGTAACCGTTGTATATAATGTTATGTAGAAATAAAAATCCCCAAAGATGACCTTTATTGGATAACCAACACTCATGCCGTAGGTCACCCTAAGTGGTTCGCTACGTTTGGTGATTTAGTAGGGGTGCCCGGATTTATGGGGTGAGGTTTGTCTAGGTCTTGGAGGCGGATGACCAGGACACACTGAACCCCAGATTCCTACCCACCCCTTAAACCCTTTTCCTTCTCAGAACTCTCATCTCCTTCTTTGCCTTAAAAAACCCTCCACCCAGCATCTGCAAAGATGACATGACCGTGAGGGAAATTATTTTCCTCAGGGTCTCCTGTGTGGAGCTTTTTCCTCCCCCCCTCTCGCGCTTCATTAATTCATTCCCGGTACATTTAGTTTTCAAAAAGCGAGAAATGTGCACCTACTTCGGTCGCCCGGTTCATTATTGTATCCCGATTGATCATTATTGTATTCAGAAACCATCGCGGGAATGCACACATCAAATTCCAAAAGTCTCATCGCAATCGGATGAACCAACACCGCTGTCAAAGGTCACCTAAGTGGTTCGCTACGTTTGATGACTTAGCAGGGGTGCCCAGGTTCATGGGATGAGGTTTGTCTAGGTCTTGGTGGCGGATACGTTTGACCTACCACTGCATGGCGGGCTGGATCGGAGGAGACTGATTGAGGGAGGCTTTTTATCTCTCCAGCCAGATTCTCCCAACCCTTCGCCTCGCACCGCAGTGTGAGGAATAGATTCATACGTCCGTTACTCCTGGCCACACTGACCCCCAGATTCCTACCCACCCCTCATACCCTTTTCCTTCTTATATCTTCTTCTCCTTTCTTTCCCTCAAAAAACCCTCCACACAGCATCCTCAAAGATGACATAGGCCCCTAGGGAAATTGTTTTCCTCGGTGCCTCCTGTGTGGAGCTAATGTAAAAAAAAAGTTTAGCAATGCATAATTTTATGATGCCAGAGCTCACTATTGTATATAGAAACCAATGAATGGTTCCCGGGGCGGCGATACCAATTCCACGTTGAATGATTATCATTAAAATACAAAATACAAAAAAAGCGGTATGTAAATTTAATATTTTTGAAAAAAATTATACCATTCCACTTCAAGCAATTTTATTATACGTTTACAAAAAAATCATAAGCAATATCATCAGATTTTGAGTTGTTATGTGCATGTAGGTACCTGCATAGATTCTATGTAGAGGTACCTGCACATACGTAAAAAAAACATATGAAATATATTTAGGCTGGGTTTTTCAAAAAATTTATTTAAAAATCTTCAATTTTTCAAGTTAATTTTAACGTTCTGTGAAAGTTCTGTTCAAATTCTATTCAAGTTCCGTAATTATTTCTGTTTTGAAATAATAGTTTAAATAAATAATAATAAATATTATAAGTTTTGAAGATAATTGAATAAATAAAAACCGCACATTACGTGAAAATGAACTTTACTAATTTAAAAATAACATTCATACCAACAGTGGTTATCCAGAAGCAACCTCCGTGTTCCTACATATTTCAAAAATTACCATCTTGGATGATTTTTTTCATTTCATATCATTAATTTTCGATTTAACATTTAAAGGAAAAAATCTCGTAAGATGGTACCTACCTAGTACATACCGAGAAAAATAATGTTGGTGTAGGTACCTACTTATGCGTTTTCTCAATAAATACTTAGCGAATTAGCAATAATTCAATAGAACGGTAGGTACCTACCGCGATTTTATGCATTTAAATCCATCACATTTTAAACGCCAGTACCTACCTCGAGTTTATATTAACTGGCTAGAAAATTATGCATTGTTGATGATAGATCGATTTCAGAAAATGTCAGAAATTTTTCAATATTTGATGCAATATAGTGTAACATTTTAAATGGGAAGCTACACATTTTTTTTATTTTAAAAGTTTCTTAAACTTGTATACCTTCTATTTAATCAAAAACATTTCGTGCAAAATGTTTGTTTTCGCCGCAATTTAAGTTCCCGCAAAGGGCCTTTAAAATGTCATTTTTTCCAACATTTTTTTGAGATAGCCGTTTAATTGATTGGAATAAATTCCTAGTAAAATCAGTTTTGTATGGGAAATCTCTTTACTAAACGGTTCGACGTTTTTTAACGGGTGAACCTGTCGGCGGAAAATATAACTGAGGTCGAATTTCTTCGTCGGTGAGAGATCTAATTGTAGTTTTCGCCGTTTGGGAGCGCTGTTGACCCTGCGTCATCTTTTTTATATGAAATCTGGTCTGACCCGCAGAGATCGCCGTCCGTGCCCCCTTTCGGGCCAAATTGATCTCTGCGGTCGGTGAAACTCGAGGAGCGGAGGTCGATTATCGCCTGCGGGCCGAGGCGGGCGAGGGAAATCGAAAGGGCGTAAGCGTCTTTTTCGTTTTTAAGCGACAATACGCCGTGAGGTCTTGCGGATCGAGGGGAAAAAGTGTCGATTATCGGATCACCAAAACGCGTTTTTTTGGAACGGCCGTTTGTATGAAATCCCGGTCCACGCGCCTTGCTCGGCCAAATCGACCTCTGCGGTCGGTGAAACCGGACAGGCAGAGCGGTCGATTTTCGCCTGTATCCGGACGATTAAAAAAAAAAGTGAGTTTTCCTGACCTACCCCAAAACCAAACATTAATATATACTAGGTTTTGCCCGTTGCAGAAGCAACTGACGGGTTTAAACACTATGCGATTTGACGTGTGAACGTGGATGAAGCGAGGAAGAGTGTGTGTTAAATTAAATATATGAAGAAACCTGAGGTTACAGTGACCTTGCAACGCATGCCGGGTACCCGTTGTATATAATGTTATGTAGTGCAGCGCTTGCATTAAAATGTAATTTCCCAGGAATTGGAATGGAACCATTACAGTTAAGTTGACCCCAAGGTTACAGTGACCTTGCAACGCATGCCGAGTAACCGTTGTATATTATGTTATAAATTGCAGGCGCTTGCATTAAAATTTTATTTCCCGGGAATCGGGATGAAACCATTACAGTAAAGTTGACCCCTAGGTTACAGTGACCTTGCAACGCATACCGGGTACCCGTTGTATATAATGTTATATAGTGCAGGCGCTTGCTTTAAAATGTTATTTCCCGGGAATTGGGATGGAACCATTACAGTTAAGTTGACCCCGAGGTTACAGTGACCTTGCAACGCATGCCGTGTACCCGTTGTATATTATGTTATAAATTGCAGGCGCTTGCATTAAAATTTTATTTCCCGGGAATCGGGATGAAACCATTACAGTAAAGTTGACCCCTAGGTTACAGTGACCTTGCAACGCATGCCGGGTACCCGTTGTATATAATGTTATATAGTGCAGGCGCTTGCATTATAATGTAGTTTCCGGGGACTTGGGATGGAACCATAAGAGTTTAGTTGACCCTGAGGTTAAAGTGGCCTTGCAACGCATGCCGGGTACCCGGAGTATATAATGTTACATAGTGCAGGCGCTTGCATTATAATGTAGTTTCCCAGGACTTCGGATGGAAACATTACAGTTTTATTGACCCCGAGGTTAAAGCGGCCTTGCAACGCATGCCGGGTACCCGTTGTATATAATTTTATAAAGAGCATAATTTTAAAATGTTGTTTCCCGGGACTTGGTAGGGAACCATTACGGTTTAGTTGACCCCGAAGTTAAAGTGGCCTCGCAACGCATGCCGGGTACCCGCTGTATATAATTAATTTATTTACGCACAAATAGTCCATTAACGATAACAATCGGTTGCACGGTTTAGCAGTGCAAAATTTCATTATGCCGGAGCTCACTATTGTAGTTGTATTGTATTTCATTTTGCAAGTGTAAGTACTAAGTAGGTACTTTGTTGTAATATTTCACCAAAACGACGCCATTATGCTGTTGAGCATAAAATAATTTTCACTATAAATAAATTCATTCAATATCATGTTTTGATTTTTAAATGAAAAAAGTCCCTGGAAGTAAGTACCTACCTAGAACACGCGTAATTATTTTTTTTATTTAACAATGTCCAAATAGAACACACTTATAAAAAAAAATATAATTAATAAAAAAAAATTGTCAATTCTTAAAATTTTTCTAGTAAATTTTCAGTTCTAGAAAGTTCCGTTCGAGTTCTGTAATTATTTCAGTTTTGTGATGTAACTGGCCTATATTGAGAAAAAACAGAATTTCAGTAGAAGCAACTCAGAACGTGAAAATTAACTTAAAAAAAGTTGAATTATTCAGTATCATCGAAACAACCTTACCTTAGTATTTATTGCATTAAAACCTAATTCGTTGTGTAGGTACCCATTCAGGTAGGTACCTGCGCGTTTCCTCAGATTCCGGCAATATTTGCTTTTTTCATCATATTTGCAATACTACCGAAATAAGTAGGTACCTACCCCGAATGAATAGCGTGTTAATTTGAACTGGCCACCAATATTTAAACTTCCTATGGAATCTTTGAGCGCGTATTTTGATGATTATTTTTCGGAAAATTTCGAGTTTTGTCAGCATCTCCTGACGTATTTTATATGAGAATCATATGTTTTATTGGTGTTAAAAGTTGCGGAATCTATCCGGCTATCGTATTTTCAAAAAACATCTAGCCCGGAATCGGTTTTTCGGCGGTAATGTCGTTTTCCGAAAAACAACGACCGAAACCGCCGAGAGTTCCGTTTTGTTAGGCTAAAAATTTGACATCTGAGATCCTGACCTATGTCAATAGTCCTATGTAGCATTTTCCTTTGTGAAATTAGCGGGTTTTTTCGTCACTTTTTTTTTTCAAACGCCGTCTGTCGGCGGGAAATACAACCGAGCCGAATCGAGTGATTCGAGTAGAGCTTCTAGTTTTCGCCGCCGATTCGTATCGGAGAATAAATCCCTGTATATATTTTTTTTGTCGTAAAAAAAAGGATCCCAGCTTCTTGTCTGAATTTGCTTCGACCGAAAGTGAACCTTGAGGTGGGTGAAACGCAAAGGGCGTACTGGTCGTTTTTGCGTCAAAAAAATAGTGAGTGAGTTTTTAAAAAGTGAGCTTTTCCCTGACCTACCCCAAAACCAAGCATTAATATATATACTAGCTGGGCCCATTGCAAAAGCAACTAACGGGTTAAAACACTATGCGATTTGACATGTGAACGCGGACGAAGCGAGCAGGAGTGTGTGTTAAATTACATATATGAAGAAAAAACGATGTCTGAATGCGGATGGAGCGAGGAGTGAGCACCTACAAAGGGAACAGGTAGTTGACGCCCCCTCCAAAGTTTCATCGCAATAGGATGAACCGTTTAGCAATGCATAATTTCATGATGCCAGAGCTCACTATTGCATACAAAAACCATCGCGGGCATGCATACATCAAATCCCCAAAGTTTCATCGCAATCGGATGAACGGTTTACCAATGCATAATTTCATGATGCCGGAGCTCACTTTTTTATACAGAATGAATCGAATGGATGCGCAAATCAAATCCCAAAAGTTTCATCGCAATCGGATGAACGGTTTAGCAATGCATAATTTCATGATGCCACAGCGCACTATTTTACACAGAATGAATCGACTGGATGCTCACATCAAATCCTAAAAGTTTCATCGCAATCGGATGAACGGTTTAGCAATGCATAATTGCATGATGCCAGAGCTCACTATTGTATACAAAAACCATCGCCGGCATGCATACATGAAATCCCCAAAGTTTCATCACAATCGGATAAACGGTTTAGCAATTCATAATTTCATGATGCCAGAGCCCAACAGTACTTTGATACAAACCCTGTCCTGATAATAACGAACAAAACAAAAAAAAAGAATTATCCAATTAGGTGCAGTCGTTCGGAAGTTCGTTGAAGTTCGTTTCGGAAGTTCGTTGCGCGTACATACATTTCAGAGATTCATTTTTAAACAAATTTCATAATGCCAGAGCTCACCAGTAATTTTATACAAACCTTATCCTAACAATAACGAACACAACAAAAAAAGAATTATCCAATTAGGTGCAGTCGTTCGGAAGCTATGCGCGTACTTACATTTCGGCGAATCATTTTTAAACAAATTTCATAATGCCAGTGCTCACCAGTCATTTTATAAAAACCTTGTCCTAACAACAACGAATACAACAAAAAAAGAATTATCCAATTAGGGGCAGTCGTTCGGAAGCTATGCGCGCACATAAATTTCCGCTACTCATTTTTAAACAAATTTCATAATGTCAGAGCTCACCAGTAATTTTTTACAAACCCTGCCCTTGACACAACAAAAAATAATTATCCAATTTGGTACAGTCGTTCGGTTCAATTCACTTCGGTTGTTAAAAAAAAATATTTAAAAACCTTAAATTTTTCAAGTTAATTTTAACGTTCTCTGAAAGTTCTGTTCAAATTCTATTCAAGTTCTGTAATTATTTCTGTTTTTAAATAATAATTATAAATAAATAATAATAAATAAAATAAGTTTTGAAGATAATTGAATAAATACAACTCGCACATTACGTGAAAATGAACTAATTTAAAAATAACGTTCCCACCAACAGTGGGTGTCCAGAAGCAACCTCCGTGTACCTACATAATTCAAAAAGTGACAATCTTGGGTGATTTTTTTCATTTCATATCATTAATTTTCGATTTAACATTTAAAGGAAAGAAGTTCATAAGTCGCTACCAATAATATTAGTGTAGGTACCTATGCGTTTTCTCAATAAATACTTGACAATCTTGAGTGATTTCTTTTAATATTTAAATGCTTCATAAGCCGGTACCTACCTAGTATATACCGAGAAAAATAATATTTGGGTAGGTACCTACGCGTTTTTTCTTACGTACTTTATTACTTTTCTTTAATGAATTTGCAATAACTTGATGGAACGGTAGGTACCTACCGCGTTATAAATTGTGTTATTTTCAGATGGCCAGCAATTTTCACACTATCGAAGAATTTAGGAACACGTTTTTGACATGAATTTTTCAGAAAATTATTGATTTTCGTCGGGTTCTCCTGACATATTTCATATGAGAATCGTATATAATTTTGATATTAAAAGTTGCGGAATTCTCTACTGTAACGTATTTTTTAAAAACATCTAAGCGGGGATCGGTTTCCGGGTCGCAATGCCGCGTACCGTAAAACCACTACCGAAAACTCTGAAAAGTCTGTATTATTTAGGCTAAATTTTTGACACTCGGAATCCTGACCTATCTCAAGATTATCTGACTCGCCGCCAAGCCAAAATGGACCTTGGCACGTTCCAAACTCGAGGAAGCGACCGTCTATTATCGCCTGCGGGGCCGAGGCCTGGGCTGGAAAGTAAGAGGGCTTAAGCGTCTTTGCATTTTCAAGCGAAAATACGCCGTAAGGTGGTACGCGATGCGGGGGAGAAGAGTCCGTTATCGCATCACCAAAACTGGAACCGTCGTTTGTATGGACTTTTTGACACGTTTCCTTCCGAAATGGATTTTCGTCTTTCGACTGGCGAACCTGTCGGCGGAAAACATAACCCCGGCCGAATTTCTTCGTCGGATAGTGAGAGATTGCAGTTTCCGTCGCCAGGGTCGCACTTCAATTCTGTATCAGTCGTTTTGTATGAAACCGGTGTCAGAAAAGGCTGAAAAAAAAGGTGAGTTTTCCAAACTGAGCATTAATATATACTAGGTTTTGCCCGTTGCAGAAGCAACTGACGGGTTTAAACACTATGCGATTTGACGTGTGAACGTGGATGAAGCGAGGAAGAGTGTGTGTTAAATTAAATATATGAAGAAACCTGAGGTTACAGTGACCTTGCAACGCATGCCGGGTACCCGTTGTATATAATGTTATGTAGTGCAGCGCTTGCATTAAAATGTAATTTCCCAGGAATTGGAATGGAACCATTACAGTTAAGTTGACCCAGAGGTTACAGTGACCTTGCAACGCATGCCGAGTAACCGTTGTATATTATGTTATAAATTGCAGGCGCTTGCATTAAAATTTTATTTCCCGGGAATCGGGATGAAACCATTACAGTAAAGTTGACCCCTAGGTTACAGTGACCTTGCAACGCATGCCGGGTACCCGTTGTATATAATGTTATATAGTGCAGGCGCTTGCATTATAATGTAGTTTCCGGGGACTTGGGATGGAACCATTAGAGTTTAGTTGACCCTGAGGTTAAAGTGGCCTTGCAACGCATGCCGGGTACCCGTAGTATATAATGTTACATAGTGCAGGCGCTTGCATTATTATGTAGTTTCCCAGGACTTCGGATGGAAACATTACAGTTTTAGAGAGGTTAAAGCGGCCTTGCAACGCATGCCGGGTACCCGTTGTATGTAATTTTATAAAGTGCATAATTTTATAATGTTGTTTCCCGGGACTTGGTAGGGAACCATTACGGTTTAGTTGACCCCGAAGTTAAAGTGGCCTCGCAACGCATGCCGGGTACCGCAGTTAAGCAGTGCAAAATTTCATTATGCCGGAGCTCACTATTGTAGTTGTATTGTATTTCATTTTGCAAGAGTAAGTACTAAGTAGGTACTTTGTTGTAATATTTCACCAAAACGACGCCATTATGCTGTTGAGCATAAAATAATTTTCACTACAAATAAATTCATTCAATATCATGTTTTGATTTTTAAATGAAAAAAGTCCCCGCAAGTAAGTACCTACCTAGAACACGCGTAATGTATATATATATACAATGTTCAAATAGAACACACTTAAAAATAAAAAAAATAATTAATAAAAAAAATGACAATTCTTTAAATTTTTCTAGTAAATTTTCAGTTCTATAAAGTTCCGTTCGAGTTCTGTAATTATTTCAGTTTTGTGATGTAACTGGTCTGTAATGATAAAACAATAGAATTTGAGTAGAACCATCACAGAACGTGAAAATTAACTTTAAAAAAGTTCAATTATTCTGTATCATCGAAACAACCTTACCTTAGTATTTATTGCATTAAAACCTAATTCGTTGTGTAGGTACCCATTCAGGTAGGTACCTGCGCATTTCCTTAGATTCCGGCAATCTTAGCTTTTTTCATCATATTTGCAATACTACCGAAATAAGTAGGTACCTACCCCGAATGAAAAACGTGTTAATTTGACTGGCCAGCAAATATTTAAACTTCCGATGGAATCTGTGAGCGCGTATTTTGATGATTTTTTTTCGGAAAATTTCGAGTTTTGTCAGCATCTCCTGACGTATTTTATATGAGAATCATATGTTTTATTGGTGTTAAAAGTTGCGGAATCTATCCGGCTATCGTATTTTCAAAAAACATCTAGCCCGGAATCGGTTTTTCGGCGGTAATGTCGTTTTCCGAAAAACAACGACCGAAACCGCCGAGAGTTCCGTTTTGTTAGGCTAAAAATTTGACATCTGAGATCCTGACCTATGTCAATAGTCCTATATAGCATTTTCCTTTGTGAAATTAGCGGGTTTTTTCCTAAATTTTTTTTTTCAAACGCCGTCTGTCGGCGGGAAATATAATCGAGTGATTCGAGTAGAGCTTCTAGTTTTCGCCGCCGATTCGTATCGGAGAATAAATCCCTGTATATATTTCATTTTGTCGAAAAAAAATTTCTCCCAGCTTCCTTATTACGATTTGCTTCAACCGAAAGTGACCCGTGAGGTTTCACCCACCCGAGGGGCAAAGTGGTAGCTTTTCCCCTCAAATCGAAAGTGAGTTTTTTCGACCAATGGCGTGAGCGGAAAAAGTGAGTTTTCTCGACCAATGGCGTGAGCGGAAAAAGTGAGTTTTCCCTGACCTACCACAAAACCAAACAATACTATATATACTAGGTTTTGCCCGTTGCAGAAGCAACTGACGGGTTTAAACACTATGCGATTTGACGTGTGAACGTGGATGAAGCGAGGAAGAGTGTGTGTTAAATTAAATATATGAAGAAACCTGAGGTTACAGTGACCTTGCAACGCATGCCGGGTACCCGTTGTATATAATGTTATGTAGTGCAGCGCTTGCATTAAAATGTAATTTCCCAGGAATTGGAATGGAACCATTACAGTTAAGTTGACCCCGAGGTTACAGTGACCTTGCAACGCATGCCGAGTAACCGTTGTATATTATGTTATAAATTGCAGGCGCTTGCATTAAAATTTTATTTCCCGGGAATCGGGATGAAACCATTACAGTAAAGTTGACCCCTAGGTTACAGTGACCTTGCAACGCATACCGGGTACCCGCTGTATATAATGTTATATAGTGCAGGCGCTTGCTTTAAAATGTTATTTCCCGGGAATTGGGATGGAACCATTACAGTTAAGTTGACCCCGAGGTTACAGTGACCTTGCAACGCATGCCGTGTACCCGTTGTATATTATGTTATAAATTGCAGGCGCTTGCATTAAAATTTTATTTCCCGGGAATTGGGATGAAACCATTACAGTAAAGTTGACCCCTAGGTTACAGTGACCTTGCAACGCATGCCGGGTACCCGTTGTATATAATGTTATATAGTGCAGGCGCTTGCATTATAATGTAGTTTCCGGGGACTTGGGATGGAACCATTAGAGTTTAGTTGACCCTGAGGTTAAAGTGGCCTTGCAACGCATGCCGGGTACCCGTAGTATATAATGTTACATAGTGCAGGCGCTTGCATTAAATGTAGTTTCCCAGGACTTCGGATGGAAACATTACAGTTTTATTGACCCCGAGGTTAAAGCGGCCTTGCAACGCATGCCGGGTACCCGTTGTATATAATTTTATAAAGTGCATAATTTTATAATGTTGTTTCCCGGGACTTGGTAGGGAACCATTACGGTTTAGTTGACCCCGAAGTTAAAGTGGCCTCGCAACGCATGCCGGGTACCGCAGTTTAGCAGTGCAAAATTTCATTATGCCGGAGCTCACTATTGTAGTTGTATTGTATTTCATTTTGCAAGTGTAAGTACTAAGTAGGTACTTTGTTGTAATATTTCACCAAAACGACGCCATTATGCTGTTGAGCATAAAATAATTTTCACTACAAATAAATTCATTCAATATCATGTTTTGATTTTTAAATGAAAAAAGTCCCCGCAAGTAAGTACCTACCTAGAACACGCGTAATGTATAACGGGTTAAAAAATTATGCGATTTGCGTGTGAACGTGGATGAAGCGAGGAGGAGTGTGTGTTAAATTAAATATATGAAGAAACCTGAGGTTACAGTGACCTTGCAACGCATGCCGGGTACCCGTTGTATATAATGTTATGTAGTGCAGCGCTTGCATTAAAATGTAATTTCCCAGGAATTGGAATGGAACCATTACAGTTAAGTTGACCCCGAGGTTACAGTGACCTTGCAACGCATGCCGAGTAACCGTTGTATATTATGTTATAAATTGCAGGCGCTTGCATTAAAATTTTATTTCCCGGGAGTCGGGATGAAACCATTACAGTAAAGTTGACCCCTAGGTTACAGTGACCTTGCAACGCATACCGGGTACCCGTTGTATATAATGTTATATAGTGCAGGCGCTTGCTTTAAAATGTTATTTCCCGGGAATTGGGATGGAACCATTACAGTTAAGTTGACACCGAGGTTACAGTGACCTTGCAACGCATGCCGTGTAACCGTTGTATATTATGTTATAAATTGCAGGCGCTTGCATTAAAATTTTATTTCCCGGGAATCGGGATGAAACCATTACAGTAAAGTTGACCCCTAGGTTACAGTGACCTTGCAACGCATGCCGGGTACCCGTTGTATATAATGTTATATAGTGCAGGCGCTTGCATTATAATGTAGTTTCCGGGGACTTGGGATGGAACCATTAGAGTTTAGTTGACCCTGAGGTTAAAGTGGCCTTGCAACGCATGCCGGGTACCCGTAGTATATAATGTTACATATTGCAGGCGCTTGCATTATAATGTAGTTTCCCAGGACTTCGGATGGAAACATTACAGTTTTATTGACCCCGAGGTTAAAGCGGCCTTGCAACGAATGCCGGGTACCCGTTGTATATAATTTTATAAAGTGCATAATTTTATAATGTTGTTTCCCGGGACTTGGTAGGGAACCATTACGGTTTAGTTGACCCCGAAGTTAAAGTGGCCTCGCAACGCATGCCGGGTACCGCAGTTTAGCAGTGCAAAATTTCATTATGCCGGAGCTCACTATTGTAGTTGTATTGTATTTCATTTTGCAAGTGTAAGTACTAAGTAGGTACTTTGTTGTAATATTTCACCAAAACGACGCCATTATGCTGTTGAGCATAAAATAATTTTCACTACAAATAAATTCATTCAATATCATGTTTTGATTTTTAAATGAAAAAAGTCCCCGCAAGTAAGTACCTACCTAGAACACGCGTAATGTATATATATATACAATGTTCAAATAGAACACACTTAAAAATAAAAAAAATAATTAATAAAAAAAATTGACAATTCTTTAAATTTTTCTAGTAAATTTTCAGTTCTATAAAGTTCCGTTCGAGTTCTGTAATTATTTCAGTTTTGTGATGTAACTGGTCTGTAATGATAAAACAATAGAATTTGAGTAGAACCATCACAGAACGTGAAAATTAACTTTAAAAAAGTTCAATTATTCTGTATCATGGAAACAACCTTACCTTAGTATTTATTGCATTAAAACCTAATTCGTTGTGTAGGTACCCATTCAGGTAGGTACCTGCGCATTTCCTTAGATTCCGGCAATCTTAGCTTTTTTCATCATATTTGCAATACTACCGAAATAAGTAGGTACCTACCCCGAATGAAAAACGTGTTAATTTGACTGGCCAGCAAATATTTAAACTTCCGATGGAATCTGTGAGCGCGTTTTTTGATGATTTTTTTTCGGAAAATTTCGAGTTTTGTCAGCATCTCCTGACGTATTTTATATGAGAATCATATGTTTTATTGGTGTTAAAAGTTGCGGAATCTGTCCGGCTATCGTATTTTCAAAAAACATCTAGCCCGGAATCGGTTTTTCGGCGGTAATGTCGTTTTCCGAAAAACAACGACCGAAACCGCCGAGAGTTCCGTTTTGTTAGGCTAAAAATTTGACATCTGAGATCCTGACCTATGTCAATTATAGCATTTTCCTTTGTGAAATTAGCGGGATTTTTCCTAAATTTTTTTTTTCAAACGCCGTCTGTCGGCGGGAAATATAATCGAGTGATTCGAGTAGAGCTTCTAGTTTTCGCCGCCGATTCGTATCGGAGAATAAATCCCTGTATATATTTCATTTTGTCGAAAAAAAATTTCTCCCAGCTTCCTTATTACGATTTGCTTCAACCGAAAGTGACCCGTGAGGTTTCACCCACCCGAGGGGCAAAGTGGTAGCTTTTCCCCTCAAATCGAAAGTGAGTTTTTTCGACCAATGGCGTGAGCGGAAAAAGTGAGTTTTTTCGACCAATGGCGTGAGCGGAAAAAGTGAGCTTTCCCTGACCTATCCCAAAACCAAACAATACTATATATACTAGGTTTTGCCCGTTGCAGAAGCAACTGACGGGTTAAGACACTATGCGATTTGACGTGTGAACGTGGATGAAGCGAGGAGGAGTGTGTGTTAAATTAAATATATGAAGAAACCTGAGTTCACAGTGGCCTTGCAACGCATGCCGGGTACCCGTTGTATATAATGTTATGTAGTGCAGCGCTTGCATTAAAATGTAATTTCCCAGGAATTGGAATGGAACCATTACAGTTAAGTTGATCCCGAGGTTACAGTGACCTTGCAACGCATGCCGAGTAACCGTTGTATATCATGTTATATATTGCATGCACTTGCTTTAAAATATTATTTCCCGGGAATTGGGATGGAACCATTACAGTTAAGTTGACCCCGAGGTTACAGTGACCTTGCAACGCATGCCGTGTACCCGTTGTATATTATGTTATAAATTGCAGGCGCTTGCATTAAAATTTTATTTCCCGGGAATCGGGATGAAACCATTACAGTAAAGTTGACCCCTAGGTTACAGTGACCTTGCAACGCATGCCGGGTACCCGTTGTATATAATGTTATATAGTGCAGGCGCTTGCATTATAATGTAGTTTCCGGGGACTTGGGATGGAACCATTACAGTTTAGTTGACCCTGAGGTTAAAGTGGCCTTGCAACGCATGCCGGGTACCCGTAGTATATAATGTTACATAGTGCAGGCGCTTGCATTATAATGTAGTTTCCCAAGACTTCGGATGGAAACATTACAGTTTTATTGACCCCGAGGTTAAAGCGGCCTTGCAACGCATGCCGGGTACCCGTTGTATATAATTTTATAAAGTGCATAATTTTATAATGTAGTTTCCCGGGACTTGGTAGGGAACCATTACGGTTTAGTTGACCCCGAAGTTAAAGTGGCCTCGCAACGCATGCCGGGTACCCGCTGTATATAATTAATTTATTTACGCACAAATAGTCCATTAACAATAACAATAACAATCGGTTGCACGGTTTAGCAGTGCAACTTGCTATTGTGACAACTCCAACACAGAATCACAATTGTATACCCCCGTTCGCCGTATACAAAATTTGGGTAATGACTATAAAGATGTTGTTGATATATTTAACACATCATTCACTAAATACAAACAAGTCTTAGTAGAATTTATATCTAAAAGAAGAACAACAAATTTAATTAATCCAACTGAATAGCTCTGCTTCGAATCATTTCACGTGTACTTTACTTTTCTCAGTCTACATCTTTTTCCATCTTGCATGGTGGAGTATTTTGTTTTTATTTCAATTTGTTTTTTATTGTATTTTTGTTTTAGATTTGGTTATGATTTTGATTTTGTTTTTGTTTTGTTTATGTATTTGTTTTTTTGTTTTTTAAAATTTTGTTATGCTTATTTAAATTTAGATGTTCTTTGTAAAAAAAAAAAATGCATGTAAAAGCCCAGCCGGGCGTGAAATTCAATAAATAAATAAAAATAAAAAAAAAATTTCATTATGCCGGAGCTCACTATTGTAGTTGTATTGTATTTCATTTTGCAAGTGTAAGTACTAAGTAGGTACTTTGTTGTAATATTTCACCAAAACGACGCCATTATGCTGTTGAGCATAAAATAATTTTCACTATTAATAAATTCATTCAATATCATGTTTTGATTTTAAAATGAAAAAAGTCCCTGCAAGTAAGTACCTACCTAGAACACGCGTAATGTATATATATATATATTTTTTTTTTATTTAACAATGTTCAAATAGAACACACTTAAAAATAAATAAATAAATAATTAATAAAAAAAATTGACAATTCTTAAAATTTTTCAAGTAAATTTTCAGTTCTAGAAAGTTCCGTTCGAGTTCTGTAATTATTTCAGTTTTGTGATCTAACTGGCCTATAATGATAAAAAACAGAATTTGAGTAGAACCAAAACAGAACGTGAAAATTAACTTAAAAAAGTTCAATTATTCAGTATCATCGAAATAACCTTACCTTAGTATTTATTGCATGAAAACCTAATTCGTTGTGTAGGTACCCATTCAGGTAGGTACCTGCGCATTTCCTTAGATTCCGGCAATCTTTGCTTTTTTCATCATATTTGCAATACTACCGAAATAAGTAGGTACCTACCCGGAATGAATAACGTGTTAATTTTAACTGGCCACCAATATTTAAACTTCCGATGGAATCTGTGAGCGCGTGTTTTGATGATTTTTTTTCGGAAAATTTCGAGTTTTGTCTGCATCTCCTGACGTATTTTATATGAGAATCGTATGTTTTATTGTTATCAAAAGTTGCGGAATCTTTCCGGCTTTCGTATTTTTTAAAAACATCTAGCCCGGAATCGTTTTTTCGGCGGCAATGTCGTTTTCCGAAAAACAACGACCCAAACCGCCGAGAGTTCCGTTTTGTTAGGCTAAAAATTTGACATCTAAGATTTTGACCATAGACCTAGCATTTTCCTTTGAGGAAAATGCTAAGTCTTTTTTTGTCATTTTTTTTTTGAAACGCTATCTGTCGGCGGGAAATACAACCGAGCCGAATCGAGTGATTCGAGTAGAGCTTCTAGTTTTCGCCGCCGATTCGTATCGGAGAATAAATCCCTGTATATATTTCATTTTGTCGAAAAAAAAGTGCTTACAGTTTTCATTCGGAATTTGCTTCAACCGAAAGTGAACCTTGAGGTGGGTGAAACGCAAAGGGCGTACTGGTCGTTTTTGCGTCGACGAAAAAGTGAGCTTTTCCCGACCTACCCCAAAACCAAGCATTAATATATATACTAGGTTTTGCCCGTTGCAGAAGCAACTGACGGGTTAAGACACTATGCGATTTGACGTGTGAACGTGGATGAAGCGAGGAGGAGTGTGTGTTAAATTAAATATATGAAGAAACCTGAGTTCACAGTGGCCTTGCAACGCATGCCGGGTACCCGTTGTATATAATGTTATGTAGTGCAGCGCTTGCATTAAAATGTAATTTCCCAGGAATTGGAATGGAACCATTACAGTTAAGTTGATCCCGAGGTTACAGTGACCTTGCAACGCATGCCGAGTAACCGTTGTATATCATGTTATATATTGCAGGCACTTGCTTTAAAATATTATTTCCCGGGAATTGGGATGGAACCATTACAGTTAAGTTGACCCCGAGGTTACAGTGACCTTGCAACGCATGCCGTGTACCCGTTGTATATTATGTTATAAATTGCAGGCGCTTGCATTAAAATTTTATTTCCCGGGAATCGGGATGAAACCATTACAGTAAAGTTGACCCCTAGGTTAAAGTCGCCTTGCAACGCATACCGGGTACCCGTTGTATATAATTTTATATAGTGCAGGTGCTTGCATTATAATGTAGTTTCCCGGTACTTGGGATGGAACCATTATAATTAAGTTGACCCCGAGGTTACAGTGACCTTGCAACGCATGCCGGGTACCCGTTGTATATACTGTTATAAAGTGCAGGCGCTTGCATTATAATGTAGTTTCCCAGGACTTCGGATGGAAACATTACAGTTTTATTGACCCCGAGGTTAAAGCGGCCATGCAACGCATGCCGGGTACCCGTTGTATATAATTTTATAATGTTGTTTCCCGGGACTTAGTAGGGAACCATTACGGTTTAGTTGACCCCGAAGATAAAGTGGCCTCGCAACGCATGCCGGGTACCCGCTGTATATAATTAATTTATTTACGCACAAATAGTCCATTAACAATAACAATCGGTTGCACGGTTTAGCAGTGCAAAATTTCATTATGCCGGAGCTCACTATTGTAGTTGTATTGTATTTCATTTTGCAAGTGTAAGTACTAAGTAGGTACTTTGTTGTAATATTTCACCAAAACGACGCCATTATGCTGTTGAGCATAAAATAATTTTCACTACAAATAAATTCATTCAATATCATGTTTTGATTTTTAAATGAAAAAAGTCCCCGCAAGTAAGTACCTACCTAGAACACGCGTAATGTATATATACATATATATTTTATTATTTTTTTTTATTTAACAATGTTTAAATAGAACACACTTAAAAATAAAAAAATAATAATTAATAAAAAAAATTGACAATTCTTTAAATTTTTCTAGTAAATTTTCAGTTCTAGATAGTTCCGTTCGAGTTCTGTAATTATTTTAGTTTTGCAATGTAACTGACCTTTAATGATAAAATAACAGAACTTGAGTAGAACCAATAAAGAACGTGAAAATTAACTTTAAAAAAAGTTGAATTATTCAGTATCATCGAAACAACCTTACCATTGCATTAAAACCTAATTAATTGTGTATCTACGTATTCGGGTAGGTACCTGCGCATTTTCTTCTCTTTGCTTTTTTCATCATATTTGCAATACTACCGAAATAAGTAGGTACCTACCCCGAATGAATAACGTGTTAATTTGAACTGGCTAGCAAAATTTTAACTTCCGATGGAATCTGTAAGCGCGTGTTTTGATGATTTTTTTTCGGAAAATGTCGAATTTTGCCAGCATCTCCTGAACTATTTTATATGGGATGGGCATACAATTTTGGTTTTAAAAGTTGCGGAATTCTCTATTGTATTAGATTTTTGAAAAACATCCGAGCCGGGATCGGTTTTGGGGCCGCAATGCCGCGTACCGTAAAACCACTACCGAAAACCGTGAAAAGTCTGTTTTGTTAGGCTAAAAATTTGACGTCTGAGATCCCTGACCTGACTCAACATTCCTAGCATTTTCATTTGCATTGAAACTGATGGCCAAAATGACATCTTTTTTTTTGGAAACGCGAACCTGTCGGCGGGAAATGTAACCTGGCCGAATTGAGTGTAATTTTACTATTGGTTCTAGTTTTCGCCGTTGATTCGCGTTAGTTTTTCTGTGAATAAGGCGCTAATTTTGTCGACAAAAATAAACTCCGCAAAATCAAAGTACTGAGGGTGCACTGAATTTGCTTGAACCGAAAGTGAACCTTGAGGTGGGTGAAACGTAAAGGGCGTACTGGTCGTTTTTGCGTCAACAAAAAAGTGCGCGGAAAAAGAGCTTTCCCAAAGTGAACATTAATATATATACTAGGTTTTGCCCGTTGCAGAAGCAACTAACGGGTTAAAACACTATGCGATTTGACGTGTGAACGTGGATGAAGCGAGGAGGAGTGTGTGTTAAATTAAATATATGAAGAAACCTGAGGTTACAGTGACTTTGAACCGCATGCCGGGTACCCGATGTATATAATGTTATAATATAGTGCAGGCATTTGCAAGGCGCTTGCATAATAATGTAGTTTCCCTGAACTTGGAATGGAACCATTACAGTTAAGTTGAACCCGAAGTTACAGTGATGTTGCAACGCATGCCGGGTACCCTTTGTATATAATGTTATAATATAAAGCAGGCGTTTGCAAGGCGCTTGTATTATAATGTAGTTTCCAGGAACTTGGAATGGAACCATTACAGTTATGTTGAACCCGAGGTTACAGTGATGTTGCAACGCATGCCGGGTACCCTTTGTATATAATGTTATAATATAAAGCAGGCGTTTGCAAGGCGCTTGTATTATAATGTAGTTTCCAGGAACTTGGAATGGAACCATTACAGTTAAGTTGACCCCGAGGTTACAGTGATCCTGCAACGCATGCCGGGTACCCGTTGTATATAATGTTATAATATATTGCAGGCGTTTGCAAGGCGCTTGCATTATAATGTAGTTTCCCGGAACTTGGAATGGAACCATTACAGTTAAGTTGACCCTGATATTACAGTGATGTTGCAACGCATGCCGGGTACCCGTTGTATATAATTTTATAATACAGTGCATGCGTTTGCAAGGCGCTTGAATTATAATGCAGTTTCCCGGAACTTGGAATGGAACCATTACAGTTAAGTTGACCCCGAGGTTACAGTGATGTTGCAACGCATGCCGGGTACCCGTTGTATATAATGTTATGTAGAAATACAAATCCCCAAAGTTGACCTTTATTGGTTAACCAACACCTCTGCAATAGGTCACCCCAAGTGGTTCGCTACGTTTGGTGATTTAGTAGGGGTGCCCGGGTTCATGGGGTGAGGTCTGTCTAGGTCTTGGAGGCGGATGCCCAGGACACACTGAACCCCAGATTCCTACCCACCCCTTAAACCCTTTTCCTTCCCAGAACTCTCATCTCCTTCTTTCCTAAAAAAATCCTCCACACAGCATCCCCAAACATGACATAGGACCTGAGGGAAATTATTTTCCCCACGGCCTCCTGTGTGGAGCTCATGTAAAAAAAAAATAATTAAATGCATATAAATTCACCTTTCCCAAAAAGCCAGAAATAATTGAAAAAAACATGTTCTTAATATATTTTCCCTTGCTTAGTTCTGCACTCCTGGTATTCATCTTTTTAAAATTTTGTTTTATTCGAGTAAAAAAAAGAACAGAAAAAATATTCTTTCATGGCGTACTCTACTCCCCCCCCTTCCTCCATCCCGCAAAACCCCCTCCCGGGTTCCCCTCCCCCTTCCCAGGTTACCCTCCCCCCTCCCTGGTTTTCCTCCCCCCTCTTTTTTAACCAACACCTCTGCCCTAGGTCACCCTATGTGATTCGCTACGCTTAGTGATTTAGCAGGGGTGCCCGGGTTCATGGGATGAGGTGTGTCTAGGTCTGATGATCAGGACACACTGAACCCCAGATTCCTACCCACCCCTTAAACCCTTTTCCTTCCCAGAACTCTTCTCTCCTTCGTTTCCCTAAAAGACGAAGCGAGCAGGAGTGTGTGTTAAATTAAATATATGAAGAAAAAACGATGTCTGAATGCGGATGAAGCGAGGAATGAGCGCCTACAAAGGGAACAGGTAGTCGATCGCTCCCCCAAAGTTTCGTCGCAATCGGATGAACGGTTTAGCAGTGCATAATTTCATGATACCAGAGCTCACTATTTGTAGTTGTATTGTAAGTACTGAGTAGGTACTTTGTTGTAATATTTCAACAAAACGACGCCATTATGTTGTTGAGCATAAAATAATTTTATAAAAACTTCTTTTCATCACAAATAATTTTATTCGATATCATGTTTTATTTTTAAAGGAAAAAACTCCCTGCAAAAAAGTACCTACCTAGAACAGCGTAATATATATATTTTTTGTTATTTCACAATATCCAAATAGAACCACGCTTTATTCATAAATAATCTACACATTTAAAAATAAATAACATAAAAATAATAAGGCTGGGTTGTTTAAAAAAAAGAATTGACAATTTTACAAATTTTTCTTGTCAATTTTCAGTTCTAGAAAGTTCTGTAATTATTTCAGTTGTGTGATGCGACTGGCCTATAATGATACAAAATAGAACTTGAATAGAACCAACACCGAACGTGAAAATTAACTTTAAAAAAAATTGAATTATTTAGTATCATCGAAACAACCTTACCTTACTTAGTATTGCATTAAAACCTAATCAATTGTGTATCTACGTATTCGGGTAGGTACCTGCGCGTTTCATATTTGCAATACTACCGAAATAAGTAGGTACCTACCCGGAATAAATAACGTGTTAATTTGAACTGGCCAGGAATATTTAAACTTCCGATGGAATCTCTAAGCACGTGTTTTGGTGATTTTTTTTTGGAAAAGTTCGGATTTTGGTAGCTTTTCCTGAAGTTTTTTACATGGTATGGGCATGTTATATCGGTGTTAAAAGTTGCGGAATTCTCTACTGCGTTAGATTTTTGAAAAACATCCAAGCCGGGATCGGTTTTGGGGCCACAATGCCGCGTACCGTAAAACCACTACCGAAAACTGTGAAAAGTCTGTTTTGTTAGGCTAAAAATTTGACGTCTGAGATCCCTGACCTGACTCAATATTCCTAGCATTTTCATTTGCATTGAAACTGATGGCCAAAATGACATCTTTTTTTTTGGAAACGCGAACCTGTCGGCGGGAAATGTAACCTGGCCGAATTGAGTGTGATTTTACTATTGGTTCTAGTTTTCGCCGTTGATTCGCGTTAGTTTTTCTGTGAATAAGGCGCTAATTTTGTCGACAAAAATAAACTCCGCAAAATCAAAGTACTGAGGGTGCACTGAATTTGCTTGAACCGAAAGTGAACCTTGAGGTGGGTGAAACGCAAAGGGCGTACTGGTCGTTTTTGCGTCAACAAAAAAGTGCGCGGAAAAAGAGCTTTCCCAAAGTGAACATTAATATATATACTAGGTTTTGCCCGTTGCAGAAGCAACTGACGGGTTAAGACACTATGCGATTTGACGTGTGAACGTGGATGAAGCGAGGAGGAGTGTGTGTTAAATTAAATATATGAAGAAACCTGAGTTCACAGTGGCCTTGCAACGCATGCCGGGTACCCGTTGTATATAATGTTATGTAGTGCAGCGCTTGCATTAAAATGTAATTTCCCAGGAATTGGAATGGAACCATTACAGTTAAGTTGATCCCGAGGTTACAGTGACCTTGCAACGCATGCCGAGTAACCGTTGTATATCATGTTATATATTGCAGGCACTTGCTTTAAAATATTATTTCCCGGGAATTGGGATGGAACCATTACAGTTAAGTTGACCCCGAGGTTACAGTGACCTTGCAACGCATGCCGTGTACCCGTTGTATATTATGTTATAAATTGCAGGCGCTTGCATTAAAATTTTATTTCCCGGGAATCGGGATGAAACCATTACAGTAAAGTTGACCCCTAGGTTAAAGTCGCCTTGCAACGCATACCGGGAACCCGTTGTATATAATTTTATATAGTGCAGGTGCTTGCATTATAATGTAGTTTCCCGGTACTTGGGATGGAACCATTATAATTAAGTTGACCCCGAGGTTACAGTGACCTTGCAACGCATGCCGGGTACCCGTTGTATATACTGTTATAAAGTGCAGGCGCTTGCATTATAATGTAGTTTCCCAGGACTTCGGATGGAAACATTACAGTTTTATTGACCCCGAGGTTAAAGCGGCCTTGCAACGCATGCCGGGTACCCGTTGTATATAATTTTATAAAGTGCATAATTTTATAATGTTGTTTCCCGGGACTTGGTAGGGAACCATTACGGTTTAGTTGACCCCGAAGATAAAGTGGCCTCGCAACGCATGCCGGGTACCCGCTGTATATAATTAATTTATTTACGCACAAATAGTCCATTAACAATAACAATCGGTTGCACGGTTTAGCAGTGCAAAATTTCATTATGCCGGAGCTCACTATTGTAGTTGTATTGTATTTCATTTTGCAAGTGTAAGTACTAAGTAGGTACTTTGTTGTAATATTTCACCAAAACGACGCCATTATGCTGTTGAGCATAAAATAATTTTCACTACAAATAAATTCATTCAATATCATGTTTTGATTTTTAAATGAAAAAAGTCCCCGCAAGTAAGTACCTACCTAGAACACGCGTAATGTATATATATATATATTTTATTATTTTTTTTTTATTTAACAATGTTTAAATAGAACACACTTAAAAATAAAAAAAATAATAATTAATAAAAAAAATTGACAATTCTTTAAATTTTTCTAGTAAATTTTCAGTTCTAGATAGTTCCGTTCGAGTTCTGTAATTATTTTAGTTTTGCAATGTAACTGACCTTTAATGATAAAATAACAGAACTTGAGTAGAACCAATAAAGAACGTGAAAATTAACTTTAAAAAAAGTTGAATTATTCAGTATCGTCGAAACAACCTTACCATTGCATTAAAACCTAATTAATTGTGTATCTACGTATTCGGGTAGGTACCTGCGCATTTTCTTCTCTTTGCTTTTTTCATCATATTTGCAATACTACCGAAATAAGTAGGTACCTACCCCGAATGAATAACGTGTTAATTTGAACTGGCTAGCAAAATTTTAACTTCCGATGGAATCTGTAAGCGCGTGTTTTGATGATTTTTTTTCGGAAAATGTCGAATTTTGCCAGCATCTCCTGAACTATTTTATATGGGATGGGCATACAATTTTGGTTTTAAAAGTTGCGGAATTCTCTATTGTATTAGATTTTTGAAAAACATCCGAGCCGGGATCGGTTTTGGGGCCGCAATGCCGCGTACCGTAAAACCACTACCGAAAACCGTGAAAAGTCTGTTTTGTTAGGCTAAAAATTTGACGTCTGAGATCCCTGACCTGACTCAACATTCCTAGCATTTTCATTTGCATTGAAACTGATGGCCAAAATGACATCTTTTTTTTTGGAAACGCGAACCTGTCGGCGGGAAATGTAACCTGGCCGAATTGAGTGTAATTTTACTATTGGTTCTAGTTTTCGCCGTTGATTCGCGTTAGTTTTTCTGTGAATAAGGCGCTAATTTTGTCGACAAAAATAAACTCCGCAAAATCAAAGTACTGAGGGTGCACTGAATTTGCTTGAACCGAAAGTGAACCTTGAGGTGGGTGAAACGTAAAGGGCGTACTGGTCGTTTTTGCGTCAACGAAAAAGTGCGCGGAAAAAGAGCTTTCCCAAACCAAACATTAATATATATACTAGCGGGGCCCGTTGCAAATGCAACTAACGGGTTAAAAAATTATGCGATTTGCATGTCAACGTGGATGAAGCGAGGAGGAGTGTGTGTTAAATTAAATATATGAAGAAACCTGAGGTTACAGTGACCTTGCAACGCATGCCGGGTACCCTTTGTATATAATGTTATAATATATTGCAGGCATTTGCAAGGCGCTTGCATAATAATGTAGTTTCCCTGAACTTGGAATGGAACCATTACAGTTAAGTTGACCCCGAGGTTACAGTGATGTTGCAACGCATGCCGGGTACCCTTTGTATATAATGTTAAAATATAAAGCAGGCGTTTGCAAGGCGCTTGTATTATAATGTAGTTTCCCGGAACTTGGAATGAAACCATTACAGTTAAGTTGACCCCGATGTTTCTGTGATCTTGCAACGCATGCCGAGTACCCGTTGTATATAATGTTATAATATAGTGCAGACGTTTGCAAGACGCTTGCATTATAATGTAGTTTCCCGGAACTTGGAATGGAACCATTACAGTTAAGTTGACCCCGAGATTACAGTGATGTTGCAACGCATGCCGGGTACCCGTTGTATATAATGTTATAATACAGTGCATGCGTTTGCAAGGCGCTTGAATTATAATGTACCTAGTTTCCCGGAACTTGGAATGGAACCATTACAGTTAAGTTGACCCCGAGGTTACAGTGACCTTGCAACGCATGCCGAGTAACCGTTGTATATTATGTTATAAATTGCAGGCGCTTGCATTAAAATTTTATTTCCCGGGAATCGGGATGAAACCATTACAGTAAAGTTGACCCCTAGGTTAAAGTCGCCTTGCAACGCATACCGGGTACCCGTTGTATATAATTTTATATAGTGCAGGTGCTTGCATTATAATGTAGTTTCCCGGTACTTGGGATGGAACCATTATAATTAAGTTGACCCCGAGGTTACAGTGACCTTGCAACGCATGCCGGGTACCCGTTGTATATACTGTTATAAAGTGCAGGCGCTTGCATTATAATGTAGTTTCTTAGTAGGGACTTAGTAGGGAACCATTACGGTTTAGTTGACCCCGAAGATAAAGTGGCCTCGCAACGCATGCCGGGTACCCGCTGTATATAATTAATTTATTTACGCACAAATAGTCCATTAACAATAACAATCGGTTGCACGGTTTAGCAGTGCAAAATTTCATTATGCCGGAGCTCACTATTGTAGTTGTATTGTATTTCATTTTGCAAGTGTAAGTACTAAGTAGGTACTTTGTTGTAATATTTCACCAAAACTTGCTGTTGAGCATAAAATAATTTTCACTACAAATAAATTCATTCAATATCATGTTTTGATTTTTAAATGAAAAAAGTCCCCGCAAGTAAGTACCTACCTAGAACACGCGTAATGTATATATATATATATATTTTATTATTTTTTTTTATTTAACAATGTTTAAATAGAACACACTTAAAAATAAAAAAATAATAATTAATAAAAAAAATTGACAATTCTTTAAATTTTTCTAGTAAATTTTCAGTTCTAGATAGTTCCGTTCGAGTTCTGTAATTATTTTAGTTTTGCAATGTAACTGACCTTTAATGATAAAATAACAGAACTTGAGTAGAACCAATAAAGAACGTGAAAATTAACTTTAAAAAAAGTTGAATTATTCAGTATCATCGAAACAACCTTACCATTGCATTAAAACCTAATTAATTGTGTATCTACGTATTCGGGTAGGTACCTGCGCATTTTCTTCTCTTTGCTTTTTTCATCATATTTGCAATACTACCGAAATAAGTAGGTACCTACCCCGAATGAATAACGTGTTAATTTGAACTGGCTAGCAAAATTTTAACTTCCGATGGAATCTGTAAGCGCGTGTTTTGATGATTTTTTTTCGGAAAATGTCGAATTTTGTCAGCATCTCCTGAACTATTTTATATGGGATGGGCATACAATTTTGGTTTTAAAAGTTGCGGAATTCTCTATTGTATTAGATTTTTGAAAAACATCCGAGCCGGGATCGGTTTTGGGGCCGCAATGCCGCGTACCGTAAAACCACTACCGAAAACCGTGAAAAGTCTGCTTTGTTAGGCTAAAAATTTGACGTCTGAGATCCCTGACCTGACTCAATATTCCTAGCATTTTCATTTGCATCGAAACTGATGGCCAAAATGACATCATTTTTTTGGAAACGCGAACCTGTCGGCGGGAAATGTAACCTGGCCGAATTGAGTGTAATTTTACTATTGGTTCTAGTTTTCGCCGTTGATTCGCGTCAGTTTTTCTGTAAATAAGGCGCTAATTTTGTCGAAAAAAACTGACCTCGCAAAATCAAAGTACTGAGGGTGCACTGAATTTGCTTGAACCGAAAGTGAACCTTGAGGTGGGTGAAACGTAAAGGGCGTACTGGTCGTTTTTGCGTCAACGAAAAAGTGCGCGGAAAAAGAGCTTTCCAAAACTAAACATTAATATATACTAGGTTTTGCCCGTTGCAGAAGCAACTGACGGGTTAAGACACTATGCGATTTGACGTGTGAACATGGATGAAGCGAGGAGGAGTGTGTGTTAAATTAAATATATGAAGAAACCTGAGTTCACAGTGGCCTTGCAACGCATGCCGGGTACCCGTTGTATATAATGTTATGTAGTGCAGCGCTTGCATTAAAATGTAATTTCCCAGGAATTGGAATGGAACCATTACAGTTAAGTTGATCCCGAGGTTACAGTGACCTTGCAACGCATGCCGAGTAACCGTTGTATATCATGTTATATATTGCAGGCACTTGCTTTAAAATATTATTTCCCGGGAATTGGGATGGAACCATTACAGTTAAGTTGACCCCGAGGTTACAGTGACCTTGCAACGCATGCCGTGTACCCGTTGTATATTATGTTATAAATTGCAGGCGCTTGCATTACAATTTTATTTCCCGGGAATCGGGATGAAACCATTACAGTAAAGTTGACCCCTAGGTTAAAGTCGCCTTGCAACGCATACCGGGTACCCGTTGTATATAATTTTATATAGTGCAGGTGCTTGCATTATAATGTAGTTTCCCGGTACTTGGGATGGAACCATTATAATTAAGTTGACCCCGAGGTTACAGTGACCTTGCAACGCATGCCGGGTACCCGTTGTATATACTGTTATATAGTGCAGGCGCTTGCATTATAATGTAGTTTCCCAGGACTTCGGATGGAAACATTACAGTTTTATTGACCCCGAGGTAAAAGCGGCCTTGCAACGCATGCCGGGTACCCGTTGTATATAATTTTATAAAGTGCATAATTTTATAATGTTGTTTCCCGGGACTTGGTAGGGAACCATTACGGTTTAGTTGACCCCGAAGTTAAAGTGGCCTCGCAACGCATGCCGGGTACCCGCTGTATATAATTAATTTATTTACGCACAAATAGTCCATTAACAATAACAATCGGTTGCACGGTTTAGCAGTGCAAAATTTCATTATGCCGGAGCTCACTATTGTAGTTGTATTGTATTTCATTTTGCAAGTGTAAGTACTAAGTAGGTACTTTGTTGTAATATTTCACCAAAACGACGCCATTATGCTGTTGAGCATAAAATAATTTTCACTATAAATAAATTCATTCAATATCATGTTTTGATTTTTAAATGAAAAAAGTCCCTGGAAGTAAGTACCTACCTAAAACACGCGTAATTATTTTTTTTATTTAACAATGTCCAAATAGAACACACTTAAAAATAAAAAAAATAATTAATAAAAAAAAGTTGACAATTCTTTAAATTTTTCTAGTAAATTTTCAGTTCTATAAAGTTCCGTTCGAGTTCTGTAATTATTTCAGTTTTGTGATGTAACTGGTCTGTAATGATAAAACAATAGAATTTGAGTAGAACCATCACAGAACGTGAAAATTAACTTAAAAAAAGTTCAATTATTCTGTATCATCGAAACAACCTTACCGTAGTATTTATTGCATTAAAACCTAATTCGTTGTGTAGGTACCCATTCAGGTAGGTACCTGCGCATTTCCTTCAATTCCTGCAATCTTTGCTTTTTTCATCATATTTGCAATACTACCGAAATAAGTAGGTACCTACCCCGAATGAATAGCGTGTTAATTTGAACTGGCCAGCAAAAATTAAACTTCCAATGGAATCTGTAAGCACGTGTTTTGGTGATTTTTTTTCGGAAAATGTCGAACTTTGTCAGCATCTCCTGAACTATTTTATATGGGATGGGCGTGTAATTTTGGTATTTAAAGTTGCGGAATTCTCTACTGCGTTAGATTTTTGAAAAACATCCGAGCCGGGATCGGTTTTGGGGCCGCAATGCCGCGTACCGTAAAACCACTACCGAAAACCGTGAAAAGTCTGCTTTGTTAGGCTAAAAATTTGACGTCTGAGATCCCTGACCTGACTCAATATTCCTAGCATTTTCATTTGCATCGAAACTGATGGCCAAAATGACATCATTTTTTAGGAAACGCGAACCTGTCGGCGGGAAATGTAACCTGGCCGAATTGAGTGTAATTTTACTATTGGTTCTAGTTTTCGCCGTTGATTCGCGTCAGTTTTTCTGTGAATAAGGCGCTAATTTTGTCGAAAAAAACTGACCTCGCAAAATCAAAGTACTGAGGGTGCACTGAATTTGCTTTAACCGAAAGTGAACCTTGAGGTGGGTGAAACGTAAAGGGCGTACTGGTCGTTTTTGCGTCAACGAAAAAGTGCGCGGAAAAAGAGCTTTCCCAAACCAAACATTAATATATATATATATATATAATTGTAAATAATTTAATTTATTTAGCACGTTGACTGAGTTTAACGATAAGCCGCCAAATTAGCTTTCGTAACTTCATAGTCATCCCTAACGCAGTACACTTACATACTATATCTAAGCTGACCACAAGCCCGAGGCGTTGGTATCAAGTTTTGTGTTGGTTGTGTAATACGGGTTGTGTGCTTGGTCGTATGTATGTAGGTATGTATCGTAAGTTCTGGCACTGGTAACTGGTAGTATGTCTTGTCAGACGGGAGGAACAAGGGTGTGTTTGTTTACAATGGTATTCAAAGGCAAAGGTCACATGCTTTGTGCCTTATTATAATGAAGTGTCTAACAAAGGAATGAATATCTTATCTAGAGACCTTAAATTTGAACGCGAATGTTATAATTCTTACGCGAATGAAGCGGAATTTTATTTAATTTTTAATTAAAAAAAAATTTAACAAATTTTCATTTTATCAGATATTTTGATAAGATGTAGAAACACACAAAAATGGTTACAAATTATTATAATTTTTTTCTTTTAAAGGAAAGACAAACATTCCCATGTTACGAATAATCTGAAAATCTCCTACTACCATTACAGTAAGCGGAAAATGTTGCTTGTGTCGTGATGGACGACTTAGCCAGCTGAGGAATCTACCACGCGGCGCAACCGTGGGACCCAAACGCGATGCCAACTGACCAAAAATATTTTGTATTTCTTTTATTTTTACTCTATAGACAACAAAGAAAAAACAGAACACGTATTTTATAGTTTGCTTTCCCTTTCATGTAACTTGCTTAAATATAAATTTACGCACCAGATTTAAATGTCCGGGTTAAATTTTCCCCTCTGCACTAAGCTATCATTTTAGATTATGTTTCCAATTAAAAAAAAAAAAACGTGTGAACTAGGTTTATCTGTCACTATCCTTGCTTCATTTCCTGTGCAATATTTAATTAAAAGGTTTTTTATAACATTCGTTTTTTACCGAATTCATAATATTTTTTTTACATTCTACATATACGTGTATGAAAAAAAACGAGTGTGCTGTAGACCGCACGACTCAAGTGAAACTTCACTAACTTATAAAAGGAGAGGGAAAGAAAATGTGCGCGCGCACTGCTCTCTCTTGCTCCTAAAGTGTGATACAGACAATAGGCCTGCACTGTGTCTTAGATATACGAAACTAACTGGCTATGAGAGATATAGAGAAAGAAAATGTGTGCTCGCACCTCTCTCTCCTGCCCCTACAGTAATATACAAAACGTAACTCTCTCTCTCTCTCTTTCTATTTTCACTAACTTATATCTCCCTCTCAACTTCCGTTCGCCTCGCCCGATCACACTTTTCGTAACGCTCTCGTCACGCATTCACCAGCTTACTCCCCAAGTCAAGCGTGCGGAAAGAAGTTTTACTTTACAAAAAATCCCAAATCAATCTGCTTCTCGTATTTTCTTTCATCGGTGTTTTATTTTCAGAACGGATTGGTCAGCACAATGGAACAAAAAATTATGCGAAGGCCCTTTGGATCGCAGCCCCGAGTTCGGTGTTCGGTGTTCATCTCGATGTTTGGAGGGTAACAAGATATAACAATAGCCTCCGGTATTGGAGGCTGTAGTCAAGTCCCGTTGACACCGTGCCCTTTCAATGAATAAGTATCAGTAGATTAGAATCTCAAGTGAGGGGAGGGGCTGGGCCCTTGAACTAATGAGATCTTTTGCTCCAAGGGAGGTTCAACGATGCCCTAAACAAATTTTAAAGCAGATCGAACTTCTGGCACTTACATTATGCAAGAGTGAATTGAGAAAAGAAAAAATTGGCAAGTGTTTCCGTAATTAATTGTGAAATTAGTATTGTTCAACGTAAATGCAGTTTCCTTCATTTTACTATTACCTACAATATATACCGACCGAATTGAACGATAGTAAAAAAAAACATCAAGACCTAATATATCCATTTGTTTGAAATCATATATATTATTTAATTATTTGTTTATGCCCTTAGGGTTTTCACATAAAATAAGTATTAATTACTTGTTTTATCTATAAATAAATGTATTTTATAATATTACTTGTGTTTGTGATTTTTTAATTTATTTAAAATTTTAATATTATTTGCTTTAAAGTGAATTTTCATTTTACGAGGAAATAATAAAAAAATATTTTAATTTCATCTTAATTATTATTATTATTTTAATTATTATATTATGTATATTACATTAGAGGCACTGCTGTAAGCCAGCTGTATTTCGGGATTAATCCCGAATGTACAGCTGAGCAGTCACCCATTTGTCAATGGAATCAATCTGAAATAAACAAGATGTATATATTTGTAAAAAATATTGCTAAATAAACATTTAAAGTACAATTTAAATTGTTTCGCATTGTATAATAATAGGTTTTTTTAAATATTTGTATTGAGGGATCAGTAGGATTTATAGGTCCAATTAGGATTTCCACAGAGCCGAACCCTCTGATATGAAAATATCTGGAGTCGGTGAATTATTTTCCCATTTGTTCTCTGGTAGGCTGACATGTTATTCTCGTATTGTTTTGTATTTTTTTTACGTATATAGTGCAATTGCATAGCGTGGATTGACTAGATGATCATTTGAGGAAGTGTTTGAAAGGATTTAGTTTTTCAGCAGAAGCAAGGATAGTGACAGATAAACCTAGTTCACAAGTTTTTTTTTTTTTTTTTTTTAATTGGAAACATAATCTAAAATGATTATTAGTGCACAAACTACCCCCTTGTAAATTATCACTAGATACAACAACATTGTTCTCATAATAGGAATTCATATCGACCCCCACCATACGGGCGCATGAGCCTAATATGGTGGTCGAAAAATTATCAAGAAATGTAATAAACAATGCACTGAATGAAGAATTTAAAAAAAATATTCTCTTTTAGTTTTGTGCTCTTTTTTATGAGTGAAACTTCTTTAGCGCCGTTAGTGATTTGACATTCGGGTGAAACGGAAATGCGTAACAACTCAGTTCTGCACAAACACTCGGTTCTAATATAATGCGATAAATTCGCACCTCGGTGCGTGCCTTCCATAGCGTAGTTGGCAAGGTGCCTGACAAGTCTCAGGCCAGAAGACAGACATCAAGGGAACGGGGGTCCGAATCCTACGAAATCCCAAAAAAAAACATTTTATTTTGTGAAATCAATATCCAATCTTCAAACAACTTAAAAAAAAACATCCAAAAGAAAAAAGAAAGAGCGACATCTAGCGACTTTCTAGTTTCACTTCTACGGCATGTGAATTACACACACAGATTTTTGATATCTAATCGTGAATATTTTTTGTGCAAATTTCAATACTCTTATACTTAAAAAAATAAATATTGTCATTCTTCATAGCTTATCCCACGAATAAATCAATACCCAGCTTGCGACACCTGTAAATACGTAAAACCGATTTTAATTTACTTTGCAACACTTTGTCTAATCCATCGTTTGTCAGAAACTGAAAAAATAGTTCATTTTGTTTATAGTCGACAGTTGCAGACTAGATTGCCTTCCGAAATGCGCGGAGAATTGGAAAACGTCGGAATGGCGTCAAAATAAGTCACTGCTTTTCCACATCGAATTCAGACGGTTGTCGCGAGGAAAAGTTCTAAGAACAGTAACTAACAGAGTACTTACAAAATGAATAAGCATTATTACCGTTGGCTTCCTTGAGTGATATATTTTCACAGAATGATTTTAAATTGAGGCATAACAAAAACATTTTAAAATGAATGCTTTCACCAAGAAACTTGGTATTTGGATTATATTAACGCAATTTTGATGCATTTACTTTATCTTCTAATTATTTTGACAGAATTATGAGCTCAGAAAAACCAATTGTTTAACGCATAACGGAGAAATGAAGGCGTTGCTTTAGCCGCCAAATTACCCGTTGAAGCTCCCAACCAACCACTTGAAATATCGGCTGACAAATAAATAAATAAATTGTAACGTAATTATTTTAATGGTAGTTATTCAGTCGGTTCTTGCTCAGAATGATTATTATTAATTTCGGCGTGGCGTTGGAACGACTGATAACATATTCAAATTGCCTGGACGTTGTTCGATTGTTTTTGGAAAAAAAAGCAGAAACGGTTGCAAGGGCCACGTCATGACATAATAATGAATTTGTCGGAAGTTTGATTTGTAAAGAGTTATATTATGAAGTGTGATTTTGTGTTTAATCTCAGCACGAGAAATATTATTATTACTCGTAAATGATAGTGTAACTTTCTCTATCAGCGACTTTGCTTCGTAACAGAGTGGTTGCTTGATGTAGTCCGGGTTTTTGTTCAACAAGCCAGGGAGGCTAGTGCGAACACCTACAAATTGGTGATGTGAAGAATTAATGCTTGACGCTCGTAATGACGCGGAAAACAATCCACCGAGAAATAGCCATCGAGATTTTCTGATCACAGCTTGATAAATTGATGTTTTGGTCGGGCGTGTTTACAGCCACGTACAATCCAATATCACCGAGGACAACTTTGATGAAGATTGCAGGCGCTTCTTAAATGACACCAACAATCTAGAACTGCGGGTTATATCCTTTCAATGCTCAAAGATGGCCATTGGACGCATTGTGATCAGCGGGCCTTTGTGGATGGACTGGAATCTCAGCTGCTTCACGGTGTCATGGGCTTGCGAAGCGGCAGCTCTGGAGCTCTTCTCCAGCTATCTGGAGCCCTTGTCGCTGAGGTTAGAAGAGGTGCGCCATTTTAACTATGGCAAGCTACAATGATCATTTGGAGTGGATTCTACTAAAATAACTGAATTATCTCTCTCTCTCTCTCTCTACATTTTTTTGAGTTTACAAAGGTATTTATGTAGATTATGTTTTTGCTTGTCAATAATAACAAGTACATTTTGTTTTATGTGAGTTCTTTTATTTACATCAGATAGTAGCTTTCTTTTTATCCCACGCAGGACCCTGAGATGATGATGAGAGCTCATGCATACGGAATTTCTCTGCTAACTGAGAAAGGTACGTGTCAAAATAGACAAAAATCTACAACTAGAATTTTGGAAAAAGTGATGTTCATTTTGCTTGAGAACGAGGAAAAAGAGAAGAGCATACATAGAAAGCCGAAATATATTGTGATGGACCGCTTATGTTGTGATGGAGGACTTAGTCTGCCGAGGAATCGAACATGCGACGCACGGGTGGGACCCAAGCCCTATGCCCTCTCATCCACTGACCGGTCATTACAATATAATATTGAAAGAGCTATTAATTCAGTCAATTAAAAAAAAAACCTTCCCTGTGGAATATTACAGAATAAAGCTAACAAACCAACAATAAAAAACGTTGATTTTGAGTAGACGCATTCAAAACCAAAACTAACATCTATCCATGTATATTATGACATTTCAACTTAAATTTATCAAGCTAGTATACCAGAAGATTGTTCGCTTTGTAAAATCATGTCTCAAAGTCACTCGGGGCGAACTAAAATTCAGCTTGTAGCATTTATCAAACACAGTTTACTTTGTAGAGATTTATTCAACTGACGACATGTTATTTTTGTGAAATTAGATACATATTTCTGAAATCATCCCCGGAGACTTGAAACAAACATCAGATATATTTATTTCGTTGAACTAATAACGACACCCCTAATTAGGTTTAATATTTATAAAGGGATATTTATACGGGTGGTTAATGGAAATAATATTATTATTGATGTTGGTTTATCCACGAAATTACTTTTATAAAAAACATGGACGGCTGCGTTAGATTTTATTTATTTGCGTAAAAAATTACGCTTAGCGGAAGGCTATAGATTTTTTAATAGTTAACAATAGTTGAAAAACACCAATGTTTGTGAATGAATACTGTCTTTTTTAGAACTCTTAAATTCATTTTGTGTGTTTATAACAAAATACATGAGCATAGTCGGAGACTTAAATGTCACGAACGATAATCATGATTTATTTAGTGATTATTATCCATTACATTAAATTAATTTTTAGAAGAAATTTTACAAATTACTAACTAATTATGTCTTATTTACTATGTTTTTTCTTGCTTGATACATTTTTAATCTACCGATTGGTGAAAACTTTAAAGTTTCCTGTAGCATCTTATATACTTCATTCCTTTGTAAGAAAACCATTTTGCGAATTCCTCGTAAACTCTGGCGTCATGAAATTTGTACAGATTCTTTGCTGGAATTCGCAATAATTTTCATTTGGTAATGTCATTAAAAACTCGGGAATTTACTAATGAATTGGGGAGTAAACATCTAAAACGTTTAATCCATTCGCGACTCGTGAGTTGAAATTTTTGTGAATTAAAATATTTTGATGTTTACATTTGTTTAGAATCTAATTAAAAGCCAACATAGAGATTGTATGCGATACTACTAGTATGCTGTGAATGTTCCTCCACCCTTCGTGGAATTTACTTCTCCCTGTGCCAACATCGGAGGCAGTTAATGTTCCTAATGCTGTGTATGTATTATATATTTTATAGAAACACAAAGATGTTTACCAAACCGTAGTCATTAGCACTTAATATCCTGCTGAGATAGTGGAGTGATGGAATGATAAATAATGTCATGTTTAAATTACGGTGTAAATGTTTGTTTACTGTTCAACTTGCGCCTAATATCCCAAACGTTTTTCCGTGATAAGTCGTATAATTATTCCATCAATGATTAAGCCACGTTTAAGACAAACACTTATTAAGCAAATAAATCTACTTATATGTTTATATTAGGGAATTATTTAAATGAGCACCAATGCATTATTTTCCTCCAAAATAATTCTATTCATATTTTTATTAATTATACACATTACATTAATAGATAAAGGTAGGTTTATAATATTTTTCTTATAATGTAATCCGATTTCGTCCTATTTAGAAGGTTACACCCCGAGGTGTATCGCCGCCTAACCTTTGGTGAAACATATTTTTCTTGGTGGCAAAAGGCAAAAGATTTAGGAATAGGAAAAACAATTGATATAATTACATTAGCTTCAAACAGGAGGCCCTGAAAAACAGTTCCTTCAGGACCTAAGTCATCTTTGGGGGTGATGTGTGGAGGGACTTTTTAGGGAAAGGAAGGAGAAGAAGTTCTGGGAAGGAAAAAAGTATGAGCGGTGGGTAGGAATCTTGAGGTCAATGCGTCCAGATGAGTGACGGTCGCATGAGTCCATCACTCGCACTGCGATGCAAGGCGATGTGTCAAGAGAATCCGGCTAAAGAGGTCAAAAGTCTCCCTCAACTTGTCTCTCCAGATCCGGCCCGCCACGCAGCAGGTGAGCAAATGCACTACCAAGACCTAGACAAACCTCACCCCATGAATCCGGGCACCTCTGCTAAGTCACCAAAGACAGTGGACGACTAAGGGTTAACTATGGCGGAGAGCGTTGGTTAGCTGTAAATGGTTCCCGGGGCGGCGGCACCTGTACCCGCCTCACAAATTTAACAGTTGTGTAAAATTTAAAACAAGAGTATTTGTAATATCTATGTATGGTCTCCGATTTATGTATGGTCTCCTGTATGGTCTCCGATTTATACCTGTAACTTACACCGTTTGGAGAGGGTACAAGGAAAATTTCTTCGATACGTTCAATTCAAATTGAGACAGCCTGTAATTGAAATCCGCTACAATGCATTAATGTCTGATCTAAACCTACCACTACTTTCTACCAGGCGTACTATTAATGACATTCTTATACTTTTTAAATTACTGAACAAACTCATAGACTGCCCTCAAATGTTAAGTGTTATAACTATTCGTGTCCCTGTTAAATCAACTCGACTCCACCACCTTTTCCACAGTGACAATCATAGCACTAACTATTACTATCATTCACCGCTAGTGCGTTTTCACCGAACTGCCAATACGTATACAGACCTTTTCGATATTTTCAAAACCTCACCGTCTTGCATCAAAGCAAAAATAATTAGTTATTTATGTAATAGATATGTTTGTAAAATGATAAATATTTGTTGTACTAATATGCATCGTATGTATGTACTGTATGTTATTCTATATATATAATGTTTGTAAATGTTCGATACACTTGTATTATGTATGTAATAGCCCTATGTACGGGCGTTTAAATAATAAATAAATAAATAAGTTAGGAGGTATACATAAGTCTGTATTTTAATAAGTACTTTGTACATAGTAAGTAAAACCTACCTCAACAAACGTAAGCTAAATAATCATTTCTCCATGTTTGTGGAAAATTCCAAAACAGCTCCGCAAAAACAGGTATCATATAGGCTTAATCAAAACCATTTAAAAATTGTTTTTGCAAAATCGGATGTTAAACTAGCTTAACCCAACACAACCTTTTTCAAAATGACGGATGTAAAGGCTGTAAAGGGTGAAAGTTCAAAAGTCTAATTGATAAACGTTCATATTAAGGAATTGCATATAAAAAGTCATTCATATGATTGTTTACACACAAAAAACCAATCCCAACAGTGTAATTGCCCAAATATAGAAAAAGTGTACCAATATACATACCTTGGTCTTACAATAGATGTCAATTTTAACTGGTCAAATCATATTGAAAATGTATGTAATAGATTAAGATCCATATTAGGGAAATTTTACCACCTTAAAAATTTGTTGATAAAAATATATTATACTGTATATACAACGCATTAGCAGAATCAATTATAGGATTCGGAATAAATAGTTACGGATTAACGTACAAAACGTACTTAAATAAAATAGAACAATTACAAATTCGTTTCCTAAAATTGATATCAGGCAAAAAAAGAGTTCAATTATGTGAAGGCGATTATAAAAAAATTTTCTCCTTGTGTAATGTCCTCTCTATACACAATAAGGTAGATTATCAATTATTAACGCTAGATGAATTCTGGAATACAGAATTCAAAAAACCTGTAAACCACAACTACCCTACTAGGCATAGAGAAGCACAAATGTTTATTATTAATAAATCTCAAAATGTATACGGTGATAGAACAAAGAGGCATAGAATTCCGAAAATATTTAACGCATTACCTGAAAATATTAAAAATGAGACATCTTATTCAAATATAAAAAAAAAAGTTAAATCATTCTATCTCCGTAGAACATGAAAGCAAATAATATTGTATACAAATACCCAGATCGAATATTGATCACATGCTTGGAAATTACTATCACACACTAGATTCATAAACATTATAATAATTAGTATTTTAGATTTTACACAGTTATTACAATGTATAAAACATAAAAGTATAAAAGTGTTAATTAAATAGGAAAAATGAGAGATTTCTTACAATCAAACTGATTGATCAGTTTTGTAAGATTTTAAAGATAAACTAGCTGATCCGGCGAACTTCGTACCGCCTCAGAATCAAAAACTATTGTCAACTTATTAGCTGAATTGATCTAAATTGTTTCTCCCTGCGTATACCATACCTTGATCTAAATTGTTTCTCCCTGCGTATCCTTTCCCCTCTCGCGTTCCCTCCCCTTCCCCCGTCCCGCTAACCCCCCTTCCTGAGTTCCTTTCCCCCCTCCCCCTTCCTCCCTCCCCCTCCCCCTTCCCCCCTCCCCCTTCCCCCCTCCCCCTCCCCCTTCCCCCCCCCCCCCCCCCCCCCCCTCCCCCCCCCCCCCCCTTCCCCCCCCTCCCATCCCCCTTCGGAGTGGAACACCCTTTACTTTTAGGGGTATGAAAAATAGATGTTGGTCGATTCTCAGACCTACCAGATAAGCACACAAAATTTCATCAAAATTGGTCCAGCCGTTTCGGAGGAGTAGGTATGGTAACAAACACCGTGACACGAGAATTTTATATATTAGATATTGTAAAATTAAAAAACTGAATAAAAATACTTAAATTTTTTTTTTTTTATATATGCTTTTTAATCGCAGTTTGTCATCAGAAATCCCTTCGTAGCTTTTACCATCAGTGCCTTTTGTTTATTGGCGAAGTCTAGATGAATTCACCAATAATTGATCATACAGCATATTAAATATCTGTTGTTTGCAAATTGAACCTTTGTCATGTGTGGATGAATGTGAAATAGTTTTAGAACGTACCCGTACTCGTTGTAAAACCAGTTCGAAATTAATCTTACTTGTGAACATCGTGAATAGTATAAGTGGAATACCTATTCAGAAATTGAACAAATTTTAGCTATTTGAATGGGTATTACTATTTCTAAGATAGTTTATTAGTGTCCATTGTTATAGTCAGTTAAATAGGTGGGTACCGAAGTTGGCAAAAAATTAACTAGTCTAAATAAAATATTTTGCTTTTACTCCATTTACAAAGTTGATATGTTTACTTAAAAAAATCAGTGAAACAGATGTAAAACGTAACACTACAGAAAGGTAAGACAAAAAATTATCCATAATAAATAATAAAATTGGAGGAAAGAAAGATGTTATATTGTAATGAGGAGCATATAAATTGTTGTTATAAATTCGGTGACCACTTAATAATGACTTAAATAATTACTTTCACATATTTGACAAATTGAGATACTGAGATAATAATTTATCTTTTCAACTTGAAATACACTAAACTCATTGTTATACGCCTACCCTTATGTATTTACGGCGAGGTACCTCATTTGCATCTGAAGTTACTTACATATATTTTTAATTAAACAGAATTAGAGTATTAAGTATGCATATTTCGAAGGCTTTCCAATATTGTATTACTTAATCAAGATTTTTATCATGTTTTGTTATTTACACATGTTCTTAACTACTGTTTTGGGAGGCGGGTAAGCCGGGAACCATTTATTGGATAACCAACACCTCTACAATAGGTCGCCCCAAGTGGTTCGCCACGTTTGGTGACTTAGCGGGGGTGCCCAGGTTCATGGGGTGAGGTTTGTCCGGGTCTTGGCGGCGGATGCGTCTGCCCACCAGCTGCACGGCAGACTGGATCGGGAAATAATGGTTGGAGGACTCCCTTTGACTTCTCCAGCTATACTCTCTCGGTATGGTATTAGGTACGTCTGTCACTCCTGGACACACTGACCCAAAGATTCCTACCCACCTCTAACACCCATTTTCTTTCCAGAACTTCCACTTCTTCCTTTCCTAAAATGACCCTCCACACAGCATCCTCACACAGCTTAATATAAAAAAGTATTATTTATTATCGTTCACTCTTTTATATAACTCTTTATTACTTACTCAATTCTAATTGCTCATGTTGTCGCTTAAGCTGGGTCCACACATGTTCTTTTGTCCGTTCCGTTCCTTCATTCCGTATCAGCGTCGCGATCAAGAACGCTAGTTTGGACGCCCGTTCGGAACGGTACGGTGTTACGGAGGTACGATACGGGTAGAGGTACGCCCCGATCCATCGGGAGTCAGTTTATTCGGCCTGTTCAAAGGCGATACGATACGGCTACGCGCCAGTCTGGACGTGATCGCGGCATGCGCAGGTCGTTCTCTCTGTCGAATGGAATGAACACGCGATGCCGATGATCGCAGCGACGTTACGGAGGTACGGGCTATTTTTACTTGCGTCCAGAGTTTTTGATACGGAACGGAGGTACGGAACGGAGGAACGGAACGGACAAAAGAACATGTGTGGACCCAGCTTTATGCTTTACACCAATGTTATGTTAAAGCCGAAAGGCGTAATTTTACATATAAATAAATAAATAATGCTAGCAAATAGACTAGACTTTGAAATATCAGATTAAAATAGAATGTAATACATTATTCATTAGCTGGCCTTCCTTCACGAAATATTTTCCACTTTCCTTTCTGGTTGGTACGAAACACCTTAAGAATATTAATATAAAGCGTGTTTATTTTCATAAGCTTCGAGGAAAAGACTTGACTTGCCAATAGTCTTCAACTATAAATGTTTTATTAACGATTATTGTACAATACAAATCTTATTATTTTCTCATCATTTATGGTGAGAGTGTTTTTGAAAAAATCGGCAATTAAATGGTTATCGTCGGTTTGACTGACTCGAATAAAATGATGATTGAGAGTATCGATATATCACCGTAGATACTTATTCTGCCAATTCAATAAGGCGCACTTACCTTCAATTTTGACGGCCTCCGTGGTCGAGGCGTAAGGCTGTCGACTCTCAATCCGGAGTCACGGGTTAAAACCCCAGCGTGATAAATTTTATATGATTAATTTGTGTTATTTCACAATTTATTCATTTCAGGGGTTACACGCAGTCAGGAGGCCGAAAAGAAAAGAGTTTTTGTAGAATTAGATAGAATTCTTAAAAGACATTTTAATTTATTTACGTCAAAATTATTTACGTCAAATTTACACACATGTTGTTGTAATATTATACCTTTATTCCAATATATTTTTTTATTTTAAAATAATGATTTTTAAAGCTGCTGTAGGCGTTTTTTTTACGGTGAGCACAATATCTCTGGATTGGATATTCTTAAATCTAAAAATATAAGATATTTCGTTAATATAAGGTATAATCTAGTATTTGAAAGGAATAAGCCAAATAGCAATTTTTAACAAAATGGCAGATTTTCAAAAAGCAGCTTTTTCGCTTTTTATTGCGTATAACCCCTTAAAATAATACGTAGTATACACATAGTGGAAGAAACTCTCGGTATCGCCCTTGCGTAAGGACACCATTCAGAATTGAAACGTTGCTTAAATAGCTTTAGCCGTCATTATTGACCGGATTTAAATGGCCAGGTACTCCCCCTCCTTCCTCTCCCTCATATCCTTCCCGTCCTCACTACCTTCAGCCTTAAAGTATACCCCAATTGGGGATGCCATAGTCTCACTGGCTCCCAGACGGTTGGGAGCAGTTGAAGCTCTTGTAATAATAATTATAATAATAAATAAAATATATTTTCTCGGACTATAAAAATATTACCATTTGTTATTTCGGCCACTGGCATAATACCTAGGAATCTGATTCAAAATTTAAACATATTAGATTTGTCAAAGAATTTGTATATAAAAATGCAAAAATCAGTAATTTTAAATACATGTAGGATTACAAAAGATTTTTTAAATATTTATATTGAGGGATCAGTAGTCTTTATAGGTTCAATTAGAAATGCCACAGAGCCGAACCCTCTGATATGAAAATATCTGGAGTCGGTGAATTATATTCCCATTTGGTCTCTAGTAGGTTGACATATTGTTCTTGTATTGTTTTGTATTTATAATACTTATATAGTGCAATTGCATAGCGTGGATTCACTACATGATCATTTGGGGAAGTGTATGAAAGGGTTTAGTTTTTCCTTTTTTTTTTTTTTTTTTTTTTTTTTTTTTTTTTTTTTTTTTTTTTTTTTTTTTTTTTTTTTTTTTTTTTGAGGAAAATTTAACCCGGACATTTAAATCTGGTGCGTAATAAGTTTACAAATTTCTAATTGATTAAAATATTTCATATTCACTATATTTTTTCAAGTTTTATGTAGCTCCTACAATACATCTTGAACTTCCCAATTGGTGTGGACTTTAAAGTTTCTGGTAGTGTGTTATACAACTTCATTCCCTTGTATAGTAGACTGTTCTGCGTATCGCTTTGTCCTTTTTTTGTAGCCTAATTTCCTTGCACGTCCTTGTGTTATATCTGTGAATGTCTTTATTGTATACAATTTTATTTGAGAAGTATTTTGGTAACTTGTTGTTCAATATTTTGTGGATAAATACCATAGTGTTCAAGGTCAGCATCTGTTTCACGGTCAACCAATTTAGTTCCTTTAACATTTTAATTATTTTTGAAAATCTGTTTCGTTGAAGAATTATTCTCATTGCCCTGTTTTGGAGAATTAGTAACTTATTTTGTTCTCTTTCGTTACATAGGAAAAGTATACTTCAGCAGTAGTTGAAGTGTGGAGCAATAATTGAATTGTATACGGTGATTGCAGTTTTTCTAGAAATTTTTGGCCGATTTCTTCCAAAAAAAGATATCTTTTTGCCAATTTTCTTTTGGGTGTATTCAGCATGTCTATTGAAGTTTAGTTTGGAATCTAATATAATTCCTAAGTATTTCATTTCAGTAACATTTTCAATAATTTCACCATCAATTTTAATTTTGCTTTCACTGGATGTCTTCTTGTATCCGATCACCATACATTTTGTTTTTTTTTGTATTTAATTTAAGCTTATTTATGTTTAGCCATCTTGATACATCATTTAGTTCATTATTTAAAATGTGTATTAGTTCTTCATAGTTATCTCCAATTAAGTATATTAGTGTATCATCGGCAAAAGCATTTTGAAAATATTTTCACCATGTCATTAATATAGAGTATAAACAATAGAGGTCCAAGGACCGATCCCTGTGCATTTTGAAAATATTTTCACCATGTCATTAATATAGAGTATAAACAATAGAGGTCCAAGGACCGATCCCTGTGGTACTCCTAACTTATTTTCCATTGGTTTTGAAAATTGATTATTTATTTTTGTTACCTGCTTTCTGTCTCTCAAATACTCTTGTATTAATTTAATGGCTACAGATGAGAAACCAATTTCTTTAAGCTTTCTTATTAGTATGTCTCGGTTTATAGTTTCGAATGCCCTTTGAAAATCCAAAAATAATGCTAAGATAAATTTATTATTGTTTATTTTTTATTTTTTTATTATATAATCAATAATATTATTATTAAATTAATAAAAACAGTTTATTTTTAAACAGGTTCTGCTGTGTAATTATTGTTATGCGTGACAGCTGTTTCGCCTTCTGAAGGCATTATCAAACTGTGGCCATGCCACATACAGACGATATATTTATACTATTTCTAGAGAGGTATTTATTATGACTCATTTCCAATTTCTGATTAAAAATGACAGACTACTAATGGTTATTATTTTCCCAATTAGTGTAATTTCCCACTTCGACTGATAGTCTAATTATATTGTGAGTCATTTGCAAATGCTGACTCATGATTTTCTTTTCAAGCATAATTAATTATTTTGAATTGGTTTGAAAATATTTAGAAGCGGAGAGTGAATTATATTTTTTGTTCGTTTATTAAAATAGCTTTAGGATTATTATTATGTTTGTTGATTTCCAGCTGCTCTAAAAGATCAAGTTTACGTCCTTTATTTTGGATGTGTAAAGGAGTTGGTTTATTATTATCGCTAAGTGAGTGATTCTCTTCTAGGAGGTGTCTGGCAAATTGAGATTGAATTTTATTATTGTTTTTAAATGATCGTATGTGCTCTTTGAATCTAGTATTAAAGGACCGGCCAGTTTGTCCAACATAAACAGCGTTGCATTCGTCACACTGGAGTTTATAAATGCCGCTATTTTTTAGTTTTAGCGGCATTTATAAACTCCAGTGTGACGAATGCAACGCTGTTTATGTTGGACAAACTGGCCGGTCCTTTAATACTAGATTCAAAGAGCACATACGATCATTTAAAAACAATAATAAAATTCAATCTCAATTTGCCAGACACCTCCTAGAAGAGAATCACTCACTTAGCGATGATAATAAACCAACTCCTTTACACATCCAAAATAAAGGACGTAAACTTGATCTTTTAGAGCAGCTGGAAATCAACAAACATAATAATAATCCCAAAGCTATTTTAATAAACGAACAAAAAAATATAATTCACTCTCCGCTTCTAAATATTTTCAAACCAATTCAAAATAATTAATTATGCTTGAAAAGAAAATCATGAGTCAGCATTTGCAAATGACTCACAATATAATTAGACTATCAGTCGAAGTGGGAAATTACACTAATTGGGAAAATAATAACCATTAGTAGTCTGTCATTTTTAATCAGAAATTGGAAATGAGTCATTCATAATAAATACCTCTCTAGAAATAGTATAAATATATCGTCTGTATGTGGCATGGCCACAGTTTGATAATGCCTTCAGAAGGCGAAACAGCTGTCACGCGTAACAATAATTACACAGCAGAACCTGTTTAAAAATAAACTGTTTTTATTAATTTAATAATAATATTATTGATTATATAATAAAAAAATAAAAATTAACATGGAGTTCTACAAATTAAACTTGATAACAATAAATTTATTATTGTTCATTCCTTCCTTCCATTCTTCGACAATTACGTTTAATGCTGTTTCACATGAGTTATTAGATCTGAACCCTGATTGCTCTTGGTATAAAATATCGTGTTTATCTAGATATTGTAAAATTTGTTCTTTTATTATAACTTCAAGAATCTGCTCATATTTTGGTAAGGTGTTGATTGGTCGAAATTCTTCACATTTTCTGGTATTTTTTACCTTTGGAAGCGGTATAATAGTAGATAGTTTCCATGATTGTGGAAATTTTCCTTCTTCAATCGTCTCATTGATAATATTTAATAGAGTAGATCCAATTACTGGAAAAGCATCTCTTATTTTACTAATAGTTAATCCATCTGAACTATTCTTTGATTTTATTTTGTTTAAAATGTTAAATAAATATTCTGCATTTATTTATCTGAAGATAAATGATTCTTTGTTTGGGTCGATATTATCATTTGTGGGGTTAACAGCAATGTTCGGTATTAATTTGTAAATTTGAATGATACTTTCAATAAAATATTTATTAAAGTTATTAGCCATGTTTTCTTCGTTTATCTCTTTTGGAAAGTTTACAATTTTTATGTCGTCTTTGTTTTCGCCATGTACTAATTCTTTTAGGCTTTTCCAAATTTTTTTGGGATCCCCTTCTTCTGAGTTTATTTTATTTTTTATGTACTCATTATGCGTTCTTTTTATGTCTTTGGAGTATTTGTTTCTCGCTTTTTTGTAGTTATCCCAATCCGTAATACAATTAGTAAGGCATGCTCTTTTGTAAAATGCATTTCTATCGTGCTGCATTGTACGTAGTTCGCTTGTGTACCATTTATTATTGTTTCTTTTATGTATCTTCTGTTCTGGAACAACTTCATCAATAGATTTTTTAAAGTTTAATATCATCTTAAGTTTAATATCATAACACTTTGGGAGGCGGGAATGGGTACCGCCGCCCTGGGAACCTTTATTGGATAACCAACACCTCTGCCATAGGTCACCCCAAGTGGTTCGCTACGTTTGGTGATTTAGCAGGGGTGCCCGGGTTCATGGGGTGAGGTTTGTCTAGGTCTTGGAGGCGGATGACCAGGACATACTGAACCCCAGATTCCTACCCACCCCTTAAACCCTTTTCCTTCCCAGAACTCTCCTCTCCTTCCCTTCCTTAAAAAAAACCCTCCACACAGCATCCTCAAAGATGAAATAGGCCCTGAGGGAAATTATTTTCCTCACGGCCTCCTGTGTGGAGGTCATGTAAAAAAAAAAATCTGGTCAGCTTTTTGGTTATATTCCATTTGATTTATTCCATTCCAATTAATAGTCTCTAAGGATTGAATGAAAATTTCCTTAATGTATTTTTTGTAATTTTTAAATGTTGTTATTTGTGTTTCCTTACTGGAGTTGCATTTTTCTCTGTCATTTATTAGAATTTGAATGATGTCATGGTCGGTAATTTTAGGATTATCTAGTACATTAATATTTAAGTTGAATTTATTTGAGATTACCAGATCAATCGTCGTTTTTGAGATATTTGTAATTCGTGTAAAATCTTTGACTAATTGTTTCATCCCTGTAGCTTGTATAATAGATTTCAGTTTTTTGTGTATATGTCTGCATTTGCTTTAACATTTATATTAAAATCTCCAGCTATAACGTTTATATTTTCATCTTGTAAATTTTCCATGCACCATCTTTGAAAATATGTTAAAAGTCGCATTTGCTTGTGTTTGGCGATCTATAAATTACAGTATATACACCTTTCTTGTTTCCTGATTTAATGGTGATGGCTAAGATCCAACAATGTTTTTCAAATTGATTGTTCGATATTACTTCATATGGAATTTTATTGCTTAAGAGAATCATCACTCCTCCTGTATGTCGACTATGTGAGTCGCAACGGATGGTATTATAATGTTCAAATCTAATTTCACTATCTTGAATATCTTCGTAACATGTGTTTCACTCATCATAAGCATAAAAGGTTTCTTCTCCTCTAAAAGTATTTTTACCTCTTCGTAATGTGCCATGATGCTTTGTATATTCAGGTATATAATTTCATCTTTCTCGTAACTTTTTTTTATAAAAAAGAGATTCTGCTCATTTTTGCTTCTAGTATTCTTTTATAAATTGGGCATTCCTTGTTCATGGCTGAGTGACCACTATTTAGTTTCAGTCCTAATCTACTGCAATTAATGCACTGAATATCCTCCTCGGTGCAATCTTTAACATCATGATGTTTTGCGCATTTTGGACAAGATTTTAGGTTTCTGCAATTAGCCTTGTGATTAAACCCATTACATTTAAAACATCTCATGATATTTAAATTATCAAAGACCCTGCATCTGTCCCATCCAATATTTATTTTTTCTTCCTTTAACATCGGTGCGGTATTCATGTAAATAAAAAGCCTCACAATATACACCAATTGGGGATGCCATAGTCTCACTAGCTTCAGACGGGAGTAGTTGGGACTCTGTGAGGTATTCACAAAAAAAGAAATTGTAGCAAGGCATGACGTTGAATTTCTTCTTTAAAAATTAAGAAAGTAATTTTAACACATATTTATGATTGAAAACACCACGAAACGTCGAGTCATGCACAAATGTTTATTATATATATGAGACGAAGTATGAAATCTCTAATAAGTACGGTGGTAAAAAAAAATGTTTTAATGTACCAATAAATGACGTATAAAAGAAATAATGGGCTTATCAATATCAAACGTTTAATTTGTTCATACAAAAATACTAAAATCGCCATTAAAAAATGGCAGGGTGGGGGTAGGCGGGTTGAAATTTGGGGTTATGGGTATTTTTTGATGCCAAATAAAAAAATACAATATTTTTTTTGTCCTACAAATAGATTTTCTTTCTGGATAGGGACACCCTAATCACCTAGCGGAATGAAATATACTTTTAAACCTATTCTCATACCTACCAAATATACATAAAATATCATAAAAATCGGTCAAGCCGTTTTGGAGGAATGCGACCACAAACGCCGTGACACGGGATTTTTATGTATAATATTTTTCTAAATGAATAAATAAAACTTTGTCGATTTTTTTTGGTTTCGATTCGTAAATCTGTTACGACGCATTGAAGAGAAGGAAAATAAATTTAATTCAGAGGAAAAGTAACACTTTGACGCGTACTTGTTTAATAACTGCTAAACAAACATTTTGGAATACATTTTCTTTACAAGAAGAAACAAGAGACACGCGAAGATAACAAGAAAGTTTATAAATTACCCTTCACAAAGCCTATTATCCCCGGGAATATAATAGATATACTGGATACCTGTATCGGATGTGTAACTTCACTGTAGCGAGGTACCTATTGGTTTATATCTGGCAAACATTTCACAGACTCTTGTTTCATATTATTTAGAAAATGACTTGCATTGTCGCACACGTATGCTTACTCATATACCACGGGAAACGTAATGTGAAATTAATTACCAAAATAAACAAGCCGGGAAATGGAGTGAATACAATTTAAAATAATTATTATCATAAAATTGTTCAATATTCAGATTTCCGGAGTTACTTCTAATTATTTAAAATAAAATATCAGAATGAATTTTATTTTTAAACCTTGATTAAATAGGAAGATACTCAACAATAGCAAATATAATTTATCAATATAATTTCGGTTTTGATTTATAGTGTGTTGCCTGTTGTATGCTGATGATGCGGTGCTGATTTCTAACAATATGGAAGATCTATGTACAGTCTCACGTGTCTAGGATGAACAAAGTATGTATGAATAATGAGTTAATGATGAATGTAAGTCTAAAGTCATGGAGTTTGAAAGAGAGAGTACGAAAACATGTGCAATATAGCTGTGAATGATGAATACTTGGAGCAGGTGGATGAGTTTGTGTATCTGGGAAGTATGTTTACGAGAGATGGGAAGGCTGATAGAGATATTGAAAAAAGGGTAAATGCAGGTAACTTCATTAATGGAGGACTGAATACCGTTGGCGCTAATAAAAAACTATCGAAAGAAGCGAAGCTAGCAGTCCACAATGGAGTCCTGGTACCTACCCTGATGTATGGCAGTGAGGCATGATACTGGCAGGGAAAAGATGAAAGTAAACTGAATGTTGTTGAAATAAGATCCCTGAGGCGTACGTGGTAGAACCATGTACGATCGTGTGAGAAATGTGGATATCAAACGTGGATATATAAACATGTGCAATATAGCTGTGAATGATGAATACTTGGAGCAGGTGGATGAGTTTGTATATCTGGGAAGTATGTTTACGAGAGATGGGAAGGCTGACAGAGATATTGAAAGAAGGGTAAATTTCGTATATTAACTGAAGTAATTTATTTAATATAATATCTTTCAAGTTAACAGAATGCATTGTCATCTACAATGAGTCTATATACTGAGTTTCAACTCGATCGGATATCGGGAAGTTTGTTAATTTTCACTTCCAAGATTTGCATTAATTCATTCACATGATATTCATTTAAAAACACTTAATTTTTATATTTTCGGTAAACATAAAAAAAAAATCATTCCCCTGGTTACAAAAATAAGTAGGAGTATTTTTTTCTCAGCGTACTTGATGCAATTTTTTATTAATTAAAATTTTGATAAGCTGTTTATAATTATCATTTTCATTTAAAAAAATACACTATAAATTTTTGTATAATAGTTGTATAACACAAACTTTACAAAAATACGAAAACAGTTGGCCTGTAATTTAAATCATAAAATTTCCATTATCAAAAACTCATTTCAAAATATGAGAAGAAATTTGTTGAAGATCCGACGTGAAATGTTTTTGAAGGATATACACACATTGTGAGCATAATAAGGTTGTAAAAAGTATTTCAGATCTCATTAGTTGGCTTGAAAGTTCCTGGTAAAAGAGGTCGCTAGTCCGGGGCTAACTTATGAATAAGAATTACGTTTAAAACTTGCCCTGCGAAACGCTTTTTTCGTACATTTTGCTTAAAAATCTTCCCTCGGATATTTCATAAATTGCAAAAAATTATCTTGAGTGAACGCAGATGCTGGTATTGGGCTTATGGTATGTAAATATTTATGTACTTGGGATGTTTACAAATATGTAGCAATTTGGGTATTGATTTTATGTGATTCAATGATTCGTGTTGGTTGTATATTATACCAGATGTTGCTTTAGTCAATATTGGGTGAGAACCTATGTGTAATATACCTCCTGCTAAATAAATAGTTTTACCTTAAAGTTCTGCGTGGTTTAACTGGATAAAGCCGTTATATTGATAACAAAACACCATTTTTGGTTTTTTTTGTGAAGTAATAATAAGGGAAAAATTGTACTACTAGTTAAAGACATCAACAAGTTACAATAATCCATTTTTTTAGTCCAGGCAGGCGCTTGTAGTTTCTATTTCCTTAAAAAAGCGATTTTCTATTAAACGTAATTGTTATTCAAAAACGTATTTTTTTCTTACTTAAAATAGTTTGTCTTAAAACTACGAATTTAGATATATAGATTATAAAGTTTATCTGGGGGATGGATTAAACTTTTTTTTTTAACAAATGTAGTATTTATATGCGATAATTTATTATATTTGATTTACTTTGATCGTAAACGCACAGAATAAAATAAAAATATATTTTTTTTGTCTCAAATTTACTAAAAGTTTTGCGGGTAGTGGGTATTAACTAATATTTATTTATTTATTTGTTTGTTTATTTAGTACAAAATTATACATGTATATACATAATTCATTAATTTTTTTGACTGCCAAACTAGGAGTATTCCCGTTTTAGGACAGTCAAATTATTATGGGTATAAACAAATGGAACATGATTTGTACAAAAAAGAAAGAAAATTGATCAAATAAAAAGAACAGAAATAATATAAAATATAATAAAAAAAAAGTTTAAAACCTAATAAACCTAATAAAGTTTAAAATATAGATAATAATAATAGGTTCAATAATAAAATGTACCTTCATGTGGATAACGGATATCAAGTCGGTGTTGTCTAGACAGACTATTCCAAAACCTTTGATAAAATACTAAATAGCATCTTAATTGAGAAAGTCAAAGCAATGGGTATACACGGTGATCGTTGGTTAGCCTCTTATTCCGATAATCGTATGCAAGCTGTAACTGTACAAGGGTTCTGATTTAGTTTCGTCCCGTAACCTCAGGAGTAAACTTACAACATTCGTAAAAAAATAACATTCGATTGAATATGTTGAACCAAAAAATTACTATTTCATTGATTTTTTTAACCTCTTCACATTTCTTCTTTTGTTTCCAGCGGTTTGAATTTGAATAAAATTACTTCATCAAAGATATTATTGATATCCATTCCAAATTTAAATGTAAGCCATGGAAATCATCATCATCATTACATAGTATAAAATGAAGTCGCTCAAAATGTATGTGCGCGTTAATCTTTTAAACTACGCAACGGATTTTCATACGGTTTTCACCAATAGATAGAGTGATTGAAGAGGAATGTTTATATGTATAATACATGTAAATTATATTAGAGAAAAGCCGAGAAATTCAAAGAAAACATATTTTTGTGCGATTTAAAACGGCTGGCGGGCCGTACTATAGTCACTTTTGAAATTCGTTCTACGGAAGAAATTGGAAAATAGATGTCCTAGAGTAAGTAGGTATTTGATTTTCCCTTTTCAAATATCCAGTGTTGCATTGTATAATTTGTGGCGAGTTAATTAGTTTATATGTATTTTATTTTATTTTTTATTTTATTTATTTTAGGGAAAGTTGACAGCAAATCTGAGGTTACACAATAAAACAATAGTAAGATAGTTAATTATGCCAATTATGAACATTCCACTTATGATAGTGAATGAATATTGTAACTTTGAATATTGTAACTTTGTAAGGGTGTTTTCTTAAAATAAATTATTTTTTTACAAATATGAAAGGGGAGGGGGGAGGAGGAACATAGAATTAGGATTAAGAGGCAAAGGATGGGAATATATAGGGATTAAACTTCTAATTTGAGTCATGTTGCTTAGTGAGTTTTCGTTTTATGTCGTATATTATGTATAATACATGCTTATTATAGTAGAGAAAAGCCGATAAATTTAAATATTCAATTCAGGCAGCAGGCAGCGGGCAGCTGGCAAGCGGGTGGTGTGTATTTTATAAAGATTGGGTAATGGCGTTGTGTTTCGTTAGCCACAGCAACGTGTGGCCGGGTCTGCTAGTATTTGATAAAATATTTTTTATTGATTAGTGAGAAGATGCACTTTATCAGAATTGTTTTCATTAGGTAAATTGTTGTGCATTTATGGTCTTAAATTTCAATGTCGTTATTTTATTAGTCAATAACATAAATATTCTTAAAACTGTTTCATATGAATTTGTAAAGACTGTTTGTAACGCTGATAAATAAAATAAATAATCATTGTGGAAGATAACACTAATAATCTAAATCAAAATATGAAACGGAACAAGACACAGAAAAATAACGGTCAAAACTGGGATATGAACCCAGAACCTCTCATCTTATCGGGAAAAACGCCTTACCAATTTGGCTACTGAGACCTCTCATTTAAACGTCATTTTTGTCAATCTTATATTTCAAATTTCAGGATTGACAATATTATCTTCGACTAATTTTTTCCATATTATGGGCAGCTACCGATTTCATTGGAAACAAGTGTTGAATATGTAACAATATGTAACCCAGATAGTGCCTGAGAAAAAATATCTAATTTTATTTATACGGATACTTTTTGACAGAAAGTCTAAATGAATATTAATTTTTTATTAGAACAGCTCTCTTTTTACAACTTTTGAAGATTATTCACATCAATGTAATATATAATTGGAGAAGAAGATAACATTAAGCATCTAAACGAAAAAATGAAAGAGAGCAAGACAGAGAAAAATAAAAAAGATAACGGTCGCAACTAAATTACATAGCTGGGAATTACCTTCAAAAGTTATAAAAAAGAGTTGTTCCAATAAAAATTAAAATAAATAAAATCAGCGATAATAATTACACGACGGCCTCCATGGTCAAAGGGAAAAGCAATCCGGAGGTCGCGGGTCGGAGTTTGTACCAGCCGGAGTGGCCGGAGTTTGTGCCAGCACAAATAATTTTTTTGATTGATTTGTATTATTTGGCAATTCATTCATTTTAAATAATACAAAGTATATTTGAGGCACGTTCCAGAGTGGAAGTTACTCAGTATCGCCCTGGTACAAGACCATAATTCAAAATTGAAACGTTGCTTGAAATGGCTTGAGCCGTGTTTGGTGACCAGATCTGAATAGCAAGATACTTCCCCACCTTCCTCTTCCCCATAACCTTCCGCTTACCACTACCTTCAGCCCCCCAATTGGGGATGCCATAGTCTCACTGGCTTCAGTCGGTTCGGAGCCTCTTATTAATTAATGGTACTCACATAAAAATAAAAAAAAAATGAAAATATTCCATTTGAATATTGAAAAGGAAAAAAAAATAGTGTCATGCACATTAGCCAATGCAAACCAGAGAGATGGAAATAAAACACGTTTAGTTCTGCTGAGGCGTCAGAATAAAAACATGCATAATATCTAAAGTACAACAAGGGAAAATAGAATGCACTCCATTGTGCGGCCCGCTTGGGGCAAGCGTTGAACACTTAAAAGCTTTTAGATTAAACTTTTTTCAGAAGAATTAATAGCATTGTGTACTTTCTGAAATAAACTGCGCCGCAACACGCATTTGTGTAATGAATTTGAAACACATTTGGCTGTAACACAGAACCTCAGCTGAAACGGTATCCCACAAATGATATTTTTCAAAATTCGCATTAGCGGGGCTTTCGCTTTTTGCGTGCTTTGGACGTGATTTATATAAATGTTTAGTAATTTTAGAATAGCCTTAAACATGTGTGCCTGATTTTTTTAAAGAGGTGTGAAATGTTAGAATCAAATTAAGATGTTTTACAATAAATAAACTTCTTAAAACGTGGATTTTTTTATTTAGAAATTGCCTGGCAGGAACTAGAAAATAGGTACTCTTCCGAATATAAAATCTATAAACAACAGAATCAAAGTCAACTCACGTCACAAGAAAATGTTGTTGTTGATTTATTATTAAGATCATGTTTTCATATTCAAGCTCTTGTCACTTGATTCGGTGAGTAAAGCATCCAGAAGATATTTAGAATAAAGTCACTTTGAAATAGGATCTCACTCGGGGCGAGGACGTGCCGGAGAAAGCAGAGACAGAGCCTAGTTTTTCCAGTGGATATTTTGTCGGGTTGTTTACCCGCTTCCTTCCGGTACCGCCAGATCCGTCAAAATTTCCGATTTCAATTTTCATTTCAGTGCTGGAGGCTGCTGTAATTTTTAGCTCCGCGCAGAACTTCTGACGTGACTTAAATAAAGCCGAGATACATGAAAAATATAGACGCCTCAAGATCCGCAAATATTCAAATCTTCGCCAAGGACGCCATTGATCGAAAACGGAGATATAAAATCAATGATCCTCAATCTCCTGCAAAAATCGTTTGTTTCGTTTTAGTATTTGTCTCAAATAAACAGTCAATAATTTTAATTGTTTAAAACGCTGTTTTTAAAAGTTTTTCATTGGAATATATGTGTAATATCCTTGATATTAGAGATTATTCATCCATTGATGGCACTAGATTGTAGTCCATTAGGTTACCCATAGATCGCATTCCGCTGTCGGTATTGTAGATACGAAGTGTATAATAAATAAGATGGGAACCTCAAGGTCGGGGTCCTGATAATTCCAATAACCTGCTAAATCAATTATCATAGCCTATTATTAAACTGTCACAATAAAGTCTAGTTTAACAGTTTTTTATTAACTCCGGAGTTTTTTACAAAGAGTTTGAAACCACCCCAGAGTTACAGAAATATAGATGTCCTCACCCTGGTGTTTAATCGTTAATGTAAAGGATATTTTCTTATAATGTTCAATAGTGCAACTGATGTACTAAATGTCCCGTCGGAAGTTAAACACTGTCAAGGTCACCGTCACCAGTGTCACCACCCTAACGGCATCTCGAATCAACTCTGGAACTGTGAGCTTGTGTCACGTAAATTTGGAAATTACGAGGTTCGGTTACTTCCTTTATAAACGTCTTCAATAAATATTTTCATTCCCGTAATCTGGTTTTTCACCCCCCTTGAAACGATCAAGATATTGAAGTTACATAATGTTTTGTATTTGTTCACTTTCCCAAATTTTGGATATTCGACGAAGGAATTAAACGTAGTCAACTAATAAACAATTTGTAATAAAAAAGCTAGGCGAACTGATTTTTATCACGACTCAACAAGTTTTTTTCCGCCATTACTTCAATTTCTCTGCTGCGAAATAGCGCTAGCGTTACTTTAAGCTCTCTTGACATTACTATGAAGTTGGCAATAACACCTCATAAAACGTTAAATGGGAATGAGCGTAAATTTACAACGAACAAACACAAAGGGCACCCCAAACTGACATCTCCAGCCCGGCCTTATCTTACTGTGGTAAATTACCATCAGTGTTTAGGACTTTCATTAACATTCTCTGTGCTACATTTTATATTATGTGTATTGAGATATAACTACTACATATATCACAGTTATAATTGCTTACATTCAAGCAGAAATAAAGAGCAAACATCTAATTCGAGTTATAACGTTGTTATTACCCTTGCGAAGAATTCCAACGAAAAAAACAAGTATCAATATTATGTTCTAATGTAAAAAGCTTTTACAAAAGTCATCTTCTATGAAAGGAATTCAGCATATTGAAATCTGAGTGGAAAATTTAAACAAAATCTGACTTCAATTTTAACATCGCGACATTAATAAATTCATTTTTAAACATATTAAATTTCTTCAGTAAGTTTTCCTTTGAGGAACGCAAATTTTGTTTAATGTAATATCATTACAAAGCGTTCAAAAGGAAACCGCGTCGTATTAATATATATTTTCATCGGAAGATCCGAGAATTAAACGAACGGCGGGGAACGATGGAGTTTTCGACGTTACATTTACCGAGAGAAATACGACTCACAATTTTAATATTTCTAAATGCCAAAAAAAAATTCTCAGATAAAAGAGCAAAGAATTATCGTGCAAAGTGTAATTATTTAATATTTATAAGGAAATAAAGGGATCTTTGTAGCGGCATATTAATTAGATTTGCTTCTCGGCATACATCTGCCGTTCACTTTTCTTATTAAGACTGGTGATTGGTCTAGAAAAGTGGCGGCTATTGTAAGAGAAGCATGCTCACCAAAGTACGTAAGTACATATAATGTAAGAAATTAGTTGTGCAACTAAATGTAAAATGCGCTTTTCCACTCCACCGCCATTGGGGCCGCGATGGTTCCTGTCGCATTCGGGTTTCCTGGTGTTTGGCGCTAGCTCTGTCTGCAGGATAATAAATCAGATCCCGTGGTAAAAGTTATCTAATTAATCTTTGCAAATGAAATTCTAGCTCAGTGTTAGGCCTTTCTTCAGAGTGACACTACAAACACTGTATTACTGCGAGCTAGACCATCCAGCTCCTTGGTGTCATTGTTCGATTTCCGCAACGCGAACCCGGACTGCACTACAAAAAATTCACTGAATTATTAAACAAGCTCAAAGTTACTATACATAGAGATAAAACGCCACACAACATACAACGAAATATTTCGCGATTTTTATTTAATGGAGATTCCCCCTCCGGAGCCAACGTCGCTAATTTAAAAGCATATTTCCCCTGCCACCAAAAGCAATGTTATCAATAAACCCCCGTAAGACTTGTAATTTTTGAAGATGGTCATTGAATTAATTAAAATGTAAGTACTTAGGCATCAGATATCTTTTATTATTTTTACCCTGGGGCATAAAATCTATTAAGTGATAATTGGATAAATATCCGGATACGTCCTCATAATGTAATATAATTATTTATACGTATATATAATCTGTATATTTATAATTAGTAAAATAATATCGTTGGGTAAATGCAAAAGTCGCGAATCCACAAAAACATCATTCGGAGATATTGAGGTTTGAAGTTTAGAATTGTTATCATAAATCGACATATATAATTACTAAACCAGTTTAAATAAATCTGTAGTAATGTGTAATAAAAATACTCGTAAAGGCAGGCGTTTAAAATAAAAAAATTATATATTTAACTCAAAACTGGCAAAAATCTGGACTAATGTCGTCTTTGACATTGGACCAACGATATTACGTAAACTTGTATTTCGTTAATTGAATATTCTATTGATAGTGGGATGATAAATAAATAAATACAAACAATAAAAGTAAAGAATACTCCATCTACCACAGTAACATCGCAGAATCCATGAAATTGTTTTCCTGAAAAGTAATGTCTTTGAATTTAGACTACAAAGTTTCTGGTATCTTTGAAAGTAATCTCTAGAATTATACTTAACGCAAGAATTTATTAGTTTTACACGACACATTAGTGCAGTATGTGGCGGGCGACTGGGCGCATCCCGGAACAATTCGTTCAAAACAGTAATTAAAATGTAATTAAGTCCCTCGCCCTGTGACTGAATCTGCGCTATTTCCGGTTTCTCCGGCGAACCCTTGCACTCCGATATCTGACTTCCACTAATGACACTGACAACCAACTTGGTACGATTGACTTTGTAGCTCTCCTGCTCTTGCAAGAACTCTGGCGTCATCTTTGCCAACTTCTCCAACAGATAAGGGGTGTTAAAATTCATTTTACGGAATTTTAGTGAATTTAGGGGATTATTAAGGTAGTTAGTTTCTGAAGAAAATGTGAAGAAAATAAAATTGACTTAATTATATTATCGTAATATGGAGGATACAGGTAGCAGGTAGATACTAGGTACCTATCTAAGAAACAAAATATTTAAATTTAAATAGATGACCGGACAACTCAGAATCGTGCAAACGCAACACCTTCTTTGAAAAATCATTAAAAGTTACGAAAAAAATTGTTAAATATGTTGCTTTAGGTTAGGTTATGGGATTTTATTTTTATAACTTATAATGACTTTTCAAACGGGTGTTGAAGTCGCATTGATGAGTTGTTATGAGTATTAGATGATGTATTGTTATTGATGGGTTGTTATATTAGTAGATTGATGAGTTGTTATGGATGAGTATTAGATGATATATTGTTATTGATGAGTTGTTATAAGTTATTATATTAGTCGATTGGTGAGTTGTTATTGAACCATTTAAATAATTTACAACTATATATATATATAGTACTCCCTTCCTATTTCATTAATATACATTCGTAGGTAATACATATTTATACATCTTTGATTCAATTTTTAGTAGCACAAATTCTTCGTTTGATGCATTTCGTCGAGAATTAATTATTAAGTTACGAAGAGTTCCTGACAAACTAATATTGTAATTTCTGCGATTATCAATCATAAAACATCTCACATGAGAACCAGCGAATCAATGTTGAAAAAAACCGATTTCCGATTTGCATTTTATATGGTTTCACATCTCACGTGTATGATGAGCAAAAGATAACAAAGTGAATCGCACACTATTTTCACACGAAAAGCGGATTTACGTCTAAAACGATTTTTTTATTCAAAACATAACGAACCCTTTTATATCGCGTTAATCTAAGTCTACAGGCGTCCTATCAAACGAGATAAGCCGGTTGTTATAACGTCATGAATTATTCTTCAAGGTATTTAAAAGTAATAAATATAGCGATAGCACTTTTTAAAAGTGAAGAGGTATTTTAATTATCCAAAGCACCTTCCGGTTAATATTCTACTTAATATTCCAGCTGTCCGGGTGATGGGTACTACCTACTCATGTGCAGATGCTAAACGAAATGGAGCCTCGTGTAACAGCGCACTGGCTAAACGGAAAAATAATAAAACTAAGAATTTAATTTATGCAATTTCATATTTGCTTATACCCCTTTACCGGTACATTTCCCAGCGTAATAATATTACTGGTTGAGTTTATAATTAATATCATTTTCAAAGAAACATAATTTCAATGCCGAATTTTGAAAATTGTTTACAATTAAAACTAGCATTATAATTATTTTCTGGAAGTTTCACAACAAAGCGTTACACGAATTTAAGAAAGATTTTCATTTGAAACTTTCCCATTGTGCCTAAAGTTTGCCGGAAAAAATATAAATTAATTTTTGAGTGCACTCAGACCGGCAGGTAAGACGTATTAAAAAACGAAAATTTTCTATATTTTGAGGCCCAGGTAGGCTTTGGAAAGGCAATAAGGTCGGAAGCTTTTCACGAGCTTTTGTTTGATCGCAAAGTTATTTGTTTGTTCGCAGCAATATTGCGGGACTTTTTGCGCATGGGAACGAATTTGCATTATTTTATAAACGTTGTATTGTATTTAAATTCTTTGTTTTCAGTTAGGTATTGGTTGTTTGCTTAAAATATTAAGAGGTGTTACATATTCAGGTGGGTGCGTTTTTGTTGTTTTTACTAAGAATTCAGTTTTAAAAGTAAATTATTTGTAAAATGAATACCGCTTTCATGTTAAAAAGGCATATTTACATTAATTTTTAAAAACTTTTAAATAACAACTGGAGGTGACTATCCGGCTTCGGTCGAATTTCAACAAAGAAAATGATTTTTCTCACTGTAAAAAAATACACAACAAATAAAAATATAATATTTTAAAACGCCATCGACGTAGACCTCAATGCATAGCGCTCTTAAAGTGTGCGTGTTGTATTTTTTCTTTTCCCAGAAACCAATTCTAAAACTACAAATTAACAAAATAAATAATCATTAATAAATAATTAATTACTAGCGAGTACCCTGAATGCGTTACAATCCCACTCAAAGAAAGAAAGTGTCTGAGTTTTAATTCAGTTTATTGAAGAGCTTTTGGATACACACTTTTTTTGTTTGTTTTTCTGACGCGTTAGCAAGTCATGTACTATACATCCGTGTGAGAAGCATGGATTTTACGAATTCACTTTCTGCTATTCCCCATCGCTCCCTCGAACCCCCTCCTTTGTCCTCCTTCTCCTCCCTCAGAATTTCCCTCATACTTCCTTCCCACTTTGCCGCAAAACTATATGAAATACACACAATTTTCCAAATTTACTCCCTGCTATCCGCTATCGCTACGATGGGCCCTTTGAAATCTCTACCACTGCCCCTCTTTAATTCCCCACCGTTCCGTCACCCTTTCCCATTCGTTCCCGTTTCCGACCCATTCCCTTCCCACGTTCCCCTTCCACCTTCTTCACCTCTCCCGCGAATCCCCCCTTAAATTTCCCTCCCCCTTCCCGCGTCCCCCTTCCGCCATTGCCGCCTACCTCCCCACCCTCGTCTCTCCTCTCACGAACGCTCCTTTATCATTCACCTCCTCCTCTCCCAGATTTTCCTCCCCCATCCTCCTTTTATCCCTGACGCTAAACTGTAAGAAATACACACAGTCCTCGTAACTGTTCGTATGAGAAGTATGTATTATTCAAATTTATCCCCTGCTGTTCCATACTGCCACTATGTTTTCTATGAGATCTTTCCCTCTGCCCCTCCCTCGTCTCCCACTCCTCTTTCACCTTTCCGCTGCGTGTCCTTTCCCAAGCGACTCCGTTCCCTTCCCGAGTCCCCTTCACCTCACACGGCCCCTTCCACCTTTCCTCCTCTTGCAAACCCCCTCTGCTCCCTGGTTCCCCTCCACCTTTTGCGTGCCCCTACCGTCTTTCCCACCTTCCACCCTGCCGCGAACCCTCCTCACTCATTCGTTACCCTCCCCCAATTCCCAATTTCACTCATACTCCCGCCTTCTACTCTATCCGCAACTAGGGAATGCAATCCCGCAAGACCATGTCAATCCAGGTATTTGCGGGACTGAACAATCTTAGTCCCGCTGGATCCAGGTATTTGCGGGATCCAGCAGGGTGGACTTAGATAATCTAATCAATCGTATAATAAAGACGTAATACCTCGATCTACCAACTTTGTTTTTAGAGTTTTAAATTTCTTCCTAATGAAACAAGTTCTTTGGGACATTTTAAAAGGTTTATTAATATACCTTTAGTTAGACATAGGTAAATTTTAAGTCATAAATTGGCAAAGAATAAGATAAGACTTAAATTTATGTAACAACTTAAATTTAAATAATAACGTTCACACGATAAACAATATTCTTGTACAATAAGCATCATAAGTTTAAACATTATTTTGGAAATAGCTTCTTAAAAAATTAAAGTATTAATTATGTCGTCTGATAAACGGCTTCTGATATTGGACACAAGGTAGCCAGCGGCTGAAAAAGCTCGTTCAGCTTCCACGCTGGTTGGCACAATAGTCATTAGCGCATTGTAAGTGAATTAAAGGTACATGCCTTTTAATCCACCGGATTCGAAGTAATTCATTTCCTTCTTTATCAAAATCTCAAGGTTGCTCATATTGCCAGATTGTTGTTGGGCTGTTGATCTCGAGCTCTTCATACTAATCAAAGTAAGTTCGAGTTGGTCTTGAAGTGACATTGGTGCTGCTAACACGTATGAACTACGCTTCTCTGTAGTCCCGCCAGTCCAGCGGGATCCCGCAAAATTTTCGACCGAGATTAGTCCCGCAAAATGTCTGCGGGATCTCGGTATTTCGGGATCCCGGTATACCGGGATTGCATTCCCTATCCGCAACTATATACACTACACACATTTTTCAAAAAACTCACGCGCCATATTTAGCAAATTAGTTAAAGTAAAAAAATACAAATTTCATAACTCCAGATCTCACCATTATGTATTGAAACCTTTGCGGGCGTGCGCACAACAAATCACTAAAGTTTCATCGCAATAGAATGAATGGTATAGGAAATAATTTCATAACGCCATTGCTCACCCTTAGATATAGAAACCATCATGGGCGTGTGCACAACGAATCACAAAAGTTTCATCGCAATCGGATGAATGGTTTAGGGACCGCATAAGGGACAAACAAAAAAACATTCATTTTTATATCTTAAGATAATAGAGACTGATGATAATATGGAAATTCTGCACAGAAAAGTTATTACTAGGTATTATTTACATTACCTCTACACAGAAGGCCGTGAGTAAAATAATATCCTTCGGGACCTAAGTCATATTTGGAGATGCTGTGTGGAGGATATTTTGAGGAGAGTAAGGGGAAAACATGGGTCTTGTAGAGATCCATGTTGTAGGAGGGAGAAACCACAGAGGTTGGAAAATCATTCCACAGCCCAGCAGTTGAACTCAAAAACTAGTCGTAGAAGCGATCCGTTCTTATGTGAAAATGTCAACCCTGTACATATGTTTGGCATATTTCTGGACACACTGGTGCCTAAGGGATCAATAGTTCTTCGGAGCATCTTTAAAACCGATAGAACTAAGATCAAATGCCTGTGCTCTCGAGATTTTTTTTATTTTTTATTTGTTTATTTGTTTATTTAGCACAATATTATACATTTATATACATTATTTACTAAATTTTGACTGCCCAACTAGGAGTTTTATCCCGTTTTAGGACAGTCAAATAATTATGGGTAGGAACATGTGGAGAATGATTTGTATAAAAAAGAAAGAAAATTGATGAAATAAAAGAGGAAATAAAAAGAAGAGTAAGAATATAAAATAAACTAATAAAAAAAGTTTAAATTATAGTACCTAACTGTTATTTGTTTAGTATAGCAAAAGAAAAAAAAAGAGAAGAGAAAGAATAAAATAAAAATGAAATAACCAATTAAAACATAAAATAGCCGTGGATTGTTTAGCATAGTTGTTGAAATGATAATAGGAATAAATAAAAATGTATTTACACGCAAATGATTAAAATATAAGGTGGAAACTGGTGTTTGCATTTCATATTATAGTCCTACGTACACATTTTGCATAGTGAGAACTAGAAAGAGAACAGAAACAATAAAGTAAAATAAAATAAACAATTAATGCTTGATTGTTACTGTAGTTTGCTAAGCGTAGTTATTAAAATAATAATAAAATAATAGGTATATATATACTTATAACTGGTGTTTACATTGCGTATTATAAGCCTACATACATATTGTGTATAAATATGAATAAAAAAGAGAAGAGATAAGAATAAAATAAAATATGCAATTAAAACATAAGAATGACAGCTGATTTCTAATTTTAAAGTAATATGTAGGTACATAGATTGCAATCCGCTTGTTGAGATAGGGGAATCTATTAAATGGACCGCCCGTTTCTGCAGAGTCAGGGGGTTTTTTCAGGATGTGGGTCCCAGACCTGAGGTGGCTGTCAAATTCAACAGTGGGGCGCACACAAGGGAGTTGTGTAGGATCAGCAGTTGTGAACTATTAAAGTATCTGCGAGCCCTGTACAGTACGCCCAGCTTCTGAGAGGATAGCTTGATTCTGGCTTCGATGGAGCAACTTTCATGACAGAACGAAATAGTTTGTTGCATCGGACAAAGAAGCCGCATTATCTTTATTAACCAGGTTACCAAAAGCGTAAAACAATCAAATGTTTTCCTGTTTTAGATAAGATGACCCGCAGTTTATACAACACACATTATACGAGTTAATATTTACATTTATTATCTCTACAAATAAAGGGAATTCATATGTAAAAAAAAACAAAGTAAAGTACGCTTTTAAACGTATAAATTAAAGTGATCTGAGCTATTCTTAATTTTTCAAGCGTAAGATTTCCCCAATGTAATTCCCCTTGATATTCAGATGAATACCAATTTCAAAACCCACCCGGGCCAATAAGATATTTTAGAGATTTGGTCAAAGTAAATAAATATATTTTGCCTCATATTTTATTGAGTTTCGCCTCAGGGCCGCAGAAGTGCGCAGCGGAGGGAATACGCGCTCAAAGCAGTAAAGGAATTTTATTACAGTGGTTCAGGAATTAAGCACATTCAAACTATCTTATCCCAGGCAGAACTTTTCAACGCTTGCTAGGAATGTGTGCTTAGGAGAACCCTATCTTACATACTTCCAGGGATGTGCTGTGTGTTTAGAATTATGAAATTCCGGTTTCACTGTCTTAAATTATTATAAAAGTATTTACAAAGAAGTTTTAGATTTAAAAATAAACCATGAATCCTAATATTTTTAGAATGGAGCCTTTCACACAGCTTACCTAACTTTATGCGCTAATCACTCACTGCCTGAAGCCAGTAAGACCACAGCTTACCTAATTTGGTGATAAAAGCACATCGCTCGGAGTTTTTCACAGCTTACCTAACTTCGTGTTAACCGCACACTGCCTGGAGTCAGTAAGACTTAGCTCACCTAACTTCGTGATAACCGCACACCGCCCGGAGCCAGTAAGACCATAGCTTACCTAACTTTGTGATAACCGCACACGGCCGGAGCCAGTAAGACCATAGCTTACCTAACTTTGTGATAACCGCACACAGCCCGGAGCCAGTAAGAGCATAGCTTACCTAACTTTGTGATAACCGCACACAGCCCGGAGCCAGTAAGAGCATAGCTTACCTAACTTTGTGATAACCGCACACAGCCCGGAGCCAGTAAGACCATAGCTTACCTAACTTTGTGATAACCGCACACAGCCCGGAGCCAGTAAGAGCATAGCTTACCTAACTTTGTGATAACCGCACACAGCCCGGAGCCAGTAAGAGCATAGCTTACCTAAATTTGTGATAACCGTACATAGCCCGAAGCCAGTAAGACTACAGCTTACCCAACTTTGCGATAAACGCACACAGCCCGGAGCCAGTAAGACCATAGCACACGTAACTTTGTGATAACCGCACACAGCCCGGAGCCATTTTTGGAGAATATTGTGACGTGTGAAAAGGTGTGTTGGTAAAGAGGAAGAGGATAGGAGATAAAGTGATTTCATTTCGAATGGTGGTGTCCATTGTGAATTTACCAATCTGGATAGTTGTAAGGAAATGAAGAGGAAGTAAGACGGTACCGTAAGATTCGAGCTCTAACCGTAACCTGCCCATCCTAATATGTTATTGGAAATTAATGGGATTTATAAAAAGTTAAATGATTCTGAGATTTTTTTAACGAATATATTTTATTACAAAGTATTAGAGAGTACTCGACAAGTGTTGTTATGCTACTTAAAGAAAGAATGTGTTTGTTTAATTCTGTTTAATGAAATGCTTTATTTAAAATTTTATTTTTTCGTCTGGTGTGTATACGAATAAACCAGAAGGTATTCCAATGCATAGGCAGGCAGCATACAACTGTTCGTGTGTGAATGGAATTTCTAAAATTTACGCTTTGCTATCCCCTACCGCTACTAGATCTCCTTTGCAATTCCTTCCTCTGCCCCTCCCTCATCTGTTCCCTCTTCATTTAATCTTATCTCATTCATCTCCCCCATCCCTCTGTTCCCCCCGTTCCCCTACCACGTCCTCATCCCTTCCCGCATATCCATTCCACCTTCCCCGTATTCCCCTCTCCCGCATTTCCCCGACTAGCGAAACCCCCCTCCCCCTTTCGCGTTCCCCTCAGGGCTCCGACATTCTTCCCCGCTCAACTCGCGCGCCACGTATTGTAATTTTTTTATACAAATTTCATAACGTCAGAGCTCGCCAGTACACATATATAAATATATAGAAACCATCGCGGGCGTGCGCACAAGAACTTACAAAAGTTTCATCGCTATCGGATGAACGGTATAGGAACGCAAACGGGACAAACAAAGAAACTTTTTTTTCATAATTTTTTTTTTGTTTACTATTTTTTTTTTTTTAAAGAAAGACAAACATTCCCGGGTTATGAATAGCCCAACAATGTTTGAAAATCTCCTACTACTACCACCGTAAGCGGAAAATGTTGCTTGGTCGTGATGGAGGAATTAACCAGCCGAGGAATCGAACGAACATTTCAGATTTCGACTAATGCCAATTATCTTTGTTCAAGGTAACACCAGTATTTAAAATTCATGTTATTAAAACCTTATTATTAACAAAATATCTGTTTTAGTTGTTCAAGGTTTTCCACTGGAAAGTTTTTTACTCTTGTCTCTAGCGTGTAGGTACACGTGCGGAAAGAAGTTGGAAAAGCTCATACTTCTTTTAAGAAAGGAAACTTTCAATAATAATAATCCGGTATGAGATCGAGCTCGATCCTGTACCGGGTAAGTAAATAGCCTATGTCAATAAAACCAGAACAAATAAACATCACGGATCAAATGATGTTACCCATATCCACAGCTGTCAGATGGAATATTATTGCTTTGCATGATTGCTGAAGTTTGGCAAGATATATCCTGACATCGAAAACATTGTTTTTGAAACATGTCGATATTGCTAATAATATAGTGGTGCATACAAAGTTAATTGTTTTCATTAAATCAGAATTCAGTCCACATCTCGTCGTAATGTCGTAATTTCTCGTAATGTTGAAGGAAAATATAAAAATAACAAGGCCATAATACTAAGGTTCCTTGGACGGCCATCTTGGACGTTAACGCATTAACGTATCTCCGGTCTGTTCGCAAAAAAATGATATCAGGTTAAAAATGTTCACAACGAAGAAGAAAATAAGATTTAATGCAAGGAAGGAATTATTTTGAAAATCGAGACTTACGTAAATTATAAAGGTTATCTAGGTACAACTTATTTCAACAATCTAGCGTTAAATCTTAAAATAATTATCGAAAATAATCATCAATTCCAACTTAAATTGAAAAATTACATGAAACTACTGTAAGAGTTCATATCTATTATTATTTCTTCTTTTAAATCTTGAAATATATTTATTGATTTATTCTTACACATATTTGAGTTTTTCTTACATATTTTTTGTTATTACGTGATTACATAAAATTGAGCATGAATTCCCTCACCAAATACAAGAGCCCTGCCTTTTTATGGAGAGGAAAAAAAATTAATCCCTGATTCCCTTGGTCACGCCATAACTTCAGAACGACTTTAAATACCTATTTCCTTAATTTTTTAAAAAGTTTTTTAATACTTTGTAGAAGGTTTTACGGAAAGAAAAAAATCAGAAAATTTAGGGTAATTTCAGAAAACTTAACGACTATTTTAACTTCGCACGTTTGACAGTTCGCGCGTTTGACGTTTCGCGAGTTGTTGGAGAGGCGTTGGCGGGACGGTGGAGCGGGAGAGGGGTGAGGGAAGGCGGGAAGGTGGAAGGGGAACGCGGGAGGGGAAAGAGACGCGGGAGGGGAATGTGGACGTGGGAGGGGAATGGGGACGCACGGGAAAGGATATGCAGGGAGAACCAATTTATTTCCTTGAATATGGCATTGCAACGCTTGCCTGGAACCAGCTAGTATATGAATATATAAATTAACGTTCTTCAAAGTCTGTTAGATATGGTGAAAAATAACAATACTCTACTTTATTAAATATATTTTATTTTCTTTCCGCTATTATAGTAATTACTTACATTATAACATAATCATATAACTGTTTTTTCCTCATTACTTATTTTATTTACAGAAGGTTTCTTCGACTGGTCATAGCCGTTATTTTTATTTTTCTTTTACTAACACTATTTTCTCTTTTTGATGTTACCTATTTCAGAAGAATTATTCCACGGGTTATTTATCTTTTGTATAATGTTAATGTAATTCTATTTATCTTTTGTATAATGTTAATGAAAGTACTTGCATACTGCTTACTAACCGTATGCATGGACATTGGAGGGTCTAGAGTCGTTCAAATAAATGTAGCTTCGTTCAAAAAAAAAGTAGAGTCTTGACGTGTGCAGTGAAGGAGGAAACCATATGTTTCCTTATAACGCCGTTGGGAAAGTGGTGGGTCCCCTCCAATACTCTACTTTGCACCTTTCCCTGTAGAATTTTACCTGCAAAAATCAACAAAAGCAGCATATTTCTTCGACATCCCAAAGAATAAAAAATGTTTTCTTTTGAATTACCAAGTCAATAAATGTTTACACTTCGAATGGAGGATCAAAACAAAAGGTGGGAGCGCTGCGAACATTTTTCATTTAAATATTCAACATATTATTCAAAACAAGCTGCGAGCTGCGCGCCGAAGTTGATGTAGTAAATAAATTGAGTACCCGGGTAGTAATATATCTCGCCGCGGAAATTCTGAAGAATCGAGAAATTGTTTTTCCGCTCCGCAGTACGTTCCATAATAAAACAGCGGAAGAATGAATCGATGGAGTCTTCTGGATCGACTGGAGTATAATAGAGTCCGTCTTGGACGTGTTTGCCCCCAGCGTTCTCTCACTTCCATACTCCTGTGTCTATGCCAGGACTCACCAAACGTTGTTGTGAGAGATAGATCGAAAAAAATTCTACTGGCCAGAAGCAAATTCAAGGAGACCTAGTCTAATTCTACACTAGGAAAAAAGTTTGCACATTTTTTTTTATATACCTAAATGTTCATATTTATACGGTGATCGTATTTATATGTACATATACGTTAAACACGAATGAAATATTCATGTTATTTAAAAATTAATCATTTAATTAAAATAGTGCCACAAAATGAGTTTACAGAAGTGAAATACGTGTTTATGTGTTAATTTTTAATCCAATTAGGGTAAAATAGAAACGGTCGAAATTTGCTTATCATTGACCAAGGCGGCAAAAGTGTAAAAATAAAGGTGGAAGCGTCCACTTTGTACCAATTATTGTTAGCAGTCTTTAAAATACTTTATTTCATGAAATAAAACAATAACTTTGTTTTTTAACCATGATTTATTTAATTTTTATAATACCGACCGGTTTCGCTTTCCTCAAGCATCTTCAGGGTATAAAATTAAACTGGTGAGTTTTATACTCATTAGTTTAATTTTATACCCTTTGAGTAAAGCGAAACCGGTCGGTATTATAAAAATTAAATAAATCGTGGTTAAAAAACAAAGTTATTGTTTTATTTCATTCAATATGTCAAACAACAAAGTGACTGCTTTCTATCAAAATACTTTATTTCAATTTATTTATCAATGTAAAGGCCAAATAAAAAATATAAAAGTAAACATGTTCTAAATAAATTATCCTAATATTCTTTTCATTCGAAAAACTCAGTTTCTAAGACGCATTAATTTAACGCATAATGGAAAATCTTTTTTTTACCTTTGGGCTTTTATTTCACAAATCACTGGTCACGACTATTTGGATGAAAATGAAAATGTTTGAGATACTGTAGTCAATGCACCATCCATCGTCTTCTTATAATATACTCTTAGCATATTTCAAAGTTTTCTCTGTTTTTCAAAGTTTGAAAATGTAAAATTCATTACTAGTTCGCAGGCCGGATTAAAACAGGCAGCGGCCCGGATATGGCCCACAGGCCCTAGTTTACTGAGCCCTTTTCTATTCTCTGCCCCCCACCCCCAATATCCCGTACGAGGAAACGTATTAGGATGTGTCACGATGCACGTCGCAGTGGCGAAATGCCGTTGATAGATGATTTCTCCTCCATCTCTAGGATTGCAGTATCTTCTTGTTCGTTTTCCTCCCGACGAATTACTTGACAATGAAAATATATTTCATCTGAGATTGATGAGAATATTTCATCGTGTGAATAAAAAACAACTTCTTACGGATTGGTTTACGGAAAGGCGTGTTCAGTTCATTCCACATCGATACACTTGATTTATGTTGAAAACAACGTTTTTGAAGTAAATGGTTTGATAACCGCTAATAGAATGAGAAATAGGTTGAGAATAACCCAACAGAAACATCTGTAGGGATGTGCACATTGCATCACATTCTTTAGAATGATTCGTGGATGGTTTGAAAACTCGGCTATCATGGAGAGCATACAATTCTTTGTTCCCGATGGTTATCTCTGTCACCGATAGCACTATACTGTTTTATCTTCCAACCTGCTTGACTAACTTGCCAATAGTCATGTCGGAGTAAATCTTCTACAGAATCTATTCGGATATGGAAATACGAGTATTTAACATCAATGACGTTGCTTTTAAACGGCACGCTTTGTTACTTGATATCTACCCATTTTTTCTACTGCAATAAAATATATTCATGTTTCACAGACTTAAAAAAAAATGCTCTAAAATTGATGCTTTTGTAATGATTTTTAAATAGTCAAATGAAATGAATTGAATTGCTTGAATGACAACCAGCGTTTTTTTTATATCTTTAGATTCCCGGTCCATTTCAACGTTTAGAGTTTGAAACACATGCCAACTAGGAAATTTAATTTTGAGAGTAAAGCATGCGATAAGATTTATTAAATTTTGAGATATTTCGTATGCTTATGTGTAAAATAACATGATGACTACCTGTAATATTAGAGATAAGTAGTTGTTTATTTCTTTAATCACAGCATAATTTTTATTTTTTTTATTATTATTAAATTAATAAAAACAGTTTATTTTTAAACAAGTTCTGCTGTGTAATTATTGTTACGCGTGACAGCTGTTTCGCCTTCTGAAGGCATTATCAAACTGTGGTCATGCCACATACAGACGATATATTTATACTATTTCTAGAGAGGTATTTATTATGACTCATTTCCAATTTCTGATTAAAAATGACTGAGACTACTAATGGTTATTATTTTCCCAATTAGTGTAATTTCCCACTTCGACTAGTATTAGTGATCACAAATACTAATGCAAAGACAATAGATTTGTAAGCTATTAATAGTTAAAATTTCAACTGTTTTAATGATACAAAAAAAACTTGGGACGAGATAAATAATATTTTAGGACGTAAACCCAAAAACGATTGTGATGAAACTATAACACGATATATGTTAAAAGATAGAACTGAGGATTCTGTGTCAAATGATTTTGTGAATTACTTCTCGGATAGCATCAGCAACATGTTACATAAATACAATCACAAAGCTACTAATATAGTACTCGAAGAACTACCTCATAGTTTATATATACCAAGAGCTACTATAACTGATATTGAAAACATTGTTAAAAAAATGAAAAACTCTAAAAGCACAGGTATTGACAATATAAGAATGTTTGATTTAAAAAGAAATGTAAAAACTCTTGGGCCAATAATTACTCATTTAATCAATATGATAATAAAGCAAGCAAAAATTCCACAAGAATTTAAATGTAGCATTACAAGACCAATATTTAAAGGTGGAAAACACATTGAACTAGGAAATTATAGGCCTATTAGTATACTACCAGCATTAGAAAAAATTCTCGAAAAATTTATATCAAATAAATTAAATAATTATATTGAAAAATTCACTATCATAGATCCAAATCAATACGGCTTCCAAAGAAAAAAAAACACTGAAAAACTACTGCAAGATTTTTCCAATTATATAAATAATCAATTAAATAATAAATTACATGTTATTGTTTTATTTATCGATAACTCTAAAGCTTTTGACACAATTAACTCTAAAAAACTTCTGAAAACTCTAGAAAAAATTGGAATAAGAGGAAATGTGTTAAATTTATTTAAAGATTATCTTAGAGATAGAAAAATATGTACCAAAATAAATAATACTTTTAGTAAAACAAAAAATGTATCTGCAGGAGTTCCACAAGGTTCCATATTGGGGCCTACACTATATATAATTTATGTAACTATAATGAAAAAACTTTTCTCTTTTGTTAAACATTTTGTATTCGCAGATGATACGGCATTGGTTATATCACATAAAGATCTAAAAATTGCAATTGAACTCATGCAAATTGACTTTAATCAACTTTGTAAATGGTCACATGATGCAGGATTATTAATAAATGCTAAAAAAACCAAAGTAATGCATATAAGATCACCTAATGCCAAATTTCTATTTAATCCTAATATTATTTCTCACGATTTTAATTGCATCCATAAAAATATTCCAACTAATTGTAAATGTGATAGCTTAGAATTAGTTACGGAATACGTGTATCCTGGTGTTACAGTAGATTGTTTTTTTAAATGGGACAAACATATTAAAAAAAACCTGTAAAAGACTCAGATCAATTGCTGGCAGAATGTACACATTAAAATTTTTTCTTTCAATTGAAACACTTAAAATAATTTATATGTCACTGGCAGAATCTATTATAAGATATGGATTAACAATATGGGGAAATACTTCTATAACCAATCTGAAACAAGTACAAGTTGTACAATACGCAATTGTAAAATTATTAGTCGTCCCTAATATTTACAAACAGAGACATGATACACCGTTGCTGTTTCAGAATGCCAAAATTTTACCAGTGAAAGCAATACTATGGCACAAAATTATAATTCAGCATATATTTACCCCGCAGCATAAAGAGAAATTAGAACATAAATACAGCACTAGATTCACGCGCAACGACGGGTTAATAGTTCCGAAATTTAACAATAAGTACGGACAGAGAACGTTTGAATACATCATACCGAAGATATTTAATTTATTACCTGACACTATAAAGCAATGTAATTCTATGAATAAGGTTGAATATATGGTGAAAAATTGGCTATCGGAAAAAAAATATTTGTATTGATAATTGATATGTATATTGATATGTATGTTGAATCGGTAGATATAAGATGTAAATTTTAAATGTAAATAATCTATATGTAACTAAAATATAAGCACATGTTGACAAGCCAATTGAATTGGCTTAGCAGGACTTGTTTGTTGATTTTAATATGTATATCTGTTCTTTCAATAAAAAAAAAAAAAAAATAAAAAAAAACCAACAGATGTCATGACCCAATACAGTTACTTTTTTCCGTTCGTTCCTATACGGTTTTGGATTCTAGTGACTTTAATTACATAAATAAAAAATATCGTTTTTGATACAATTTTCGATATTGGATATTTTGTATCGATATATCGGATCAAAATATATCGGCAAAAAATTTCGATGTATTGAATTAAAAATATCGATACATCGATATATCGATACTTTTTCAACAAGCCTAAGCACTATAATACTTGCCGGTTTGAATAATATTTTTGACGTAATAATTTTAACTGAATGTTGAATCAAATCAAATTACAATAGAATAGATAATATAATTAGTTTTAAAATAAAATAAAATTTGTACAATATAATTCAACAGCACCCCGGTTATTTTAGATGCATAAGTTTACAAATGTATAGCATGTTTCTATGCCCCATTTAGCAGGTGCATTATATTAGTAATTTTCAAAGTAATATAAGTAATATACGTCAGGCACAGAAAGTTAGACGAAGTAAGAAATAACGCGAAAAAGGGATGCGTAAAATGTCATATCAAATGAACATTAATAAGAAGCGAAATTGGATCTTAGCGCAGTTTGGGACTTGGAGAACTCTTCTCAGAGTGATGACTAAATGCGAACTTATTTGAAACATTCCCCAAGTGTTTCTGTCTGTATAGTAGATCACGTGTTACATACTTTACGAACTTTAGCAATAAATCATCAACATTCCGTGTATTTCCGAGGCGTGTGTATTTATTAAGGTTTAAGAAGTGTCGGCCAACTTTGTAAAACATCGAAAAAATTACCTCGTCGAATATAGGAGCAAAGATTAACGTAAAAAAACGCGACTTAAAAACAAAACTGTTCTCACCCTATGCGATAATAAGCTTTCAACTTTGAAAGCAAAACTTTTTAAACGTAAAATGGCAAAGTTATAAACTGAGGTACGCTAGCATTTTTTAATATATGGTTTATGGAACAACGGAACAAAGAGTCATTTTGTACGTTTTGTTGTTTGTGGGGTAATTTGAATACACACTGATGGCAAAGTTCACAAAAAATATGAACTGTAAAATGCAAAAGTTTCATGTTCATTCAAATTACATTGTGCTTACTAACTTACATTAAAGAGTCTGTTACTTTAAACTGGCGGTAAATTATTATGCAAACCATGGAAATTGATGTATATATTTTTAGTGAATTTTTAAATTATAACTAGAATTACGATAACTTTCGAAACGTGGACGATTGCTCTAAACCACTAAGCTGCCTTGTTATGCTGCGTCTGGAATGATTCATTATTATTTATACGTAGAAGTATGTTGAAAGCGAATATTGGATTTTCATGAATTTATAGAACTCGTTCAATTCATATTATTAATTTTCTCAAGAATACCCCGAACACTAAATAATATATTCACAATACGACTTGAATATGAATATTATGGTTTAACAGTTTGTAGAAAAGCTGTGTTAAGCGATTCTGGTAGGCAAAACGATTCTGGTAATAAACAAAATAATGAAAAACGTCTCACATAAAGACTTTAAGATACGCCCCTGAAAGTCACGAAATCCCGTCGTCCAACCAAATCGTTTCCTTTAGCCAATCAACCATTTTCAATTGCACAAACATCCTATCATTTTAATCAATTACGCATCCCCGCGCACCACGTAATTGTAGCTGTGAGCCGCACCTCAAAGGTCCCTGCATCGTTAGCAGATCATTGCACAATGTTGGACAAGAGCGTGTAATTAATCAGTCCACTCACCGCCTCGGTGTGTATTGGATGCACGGCAAATAGCAGGCCAGCCACCGCGGCGAAGGTCCTCTGAAGGCGGGCGATGGAGAGACAGACCCGGGTGAACAGCAGACAGGCCGCGGCGTGCAGCAGACTGTTGGTCAGGTGGAACCAGAAAGGCTGCAGGCCGAACATCAGGAAGTTGGCTCTGTAAAAACAAAAATACCAAAATCACTAGGTGTAATGTAATAATAAGAGTACCTGGGTCATTCCGCGGTTTCGTTCAAATCACATGTTCTCGCAAAAAAGTCATATGAAAGTGAATGTTTTTCAAGAAAATTTTATCGGAAAATGTAGCTATTTAAAAAAGGAAAAAGGAGTATCTCCCAGATTAGCCATTTGTTACTTAATTACTTTATGATATACAAAAAACATGCTAAAATTTCATTACCTTCCCCATGAAAATGAGGGACCGGTAAATTGATCTACAAATAAGAACAGTTTACACTTGTAAAATTACTACATTCATTAATCGACCTATATGTACAACTAATTATGCATATTTATTTGCATTTAATTTATTTTTAAAGCTATTGTATCATAGAAAGAATTGAGATTTTGATTTTGTCCAGAGAAAATCGTCGTAGTCTTCCGCGAAAGCGGTAATTAAAATTGTGACCGCGTTTGTCCCTGTTGGTCAGCTGTATCCCGCCCCGCACCTCCGTTACTAACCAGTGTATCACTACAACTAGACGGGGGAAGCCGTGCGTCGCTGAATAAAGAAATATCTGCGATCTCCGTGCTCGAAAACAACTTTGTCACCGACCAGGCATCATTACCTTCCAGCATTTTTTAAAGTAAGTACATGTTTTAAAAATTCGAATCATATGTCTATAAACTGTATTTAGTCGGACTATTTTTGATTGAATCATACAGATTTGTAATGTCAACATTAAGCGAGTAATTGACAAAAAACTGTCAAAACTTCATTACCCTCCGATTCATTACCTTCCGTATCGTCAAAATTTTTGCCGGATGGTAATGTAGAGGTTTGGAGGGTAATGAAACTTTTGTAAGGGTTATTTTTACGAGCATCTGGGACCATGTTTGGGGATTAATAAAAGCTAATATTATGAATAAGTGCAGTTTCTTGCGTTCTGGCGTCGGACAATTTCGATTTTGGTGAAATACATATTTTCGTTTTATTTTCTTTCTGATGTGGAAAAACAATCAGTTAAAATTTACCCTGCAAATTTTTATTTGAAAATTGATTTTTTATTCAATGATATAATTATTCAAATGTTAAAGAATATATTATACAAATGATTTAACTATTCACCCTACAGTTTCAAGATCTTTCATTAGTTAGTTGTCTTTCAAAACTGACGAATTTTTACATAATTTAAGTTTCTAAACAAAGCCAAATTTAAACAAAAATCTACATAACTGGGCATCAAGAGTCCAACGTAAATTTCTTGATTAAAAAACGGTATCACTACTGTTACATTTTAAATCATTTAGGGTAAAAAATTATTAAACAAAGACATAAAAGTGGTAACATTTTTTGGACTCTCCTGTAAAAGTTACCAAAATGAAATTATCCATTTTTGTTCTTCGACTTCTCACTTAATACGAAACTTATGATAATTTTTCTTTGTTATTTGTTACAGGCTTAACCACTATAAACCACAATGGCAAAGTTAAATAAAAATTTGAAAAATTAAGAAAAGCTATCCAAGGACAGACTACCTACGAAAGCAACAAAAATATGCAGAGATTAAAAACAATCCGAAACTGTACAGTCTTCAGAAAGCGAAAGAAAAAAAGATACACTCTGCGAAAAGCGCAACAAAAGATATGCAGCAGTGAAGATAATAATTATTTGGATGATTTTTATAGCGCCATTTCCGTGAGAAAGATATGAGTGAAAGAACCCAGAGAAAGCAAGGACGAAGATGGCGAAAGAACTCTCTAAATTATTTGAAGAAAAAAGAGGAGCAGTGTAAAATAGAAATGATTGTAGTAGAAAATATGCCTCCAATTAGTGACATTGGAAGTATCCAATAATGTGCGAAACACTCTAGATCCTGACCTCTTCGCCGTCGAGAATGAACAACGAATCACACAAAAAAAAACATGCATGGTCTAACGAATGTTAGAAAATTAAGGTACAGATCTATGAAAAACATTACCAAGTTCCAGGTTGAGATAAACAAACTTAAGAAAGAGAAAAAAAAATGAACAAAAGAAAATGGAGGCGTTGCAGCTACGAAACGCAAACATAGCAATCGAAGATACATTAGAGAAAAAAGTAAACGACATAGCTACTATTGACTCGCCTACTATTTTCAATAATATTGATGACAATATGCTATTGAGCGAATTCGACGGCTCCATGTTTTTGGACGATACTATTGCTTCAACGCCAGAATCTGCTAAAACTATAGAAAAGAAATATAAAGTGAAAACACACTCAAATGTCCCGTTCGACTGTCAGCATTATTCCTTCTATAAAAATAGTACCCAAGAATTCAATCTTTTCGATCAATGTAAGTTCGAGAAGTTCATCCGATCCCTAAGAGTAGAAGATCCTGATTTCAATGAATAAAAACAACAGTCTCCCAAAACTATTGAAATCCCACACATGGAAATTGACGAAAAGAGCATAAGGAGGCGCCATTTAATTATGACTTCGATGACTGGATAATGGTGCAATATAAAATAAATAACAACACATCATTTCATTGGGAAAATTATTGGGAAATATGAGTACACACTAGAATACAAAGTAAATTTTTTGAAAAAAGCTCAAGGAAATTCCAAAAAAACTGTCTGGCCAATTTCATTTCATTCTGGAATCACAAATTCTTCAGCGCTTGCTAGATCCATATGAGAATGGAAGAGGAAAATTCACTTTAAAAAATTTGCCGAACTTTAATTTTTTAATTGTCTATGGTTATCATTGACAGCTGTCACGTATTTTTTGTGCTCCGTAAAATAGCGAAATTTTGTGGAAAAAAGTTTATTTATTATATACAAAGTGGTTTCAACAGTGGCTCCACAATGTCACAGTAATGTTGGAGATAATGCAGTGTATGAACGGTCGCGGGCAATGATTTTACATATTATTGTCGCAAAAATTTACCGGGCGACTCCGAGCGAAAGGCGGGCGCCTTCGTCGTGGTTAACCCATCATGGACACGGCCATTGATAATATAAAAACCGAAATAAAAAAAATAACTACAGTAAAAGATTCAAAAGCTAAAACGAACCTTGAACAAAATGTCAACATATAAGAAGAGCTCTGGAAATCTGAAAGAATCAAATACCAAGAAGAAATAATCAAACTACAAAAAAAAATTATCGAAAATCACGAAGAACTCACCAAAAAGTTAGAAAATATCGTGGAAAAAAATAATAATACTCCATCTTACGCGCAAGTTCTGTTAACAAATAAAAAGGAAATTCCACAAGAAGAGAGGTTCTCCATAATAATCTCATCATCAAAAAAATCAACAAAAGCCGAAGAAATAAGCAACAAGATTCAAAAAGATATTAAATTAAACCAATTAAAGATAGGGATAAATGGTTTACGTAAAACGAATAAAGAACAAATCATGATATCATGCCCAAAAAAAGAATACGCGAGTACTCTTACTGAAGAAATAAAAAAAATTAACTACAACCTGGAAGTTAAAGAAATTAAAAAGAAGAAACCTAAATTAATAATTAAAGGTCTTAAATCTAACCTATCGGAAGAGGAAATAGTCAGCGGGATAATCACACAAAACGAAGGTATTTATGACGTTACATCGAAAAATGAAGAAAACAAAATTATTCTCGTAACAGAATTAAAAAATAAATTTTTCAAGCACAACCAACATGATGACCCGAACCAAGAAGATGAAAACCAGTACAAATCCTCGAACTACATTGTGGAAACCAGCGGTACAACGCGAAAAAGTTTATTAGCTCTAGGAAAGTTAAACATCCAGTACCAAAGAGTTAAAATAGAGGACTGCGATCCATTAACACAATGTTACCATTGTTGTAAATTTATGCACACAGCCTCCAGATGCCTACACCGAACTAATCCATCGATATGCCCTCATTGTACAGGTGACCATACCTTCGCCAAGTGTCCTGTAAGAGAAAAAACACCAGTTTGTGCAAATTGCACGTCTCAAAATAAGAAATATGGCGAAAAAAACAAAACAGATCACAAAGCTTTTAGCGATTTATGTCCATACAAGAATAAAATGCTTAAAGTAGCGAGGGACAGAATTGATTATAAATAAACATGGCAGACTATTTACAAAACGTCCTAGACAAAAAAAATTGTATTGACGAAAAAACATACAACACCTTCCAAGAATTCTGTATCCATCAAAACTACCTCAACAGCAGCCCTCTAGTTCTACATATGAATATTAGAAGTATTGAACGGAACATGGATGAATTTCTTGCTACAATTAATAATGCTCCCAAAAAGCCGGCATGTATAGTGTTAACGGAATCTCATTCGAGTTGTGAAGTGACGTATTATATACCTGGATATACTTTCATAGCAACGGCAATCCCAATAAACAAAAACAGTGGGATCGCTATATTTGTACAAAATAATTGTGACATATTATGCGTGGAAGAATTTAAAATTAACAGAGCAAACTGCCTATGCGTACAAATTAAGTATTACAACATAAAAATTAATATAATCTCTCTGTATAGAACGCACTCATCGACTGTCTGTTTATTTATAGATGAATTAAGACAAGTGTTATTAAAATTTAGAAACGCAAATGCGATAGTGGTTGGTGACGTAAATTTAGATATATCGCACGATTGTACTTCACGCAATAAAGATAATTACCTAAATATGATGGCTGAAATGAACTACGTACCGTGTATAAAGTCTCACACTAGAAACGTCAATAGACAACGCCCATCGTGCATCGATCACATTTTCACTAACATTAAGGATATTAATAATATAAACTCTGGAATTATAAAAACTTCAATTACCGACCATTACATGACTTTGCTACATTACAATTTATCTCAGGCGACAGAACAACATAACGTACAGAATGCTAATAATAATAAAGATATAACTGTCATTAATATCGAAACTCTAAAAAGTAAATTGTCCTCTGAATTATGGTTGGATATATTCCGAAATAATGACGTTAACGAATGCTGTAAAATGTTTGAAAATAAATTAACCAATTATATAAATGATTCAAAAAAAATTATTCATAAAGGAAACTCAGCAAAATTTCGTAAAATCAAACCGTGGATAACACATGGACTTGTTGTATCTATCAGACATAAAGAATGGCTTTACAAAGAAACTAAAAAAAAACCATTGGACATAAATTTAAATAATCATTTTAAAGAATACAAAAATAAATTAGCTTCCCTTATAAAAAACACTAAAGAGAAATATTATAAAGATAAACTTGATGACTCAGGAAACGACAGTAAGAGAGTTTGGACAATAATAAATGAAATCTTGGAAAATAAGCATAAAACTAAAAATAATACCATAAAGAGCATAATACAAAACAATAATATAATAAATTGCCTTGAGGAACCTGAAAAAGGAGCAAATGTATTCAACGATTTCTTCGCAAATGTTGGAAAGAATCTAGCGGAAAAAATTTCAGTTAAAAACAAAAAAAATCCTTTTGCAAAAATTCCGAATACAGAAAATAAACTAGAACTTTTTGAACCAACCAATCCTTTTGAAATTGTACTAACTATATCAAAAATGCGAGGCGGTTCTGCTCCAGGATTTGATGGCCTTTCTGTAAAAATACTAAAAAACATTAAAAATTATATCTCTACACCAATCTCTCATATAATAAATAATAGCTTCAAGACAGGAGTTTTCCCGAACATATACAAAAAAGCAATAATCACGCCAATATTTAAAGCCGGTAATCCGGAGGACGTTTCCAATTATCGACCCATTTCACTCTTATCTAATATTTCGAAAATTTTTGAAAAAATAGCTAAAAAAAGACTAACTGCATTCATAAAAAAAAATTCAACCATCAATAAAGATCAATATGGATTCACAGAGGGAAAAAGTACCCAAGACGCCATCGCTAAAATTTCATCTAGTATTCAAAGTACCCTGGACAAATCAAATAAATGTATAGGAATTTTCATCGACTTAAAGAAAGCATTTGACAGCATTTCCCATGAAAAACTTGCTTTAAAATTAAAAGATAACGGCATTGACCACATTGCCCTCAAATGGATAGTAAGCTACTTAACAGAGAGACCTCAAATAGTAAAATTAAATCGGTCGTTTAGTACACCTCTCACAAGTACATTTGGCATCCCTCAAGGTACCGTCCTCGGACCATTATTATTTCTAATATACGTGAATGACATTTTCCGACAGGAAATTAAAGGTGAATTAATCTCTTATGCTGATGACACGGTACTGTTAATAAAAGGTCAAACATGGGAACTAGTGAACGAAATGGCAAATGAAGATATTAATATCTTAAAATCATGGTTTGATGGTAACTTACTCACACTTAATGCTAAAAAAACAACATATGTCTTATTTTCCCTGCAGAAAATATCTGATCCTAAAGTTAATATTGTAATCCATGACGAAAAATGTGATCATGTAAACTGTAAAGAACATAATCCTATTTGTACTGTAATTAACTCTTCCTCCGAAATTAAATATCTCGGTGTGATCATTGATCAAAACCTGAAATGGAATAATCACATTTCAGAGCTAGTGAAGAGAATGAGGAAATGTATATATATATTTGTTAGGTTAAGAAATATTTTAAATGTAAAAATAATGAAAAATGTGTACTATGCCCTTGTTCATTCTTTACTCATCTACGGAATTATAGGTTGGGGAGGATCTTACAAAAAAAACCTAAACTCAGTAAAAGTCACGCAAAGAATTATCATTAAAGTAATATTAAAAAAAAAATCTACCTTCTCAACTGAATCACTTTTTAAATTGTTTCCAGTACCAAATGTTGATGAAATTTTCAAACAAGCTTCCATTATAAAAATGTGTAAAGAAAAAAATAACACAGAATATCAAGAATTTTACAAACTAATGAGAAACGGAAACCAATTTATAACACCTAATTTTAAAACAACTCAAATGCAAAATCATTATATTTTCCAAGCCATAAAAAACTATAATAACCTCCCTTCTGAATTGCGCTGCATCATCAACCAATCAGAACAAATAAATAAAATAAAACAATTTTTCAAAAAAAACTTACAATAAAAAGTAAATATTTTATACAAAACAGATTATAACTTACAACTCAAGTGAGAATCGTGGCTCCCTTATCAGGCACAAGAGCCCCTCTTTTCTGATAAGGTATACATGACTAGAAACGACCTCTAATTTAATATTTTGTAAAATATATGTGTTTATTATGTAACTCATATTTTTTTATATTACAATAAAAAAATAAAAAAAAAAAAAATTACAATAAATAGTTTTCGAGCAAAAACTTTCACAAGAATAGCAACTGGTGATCTCATTAAAGTTCCTTTAATATCATGTTCCTATTTAGATGTAAGACCTGTTCCTAGTAGTGTCTCTGATGTTATTTTTAACTGCATTCCAATTGAGTTCTGTTCTTTTCTTATTTTAATTGTTATTTTTAATATTTAAATATTTCTATTTTTCAATTATTACAATGTTTACTCAGGAATGTGAAAATTTTGTATTTCTTGTGTCCAATACCCACTTATAAAACTGAATTATAAAGAATTTGACTACGCCTTATAATTTCGGGGTAAGTAGAATAAGTAGGGAATTATGGTGTGCCTGTGATGTTTCAGTTGCATTTTCTTTATTTGTACCTATTTTGATATTTTGTCCATTATTTTTCAACAATTTATACAAATATTGCAAAAGCATAAGTAAGCAGAACTGATTACGTATGAAAAAAAATTGTATTTCTTGTCTCCAATACTTGGAAGTCTGAATAAAGCTTTTAGTTTTTCACTATAATAGATTTTTCTTCCTTTTTCCTAATCCGCTCATCACGTCAGGTCAAATGATACTTGGCATGATTTGAAATCTATTATATTATTCAATTTCAATTCATATTTCATTATTCACAGAAATTTTAAGAACTTTGAACTTGTTCACTACCATCTATTAATATTTCATTACCAAACTTCATCACCATCCAAATGTATAAATTACCATCCAACAGTTTTTCATTACCATCCACACCTTCATTACCATCCATCAATTTTCTTCGTATCTAAGTATCGTACAGAGGTGCCCTTTTCACCTCTCTACATCTGGTAGGTACAGGAACCCATTTCTATAAAAATATTTAGTAAAAACGCAAAAAAAAAAATTTCCGCGGAATCAGGCAAATTTGAACGAAACCGCGGAATGACCCACCTACGTTACTGTATTGTAGTTCTGTGATCGTTTATCTCACGTAATCTGTACACTAAATAACTTAAACTCAAGTACGTAATAATTATAAAATAACCAATTTTATCATATCTGCGTTCTCTCATTAGATCGATATTATTGCGTATTTCTTAAAAACTTGATTTTACATAGTTTTAATATATATACATATATATTTGGTCGGTCAGTGGCTGAGTTGGCATCGCGTTTGGGACCCACCCGGGCTAAATCTTCCATCACGACACAAGCAACATTTTCCGCTTAGTGTTGTGGTAGCAGGAGATTTTCAAACATTGTTGGGTTATTCGTAACCCGGGAATGTTTGTCTTTCTTTGAAAAAAAAAAAAATTTACATTAAATTCACACAAGAGGCCCCGAGGGAAAAAATTTTCTTGATTAAAACTGAACGTTGTAGCTATTTATTTATTTTTTTGTGAAAACTTTAATGTAAAAATATGCAGAAAACAGACGTTTTACATCCCACCAATCAGCGCACTACTTTCACATTTAATGGAATAAAGCAAACGGCGTATATTTTCTTTCATTTTGTATACAATTTAGCATCCGATTATATATTTAATTTCATGGTACCGACAAAACGACGTCTAGTGATATTGACGCTTATTTATTGTTTTCGTTTGGATGATTTAGTAGGTATTTATTGAAAATGAAAGCGTCCACAACAAAGCGCCAATACGACTGTCCCAGACGTCGCGGATCTTATCAACCAGATGATGATGAGTAAAAAGATTATTAAATTGGTATGGGATTTTTCTCATCATTCAAAATTATGTGAATATAAAGAAATTTTGGATAAATAATTAAATTATTTAAAGAATAATAAGAAAATTTGAAAATCACAATAGGACAAACATCATTAAAAATGTAAGTAGAAAGGGAAATAGAGCTCTGTACCCAGTATTAAAGACGTGTTCCTAAGTTTTATGTGCACACCTAGAATAAAGTTCTATGTTGAAATAAAGCTTTGTTATAAGCTGTGTAAAATTTTTTTTAAAAGAAAGACAAACATTCCCGGGTTACGAATAACCCAACAATGTTTGAAAATCTCCTACTACCACCACAGAAAGCCGAATATGTTGCTTGTGTTGTGATGGAGGACTTAGCCAGCCGAGGAATCGAACACGCGACGCTCGGGTGGGACCCAAGCGCTATGCCCACTCAACCACTGATCGGTCAACTACTCATTAATTATACACACGAATTAATGGCACAAGAGTGAGATGGATAATAGGTTTCAAAATCACTGTAAAATGAATACTAGAGGTCACCTCTGTAAGAGTGAAGTAATGGGTTAATAATACGTATATTATTATGTGGATAATACTAAAATCACCGTAGAATAGATTAAAGTAAATTAATTAATAATCACGATTACTCTTGGCTCTACAGTGTCTACAACTCCTGGGGTCCTAGCATGGTCGATCGATATAATCCTATATCAATACGATATTGTTATAATCCGTCATTTATGGTCATGTATCAATATGTGCTAGCACGCTCAACAATCGATAAGGGATATTCCGACCGACGATTGACAAAACCCCGCCAAATCGTATGCATTCTTGGCTGCGACCGTAGCACAGTCGATTGATAAAACCCCAATATTAGTACGAAATGTAATAAATCCATTGTCTATGGTCAGTTAGCGATATTTGCGAGCACAGTGAACATATGATTCCGACAGTCGGTTGACAAAAGACGCCGTTTTTACCGTGGCTTCCGGAGTGACAGACAAGCTGTCAATGTACAGATTTTTTAAAATAATGTCGTTTGTTACGCAAAATAACTGACTAATTAATGAGTAGAGGTGAACTAAAAAACTCTAAGAATTTAAAGAAATCATAAACGAGACCCATAGACTCAGTTAATTAATTTAAAAGGCAATTAATTGCTTTCAGTTTCGAGAAACGAAATTTGTTAAAATGTCGTTTAGTCTCAAACAGTATCTACACGCGAAACGCCAATATTTATTTGAGTTCGTATTTCAATTCGAAATTGTCAATTTATTGGTATTTTTCATTTTTACGTAGCACATTTCAAATTAAGAAACGAAAATTCATTCACAGATCCCCAGTGTTGCCATCATGTGAGATCGTATGTCGATTCCTTATTTATGTCCCTTCGACGTCGGTCTGGCTATCGACGGTACAAGCGTGCTAGGGCAATCGGTTCGTAATCGATACGAGATTGTAAATCTATGTGATTTGTTTAACTGGCGATATATCTGCACAACTTTATTAATAATGACATTCTTTCTGCATAATTACTGGTTTATTAATGAACGGAGGCAGATTATCGAAGATTGCAGGATTGAATTAAATCGGAATTCAGACGTTTTCTTTGACAGTTTCGTACTTACGAATATATCTCGTATTATGGCTAATGATCTCATTGTCCAATTAACTCATTTTTTATTGTCAAAAAATACATGCCGACTTCCAACGTATATTAAAGTGTGTGTATTTAATATTATTATGGTATCTCAGCAAAATCTCGATGTAAATGGATCTTTAAATGTTCAAAAGAGAAGATTATTAGTTAGTTGTCATATTATTACATTAATGGATTACGATGATTTTGACAGTTATTATAGACCGGGAGCCTGACTACACAAACCACGTCATCGAGTACACAGATGAAACAACTTTGTAGTGATAATGGACATTTAGTAAGCCTGCCGGTGCACCTCTTGGCAGGTTCCACGCAGTCATGGAAATAGTGAGCGATTTTTGAAGTAAAACTTCTTTACGCACGCTCGACATGGGGGGTAAGCTGGTGAATGCGTTACGAAAAAGGATATTATATACATTTTATGCGAACGGTGATCGGGTGAGGCAAACGGTGGGGCCTTTTTTTCGGGATGGGGATGGGTACCCGGCATGCGTTGCAAGGCCCCTGTAACCTCGCGGTCAACTAAACTGTAATGTTTCCATCGCAAGTCCCGGGAAACTACATTATAATGCAAGCGCCTGTATTATATAACATACAACGGGTACCCGGCACGCGTTGCAAAGAACACTGTAACCTCGGGGTCAACTAAACTGTAATGGTTCCATCCTATATAACATTACATACAACGGGTACCCCGCATAAGTTAGTGAAATTTTACTTCAGTCGTGTGGTCTAAACCACACGACTGAAGTTTTTTTTTCGAAAAAATTACGTCATCGGGTACACGAACGGGAATGGTTTCATATGATAAAGGTCGATTATTAGATGAGAAAATTAGCAGGTCTGCCAACCGGCAGCCTGGCACAGCCGGTGTTAAATTCGGATAGAAATTAGTAAATTTTACGTCATCGAGTACACGAATGAAACCAACGAATAACTGTAGTCTAGATTCTAAACCATCCCATTAAAGAATTTTACTAGTGGCACACCAGTTTTTTAAGGCTTTCTAAGTGTCCATTATCACTACAAAGTAGTTTCATACGTGTACTCGTAAGGTTTGTTTACCGGCTCCCGGTCTATAACTCCGATACCATAGACATTGTGACAGCTACATAGAAAGTACCTAAAGTGTTGCCAGCGTATAACAATTTCTTTTTGATTACCTTACATTGCTATCAATATCGGTTCGGTACAAAATCGTCGGTTGTTATGCCATGCCGATTCGATATTGTAAAGATAACGATTTCAGTGTGCTAGGACCCCTGGTGGGTTTTGGCCTCCTCAAGAGTCTTCCTCCAATCATCTCGGTTTTGTGCCAGCTCTTTCCAGTTTAGAAGCTCCAAGGTAGATATGCCGTTGAGGACGTTGTCTCTCCATATTAATCTTGGCCTTCCCAGGCTCCTTCACCATGTCGGTCTTGAGTTCAGCAGGGACTTTTAGCTACTTAAACAGGGTACAGAGCTCATTGTTGTAACGTCTGCGCCAAAATACATTTACATACAAAATACCGCCAAGATACGCCTCAATATTTTCCTTTCAAAAACGTCCAGTGCTCGCTCATTCCTTTTAGTTGGTACCCACGCCTCAGCTAGTAAACTTCATACAGACTAACTATGGTAAGCAATCCATTGGTTACGAGGGGGCAACTTATATAATTGCCTTCCAGATGATATTAAAAATGAAAACGGTTGGGTAGATTAAAAACAAAATTATTCCTTTTTATTATTAATAAACAAAATACCTAATGAAACAGAATAAAATGTAATATAAAATATATTTAGTTAAGTTTAATGTATTTAGATATTTATAGTTAGATAAATGAAAATGTAATTTTCTTTTTTCCATAAAAAAACTTAAAAAAAACAAATGACAAAAAGTTAGGTAGGTATACGTATAATATTCTGTGTAAACTGAAATAAGTTCGTTTTAATAATATTTTTTTCATTTTATATTTAAAAAAAAATAATTTCTCACTTTGACCCTCAGGGTTAACCTACCTAATACGTAATAGTTGGGAATCTTCTCTATGGCGTCTATTTTTGGTTGCAATCCTCATTCTCTCCACGAATACAGGCACCGTTTCAGCTCTCTAGCTCGGTCTGGGGTCGATTATTATTTTTATTTTGTTTTTTTTGTTACGTTCGCATTTATTCACGTTATACTAAAAATATTTTTATTATTTGCGTACTAGATTTTTATTTATTAAAAAAATAACTCTTTACGGCCTAAAAATAATCAAATTCATGTAAGAAAAGTGTTATCAAGCATAAAATACGCATTATATGTGGAAACAATAACGTGTGCCTTAAAGTTTTGAATTTGTAAGGGAAGTACCTGGAAATTGCTGCAGAACACCTCGAGGCCATAAAATAATAATTCGTTGTGATCATTTGCATGTTATATATTATATTTACAGAATTGTGCCAAAATACGCATAATAAGCTCTAATGTAACATCATCTGGATATGCTAGATACACATGTGTGTTTTGTGAGTACTAATGCCAAAAACACGTTAGGAAATGAATAATGAATATATAAAAAAAGATTAAGTTGATTTAATTTGCAATGATAAGTAGTTTATTTAAGCGCAGCTCAATGTGTTAAATTAAGTATTTATTTATTTATTCATGCACAAAGGAAATTATCACTGTTGTTTAATTTTTTTAACTGCTATATTTATATGCTAACATGTAATACGTAACACAAGGACTTTTCAAAACATTGAGTCAATTAAGCTACTTTACTGCTCTCTTGTAAGATCGCAGCTGGAATATGCATCTCCTGTATGGTCTCCGATTTATACCTATAACTTACACCGTTTGGAGAGAGTTCAAAGAAAATTTCTTCGATACGTTCAATTCAAATTGAGACAGCCTGTAATTGAAATCCGCTACAATGCATTAATGTCTGATCTAAACCTACCACTACTTTCTACCCGGCGTACTATTAATGACATTCTTATACTTTTTAAATTACTGAACAATCTCATAGACTGCCCTCAAATGTTGAGTGTTATAAATATTCGTGTCCCTGTTAAACCAACTCGACTCCACCACCTTTTCCACAGTGACAATCATAGAACTAACTATTCCTATCATTCACCGCTAGTGCGTTTTCACCGAACTGCCAATACGTATACAGACCTTTTCGATATTTTCAAAACCTCACCGTCTTGCATCAAAGCAAAAATAACTAGTTATTTATGTAACTGATATGTTTGTAAAATGATAAATATTTGTTGTACTAATATGCATCGTATGTATGTACTTTATGTTATTCTATATATATATGTATAATGTTTGTAAATGTTCAATACACCTGTATTATGTATGTAATAGCCCTATGTACGGGCGTTTAAATAATAAATAAATAAATAAATAAATATGCTATATATAATAAAATATATTTTTCTGGGCTATTATCGTCAAACTTTCATTGGCCACTTGGCATAACTTTTAATAAGTTTTTCTTTTTTTAGACACTGTAATGGAGCAGCTAATGAGCAGAGTAAAATGACTATTTAGTTATTTTAAACTTATAAAAACCTCATCACATAATTTCAAAACCTTCGTCTACGTTTCAAAATGCATATGCAAATACAATTTTATACGCGCACAGAAGCAAATTAGTAGGCAAAAGCAAAAATGCTGAAGCAAATAATCGTATCTCATTCGCGGAATTTTTATCACCACGTATAGGACATTTAAATAATAATAAAGAACGGTCTGATCGTTCCCGGGCAGAAAAGAAAGATGTTCCGTCGAAGCAAGCGCGAATCCATTTGCATATCTGCCTAACGGAAGATTGCATATTTATAGAGAGCATGCAAATTCGATTCAGTGCGGGGCTATATCGATAGCGCCAGTTCCGAACATTGGATGTCAGATAGATGCATTTGTCTTTGTGCTGAGTGCTAATTTACAAAGGGAATCCGACCCACACCCCAACCACCCCACGATGCTTTAGTTATATTAGACTTCAACACACTTCTGCATAGGGGCGCGGGCGGCCCTCCTGCATTTACTATTCCGGAACAAACCGGTGTTAGCTCCAAAGAACGCCTTTGAGGCCATTTTAATTGAGTTTTCCAGTTTCTTTGAAATTTTTAGATAACTGCAAATTGCTTTTACACATTCGTTCCGACACCGATTAAATACAGCTAGGATATACAACATGTAGCTTTTTAATAGTCAGTTCTTTTATGAACTAGACAACTACTCGGCTTAGAGATTACAAAACTATGTTTTGTGCAATAAAAATGGTTCATATACTCGTAATATACTAGTTCCAGCGAGATATCGTATGTGAGTCATCGTTCTAGTATCTTCTGTCTTTTTCATTTTCAAACATGATAAGTGAGAAGGAAGAAGACGAACGCCAAGCTCTCGCTGGGACTATAAGTTTAATAATGGTGTAATACTATTATTAAATGTTATTAAATCGATATTTCAAATGTCCGTAGTTCTTAATGGAAATTATGTGACACGCAGATAGATCTGCGCAAATTTGATGACAGATTTCACTTTCAGAATTCTGCCTTTTAAGTTCTAAGTTTAAGTTTCCAATTCACTGTTATGCGGATGACAGTACAGTTCATGATAGCTTTTTGTTTGACATGCCCCCAAAGGGCTCACAAACTCCAACAGCTCGTAGGGCTTTGAAGCAAAGAATGGACGGTTACCTCGAGAGTGTTTTCTCTCGGGGTAAAAATAATCTCGTTGAATTTAATGTTTGAAAGACCAAATCTTGTCTGATTACGTCTAAAAGGGATCGAAATGAAAATCTAGTCTCTTTCAATGGAAGCAATCTTCCGAACAGGCCCTCCATTGATATGCTTGGTGTAACCCTAAGTGACCAGCTCAGGTATGGGGGCTCCATCGAAGCCAGAGTAAAGTTAGCCTCCAAAAAACTGGGCGTACTGTACAGGGCCCGCAGATACTTTAATAGTACACAACTGCTAACCTTGTACAAATCACACTTACGCCCCACGGTTGAATTTGGCAGCCATCTCTGGTCTGGAGCTCCAAAATACCTGAAAAATACCCTCGACTCTGTGCAGAAACGGGCGGTTCGTTTGATAGATTCTCCCATCTTAACAGACGAATTGCAATCTTTAGAGCATAGGCGTCGGGTGGGAATGCTATCCTTGTTCTACCGGTATTACAATGGAAGATGCTCCGAGGAACTAGCGTCATTGATCCCCTCGGCACCGGTGCATAGTCGGGAAACATGCCAAACACGCGCCCAACATTTGTACACGGTTGACATTAGTCACATGAGAACGGGTCGTTTCTATGACTCGTTCTTGAGTTCAACGGCTCGGCTGTGGAACGATTTGCCGGCCTCTGTATTTCCTCCTTCCTACAACATAGGTCTCTTCAAGACCCGTGTTCACTCCTTCCTTTCCTCAAAAAGACCCTCCACACAGCATCTTCAAAGATGACATAGGCCCTGAGGAAAGTTATTTTCCTCAGGAGCTCCTGTGTGGAGTTAATGTAAAAAAAAAAAACATATATAATATACTAGTTGCAGCGAAAGATCGTATGTGAGTCATCGTTCTAGTATCTTCTGTCTTTTTCATTTTTAAACATGATGCGTGAGAAGGAAGAAGACGAACGTCAAGCTCTCGCTGGGACTATAAGTTTAATAATGGTGTAATACTTTTATTAAATGCTATTAAATCGATATTTCAAATGTCTGTAGTTCTTAATGGAAATTTTGTGACACTCAGACAGAGCTGCCCAAATTTGATGACAGATTTCACTTTCAGATTTCTGCCTTTTAAGTTCTAAGTTTAAGTTTAATGTTCTTGTGGAAGTGTCCATATTAGTATTGCGGCCGAGAGTTTCCGTTCCACAAGTTGTTGAAATATTAAAAATAAGTCAAAATGAAGAAGCTCTTATAAACAAAAGAAAAAGATGAATAAAATTGAAAATTATTACAAAAGAAGCACTCGTTTGCATTTGAATAAGCCGTCAAATCACGGGAGAAATTTTCCTTTTGAATTAATTCGGTTTACCCTGAAAGAGAAACTTTTATTTTAGTATCAATTATTCATCGAGTAAATAAATTTGTACTGTTGCCCAAGCCGACTTGACTTAAAAGCTAAAAGAATTCGTGTCTCCCGACTAGCTGGATACGAGTTTCCAGACTCTGGCTGCATTTAAAATTCTGTTTTGAAGTCGGCAGGCACTCAAAGCAGGCTATTGTTTTGAGACCGCACTAATGGGCTAAGACTAGAGGGTAGTCGAGTTTCATCAAATATGCCAAAAGACTGTGGTATCCTGGCGATAATGTACAAAGTCACTAATGTGTAAGATACGGCTCACTGACTGAATCTGCTTGAAATCCGCTCCTCGCCTTTTGTACTGCATAATTAAGTACTCCGAGCTTGCTGGATACAGATTAAATGACATAATGTATGAACCCCATTAACATTATAGATTATAGCATGGCTTACTAAATTCCCGTGAAGTATCTTTCATTCTTCCAATTTTCGAGCTCACGAGATTTTGTAAAGTTAGCAAAATGTGCACTAACGGAGAAAGATTAAATTTAATTCTCGTAGCGATTACAAAAAGGTAGAATTTACACAAAAACATTTCAAACTCTAAGAATTATTAGAAGGTTAAGAATTATTACATGAAATTTGTCAGTATTTCACAAATTTTTAACGCCATTGTCATTAATAGATTTTTTAGGAGTAGTACGAAGTATGCTATAAATTACCTGTAATCTCAGGTCAACAATAAAAATAATTTCGCTTGTTTGTATTGTTGTCTAAGAAAAAAAAATATTTTTTTTTTTTTTTTTTATAGTGAATACCGCACAAGAATCTCAACTGCTCCCGTCTGGAGCCAGTGAGACTATGGCATCCCCAATTGGGGTATGTTGTGAGGCTGAAGGTAGTGGGGAGGGGAAGGAGGTGGGGAAGAGGAAGGTTGGGAAGTACCTGGCTATTCAGATCTGGTCACTAAACACGGCTAAAGCCATTTTTAAGCAACGTTTCAATTCTGAATGGTGGTCTTACACCAGGGCGATACTAATAGTATCTTCCACTCTGGAACATGCCGCAAATATACTATATATTATTTTAAATGAATTAATTGTGAAATAACACAAATTAATCAAATAAAATTTATTTGCGCATGCCGGGTTCGAACCCGCGACCTCCGGAATGTGAGTCAAGAGTCTTAGCCACTGGACTACGGAGGTCGTCATTATATATAAATATATATAAAAGCTATTGTCTATTTTAAAGGATTATGATGATCTATTTATAATGCATTTACACCGTGATGAAAAAGTGTAGCTAGATGTGAAAAGTACAAGAAAAAATTTGGTATTACATAAGTGCGTATTTCGTAAGCACGGAGGATATATATTTTATTTTATTTATTCTTAGTACATTTACATTACAAAGGCATAATATATTGTCCTCCACACTAGGAGTTCACCTGTGTTTTAGAGGACATTTTTCAGTTGTAAATTATAAATTATAAATTGTGAATAGTAAAATAAAAGAGTGTTCACAGTTAATATAAAAAAGAGAAACAATAAAAATCAAAATATAAAATCGACTTCGATTCGACAAAAATATAAATAAAAGTTAAAAAATTGTAGCCAGTATTTTATGTGATACGATTTTAGATTTTCACGGCCAAAAATTATTTTGTTATTAGTTTTTGGGGTATTATGCCGTGTTGCGCTACCTCCTTCTTTAGCCAACGTTTCGGACAGCGTTGCAGTGTCCATCATCAGGGCAGATGTGTGGCACAATGACACATCTGCCCTGATGATGGATACTGCAATGCTGTCCGAAACGTTGGCTAAAGAAGGAGGTAGCGTAATACGGCATAATACCCCAACATCTAATAACAAAAAAAAATATAGTTTTTTATGTATTCAATAATATTAGTTGTTTTATATTGTGTAGGAAGAGAATTGTATAGTTTTATAGCCTGGTATCTGTAGTGTTTCTGTCCAAAGGAATGTTTGTTTTTGGTATTTGTAGTTGGTAAGCATGTCTTGTTCTAGTATTGCGAGAATTTTGTGAAGTGTTAAATGTGGATAAGTTCTTGTAAAGGAAAGTTAGTATTTGTTTTGAATAATACGGGCGTGTGCCTAGCGTGGTAGTCGAATCACCTGTAAAAAATGTATAAAATATTATATGATGAATAAAGAAAAGAAAAAAAAAAAAAAAAAATATATATATATAATTTTTGAATTTTCAGCACTGGGAATTTTTCGAATATGATTGAAGTGGGTGTTGGTAATTTAAGTATTACATTTATTCTGGTTTTCTGAGCTTTAAACAGTGTATTAATGTATTTTTACTGGCACAGCCCCAGGCAATAATGCCGTATTCCATTATGGATTGTGCAAGTGCGAGGTATATATTTTTTATATCACATATGTTTAAAATATTTCTAAAGTTTTTAAAAAAGTAAATCAACATGTTTAGTTTTCCTATTAACGAATCTATATGTTAATCCCATTTTATATAACGGTCGAAGTATATACCAATATATTTAATATTTTCCGTTTGTGTAATTGGGGGATATTAGGATAAGATTTAACCTGGGTACCCAACTCAAATCATTTGGTAGGTCGAAAAAATTAAATTAATGAGCTTTTGGAATTATGGGAGGTCGGCCAATCGGAGGGAAGGGGGAGTTAATTATATAGTTAATTTTTACTGGTTGTTCGGTGTCCAAGAATGCAACTTTTGTGAAACAGCAACCTTCAATGCTAGAAGGCAAAAACTGACTATAAATTAAAACATCGAGGTTCCGAGGTGTAACTACAAGAAAGTACTAATTTCCCAAAAAATAATATAAATGTGATAAATTTACGAGAATTATTTCTCCTTTTTTAGTATGAATAGGATATGGCTCAGCCTTAATCTGAAGGTCGCGGGTTCGAATCCCGGTTTGCGTAAATAATTTTTATTTGATTAATTTCATTAACAACAATTAACTGAAAATAATATAATATAGTATATTTATTGCACGTTCCAGAGCGGAAGATACTCTCAGTATCGCCCTGGTGTAAGACCACCATTCAGAATTGAAACGTTACTTGAAATGGCTTTAGCCGTGTTTGGTGACCAGATCTGAATAGCCAGGTACTTCCCCACCTTTCTCATCGCCACCTCCTTACCATCCTCACTACCTTCAGCCTCACAACATACCCCAATTGGGGATGCCATACTCTCTGGACGTCATGGCTTCAAACGAGAGCAGTTGGGACTCTTGTGCGGTATTCACTGTAAAAAAAATATCGAGTGCAGTTTACACGCGGTAGAAGCGAAACTTTACCAAAACAATCTCAACCAATACTTGAAAAGTGAGTTCACAATCAAAGCGGCCAATGAGCGCAGACCTCGCGTAATTTCCGTTTAATATTTTAACCAATAAGCCGATAAGCGCAGTTGATGCGTCGCAGGTGCAGTAATCGTCATTTTCATTTCATCCGAAATCCAAATCACAGCGGTGTTATAAAAGTCTCACTTCAAAAAAATCCAAAATAAACAAACAAAGCTGAAAACTTCATTTTGGTCGGCAAAAAATCTTCAATTAGCCCGTGTGCTGCAGGTCGGGTATGCCTGACATCGTATTAATAAACATTCTATCAACGTCTTAATAAGTGAAAAATACGATTTTAAAGTATTATTTTGTTAAATATTATCAAAACCTTTTAAAAAACTCAAATTGAATTGGGTAATATTTTCAATAATTATTCCTTTCCCAATAAGTGAACACGCCTTTGAAACGAATATTACGTTCCTGAATGGTATTAGAATAAATTAATGGATCTGAAGAATTAATTTAATTTCCATTAAAAGCTAGTGCTTTTATGTCTACACCGCAAAAGAAAATTCTCTTCGATTTTCGATGCTGAATGACGGAAGATGTAATTAGAATTAATGGGGTGAAAGATTTCAGAAATTATACAATTATCTGCCCATAAACTAGGAATATTTTCTTCTGATTCGGTCGTAACGGATATTCTCAATATGAGAAGCTTCAAGATTTTATCTTATTAAAAATGGCCCAACGTTTTCAGACCATATTACGCGGCGCGTTATACGTCGCATATTTATATTAATTTTACGATTTATTACACAAATGGCGTTGGAGTAATGTAATCTTGTATACGTAGGCGTGTCATTATGACAGTTATTTCATACTTTAAGGAAAATGGGAAATATAAAACGTTTAACAATGATGCTATGTGATTTAGACTGGGATTAAATTAGATTCTACTTATTCTCAGTGTTTAGTTTTTTATAATGTCACAATCAGTGAAAACACTCCGTTCAAAATAATTACACTAGTAAATTTATTTTTACTTTTAACTTTGATTACAACCTCAAATTGGAATATTTAATTAAATGAAGACAATATTAGCGAAACTCAATCGAAATTCTGTAAACATCATCCCAGGACCTTCGCCTTGACGGGTGCAATTCTACCAACTGAGCTAATGTGTCCCAGTCCAATTCGGCTATATATCATACTTCGATTAAGAACAAGCAACATTATCTTCACTTTCGAATCGCATATTTTTATTGGCTGCTATCTTTATGTATGATTGCAAGATTCAAATTCGAACTAGATGCTATGTAGATAGTGTCTTAGATAAATTTTTATCCATTTTTATTTTGAATATGCGACATCTATTGACTTTCCTTAGGGGGCATACATTAATTACTTCAGCAGTTTGTCTTACAATCTAGACCCCCCCTTGGTGAGATAAATTTGGGCCACCTTGTACATTCTTTTCAAGTAACGTGAGATTTTGCTGGACCCCCCCCCCCTTTTGAGCTCACATAATTAATGTATGCCCCCTTAAAGTCAAGGATGAATAATTATTTTTGTTTTTAACTTACCTCAAATTGTAATATTTAATTAAATGAAAACAATGTTTGTGAAACTCAATCGAAAATCTGAAAACAGAAAAAATAGATTCCGTTAAATATGACCCAATCTGATAGGGACCATATTAGCTCAGTTGGGAGAGCGCCCCGGCGAGGCAAAGGTCCTGGGTTCGAGTCCCAGATGTGGCCGTATCTTTTTCTGATTTTTCTGTTTTCAGATTTTCGTTTTAGTTTCGCTAATAATGTCTTCATTTAATTAAATTCTAGTTTATTTTCATAAATCAAACTACATGGCACGGTCACCTGCATTTTTGTAAGATCTCCTTTTAAGTTAAGGAAGTAAGTTTTATAAGTTTCTTTTTTATTTTTTTATTTTTTTATTTCATAAATTTTTTATTAGTTACAGATATTTTTTTTTGGCTACCACACTAGGCTAATGCCCGTGTTGTGGTAGTCGTACATTTAATATTTTAACATTCCAAAAAATATTAAGAAATACTTAAAACTAAAGAGAAAAAAAAGATCATATTTTAAAGAAAAGTAGAAATAAAAATGAAAATTCAAATTATAATTTTGAAATACAAAAATTAATAATAAAGATTATATTAGTTTTAATTTATATAGAACTCAAGTGTTCTATATAAATTAAAACATATAAGTATATAAATCAAAATTAAAAACATAAATAAAATTTAGTGAAAAACTAAAAGAAAAAAAAATAACAACATTTTAAAGAAAAATAGAAATAAAAATAAAAATTTTGAAATGCAAAAATTAATAATTAAAATATAGTGTTAGAACTCATGAATTCTTTAAAGTACGTTCGTCCCCTTTCAAAAATCCAAGTTATAAAAAGAGAATTAGAATTACTTGACTTTATGTCAGTACTCAGAGCATTATATATTTTAGGAGCGATGAACCAGAATTGTCGTTGAGCGAATGAGGTGTTAGTTTTTGGGACCACGCAACCCAGGTTTGATGAAAAGCGGGTGTGTGCTTGATGTTGTGAAGCGATTAATAGATTATTTTTTCGTATATAACAAATGATTGTTTTAGTAAATAGCTGTCGAATATCTAAGACCCTGATTTTTACAAAGAGTTCATTTGACGGATGGGTAGGTTGACATTTAAATATAATTCTCAGAATTATTTTTTGAGCTAAAATAATTGGTCTATTAATGGATTCAGCACAACCACCCCATCCCACTATACCGTATGTTGCCATGGATTGGAAAAGGGCAAAGTATACGCTTCTTAGAGTCTGTAAATCTAAGATAGACCTAAGGGAGCAGAATATATGGCAGAGTTTACGAAGTTTTTTTACTGTGTCACCGATGTGAGCTTCCCAACGTAGTTGGTTGTCTGTGATTATTCCCAAATATTTAACTACTTTTGATGATTTGAGGGTCGAACACGTACAATTAATATTAGATGTGGTTTCCGGATTGTCTAAATTGAGTGGACACGAGTGGATGATTGGTTTAGGGCAGTTGTTGGGTATATTGTATTTGCGTATGGAAAATGTCATATATTGTGTTTTGTTGATGTTAAGTGTGAGGAGGTTTGTGTCAAGCCAATGCTTTACTTTTATTAGAGCATTGTTAGTTTTGTTAATAACTGATTGCCATGTTTCATCTTTGAATATTAAGACCGTGTCATCAGCAAATGATAATATTTTTCCACCAATATTCATGGCACATAGTGAGTTGATGTATATAAGAAATAAAATTGGTCCTAGTATGCTACCTTGGGGTACACCACAGGACACAGATAGTTTATTGCTTATATGTATTTTGTCAGATTGGATGAGAGTTTGTTGTGTTCGGTTTGATAGATAGTTTTCAAACCATGTGTAGGCTACTTCAGTTATTCCAATTTGCTGCAGTTTTTTTTAGCAGTAATGGATGTGAGACCGTATCAAATGCTTTTGCGAGATCGAGAAAAACAGCAAGTGGTTTGCGACCAATGTCAAGATTATAGGAAACGATCTTTGTGAGGGCGGCTATTGCATCTGAAGTACTTCTACCTTTGCGAAAGCCGTATTGATTGTCAGATAATATTTTGTTATCTTCGAGAAACTTACAGAGTTTTGTTCTAAGTTAAGTAAGTTTTGTAAGTAAGTTAAGTAAGTAAGTTTTGTAAGTTTTTGTAAGTAAGTTTTGTAAGTTCGCTTGTTAATTATGAAAGAGGAGGATTTGAAGAATCTCATTATACTCGTACAAGTAAATATAAATACAAGGTTTAAAAAAAACTAACACTAGTGAAAAAACACACACAGCTGTCAAGGTACGAGTTTTAAGTTCGCGGAATGGGGGTAAGAAGTGGAAATAAAAATCCAAATTTATTTTTCCTTTTCAATATAATTCACCTGCTACCCTAATTCAGTTTTCGGATCTTTCAATTCACTTAAATTGGTTTCTTATTACTTACTACCATTAATCTATTACTACATACCTAATAATAAAAAAATAACCAACACTTATGTGACGGAAATATTAATTATTAAAAAAAAAAAATTAATAAGTTATTTATTATTATTATTTTTTGTATTTAAAATTATTATTTAATATGCATTATTATTATTATATTATAAAATTAACTTATTACAGAAGTGGCATAAACAAAGTGATTTGTTTTTATTTCGCGATTACTAAAGTAGTGAAAATATTATTTTGAAAGATTGGATCCTTCAATCTCTAATAGCATTTTTCCTATGATGAAAACATATTGAATGATAATGCATTCCATGAATCAGCATTTTCCTTCTTCTATATTGCAGCGTTATTCGCGGTTCACTAAGTATTAGAGTTTGAATTGCACTCACACGCGTACCGTTTCATGTGCCTTTGTTGCAGTGATGAGCAACGTGCGGCCCGCGGGCCCCATGCGGCCCGTGAGCCTTTTCGAAGGTACTGCTCACTTAACTAAATCAAAAAATTGCGGTTATGAGAATTTAAAGGTTTAAGTTCTATTTTGAAAGGAGGTTTAGCGTCTTTCTTCAAAGTTTTGAATCAGCCGCTCTAAGTAATCAGATTTTTATTACATATATAAAAAGACAAAATTTAGTGGTTCGACCTTAAGCCGCCGCTACCCAAATTTCTACCGATATCTTACATATCTCCCTTAAACATTTGAAGTTTTTACGCTCTTAAAAAAAAAGTTATTTTTGAAGACAATATCTAGACGTGTTCCTTGCCGAAACGCAAATTATCTGAAATTCCCTCGTTAGAAAAAAACCGCAAAGTATGTTCTGAAAATGGTTATAAACACGTTTATTTCTGTTATTTTATAAGCCATAGTTGTGAAAAAATTCACAATGTTTCTTTAAATGATACTTAAGACGCCTTTCTCGAGATTTTTGTTCTATTTTAAACGAGTTGTGTTTTATTAAACATTTTCACAATTTTCGCATCGATTATCGCTTTAAATATTAGCGCGCTCCTATAACATTCGTAATTACATATCTCTCTATCTTCTTCTTTTTGAGCGTGGATGTAGAAAAATTCACATTCGCAGTGCAGGGCTTTTTTTAGATCTGATGCATTTTAAAGGTATCCGTTTCATAAAATAAACAAAGTTTTCATGTTTCAGTAATTTTTTTTTACTTTCTCAACGATTTGTCCAAAGTTTGAATAAGGTATTTTTTCATATGTTCCTTAATATTTCAGAATGATAAAAATCGGCGGATTTTATTGTTTTGACCTTTGAAATATAAAATTTTCGCCTACAGTTTTATTAAAAATTAACGGTTTTACAAAATATCATTAGGTTTGCGACACCACCGGCTGCAAAGTAAACCATGTCAAACTGTATGTTATGTACCCTACCTCCTGCGGCCCGTGAAAAAATAAAAATGGAAATATTGGCCATCCAGTTAAAAAGGTTGATCATCACTGCTATAGGTTGCTCTCGGCCCGAAGATCAGATCCCAGCTCCCAGCGTGCCAGTCATCAATCATTTAGATTTATGCAACTCAAGTTTTGCACACTTTGCTCTACACACGTGCATTTTTATCGCATTCGCCACAAAGGTTGATTATGCTAAATGCTAAGAGAAACACGTGTGGAAGTCGAAAGTACGCTGGAGAAGAAGTTCCAAGCATCACATCGTGGGTTCAACGAGTTATGCTGAAGTCTGTTAGGAAATGGTAGAACTTCTGATAAGTTTTATAGTTTAATGCAATGTTATATTATATATTAATAATCCGGAATTAGGCATAAAATTAATTAACCAAAATAAACAAAGGAACCATACTATAATTTGTTACATTTTATGTGAATATCCAAATGTGGTAAAGAGTAAAGATAGTCTGAAACTTGAGCAGGGCCGGGCAAAGCTCTGTAGTTCATAATCGAAATTATATAGTGATTGATTTTGATAATCGTTTTTTGTTGAACTTTAGACTTGAATAAATAAATTACTTACCGGTTTCGCATATAAGCAATGGTTTTTATATTTTCGGAAACATTTTCGTGTCTTTAAATGATAAAAATCAAATCGACCGAACAAATTCATTCAATGAACTAATAAGGCTCTAAAAGTTTTGACTTCTGCATTGCAAAGTTACAAATGATTAAAACGCTAAACACGGAAAGTCTTTCCTCAAATGGGGAATCCATTAATACAATCTCTCCAACAATCGGCCATTTTAAAATGACAGTAATATTTCACATTACAAAACGTAGAAAGTGGAGGCATTCGTGTCGGTAAATTATTGAAAATGACTTCTTAATTTCAGAATATCTCCATAGTACAGAGGTCGGCAAACCGCGGCCTGTGACCCGCGCATGACTCTTTTGATAAGTATTTGCGATTCTGCAACTCTAACATCATACATGGCCGCTAATAGAAAACAAACAAACAGTGAAGAAGTACGAGTATGTTGCGCATTTATGAAAATTTGGAGACTCTTTCTAACTAACCATCACGCCGCACAGTGCTTCGTTTCACACAAGCTCTACTTTCGGGGCCTTTTTATTCCTAACATGAAGAGAATTTATAAATTCATAAATTAAATTGAATGGTTAAAAAAATATAATTCATTTAAATTTTATAAATTTGAAAAATTCTTTTCCTTTTTTTATAACACGCAAAAATATAAATTACCTTTGTCCACATTTATTACATAATTATTTATGCGCATTTTTGGTCATGCACCGTCGATAGGCATGAAAAGAACCAGGTGGGGAGATGCAGAACAACGAGTTTTCATTGTCTTGCGAACGCTATAGCTCCGTCAACCGATTAATACACTCATATTTTTTCCATATGTGTTTCGGATTAGGTTTACCTATGCAGTGGTTGGCTATGTTATCGCGAAATAAAAATATATGGTTTTATAATTTTGTGAATATCTGATTTTATAACTATTGTACATCAGAACGTGACGAGGATATTGTGCTCTACAAAAAATAGTTTTTGCATTATTGCTTTCAAAAAATATGTATGCCGTCATTCATAAAAAACTGATTTTTCGGAGGTGGAGCGGATCATGTCAACAACGTACAAGAAATTAATTGGAGGTCGAAAATAATGTGAATATCATCACTACATAACTGCCTTCTTTTGTGAATTTGTCTACCTATGTTAAAAACAAAAACACAATCCACACCCATTCTGGTTTTTCTGTAGGGTGTAGTGGATGTTTAAATAAATGAACATGAAAAAAGCTAAATAAATACAGAGGTTCGCTTCATCTCATGTGTAGGGTGAAGATAACCAATTTTAAATAAATTTTTAACTATCCAATAACTATTCTATCAATATGATGAAGGATCGAATCACAGAAGTGACTTGAAATAAGCACGTGGTCTTAAAAAAGTGGTACGTCATCACAGCCCCCGCCAACGGTACCTACAGTATTTACAAGTTATCATGAAAATATACATTTTAAAATTAAAGTAAGCGGTGCTTGCCATCTGATTTTGAATATTTACACTGAGATTTTCACGTTAAAATATACTTAAATATTATCATACATTTCCTGAAGCCTGTCTGTCTTCACAAACTGCCCTTGTCACGAATTTCCTGCCTGAAAATCTGGTATGCGTGCCTGTAAAATAAAATAAGCTAGATGCAGTGTCGATTAGGAAAATATCGAAACTGATTTAAAGAAAAAAAAAATGCCGTTCTATTTTTAAAAAAAATCGTGCGATTTTGAAAAAACTCTCATAAGGCTATTTCTCGATAACAAGACCACACGAAAACACACAACTAATATGCATATTATTTAAAAAAAAACTAAAATTGTTTATATTAAAATATATTTAAAAAAAAAACTGCCGTTCGAAGTAATGTCCATTTGTTCGGAACCGAAATATAACACATTAAACTTAATAAACAACCTAAAGCGTCGCGTTGCAAGAAGCGAATAAATGCATCTAAACATTTCACATCTGAATAATCAGGCTTTCGGACTCATTATTACATGATCAACCCGTTCCACCACAAATAAGAATGCGCTTGTCATGCTGTCTATCTGGTAATACTCCCATGACGTCATCGTTCAAAAATTCCAAAATGATTTTTATACTTTCCAGCTTGTTAAGGGCGAAATACAGTGCGCCGTTTCCCGAAGAGTTGGGACAAAAATTGCGGACCGCCGAATATTAATATATATTAATATCGGCCTTAACAGACACTACTTGCTTCATTCACATTCAAGTCTGTTTACTTAATATTTAGCTCGTCTTACTAGAAAGTCTGCCGATCCCTGCATAATGTATCTACGAGTATAACTCGCTTAAAAGTTTACCCTAAGCAGGGAATGTCAACACGGGGACGTGATTTATGAATATTAAATGTATGTTGACACGCGACAATATTAGAGCCGGCCTGACGGGAAAACAAATGCATAAAATATTAGCGCATTTTTATTCCAAACCCAAATAAATCGCTCGCATACAACTTGTGGAACTGTCAGAATTCCGCTGGAAGTTTATAGTTTAAATGAATTATTGTTGTAAAGCGACAAATATTATTATTTTTCTATGGAATTATGTGAAAATTGAGCATTTAGAAGATAAAAAATATGATTTGTATTATTTCATTCTGTATTTTTGGTCAGCGTAATTCCGTGAACAAACCAAAATTAAGCCATTCTCATATTCAGTTTATTGTATTTAAAGAACTAAATTTTCAAATTTTTGAAATTAATCATAATATATATTTTTTGCTTGTGTATAAGCACCTAATATAACCTCAAATTTGCATATTATTGGTTATTATTATTTGTAAGTAGGTACCGGAAAACAATTTTACCTTGGCACACATTTCTTGCTTCATTCGCATTCATGCATCATCTCATGCATACTCCTCTGTTATTCAGACTCTTGACATGACCGGACTCATGTATTTGATTAATTTAATCGTGCCATGTCTTCTTCAGATGTCACTGAATGAAAACCAAATACGCTTCTTGTTTTTCTTCTGGTACCTATCGTAAGTTTTTCCGAAGTAAGAAGAACTGCAATCGTACCAGTCATTGAAGCATTTACCTCTACTACGTTTCCCATCAATCATTGTTATTGGTATTGATTGCGAACATTAGTTGTATCTACTGAAAAATTACAATATGAGGTAAAAATTATTATATGTGTCTCTAGTAAGAAGCTTAATGGAATATAACTCGGTAGTTTGGTCTCCATCTTACAAAATTCACATTAATAGCATTGAGCGAATACAAAGAAAGTTTTGGCATTTTATAAATTTTAAATTAAATATCCCACTAGAAGACTTAAAATATAACTTATTATTAAATATTCTAAAAATACATACACTAGAAGACAGACGTAAAATAAACGACTTAACATTTTTAGTCAAAATACTTAACTCTTAGTTCGACTGTCGCGAACTCCTGCAACTCATAAACTTACGAATACCTACAGTAACTACACGATAAAATACATTACTCTACTGCAGCATTCATAAGCGGAACTACATTGCTCACTCTCCGATACAACGATTACACACTATGGGAAATCAGTACTTAGGCGATGTTGATATATTTAACATAAACCTGGCGAATTTTGAAAATATTGTAAAAAAATTATTCCAAAACTATTCCTAAACATATCTCTATTTTTGTAAACCTATCAAATTGCTGTATCTTTGTATTTTTAAGACTTGTGTGCATTTTTTATCTAATTTTATGTTTTATTATCTGTTTAAAAATCATCTGTCATGAATCGATTGTACAACCAAACATGTAAAAGCCCTCTGGGCGTTAAATAAATTAAAAAAAAAAATAAAAACAAGAAAGAAGTGTAAAAACTAACAAAAGTGAAAGAAATTATATTTAATGAAGCTTTTACAAAAATCAAAGTGGCCCTGCAAAGCTGCCACGTGGCTACTTGTCCGCAGGTTCAATCTAATTATGCACTTAGTCTTAATTAATAAGGAACAAGGTGCTTAATTATACTTGTAAAATGCATTAAAAAGAGCACCCACATACAATCTATACATACTCGTACATACGGTATGCACTATACACCCACATTACATGTCTTACGATAGATATCAACTTTAACTGGTCAACCCACATAGAAAATTTGTGCGATAGGCTAAGGTCTAATAGAATAAAAATATACTCGAAAATAGCGGATGAACAGGAGAAAAAGAACATCATATTTAACTAGAAGAAATAACGCTTGATGTATTTTTTTACTTTAGTCCTACAGAGGAGGCCCTGTGTAAGTAATTCTCCTTAGGGCCTATCTCAATTTTGAGGATGCTGTGTGGAGGGTCTTTTTACTAAAGGAAGAAGAGGAATGTATGCTAGTAGTAAGTATGCTGGTAGTAAGGAATCAAAGCCCTTTTTTATTTTTTTTCCAACAATGGCCTTCTAACTTAAATATAAGTACTTCTTCTAATAGTGCAAAATTATTTTGTGGTAACATTTTAAATTCAAATTAATAAATAACGTTGTATTAACCACTTAATTATTTACAAAAACCGACATGTTTCGTCAGCAAAGCTGACTTCCTCAGGGTTTTGACAGAAATTGAGTTCTGTCAAAACCCTGAGGAAGTCAGCTTTGCTGACGAAACATGTCGGTTTTTGTAAATAATTAAGTGTTAATTAACAGAAATTGAGTTCTGTCAAAACCCTGAGGAAGTCAGCTTTGCTGACGAAACATGTCGGTTTTTGTAAATAATTAAGTGGTTAATACAACGTTATTTATTAATTTGAATTTAAATATAAGTATTTTTTGTTCTATTTAATTTTATCAAAGTGCAAAAATACTTCCGTGAACACATTTGGTAAACAATTTATCTATATAAAAATCTGCATTGTTTCGAAAAGGTAAAAAATGACATGATCATAACCTCAAACAACCTGAAACTTACCGTTCATAAATAAAAATGTATTTTTTATGGCAATCCATGACTTTACACAAGCAATAATAATCATTTCTGTCAGCTACGGGCAGCCTAATTGCTCTCAATTGAACCGATTTCCAAAATTTTAATTGCTGGGAACCTAAATTATATTTCAATTCCGTCAACACTGTGATACAATAATGAAATCTTTATTCAAACCAAACCCGAGTTTCACCGGCTTAATTTCGAATCACTCTCATGGATATGTCTATATGTACGGTTTATCATATAGTCATCATATCATATATACCACTGGTGACGTTGACGTCACCATTACAAAATTTAGTAGTACCAATGAAACGGGGCGTTTTAATGTGATCGTGTTTTATTCACTTTTAACTGACGATTTATAAATTCTGCGTGTAATATTCACACTAATATTATAAATGCGAAAATGCGTGCTTTTGTTTGTTACGCTTTCACGCCTAAACCACTAGCAAGCTTCATTACAAACGAGTAAAATAGGCTATATATAATGGTAAGCTCCGGCGTAAAGAAATTAAAAATAATAATATATTATATTTATTATTCGTTTTCTGTATCCTAACAAAAGCGAGTAATTGCTAACGTCAGAAGAAAATAAAACAAATCGTTGTCTTGGAAACGATGTTGATATATTTAGGGGAAATTTTATTTCAGGCGTCGTAACCACTGCACCAAATTGGATAATTCTTTTTTTAGTGTTCATTATTGTCATAACAGTTTATATACAACTACTGGTGAACTCTGGCATTCTGAAATTTGCAATAGGTTGCACACGAGCTGTTTGAAAACTGAATGTACCGAGACTATGACGAAATGAGGGGAACTCGGGTAGGGGGTTCTAGGAAGGTGTTGGGAACCAGGGAGGGGGAGGGGAACGGGACGAAGAAGGGTAAGCGGAAGGGGAACGGGACGAATATTGTTGTGTATCTAAAAGCTTCCGCCTTTTAGGCAAAGATGGCGGTGATATGAACTATCAGTAGATTCCGCTAGATGGCAGGTAGCGTAGTACCTAAGTTGTCCGACAGGGGATCGGAGGGGCTCAGAGTGAGTGTTTTCTGTAAACACGGGGCAGAACCATTTTAGATAGCTTCTAGTTAGGTAGATTAACGCAGTCCCAATTGTATACGCAAAGTATAAATAAAACCAGATAACAAACAAGAATCTATTCATTCCCACAAGTAATCTCCATCTAAGTATTTGGAGAGTCTGTTAGTGTGTCCACTAAATAACAGAACACTACAAATATGAAAGGACACGCAGGGAGAAACAACTTCTTTAATGAATGGCATAGCAACGCATGCCGGGTACCAGCTATTAAATAATAAAACTTTCCAGAATCAGCGTTCGTTGATCTACATAAATATATTTTTCTGGCCATAATATTTTTCAGGAGTTTCTTATTGACGTATTTATGAAAGACTTTCTATTCCAGAAGATATGACTACTGCATCCAGTTAAAGTGTGATTCCCAATCGATTCACAAACATACATTTAAAAAGCCATAAAACGGAATGCGTTCCAAAGTAACTGCTTAAGTTTAACCCGCGACCTCACGTTGAATGATGACCTTCCCATTTCAACTATCTTAAAAGTGTGCACTGTGAACAGATGATCCGTAGAAGTTTTCTGCGCTGTTCACGTAAAACATATTTATTAATTGTCTTGTGGTCAATAAACTTTGGATGAGTATTATAAATACTACAGTTAATAATACATACTGTAGATGCTGCGCTTCCCTTCTTTTCTATGTTTAAAATCAGTATAATAATTATTTTTATGTATTTATTCCGAATTAAACGCATTTTTTTCTAGCCATAAACCGCACTAGATACTGCAATAACGACACCTCCACCGTCCCAATACAATCGAAATACATTGTAATACGTACACATTCTCAAAGCTCGAACGTCGCATAAACTCACCAACACCAGCAAAACAGTGAATGCTCCGTTCATTCCGCGTCCACGACGCAGGAACGAGTGTGATATTTTTGATATTCGCGCATGCGCGTTTAGTCAAGCCTACCACGGTTGAAGTAATGTCGAATACGGATCCATTGGAGCATCCAACGCACAAAAAACGTCTTTAATAGCTTATCCGAAGCGAGACTTGTTACCATTAGAGATTTGATTGCCTGACCACCTTTCGACAGTTATTTGTTGTCTTGAATTGCCGAATCCGATTGATACGAGTACATTGAATATCTTTCGGAATACCTATTTAATTCATTTAATTAGGGAACTGTTATAATTAATGTGAAGCATAAAGGTTGAATAGAGCTAATTTGACAGACTATTTTTGTCGATAATTGCATCTTGTTCGTGGGCTAGTCCATAGACTTTTATACATATTTGATATTAGGTATATACTCCAGCATCCCTTATACAAAAACTCACCGACCGCCATGGTGTACACGTATATATAGACGGGTGGCAGAAATTTTTAATATGTTAAAAGAAAAAAAAAACACAAATCAAATTGATGTTCATTTGGGCGCACGGACACGCTCGTCATAAATTTCTATCGAAATAACTTTCCAGTGCTTGGCCATATATGCAAAAGGGCGCAAGCAGCATTGAAGTAGTATCGATTCGAATAAAAATTAAGTTTCGAATAACGCCACGCTTACGATAAATGCATGGCCTCTGTTTGCAGATTTATGGCGAGACACAATCTCGTTTGAATTGTCACGTGCGGGAAATATGTCCCGATGTGGCTGCCTCGAGAGCAGGCAAGCGCTAGGTGGAGGGGCTGCTACCATCACATGCCTTATTCAAGGTAAGGATCCCCTGCACCAGAGTTTGTAAAACTTTAAAACTCTTACTCCAAACATGAGAAAATGTCATTCGTTTTATTTTGAAAATAACATTTAATTAAATTTCATAAATCGAATTGTACAGAAAACGATTTTTTTAATGACTTGCTATATGAAGGTGGAAATACCGAAATAAAAAAAATAACGTTTAATAGTAACACGTTCAAATTGATGATTTATGGAGAAAATGTTTGGCTTTTCCGGAAACTATAGAACATATTATATCGGGATGTTCTATATTAGCGCCGTCCGAGTATACATTTAGGCACAATCAGGTTTTAAAAATAATTCACCAAAGTTTGGTAATTAAACATAACTTGATTGATTGCCGTAATGTAGTACCATATTATGAATATGAACCAAATTCATTTATAGAAAATGAATTTTATAAAATATATTATGATAAAACTATACTAACAGACAGAACAATTAGTCATAATAGACTTGATATAGTTTTACATGCCGTACTCTTGAATATCTAATACCAGTGATTTTCAATAAAATCAATAAAAACATAAAATTTGAAAAAACTGCGAGACTAAGTCCTAAAATGATAAAACTATGGTTAATGAACGAAAACTCCATGTATCTTTGAATATCTTAATATAACTGCCTACATATCTTGTTATTAGGCAGATATATTGAAATATCTTATATATTTATGGTTGTAAGTTAAATTATCTAATATTACTATGTGATCTATTCTAATGTTTCCTTAAAACTATAAATGTATTTACAAATATTTTCTTAGATATTATATTAAGAATGTTTAAATTGTTAGAACCTGCAGACAAGCTGTCATATGACAGCTTTGTGGGTCTACTCAAATTTTTGTACAAAATGTATTATGTAATTTAATAAATAAAAAATAAATAAATAAATAACAAAATTAAAAAAAAATAACTTCATTGATGTAGCTATTCCAAAATTCCTGTAATATTCAAAAAACGGTTTCTGAAAAAAATAGAAAATACACGGATTTAGGAAATGAGATTAAAAGAATTTGGCATTCTTGGACTATAAAAATATTACCATTTGTTATTTCGGCCACTGGCATAATACCTAGGAATCTGATTCAAAATTTAAGTGTATTAGATTTGTCAAAGAATTTGTATATAAAAATGCAAAAATCAGTAATTTTAAATACATGTAGGATTACAAAAGATTTTTTAAATATTTATATTGAGGGATCAGTAGGATTTATAGGTTGAATTAGAAATGCCACAGAGCCGAACCCTCTGATATGAAAATATCTGGAGTCGGTGAATTATATTCCCATTTGGTATCTAGTAGGTTGACATGTTGTTCTTGTATTATTTTGTATTTATAATACTTATATAGTGCAATTGCATAGCGTGGGTTGACTAGATGATCATTTGGGGAAGTGTGTGAAAGGGTTTAGTTTTTCCTGTGGGGAAAATTTAACCCGGACATTTAAATCTGGTGCGTAAAAGATTTATTTTTTATTTTGAGAAAAAAAAACAGAGACTGCGAAGTGTTGTAGGTTCCTATTCATAGTTTTAAAACATTTACACAAAATAACTCATTTCGTGCATAAAATGTTGGTTAAGGAAAACCCTTTTCACAAATGGTAGAATAAGCGATTCTGAAAATAATGATAAAATACGTTAAATTTACTAATCAAGTACTTTTTGTTAAACGTAATATTAACCTTTTTTACGAGGGTCGCCCTAAATGTATTATATATATATTTTTTTCTGAAATTTTAAACTATCATCACTTCCAATATCCATAAAAATTGCACATCATTATTTGTTTGCTATTTAGGCTACATCAGTTTTTTATTTTATTTTTATTTATGGGTACATCTTATCTCTCTATAAATAAAAATGAATCCCCGAAATGTATGTACGCGCATAACTTCCGAACGACTGCACCAAATTGAATAATTCTTTTATTGTTGTGTTCGTTATTGTCAGGACAAGGTCTGTATGAAACTATTGGTCAGCTCTGGCATTATGAAATTTGTATAAAAAATGCAATAGGTGGCACGCGAGCTGTTTTAAAACTGATGTATCGGAACTGAATGTATGGAATGCGGGAGGGGGGAGGGGGACGGTGAAAAGGGGAGTGGAGTGGGGAGAGGGAAGGTTGAGGAGGCGGAGTGGGAACGCGAGAGGGGAAGGGGACGCGGGAGAGGAAGGGGAGGCAACGGGACGAATGGGAAAGGACACGCAGGTAGAAACAATTTCTTTAATAAATGGCATAGCAACGCATGCCGGGAACCAGCTAGTATTCTAAAAAGATAAAATTAACAATTTTTATTTACTCTCTTTTTGTAACTTTTGAAGGTTATTCCCATCAATGTAATACATCATTTAAGAAGAAGAAAACACTAATAACGTAAACGAAAATATGAAAGAGAACAAGACACAGAAAAAAAAATCGAGTGCAGTTTTACACGCGGTAGAAGCGAAACTTTACCAAAACAATCTCAACCAATAAGTGAGGTCATAATCAAAGCACCAATGAGCGCAGACCAGCGTAATTTCCGTTTCGTATCTCAACCAATAGGAGCCTTTAAAAGTGACATTATAACCAAAGCGGCCAATGAGCGCACTTGATGCAAGTGCAGTCATCGTCATTTCCGCTTCATCCGAAATCCGATTCACAGCGGGGCTATAGAAGTTTCACTTCAAAAAGATAACGTAAGTTTGTCTCAGTAAGACGGGAGATTCTGGGTTCGTGTCCCAGTTGCGACTGTTGTCGTTTATTTTTCTGCGTCTTGTTCTCTTATAATTTTATCATTCTTCAATGATAAAATTTACGTTTAGTTTTGGACGCAGTGAAGACGAAGTTAAAATTCTAAAGAAGTGTAGTTTTACACGCAGATAAGGTCTGTTAAAAAAAGTACCAACAAGATTGAATGTTTTCATGCTGTTTTATGAGTGAAAGTCTTGCCCCATTTCGATCCATAGATTTAGCATCTCCGCCGCCGTTCAAACCCGATCTGCACATTGTTACAAGACATCAAAGCCGATAAACTGCAAGTAAAAGCGCAGCACAAAATCAAAAAGACAAAGTAATCCATTCAAAATCAATCGATTTTGATCGCAATAAAGTACATTGGTACAAAGTGTCCCCGAGCTCGGTGAAGTATTCGACTTGGAGTATCCTCTGCGATGTTTGTAAGTGATGGATAACATCAATAGCAACTTTGGTCTCTTCTCGCCTAGACAATGTAGAAAAATGATGTAATAAAAGGAGAATTGTATCGGGAAATTCGTTTCGTTTGGCGAATTTGGAGCGACGCGCGACGCAGTATAAAGACGGAGGGATAAGATCCCCGGTGAATTCGAGTAACGAATATATTATCGGGAATCAATCAGCAATCTAATCAGATTTTGACTAACCAGTTCATTCCCAATTTAAAGATTTGCTTTAGGAGTACACAAGTAAAGAATTGCGTACGTTTTTTACAACATTTAGGATAAATGGGTAAGGTTAATTCGCGACGAAAAAACTAAAACAAATATTAATTAGTTACCTACCCACGTGAGAGTAGGTAGCTAATAGCACTTTATATTTATAGGTATATTTAGAGTAAAATCGTAGTAAACATATTTGATTCCTCAATGAGCCTGATGAGCAACTTGCGATAATGCGATTATTAGAGAGATCGACATTAATTTAAATTAAAGCCCTTACTTACTTTATGTTCGAGATCGCAAAAGAATGATTAAGGAAGTCGTACCAATCTTTTAGAATCTAGCGGAATTTGTTAAGTAATTTGTTAATAATAAATGCTGTAATAATAATAATAATAATCTTTATTCAATGAAATAACAACAATATAACAAAAAAAATTACATGCTCAAATTAGTTTACAAATAGATTACATCAATCAGTACAGAAAAATTAACAAATAGGAAGTAACGTAAGAAAGGTTACACAGGAGTAGTATAGTTATACAGTATTTTTAGTTGTGCATAGCCTGCCTCACTAGGTGAACCTGTATTGAGGCAGAATTTTTGTTAATTGTTGTATGGTTTTTTTATAAATGTGTAAAGTAGGTTTCCATACAGCAAAAACTTTATTTTAGTTAACATTATTGTTACAATTCACAATTCTACACAATTCATAAACTGCAAGGTTATTACTACAATAACAACTGTCAATGACTGGGCGTTTGGGTGAGGGCACCAGTATAGGCTTGATCATTAGAATGTATCCATATTTTAACATATTTTTTAAACTCTCTCTGTGTTTGACTCAGTTTGATGTTTTCTGGGAGAATGTTGAATATTTTTGTGGCAAAGTATCTAAAGCTACGTTGACCAAAGGTGGAAGAGAGTGCTGGAACTTGCAATATGTCTTTGTTGGAGTTACTTGTAAATCTTAAGTTTATTTTTTTTCGTAAAGCACATGTTTGTTTTTAAAGAGATGCATGAGGATAGTTTTTACATAGATCTGTCGAACATCAAATACTCTCATTATTTTGAATATAAGTTCACTGTTTGCAGTTAGAGGAAGTTTGAGAATAATTTTCATAATTGTTTTCTGCGCCTTTTCGACAGGATCTAGAGCTGATGAAGTGCCCCCTCCCCATGCAATGATACCATACTCAATGTAACATTCAGAACATCACGAATATTGTTAAAATAATATATTTATAACTTTACAGACATTTATAATTACTCAAGCTAACTATTTTCGAATGTAACCGAGCCTTCATCAGCGCAGTATAAATATATTATGTACGTACCTACCAATTCAACCGCAAAGTTACTAATTTCCGAAATATATTATTTATTGACGAGGGTTGTTCGGCGTTTTGCGAATAATTATGTGTTCCAATAACAAAACTTACTTTATGTGGATACAAAATAATAATGTATCCCGTCTCCTGGAATCAACATGATTTAATGCACGTTTTATATTATTCAAATTATCCAACTACAGCGTAATTACCGCAGCCACTATTCTGCTCTAATATTGTGTGGTGAATTCATCTCTCAATTAAACCTGAAATGTATTGATTACTCGTCATTTATATTTTAAAGTTTTATTTTTATTATTTTTTTTTTTTATTTTTTTAATTTTATTTTTTTAATTTAATTTTTTTTTTAAATTTTTATTTTTATTTTTTAGAATTAAATTTGATGTTCTTTGAATCTAGATTCAAAGAACATATAAGATGTTATAAAAATAAAAACACCTCTTCAAAATTCGCCGAACATCTCTTAGTGAATAATCACGTTCCACTTAAAAATAACCAGCCAAAACCATTACATATAGAACGATTAGAAATCAAACAACGAACGAATGACCCCAACATAACGCTAATTAATAAAGTAAGGAAAATTATTTATTCCCCACTACTTAGTATGTTTACCAAACCTAAAAAATATAATGCACTTAAATGAGTCATAGAAATAATGTCATTCTAAATCAATTAAGAAAACCCTTACACTTAGTGCAAGGCAAACCAAAGGGAAATACTCCGAATCCCACATTAGCACTCTCTCAATTAGTGTCTCTACAAATAGGTTTAACCGGTAATAAATCAACTTAGACACCTTCAAAAATTGACCTTTAAAATCTTATAAATAAGTCGTCCGTACGTGGCCTCACCACAGTTTTAAAATTACCTTACAAGTCGAAACAGCTGTAACTAAAACACTAACCAAAAAAAAAATTGCAGAACTCGATAATAACATTATCAAATTTAATTTTAATTAAATTTCTAAAAATTAAAATGGAGTTTTACGAATTAAACACAAAAACAATTAATAACGTTTTATATTATTCAAATTATCCAACTACAGCGGAATTACCGCAGCCACTATTCTGCAGAGTACGTAGCTGCTCTAATATTGTGTGGCGAATTCATCTCTTAATTAAACCTGAAATGTATTGATTACTCGTCAATTATATTTTAAAGTGTAAAGCACGTTCATGGCTACTGGTAAATCATTCATAAAGTGTTGCACAATCTGCGCAGGTCTTCCTCGCACATACATTTTTATAAATATCATATTGTGATTCATGCAACGGGCAGACTGGTCCCGCGAAACGATTGTTCATTTCCATAATCTATTCTGATAGGGAAATAAGGAAGGCAATGTGATTTGAGAGACTGGGGATTTTATTGGCCCGGCAAACCATCTGGCCGCACCTTCTAAAGACACGTTTGGAATCTTCATCACAAATTTACTAGGATATTGTAAAAATTGTCTGACTTAAGTACATTCCACCTTAGTATGGCACCTCATATTAAAGATAAAGATTGATTTAGGGGTAATGTATTGGGGTTTAAAATGAAAATTTACAGATTCCTAGCTGGAGCCGCCGTTGAAATGTAACAATAAATTTTGATTATAATATATGTTTTCAGATAAAACAAGCTCGCCGGGTTTTTTTTATTAACATATCTTTAAAAAGAGCTGTAAAACTTGTACGAAAAATGTAAAAGTCTAAACATCTAATTACTATAAATAAAGGCTTTATGTTTTTTTCCCCCAGGCGAAGTAAAGTATGAATTTCAATTTTTTATGTGAATACTGCACAAGAGACCCAACTGCTCAATCTCGAGCCAATGAGGTATGTTGTGAGGCTGAGGTTGTTGGGAGGGGAAAAAGATAGGGGAGAGGAAGGTGGGGAAGTATCAGGCTATTCAGATCTCATCATCAAACACGGCTAAAGCCATTTTAAGCAACGTTTTAATTCTGAATGGTGGTCTTACACCACGGCGGTACAGATAGTATCTATAACTTTGGAACGTGCTGCAAATACTATATAGGTCCTTACATATGAAATTGGCGTTTTGAATGGGAGGAATATAAAATGTCGATTTTTTTTTAATATAATATATTTATTTAATCAATGCATGTACCAATGCTATCTATGCACTTTTGCCATCTCATAGGTAGTTTATCGATCCCTTTACTAAAAAAACCACTCGGACGGGAATCAATAAAATCTTTGAAGGCGGTTTGGGCTGCCCCATCGGAGTTGAATTTTTTCCCTTGCAAGAAGTTATCCAAATTTTGAAAAAAATGGTAATCTGTTGGGGTAAGGTCCGGAGAGTACGGTGGATGACTTAGACATTCTAATTGAAGCTCCTCGAATTTGGTAGCCGTCTGTTGTGTAGTGTGTGGTCTAGCTTTCTAACGCGCGTCTGTTAATTTGCTTCACTCAATTCGTGAGGTACCCACCTTTCAAGCTTTTTCACCTTCCCGATTTGCTTCAAGTGGATTTAAACAGTTTTATCACTAACACCGCAGCCTGTAGCTAACTCAGACGCGGTTTGCGATAGATCCGCTTCCACAATAGCCTTCGATTCGTCATTATCAACTTTGGTCTCCGGCCGTCCACTTGTTCTGCAGATCGAAATTTCCAGAAAGAAAACGTTGGAACCAAAAACGCACTGTGTTTTCTTTTGCGGCACCGTCGCCATACACATCATTAATCCTTCGAGCTGTTTCTACAGCACTGGTGCCACGGTGGAAATCGCACTCGTAAATAACGCGATATTTCTAGTTTTCCATTTTGTAAACTAAGTGACGCAAAGAAAAGAAACAACGAAGGAAAAACAAATGAATTATAATTTTTGAAACACAAATACATGAGTAAATAGCTGTATAAATTTGAATATGGAATTCCTAACCAAATAGAAGATATTTGAGATCAAAGTTGCCAGTACGGCAAAACGCCAATTTCATATGTAAGGACCTAATATTATTTTAAATGAGTAAAATGTGTAATAACATCAATTAATCAAATAAAATTTATTTGCGCATGCCGGGATTTTGCATGCCCCTCGACCACGGATGCCGACCTATATAATAATATACCTAATAAATCTTAAGAAATTATGAAAAAAATATATGAAATAAAATCAGATTTCAGAAGGATGTCATTCCACAAACAATGTTTTCTTTTGAGAGATCTTTTGATGGAGTATCAGAATATGTGATCATTTTTAAAATTTCCCACCACAAAGGATTAAACAAAACCTGTCGAATCATGAAAATATTTCAGAAAGTTTTCCAGAAGAATTTCTAAAACTCGATAAAGAACAAGGTTGCCTCTTCAACCTGTCTTCACGGCAAATGCTTTTTTTCGAAGAAAACGAGATTCTTTATTAGAAAATTTTAAAAGGGGGCAATGAATTTCAAATTCATTATTGCGAAGCGGCAAAAGGAAATTTGGCTAACTATTCATCAGGCCCCCTCCGCGGGCACTTACTTTTGTAATAAATTATAATATTGAGTCAGAATTTCATCACTTTGTTGGACAACACCTCAGGATTCTACTTAATCTGAGGCACTTCATCTCAGCAGGCTTTTGAAAAAAATATTGCTCTCATTCCGCGCCGAGACGGGTACTTTTAGGGAATTTTCCTCAGTCTGTCAGTAAACATTTACAGCACTCTACGTTTTATCAACCCACAATGAAACTAAATGGCAAGTTTATGAATAAATTTCTAGAAGCTTTCGGCCCAGAGTGGCTGAAATTGTTAGCAGTTACGCATCTTTTACGGGAGTATGCTTCTGCAATGAAAAGAGTTTGTACGGAATAATAAAACAAGGTATTAAACCTTGTTTGTCGACCTTTTGTCGGTGAGTTCGTGTCAAGACGTGTGCCTTTGTCATCATGTCAAAAAAATGCTGTGAGGGTTACTTTCAGTAGCAAAAATGATTTGAGGAACCACTTGGGCGGCTGGCAACGGTCTAGATCTCGGTCTAGAGGTCGTAACCATTGAGGAAATTCTTTCTTCCATGTTCGTAACATTGCGATGGGACCAACACGATTCAACGTCTGCAACACCATATTTTAGAGAAAGATTAAAGGGCGTATTATTAATCTATCTATCTATTTAATAACTGTGCTAAGCAAACAACAGTAATAATTAGGTATTAATTGTTTATTTTATTTTACTATATTTTTTCTGTTCTCACTATATAAAATGTGTTCGTAGGATTATAATATGAAAGGCAAACACCAGTTACCACCTTATATTTTAATCATTTGCTTTTAAGTACACACATATATAACTTTTATTTATTTTTATTATCATTTCAACAACCATGCTAAACAACCGACGGCTATTATATGTTTTAATTGGTTATTTCATTTTTATTTTATTCTTTCTCTTCTCCTTTTCTTTCTTTTTTTCTACAACACATGTATGTAGGACTATAATATGCAATGCATACAAAAGTTACCAAATGTTTTAACCCTCTCAATTTCTATTAGTTACCTACATGTACCTATTTACCTTTTCTTTTTTAAATTTATATTATTTTAATAACTATGCTAAACAAATAACAGTTACTAGTTTTTAAACGTTTTTATTTTATTTTATATTCTTTTTGTTCTTTTTATTTCATCAATTTTCTTTCTTTTTTGTACAAATACAAATCATGTTCCATTTTACCCATAATAATTTGACTGTCCTAAAACGGGAATACTCCTAGTTGGGCAGTCAAAAAAATTAATGAATTATGTATATACACGTGTAATCTTGTACTAAATAAACAAACAAATAAATAAATAAATCTATCTATCTAAATAAATAAAACTGAATCGCCGAAATTTATGTACGCGCATAACTTCCGAACGACTGCACCAAACTGGATAATTCTTTTTTATTTGGGTTCGGTATTGTCAGGATAAGGTTTGTAGAAAACTATTGGTGAGCTCTGGCATTATTAAATTTGTATGAAAAGATGCAATAGGTGGCACGCGAGCTGTTTGAAAACTGAATGTACCGGGACTGAATGTATAGAATGCGGGAGAAGGGGGTGGGAACTCGGATAGGGAACCCAGGAGGGGGGTTCGCGGGACGGGGGAAGGGGGAAGGGGGGGGGGGGAGTGTAGTGGGGAGAGGGAAGGTGGAGGAGGCAGTGTGGGAACACGAGAGGGGAAGGGGAGGCGGAAGGGGAACGGGACGAATAGGAAAGGACACGCAGGGAGAAACAATTTCGTTATTAAATGGCATAGCAACGCATGCCGGGTACCAGCCAGTACATAATGATTCTGATTCCGCTAGGAATGGTACAATCACTGAGTACCTAATTGGTTTTTACATAAATTCCTAAAAATATTCCAAATAGGCAAACATTTTTCTTAGATTCCACAATACAATAGCTTTTAACGATGAGTATTATAACGACAATTATAATTTGACTTCGCACTATAAAAATAATATTTTCATACTTCAGATTTTATTTTCTTATCGTATTTAAGGATTTTCAGAGAAGATTTTAAAATAGGCAATAATAAAACTTTTTTCCACTTGGGAGGCGGTAATGGATACCGGGAATCATTAATTGGTCCTCTACACCCCTGCCATGGATCACTCCAAGTGGTTCGCTACGTTTGGTGACTTAGCAGGGGTGATCGGATTCATGGGGTGATGTTTGTCTGGGTCTTGAAGGCAGATGTTTTTGCCCACTCACTGCGTGGCGGGCCGGTGAAGAAAATGGTCGGAAGAGACCTTTTGACCTCTGCAACCGGACTCTCTCAACCCATCCCGTTGCAGTGGGAGGGATGGATTCATACCTTCGCCACTCCTGAATATATTGACCCACAGATTCATTTTTAAACATTTTCCTTTTCGGAACTTTCTTTCCTTCCTTTCCTTAAAAAGACCCACCACACAGAATTTCGAAACACCCGCAAAAACATCAAAACAAATATTATTAAAGTAAACCAAAAATTATAAATATTAGATTGTGCGCTTTTAGTGCGGCACTATGTTTAAGCCTACAATAAGTATGTAGAAGCAATAATCCCCTCCTTCGGGAGATAAAGAGACTTCGGACAAAAGACGCAGTGAAAACGCCTCGTGTGAATTTATAGTGTGAAACTGAATTTCCACATGAGCGGCCATAGGCAATGGGGGCGACTGAAATTTTTGTAATACATACAGTTCGGGTCATAGGAACTACAACGGTGCGGCCTTTGTTAGGTCAGCTTTGACGTAAATCTTTAAAAAAATATCCATTCGATCCGCAATGGTAGCGCAATATCATGATTAAAAGACAGATTTGTTCAACGTTGAATAGAGGAACGTTCGAGAGGAACTTTTTGCAAACAAATTATTATAATTACTATCACTAAATAGTGATAAAACATTTGTAATTCCATTTGCAATACACAAAAATGGTACCCTGAAAACATTGACGTCGTCATCCATGATAATTCCAAAACACATAGTAAAAATATTGTATCCCAAACTGCACAACATTTAAAACAACAAACACAATCAAATATTTAGGAGTTATTATCGATAAAAATTTGAAATGGATGGAACAAATTTGTCAAGTTGTAAAAAAAATTAGAAAATTGATTTATATATTTTTAAGAATCAGAATTTTTTTATCTGTAAAAAACTTATATCTAATATATTACGCTTTGGTTCAATCAACCTTACAATATGCTATCATTAGCTGGGGATCCGCATACAAAACTAATCTTTCCCCAATTGAAATTGTGCAGAAGTTAATAATTAAAATCATATTAAAAAAACCTTTCGAATACCCAATGGATCAATTATTTAAAGAATTCCAAGTACCTTCTTTCAAAGATCTGTACAATAGAAATGCATTGATTCAAAATATAAAAGAAAAAGAAAAGTATCAATTTATAACTGAAAATCGTAATAGACATAAATATATTTTTTCATGCCCAAAATTAAACACTTCCTTCGCACAAAAGTATTATACTTATCGAGGAAGACTTTTTTTCAACCGACTACCGGATGAAATTAGAAAAATTAATGATAAAATCCAATTAATAAACACTGTTAAAAAATATTTTAAAGATAATATCAAAAAAAAAAAAAATAAGTTTCCGACTAATCTAATCTTAAGAATAACTTATAACTCAGTTTCCAAGTGATACTACATTCTACAAATAAGTTAAATTTTGTTTTGTTTTTAACAACTAATTACAATAATTCTAGATACATTATCCAAATAGTAAAATTGTTTGATAGTAGAAAAATACTTATAATTACAAAACACCGAACTTACAATTTGTTTTTTACCTTCAAATTGTAATTTAAGTACTTATAATATAATATAGCATTAAAAATGTACACTACTCTTCCAGACACAAGCTAATGCTTATTAAGATATTTGAACATGAATATGTACGCAAATTATTACATCATCTAAATGTACATTATATTTTATATGCTAAAATAAAAATAAAAAATAAATAAAAACTGGAGTGGTTCTAATTAAAGGCTCTTTATTAAAAACTCGTCAGCTCATTAAAACTATGTGAAAAGTGTATGAATTAATAATTTTAACAGAACCATACTTCAGTGCGTGGCAAAGGGTAGAAAAATTCACAGAATCCCTTTTAGTTGTTTTCTCGCGAAAGGTAATCTAATAAAGCTTAACACAGCACTTTGACTCGTGTTTTGTATTTTATTAACCTTTTCAACCTAAAAGAGAATGTTTGATGACAGCGTATTTATTTATTAATCTTAGGTTAGCTCACACCATCGTACGTGCTAATAATTTTAGAAACATATGTATGTATAACATTATATGGCAATATGCAAATATGCATGTTGGATAACATTTATTTTATTTTATTTATTTATTTATTTATTTATTATAGATACAAAAGAAAGTACAAATTCCAATTAGGAAGCTTTTCCTGTCCAACTAGGAAAGTTTCCCGTTCCAGGACAGACAAATTGACATGTTTAGTTCATATTATACCTGAAATGTACATAATTACATAACAAAAATAAAAACAAAAAACAAAAACAGAAAATTTCATTTTTCTCTGAAACTAAGGTGTGTAATAAAGAAAATGTATATAAAATATATAAGTACACATACATTTTTTGTGACAAAGTAGAAAGGGTAATCTGGTAGCATATATTATAATCAGATTTACCGAATTAACCTGGTAACATATGTATAATACATTCAGATTTACAAGATGAAGGAATTTCAAGAACAAGATGGAGGAATTACAAAAGATTTACAACATAAAGAAATGAAATTATGTTAGGTTAGGTTAGGTTTAAAGTTAACATTCAAGCGCCTGACACAATAATTCACAAGAATTCTCACCCTATACAATGCCTGTCCCAGTACGATGAAAATGTACTATTAAACATAAAAAACGAAGCAAATCCTCCGTGAGATTTAATCTCCCAGTATTGCAGTTTTGTCCACTTGCAAATAATTTTTAACAACCAAAAAATATAAACTCATGATGAAAGACATAGGGGACTTTTTGTCCCGGAGCTCTATTTGTCATAAAATGACAAAGTTGAAACAATAGTCTTGAATGAATCGCTTTTGACACATTCTCAATGTTGAGTCTAGGGTTGGTATCAGCAGTGCCTGGAAAGATACAAATTAAACTCTTGTAACTATCGAAAATTTTATTTCGATAAAAAACTGGTTTCCGTCAAAAAATAATAGTTTTCTGAATAAATTTACCGCCATATATTTTATGAGTAGTAGAAGAGACGAAAATTAAATCAAAACAAAGGCAGAAGGATAAATCTCAGAGCGGAATGCCACTCTTAGTTCGTATCAAACCAATTTCAAATAGGCTCCCGGTTCAGGCAAGCAGAAATTACGACCAAGAACCAGATAAGTCGTGGGGTGCGGTTAATATTGTGAAAGCTCTACCATTTCTCGGCGGTTCCAGTATAAACTTCCTCGAGTTATTATTGGCGGAGAATTACACATAATACGCATCAACTTGAGCTCCGAAGCGGAGGTGAAACGACTAAAACGCTTACACTTTGTTAATTTCCAAAGTGTGTTATATTAAATTGCCGCCGCACACCACCGAGTGATTATTCTGTATTCGTTTCTGTTTATTATCACCTGGTTGATTTAAATTTTAAATTTTAATATGGTAATTAATATTAAATTGTCTGTTTGAAAAAGGAGGTCATAGACCTACGTCGAGGTCTTTTACAGAATATATTATTAAAATATTTATATGTTCATGTTGGAGATAAAACCCAGCTTTTAATGTGAGTTATTTGGTCCAAATATACATATTATGTATAAGACTAAAATCACAAAATGATAAGAGACTATATTAAAGAACGCTCTCTCTTCATCTTCGCACATTTACAATAAAATTTATTTGACCGGCTTGATGGTGTAGATTTTAGGAATATTATATATTTTTTTAATTGGTGCCCTTTTTTACTCATTTAAAGTACGCTCTAGCGTGTTTAAATCGCACTTTATGGAACACGCGTTTTTTAAAGTTACCATGGCAACATCAAAAAATCAACAAAATGTGAAGTCTAAATGTCAACTTTTAACTATAAATCTGACAGGAATATTTTAAACGTCCGACATTTTTTGAAGGTAAGCAAGCACAACTCGTTCATCTACATCTACTACGTTTTGCTCCTCCATCCATGTTATGAACCTTTCATATTCTTTTTTATAAACGTCTTTGGATTTTTCAGGTATTAACCGCGATTCTGCTTTGGTATTTAAATTATCAATGTTAGAACTCATTTTAAAACACACAATAACTAGTAAAAACTGTGATGTCAACTATTAATCTTATGTGACAGATTGCAAATTAATGTTTGTGTTTTTCATTTCCATGACAACAAGATATTGTGATGTCACATCACGAATTCATTAATAGTTCTTATTTCCAAATTTTTAATAATAATATCAATATTTATGTTTTCAAAGTGTACCAATTAAAAAAAATAGCGTAAAGTATTCGTGGATAACTGGTCTTTAAAACACTTGCTTTATTTCGAGCACTCGGCTACACCGTCGTGCTCGAAAAATCGCGCGTGTTTTAAAGACCTGTTTATCCACTTATAATTTAATATACTATTATGTATTTTGTTATCATATTAAAGAAGTGTCTATGGGATATAAAACGATAAACTTATATATAAAAATGAATCGCTGCATGCGTTGCTAAGCGCATAACTTTCGAACGACTGCACCAAATTGGATAATTCTTGGATAATTGGATAATTCTTTTTTTGGATAATTGATAATTGATAAATATTTTTTTGGATAATTATAAAATTGGATAATTCTTTTTTTTGTGTGTTCGTTATTGTCAGGACAAGGTTTTTATAAATCTTCCGGCGAGCTCTGGCATTATGAAATTTGTGTAAAAAAATTGCTATTGGTGGCACGCGAGGTTTGAAAACTGAATGTATGGAAAGCGGGAGGAGGGAGAGATGGTGGAGGGGGGGGGGGAGGGGGTTAATTAGGGTATTTTTGAAACAGTTAATTTTTTATGGTGGAAAAAAATATGAAAAGTTTTTAATAAAAAAATCATATCAGCGCTAAAAAACATTGGTAGTCTGCTAACGCATGAATACTGAAAATGATTTAAACTTTAAATTCTACACTGACGCCATAAGCAAAAATGCTGTTAGGAATTGACAAAAGTCACATTTTGATTATTATTACCATGGGATGTCTCGTATGTCAGAATGCGACCATTTCAAATTCCAAGCTGCATTTTTATTTATGACGGCAGTATAAAGTAGTTAGGAAAACATATAAGGTTTGCAGTAAAAGAGTTATTAAGCTTTATCTAAGTTTTTAAGTTCTATATTATGAAACACATACTGGAATGTTGGGTAAACGCTTGGTACGAGATGTATTTAATTGAATTTAAAAGATTACAGAGTGAGGATTTTTGTCACTAGAAACCTAAAATTTTTTTAACAACCCGTTTATCAATAAAATCATTTTTAATATGGCTTTAGTTAGCAGAATAAAAGGTGATGTGTAGGGCAATTTTGAGTTTGGAATTTAAAAAAAATTGTTTGCGAATGAAACAAAAATGATAAACAAGATAAATTGGATTTTGGGCACACGGTTCGTGATGTGTGAGAGTAAGCGGTGAATAAACCCACATCCGGTGGCGTTGCAGTAAGCCCCCACAGACAGGAAGTAGACAAATGAAAAGGGTGAAGGTGAGAGGAAGGATCTAGCGATGGGGTTGCATCTGAGATTTTTAAAATCTAAAAAGTCACCAGCGAGTAGTAAAGAACCATGTGATTTTTGGAAAAATGACTTTTTATTCCTGGTTAAGTTATTAGATTAAATTTCATAAAAAAATGACCATTACGATGCTTACAAGTGACGAACGTCAGGATTCGCTTTGATTACAAAATAAACGTACATAATTTCAGACCACAAAACTTTTTAATTGCGATTAACAAGACAGTGACAAATAATCATCAATATTTTTTTCCATTAGAAACGTGTATTGGAGAAACACGGCAGGTCAGATATTTCCCACCGATAAGCTCCTGAATTTCATCAAACATCAAAGTATCGGTGTCTGATCATACAAAAAGTAAGATATTTTCGTGGAGCTCGTAATCAAATGATTCAGGCTATTATTCGTTATTAGTTAACAGTAAGTAAATTTATCGACGAAGTTAACTGCTACTTTCAATGCCATTATAAGTAAAAGGCTATTTAGTTAGGCCCAACCTTACATCGGAACCAGTCGGGGTCACCATTAGCCTCCCAGTGAAGCCTTTAACAGGGCCGGTTGGATTTGCTGGTAAATAAGGATTTTCACAACGAGCCTACGTCCGATTGGGTTAAATTATTCAACGATTCCGAATTTGTTTTAACTTGTCTTGTAACCAATGATGCAGAATATTGATCAGTTTTTATCTGCTTCAGTTCAGTGGTTTTAATATAATATTCACTTGTATAATATCTTTGAATAGAGATTTATGGTTATGCCACAGTTGAGTTTTCCTACTAATTATGTGAAAAAAAGCTTTGGCTCTACATCTTGACATGATTTATGTATTTATACTGACTTATGTACATATGCCAATTAAACTTTTATTTAACAAAATCATATTCAGATACATGTTGGAAATAATAATTATTAAAAACAAAAAGAATATTTCAAAACTTAAAATAAATAGTACTTTTACACAACCGCCTATCACACAACCGTCTGGAACCAGTGAGACTATAGCATCGCCAATTGGGGCATGTTGTGAGGCTGAAGGTGGTGGGGATGGGAAGGAGATGGGGAAGAGAAAGTTGGAGAAGTACCTGACTGTTCAGATATGGTTGGTTTCGATATTTAATGATGGTCTTTCACCAGGGCGATACTGAAAGTATCTTCCGCTCTGTAAACAATTCAATCAATTCATTTTCAAAAGCAGCAAAAAATCATCAGATGCTTTGAAACAATTGATCAATTGTAAAAAATGTTCTTATTACCCATTATTACTGTTATTCATATTTATTATTAACGGTATTGTTCAGTAAGTTGGATGGATTAAATTTAGACCCGTAACAGGAATCTTGTGTGACCAGAAAATGTCTATGAAACTTAAAGGAAATATATACCCCCTACTTAAGGCAACTCGAAATCTCGGAAATGCGAATGCTTAGTTGGTCGGTAGGAGTATCACTAAAAGATAAGATTAAAAGTTCACGCATTCGTGGTAGCTTGGGTGTCACGGACATAAACAGTGAGCTGGAGGAACGTTAGTTGAGATGGTATAGGCACAAAAAACGGAGACCGCCATACCACACAGTGAAGCAGGTAATATCTATGGAGCTTCATCGACAGTCATCCATAAGAAGATCAAAGAACTCCTGGATGACTCAATGCTCCAAAATACTACAGAAAAACAACCACGATGAAAGCGATACCCAGAACCGAAGAAGTTATAACCCGAGAATGAGAAGAGCCGACCCCAACAGTCTTCCTAGGCAACGAGTTGGGATAGTGCAAAGAATAAGAAGAAGTATTGTTCGGTAAGTAGAAATATTTTAATTAGAGATATTTTAAATATTATTTTTAATTGATAAACTAATGTTTAAGACAAGATTTTTATGCATTACACAAAGGGTAACAATTATTATAAGTAATAGTTATTAGCCTGAAACACTCACCTACATCGAAAAAATCTCCCGAGAAAAGATAATTGACAGGAAATCAGAAGGACGCGGGTTCGGGTCCGGTCCGCGGCATGTATCTTTCTCCGGAGATTTTTTCAATGTAGGTGAGTGATTCAGGCTAATAATTATTACTTATAAAAATTAAGAAATATTTTAATTTTTGTAAGAAAAACTCTCTTACAACTTTTGAAGGTTAATCCCATCAATGTAATATGTAAGAGAAAAAAAATTGTTGAAGATAATATTGTTAATTCTATAATTTGAAATATGAGGTTGACTAGTATGACGGTTTAACAGTAGGTGGCAAAGGCGGACTTGGTAAACGAGTACGTCCCGGTTCGACGAGAGGTTTTCGGTTCGAGTCCCAGCTGCGACTATTATCTTTTTCTGTGTCTTGGTCTCTTTCATATTTTCATTTAGATTATTATTGTTATCTTCTTCTTCAAAGAATTTTTTTAATTTAAAAAAAAATGTCGAAACTTAGGAGAATTCGTGTAATAAAAGTAGTGCGCATTCACTGTAAGATCCAAGATAGATGTATAATAGAGTATACTGTTAGGTCCGGCAAAGTTTGTATGTACGTACGTTTAAAAATACAGGTGAATTGAAAATCTTTGGAAAAAATCGAAGGCTTTACTCTACCATGAGACTGGCCCTGGATTTTGGTCCGTGTTGGCTACCAGTCGGGGAGTTCCGGTAGTTGCAGTACTTCCGGCCAGCGGACTGGTCAACCCGCTTCCTGATATTAAGTGAAAAGCTTCACAACTTGCTACTTTAATTATTATATTACCGCTAAGGCCCCGGAGCAGTCACGTTTCCGGGAAGGCTGCGTGGCTGAAGAGTTGCATTTAATATTTCACGGATTCGGTTTGTGGAATCGTGGAAATTTCGCGTCCTTATTACACTTTGTTGGTAGACGTAATTTCATTAAGTTTTTTTTACAGCTGGATATGGTGCGAGGTTTATTTAACACCTTCCTTCGTATTAGGATATTTATATTTTTCATATGTTTTTTTAATAAACCATGTGTTGGTTGTTACTTGATATTACAGCAAGTTAGGAACGTGAGCAAATTTCACACCATGGTTTAAATGACAACACCTTTGTATTATTCTCTCTTACTAAAATAAAGATAGACAGTAGAGCGGCAACATTTCGTTAGTTGTAAAATATAGAAGTGTATTAATAGTAATTAAAAAAAAACACACGACAAATATTTGTAGATGGCGGATGATGGAGTGGAAAATACTCTACGCGTCGCTTTGACGAACGTACCAATCAGAATGTATACGTTGTTGGTTTGAAATAGTTTTAGTCATGTTCTGATCCGGGTACCTATCAACCATCCAATTCTTTTTATGCTTCACTTTCCTCACTTCCTTTCCACCTCACAATATGACCAACAAAAACGAGGAGACCATAACTCTACCACCTCCACTATTTTTCGCGTGGTATCACAATAAAAAATAATTAAAAGGGAATACCAGTCACCTTTCTGAATTTTTTTTTACAAAGGGTGGGATTTGTTCTCTTTTCCTACCTTAGATTAGGATGTAACAGCTACCGGTCCCCAGATAACGAATTCTGATGTAATTTGTAATACAAAAAATGTCTTCAAAAGTTTTGTTTTCGTTTGTGTTTTGTTCGTAAATTGAGAGAAGTGGACTTTAAAGAATACAATAAAAAAAAAAAAATCAAAAATATCCTCCTTCATTGCCTCACAATAAACTGGAGCACTCAAATTAAAACAATGTCACGATTTTTGGTCCCCGTTCCCTAGCATCCGCTCCGGTTTCGTCATTAGGTGCGCTTCCCTCCCGAGGTGAAGATTTTCCCACTCTTTTGAACTGGTCACGTGCGGAGCTATCAGTGATGACACACATTCCGTTCCTTCACTGCGGCTCCGTGCGCCGTGCACCGCGGAATCGTGCAACGAGTGCTACAGAGAAGCGATGGGTTTGCAACCAAACGTGACAGGTTAGGTGGTGCCGTCAAAATGAAAAACACTGGATAGGGTGCCGAGGTCAGCATGAATAATATTTACATACGTTAATAGTTTTACGAGCTTTATTTTTTGCAGGTGCATATTTTGTGTTCGTTTTTTAATTATCGTGGGTTAATTTGCGAGCCCCGGATCTACACAGCATCTCCAAAGATGACATAGGCCCTGAGGCATTATTTTTCTCAGAGTTTCTTGTGTAGAGCTAATGTAAAAATCAGACGATCCACGTGCTGAAAAAGTATTTGTGTATTATGGTCTCCGTAACTTATTAAAAAATCCTCTCACATATTAACTCTTTTAATACGACAGCGACATTTGGTGGGTTATGATTTGTTTGATATTTTAACATTTATATATATATATATCTACATGTATATTTATACATATAAATATTTTTGTTTTGAAGAGTTTTAATTTCAACAAAAATGTCTAGAAATTGTTACATAGTCAGTGCCCAAGAAATACAAAAAACATATAAATATATTTATACGTATATATTTTTACATTACCTCCACACAGGAGGCCCCGAGAATCCTCGGAGTCTATGTCATCTTTGGGCATGAATTGTGGACAGTCTTTTTAAGGATGGAAAGGAGAGGAAATTCTGCGAAGGAAAAAGGTATGTGGGGTGGGAAGGATTCTGGGGTAAATGTGTCCAAGGGTGATGGGCGTATGTATTCAAAACAAGTCCTTATCCCTCCGATTTGGAGTTAGTGGTGGTTTTATGGGCTAACTTCTGGGATGAGGGGTTGAAAAAAATCTTTCATATCCCCCTGTTTCGCAGTTGATTCCGCCTCATTTAAGAAAAGACTCTTTTCTTGCGGTTTTGAGATAGAGGTTAGTGTTTTTGGGTTTGCTTCTGTGTTGGGGAGAGGGGGGGGATGACATTTTTTCGAAACGAAAAAAAAAATCAAGTCCCCTTTGGTTCGTAGTTGAATTCGCTTTATTTTCTAAAACGATTCCTTTTTTCCTGCGCTTATTACACATCCTCTTACCATTTTCCTTCTCAGAACCTTCCTTTTTTTTCATTAAGGCGATCCAATAGTCCAGGAAAAAATATAAATCGGAATTCATGCCCTTTTATGCGAAGAGTTTAAAAATACTTGAGAAAAAGCTTTTGGAAAGGTTGGAAAAGGTATTTGAAAATTTTTTTATAGGTTGATTTCGTAAAGGCCTGTAAAAAAACATTAACTCATTTTTTACACACTGTTTATTGTAATAAAACAGAATTTTAAAATTGATTTCACGGAACAAAGAGACGCGGAGCCTAACTTCCGTTCCTCGCTCTGTCCGAGGGCGAACTGATAAAAAACGGGCGTGACAAGTTATGTAGCCCTTCGGTGGACGGCATAGAGTTCACTTTGAAAATCCAAATTTATCAACTGCTGGCCGTATTGTAAAATAACAACGCGAAAATGCATATTTTATTTTATTTTTTGAACTTGGGGCGTAAATTTATTTTTTTGCGATTATTATCAAAAGAACTGAATTTGCCACATTAAACAATAAAACATATCCGAAAAGCGGTTTATAAATAGAAGAGTTTGGACTTAAAAGTGTTTTTTATAGACCTTATACTTTATTTTTTTCTACGCTTATTAAAAGATTTATAAAAAAAACTGACCGATATTTTAAGGGCTAAGGTATCTTCTACACGCAGTATTTAATTGAAGCATCTATAATACTTCGAAGCAATCAAATTTTCAAAACAAAAATATATGATTTTGCATTATTAAGTATGGCTTCATCTTAAAAATAACTTCCACATAACATCCAAGAAGACGACATAAACCTTGTGAAAAAATATATTACTCCGGGCCTTCTGTACAGAGTTAATGTAAAAAAAACAACTGTTGAGTCATCTCTGTAACCATTCGAAAATAATACTCTAATATGAATGTAATTTAAAAAAAAAAATAGTATAGAAACTAGAAACACATTCACTACGCTCCCCCGCAATGGATCCTCAATGTATTCTGTAACTTGTCACGTTTGGTTGCGAAATCTGCTGAAGGATCTTTTACCCGTGCCTCGATATGCGCTCATGGTCCCGTTCCTTGGCACAAACAGAAATATGCAACGTCCTGAATTCAAAAATGCCTTCCCTCGCAATGCCGGGACGCGCCGCTTGGAAACAGAATCAGTCTCAAACCGAATCGGGAGTGGATTGAATTTTATGTTACATCTTTCAAAAGGGTGAACGTCTAGCAGCGCTTTGAAAATAATAAAACATTACGAGTTTTAAACAATGATTGAAAGAGTACTCTCTTTTGTTGATGATTCAGGTAGTGGAACCCATTTTACGACATTCTTAGAGACACTTTTACGCAGCTCTTGTCTGTAAAAACTAAGAGTGAGTACGAATAAACGAATCGGAAACAGAGTACAGGGAGGAATCGCAAACCTACCACGCTTTTAACTTCGTGAAGCATGGATCACTATTTTTTTTTTTTACATGATTACCGCACAAGAATCCCAACTGCTCCCGTCTGGAGCCAGTGGGACTATGGCATCCCCAATTGGGGTATGTTGTGAGGCTGAAGGTAGTGGGGAGGGGAAGGAGATAGGGAAGAGGAAGGTGGGGAAGTACCTGGCTATGCAGATCTGGTCACCAAACACGGTAGAAGCCATTTCAAGCAACGTTTCAATTCTGAATGATGGTCTTACACCAGGGCGATACTGAGAGTATCTTCCACTCTGGAACGTGCCGCAAATATAATATGTATTATTTTAAATGAATAAATTGTGAAATACACAAATTAATCAAATAAAAATTATTTGCCACGCCGGGATTCGAACCCGCGACCTTTGGAATGCTAGTCAACCGTCTAATACCGCTGCACTACGCCGGCCATGCAATTTATAACATGCGTGCAGTTATCGAATTCGTAGAATATCACAAAACTATTTTTAAATGAAAATACTAGTGAAAATAAGTGGCTTCAGATAATAAAAAAATGAACACGGAAACTTTTTCCGAATTGTTACATAATGCATTGTTACGCAGTGGCGAAACATTATTGTAATCAGGAACCTAAAATGTCCTAGATAGAGAGGTATTCGAGAACAATTTGAAGCCGTGGGTGGGGGGGAAAATGTAGAAGAAATGCCTTTACTTACTTATATTTTTTAATAACCTTTTGATTCAATTTCCAGTCTCACCAAATACCAAAATAATCATTTATTTTTTATTTTTTTATTTTTATTATTTATTAACCAAGAATAACATTACAATATATACAATATACCTACATATACATATATATTATTTTTTTATTTTTTGGTATATACCACCTCACTAGGCTGAGCCTGTTCTGAGGTGGCAGGAATTTAATTTAATTTTGATATCTTAAATCTTGGAAGATAAAAAATATAATTTTAATTTAAATAGATAAATGGAATAAAAGAAAAAAATATAAAGAAATGAAAAAAAAAGATATGAGATAAATAGATGAAAAGGAGAAAAGAGAAAAAATACAGGCGTTGAGTGTGTTGTTTGATCAAGTTATCTGCACGCAGTATGCAATACCCTTGTTTACTAGCCACGTATGAATTTTGCGTTTTAGATTTTTTGTCACTAGAATATCTTTTATATCTTTTTCAATTAAATTAAAACACTTTGGAGCCAAATTGTGATAATGTCTTTGTCCAAATGTAGTATTTGTCTTCGGAGTTATTATTATTGTTATTATTTCTTCATTATCCGTTTAAATTGCATTTACAGTTTAAAAATAAATAGATCCTTTTATATCACTTTGCATACAAATCAATTCAAACTATTGTCATACAAGATGACTGCCAAGCAAGTTCCTCTCACTCTATATTTGGCTTCAACGCCATTCATTCAAAATGCTCTGTCCAGGTCTTTTTGAAGTGAAACTTCTATAGCCTCGCTGTGATTTGGATTTCGGATGAAACGGAAATGACGATTACTGCACCTGCGACGCATCAACTGCGCTCATAGGCCGCTGATTATGATGTCACTTTTAAAGGCTCCTATTGGTTGGGATATGAAACGAAAATTACGCTAGATCTGCACTCATTGGTCGGTTAGATTATGACCTCACTTTTCAAGTATTGGTTGATATTGTTTTGGTAAAGTTTCGCTTATACCTCGTGTAAACGGCACTTGATTTTTTTTTGATTCATGGTTGTAATTATTTTATGTTCCCTATACTGTTTGGTGCTGAACTTGTTCGGACCCATAAGATTGTTTTCACAATAATTTATTGTTGCCAGACATACGTATGACGTAGGAAAGTGTACGTAACATATTAAAACGAAAAATTACTTTCATTTGCGAATTCCAGCTGTAAGAAACAGCTTTGGTAAAGATTTCGACAATAAGTTCGCGATACCTGGTGGTGTAGGGTAGATGTAAAATAAATCATTAAAATAAATCATCATTTCTTTCATAGAACGAATATCAAAATGACTACAAACATGTACTCTCGTGCAGAAGATTACTTACCAAATTTTATTTCTATTTCTATTTCAAGAAGAATAATGCTCACCAATGTTTATTTCATCTTCTTTAAATTTTCTTTATTTCTTAGATAACTTGCAATTCTTATATTTTTATCTGTTTTTAGTTTTATTTATCATTAAATATGTTATTTTTTCTTTTCTCTTCTTATATTTTATTATCTGTTTATATAAAATTATATTACATGTATGACTACCACAACACGGGCAATAGCCTAGTATGGTAGTCAAAAATGGCCAAAAATGTAACATTTAATCATTTATGAAATAATAAAAAAAAAATATATATATATATATATATATATATTTATATAACAAAGCTTGGGGTGTAGGTGCATATACGCATTAGAATAAATTATCTACCTGATGATAATTAAATTTCGCAGTATGCACTTAAATTACGTATTTTTAAATATAATATTTAATGTGTATTTTAAATAATTTATACTGTAATATCCATTTATATTACAAGAAAACGGGAGGCTAATTCATAAATTATAAAACATAGCGTGCGGAGTTTAAGCTCCTTGAGGTAATGCTATTCCAAAAAGATAATGACTATTTTATGAATATTCAAAACCGGAATGGAGACATATCAAACATTCTCGGTACAATACTCTACCCATGGATATCCGGAAACTACTTATCTGATACGAAAAACAAGAATAATTCTTGCTGGGTGCGAAGAAAAGTTGTCTAAGATAGTCATAGACAAGCAATGTAAAAGTTATTTGTGTTAAAATTATTTTTTCAGAATTTACGTTATCACACCATAAATAATTTGAGATTGAAATAACCGGATATAGTTACTTGTAAAGTTTACATCTATAATTATTTTCGTGAGGTTTAAATCGTGATTCATCATGTCGCAAATTTGGCATGACTTCGTGCTCACCATTTCAGGTCTAAAACGCAAGAAGTATTATTAAATCAATATTAATATGTTTGAACGCAAAGGTTGATAACTAAATTGATGCCATGTGTCTCCTCTAGTCTAGTAGTAAAAAAACATCCCAATAATCGTGTTTTGAATCATTGTGATTTAGACTAAGTCGAACTATATCTAATTATATGGAATGATAACATAATATTCGTGCTTTTTACTAAACTCCAAATGAAAAGTGTGCAAATTGGAAAGCTTATTTAAAACACTAATATCAACGGATTGTACGTAATCAGTGTGATCGCTAGGTACATCGTAACACACTGTTTCCTACAAAGAAAGCGCGTTGTACAATAACGCAATTTAAACTCACGGAAGTCAATAACATTACCAACCATAGAAACGTAGTAACAGTCTCAAAAGTGGCAAACGAAACATACGGCAGTTGCCGTACTTTCGTTATAGTATTAAAATTAAACTGCCACGCGTCGCGTGAGGTCGTGTGCTATCTCTAAATAAATTTCAAGAAATTTCAGTTTGGCCGTGCGTCGCATGGATTTCCTGAAAATCTTCATACAAAAAAAACAATTTCCGAAAAAATAACTATTTGTTTTCGCCTACGACAACGCCTTTTTTAATATTAGATACCACTCTAGCACACCCAAAAGTCACGAGCCGCCTCTGCAATGGACCCGGGCACCCCTGCTAAGTAACCAAATATCAGGTATACTGTAATGACATGCGACCCAAGTGCGGCCCGCACTAATCTCCACATAAAATATTTGGACCTTTTACAACAAAAGGTTGCCGACCCATGGACTACACTGTAGTGTCATCTCAATCATGCTGTGATGTGGAATGTAGTATTCGACGCAATTTATAATTACGTAAACGCTGCCCGGTCCATGTAACATATTGCTTATCTATATTAGTCTTACTTGACCATCGATTGAATTAATAATTTACTGGAAACGTACGTGCGTTTGTTACTTGCCACTTAATAACATGTCTCTATGTTTGTAATGTTATTGATTGAAATTCAGTTCTTTCAGACTAAGAGTTTTAGCGTCCCAGTAATCCTTCTCTCCCAGCTCGTCTAGGTCGACCAGCACGTTGTCCATTAAGCCCGTCTCGATCTGCCTAAACGCCTGGTACCAGATGGCTCGGCTTCGTGTACCGTGTTAATGTCCTCCCTGGTTCGGCATGCATTACCAATCCATACTCTACCGCTGGTTTTTGAGGGTCGATGGATCACCTTCCCCACCTTCCACTTTCAAATCTCTTTCCCCACTCTACTACTTTCAGCCTCACAACATATCCCAATTGGGGGTACCATAGTCTCAATAGCTCCAGACGGGAGCAGTTTTGATTCTTGTGAGGTATTCACATGAAAAACCAAATAACGTGTTTCTTGGCCAATTATTTTTTTCATTTTCTTTCTTTTTTAAAAAGAAAGACAAACATTCCCACGTTACGAATAACCCGAAAATATTTGAAAAACTCCTTCTGCCACCACCGTAAGCCGAAAAGGTTGCTTGAGTCGTGATGGCCAGCCGAAGAATCGAACACGGAACGCCTGGGTGGGACCCAAACGCGATGCCAACTCAACCACTGACCGGTCTGTGTCTCAATGTTTTTTTCTGAAATATCTTGAATGCTCTTATATTTTCAAACCATTCCCGTTGTTTTAATTAAGCATTGCGCAACTTTTACAATCTGTTTTTTTTTAGCGTAAGATTGTGAGGCGCTTTACTTTTTCCGGGAAAGTCTCTCATCCATTTTTTTATATTTTGAGTGGCTGACGAGTGGCAATCATACGCATATAAAAAAATATTGGCTCAAACAAAAAATCACGTAAACTTTAAACAGGAACCCTTATTTCCTCTGCACGATAATCTTAAGTCACCCTTTATTTATGCGTAATGTCTAGAAAAGTAGGGACTATGCAAATGAATCCATTGAGTCGAGTAGGTAACAACAAGTACCTATTCACTCGAGTTCAAGAAACGAGGTAGGTATAAGCACGCAAATATAATGAATGAAATTATAATTTTGTAATACTCGCAATTTGTTCGCAGTCGATTTCGTATTGACATAATATTTCAATGTTATGTAAATTCGAATTCGAAATAAATCTCATGGAATTATGTGGTATTAATAAAGGTAAGCGAAGTCGTTTATTCATGGTTGCCCAATCCAAACGATCACATTAATAAAATAGCGCACTGATTTGAGAACCAATTAGTCAACATTAGAGCTTTAGTATGAAAATCAAAGTAGAACTGGCTATAATATATATGTGGTTTATGGAACTAACAGGTAATTTGTTATTGCTAATCCAATAAAATCCATAAAACATTGTGGGTACCTCGTAAACACGCAAAAAATTAGAATGAAAAATTGTCAATGTTGGTTTTTAGGAAGCAGTCAGATGAACACTGCTATCACATGATAAGCTAAAAAAATATATCAATAGTTGCAAGCGTGGTATTTTAAAAATAATAGGTTTCAGAATATCAGAAAAATATATTTTTAAAGCCAATGAAAAATAAATTGCATTTTTTTAGATGCACTGACACTGAAAATGTTAAGGACGCGTATTTTGGGCATATGTACGTTTTCAATTTTACGCTCTCATATCTAAGCCCGGAACATTTAATTAGCTTATTCAAAACTGTCGGGATTAGCTGGGCATCCGGCGGCATGCGGCGCGCGGCGGTGTCCGGTCCGGCGCCGGAGAAGGATGGGCGCGGTAATGGTAATGTAACGGTCAGTTGAGGGATTAAGAGACGAAATAGATCCCAATGATGGTAATGGACCAAATTCCAAACATAAATGGGGTTAGGCGGACTAAGGGATATGATTAACGTTCGTCGCGTCTGTATTTTATTGTTAATTTTTACATATAATGACAATTTGGGCCGTAAAACGCCGACGCTTTGTTTAAACACGCGATAATAACCTCCGACAAAACACACAGCAATAAAAGCCTTTTGGTAAAACACATTAACTGGGAGTCATAAAGTAATAACACGTTTTTTCATGAAATAATCATGTTATGGGCTTACTGCCAAATTACAAATAAAAACCTGTACAAGCAATCATCAAGTAACAACGTAGCCAAGTAATAATTCGAAAGAAATTGGATTACGGCTTTTATATTGTACGTCGATATCAACAACTGAAAGTTCTAATATTTCAAGATTTTTTCATTGTAGTTGTAATCAACAGACTATTCGTAAATATTTATCTCTCATTTATTTGTTAGATAGCCGAAGCGATATGTATAGATACATTTACTACATCTCGCAATGTTAGCTTAACACGACACCCTAAAATATATTCAGAATCTTAACGACGTAAGTAAAGAAGCCGTGTATACAAATTGCGACTCGTGACCCGTGTATTGGACGGACTCACTGCCGAATTTGCCCTATCAAAGAAAAAGGAAGAAGAAAAATAATGTGGGAACCTTAACGACATATGTGAAGAAAGCATGTAAACAAATATGCGCCAGCGGCACGGCATATGGACGGACGTACGGTCGAATTCACCCTAACAGGCCTGGAGATTCGACCTTTCCGCCGGGTTCATTTTAATTAATTCTGAAGAAGGTGTTTCTAATATTTAAGATGTTTCTAAATGAATACCTCCGGAAGTTATTAATTCATATCGTCTAGAAAAATAAAATTTGGTGCTTACCGCTAACTTTAGTTGTATAACGTATTACAATTTTTTAAAGGCGTTGTACGTTAAAAAAATGATGCCGACGTACTGTTTTTATTAATATAAATAACTCGCATCCCTTTTGAGGCAAGGAAATAAAAATGATAATTCAATTACGGAATCGCCGAAATAAATTAAAATGAAAGTTATTGTCGCCTTTAGTTCATCCAAGCAACTATTCAGCATAGTACATATCGCACTTTTAACCTAACTAAGCATAAAATAAATAGCTCCACTTCTATGAAATATTTGCTTTTATTGTTTCTCATCTGTCGTAATCAAAACCGTACATTCAAATATACGATGGGCATAGCGATCACACGGAGAAGGACATGGGCAATATCTTTAACTGCTAGAATGGAGCTCATGTATAACAACCTTATTTATTTATTTATTTATTCAACGCCCAGATAGCTTTTACATGTTTGGTAGTACAAATTATTCATGACAGATGATTTTTCAACAGATAATGAAATAATAAAAATAAAATTAGATAAAAAATGCACACAAGTCACAAAAATACAGCGATTTGATAAGTTCACAAAAATACAGATATGTTTAGGAATAGTTTTGGCATATGTTTTTTACAAGATCCACAAAATTCGCCAAGTTGATGTTAAATATGTCGACATCACCTATGTACTGATTCCCCATAGTGTGAAATCGTTGTATAGGAGAGTGGGCAATGTAGTTTCGCTTGTGAATGCTGCAGTAGAATAGTGTATTTTGTCGCGTGGTTTCTGTCGGTATTCGTAAGTTTATGAGTTATAGGAGTTCGCAGCAGTCGAATTTAGAGTTAAGTATTTTAAATAAAAATGTTAAGCCGTATATTTTACGTCTGTCTTCTATTGTATGTATTTTTAGAATATTTAGTAATAGATTATATTTTAAGTCTTCTAGTGGGATACTTAATTTAAAATTTATAAAACGCAGACATTTTTTTTGTATTCGCTCAATATTATTAACGTGAATTTTGTAAGATGGAGACCAAACTACCGAGTTACATTCAATTTGGCTTGTAACTAGAGATACATATAATAGTTTAATAAAAAAAGCATACAATCGCATAACCATTTTACATTCATTCATAACACAGTCCAGTACTGAAATATATGATAGTTTCGAACGATATTCTAGCGAGAATTTAATAATTCAACATCTTTTATACCACTATGTATTTTCCAGCAGAGATTGTTTTATTATTCTACCTGAGTTTATAAAAAGTCTGAGAATACGATATTACAAAAGTTATGGTGACATTTTAGGAGCACATTTTCGTTAAGTTCAACAATAACTCGATGATTTTTCCGTGCTATTTCACATTAGGTAAGATAACACCGGCAGTAAACATGTAACGGCCTATTAACTCAATAAGCTTTATTCGAGGAATGAATAATGAACGAATCTTGTCGGAATCTGACTGAACTTGGCGGAGTTATGATGATCATTATTTGGTTTGCTGCTATTCTGCTATTCATTATTTGATGGCTGGCATAACATTTATTGAAAACGATAAAAAATAATACAAAGGTAGAAACGTAGACACTTACTTAAAATAAGTAGCACTATAATTTTCGGTATAGTGCTTTTCGGAAAATTACTAACCAGCGTTTAATGTATCATATTTTTTACTACAATTCGTTAGGTTGGAATTGCTTTTGGTATTAAATAAACAAAATCTAACTTTAGCAGGAATTCATATTTTTGTGCACAACCACAGACGTGGCGCTTCGGGATGATAGCTATTTGAAAAAAATCAAACCATGCAGATATTTTAGATTTTCAAAAGTATTATCGTTATTAGTTTTTGGGGTGTTATGGCGTGTTGCGCCATCCCCTTCTCTAGCCAACTATTCGGACAACGTTCCTCAGTCCATCATCAGGTCTACAGATCTGTCCTCATGATAAAACGTTGGCTAAAGAAGGGGGTAGCGCAACACGATATAACACCTCAAAAACAAAATTTAGAGAAAGTGAGACTATGGCATTCTCAATTGGCGTATGTTGCGAGGCTGAAGTTGGGACGGGAACGAGGTAGGAAAGAGGATCGTTGGGAAGTACATGGTTGTTCAGATCTCTCTCTGGTTTCAATCCTGGGATTGGTTTGCAGCAATTTCCTTTAGTTTCCTCTTCCATTCTTCCCTGTCTTGTGCGGCTCTTTTGAGGTCTGCATATGATAAGCAGCGCACGTCCACCAGCAGGTCCTCCAGGTACTCTCGGCGTGGGCGTCCCCTAGAGTTTGTCCCCTCGGTCATACCCTCCATTATGGAATGCAAGAGGCCTTCTTGTCGTATTACATGGCCGATCCATCTTGCACGCCTTTCGGACAAGGTCCTGAGCAGGTGCCTTCCTCCTTCGATTCTTTGGAGAACCTCCTCATTTGTAATGTGGTCTCTCCAGGAAATTCCTAATAGTTTTCTATAGGACCACATCTCAAAGGCCTCTAGTCTCCGTTTATCTCTTTTGGATAGGCACCATGTTTCGCAGCCGTACATCAAGATACTCCATACATAGGTCTTGATGAGGAGTATTCTCAGCTTTAGGTCTATATTATTTGATTCAATTATTTTCGACCTTTTATTGAAAGCAAGCCTAGCCTGGTGTATACGGCTGTCGACATCGCTCTTAGACCGACCGTCCCATGTTATTTTGCTCCCGAGATAGACAAACTCCTTGGCGTTCTTTAGTGGAACTCCTGACATCTCTATTCGCATCTGATGTTGCGTTCGATATGGACATCAAAAAGGCTTCAAGTAATGTTTCAATTCTGAATGACGGTCTTTCACCAGGGTAATAATGAAAAGCATCTTCCACCCTGGAAAGTGCCAAAAGTATACCATAAATTATTTTTAATGAATAAATTGTGAAACAACACAAAATTAATCAAATAGAATTTTCTTGTGCGTACGGGGAGTTGAAGCCGTGACCTTGGGATTCATATCCAAGGATCGAAAATACTCAACCAAGGAGGCCGTCAAAATCAGAATAACGCTTTTTCTCGTAAACTATAAAAAAAACAATGATTTAATGATTATAAAGTTGAAATATTTAATATAATATTTTACTGCATATTTTTATAGCCTTCCAAGCTTTAGATAAATAATAAATACAGAGGTAGGAGCATTTTTTTTGTTACTCTGTTATCGAAACGGGCCCCGACAACAAGAAAAAACGATTTCCAAAAAAATGGTTTCAGTCGGTAATAATTTATTCAGAATGAAAATGGAACCAACGGAAAGCCTTTAATGCCATGCAAACCATGATTTTGTCCATTGAAATGGGAACAATCGGGAGATTTGGTGCATGAATATTTTTGCAATACAAAACTCAATTGAATCCCTCGAAGACCAAGCGATGGTGACGTTTTCAGCAATGTAAATCGGTCCTTACACAGGATGTAAAAACTTTACGACGTTGTATAAACATTGTGGACATTCTTATCGTCCATTAGGTTCCGTACACGGACAGCGTAAACCTCTCGATGTCTGCACCCCCGGTATGTAATAAGATAATCAAATATTAAGGGGTGTACTCGGCGACTGTTTATGCGAATATAGCTCTTATGCCCGCCGTAATAACACTCACACCCTTTATGCGACCCTACACCTTCAACTCCGAAGTGCTGTCGTCACTTAAATTTAAAAAAAAATTTTTTAACATTTTTTTGTTTTTACTTTAGGCCACGAAAAGAAAATAATTTTCCTCGGAGTCTACGTTATTTTTGGGGATGCTGTGTGGAGACCCTTTTCAAGGAAAGAAGGTTAGGAAGTTCTGGGAAGGAATATAGGTGTGTGAGGTGGGTAGGAATCTTGGGTCAACGTGTCGTGTGTGACGTATACGTCCATCCCTCCCGCTGCGGTGCAAGACAATGGATCGAGGGAGACCAGCTGGAGAGGTGAAATGGTCTCCCCAAGCCGGTATCCCCCGATCTGACCCGCCATGTAACGGGTGGGCAGGGGCATCCGCCGCAAATTGTTAACACCAAATCATCAAACCACGCATAGAACAGTACCAGGAAATGAAAATAAACGAATTTTTTGTTTTGGTTTGAGTAGGTACCGCACAATAATCTGCAGTTTGCAGCCAGTAAGATTATAATAGTAAGGGATGGGAAGGCGGTAGTAAAAAGAAGGTGAGGGATGTACCTGGATATTCACATCTAGCCACGATATAAGGCTAAATCCTTAGAAGTATTACTACTCTGAAACGAGTTGCAAATAAACTACGTGTAATATTATTTAAAAAAAATAAATTGTGAAATAACATCAATTAAAGAAATAAAATATTACTTGGTAACCCCGGAATTTAAACTCGCGACCTCCGGATTCGTATTAAAATATCGTAAAAAGAAGTAAACCAATATAAGTAAGTTTTGATGAACAAAAGTGCACGATTTTTTTTTCGAAAATTATCTAAATTCTTTCTTGAAAAATTTCACTTGCCTGTCTGTGAACTAGGATTCGAAAAGTCTGTAAATTGGCGATATTAGTTTTTTTCAGATCGGTAACGATCTCACTTGGATTGTATATTCAGTGAGTTTGGAAAAGGGATTGGAAATAAGCACATTCCGTTAGGCAAAGAAAACATAGAAAATAATGAAACAAAGATCTACGTACAGATTATTCCTAACTGCAGCCTGAAAGGTATAGATTACAATGATGTTAGCCAACTTCCGATTTGAGAGGGCAACGGAAGAAGAATCACTATTCATGCGCATATTTTTTTAAGTGTTTTGATTCAGAAGTAAATATTATTTTGACTTAATAATTTAATTGATTTGTTTGGTGTTTGTTTGATGGTTTTTGTATTATTTACGTTTATTGGTTTAATTATTTATTTATTTACTTATTTAATCAATAATTTATTTATTTATATACATAAGGTAATTTTTTTCTATAAAATTAATTCTAAATATTATTCTTAATTTTATTTAAGCCTCGGTTCTCGCAATTTCTACCGATTTCTTACAAATCTCCCTTAAACATTTGAAGTTTTTAAGCTCTTAAAAAAATATATGTTTTTTTTTAAGATAATATCTAGACATTTATCGCGCCGAAACGCAAATTATAGAAAATTCCCTCGATAGAAAAAAATCACAAAGTATGCTCCAAAAATTATTATTAACACGTTTGTTTCAGTTATTTTACAAGTTATATGTATGAAAAAATTCACAGCGTTTCTTTAAATAAAACTAAAGACAATTATCGCGAGATTTTTGCTCTTTTTTCAATAAACCGTGATTAATTAAATATTTTAAGAAGAGGCGCTTACGTTTTTTAATTCTAAAGATAATACTTACAGGCCATCTCTATCTTACGTGCGTGTAATCTATGTGCCTTTCAAATATTCGTCATTCGCTGTCCAGACAGCTTGCTGCACAGACGTGTAGTCCTACGTTTCATGATTTGTTTAATATACACGTACGTAAATAATAATATTGTTTTGCGAAAATGGTAAGACAATAACAAAAAAATGTATTTCTAAGCGTAAACATTATCTCCAAGATCGAGAACGTATTATTTACTATTATGTAATATTTATTATAAAAATAAATTTTCAATTTATTTGTGTATTATATAACAAAGGTGACAGTTATTGTTTTATTTTTTACAGAATGCGTACTTTGGGTAATAAAACTATTTCCAATGCTTCGGAAACTGAAATTCCCGGGCAAGTTTTTTTAAATTAAATTACGTTTTTTTTAAATGAGCATTGAATGCAAAAGCTTTTATTTTGCTCATTTATTAAAATTATAGGACAAAATAATCATACATTTTTACGGATCAAACTGCTAACAAAAATCTGCTTTCAAAAATTACCTTGTTTTTTTACAGTAACTCCACACAGGCCCTGAGGATTTTTTTCCCTCAGGGCATATGTCATCTTTGGATATGCTGTGTGGAGGGTGTTTTAATGGAAAGGAAGCAGAGAAAGTTCTGGAAAGGATAAGGTTATAGGGGTGGGTAGGAATTTGAGGGTGAGTGGGTTTGGGTGTGACGGACTTTTGAATGCATCCCTCCCAATGTGGTGCAAGGCGATGTTCCAAAAGAGTTCTGCCTGAGAGGTCGCAAGATCTCCCTCAACCAGTCTCTCCCGATCTGACCTACCACGCAGCTGGTGGGCAGACACATCCGCCACCAAGATCCAAACCCGGGCACCCCTGCTAAGTCACCAAACGTAGCGAACAACTTGGGGTTATCCAATAAATAGTTTTCGGGGCGGCGGTACCTTTACCCGCGTCCCAAATTGTTACGGACAAGGAAATATGTAATTATCACCATACGTATTATTTTATTACTACCTATTATTAGATGTTCGTTGGATACTAAAACCAAAATGCGTTACATAAATGTAAGTAAATAAAAGTTTCGCTTGTTTACTAAAACCGACTACATTGTTATAAGTAATTACTTTGACCTTTTTATAAATGTTTAATAATTTAGATTCCATCGGTTAACTAGTCCTAGCAAAGCTGTAGTTAGCTGATGTCCACGCGCCTGCCCGCCCGTCCTTTACGCTCGTAGCTTTTAGGGCTGCCACTTCATAAATTTCTACCTAAACTTCGGGAGGTACATGATGGTGAATGTAAAAAAGACAAATAACTTTTGTCCAAATTCAATTTTTTCCCTATACAAAATTATTTTTCCACAGAAGAATATTATTTTTTTCATACAAACAACAAAACTTTTTTACTACCCGTAACTACCTTAGAACGTTTTGAAAAAAGTTTTGTATCTTTTTTTACGTGTACTGTCGTGCAGAATTACCTCCCGAAGTTTGTGCACTTTACCCCCGGATATAAATAAAGAGCGAAAAGGTGCATGTAGGCAAAAACAGGTTGTGCCAAACTCAGTCAGTGGTTTGATGCACATCCTTCCTTCCCACAAACCAGTGAAATAATGTCAATTTTTGTGGAGTGGAGTCGTCGGAGATGCCACAATAACTTGCTAAGATGCTGTTCAAGTTGGTGAAGATTCATTAAACTAATTGTTTTAGGAACTAAATGATGAAATAATAAATGAAATCCAAGTCCCACAATCTGTTACGAACAAAAGTGTTGTGTCAGTAATAAGATAAAAAATGACAACATTTACTAAAAAACTTAAAATTCCTGTAAATATTTACTGGTTGAAGATTAGTTTGCAAATGTATACATATTATCTAAAAGGGAATTAAATTCTTTAAAACTTCTTTCAAACAAATTTCTTTCTTTGATAAATATTTTAGACGATATGAAGGAAAGTTTGATGAAAAATGTGAGGTAAAATGATTTTATTTGAAAATATCTACATTTGTGGAGCGTGTAAGTCAAAAACGGCTGGGATTTCGAAAATTACGTATAGAATAAAAGTTGTAGATAATTTTATGAGCTTTCACTTATTCTAAAAAAATTCCTCTGAAATGCACCGTTTCCGAGATATAAGCGTAAATCCAAAAATTGGAACCTTCTCCCCCCCCCCCCTCCCTCCCCTAGCTCACCACCTAGACGTCAGGACTTTTAGTATGTTCACACCCTAAGCACCCTAACCAAGTTTCTGAAGGAATCGCTTAGGTGCACTCTACACCTCCTTTTGGACCATTCATTTTTTTTACATGAGCTCCACACAGGAGGCCCTGAGGAACATAATTTCCCTCAGGGCCTATGTCATCTTTATACTCACCTATGATGCTGTGTGGAGGGTTTTTTTAAGGAAAGGAAGGAGAGGAGAGTTCTGGGAAGGAAAAGGGTTTAAGGGGTGGGTAGGAATCTCGGGTTCTCACCTCACTCCATGAACCTGGGCACCCCTGCTAAATCACCAAACGTAGCGAACCACTTGGGGTGACCTATGGCAGAGGTATTGGTTATCCAATAAAGGTTCCCGGGGCGGCGGTACCCATTCCCACCTCCCAAATTAAAAATTGACTGGACTATAAACAAATATGATTAAAATGTGCACTTTACTTAGTTGAAAATTGAAAAATGGGTCGGGTCAAGATGTCACGGGTTCAATTCCTCTTTCAATGCACAAGCAACATCTTCCGCTTATTATGCTGCTGGTAGGAGATTTTCAAATTGTCAGGTTATTCGTAAACCGGGAATACGAATTATGACTCTTTTTATTTAAAAAAAAGTAGTACCCAATAAATAGATAAGCCTCACCCCATGAACCCGGGCACCTCTGTTATCCAATGAATGTTGCCGGGCGGCAATGGTCGCCTTCCAAATTGATACCTCATCTCATAACCCGGGAACCCCTGCTAAGTCACCAAACATAGCAAACCACTTGGGTGACCTACGGCAGGGGTGTTGGTTATCCAAAAAATGTTTTCCGGGGCGGCGCGGCAGTACCCATCCCGTCCCATTTCCCAAATTGATAAGAGAAATTAAAGAGAAACAATGATAATAGTAGTTCCGTTATAATAAATAATATAGCTTTGTTTTGTGAACGGTCACCTCAAGTGTACATTACACTTTATAGGTAATCTAACGTAATACATTGAGAAAATAACAGATATTTTCATAAATATTATGTGTATTTTAAAATTGTGGCAGCCCTACACAATATTATCAACTTCTCTGGAGACAAATGATACTTGTCGAGAATTAGCCAAGTTCCAAAACCAGACCTTTTGTAATAATAATGCGCGCGCTCCTCCTATTGTAAATTTCAAAAACTAATTTTAATAATAGCTGCGCGCTGCAGATACACCTCCTGCCGAATGCGTTAAAAGTAAATTTCACGACTCGTTCGAAATGTTTTTTTTTGTGCGGAGAACGGGGCCTTAAATCAATTATTATTTTTTTTTTATTTACGCCCTAGTTGGCCTTTACATAAATTAATATAACTAATAATACAGTTGTGTTAACTATTGCTTGTAGTAACGATTGTAAAGGAAGTGAAAATAAATTAATGAAATTAATAACATTGTTTTTAATATTAGAAAAAAAAATTGATCCAGGTTTCAAAGGGTTACATAAAAACAGCTCATAATATAAGCCGTAATAAAGCCTCATTTTCGGTGGGTCACCAAGTTAGGGACGCGAGCCGTTTTAACAATGTACCCCAGATGAGGAAAGGCAGATAAAAATAAAGTTAATTTAAATTTAGGGAAAGTCATGTCCGTGGTTATTTGTTGTCTAGAGGGAGAAAAGATATTTAGGAAATAAGATAAAGCTAAAGCTTTAATGATCTAAATGAGTAAAAAAACGCAGAACCCCTTTTTCCCAAATCCGCTTTTTCTAAGAAATTACTTATGGGCAATTATTTATGCCTTTCCAAATATTTACATATCAAGAACGATTGGTAAAATAAACATAATCTCCATAAGGATTTTTTTTATCGAACTACCTGTTTTCGTGCAAAGAAAGCGATAACTTATTCAAGATGGTTTCCTTGCGAAAATCACCTTTACCTTCCAGGAAAAGGTTAAAGGTTGAAAAAGGCTATTTACAAACGGAACACTGCTTGTCAAATCAACACCTACAAAATATTTAATAAACATCAACCGTTTCAGATAGCTAAGTCCTTATTACTTCCATTTATATTCTGCAAATTAGAAATGCGTCAAAGACATCCAAGTGATTTCTAGAATCTCGAATAAATGCCAAAAATTAGTAAAGTTATTATTATCATTAAATTAATCAAGTTATGACATTCAGTTAGTATTGACAGTTCGAGTTTGGTAGAAGTACAGGAGAACACAAGTACACACGTTCAGCCCGGCAGCAGAGAGGAGAGAATTTGCATATATATTACCTTTCCATCCCACGGTATTTAAGTCAAACAGACAAGAAGCAAAAGTTACCAACCTTTCAGAATAATAATTCAGTATTGTAATCTCGCTAGCCGGCTGTTTATTCATAATCGAATTTGTATTTAAAACAACTCATTCATCTGAGAAGTCGTTGCCGGTCCCATCCTCTCCGCTTAAAACTTTCCCAGTAGTAAGTTGCCTTAACTTTCAGCCTGACAGAAAGCCGTTTTGCTTCGGAATTCATAAATTCGATAAGGTGCTTCGAAACTTTTACAGACAGCCATTTGCTGGCGGGGCTTGTCCGCGGGCGCGCACGACTGTAAACAATGGATTACGAAAATGACAAAATATTTGGGATTAGAGATAATCTGATTTCGCCATATTTCAGACAACACATAATTTCGCCAACTTTGAAACGGGTGAGTAAACCAGAAAATGATTTTGGTGTAATTTTAACCAGAAAATACGAAAACCAATATACCTACCAAAGGGTTTTCGCACACCAAAAATAATCATCTCAATCTACCCATTTTCCAAGAAGGGGAGTATCAAAATTAGCGATTTTATTATATCATGTCAATTAAGAATGCTTTAAAATACTCAAGTGTATTCAATAAAACCGTTATGATCAAATGACGTACTAAATTCGGGAACCCGAATAAAAACAGTTTCCTTGCGTTTTAGAAAGATTCCAATACTTAGCTTATTTTTAAAACTCTAAGTGATACTTGAAGCGTCCGCAAATTTCCAGGACTTAAGAACACGTCAAGAATCGTTAGGAGGAGGTAGCCTGAATTTTAGGGAAGGCACAGGTCATCTAACTTCTAGGGTCCACCCCTTGACAATTATAAACTCCGTCGACTTGGCAGGAACAATGCAACTTTGACTGATGATGTTATCTTGACCGGAAGTGTTTATTTGTGAGAACGAGATAACTATTCTGTGAAGCGGAAGTTTTACGATGGTGTCTATTTAAGCTAAACATTCTTCAGCAAAAATTACCCTCAATGTTACCATAGATACGAGTATAACTATTGGTTGAAATAAATAAACGATGATAATAATGTTGCTTCTGAATTGAATTATTTAACGGTTTAAGTTTTGTGATGAATATCGGAGGTCACATCCCACAACTCAAGTCAAAAGCTATATGTATTGCAATACCAAGAAAAGCCTCAGAGTTAAGAATTCCCTGATCAATGGTACACCATCCATTTTCTAATCCCGTAGAACCTAATCGCAGAGCAGCATTCCCCTTTCATTCAACTTCTCCGAAAAGTCTGTTTTTATTAAATAGTCCAATTCTGTATTGCGGGGTCGTTCGAAGAAGTTAAGTCCTCGTTTCGTTCGAATGGCGAAGGCTAAAATAATTTGTAAATCAAAGAAACGATAATAAATTATTTGGAACAGAACAGAATAGAATGGGAAATTTCTAACGTTCTTTGTTTCAGTTTAAATTTCCATTTGGTTGTATTTTATTTGTTCAGCGATATCTTTCATCTCAATTCATTCCGGGACATTATGATATTAATGTATTTTGCAAAACAATGGAACGGGAAAAGAAAATGGGAAAGAAAATGTTTATCGGAATACAATTCCCTCGTTCCAGAAAAGAATTCAAGAAAATATTTCTGCATTATTATTATCAAAAAAAAATAAGGAAGGATATTTGAAATGAAAAACGACGTCGTCTGTATCACCGTGTTATATAATTAAATATAAATACTTGAACACTTTTGCTTGTTTTCATTAACATTTGTTTTTCACCCTAAATCAAGTCACCTTAGTGGAATCTAGTTTGTAAAACAATTTAAGTTAAAAAAAACCCCTGAAAAAATGTTATGTCTGTTCTCGGCGAGACATCTTGCAGAGCTATTCAGCGAAGTAATTCCCGAGGCGCTAGAGTCGCTACCTCTTCACTCTCATATCGCACAGTTGTTGCGTAGATTGTTATTGATTTTGTGGTGGCTACATAAAATCATCAACAGTTCTTCATTACAATGGACATGACATAAAAAGACCAAAGAGGAACCAAGCGCTGGCGAGGCGACACGAAGCGACACGAGGCAAGAGTGTTGACTTAGTTCACACTTGCACTTGGGCCCCCTCGGGCTATCTCACTGAGGATAATTTATGTAGAACAGATACTAGATACTAGAGATACGTTGCCGGGACAAATACAGGGTACGCGTGCACTTATCACCTAAGTGATGGTGAAATCATAAAACCAGTTCCGTGCAGGTAATAAAAATATGACAATGTTCTCAGTTTACCGATACAGAGACGTTGTGTATCAATTTCCCATCTGTCCGTAACTGTTGTGTTTTTTGGGGGCTTGGGGTATTCCATTATGCATATATATCATCCATGCTATTCCCTTTCGCTACTAAGTCTCCTTTGCAATCCCTTTGCTCTCCTTCATCCCCTACTCCTTCGTCTGCCCTTCCCCAGCATGTCCTTTCCCATGCGTCCCCGTTCCCGCCCCCGTAGTAGTAAAACTATAAAATTGTTATCAGTTTACTGATACTGTGACGTTGTGTATCAGTTTCCCATCCGTCCGTAACTAAGGTGTATTTTTAGGGGTTGGGGTAGTTCATTACGTATTTATCATCCACGCTATCCCCTACCGCTACTACGTCACCTTTGCAATCCATCCTTCTGCCTCTTCCCCATTCCCACCCCTCCGTCACCCCTTTCCTGTGCATCCTTTTCCATGCGACCTATTCCCGCCCCCGTAGAAGTAAAAATATGACATTGTTCTTAGTTTGCCGATCCAGTGACGTTGTGTGTCAGTTTCCCATCCGTCCGTAACTAAGGTGAATTTTTGGAAGTTGGGGTATTCCAAACTCCATCATATTTGTGAAAATAATAACAGGGTGATTTTTATGTATTATACAGGGTGTTAAGGGACGTACTTGACATACTTTAACTAGTAATTCCTAACATTATTTGTTTGAGTAAAAAATGTGAATGGAATTTTTGACTCCGGTGACATTTTTTCATTTTGAGGGGTTGTTTGTCTACTCGGATGAGTGACCAGTGACGACATGTGGAAGATTTGTTTTCATTTTATTTTGAAGAAAAAAAAATGAAAAAAAAACCATTAAAGAATTCACTGGAGACAAAAATTTCATTAAGATTTTATACTCCAAATAATGTCAGGAATCGGTGGTTAATGCAAGTCAAATACGTCCCTTAGCACCCTGTATAGTATTATGCTTTATCTATATATATATATATAAAATTTAGGTTTCGTATGTTTGCGTTCGCTAATCTCGGAAAGTAATCGATGAATTGACTCAAAATTTTTAGAGATATAAAATTTTTAGAGAACATATATATAAAAATTTTGGTTCCGTATGTTAGCGTTCGCTAATCTCGGAAAGTAATCGATGCATTGTCTCAAAATAGAACAGAACAGAACATTGCATTTTAGCAGAAGAGCGTTTATACATACTTTTTATTTGGAAGTTCCAAAGGAAAAGGATAATTTTATGCGTTTTAAATTGACTCATAATTTGTCATAGTAAAAAACGGAATGACAGTTCTAGACAGTGTTGCCATTTTATTAAAAGTTACAAAAATTTACGATACCTACAATTAGGAATTAAAAGAATTTAATCGGATTTAAAAGAAGAATTATATCTAATAAATTATTTTACTATTTTCACACATCTATTTTCTCTGTGCGTTTGTAAAACCTACAAAAAATCAGATTAACAAATCGAATTATATATGACAAAGGGTCAAAAAAGTGTAACTGTGACCAGTTGATTGATGTGTAAGTTTTTTTAAAGTTGATTACCATTCGTGGGATGCCTCGCTCACGTTAAAACATACTAAAAAGCGTACTCGACACGCAAACACAGATCGTCAGAGAAGATCAAACCGCAATGATCAAGAACGTTTAGAAGATAATGAACATGTTCGACTTTTGTTCAGAGGCGAGAAGAAGAACTGGCGAATCGTCGGGAAGACTTAAAAGCTTACGAGTAGAAGCGCGAAGAAGACGAGCAGCACATTCATCTCAACAACGTCGAGAAGAAATAGATCAACGCCGAAGACAAATGCTAGTGCAACTTTTGAATAACCATGCTTCGTACCATCGAATTGCTTTTTCATACGAACTAGGTATTTAATTAGATATATAATTTGTTCAAATCGGTAAAATGGATAAAGTTTGTCCACACTGCAAAGCGATGAAATTTAAAGGAGATACTCAAGGAATGTGTTGTGCGAGCGGCAAAGTGAAGCTACCCGAAATCGATCAGCCAATAGCACCACTGATAAATTTGTTGCAAGGAATTACTGATGATTCAAAACATTTCCTCAAAAATATTAGAAAATACAATTCATGTTTTCAAATGACTTCATTTGGCGCTAACGTTATAACAGAAAATTTTATGCCGACGTTTAAAATTCAGGGCAAATTTACCATAAAGCTGGCTCTTTGCTTCCCTTTCACAGCAATCAAAATAAATTTCTACAAATATATTTCATGGGAGATCAAAATGATCACGCTGTCAAATCTCTAATAAAGTCAAAAGAAATTTCATTGAGTAGTTGGAAAAAATGTTAGATGATAAAAATAATTTAATTAGAATGTTCAAAAATGCAATTGATCTCATGCCATCAGACAGCCATAAAATTATCATTAGTGCTGATCAAACACCAGCAAGTGAGCATGTCAGACGATATAATGCACCAACAATTAAGGAGGTGGGAATTGTCATGGTTGGAGAAGAATTTCATCCTCGCGAAATCGTTTTGCAAAGCAGAAATGATCAACTACAAAGAATTGCTGACACCAACAGGTGCTAATCTATAATAAAGTGATATTGTAAAAGCATTTAAGGTCTGAATAAATAAATAATTTTAAAAAATTTACGAAGGTTTTTTTTTCTTCCCTTATATTCTACACTACAGCATAGTCACAGCAGATATTCAATTAAGCAATGTGTCTTGTTGGAAAATGCACAGTTACTAGACAATTTTTGTTAACTCCTCTAATAAAATCTCTTAAAATCAGACAAAGCCACAGCGAAGCGTCGTCGGGTTCAGCTAGTAGTTAATAACAATTTGAACGAAAGCTGTAACTTCGAAACCCTAGCTGGGTCTAGAAACTCCTTTTAACGGGGATCGTTGTAATATCAAATAAACTAAAATTACATTGATCGTTGATTTTATCGATATTTTGTTTGAAACACCCCATCCATTACTAACAAATCATACTCTTTAGATTTTAATAATAATCTCAAATCCACCCGATAATCACTTGCTTGACATTAACTTTACTGGGATTTATCAAGCATTTCTAAGAATAAATCCGATTGTTATATTTTATTATAGATCTCATCTAGGCAAGACGCAAAACAGCGAGACTGTTACAGCTAATGGTTTAGTATCGACTCGTATTTCGCACAGACTGATTCCGCAGACAAACTACAAATATTATCATGTATTCGGTTAGTTTGTAAATGATGCTGTCTGAGTGTCAAAAGCATCATTGAGAAGTTGGTTTAATTAAATTTGCTCAGCCATTGGAGTTTAATTAATTTGCGAATTTAACACTAACCACTCAAAAGAGCGTTGCAAATTTCCATTTGGAGGACACATCATGAAAATTAACGAAGCTATTGAAAAGACAAACACACTTAACAGAAAATACAGTAATTTAATTAATTAAACGCAATAAATTGATAATTAGTTATACTGCTTGGTGTTAGTGCAACAAGTAAGTGTATTATATTTAGGGAATGCAATCTCGTTCTCGCGAGATCTCGGCCTTTTTTAGCGAGATTGATCTCTGGCGAAAAAAGGGCGAGATCTCGCGAGTTGAACGAGATTGCACTCGAGCATAAAAACGTCTTATTCGGAGCGCGGAAATAAGAAGCCGTTTAGCAGACGATTCTTTGAACATTTTGTGCTTCCTAAGGAACTTCTTAACTCTCTTCTCTTAACTTTTTAACTTATCTTCTTAACTCTATTTGAAAATTAATTCGTAGTAATGGCTTGTGATTTGAACCGAACAAATCTTTCATTTGATTGGTATATTTTGTTGATTAATCTATAATTTCTAAAAGTCTGAATAATTGGTATATTTTTTTAATTAATCTGTAATATCAAATGGATCTACTGAGTAGATATAGTTTTTATAGCAAAAAAACCCACAAAACTGCCAATCTCGCAGTATTGTTATTCATAAACTCGCGGGATCTCGCTTGAGCCCCAATCTCGCGAGATTTGCATTCCCTAATTATTATATTATGCTGCATACTTTAGTCAAGCATACAATAATGTATTTAGTGTTATTGCGCTTATTTACATTGCGAACTCCTTTAAATTTTTTTATAATTTAAAATCGTATTTTTTTAAAATAGTTTCACACAGGAGGCCCAAAGTAAAATAATTTCCCTCAGGGTCTATGTCATCTTTCGGGATGCTGTGTGGAGGGTCTTTAAAAGAAGAGGATGTTCTGGGAAGGAAAACTGTACGTGGTGTGGGTCGGAATCTAAGGGGCAGTGGGATCCTGGAGTGACATACGTATGACACCGTCCCTCCTACTGCGGTGCAAGATGATGGGTCGAGAGAGGAGAGTCAAAATATTCTCCCTCAACCAGTCCCTTCCGTCCGGCCTGACATGCAGTAAGCGGGTAAATGCATCCACCGCTAATACCTAGATAAACCTCACCCAATGAACCTGGGCACACCTGCTAAGTCACCAAACGTAGCGAACCACTTGGGGTGATCTAAGACAGAGGTATTGGTTATTCAAAAAAGGTTCCCAGGGCGGCGGCACACGCATCCACTACCCAAAATTAGAAAAATTAGCATTTAATTCCGTTATCATTAAGTTCTGCGAGTCTTTTAGTTTTTAAAGCCAAAACACTATAATAAAAAAGACTTTTGAAACGTTTAAAGAGATATTTTGAAAAACATAATATTATTGGCATTCTTGAAATATTTAGCAGACTTTTAGACGAAGTGCCCGGGCGCTTTTAATTTTATTGTAACCATTTCTCTATAAAAATTGAAACCCATCAATATTCTTATTTCACATTAATGTCATACCGAAAACAAATTGTTTTCCGAGGGTAAATACCTAGGTAAACTTGAAAATTTCGTTTACATGTAATTATATTTTTAAAAATTCTTCCTATGTAGAAATAAATCGGCTGTCACAAAGTATTTTTCTAATGATAAATCACTATTTAAAAAAAATAATATTTGTTTATCTTATTTTGTAAGAAACAAACAGTCTATAAAATACAAACATATTTTTATATACTTGTATGTGAGGTTAAATAAAGTAAAGCCGAAAAAGTTTCTAGTTTTAAAGCTGCTTAAACGTATTTTATTATGCCTTCTAACTAATAAGTAGGTAAAGGGGAGAGGCACAGGAATATCGGATATGGATAGGATACATAACAAAGAGTTATTCAATTTAGTGAACGACAAGGGTTATAATCTACGTGTTAGTTAATGTAGTGAACATAATAATTAATATTTATGTAATACAATTCTAAATAATGTAACATAATTGTTTTTTTATAAACTCTGGATTTCTATTTAGAGACGAATCAAACATTATAAAATAATATCTACATTCCAAATTTTCTACTTTGTAAATAATTCAATGTTTTTCATGATTTTGGCAAGCCTTTGTGTTACGTATTGATGAAAAGCAAAATAATACCCCGCCTTGTTTCCTTGGATACTAAATTATAACGACTAAGGCGCACTCGCATACATGTTTATGTTTATTATATTCCGGAAAAGAGTTGCGGTTGCCCCGCGCTGGGGCTTAGTATCAAAAAGTTTCGGCAACAAAGTGACGGAATTACCCGTGGAGGTAGTTCTCCCCCACATTCCGGAGGTTCCCCGTGTCAGGAATAAACTATTTAAGCACCAAAACAAAGACCGTCGTTTACCTTTCAGTGTGACAGTGGGTGAATGGGGAGACGGAGGCCGGCAGACACCTCAGACACCTTGGAGTCCTTACACTCCAGGAGGGGTGGGGCTCATGGCTGTTGAGGCTGAAACTTCGCTGAATAACTGATTCTCCAACAAAATGTAATGAGAATTCTTTATTTTAGTCATGGGCAAGTACCTTTCTAGGGATTAAGAACTTTGTCAGATACGTGAATTTTTTTCGTGAGAAGGTAAAATTCTTAAAATATACTCGTTTAAGTGGAATCTTAAAATACGGTGTTCGATACTTACATACTTCACAAATACGTGAACACGGTAGGTAAAAATTCTATTTTGTAATTTATTATTTTTAAAGTAAATACGAGATGTTTATATTAACAGAATGCATTAGTAATTCTTTTGAAACAATACTTGGCTACGCGCTGTTTGAAATATAATTTATTCAGAGTTATATTTTCTTAGTTCTTTGACATCGCTTTCTTGAAATTGCTGTGCATATATTAACTAAGCATTATCTATAATATAAAAATTAATCGCAGAATGTGTTGCTAAACGCAAATCTCGAGAGAAGCTGAACCGATTTCGCTAATTCTTTTTTTAAATATTCCTTGAAGTATGAGGATGGTTCTTACGGAGAGAAAAATTAAGAAAATTGCGCAGAAAATTGGATAATTTCAGAAAACCTAACGACTATCGCACGTTTGACAGTTCGCGTGTTTGAGGATGACAGTTTGCAAAACAATGATTGTTAAATTAGGATTCTATTTTTGAAAATCTTTAAGTTGATAAATTTATTTAAAGTCGGTATTTAGATATTTTAAATAGGTACCTATGTAAGGTACCAAATTTAATATACATGAAAAATGGAAATTTGAATAAAAATTATAAAAGGTGGCACGCGGGCTTTTTAAAAACTAAATGTACTGGGATTGAATACATGGAATGCGGGAGGAGGGTTTTTTGGGACGAGGGAGCGGGAAAGGGAAGTGGAAAGGCGGGGAAGGTGGTAGGGGAACGCGGGAGGGGAAGGGAACGTGTGAGGGGACCGGGATTCATGTTGGCATTGCAACGCATGCCGGGAACCACCTTATCTATAATATAAAAATGAATCGCTGAATGCGTTGCTAAGCGCATAACTTTCGAACGACTGCACCAAATTGGATAATTCTTTTTTTTGTGTGTTCGTTATTGTCAGGACAAGGTTTTTATAAAACTTCAGGTGAGCTCTGGCATTATAAAATTTGTATAAAAAAATTGCTATTGGTGGCACGCGTGGAAGCGGCTATTGCTATGTAAAGCGGAAGGGAGGGAGAGATGGAGGAGGAGAACCAGGGAGGGGGAGGGAACCTGGGAGGGGAGAGGCGGACCTGGGAGGGGGCGGGGAACTCGGGAGGGGGGGGTTCGCGGGACGGGGGAAGGGGGGGGAGTGGAGTGGGGAGAGGGAAGGTTGAGAAGAAGAAGGGGAGGCGGAAGGGGAACGGGACGAATGGGAAAGGACACTCGGGGAGAAACTATTTCTTTATTAAATGACATAGCAACGCATGCCGGGATCAGCTAGTTAACTTATAAAAATAATTTATCACATGGAAAGTAAATTAATGTATAAAAAAAGTTGAAAACACATCCACGATGTCCAAATAAAATATGCATTAAAAACGTTATTTTGGCATCAAATTACCAAAATAAGGATTTTGATTCATTTAACCTTCTAGTAACTCCGAGTCCGTTAAGGGTTGAATTTTACAGCCATTAAGGGTTTTCAAACGCAGTTACAAGGTAATACAGTTATCATTAACTGAAGTAGTCAACATTCAACACGTGACTGACGGTAGGGTTTTTACTCACTTTTATAAAATAAAAACGTACAAATGAAACTGTCGAGTAAAAAGGTCGCAGGAAGTTAGCAAATTAAAGATATCCTTAAAATTATATTTTCAGATCATGAAAATTGCCAACCCGCTTTTGTACGAGTTTTGTAAATGTTTTCATATAAATAAAGCTGTTTCGAAAATGGTGCGATAAGAAATCTTGACGAAGAAATTTCACACGAAACTTAGATTGTGTCAGGATCAATTTTGTTTAGCATAACTACTTTTAAGGTCATTGTTCACACGGAACAATGGTATTTAAAAATGATTTATTTATACGGAACAAAGTTTTAAATATAATGGAAAATTTTGATTTGTTAGAAATAATATCAGGAAAATGTTTGTAAACATGCGGCGGCTGTTAAATGAATTCTAAGTAAGCAAGACGATCCTTTAAAATCGCTGCCTAGTTTCTCTAGACCGTTTCATTAATTTGAAAATTTTCTCGCGATTATGGCATCAAAAATGCTCCCCAAGAGCGCAGCTTCCTTTGATATCCACCCTTACATTTCCTTTCAGCCCGGTCACGTGGGGTCTATGCATAAAGAAAACAAAGCGATTAATTGTGCGGAGCTTTTATAACGTGGCCCTTACTGGCGTGTGCTCGGTCATTCGTGAAGTTTTGTAATTAAGCTCATTCCGATTCGGCTGAAAGCGTGTCAGTTTACACTAGCAGACATGATAATCATTGTGTACACTAGTCCAGGTTAATTATAAATATGCTAATGCTTTTCCGATATAGTTTAAGACTGGCTTTAAAGGCGAGCTTCGTAATAATTAAAAGGCGCACGACTCTGGCACTTTTATGATAAAATCAAATTATGATAAAAGCAAAAACTAACTAAGCTGTATCACTGCAGGGGTAGGACAGAGAGGATATATCGCCACACAAATCTGTCTTGACATACACACCTTGCTTCATTCACTTTCATACATCGTTTCGTACATAATCAAGAATTTGATACGCTTGGTTCTTGATCACTTCATGTCTTCCTGGGGCTTCTCTGACTTCTTCTACCACTCTCTTCCGCCTCATTTTTCGTACACTACTTTCTTAGTGCATCCATTCTACACGCCCAAACAATCAAATTAATATTTTAATCTTATCCATTACACCTACATCCGCCATATTTGGAACATGGAATTTTTTTTTTTACATTAACTCCACACAGGAGGCCTTGAGGAAAATAATTTCCCTCAGGGCCTATGTCATCTAGGATGCTGTGTGGAGGGTCTTTTTGAAGAGAGGAAGGAATGAACATTGGTATTGAAGAGATCCGTGTTGTAAGAAGGAGGAAACACAGAGGCCGGCAAATAATTCCACAGCCGAGCTGTTGAACACAAGAACGAGTCGAAGAAGCGACCTGTTCTCATGTAACAACAAAAACCTCAACAAATACGTGGTTTTAAAAGATGTGCGCCGCAGGGGTCTCATTTCTACAGTATTCAATCTATTTTCACATTTCCTCTGCCGTTTCTACTGCCATGCATCAAGGTTGGTATAATCACTCCATTGTGGACTGCTTGACTGCTAAAAGATCTTGAATACCAAATTATCAATATGTACAAGATGATTCGAGTAATGAAAATTAACTTGCTATTATTATAAAATGTGAATAATTCGAGTCAATTTATATCCAGAAATTAATTTCAATATTTTACTCAGCGAATTGTAATAAAATATTCAGATCAGGTAATTCTGATCTTCTCTCGAATAAATAGCCTTCTACCCCTTTCTTCAAGGAGGAATATTCTACTTTCAGGGAATTTGGAATTGACAGTTTTGCTGCTTCAGTGGTGTGCCAAGTACCCACTAAGTTTACTGAGTTAAGACAGTTTTGGCGTTCAAGTTTCATGATTTTTAAAAAATAAGATAAACTTACCTTTAACTATTTTTATATTCTAGCCAAAAACTCATTTATAATTCTATATACCGTATATATTAGTATTTACTGCCCGACTTCGCTTAATTTTGAGTCATTTTCCGTAAAACATTCTGTCAAAAGAATCAATAAAAACAAAGAAAATATGACATTTACATATTTCACAATGTGCTGTCAAAAACGCTCTAATTTAAAACCAATTACATTTTTAAATTAAATTTTTTTGACATATAATATATCGAATATACATATATTTTTAATTACTTTTTTTCTTTGTTTTATAATATTTTAGAGAAAAATGTGTCCTTACTGGGGTACCCCGTTCTAAGTTCTAAGGTTGTAATGGTCCGCCACCCTTGGCTTTTGACACCAATTGTGATGAACCCTACCTAGCTGATTTACTTTTCTAAGCTTCTACCTCGTAGTTTAAATCTCGTAGCTCCTGTCTCGTAGCCACGCTCATAATTCTACCCTTATGTCCTACTGATCACACCACTAGGTATGATGACCTGACTCAACCCTCCTTTCGGTTTATTTCTACCACAGGCTCGTGATTTCTAAACCCCTATACTTTATAATCTAGCTAAACCTACCCTATCTTCTTAAATCCCTGCGATTTTCTCACAGTAATCAAGATTTAAGATTTTAGTTCACATTATTTCTATAATCTGCGTTGTGTATTTTTTGTTTTAGATTTTACATCTGTTTGCATACTTAATATGCACACATATGTAGAGAAGATAATGTATTACGTGTGGTAACCCATAGATTCTTTTAGAGAAAGGGTGAGAATCTTCCGATTTATTAATTATTATTATTTGAGTATCTTTTACCGAGTTTGATAAACTAACCCCGCCTTAGACTTTGTGTCTATTTGATTTCCGTAGGAATTTAGTGTGTTTATTTAATTCTTTCTATCACCGCTGATACATCGATAACATAAACAACAGTTAATAAATTACATCATTTCAAGAAATAAAAAAACCCTACCTTACCAGTGTAGAATGTTCGTATTCGAGAGTCCGGTTTTCTCAATTGGAGTTCTTGTCTGCAGCTTCCCCTAACATAATGTTTTGTATACATAGTTAGTGTTATTTGTTAGTATTCGCAAAACTGTTGAAATAGTAAGGATGGATGGATGTGGGGAGGGGGATAATATGTTTGCTGAAAAGTCGGCTCCTCCGCTAACCAAGTGAAAACCGATGAACAACAATTTCAAACTCGAATTCTCCCAGTACGTTTGCTAGGCTTGTCCTTAGATCCGAGTTTTACTCTCTTCGACGAGCGTCTCATGCTATGAAAGGGGCCCTTCACGCCAGCAGGGGGAATACCAAGTCTTCATGCCGTTTTTCTGTCCCACTCCGACTTCCGACGCCTCCGGGTTGAATTTAACTCTACTGAGTCTAGAAGGGGTATTTCATGTCTTCCCTTATCATGTCTCTATCCGTTAAATGTGGCGTAAGCTTGTGACGGGCAGATCCTTCCTCCCACGTGACCGACCCAGCGTTACACTCCACCTCTGACTAGCTGACATAAAACTCACCTCGTGAACCTTATGTTTGCTTTCAGGTTTGACAAGAACTTCCGGTATGCGAATAACCTGTAGCTTTAATGCCGCGTCTGCGTATTGTCCGCACACGTCCTTCCTCTTCCCCGTATGCCCCACCTCGACAATACCGCCACAAGATCAAAGCTCTCTCCGTTCGGGAAAGGTTGACACTTACATTTCCGGATGGCTCATAAACACATACCGTAGCCTTGAAACTTACGTTCGAGAAAAGTTAGGATTCAGGACTGTATGAGTATTTGAACACCAGTGTTTTTTAAATGAGGTCACTAGCTCCTCGTGTATTAGGTTTTAGGATTATGGGTATTTATGGGTTCTTGGATACCTACTTGCTATAAGAAAGATTTAAAACGAGATAAGTCAAGTTGTCATTGAAGTAATGACCTCCTGAATAATTGTGATGAGCTCTCTTTGAGTTTGAAGCTAGTCGCAGTACTTTACTTTGCGAAATTTTGCGCGCGGAATCAATGCTACCTATTGGCGATCGCTCTAGTATAATCAGTTGTTTAGAATTGATTGAATTTAACGTCGATTTTACCTTCACATATTGGGCGAAGTTTCCGTCGTAAGCTATGATTGATAAACCTGCCCCTTGACATTTGTGCTTTTGTTTTGTTTATTCGTTGATGGAATCTAGGTGACCGTGTCATTGAACTCTAATCGAATTTTTAGATACACTATCGAAGGTCATATAACATACCCTAATCACGCTGGTGAAAGGATTCGGTAGGTATTAGTTATACCTACCAATTGGCTATTTCCATTGATTTTAGAGTTACGTATTTCATTTCTCATGGTTATTTGTTTATTTAATTTATGTGTTGTCGTTAATTATTTTCCCTCGTCTTATTATTATTATTATTTGTAATTTTAAAATGGAACGTATTGTATCGCACTTTCCCTGCATATATTCTGGGATAAATTATTATTTTTATTATTATTATACCCTAAGTTGTTTGAGAGGCATATTTCTATTCACATCGTGTAATAAATACCTAATTACATTGAGCCAATAAATGATTACCTCCAATGAACGATATTAAATAGGTACGTCATTTGTTATGGTTTAATTGTTTACACTTCACATAGTTGACCTTCGGTATACTGACGTACTTTGGAGATTGTTTATTTCTACGGTCATTGTCCTTTTGAAGCACAATTCATCGTTTAACTAATTCTTTTCTATTTATTTGACCTAGTTTTGCCCGAACATTAATCATTTAAGTAGGTACTTTGCTAACCTAAGAGCTACCTGGGTGACCTAGTTTCAACTAAGGTATTCCTTGCTTGACTTGTTTTTGAGAAATATAGGTATTTCGGTTACGAGTCAAACTGATATCGTATGACGCCTATTCTTATACGCGCTTAAATATACAATAGACCTACCTAACTAAAACAAGTACTTGTATGACCTAATTTATAAGTAGGTATTTGTTTGTTTGACCTAATTTTGAGACGCTTGTATACCCCCGCACACGAAATATAGAATAAAGAGCTTCCACGATAGTCACTTATTACGTTCTACGCGCCTCGATTCGTTTCATATGAGTTATAATAAATTAGCGCATTCACCTAACTGAAGTAAATACCTACATATGTATCCTAACTCTAAAGCAGGTATTTCCTGTTTGACCCACTTTCGAGCAAGTGAAAATTGTTATTAGTGTGTTAGTGACAAACTTCGAAGGTCCGATTGATTTATTGGTGATGCACGCTCGTCCCTCTCTTCTTTGTCTCTGAAAATAATTAATAATTGGTTTTATCTTACCGCCCTCGATCGATTACAATTTTCCCAGTCGGAACCTTCATAACTTCGACATTGTGATCGAGGTTTTCCCTTTTTTTTTCGTTTCCTAGCTAATGGACTCCTATCGGCCCCTTTTGAGAAAAGACTCTGATGATGAAAAAAACTCTTCAAATATCTGTCCATTTAAAATTCACTTCGGCATTTCGCTTAGTTCCTCAACCTCGTATTAATTACTGTTTTATTTCATTCGCCTTCGAGAGGTGATTCATCAAATAACAAATCAGATGTTTAATTTTATTGTCCGGAATTAGGTAAATTATTATTTATTCACAATATTTTAATATCACTTTAGAATCAATAACCGTAGATACGCACGTTTTCCAAGTGTACGAATTATTATCACCACTGTTTATTACAATTTCGTTATTCAATTCACAAAGGATTTTTAACCGCTTTATTAGTAGTTTAAACGTGACTCGAACAATTCGTTATTGTTATTTATTTTACATATGTCATGTTATTTAAAGTAAGGTTAAAGTTTTAATTATTATATCACCTATAGTTAATTTTAAAATCGCGTGTTATATTTTCTTTTATCCGGTAATTTGATTTATTTTAAGACACTGGATTTTTGTTAAATGTTATAAAACCACTAAATATAAGTTGTAAGAAAGAACCCCGAATGTCATTCAACTCTTATTTACTGACTTTAAACACTTCCATTATAAAACACCCGAACTTTCACGAAGTATTATTTAGGCACTTTTCCGGACTCTCCGTTGATCGTCTTTGAAATTTTTATTCCTCAATTTTAAAGGGAAAATAAAACACTGAATTTACTATTTTTTTTGCAAACACTTGTAGACATTTTTCAACTCTACTAGAAGCACTAGTTTACTAGTCTTCTTCGCGCACCTTTACATTTTTCTTGATCGCGCACTTCCCGTTATTTCATCCGAACTCTCCCTCAATCTCCCAACGAATCCCCCTTCTTTATCAAACCATGGTCTTTTAAAGACCTTTTAGAGCTCTCCTTTCATAGGAAAATCACTCCTGACCGCCCAGACTTTCATAGGAAAAAGGACCAAATTCGGTTCCTCCGTATGTGACCTTTTGTCAAATCTCTGTTAATCTTCTATCTCATGTCTTAGAACCAAATTAGTTTAGTGTCTCTCTCTCTCGTAAAAAATCACATAAATTTTCTCATTGACAGGTATTTATTTTAAAAATTTCATGTACTTGCTCGTAATTCATTTTTTAATGCCTACCCCATAAAAGTAATGTTTTTATTTTAGAGTAAATATTCGTATTTAACTTGTATAATTTTGTTTAGGTCGTTTCGTGTTAATGATACCCTTAATTGCTTGAAATCATGTTCTATAATTTTATTTGGATAAAGTCATATCAACAAAGTGATAGCCAACCTTTTTTCTCTAGTCAAACGGTTAGCGATTCCTTCGACGGTTCACACGCATTTCCCAGTGTCAGGCTACGTTAAGCATCTTTTCCTGTGATTTGATTTAATTGTAGAGTGACCAAAATGTACCGTGGCCTTTGATATGCAATATTTTCAATATCCTGTTTATCGTGAATAGTGTTGTCAGATCAGAGTAATCCTTATATCGGTACTTATTAAAGTCAATTTAAGTAGTTCCAATCAGTTTTCTTTTGAGATATTTGGCTCTAATAACTTCGTTTCACCATTCCATTTCCATATCAATAGATTTTCCCACTTTTTCAGGTTATTATATTCAGTTTGTGAAAATTTCCGAGATCCTACCCGTTTTTGTGATCATTCCAGATCGGTTTTAATTAAATCGACCCCTGGGACCATTCATGTTACGTTTCCGTGCCCTTATCGATGACCTTTCATTTATTCATTTTCAACATTTCCGCCTAAGATTTTCTTGTTTCCATTTGAAACGTTAGGTGTCCAAAAACCTCCAGTTCTCGATCGCGCCTTAAATAAACATGACCCGGGTCAATAATCCTTCAACTCTTTGTCTTTAGTATTGTTTTTAATACATTTCATTCAACCTAAGTCCCTGTGAGAATTAATTCAAGGCCGCCCAAAATGATCAAAGTCCACTCTCTTATTGGTAGAATTTAAACTTCCTTTGTTTTCGATATAACTATGATATGGTGTTCCCTCGCTTCAGTCTCTATGCAGATAATAGCTCCCAACTGCTCGGACAGATGTCGCCGAATGTACCATTTTCTCTACATAATATTTAGAGGGAAAAAAAATTTCTTGTAGGCTTCTCGTAGGTTGAAGGTTGGCATTCATCACAGCCCCCCTATAGTTATAATTCCAGCGGTAAACACGCCTCCTAGTGTTAGTTGATGGAATTAGAACTAAACATAGATCTAATTTTGTGCAATCTTCCTTAAATCTTGCCTTTTTGTTCTTTTCTTCAAACTTGTTGCGCGCCCCTGCCTTTCACTATTTTATATCGTAGAATCTTGTTCGGTTTTCCTCTGTGCTGAAACCATTTTTCAATATACTCTTGTCTACTCAATGACCTATTTAAGTCGGCTAACTTACGTCAGTTGCTGTACCTACTCTTTGTCCTACCCCCCTAAGATTCTTACTTCCACAAACTCCCCCCTAAGACTCTACTTTCGTAACCTCCCCCCCCTAAGATTTTACTTCACCGATCTCATTTAATTTTTTCCAATGAATTGAGGTATTTATAAGCTCACGGGCCGCTTATTAGGAATTGAATCACCTTCAATCATCGTTATTATAATTCAGGGAGTCATTATTTATACAATATTTCCCTAAACAATCTGCAACATAGCTATGTGCAATAATTTTTAATGCAACCCGGCTTTGTTTGTTTATTTATTTTTATGCACGAATACACAAATGTATAACGTACCTAAACCCCGTTTTAAACAAGTTACCCCCTCCTAAATTCGGATGCGTTTTAAACCACTCCGCTTATTGGCTCTATATTGCAAATCGGAAATAATCCGGTTACCCGAGAAATATGCCAACCCCCGGTAAGTCTAAATTTTTAATTTATTCAGCCGGCATCCATGTAATGATGTATCTCCAATCCATCCCTGTTACACGTTTGAACGCAACGATTTGAAAATCTCACTTTATTTATGTGTAAATATTTTATTTTATTTTTATCCGTCCTTTGCGGTGTATGTTATGTTGATTTTATTTATTTTTATGTCACCGTGTCAAAAGAAGTATTTATTTATAAAATCCTTCAACTCGAAGGAACCAATAATACCCTCGACCACTATTAACATAAACAACGTCATTTGGTTAACTATCGTAAGTATATCTTTTTTTTCACAGTAACATCTCGAGTTGTTCAATAACAAAGATTTCGGTCACAAAACCTTGTCACAACCGTACGTGTTTGTGACCATATCACCACTTCCTCGCGACAGTGTTTATTCAATTGTTTGTTTACATAACCGCGTTTTATTATTAGTGTTATTTGACTGATTTGAATTCGAGTGTTTTAGTCCGTCGGAGGTATGCAATGTTGTTTATATAACAGCTTTTTTGTTTATCAATACGCACCACCCTTCTAAATTTGAGTCAATATTCCTACGTGTTATGAGATTTATGAGTTTTATCTGGTTTAAGGCACGTTTTTCACTTTTCGTTTTAAAATATTTGGTTTATGAGTTATTATTATTATTTTTTTTTTCCCGACTGTATTATTATTTAATGGTACGTTTTTTTCCACTTGTTTCACGTTTAATGAAGATGTTTTAATGGCACGTTTTTCACTTTTCGTTTAATTTATTTTTGATTTATTGTTATATTTCTACTGTATAATTTAATGATGCGATTTTTTTTTCACTTGTTTTATGTAATCTGAAATTGTTTTAATGGCACGTTTTTCACTTTTCGTTTAAAATATTCACTTTTTTTTTTCCCATTAATTATAATTTTATTTATTTGTTCATTCTATTTTATTTTTATAATATCTCAGAATTCTCTCAACTTGTAACCTTTACTCTCCTGGTCCGCGGCAACAGTTGTAATGGTCCGCCACCCTTGGCTTTTGACACCAATTGTGATGAACCCTACCTAGCTGATTTACTTTTCTAAGCTTCTACCTCGTAGTTTAAATCTCGTAGCTCCTGTCTCGTAGCCACGCTCATAATTCTACCCTTATGTCCTACTGATCACACCACTAGGTATGATGACCTGACTCAACCCTCCTTTCGGTTTATTTCTACCACAGGCTCGTGATTTCTAAACCCCTATACTTTATAATCTAGCTAAACCTACCCTATCTTCTTAAATCCCTGCGATTTTCTCACAGTAATCAAGATTTAAGATTTTAGTTCACATTATTTCTATAATCTGCGTTGTGTATTTTTTGTTTTAGATTTTACATCTGTTTGCATACTTAATATGCACACATATGTAGAGAAGATAATGTATTACGTGTGGTAACCCATAGATTCTTTTAGAGAAAGGGTGAGAATCTTCCGATTTATTAATTATTATTATTTGAGTATCTTTTACCGAGTTTGATAAACTAACCCCGCCTTAGACTTTGTGTCTATTTGATTTCCGTAGGAATTTAGTGTGTTTATTTAATTCTTTCTATCACCGCTGATACATCGATAACATAAACAACAGTTAATAAATTACATCATTTCAAGAAATAAAAAAACCCTACCTTACCAGTGTAGAATGTTCGTATTCGAGAGTCCGGTTTTCTCAATTGGAGTTCTTGTCTGCAGCTTCCCCTAACATAATGTTTTGTATACATAGTTAGTGTTATTTGTTAGTATTCGCAAAACTGTTGAAATAGTAAGGATGGATGGATGTGGGGAGGGGGATAATATGTTTGCTGAAAAGTCGGCTCCTCCGCTAACCAAGTGAAAACCGATGAACAACAATTTCAAACTCGAATTCTCCCAGTACGTTTGCTAGGCTTGTCCTTAGATCCGAGTTTTACTCTCTTCGACGAGCGTCTCATGCTATGAAAGGGGCCCTTCACGCCAGCAGGGGGAATACCAAGTCTTCATGCCGTTTTTCTGTCCCACTCCGACTTCCGACGCCTCCGGGTTGAATTTAACTCTACTGAGTCTAGAAGGGGTATTTCATGTCTTCCCTTATCATGTCTCTATCCGTTAAATGTGGCGTAAGCTTGTGACGGGCAGATCCTTCCTCCCACGTGACCGACCCAGCGTTACACTCCACCTCTGACTAGCTGACATAAAACTCACCTCGTGAACCTTATGTTTGCTTTCAGGTTTGACAAGAACTTCCGGTATGCGAATAACCTGTAGCTTTAATGCCGCGTCTGCGTATTGTCCGCACACGTCCTTCCTCTTCCCCGTATGCCCCACCTCGACAATACCGCCACAAGATCAAAGCTCTCTCCGTTCGGGAAAGGTTGACACTTACATTTCCGGATGGCTCATAAACACATACCGTAGCCTTGAAACTTACGTTCGAGAAAAGTTAGGATTCAGGACTGTATGAGTATTTGAACACCAGTGTTTTTTAAATGAGGTCACTAGCTCCTCGTGTATTAGGTTTTAGGATTATGGGTATTTATGGGTTCTTGGATACCTACTTGCTATAAGAAAGATTTAAAACGAGATAAGTCAAGTTGTCATTGAAGTAATGACCTCCTGAATAATTGTGATGAGCTCTCTTTGAGTTTGAAGCTAGTCGCAGTACTTTACTTTGCGAAATTTTGCGCGCGGAATCAATGCTACCTATTGGCGATCGCTCTAGTATAATCAGTTGTTTAGAATTGATTGAATTTAACGTCGATTTTACCTTCACATATTGGGCGAAGTTTCCGTCGTAAGCTATGATTGATAAACCTGCCCCTTGACATTTGTGCTTTTGTTTTGTTTATTCGTTGATGGAATCTAGGTGACCGTGTCATTGAACTCTAATCGAATTTTTAGATACACTATCGAAGGTCATATAACATACCCTAATCACGCTGGTGAAAGGATTCGGTAGGTATTAGTTATACCTACCAATTGGCTATTTCCATTGATTTTAGAGTTACGTATTTCATTTCTCATGGTTATTTGTTTATTTAATTTATGTGTTGTCGTTAATTATTTTCCCTCGTCTTATTATTATTATTATTTGTAATTTTAAAATGGAACGTATTGTATCGCACTTTCCCTGCATATATTCTGGGATAAATTATTATTTTTATTATTATTATACCCTAAGTTGTTTGAGAGGCATATTTCTATTCACATCGTGTAATAAATACCTAATTACATTGAGCCAATAAATGATTACCTCCAATGAACGATATTAAATAGGTACGTCATTTGTTATGGTTTAATTGTTTACACTTCACATAGTTGACCTTCGGTATACTGACGTACTTTGGAGATTGTTTATTTCTACGGTCATTGTCCTTTTGAAGCACAATTCATCGTTTAACTAATTCTTTTCTATTTATTTGACCTAGTTTTGCCCGAACATTAATCATTTAAGTAGGTACTTTGCTAACCTAAGAGCTACCTGGGTGACCTAGTTTCAACTAAGGTATTCCTTGCTTGACTTGTTTTTGAGAAATATAGGTATTTCGGTTACGAGTCAAACTGATATCGTATGACGCCTATTCTTATACGCGCTTAAATATACAATAGACCTACCTAACTAAAACAAGTACTTGTATGACCTAATTTATAAGTAGGTATTTGTTTGTTTGACCTAATTTTGAGACGCTTGTATACCCCCGCACACGAAATATAGAATAAAGAGCTTCCACGATAGTCACTTATTACGTTCTACGCGCCTCGATTCGTTTCATATGAGTTATAATAAATTAGCGCATTCACCTAACTGAAGTAAATACCTACATATGTATCCTAACTCTAAAGCAGGTATTTCCTGTTTGACCCACTTTCGAGCAAGTGAAAATTGTTATTAGTGTGTTAGTGACAAACTTCGAAGGTCCGATTGATTTATTGGTGATGCACGCTCGTCCCTCTCTTCTTTGTCTCTGAAAATAATTAATAATTGGTTTTATCTTACCGCCCTCGATCGATTACAATTTTCCCAGTCGGAACCTTCATAACTTCGACATTGTGATCGAGGTTTTCCCTTTTTTTTTCGTTTCCTAGCTAATGGACTCCTATCGGCCCCTTTTGAGAAAAGACTCTGATGATGAAAAAAACTCTTCAAATATCTGTCCATTTAAAATTCACTTCGGCATTTCGCTTAGTTCCTCAACCTCGTATTAATTACTGTTTTATTTCATTCGCCTTCGAGAGGTGATTCATCAAATAACAAATCAGATGTTTAATTTTATTGTCCGGAATTAGGTAAATTATTATTTATTCACAATATTTTAATATCACTTTAGAATCAATAACCGTAGATACGCACGTTTTCCAAGTGTACGAATTATTATCACCACTGTTTATTACAATTTCGTTATTCAATTCACAAAGGATTTTTAACCGCTTTATTAGTAGTTTAAACGTGACTCGAACAATTCGTTATTGTTATTTATTTTACATATGTCATGTTATTTAAAGTAAGGTTAAAGTTTTAATTATTATATCACCTATAGTTAATTTTAAAATCGCGTGTTATATTTTCTTTTATCCGGTAATTTGATTTATTTTAAGACACTGGATTTTTGTTAAATGTTATAAAACCACTAAATATAAGTTGTAAGAAAGAACCCCGAATGTCATTCAACTCTTATTTACTGACTTTAAACACTTCCATTATAAAACACCCGAACTTTCACGAAGTATTATTTAGGCACTTTTCCGGACTCTCCGTTGATCGTCTTTGAAATTTTTATTCCTCAATTTTAAAGGGAAAATAAAACACTGAATTTACTATTTTTTTTGCAAACACTTGTAGACATTTTTCAACTCTACTAGAAGCACTAGTTTACTAGTCTTCTTCGCGCACCTTTACATTTTTCTTGATCGCGCACTTCCCGTTATTTCATCCGAACTCTCCCTCAATCTCCCAACGAATCCCCCTTCTTTATCAAACCATGGTCTTTTAAAGACCTTTTAGAGCTCTCCTTTCATAGGAAAATCACTCCTGACCGCCCAGACTTTCATAGGAAAAAGGACCAAATTCGGTTCCTCCGTATGTGACCTTTTGTCAAATCTCTGTTAATCTTCTATCTCATGTCTTAGAACCAAATTAGTTTAGTGTCTCTCTCTCTCGTAAAAAATCACATAAATTTTCTCATTGACAGGTATTTATTTTAAAAATTTCATGTACTTGCTCGTAATTCATTTTTTAATGCCTACCCCATAAAAGTAATGTTTTTATTTTAGAGTAAATATTCGTATTTAACTTGTATAATTTTGTTTAGGTCGTTTCGTGTTAATGATACCCTTAATTGCTTGAAATCATGTTCTATAATTTTATTTGGATAAAGTCATATCAACAAAGTGATAGCCAACCTTTTTTCTCTAGTCAAACGGTTAGCGATTCCTTCGACGGTTCACACGCATTTCCCAGTGTCAGGCTACGTTAAGCATCTTTTCCTGTGATTTGATTTAATTGTAGAGTGACCAAAATGTACCGTGGCCTTTGATATGCAATATTTTCAATATCCTGTTTATCGTGAATAGTGTTGTCAGATCAGAGTAATCCTTATATCGGTACTTATTAAAGTCAATTTAAGTAGTTCCAATCAGTTTTCTTTTGAGATATTTGGCTCTAATAACTTCGTTTCACCATTCCATTTCCATATCAATAGATTTTCCCACTTTTTCAGGTTATTATATTCAGTTTGTGAAAATTTCCGAGATCCTACCCGTTTTTGTGATCATTCCAGATCGGTTTTAATTAAATCGACCCCTGGGACCATTCATGTTACGTTTCCGTGCCCTTATCGATGACCTTTCATTTATTCATTTTCAACATTTCCGCCTAAGATTTTCTTGTTTCCATTTGAAACGTTAGGTGTCCAAAAACCTCCAGTTCTCGATCGCGCCTTAAATAAACATGACCCGGGTCAATAATCCTTCAACTCTTTGTCTTTAGTATTGTTTTTAATACATTTCATTCAACCTAAGTCCCTGTGAGAATTAATTCAAGGCCGCCCAAAATGATCAAAGTCCACTCTCTTATTGGTAGAATTTAAACTTCCTTTGTTTTCGATATAACTATGATATGGTGTTCCCTCGCTTCAGTCTCTATGCAGATAATAGCTCCCAACTGCTCGGACAGATGTCGCCGAATGTACCATTTTCTCTACATAATATTTAGAGGGAAAAAAAAATTCTTGTAGGCTTCTCGTAGGTTGAAGGTTGGCATTCATCACAAGGTCACATTGCACAAGTTTTCGTGTTTGAAATATAAAAAAAAATACCTATGTTAAAATATTACAAGAGGAAAATTATAAAGTTAAATCTAAAAGAAAGTACAAAACAAGCATTAATCTTTGTTAGGTTGCAAAATTATATGTACATTCTTCCTTTCCATGTCCATAATACACATCTTTATGCATCTTTTGAAGTCGGTTATTTTTTTAATGGTTTTTTATTGCAAGAGAGAGTAAATTAAATAATTTTATAGAGAAGTATTGCGTATTTATATCTTTGTCAAAAAGTCGTTTTAGTTGTAAGTTGGTAGAATGTATGTTGTAATGTAGATCTTGTGAATCGGCCCGAGTTCGTCTGTGTAAAGTTATCCTGGTTTTTTAATGCGTACATTAGAATGTCTTTGGTATATAATTGTTTCAGTGACATTAAATTCAGTGCTTGAAGGAATAGAAGGACTGTGTCATCTGCAAAACTAATAACTGAGCCGTGACAGTTTAGATCACATAAATCATTTATATATATCAGGAATACAATCGGGCCTAAGACACTGCCTTGCGGAACCCCATATTGGATTTCTATTGGCTAACTTAATTTATTTTTAATCATGACCATCTGTGACCTTTCCGACATGAAGCTTTTAATGAGGTTCATTTCACGAATTTGTATTCATAATAAGGTTATTTAATAATTCCACGGTTCATTATAAAAATGACATTTCCAGATTAAAAGATTTGCGTTGACCTAAAAATTACAACGAAAATAAGAAAATATTTTTCTACTAAGGACGAAAATATAGATTTTAAAATATTTTTTTTGAGTTATACCAGTTCTTTGTAAGTATACATATAATTTAATACGGTTTATTAAATTATTAAAAAGAATAAAATGATTTAAAAACATGAATTTGAAATTTGCAGACTCGGTTAATTGGCTAAAGTTATTTTTAAAGTTGGGAGTAAACTTTGATTGAAACAATTGCTGAAAACAGGACCAAGTTTCAGCTCACCTGAGAAAAAAAGAGAACGGGGCTAAGAAACGGAGTGTGAAAGGAGAATATAAGAGTATAAGAAGTATTGAGTGGTTGAGATCCCGAGCCAGGGGCGTCCCGTGGACGTTAATTACATTCCGCGGGAGTGACGTATTTTCAATGTTGACTAGCTGGCAACTTTTATGTACCGCAATTCCGGTCTTGTAACACAAAGTGAAGATGACAGCAAATCTAATAATTTGCTTGAATTTGAGCACATTATTAGGCGAAATATTATTTAATCATGCTTATAACTAATACTTTTCTCCATTGCGGAATGTGAGAAGATTAGTGCTAATCTTAGATTAATCCTGCACATTTTATGAAATTTAATTTTATTGCTATTATTAACTTAATTTATAAAAATGAATGTTTCTTTGTCCCTTATGCGTTCCTAAACCATTTATCCGATTGCGATGAAACTTTGGTGATTTGTTGTGCGCATACCCGCAAAGGTTTCTATATATAATGATGAGCTCTGGCATAATGAAATTTGCATAAAAAATTACAATAGGTGGAGGGCGAGTTGTTGGAAAAGGGAGTGTATTCGTATAGTTTAGTGGGAGAGAGAGAATTTGGGAGGGGAGAGGGGAACGAAGAAGACGGGAGAGGGTTCGCCGTAGAGGTGAAGTGGGAGGTGGTAGGTGGAAGGGGAACGCGGGAGGGGAAGGGGACGCGGTCAAAGCTATTTCAAGGAACGTTTCAATTCTGATTGGTGGTCTTACACCATGGCAATAACTCTTATAAATACTCGTTATCTTCCACTCTGAAATCTGCATTTTTTCCTCAAAAATGGCAAACCCAATAGGCCACTTGCATGAATTTCATAACTACATGGAAAAAATCGTGTGCATAGATTTTTTTACTAAGATTACGAAAATGTTAGTAAAAATTTTTAGAAATGTACAGTTTTTTTATTTTTAAATAAATAAATCCGTTATTTGGACCAGTTGACGTCACTACATGAAAATGTCCCGTCTCCGAAAATGTTCCTATAAATTTTGTAAAATTCCAAACTGATTTTTTTTTTATATGGCAACACTTTGATTTCAGGCGAATTTTTGATTTTGACATTTAACGTTCACTAGATTTATTATTTGTTCTCGCGCGAACTTATCATTTGGTTTGACTTTTAGACAGATGTTATGAAGAGAACCCCGTACATTTTACGCTGTCTGTACGTGTTTTAGAGGTATAATGGTTAGTGGTGCTGATTTTAACAAAATCAAATTTTATAATATTCTTAATATTATTATAATTTACAAGTACAAGAATATTACATTGGATTTAGTAATATAGACGTTGATGATTTATGATCAATAAGATGAATCAAGGAAAAAAATATTTATGAGATGTAAAATTTTAGGTATGCCTCGTTATTCTCCTGTGCCCTTTTCTTGTGGAAAACGTTATTTTTTAAATGATTTTCGGCTATGTAATTATAGTTTATTCGCACCCATAAAATTATGTCTCGTCTTTCCGGTTTATAAAAAAATGGTCTGATTTTTGGATTTAAATTTTCAAATAATCGCCAGGGTTTCAAAAATACGATAAAAAAATGCAGAATGTCTTAGAATATTTGCCTAAACCGGAAATTTAAAAAAAAATGTGATGCAAGTGGCCTATTGGGATATGTTGTGAGGCTGAATGTAGTGGGAGGGATAGAAGATGGGTGAGAGGAAAGTTGGGAAATTCATGACAATCAAAATCTGGTCACAAAACACTGCTATTTCCAGCAACGTTTCAATAATTGTGAATGGTGGTACACCAGGGCAATATTGAGAGTATCTTTTACTCTGGGACGTGCCGCAAATATATTATACATTTAAAAAAATTAAAAAGTTGTGAAATAACATTAATGAAATAAAATTAGAACCCGCGTTCCTCGGATTGCTAGAGCCTTACTCCTCAACCACGAAGGCTGTCATAGCGACGTAGTTCGGTACCCCTCTCTCTCTTACCATTTCATTATAATCTACGGAGTCAGAAAAAATACTTCCCAAATATGCAAATAACCATCAGTTTGGACCATCGACTAGGTGATTATTCTGATTTACAGCCATTGTTTTTTTTCCAGTTTGAGCGCAATGGGAATTGAATGTTAAAGCGTGACATCTATGTAAATTTTCCTTTGTGCCCAGCTTATAGGTGAAACAAGTTGCATTTCCTATCTCGCTTTTATCTTAATAGGTTGGTGTTAACATGGCGCTAGCGGCACTTCCTCGTTGATAAGCCTTCGATAGTTTGGCTTGTTGCCACTTCCCGGGAACTGGCTTCTGCACAGTTGTAAAATAAATATCAATTGGGGCCACTGTAATTTATGCAATACTTCGGTTATTACGTACAGTGTTCTTGCTGATTGAACTTTATGATTTTGTGCACGATTTATTGATATATGTATAAAGACGATCGTTTCACCTAATTATATCTACAGCTTGACAATCAGTAAAATGATTCAAAAATATCCCGTACATACAATACTGCAATATTACATTCATGATTTGGTGAATCTTGTGAGGATGGTGACAGATGCGTATTTTAAATATTTATGCAAATAAATCTGAAAACTATTACTTAACTTTTATTTGTTCTGCACGGTTAACAACCCGTGACCGCCAGATCCAGAGTCGGAGAAATGATTTTTCTGGTACAGAGGTGAATATGCGGTAAAAGCAACGATTGGAGAGTTATAAAAACTGTATTCTGGTGTAACGAGTTGTTCTACTGTCTCGAATGTGTCGTCTGTACAATTCCATTGAATGTAACCATATAGACATCTATGCGAATAGTCTCGCTTACTTTGAAAAGCAAAATAACCATAGTCTAACCTAACAAGTAATTGAGAATTGAAAATACTTATATTTGATCTTGAACTTGAATGTGAATGGCTGTTTCTTACTCTATTTGTATTTTACTTTTTTTGTTTTTCTGTTTTTTACATCGTATATCGATCTTTTTTTTACATTTGTCATCTCTATATTTTATCATCACAATTTTTGTTATCTCTTTTTATATCTCTGTTTATATTTTGCTATTTCTAATTTCTGTTAACTTCTATTAAACTGTGCATTCTGTGAACATTTTTAAGTGGACTATTAACATCTACGTTTTTTACAATGCTAATCTAATGTCTTTTTTATGTTAATACTCTGTAAATGTTCCAAAACAATAAAAATAAATAAATAAAAAATTACATAAGGCATAATTCATGTCGTAATTATGTGTTTTTTTAATAATACGTTAATTATACAAATCACAATTGATGATAACTACTTAGTCTGGCTAGAGAAAGCGAAAGCTTCTAACTCTTTAACCCTTTTGCAGATAAATACAAATGAAAAAAGGCGAATGCATTTAAATGAAAAATGAATAGATTTTTGTAGGTGATTAGGTACCTGCAGTTTCATTGGAATATTTTCAGTGAAGTTTGCAGGAGAATTCGGATTGGGGAAGTAATGCGCACTGCCTCTTTCAACTAAGTGCACCGTGGATGATTATCTGGCAGTGAGAAAATTGTTCAAAGGCTAAGGAAGTGCTCAGTTCAATTACACGGCAGGACAAAGGCACCGCCGGGTAAAGGATCTCACCCCTTGAATATTTATTAGCTTCCCAAGGGTGTGAATCAGCACGAAGGGTGGTATTTATTATGTCACTACTTTCACAGGCAAGGTGTTTGCTGCAATTAATGTGTTGAGTGCGCCCGGTGTTCAAAAATGTATCAACATTCGCAGTCTTCCCCAGACCTGAGAAGGCTTTATTACTATTATTTTTACCTAAGTCTTAGACAATTGGCTAAGACTATCATGAATACAAAATATTTACGTATTTAATTACTTACGTGGAACGTAAAAATGAAGTTAAGAGAAAATAATTTATTAACAAATACTAAAAAAAAAAATTATGTCGATATGATGTTCAGCAAAAAAATTTAAAAATTGAGAACTTTATGAGTAAAATCTCAAAATTATAATATTTAATTAAATGAAGACAATATTAGCGAAACTCAATCGAAAATCTGGAGACCGAAAAAGATATTGGCTCCATTGGGACACGGATCCAGGACCCTTTGATTACATGGCATGGAAGACTTGCAGAAAAGTCAATAGATGTCTTGTATTAAAAATAAAATGGATAAAAATTTATCCAGACACTATTTAGATAGCATTTAGTTCGAGTTGAATCTTGCAAATCAATTCAATTCAATTTAATTCAATTCAATTCATTTCAATTCAATTAAAAAAACATTACAAAATAAATAAACAATAATAATATCAATATAAAAGATAGCAGTCAATAATATGTGCGTTAAGAAAATGAAAATAATGTTGTTAGTTCTTAGTCGAAGTATGATACAGTTAAAAGTGACCGAATTGGATAAAGGTTCCGTAGCTCAGTTGGTAGTGCACTTGCCATGTAATCAAAGGATCCTGGGTTCGTGTCCAAGTGGTGACAATATCTTTTTCGGATTTTTCTGTCTCCAGATTTTCGATAGAGTTTCGCTAATATTGTCTTTATTTAATAAATTAAAAAACCGAGTTTCAACAGTAAGTACTTGAAATATTGAGATGACGTTTTCGCCTCGAAAAATAAAGTCATTATTCTCACCGCATTTTCAACCAAAAATTTATTCCATTGCCGATATTTGATAAGTGTAATTAATATTTATACAAGGACTTAAAATATAAAATCAAATTCTTGCAAATGCCGACACAATGAAACGTTTATTTATATTTAATTTCATCCTCCAGTGTTAGTATTGTATTGGGTACTGAGATATAATGGATTGAAAATAAAGTTAAGATATACTTAGTATTGCAAGATAACAAAGAGTAGCAATCCTTTCTGTTGAAATAAATTAAGACCCGGTTTGCGAATAATGGAATTAATTTTAAATGTTCTTAAATAAACTGAGAGGACAAAACCTTTAACAAAGGTAGAACTTTGAAGCAAGATCTGGAGATATCGGGTGTTTGCTTTATCAAATTAATCACTTGAAAGTTTAATTACATCAAATATTGATTAAATTTTAAATTTTTCACTAAGGTTTTGACTCTATTTTTATTACGTTATAACGTTTTCTCTTAGACTACGAGATAGCGAAATAGGGAGCAGTGAACTTTCACTAATGTCGGGACTGCAAGTTTTATTAAAAAAATCATATAAGATACAATAGGACCATAAAAACAGCCTTTTAAAATTAAGTTTTATTTTTTGTACACTTACATAGATGCTTATTCCTATCAAGGACGTGAAATATTTACACACTTGTATAAACGAGGTTTATATCATCATTATTTGAAAATAATAACGAAATATTTTATTCCACTAGTTGGGATTCTTGTGCGGTATTTACATAAAAAAAACTCCGCCTACGGTGGTATGACGCAGTGAATCATTAAGCAAATAAGGAATTTTGTTTATTTGAAATTGTTTCAACGACATTAAACTCTACCGTATAATGATTTGATAAAATGGTCATGATTACAGCAGGTTTGTTCAAGATATTAAAAAATTTTAACCATCGGATAGTAAAATAAATAATATATTTTTAAGAAGGTATCGCGTTCAACAAATGAGAATACAAAAGGTCAAAATACAACGCTAATGTAACCAGGGTAACCACGAGCCTTCGCCATTAATGACAACAAAAACCACACACGATAATAAATAGCATATTCAAGAACATTTTTCATCCCCTGTAACAAGCATTAAACAAAGAGTATAAATCAAAACGGAATTTACAATTTCAAAGGCGTTTCCAGAGCCGAGATAATGGAACTTTTAATACGAGTGTCAGAATGAAGATCTCCACTGGCGACGTTTTGACAAGAGTGTATTCCACGCTCCACTGGTCCATGGTCCGCACTCCGCAGCCTCCCCGAGAAATGTGCACTATTTATTTAAGAGCTGCGAAGCAAGTCCGGGGGTGCATTTTACCCAATAATATTTACGAATCATGAGAGATGTGTGAATGCGGGATCCTACAATTTTGACCTTTAGTAGAATTTTGACCAGCAATATTCTGTGTGTATTTATCATAAAACAATGTCAGCTACGGAACTATCCAAACAAATAATAACATTTCTCTGAATGTTATCATTAAATATGAAATATCAATTTTTTGACTTTGTCTGTAACTCCTGTTCAATGATCTCTAGAACTTTAACTTTGATTTTCAGAAATTGAGGTGTTTTAAGAATTCTTTAAAGTATAATACAATACACATTTACACACAAAGATTTATTTTAATTACCATTTTCAAAATTTGCTCTGATTTGTCGAGAATTCATGCTATGCCATTTGGATGAGACACAAAGCGAAAAAAATCGGCTCCACTCTTTTAACTCCATTTAGACCAACACGACCTTTAACGCCCTAACGCCGAATGACCGGAAACTACCGCGTGATAATAGCGGAACACGCTTCCACGAGATACATTGCGCATTTACGACTATCCCATGACTTTCACGAGCCTGCTCTAATATTTTATAATAACAGCCGAACGCTCTTATTTTAATGTGGGTTTTCCTACCTACATTAAAAAAGGTAATTTACATTAGCTTAAAATGATATGTTACCAGTTTTTCAGGTATCAAAAGGCTTAGACTTTGAATGAATCAACAAATTTCAAAATCTGTCATTATTTCAGTTCTGTGAAAAAACTGGCCCATAATGATTTCATAACAACTTGAATATATTTTTTACAGAACTTCAAAATTAGCTTTTAAATTTGATAAAATTTGTGAAACAACTAGCCCTTAGTAATGACTTGAATAATTCATTATCATTATTGAAGTGAAAACTATTTTAGCACCGTTGTGATTTGAAACTCGATGAAACAAAAAAAGGACTCTAAAAAGAGACAACACATTCATCTATAGGAGGAGTATAATCGGTCTCCCCTTTGTGCGGCACTTCGCAGCCTTCCCACTCTTGTCTACTTTAGTTTTCTGAATGTTTCACTTCTACCACGTGTGAATTGCACACTATGTTTTTTTTTCTAATGTACCCTCTGTATATTGTAATAGGAGATTAATGCCCAAAGATTAAGCTCATAACATCGGTTATTAACACAATTTTTTTTCTTTAATTTTTTATTTATTATAAAGAAAAAGTTTTACAGTACGACAGGAAAAAAAATATTAAGGAAAAAATAAAAGTCCCAATAAACTACTTTTAAGTAGTTTGTCAATGGGTGCTTTTACTTTGAAGTTAAAAAATAAAAGTTACTACGCAGTTAGAATTTTTTTGTGTTAGAGTCTAAATACAAACTATTTCTTTCGGCGAGCCAATTTTTCAACATAATATTTTTATAATAATATCAAAAATTGAGGGCTGGGTTCAAATTAAAATATAATTTAAAAGTGAAATTTTTGAACTCTGCGAATTCAAATAATATTGTTAAATATAATTACAACATTATAATTGTAATCGGACGGTTGTCCGATTATTCCTGTTCATTTATCCTTTCCTTCGTGAATCCGATAATAACAAATATTTCCGTGTATATGGACGAGTATTGGAGCTTTGAATAATGAACGGAAGCGTTGGACTATTTCCTGCCCCTCCGGAAGGGGCGGAGTTCAAAGTGTCGCGGACGCTACAACTAATGTAATAACAGCAAACTATATTAATAATAGCTTCAACTTATCATCTAGCTAATTTAATCTTTGATAAGAATACAGAGATAATAATAACTGTTTAAATTAAATGATTTGGTGACTAAGTCACTTGGGCGTAAACTCGATTTACGTTAATGAAACAAGATTTGAATCAAGAAAGGGTTACTTTCGGTAATGGTTTAATAAATAGATGGCTTAAAATAAAATTTGTTATGAAAAAAAATAACAATTTGACTTCTTGTAATGCCAGTGTTCACTTTTAATCCAAGTTAATTTTGATGTAATTCCTTTCACGCTATTTTATGGGAATGCATTTGTTTTTATCATTATTTTTCACCCTTTTGATTCATAGTAGTTTGAAAAACTTTTAACTTTCTTATAAAAGCTATCGATTTCTCCCCCTCTTTCTTTTTAAAAAAATATTTAATAATTTATTCGGTGTTCGGAAAAACTCATATAAAAAAATATGGTGTGAAATCTTTGTGTCTCCCTTACTATCGTGGTTAGAAAATATGATCTAAACAGTGTCAGAAAGAGAAAACAGCACCTAAAAAAACAAATTTACTAAAATCAAATAATTAATATGTACACCTTTCTAAATCAAGAGTTTCCAAACGAAATTAAAAAAAAATATATTTTTACATGAAACGAGGAAAAGTGAGTTAAAGGTAACGTTTATGATACATTTGCCTTATAAAATATGTGTGTTTTCAGTCATGTTCCTCGTTATCACTATATTATAATAATTTTATTGAAGAAGTATATAATTTTCCCAAGTCTTCAAAATTACGAATATAACAAATAAGTCGTATTCAACTGCAATATAAAACAGCGATAGTCGATATGATGCTTCTTTAAAGAGACTATCAGCGATCAGTAGTTACGTTTGCTCTTAAAACTCCTGTATTTTCCATCTTCATCTCCCCGAACGATCGTAAATAAAGAAGTACAGTCGTTTCATGACTAGAAGTGCATAAACTTATGTCAACAGGCATGACGGCCATAGGAAGTTTTACGAGAAAATATATCATATCATAGAGTAAATTAGTTTTCGTACTCACTCTTAAGAGAGGACGGGCGTGGAATAAGAAATCAGCTGGAGGATATACGATGTTCGGTTTACGTTCTTAGCAAATGGAGTATAAAGTTCTAGGAGTTATGTGCACGCGTGGAGTATAAATTTACTAAACAAAACTACCAGCATGATTTAAGCTTATGGAATTATTTTTTAGGTCTTATAAATATGTACTGAAAAATACATCACAAGACAGAATAAAGAATGAAAAAGAAGAAAATGGGATTTATTTTATTTATTTAAGAGGGAAAAGCGTGTAACATGTTGTGTTCGAGCTCGAAAGCAAGATTCCGTTGAGTCATTAGAAAAATCACAGGGTTTTTACACACCCTTATCTGCGGGAAAAGTAACACGAATAAAGATGTGTATGTGATTGGCTCCAACCCTTGCTTGCTAAGATTGCGGCAAGAGCGGAGGCATGGGCTACGTGCGTTTGAACTGGTTGCGTCAGCAAAAAATATGCCGCAAATTGAAGTCATTATTCTTCGATCACAGACAATTTTTGATATATTCTATGGGCGCTCACCGGAGCGTCGAGGAAAACGCCCGGACAAGAGAAGATCGATGCGGCCGATTTACAATGTCTTTCTCTTTATGGATGAGGATCCCTCAGACCTCCCAGACCTCCCAAACCTACTAGACCTCCCAGCTGGGCACGCGGGACGTGCGCCCTTATATAAATGAGTTCATGCAAATGTATTACGCCATTTTGGAATGGCTCTCGATGACTCCGCGATACTTTACGGGCGTGGCGCAGCGGGTGATGAGACGGGACGGAGAGCGGAGAGTGGAGAGGTCTCACTCTGTTGGACCAATCCCGAATATGGTTGAACCAGATTACCGGGGTATATTTATTTGGCACTCAAGTAAGTAAACCAGCTCCTTCATATCTGAAATTTTTTTTTTTTTTTTTTACAGTGTATACCGCACAAGAATCTTAACTGCTCCCGTCTGGAGCCAGTGAGACTATGGCATCCCCAATTGGGGTATGTTGTGAGGCTGAAGGTAGTGGGGAGGGGAAGGAGGTGGGGAAGAGGAAGGTTGGGAAGTACCTGGCTATTCAGATCTGGTCACTAAACACGGCTAAAGCCATTTTCAAGCAACGTTTCAATTCTGAATGGTGGTCTTACACCAGGGCGATACTAATAGTATCTTCCACTCTGAAATACTTTATAGTTAAAAAACACCTACTGCCTGTTATTAAATTACTTTGCTACGCCAGTGATTTGGGTTCTTGTACGATAATATCACATTCTGTTCTATTGCAAACCTACCCACAATTCACAGGTATGGAATAAACATATTGGTTCTTATTTTATGATTTCACCGTTAAACGGATACATGAAGCCTCTACAGCTCATGATGGTAATGGAAGTGGCGAGCTTAAAATAATTGCACTGACCTAGTATTTCCAGTCAGAAAGAGCAATGCAATTGCCCTTACGCCTCCGCTCACCGTTAATGCGTTTAAGGGCCTGCAACCCGGATTTGTACCGATTTATTACATATTTCCCTTAAACATGGTAAGTTTTAAAGCTCTTAAAAAAATATATGTTATTCTTGAAGATAATATATAATTTGCCCGCGCCGAAACGCAAATTATATAAAGTTCCCTCGATAGAAAAAAATCGCAAAGTATGCTCCAAAAATGATTATTAACATGTTTGTTTCAGTTATTTTACAAGTTATACGTATGAAAAAATTCACAGTGTTTCTTTAAATGCTGTTTAAGATAATGCCCGCGAGATTTTTGCTCTATTTTAAACGAGTCGTGTTTTATTAAACATTTTCGCAATTTTCGCATCGATTTTTTCGCTGTAAATGTTAGCGCTCTCCTCTAACATTCGTAATTTCGTATCTCTCCATCTTCTTCTTTTCGGCCCGGTTGCAGAGCCTTAAGCTACTTCAGCAAACGTATTTTGTACTTTGTAAATAACATAATGTACTTACCTTAAAATACTAAGTGTGGAAGGACACGTTAGAAGTTTGCCACGACTAACTTCATTTACAAATCTAAAAAAAAATATTGGTCTTATTTATATGTTACAGCAGTACTATAAAAGGTTTTTCAAAGCCTTTCTTTTTCCTACATAAATATAGGTACCAAGAATCAATATAATAGTAAATAAAAGATACACGCTTTTACATTGGGAATTTTATCAACACATTACCGGGAATGGAGGTTTTTCGATAGCGTGGGTTGGTTTATGTAATTTGTTTGTTTGCATTCCGTAAAAACGCGTAAATTGAGTATAGCAGGTAAAAAAACAGTATCTAACCGAATTTCAATGGAATATTCAACATCCCTCGCAGGCTTCCAGTTTTCATATTGTTGTCCGCAGTTTCCCAAACAAATGCAAATCTGCTATCATGCAGGTAGTTTAGCGCCAGGTAAAGCGTAGTTCATATTACTGGAGTTAGGCGATAACTCTCCCTATGTTTACGGACGTAAATATAAAAAATATGACCCATCCAATCTTTTACAAGGGAAAGTATTGATATGATCTAGAAACAAAAGCCCAAATTATGAAGATTATTGCCACCAAGACTCAAATAAAGCGAAGCTTTCAGTGAAATCGCACTACGAATTAAACGGTTTACAATGAATACAAAAAATATTTGCTTTGGATAAATCGGAGCTTTTCGTAAAGTGTCCCTTGAGTAGAATCAAAATATTTTAATAAATATAAGCGTTAACCACAAAATATTTATTTTCTGGTAAAACAAATGTTTTGTTGTGTGACATTATAATTTTAAATAAAACAACACTACTGGGGCTCAGTCTGGCTTTCGTAACCCGTCATAGGAGCATTCGTAATACGTGCATTAGATTTTAGTAGGGCATTACACTGCCCGGGTTTCGCTAGCACGATGCTCGGCAAAAATCATTAAAAATAAAAATAAAACACATTTGTGACAGATCCTTTGATGGCCGGCGTGGTCTAGGGGCAAGGCTCTTGACTCGCAATCCGAAGGCCGCGGGATCGAATCTCGGGGTGGGCAAATAAATTTTATTTGATTAATTTGTGTTATTTCACAATTTACCACATAAAATTTATTAAAAATAATATATAGTTTATTTGCGGCACGTTCCAAAGTGGAAGATACTCTCAGTGGTGTAAAACCACCATTCATAATTGAAATGTTGCTTGAAATGGCTTTAGCCGTGTTTGATGACCAGATCTGAATTCACAGGTACTTCCTCACCTTCCTCTTTCCCACCTTATTCCCCTCATCACTACCTTCAAACATACCCAACGTACCCAATTCCTAATTCAAAACATACCCAATTCGGGATGCTTTGGTATCACTGCATTGAGGCTGTTGGGAGGGGTTAGGTCAGCACTTATCCGGTATTCACATTAAAATTAAAAAAAAAGTATATTAAAAACGCATTAACGAATTGATGTACTAAAATTAAACCATTAATATTCCACCTGAAACTCGAATCGAATTAAACTAGTTTCATTACGCTATTTAATTTATCTCTGGTATATTTGACTGCTTCATTTCGCTGTGTTAAATGATCCGTAAAATCCGGATCAATCGGCTAAATGAGTTCTTTCCCGGGAAGAGAGTTCTCCGCGCATGATGTTCAATGTTCATTAAAACTACTTCCATCGTACAAAAGCTATTGTTTCCCGGGGTTCATTTATAAACCCGCGGAATGACGTAGGAGGCTTTCCTTCAGTAGAGTCGGGAGTGTGGTTTTGCTTTATGCGTCATGAATTTGTAGGCAGTGCATATTTTTACAAATTAAGACTTATTCGAAATGCATTAAAATGTGAAAAATTTTACGTGGGCGCTTTGCCATACTCACGCTGTATCCCTTTTTCGTGGAAACACACCCTCGGTTGGTTCGACTTTTACATTTACACGATACTTATACTATAAGACATTTATTAATGCACTTAAATTTACAGAATATAAATAAATAAAAACTAACACGTTTTAGAAACAAAAGGTTCAATACACTGATTAACATTATGGAAAGAAATTCTTCAGCTTGCTAACCGCTGATGAACCTTTACCTATCTACTATGTTATGCCTATCAACTACTTTTTTTACTGATGTTATACGTTGAAAATAGGTAAACAATACAATGCATTAAAAGTGCCACATTGGTTACGTGTATCACTTTTCTTCATAAAAAACTTTTTAATATTTTTCTTAAACAATTTTCTTTCATTGTATTTCATATAGTACAAAATATACAAAACACTTAACGGCGTAATTTCTGCCCCAGCTTGTAAAACAGAAATGTATTTTACCGGAAACGAGGAGGCAATCAGATATATCAACAATCCCACCATTTTGAATCCCCATCCGTCCGGTTCGAGTAAAGTGTAAATATTGTCCATTTGTCTGGGAGACACGTCGGCACGTAGCAGACTCTCGTACCAACTATACCAACATGGCGCGAAGGATTCAACACTCTTCCGTGCAAATCGAATCTTCCGGTCTCATTATTATTGTGGAACAATTGGCGGCTTCCGCTGGCTTGATTGCCCAATGAAAAGCTTCCCGCCATTATGGCGTTTGAATCCCCCGACCAGAAGCCTCTCTCAGACTACAAAAGGGAAAGATTAAAACGACCACCAAATGAAAGTGGAAAAAGCTATCTTCGCCATTTCCCACACAGCAAAAAAAACGTTTCTTACACGCAGAACGAAATTACAAGAAAAATCACTATCCGAAAATAAGTTTTCCGTTGTAATCACATAAGGCTTCAAATTTTGTTGTCGAGCAGTAGGTTTAATGCCATTCTGATTCCGAGATGGCTGAATTTATTAAAAAAAAAATCGAATTTACGAAGTGCCTGCCTCTTGAATTGTCTTGAAGACTTCTGGCTTCTGGGCGGGCAATAGAGCCCCGTAAGACAAACCGGATATCAAGTGGCATTGTGACTTCGCTCTTTCAGAGCCCGAAGATTATAGGCGTTAAGGTCACCCGCTGAAATTCAGCCACTCCAACAATAGACATGGTTATGGGAATATTATTTGCGCTTTGAATATACCGTCAATGAAGTGACTATTAATTCCTCTGGAAATTAGTGAATCAGAATGGGAAGTGAAGAGAATTTGCGTATTTAAATTTCCATTTAGGACACCATTAAATTAATTCAGAAAAATTAGTCGGTATTTAGGACTGTACATAACTTAAGGAGGCGAAATGTAAATACATATTTTAATTAAAGCAAATGAACCCAAGCAATATGCTCGATGATATTTCCGCAGCCCAGGTCTCCCCTTTCCTTCGAAGCACCATATAGGTACATTTCATATAAATATTTCTGAGAAAGGTGTTAAAAGATTTCTTTGATCTTTGACACCAATGATTCTTGGAAAAAATAAATCGCATTTAACCTGATCTGATTTCTCAGAAAGATTCTAAAAACAAACTTTTTATATTTTTAGAAAGATTGGAATCTATTCTGAAATCCAGGCAAAGCGAATATTCGTGGAATAAACGTATCAACAATTTTATTTCTGTTGACATAAAGTGAATTAAGAATATCACCTTTTTTAATCCTTTCACTTGGTTTGTGTGATTACGATGCCCAATTTTTCTTACGATATTTTTTCGTTTACGTTTTCCCTTTGTGTTTTGTTTGGATTATTTTTATGTCTTTTGCTGGAAACGAAAATGAAGAAAGAAAAATAAAAGCTCCCCATATCGAAATGATCAAAGATAAGGCCCATTTTCGCGAGGGAGAAAATTTAGAATGTAGTCAGACAAAACATCGAAAGTCTTTATCCCAATATGTTGGGAATTTTACAACAGCTCTTAAATAAATATTATGTCACGCCTCTTAGAACTCATTTATATTTTGTATCAAATCCCTCCCAAGTTCTCGTATAAACAGGTTATTTGCAGGATAAAAAAAAACATATTTTATGTCGCTCAAATTATGGGTTTTTGGCATACTAAAATACTCATGAAAAAATTTATACAAGACATCTAAGATTTTGATATTTTCAGGTAGATGGGTTAGTATTTAGGTTCGTGTTTTGAGGTTTATTAAATTACATAAAAGTACATATAAGTCTACCAAATATTACATAAAAGTCTACCATATTTGAAAAATGGTGCCATCATGTTGGTATCATCTAATATTTTATAGCCGACGATATAAATAAAGACCTAAACTCACACCGTAAATCAATTAGTTCATTTCCATTAGCGCAAACAATCTTCTCAAAGCATCTTTTTATAGATTCAATGTACGTACGTAATTGAAGGGTTCTTATCAATTATTACGTAATTGATCTTAACTTTCCTTCTTGGCTAAAGTTTGTAAAACAATTTGGATTCGCAAGTCAAACTTCTTCTAAAATTATAATGATGAAATTCAGCTTCGATGCGATGATAATTATTTTCATCACAACCGCCATTCTCACCTAAGTGGTCAGACGTCATTATCTTAACGCGTTATCGACAAATCGCTTTGGAAATCTGGAAGCACTTAACCTCACTTTTGGGCGGCGGGCGGAGGCGGCCGAGAGACATTAGGGCGGGGCGGGGGCCTTTGTTCCTGGGGGACAATGGGGTTCGGTTCTGTAAATAGAGGGGAGGGGGAGGGGTACGGCCGGAGGAGGGCTCAGTGAGGGTGGGATGGGTAACTATAGTTTGAAAGGGGTCAAGAAGATATGCCGTTATCGAAGTTTAAATATTATGTTGTATTTTTTAACAAGGAGGAAGGTAAACACCCCTATAGATAACACACATACCACCTAAAAAAATTATATCACATAGAATTTCATTCTCATTCTTCTCATTTAATTTATAAAAAAAATACAGTTCGAAAGTTATTCGAAAATGCAAGATGTCGTAAATGTCTGAGTACAACAACAAAATAGACATTTGTAATAAATACTGAATATCACTTCTTTCTTGTTCTCATTGCATGTTTTAAAAAATAAAAACATGCCACGCCTAAAATTAAGTGCTAAGATGAAAAAAGTTTCGTACAATATATGATTATTCAAGGCAGAAATGTATGAGCAGATTTTAATACGGTACAGCTCAAAATTCGTCAATCTTCGGCTGGAACAGTTTTTGTGCTATACTTTGACAGTATTTGTATAGAGTTAAATAGGTTAAACAGAGGTGCTATTAACTTAGCATCGACGTTAACAAACGCTTGGGCCCCTAAAGGGCGGGGGTGGGCTGGAGGAAGTAGCCAGGACTGTTGTAGGGCGGCACCGGACTCGGGACTCGGCGGGAGATCCCGTCACAGGATGCCCCCTGGCGAGTAGCAGGTGCGGCGTGACGGCGTGACCGCCATACCTAACTTCAGAACTACTCCCACTTTTATCTAGTGACACTAACTCTATTTGCGAATTGGGCCACTCGCCAATCATATATTTATGACGTGTAGATATTTATTCCATTCCTTTTACCTGAATCATCTTACTTAGAAAACATCCTGACAAATGTTCTGACAGCAATTATAATCAATTTTGCAGGAAGAACGCGTCGTCAGTTTTTTTTAGGAGGAAGTTGTGACAAAGTTTTATAACGTTTTTATTGATTTACATTTTACAACATAAACGTGGGTCTTCAGAGATAAGGCGAAACTCAATTGTGAAATCACTATTTTCCATTAACCTTTACCACGAACCGGTTTACATTATGAATATCAAAAACATGTTTTGAATAAATTACAGCTTTTCCTATTGTTTGGCTTGAGTAAAATAATAATAAAATTAATAATTACTAAACAAAAGCGTGAACTACAAAAAAAATATTTTTCACTTGAAATTTATGAACGCACATAAGAAACAACTTTAAAAAATACAATTTTATAGCTAACATTATCTTGAAGTTTCGCCTAATTAACTTTAAGCTTACTCGTGAAATTATTCACAAAATAATTCCATCGAGGTTGTGAAATATATATATATTTATTAGTTTTCGTGAAATCGACAGTTTACATTTATTTCAGTTTGTACATAGTATTAAATAGCCAAAATAAAACCAATTATGGATTTCCTCATAGTGACTTTACTTTTACTAAGACAGCATAATAAGAATAAGTAAATTAATTTTATAAAAATAAAATAAAATGAATCCAAGAATTATGTAAAACACAAAAAATCAAAAAATATAAAACATTTTTTTTTAATATAAAATGAAAAATTACAAAACAAAAAATCTATCAATTCATTGGTAGCCATGGAGAGAGGTTGTACATATAAATCAAATCATAACAGAAATATAAACACTAAAAACATAACATTATTCACGAACCATCAGAGAAATATTCTTTTATGGACCTCTTATATTTGGTAAGTTCGCAATTGAAAATGTCCACATTGGATAATACGCTATTATAACTATTGCATAGTCTGTCAGGCAAGAATTCTGCTTACAGTTTGTCTTGCATTGATCCACCCTGAACAGGACAGAAGAGCGTGTTGAACGTGCAGGTACATTGAGTTGAATTTTATTTAGCAACTCTGGACATTGAATATTATTGTTGACTATTTTAAACAGAAATAGTGCATCCATATGATGCCTTCGTACACTCAATATATATAAAAATCAAAATATTCTTGCTTATATACGAGTACACGAGTTGTCTATGTATTGCTATATTAAGCGTAGGAAAAATTTTAAACTTTCAAAATACATTTTTTCGACCTCGCGAAGGTTTCTGGATTAACAACCACATGACAATACATCTGAAAAGTTTTTTAATCATTACAAAAACTCTTAAAAAACTGTAAAAAAATGTCACAATTTGAGAAAGACAATGAATGCTCATCTTTGGTACTAAACAAAATCGAATACTTTGAATCTAATAAAAAATTATATTTACTTTAAATAGGTACCTACGTTAGGTACCAAATTTAATTGATTGTTCTTATAATGTACGAAAATTAATGCTTTTAATATATGAAAAATGAAAATTTGTTAAAAAAAATTGCAATAGGTGGCACGCGAGCTGTTTGAAAATATGAATGTATCGGGACTGAATATAATGAACGCTGGAGAGGGTAGGGGAGGAGGAACGCGGGAGGAGGAACGGTAGGAGGAACGGTAGGAGGAACGCGGGAGGGGGGTTCGCGGGAGAGGGGAGAAGGAATGCGTGGATGGTGGAGGGGAGATAAGAGGGAAATGGGAGAGGGGGGGGGGGGCGGAAGAGGAACGGGATGAGTGGGAAAAGAGAAGCAGGGAGAAACAATTTCTTTATTAGTGGCATTACAACGCATGCCGGGAACTCGCTAGTTATTAATATTTTTGTAGGTACCAATTTTATACATAGTTTAGAACAAAGCTTTCGTTTAATCTCCTTAATTAAAGACTAAGCAACGGCAAATAAAAAGTGCACATGCTCTCAAAAATGAAAAGATTTCCCCCGTGATTTTTCTGTTTCACATTCTATCCTCTATATCCGGGTTCCATCCCTCCCTCTCTTTCCAGATCCCCTCATATCACCCATCACCCCGCCAACCCGCATCCTTAGCCATACGGGAAACCTCGACGCTTTCCGCCTAACGACGATAAGCGCCTTTTTTATTATAAGCGCGCGCCGTGCGCCGGTTAATTTGAATTCAAACGAAACTAGAAGTTTTATCAATGCCATTTCCGTTAAAGGTGATGTTAATAAGTACTAACAGAGGATTAACATTATGCTTTTTGACGAATTTTATTATGTGTCAAAGCATTTCATTGATAAGGTAAAATCACCCACCATTCTCCCCTCAGAATTCCGTATTTGCTGTCTCTAAACAATTCTGTTTTATTTATGTTTATAGATTTGAATGATTTCAATATTCGATTTTTCCTATTCTCTTATTACTCCAGTCAAGATGTACATCCGTGCTTGCAAAAGGTCCGGTTATTCTGAATTTTTTATATGTTGTTAGGACCTAAACCAGTATTAAAAAAAAAAAATTTGCAACTTCAAAAATGCTGTGCGAGCGGCGGTGGACTCAAGAAACCAGGAAATTTTCGGATTTTTTTCAGTTTTTGCTCAATATCTCAGTGAAGGAAGGGTCTGACTGGTATAGTCACTATAGATAATTTTAAAGAAGACTAAATTTGCTACAATTTGACACTATAGCAAGCTATATACAGTCATTGGTTTCCAAGATACAGTTCTTCGAAAATAGGCCACTTTTTCCAAAAGGTGAAATTTTTTCAAAATGTTCACTTATTTTGTAAAATATTTTCTAAAAAACGCATCCCACGTCAAATATTATATACGTCAAATATGAATTTACTACAACTTTATATATATATATATATATATAAAGTTGTAGTAAATTCAATTAGCTTTCATTTAAGACTAAATTGATATCTGTAGATCTAACGGTTCTCTCAAGAACGCCAGATAACCAAAAATAGTCATAAGTGGGTTTTGGAGGAAATGCAAATAAACTGTTCTCACGTCTTTTTATGGTTTTATTGTGCTGTGAAGTAAATCCATGAGACTAATCCATGAGACCATTTATTGTGCTGTGAAGTAAATCCATGATGCGATCCATGAAAACCTATGGTGGATTGACCCAAGGAAGGGGAATCTCCGACAGTGTTCTAGCAAGGTGGACAACAGGAATGGTGTTTATGTTGAACATTTGTGAAGAACTGGAAAGTTTTTGTAGCATCTCATGTCCTACTGGAGAGCAGCATGTAGACATGAGACCTTCTCGAATCATCCAAGATAATAATGATGTGGAAAAACTAAAAAACTGGTTTGCTCTCCACTCTCCACCCTCCATTTCCCAAAACTGACAGTTTGATTTCTATCAGTAGTGGTTTACTGGCAGGTCCTGAAATTAATTGCCACACAGCCCAGAGAGTTGGAAGGGAGGGACAAGAACAGAAGAGTGGCTGTGGATCCGCTCACAATTTTCCAGCGAGCGTGTATTGCAAAGCAATGTGAACAGGATTTACAGGATGACTTCAAGTTTGAATTGGCCCCGTTCCCGATGTCTCTGGTCAATGAACAAGGGATGCGCAAGGGCACAAAATCTACTCTGTAATCTGCCTTCACTCCTCTTTCCAGCCACACGCCGATAGATGCCAGCACTCACGTCATTTTGGATGGTGGCTACTTCTTGCACAAGGTCGTGTGGCAGCGATAGATCACGGCTCGAGCACTTTTGGAGCATTATACCACCTACGTCCGAAACCACATTGGGAAGAACGTCTCCATCGGTTTTGACGGCTACCCCGAAGATGCTACAAAAAAAAACACCAAAACAGCGGAACGACTCCGGCGCTACGCAGCTCATCCCAGCTTATAACTCTTCTCTATGACGCCTTTCAGAAGGAAAGAGTAGAAGTGGCTGTTGCCGAAGAAGATGTGAATCGAGAGATCGTCATGATCGTGGGAGAAGACGTCGACCTGCTCGTTCTTCTCTCAATGGTTTAGGCGCTGAAGGGACAAACATCTTTAGAAGAGCACGAAGGGTGAAGCTGGTTGCTGACACTACTCTACGACCTCCTACAACCACCAGGGCTCCCGGCGATTACCAGGAACGGCACTATTCACCCACGCGTTTACCGGGTGCGATACCACCTCAGCATCGTTTGGCCAAGGAAAGACCAAAATCACCACACTTCTGAGCAAGAGTGAACCACTTGCTGAGCAAGTGGAGGTATTCCTTCAGCCAGACTCCACCACACAAGCCGTGAGTGAAGCAGGCATCAAGTGCTTTGTGGCTCTATATGGGGATGAGATCGCGAGGGATACTTTGGATTTCCTGAGGTATAAGACGTTTATCACTTCAACAAGCATAAACCTCGCCCATTTGCCACCGATGGAAGATGCCGCAGGCCACCATGCAGCAAGGTGCTACCTCTAAGTGCAGAAGTGGCGGGGAGTCAACTTGAATCCCACTGAATGGGGGTGGAAGCTGTCTTCTCAAGGACTCACCCCCGTCCTCACCACGATGGATCCCGCACCTCCTGCCCTTCTGTGAAAAATTTCATGTAAATGCAAGAAAGGATGCTCTGGGAGCTGCTCATACAGAAAGGCTGGGCTCCACTGCTCAGTCCTCTGTCAGTCATGCGATGACAAATTGTGCATTAGCATCCCGGATGTGGAGCTGAAATGCTCGGACGATGAAGATGACCCGACTACAGACTGGGCGCCTCTCCCAGCGTCCATCACAGATATCGAGACACCTTCTTCGTGCGAGCCTAAGCCCGGGCCATCTAAGATAAAAAGAAAGACATGATTTGGCAACCAAGACACAATACCTACATGATTTATATTAGTCTTATTTTTTGGGTACATATAATTTATCCTTATAGTTAGTACCATGATGTTTGTACAAGCATTTTTGTATGTAGATATATAAAACAATGTTTGAAGATGACTTAATTCCCGATAGATTTATTATCTTTTCTTTTTTTCATAAAAAAATTGTTAACAAAAACAAAACAAAATTGTAACTGTTTGATAAATAAAACCATAAAAAGACGTGAGCATAGTTTATTTGCATTTACTCCCCAAAACCCACTTATGACTGTTTTTGGTTATCTGGCGTTCTTGAGAGAACCGTTAGGTCTACAGATATCAATCTAGTCTTAAATGAAAGCAAATTAAATTTACTACAACTTTATTTCATATAATATTTGACGTGGGATGCATGTTTTAGAAAATATTTTACAAAATAAGTGAACATTTTTAAAAAATTTCACCTTTTGGAAAAAGTGGCCTATTTTCGAAGAACTGTATCTTGGAAACCAATGACTGTATATAGCTTGCTTTGGTGTCAAATTGTAGCAAATTTAGTCTTCTTTAAAATTATCCATAGTGACTATACCAGTCAGACCCTTCCTTCACTGAGATATTGAGCAAAAACTGAAAAAAATCCGAACATTTCCTGGTTTTTTGGGTCCACCGCCGCTCGCACAGCATTTTCGAAGTTGCAAAATTTTTTTTTTAATATTGGTTTAGATCCCAACAACATACAAAAAAATTCAGAATGACCGGACCTTTTGCAAGCACAACCCCCTTTTCATGTTTAACTTGACTGGACTATATTGATTTTTCTCAAAAATATATCTATCTTTCCCAATTTTTCGGCAAAAGCACTCTTTTTAGGGTGAATTGCCTAATTCAAAAAAAAAGTTAGGTTTTTCAATTCTGAATGGTGGTCTTCAGCAGAAAGATACTGAAAATATGTACCACTATGGGACGTTCCGAATATATGTGTATGTTTTTTTTAATAAATAAATTGTAAAATAACACAAATAAACCATATTAGTTTTACTTGCGCTCGCCGGGATTTGAGCCCGCGATATTCGGATTAATAGACAAAGATCGTAACCTTTTCAACCACGCTAGTCGTGGCTTCCTGCGTGTTTGCAAATCGTGTTGTTACCTTGGGCGTTCGGCTGGCATCGAAGACATGATATAAGAATATACGATCAAGAAATTAATTCAAATGTCTTGCACTTTTCCCGTGCGCAATAAAAGTTTCTATGTATAGACGCATAAGATTTAGGTTACTGGACACCACAGCCATGATCTTCAGTTTTTGGAATCCTGATGGTGCAGCACAGACTTTCCATTTCATTCGAACATAACTTAATGTTCAAAACCACATAGGTATGTATACACAACATTTTCCGCCTACCGTGACTGAAATAGAAGATTTACGAATATTATTGTCAGGTTTTTCAAAACCCTGAAACGTTTGCCTTTCTTTTTAAAATAATTAAAAAATGAACTTGTGTACATATTTTTTAAAATGTTTTTTTAAAGAAAGACAAACATTCTCAGGTAACCAATAACCTGAAAATAATATTTAAAAATCTTCTATTTCAATCACAGTAACCGGAAAATGTTGCTTATGTCGTGATGGAGAAGTTGAAGAGTATAACACTTCTTTCTTTAATTATTTCAGGGAGCAAAGAGACTGTGGATAATAAATTTTGTACAAAAACTCAGAATAATTATCTCAAAACAAGGCTATTACTTTCCAAGTACGAAAAAAGTGTATATGGATTATGGCAGAAAAGCGTTTTCTTCGGATAATGAACGTATTTTACAATTACTTAAATTTCCTGTTGCAAACTCACCTAGAAAGTAAGAGTTTTCTCATCTTGCTATAAGTGGCACTTTATAATACTGAGTGAGGAAGCCCACTAAATGGAGGGAAAATTTCTAAGGGATAATCGCTTTTATAATTTGCAATATCCGATGGTGAAATATTTTTAGGATTCGGATTATGGTTAAATGAAAATCTGTACGTAAAAAAAATATTTTGACGGAAAGTTTTGTTTTTCAATTTTTAAACGGAAAATCTGAAAGGTCAGTACGTAAATGAAGCTACGGGTAGTGGGTTGCTATGTTGTATAAACCTGAGCTTAAGTGATTTATTTTTAATGAAAATTACATTTATTGCTTGTTCTACTGTCTGTTTTATTTACCAACCATACTAGTTACATTTAAACTTAAAATAAAATGGTGACGGCAAAAATACATTTTATTTCATTTCTCCGCAAAGATATTTCCGTAAATATTATTTATAATTCAGTAAAGTTTAACATTTTGATTTCGATAATAATAAATAATAACAAATAAAGTAAATAACAGTGGGCTATCTTTTTAAGGCTCTGCTTTAAATTAATAAACCTTACCGCCGTAAATGGAATTATTTATATAAGTACAATATATTTGCAGTAGACGTACACGGGTAGGTGTACTAGGAAAATACAAATTACCTAAAATTGGATCATCCATCATTATTTATGTAAATACAAATATGTTAAAATAAAATAATCATGCCATTTTCACAAGCTCACGATTTAAAGAACGAGGTTAAAAATACAAATGTAAAAATCAACACAGCCATCAAAAGGCGGTTTAATTATTTTCGTTCAAATCTGAATATAATTCAACATAAAAACACCCTAAAAGCAACTGTTTATACAACGACCTGTTCCTTTACCACGCTTTTTGTTTTCCCCGTGAAGTGTGAAAATATTTTTATTCATACGTGCTAAATTATCTGCGGCGGCACGAACAGCAAATTTTTTATCTTATAGGCAAAGTTCTTTATGTTGGAAAGTACCCCGCGATACCTAAATCCTCCTTTATGGTTGTACGACTGCGTTATCTTCACGCTGAGCATACAAAACTGGCTCTACTTATGGGGTACTTACGTGGGGTAAAAGGTAAAAGCTACGGCGAAGGAACTTCTTCAGGGGATTGCTATTTAGGTCTCAACGTTTTATTCAGAAAACCAGATTTGAGGATTTCAGAAAAAAAAATTATCCAATTATCAAAAAAGACTGATTTTGGTTTTGATTCTGTCTACAACTCCGGTTCAATGATCTGTCGAACTTGGATTTGCTTTGAATTTAAGTGTCGTATCCAAAATTTGAACTTATACGGGAAAATTTTTCAAAACAGGCGGTATAGTAAAGAAATAAACTTTACCGCCTGTTTGAAAATATACCAGGTAGCACAGAATGATTAGTATTCCGATTGCGTATTATTATATACATTTAGTAATTGTTAAAAATCGTTTGACGAGGAAATCATTTTATTCATATTATATCAAAGCGTATTTTTCATACACTTTTTCATTTTAAAAATTTTATCGTGGCTTTTCACGGCCTGCACTAGTAAATATAGTTAAATTTTATTTAAAACGATAAAATAAGTTGTTTAGTTAGAATCGCTAAGTTTTTGTCACCGTTTTTTTAAGGAAAAACCTTAAATACCGTTACATTGAGTAGGTCAAATACGTATGTTTATGTAATTTTCTTTGTAGATTGCATAAAAACATTGTGATGAAATAGCGTTTCATTTACAACAACTTGCGAAAAGGTTTCGTAAAGGCATCGTCAAACTGACAAAACCGTTTGGCAAAGCGTTTGGAAGGCGAAACATGAATTTAACAAAATTAAATTAAGTACATTATATGTCCTGATGAAGAGAACATCGTTCTTGAAAGATGGTAAAAACAAAGTGTTTTTAATTATTGCATTATTAAAATTAAATGTGTTGGAAATAGTTAAATAATCTTTATTATGCACATTTATATAAATCACCGTTTTTAATCAAATGTAAAGGTTTCGCTTTTTTGCGGCGATAAATTTGATCTTCTTGTGAAATATGAATTATTGACAGAATGTTTATTTTATTATTGTTTTAACTTAATGAGTAAAACCTCTATTTGTAATATTTAATTAATGAAGATAATATTAGCGAAACTCAATCGAAAATTTGAAACAGAAAAATCAGAAAAAGATACATCTAGGAATGGAACCAGGACCATAGCCTTAATTATATTGCCCACACACAGGCAGTGCCACATTAGTGGATTCCCATTACTTATTTATTATATATTTATTTTTATAATTTATACTTATGCAATTGTATTTTTAATGTATTGTAGTAAAAATATATTGGAAAAAAATAAAGTGAAAATAATAATATGCGTTAAGAAAATGAAGTTAATGTTGGTAGTTCTTAGTCGAAGTATGATATGACAGTTAAATATGACCGAAGGGGATAGGTTCCTATTAGCTCAGTGGAAGAGCACCGCCCGGCACGGCTAAGGTCCTGTGCTTGATTTATAGACGTGACTGCATCTTTTCTCATTTTTCTGTTTCAAATTTTTGATTCGGAGTCGCTAATATTGTGTTCATTAAATAAAAATGCCTGATTAAAATCGCAGTTTGGAAGAAATCAAACACCTAAAGAAGAATATAATAAGATTTCATTAATAAACTTTGTATACCTACTCACAGTACATTTAGATTTCTCAAAATAGGGTGGGATGGTTTTCATTTCGGTGGGGAGTAGCACCCGAATGAAATACACCAATGAAATCTCGAAGAAACTTATGAAGCTTAGGTAAATGTTTACCTATAAAATACCAAAACTTATTATTGTTATTACAATTTACACTTTATAATACAATATTTACAAACCTTGTTTACTACTGTTTCCCGGATCAGAAGTCAAAAAAACATGTCCTGCCTCGTGGTACACGTAATTTACCTGAAACAAAAGAAAATATTTTTATTAGTTTGGAGGAAGGAATCTTACACGACAAGATTATAAAAATGGTCGGAATTAAAAGACTTCATGGAAATGTCTTTTTCGAACATTTTATTAGGCATGCTGTAAAATAGAATACCCACATTACCCACTGGGAAGAACGCGATTTTCGGCACATTTATGTTTAAATGGCGAGTTCCCGGCACGCGTTGCATTGCCACTAATAACGGAATTGTTTCTCCCTACGTGTATTTTACAATTTGCCCCATTCCCCTTCCGCCCCTCTCCCTATTACTATATTATTCGATTTTTAAATAAAAATTCAATTCGATTTTGTCATGCGTACATACACCGAAAACAAACTGTTGAAAAAAATTCATTTAGGTACTTAAAGAGTTTATTCGAAAATCGATCAATCAAATTTGGTACCTAACATAGGTACTATTTAAAATATCTATAATTCTTGATTTGATTCAAATTGTGAGGCGAGTACTTCAAATAGATCCATTAATACAAAGATTTTAGAAAATAGAATTTTGATTTAACAATCATTGTTTTGCAAAACGTCATTCTCAAATTTTGACATTTTTGATTTTGCAAAAGTTTTTGTAATGATTACAAAAACCTTTCAGATGTACTCGTATTGACATGGGTTGTGATAATCCAAAAACCTTCGCTGGGGGTTTAAAGAAGGTATTTTGAAAGTTTCAAACTTTTCCTACGCTCAATATAGTAATACATAGACGTCTCATATACTCACATATATACATAGACAGAAATAAGTATATTTTGATTTATATACTCGTATATATAAATATACCATGCCTGCAGGGTGTTCGGGAGTAAAGTGAACTTACTTTTGAGGGTGATTATGTAAGATGATAGAAAAAAAGACAAATATTTTCTTTAATATCCATTGTTTTTTTTCATCGTACAAAAATATTTGGTAAAGACTAAATTAAACGACTTTAAAATTTTTTATACACTCATAGGAAAAATAGCCATTTTGGAAGCATTTTGTTTCCTAGAAAATCAAACTAGTCATTTTTATACTAAATATGGGCCGGGGAATCCGAATCTGAAAGAATTAGGCGGCGGCAAGCAATAATAACTGAATTAAACGACTTTAAAATTTTCTATACACACACACCACACACATGAAAATAGACAACATTCTGACACACGAGGTACGAAAACCATAGAAAAAACAACATAGATATTTTTACCACACAAAATTAAGTGTTGCCATTAAACAATAATATCATCGAACATACCTTATAAATCGAACAAGTTTATTTCGTCCGTTGTATCCCTGTCAAACTCGTCTAATGTCTCCAAAGGTTCCTGGCGAATACGCGGGTCATATAAGAGCCCATAGGTTTGTGTAACATGGTTTGTGCCCCTTTGTACCGCCTGCTCGCGTCAATTTAAAAAAACAGCCTACGTTTTCAAGTAGTTTAGCGGCTACGCTAGGTTTGTGTAACATGGTTTGTGCCCCTTTATACCGCCTGCTCGCGTCAATTTAAAAAAACAGCCTACGTTTTCAAGTAGTTTAGCGGCTACGCTAGGTTTGTGTAACATGGTTTGTGCCCCTTTATACCGCCTGCTCGCGTCAATTTAAAAAAACAGCCTACGTTTTCAAGTAGTTTAGCGGCTACGCTAGGTTTGTGTAACATGGTTTGTGCCCCTTTATACCGCCTGCTCGCGTCAATTTAAAAAAACAGCCTACGTTTTCAAGTAGTTTAGCGGCTACGCTAGGTTTGTGTAACATGGTTTGTGCCCCTTTATACCGCCTGCTCGCGTCAATTTAAAAAAACAGCCTACGTTTTCAAGTAGTTTAGCGACTACGCTAGGTTTGTGTAACATGGTTTGTGCCCCTTTATACCGCCTGCTCGCGTCAATTTAAAAAAACAGCCTACGTTTTCAAGTAGTTTAGCGGCTACGCTAGGTTTGTGTAACATGGTTTGTGCCCCTTTATACCGCCTGCTCGCGTCAATTTAAAAAAAACAGCCTACGTTTTCAAGTAGTTTAGCGGCTACGCTAGGTTTGTGTAACATGGTTTGTGCCCCTTTATACCGCCTGCTCGCGTCAATTTAAAAAAACAGCCTACGTTTTCAAGTAGTTTAGCGGCTACGCTAGGTTTGTGTAACATGGTTTGTGATACAAAAGTGAGTAAAATTTATAAAAAATAAGTACTTAAAATATAAACATGTTATTTTACGTTATTGATATTAATGGCAACACTTAATTTTGTGTGGTAAAAACATCTATGTTATCTTGTTTTCTATGATTTTGTACTGCGTGTGTCAGAACCAGCTTCCGAAATGAATATTTTCATGTGTGTGTATAGAAAATTTTAAAGTCGTTTAATTCAGTAAATATTGCTTGCCGCCGCCTAATTCTTTCAGATTCGGATTCCCCGGCCCATAGTTAGTATAAAAATAACTAGTTTGATTTTCTAGGAAACAAAATGCTTCCAAAATGGCTATTTTTCCTATGAGTGTATAAAAAATTTTAAAGTCGTTTAATTCAGTTAATATTGCTTGCCCCCGCCTAATTCTTTCAGATTCGGATTCCCCGACCCCAAATTAGTACAAAAATAATTAGTTTGATTTTCTAGGAATTTCGCCCCTAAACCGAAATTTAGCCAAGTATAGACAAGCCGCCACATGTCGCTATACTTTAAATAGGTGCAAAGTTTGAAAAGTAAACTACTTTTAAACTTAATTACCACAAGAATCATCCGTTTCAGTCGAAAAAATATGCACTAAAATTCGATTTTCATGAAAAGTTTAAAAATCACCATCTCCATTACGGCCATGTTTTTTTGTATGGATTGACATTTGCGAAGTTTCGTTTCAAACTAAAAACGCTTGAATTACTTAATTTGCCTAAATTAAGAACCTAATAACCTATTTTGTGTTCGTTAATAGTTGTTGGCGGATAATTTTGTTCGTGAATAATAGTTGTTCGTGAATAATTTTGTGTTGGCGGCTTGTCCATACTTAACCGTTTCTTGTAATAATTGTTGAAATGAAGTATAATTTCCGTAATCTGTGCATAAAAATGTCTCGGCTTATCCATAAATTAATAAATATTTTTTCGATACAAAAAATTACAGCTTTTTTACTTGAAAACTATCCCAAAATGTTGAAATTGCGAAAAACTTAATTAAATTTTTGCTTGTACTTTTATGAAGAGTCACCTACTAAAGTTTAAGGACTTTATCCCGGATACCTTGTACATTATAAATATTGGACGATTACAACGAGTACATTTAAATATTGTGTTTTTAACTTGTGACATCACCACTAACCCCGCAGGCCTCGAACAAATTCTGTCCGAAGGTCGGAATTTTTCTGCTTTGCAACAGAATCCAAATAAATGGAATCCTTCTGAACTTATGTGAATTTTATTATCAGACATTTTTTTTTTTAAATTCAAATTTGAATGCAAACATAAAAAAGTTTCAAAAATTGCCCACCTTACGTTTTTTTCTAAATAATAATAATAATAATAATAATAAGCCTATTTATTTCTTGTTTTACAATAGTTAATAGTTACAATATTACAATAAACTCAAATTTGATTCGTATTAGTAAGTTAACTTAGATTATGTTAGTAATATAAGTATATGTTTTAGAATATTTATGAATTAACAAGAACCCCGGTTTGGGTAAAGGTCTCCTCCAAAGATGCCCATTTTTGTCAGTCTTGTGCTATGGAGTATCAGTTAAAATGAAAAAAAAAAACAAAACTAAAATTACTAAATGATAGCGAAAATGACAAACTTATTTTATCAGAATAATGAATTACAAACGTTATCACACATCTTTTTAAATCGTTTCACAAAGTTTCATAATTTAATATTTTTTTCTCAAATTGCGGTTTGAAATATTGTTTTCACATATGTGTACATTTAAATTCTTCTGTGGTTAACTTTTATATTTGAAAGCGTGGTTTTTTCTCTTTATAACACCGTTTAGATCCTAATTACAAATAGAGCTGTTCCCAAAAGCGAACAAATTAGATAGAGGGGTTAAAATGTGCTTTTGTACTGTAATTATAATAAATTATATTACTTGCTCATCCAAAGCCTATTGACATTTTAGAAGTACCTTTGCTTTAATTAAATATTAAAACCTAACTCGCGACATTTAATCGTTCTTGATTATTTCAAGCGTTTATATTGCGATCAAATTAAAATTAAAATAGTGATAGCCATATATAGTATTATAAGCAAGATTCGTGTATTATTTTTGTTTTAATTTATTTCAAAAACGCATTAATGTCACGATATCAAAAAATAGATTCAAAATTTTTGTAAACATAATTATAATAATTTAGTTTTCACCGACTTTCATTTCTGGTAATTTTGATGCGTGTTTTTAAAACATTTGCGTATTTGTTACTCTCTGTGCGATAAAAACTTAACGTAATGAAACTGCAAGTCAATTAATACCTTGTAAACAATAACTAGTTCATAGATGCGACAGTTCAGCTGGACACAGACGGATGCTCGTTTAAACGGCCGGTAATGGATCACTGCCTCCGTTGACGTCTGAGAGTCGGCGGTATTCAATTTCCTCCCGCGATAAAAGACGGTACATCTATAATGCAGGATCACTTGCCCCGACCACGACGGTGCCCGGCAATACACACAAAGGCCCCGCCCTTCCCCGGCCCGCCCAACGGGTAGACCAGAATGAACTCAAAGGATAAATAAAACGGCAATATAAATAAACCCGAACGCAAGACAAAATAAACTATTGCGGGCTGATTCTGCCGAACATTCGATGGAACACAGTCGCAACTGCAAAAAAAAAAATCAAGCGTTTATATTTTTATGTAATATTATTTTCGTAAAATGAAAATTTGTTTCCGCTAAACTGGCTGGTTGTTTAGTTCGTCCGAACTCATTTTAGAATTTAAACATTCTTACTCAGTCTCAGCAAAAGTCATCTATATGCATTTCCCGCTGATTTGCATATAGACGACTTTTTTGGCATTTTCTTGCATACTGCTTACTAACAACGTATTCAGGGACACTGGAAGTCTAGATTCGTTCAAAATTAAATGTAGATTCGTTCATTCAAAAAAATTAGAGTCCTGCGAGAGCCTTGAAGGAGTAACTATCTGTTACTTGTACCAGGGCGGGTAAGTGGTGGACAACCTCCAATGATTTGAGAGATTCCTCAGTGTCTTCGGCCGTCCTATCCCCCACTTCTCACTTACTGTTCGTGGAGGCGCCACCGGGAAGTCGGCTTAGGGGCGCGGAATCCGAGCCTCGTTCCCGGCCTGTGTGATCACCGATACACTTTCATCAGGACTGCCAGGTGTTTTGTGTCGCGCCGCCCCGACCCAGGTCTTGCTCACTACTAATCTGCAGACATCTTTGTATTTTTTAAATTTTATTTTATGTTTTTGCTTTCTATGTACAAAAAAGAGGCAGGGTAGAAAAACCGCCTACTTTTCGTTTATATTTTTATTTTTCACCCTGTCCCTTTTGAGAAGAAGAGGTAAGGTATGTTTTTTCCCCATAAATATTACTAATAACTGTAAAAAGTAAGCACTTGCATACTGCTCGCTAACAACGTATGCAGGGACAATGGGGGTCTAATTTCGATAAATGTTAAATGTAGAGCCGTTCTATTAAAAAAAAAGTCCTTGAGAGAGCCCTGAAGAAGGAACCATAGGTTACTTATACCGGGACAGGTATATGGTGGATATCCTCCAATGATTTGAGAGATTGGGGTTCGATTTTCGTGTAGTCAAAATTTGTCACGTTAATTAAAAATATACATGCCTGGATAAATGGGCGCTATCTTGGTGTTGATTTTGTAAATTTTTATATGTATTCCTTACAAAGTTGGTTTTTCATTTGTTTTAAATATATATATATATATATATATATATATATATATATATATATATTTTTTTTCACATGAGCTCCACTCAGGCGGCCCTGAGGAAAATAATTTCCTTCAGGGCCTATGTCCTCTTTGGGTATGCTGTGTGAAGGGTTTTTAAGGAAATGAAGGAGAGGAGAGTTTTGGGAAGGGAAGGAAACATATTTGAGAGGTGGGTAGGAATCTGCGGTTCAGTATGTCCTGGACATCTGCCGCCAAGACCTGGCGAACCTCACCCCATGAATCCGGGCACTCCTGTTAAATCACCAAACGTATCGAACCACTTGGACTGACCTATGGCAGAGGTGTTGGTTATCCACCAAATAGTTCCCGGAGCGGCGGTACCCATTCCCGCCTCCCAATTTGACTGTATTGAGGGAAATTTACGGTGTATAAAATAATGGTCTGGCTACAATTTTTTTATTACCTGAGAGTGGCACTTAGAACACACACAGAGATCCAGTAGGCAAACTCGAAGCACTCTTTCGAAGCTAAGCTTTTTTAACAATAAGGTGAATTGAAAATACGAAATGGCTACTGTCTGGAGATGAACATTTGAAATTAGAGATAGTTGTCGATTAAAAGAGGTGTAGGTGAAGTGTATTACATGTACAGTCTTCGATAATAATTATGATCTCAACCCACGCTACGTTTCTAGTTATCGGGTTCACAGAAAGGCGTTCACTATTAACCATAATAGCTATAATTTCAGTTTTCTAAAATAAATGGATGAAGGGAAAGGTAAAAATATTGGCAGGTTTTTCGTAATCCGGGAATGTTTGCCATTCATTATTTTTAAAATTTTAAATTATTTTTCGAAAATCGGCAATATCGGGTCCCTGGTCAGCAAACGCAGCGGAAGTCTCGGCAAATAGCGAACTTCCAGGAAAAGTTAAAACAATTTCCAGTGGGATGTGCTGCTTTGAGGCAAAAACTCGCTATCTTAAATCAATAGAGAATTTCCCGAATCTTGTTACTGCTACTGTCCTGACCGGTGGAATTTCATTTCAAAGTAATTTTAAAAGAAATTCCTTGATTCAAGACAGAAACTTTTTGATATGTTGCCCATTTCTAGAGCTAAATTAAATTAAATAGTCTGGAATCAAGGATATGTCTGATTGGGGTAGAGTTCTCTCATTGATCTGATACTTCAACTGAAAATGGACTCAAAATGACTAAAATATCAACATATTTTATTAGACTGAGTTACTCAGTAATGTTACCATTAAAAAAATAGGTACGATTTTTTTTCTGATTTTGCTTGTATGTATGCTTATTTTCTTTTTTATATTATTTTCCAAATCATGTGTCTTCATAGATTTTCCATAATTGATGGCTTGATTACTGAAGTTTATAGTAGTTATACAAAATAATTTCTTGGCTGAAGTAAACCGAGTGACCATTTAAAAATCATAGTTACTATTTTTGCTGTAATGCATACCTACGTAGGTTTATTTTCTTACGAATGCTGCTGTATTGAGCGCATGACTTTAGAGAGCATCTTCGACGTTTGCGTGTTTGTGGTATTTGTGCTGTGAGTGCATAGCGAGAGTGTGCATTGCTAAAAGTGAGCGGTGAAATTGCAACCTAATGAGACTCCGTAAAACTCTTTAAATAAATATGTACACATTATAGGTCGTAACCGAATGCACGCTTTGAATCAATCCCACAAAACAAAGGATCTAAGACCAATAGATATTCGGGTAGTAGAAAAACAACTATTTGTGACGCTGCAATATAATATGCTATGCGCTTTAGTTCCAGTAAATTTATCTGGACTATTTCTGGATTTAAAAAAATGTTTCTTTAGGTGGTTTTGCTCGTGCTAATCATGAGATAATGCTAATAGTAAATTTTCCTTTAATCTTTAAGTAATGAGCAATCAGTGTATTTGTACAATGTTGAAATAATTCAATCTAAAGGAAAAATAGTTTAGTCCACGAAGGCTAGTTTAGAGAAAAAAGTATATTTTGCTTCATCCCTAAAAAACAAGTTATTAGTTTGCTTGGGAAATATAAATTTCAACAATAAAACCGTTGCGACATTTTTTCGGCATGAAAATTACTAAGCCATCAAATTGAAAATTTTAAAATCACAATCGCTCAATTTATTCCGTTTAAATGTTTAAAAGTTCTGTCTGTGTAATTCTTATATTATTTGAGTTAACATCATAATTGCCGACGAACTTTCCAACACAAGTAAAATAACATTGACTTAACATAATTTTACGAGAGTTTAAAACTGAACCCCTCGCATTGTTTATCGTATTGTTAAACACTCGGAAGACAAGGAGTATTTTCTAAAATAATCGTAAAACTCTTTTCATTTAGGGCTGTACTTTGTAAGCTGGCGACTGAAATGTTTTTAAAGAAAAAGGCCATAGCGATTTACGACATCGCTTCATACTCCAGTGGTTCAAATGATAATATTATACGAAAGGGTCTGTAAAGAGCACTCGGCTGTCTACCCTCACTCCTCACTCCTCACTTCTTGCTTCCACATCGGCTCCGTCAAGTGGATGATTGTACGAGTGTTACTATTATTCAGCGGAAATTTTAATAACACTTTACCATTTAAGAGGTCCACCGTGACTAGGTGGTACTGGTGGGTACGGCACTTCATTTTATCACCATTCTTACGCCTCTGCACAGTTTCGTTTAGGGATCGATAGGCATTACTTTAAACTGTCATAATTATTATTCAGATTCGTTGCAAAACAACGAATATGAATAGTAACAGCGCGGTATTTTGGAAATTTATTTGTTTATACTGGGTTTTTACAGATTTTTCTCATCACGTGAGAACAACCAACCAACTTCAATTTGGGAGGCGGGAATGGGTACCGCCGCCCCGGGAACCTTTATTGGATAACCAACACCTCTGCCATAGGTCACCCCAAGTGGTTCGCTACGTTTGGTGATTTAGCAGGGGTGCCCGGGTTCATGGGGTGAGATTTGTCTAGGTCTTGGAGGCGGATGACCAGGACATACTGAACCCCAAATTCCTACCCACCCCTTAAACCCTTTTCCTTCCCAGAACTCTCCTCTCCTTCCTTTCCTAAAAAAAACCCTCCACACAGCATCCCCAAAGATGACATAGGCTCTGAGGGAAATTATTTTCCTCAGGGCCTTCTGGGTGGAGCTCATGTAAAAAAAAAAATTATAAAAACTCAGCTAATGATATGAAAATAACGTACCTAGTATATTATACTGGAAGAGACTTCACACTGTCTGGACCTATTGATGCATCATCCCAGTCGTCCCAACCGTGAGGTTGCAAAGTAGCTGGTTAAATAATCTGATTATGTCCCACCATAGCTGTAGCGATTCTTTTTTCAATGTAAATGTAGCACAAGTCTCATCTGCTCCCAACCATCTGGAGCCAGTGAGACTATGGCATCCTCAATCGGGGTATGTTGTGAGGCTGAAGTTAGGAGAAAGGGGAAGGAGAAAGGGAGAAGAAGGTGGGGGAGTACCTGGCTGTTCAGAACTGGCCACCAAACATGGCTAAAGCCATTTAAAGCAATGTTTCAATTCTGAACAGTGTTCTTACACCAAGGTGATACTGAGAGTATTTTACACTCTGGAACATGCCACAATGTGCTACATATGAAATAACTTATTTGGTCACGCCGGGGTTTGAAATTGCGACCTACGGATCGAGTCGAGAGCCTTACCCCTTGACCGCGGAGGCCGTCAAACAAGACCCTATTGAGTTTATCTCACTAGAGCGATAATGAGAGAAAATTCGCTTTGAAAGTGGTGCATCGAATAAATAATGTTTTATTTTAAGAAAATAAATATCAAGAAGGTATTATGGTAAAAATCAGGTAAACAGGCACATAAAAAGTTAGATTTACGCAACTCACAAATACAGTAAAGATGTCAATATTAAAGAAATGCTCCGCGTCATGCACAGCCAGCACTTTTACAAGATACGTTAAACCATCACGCGATGTCGTGACGGCAGAACTCCAATGGCTCATGTTTTGGGATCAATTCTCGCTCCTCGCTCTTTCCCCTATCCACCCCCCCCATTCCCCTTCCCAATCCCCATTCCCAAACGTCAAATTCTAACTAACCAACGTGTATTATTGCCCGTATCCGTCTGGTGAGACCTGAATTTGTGACGTTTTTTCATTTTTGTCATATTCCGAAACTTTTTCCACGGCTAAATTCTACTATATTTTCGTCTCTGATATTCTTTTCTTTTTCTTTCTTCTATTTTCCGTTTACCGCGTAACAGTACCCCTCCAATACTCCCCTCACTTACCCCCTACTTCCCTCACCGCCCACCGCCCCGAGGCCGAGAAATGTCGGAAAAACAAACGGCATGCCTGTCATGAAATAATATGGATATTAGAGTGTGGGCCGTGGAAGGAAATATTGTTTGTTTTCAGTAATATCCATTTGAATGTACATGATTTTATGGAGGTTATTATTTATTGCCCTTCAACGGACCTAATTCAAATCAACCAATAAACGGGAAGTTATCGAATAACACGAAATAGTAAGCTGGGAGCATGTTTCTTCATTTTATAAGCAGGCAGTAAGCAGTAGGCACACAGTTTTTTTATGATGGGCACAAACATTTATGGGCAGAAATTCCATTAAGTTTAACTACATTAAAACGTCGTAGTGGGAAAAATAATGTGATATTAAAAATTTATATCGTAAATTATATTGAAATTTAATATTTGAGACCGTTTTACGATCTGTTCGTATACATATTATTAAAAATAACAGTACGTTGGAAGCTCCCGAATAACTTTACAGAAACGTGCTAGCTTTTGGGAAACGTTTTAAAGTTATTTGATTAAAAAAAATCCCACGAAGAGATCAAATGCCGGAGGTAAAAAATACGTGAATAAAAGTAGAAATAATTATGTGTATCCTTATTATAATTATAGTAAGCTATCATCTGGAAATAGCTGCGATTTGCTGTGCTTTGAACCATAGAATATTTTGAATATTCACAAGACATCAAAAGAAAAACAAGCTTAAAAAATGAATAAAACCTTATGACATGATAAAAAGTTCAAAGGAAAGCTTATTCCATGGAAGCAATGTCATTTCACGGCAGGAAATAAAACAAGTGCGACAGTTAGGGTAATTTTGGATCCCCACGAGAATGAACGATATTATTCGTAAACATGCAACCGACCCAATTAAAGTTGGTCGATTATTCTCAGAGACATGTTATTTATAAATATAATAACATGAATGTTCAAAGCACATTTCCTATTTTACAACAGTTTTTAGAACTTTTAAACGAGATTTCCCAAATTGTACGTAAAAGTACGAAAGTAAACGACATTTACCTTTGTGTGGGTGGACGAAACGAAAAATAATCATTTCATATACTTTTCGTTTAAGGCAACCAAGCTAACAATTTTTGTTTATTAAACCAGAGGTCTAAGGGTCCGGAGACAATGGAACTATGGTAATGAAGTTAAAGGAAATGGAAGATGGAAAGGTATTTAAGAAAATTTTGATTAATCAGGTCTGCAAAGTAACGCCTACCGCTAAATGCAATTTAAACAACCTTTTAATTGCAAAGGGTTGTCTTTCACCAGGGCGATGACCAGAGTATACACCGCTGCAATGGCATGCAGTGCGAACAATCGAATGGAAAAACTCAATTATTATTGACAAATAATAAAATTAACAATTTTTCTTTTAAATTATTTATACACGAAAACTAATAAGTTTGATGACTTTGGGAAATACTTATGCAAGACGTGAAGATACAAGATATAAATATTTACTGAATTTAAAAGCAATAAAATTGAGAGCAGTGCTAAAAATCATGCCAATGAGGCGAGACTTTTTTTAAGAATCAATAGTGTTTTCCTTTTGATTCTCTCCTCACCGACAATTTTGAAATTTTGTTTCGGGACAATATAATACTCCTTCCCATTGGGAGAACCGCTGACAGGTTGATCCCACGGACAGGAAGATAGAATAATCTATGATGACGTTGTCTTAGATAGTCATCAGAAACATAGAGACGTACGTGTTCCAAAATAACTGATTTCTCTATACAGCCTCGCAGCAGTCTAAAACATGGGAAGAGCATACCCCTCTCTTCTGAGCTGCGGGGAGCGAATCCGAGCATGCAGAGAAGTAAGTCTGTTGGTAGATAGTAGGCGCGCTCATCTGTAGAGAAATCTCGAAATCTTTTTATAACCCTTTCCACCATGCCTGCAACTCCCTTATCCAGAGCCAAGGTGCTTACCTAAGATACTATCATATACTGTAGACCGTCAATATAGATTACTATGGTAGGATTTTGATAAAATATTTGAAAACCAACCAGATTTTCCATCAATCCTTCAAGACTTAGTACATTGTACGAGTATATCACGTAATATAATTTGGTTATAAATAAAAAAAATGGGCTTTAGATTTTAAACCGAATATAAAACAAAATAATTTACTTTACTTGAAAAGCAACTCGAAACTAAGGCTACTTGGAATGAGAGAGTTAAAAAATACCTCGGCGATCACATTATAATGTCTGAGGCCGAGTTTGACTTGAAGAGGAATAAATAAATCAGAGTCGTTTAAAGTTTTCCTTCTACCATTTTGACCACAAGCTTTTTGCTTGATGAACGATACATCACATAAAAGCCCGTCTTCCTTCAAGGCAATGTAGACCTTAAGAACGTGATCCGACTGCAAATCGTGTTTTTGGAAAATGAAAAATGAGTTGTAAGATGGCGTCTACGTTATTTGGGGAAAGTATGGTATTATAACTCACTTCGTCTTTATTGAAAACAGAAACTGTGAGAATTACTGAGTTTTTTTTTGGTGGAAACAACTAGTTTAATGCACAAAATTTAAAAAAATAAGTTTTGCTATTTTTTCTTTACCATTTTTTTGTTATTGTAAAAACGAAGAAGTTACACAATCTGACCATTTTTGTTTTCCAATACAAGTCTCGATCAGTGAGTTCAGGCGTTATGAAATTTTAGAAACCAAGTTTTTTTTTTTTAAATTTAGATCTTACGGCACAAAGAATATATTTTTGGGCGTCGATGTCATTTCAATTATGAGCTACGGAGCTTTGAAGAACCGATTTAATTACCCGGTGATAAGACAAGGCATAATATTCTCCGCTATTTGCTTATTTTATAATATTTCAATAAAAAGCATAATTTAAAATTTTCAATCAGAAACTGGCTAGTAACTAAAAGGTACCAAATTATCATAAAAAATACTATCATTTCTTAATAAAAAAAAGTAATTACTAAAAACACTACTTGGACCTTCGATCGAGAATTAAATTAATCGATTAGAAAATTAATATAAAATTTGTGATCCGACCTAAACACTGAATTTATTCAAGCAATAATGAAGGGTGAAAAACTTCTGAAAGATCAAGAGTTCCAAATACACCTTATTTAAAACATCCGTCTCGCAGCGCACAAACGTTAGGATCGCAACATTTGATGGTCAAAAATCATTCAGAAATCATTTAAACTAAGGAAAAACCTTTCTAAATTCATTATACAAACATAACTTCAATGATAGTAAAATATTTTTATTTTTATTTACTACTTATTAACGCCCTAGTGGGCTTTTACATGAACATTTTACAATTGATTACAGTATTTCAGTATAACATGATAAATGTAGTTATAATAATTGTAAGAAAACAACTCATATGGATTATAATAAAATTGAGAGTCAATTAGCAAAATACTAATACCATGATTAAAAATACAATAGTAATATAAACCTGAAATACTAAGTAAAATAAGTGTGTGCGTATACGCATATAATATTAATTATGTGTGTTACAAACCAACAAAACAGGATAAGTAAGAATGTAATTTACCCATTCGTTACGAGAGATGGGAAGGCTGATAGAGATATTGAAAGAAGGGTGAATGCATGTAACTCTATTAATGGAGGACTGAACGCCGTTGGCACCAACAAAAAACTGTCCAAAGACGAGAAACTAGCCGTCCATAATAGAGTACTGGTTCCCACCCTGATGTATGGCAGTGAGGCATGGAACTGGCAGAGGAAGGATGAAAGTAGGCTGAACGCTGTAGAAACGAGATCTCTGAGGCGTATGTGTGGTAAAACCATGTATGATCGTGTGAGAAATGTGGAAATCCGCAAATAATGCAAGGCTGATGTAAGCGTAATGAGTAAGAATGCTCCGATGGTTTGGGCATGTAGAGCGAATGAACGAGGAAAGGAGTTTAAGGAGAATATATGACGCAAATATGAATGGTAGAAGAAGTCGAGGACGCCCAAGAAAGACATGGCACGACCAAGTGAATCAGATACTTGATTCGGGCCATGTCAAGAGTCAGAATAATAGAAGAGAATGTATGAGACGTTGTATGAATATAAACGAGGCAAGGAATGTGTGCCAAGACCGGGATGTTTGGCGATCCGTCCTCTCTGCCTAGCCCTGCGGGGAAACGGCGTGATGGTTAGTTAGTTAGTTAGTTGTATAGAATGTAGTATAGGTTTAAAAATAATTTACCAATAAAAAACTAAAACAACTTAGCAAAAAAATGTGTATTCCATTGTATATGGAATTTAAATAATATGACCTGATATAAAACAAAGTATAATGTATAAAGCTAGTTAGGTACAGGCGTACAATTATTTGTGTGTGTTACAGTAATAAATATAACAAACACGTTATATTTGTGTAATATCTTTGCATTTTGTATAATGACCTATTATATTTAAGATTTTGCTCTAATAGTGGGATAGCAAAACAATACTAAATAGTTTATAAATAACACAACGTATTAAATTTATTTTCTCAGATGACAGGTGATGACGAAAAGATATTAGAATATATTGAACCCTCTTATATACATTTATTGTGGTTCTTTCCATCTATGATATTCATAGCATATCGGATATTCTTAATGAAAAGTCCATTTCTTCTAACTTTGCAATATGCAGTTGTCTTGTAGGGAAGTAAATATAATATATAGGCATACTATTAGTTTTACAATTTTACAAGAGCTGCCAAAAAATTCAGAGAGGTTTTTTAAAGATAATATTAGTTTAGCATTTACCAAAGTTATGTAATATCTTTGGCATTAATACTATTTTATTTATTTATTTATATAATACATGAGTTATCGAAAGTACATATAGTTTTTTGTGATATTTCACCCTCCATGCTAAGGATGACCCTGTGTTATAGCGGGTGAAGTTTACAGTTTGCGGATATACATTCATTAGTATAGGTTGAAATTTTTCACTAATTGATACTATGCACACAAATTCTCCTACAATAAGAGAGTTTATGTAGTTATATTGGATTACAAGAATGAGGTGAAGAAGTTAAAGAATTATTGGAAAAGATTAGTTATTATTAGTATATTAAGGAATTATTGATATATAGTTCACAGAATCAGTCTTATACATATAATGCTGCTTAGATAGTAAATAAGGATATATTACGTTTTGCCTGCTCTCAATACTATGCACACAGATCTTCTATAATAAGAAAATGATATACTTTTAGTTAGATTGGGTTACAAGAAGAAGATGGAGAAGTTAGAGAATTATTGTAAAATAAGAAATTGGAGGACTTGTTAGATATAGATCATACTAATTAATCTTGCACATAAAATGCCGCTAATTTAGAAAATAGAGATATATTATGTTTTATCTGAAAGGTGATTAAATTGATAGAGTGTAAAGTGAATGGGTGTTAAAATTGTAATGTATTCCATGTGTAAGGATCCATTTCGTTATTTGTTTTTTAAAGGAATGGGGTTGACTCAACGTTTTTAAGTTTTCAGGGATAGGGTTAAAGATTTTAGGAGCTAGGAAGAAAAATTGTCTTTGAGCTGACGTGGTGTGTAGTGTAGGTACATTGTAGTGTCTGTTGGTTATTGTTCTGGTGGTGTAGTTATGTTGTAAGAGAGTTTTGTTTTTGTATTTGAACAGGAAATGTACTAGCATAAATTTTAGATGGAGTTGCCGTATGTTTAAGACGTTTTATACTCGATGAGGAGTCGTTTGGAGGGGTATCTTGTCGGTCGCTTGTTAATGACACGTATTACCATTTTTTGGGCTTTTAGTAGAGGTTCGTACTATTTTCTTTAAGTCTGTCATTTTATAGTACGTTGTGATTTTGTATTAAATTTTATTGCTTTCAGACCGAATACAGTTTTACAAAAATAATTTTTATCGAGATTACAAATTACAAGTGCTTCCTTATATTTTACAATTTTTAAAACTTATTTATTTAGTTACCAAATATTTTGGCCAGCTGCTTTTGTGATCTAGATTACTGTGCAGCAGTGAGGCTGACTGGAATCTCATAAAACTTTCCTTATTGACCGGATAGCTAGCTTCTGGTTAAGTAAAATTAAAGGTTTTATGGAGGAAAAGTTATTACAGAATCCGCAAAGTTTCGAATTCTTCATAGTCTACTCTCAAATTAGGTACCGACTCTGTCAGATACAAAGTTTATTTTTTATTGAATCAATTTAATCAAGTCTTTCTGAACCGCGGAATGATTTATGATAGGTCGAGCTGTCGAAAGGGATTAATTTAAATTATCCAATCTAAGCAGAATTTAATCCATATTTATTTGTCTTAAGTAAACATTAAATATTAATTGAATACCACTTCGCAGAATGAAAATGGCAAATACCAACTTTATAATAAACCACAACGCGGATACTTTCGTGAAAAGAGTTGCCTAATAAATGTAATTTATCATAATATTTGGCATTTGATTTTTAATTCGGAAATATAAAACTAAAGCGTGAAATATATAGAAATTTATTTCTGCGTGGTGTGCATAGGCGTTATTAGTTTTTCAGAACCTTTTCTGTCTCTAATTTCTCGGTCAACGAAACTATTTTTTCTTCTTGCTTGGTCTTTCAAGAAGAGCTATGAAAAAAGGTTTGACACATCGACGGATCGGTAAAACTCAGTTAAAACGAAGTTTCAACACGTTAAAAAAGAAGCATATTTAAGAAAATATGTTAAATGATGTGGATGTTGTATTTAAAGATAAGACAAATTACGAATTTAGTGCTGTCGCTAAGTAAGCTTCACCGTTCAAAATTTTATTCAGTCTCTATTTAACATACTTAACTATAACAAAACACAAATCAACAGTAACAACGAGTATCAACAGCAGTCGCTGCCATTCGCAAAATGTAGTTGCTCGATGGCACTGACTTGATCACGCGATATTTCAAAATCCGTCGCGCGCCCAGGGATATACTCTAGTTGGCCTTGATTTACGAGCTGTTATATATTTCACAAAAAGTTAATAGCATTCTTCTTTTGTTGATTTCCCACGGATTTAATTTTTTTATGTACATAATTAAAATACAAAAAATAAATTTATGAAGTTAACAGACATACAGATACCTACCGCTTTCTTACCTTAACTATATAGGACTGTCTCTTGACTTACAGATTTTTGTTTCTTATCATACATAGTTTTATTCTTATCCAAATATATTGTTATTCTTATCCAACATATAATAAATTGATCACAAAAAATGTGTTTTTCCATCAGATTTCCAAGATTTCGGTACAGACATAAAAAAACATTTTTTATGGCAAACATTATGTTATGTTCCAAACAAATCAGTGAAAACATCGGTTTGTTCATATTTTAATATTTTTTATTTTTGGTATTTATTTTTATTTCATAAAATTTTATTGGTTACAGATTTTTGGTTTTTTTTGGCTTCCCCTCTAGGTTAATGCGCGTGTTGTGGTATTCATACATTTAATATTTTAAATAGGAATTAAAATATACTATTTTATTGAAACAGATAATTCAACACACTAAATAAAAAATACGTAAATAATCATATTTTGAAGAAAAATAGAAATAAAAATGAAAATTTTGAAATACATAAACTAATAATAAAGATTAAGTGTTAAGAACTCATGTGTTCCATACAAATATATAAATTAAAACATAAATAAAATTAAGTGAAAAAAAAAAATTTTAAAGAAAAAAAAAAAAAAAATGGAAATAAAAATTTGGAAATGTAAAAGTTAATAATTGAAATGTAGTGTTAAGAATTCATATATTCTTTGAAGTATGTTCGTCTCTTTTCGAAAATCCAATGCCGTATACATGAATTATATCTATTGAGCTTTCCGAGAACAGGAGCGTGACGAACATTATCATCTTTATCATTTTGTTTGTTGGTTTCAACGCATATAATCTCATTCAAAATATTGTATGTTCAGTGAACAGGTCACTGACAAAATTAAGTGACCCTATGAACTCACAAAACGAAATTGGCACCAATAAATTGCTTTGGGAATTAAAAACAAAGATGATTTATTTTTTAAAGATTCTCTTTATTACGGTAAGGTAACATGATTTTTTTCAATTTTATTTATTTTAAAATAGGCAGTAAAATACATAAATCTTCTGAAACCAGTAAAATAATCTAATCGCAAACCCATTTTAGAATTGTAATTTGCGTCAAAACGCCATAAAATCTGAAATTTCAAAAACTTTAAGCCTTATGAAGTGAAAACTTTTTTATTAAAGTTGCCCAAAAATAACGTGTAAAGTAAAACTTATTTCTCTCAAATTTCTCAATTACTTCTTAAAGGTTTTCTAGGATAAAAATGGATTCTAATAAACTCACCGCTATAGCGAACGCCCTGCGGAATATACCGACTAAATAAATTTAAGAGTTAAAATACTTTTCGTTCGGTTGCTGCTCCTTTCTTCCCTGCTTCGTCGCTAACGAACCCAGTGTGTAGCTAGTAGGTACGAACCTACAATACGATTTCCACTAAAAAGAAACATCTTGCCCGCCCTTATCCAAGCCACGAGGTAAGTAAGGTAGGTATATATTTAAACAGGCAGTGCCGGCCCGAGCAACATGCCATCTGTTATACTTTGTTATTCTACGTTGGTCTAGTAAGTACCATGTACCAGGCGGACAAAAAATGGTAACAAGTCTCTATCACCGTGCTAAGGCTTGATATAACCCATGGCTCGATGCAGGTAAATCCAGTACTGGTAATTTGGTAATATATTCAAAGGTTTTCCATCTCTATGTATGCTGCTCTGGTAGCGGGGGAGCTCCAATGGCTCCCGAGACGGAAAATGAATTTTGGTAAAATATTGCTGTTACATTATTATTTGAAACATTAATTTGACGTGCCATATTTCACAAAATATTTTCATATTTAACAATCCAAATTGACTATGTTTTCTTGCGATTGTATGTTTACGTAATGAGAAACGATCCGATTGTAAACAAGTTTTGATAACAAGTATTTTAAAGCCATTACGCGGAGACTCGGTTTAGAATGGTAACGCTTCGTGTTCAGGAAAAGTATGCAAATGGAAATATCGTACTTTGCTGTATTTCCAAACATTTTCCAATTTTATGTAAATTCAAATTAAACAAGGTCCTCGCATGCGAATAAACCATTTAATATGATATTAATTTGTAGAACGGCTCGGGAGTTAAAACAAAATAAAAGTATAATGGGATACGCGCTACGGGTTTAGACTAAATTATGTTCTTTTAAACGTTGTGCGTGTTTCGCTGTTTCACACACACATCGGGATCATAACCATCGAGACCGACAAGCTTAGAGGTTTCTGAATATTTGCTTTATATTCATATGCGTGCTATTAGAAAGTCAATTATTTAACATCTCACAAGAGATCGCAAGGATTGCAGTGTCTAGAGCAGTAATGAGCATCCTGTGGCCCGCGAGCTAATTTCGAACTGCCCACTTGATCAAATAAAAATCACGAAAATTTCCTAATTTTTCAGATTATTCAACGGTTTCAGTTTTGTTTTGAAAAAGGGTTTAGTGGAACACTTCAGCCTTTCTTCAAAGTTTTGAATCAGCCGCACTATATAATTGGATTTTTCTTACGTATTCTTAAAAACACAAAATTTTGTGCTTCGACTTAAGTGTAGAATAAATTTAGCCTTGTTATTTTGTTGAGAACTGTGTTTGATGTATTTAAAAAAATTCAGAAAACATCGAAAGTTTTCTTAACAACATTTTGTTCAGCCTTCTGAACGATAAATATCAAAAGGGGCACAAAATTGCAAGTATTTTTTAAATTTAATTTTTCATGACCATAAAAATCGACAACATTTATTACCTCGAAGATACACATTTTTATTTGAAAATAACGGTCTTACAAAATAAAAATAGGTTTGCGACATTACCGAATGCAAAGTTTACCTGGTCAAGCTGTATTTACCCTATGCCCAACGGCACGAGAAGATAATGAAAATTGATAAATTCGCCTTTCAATTAAAAAAAATTGATCATCACCTGTAAGAAGGAATGTGCTACTGCGGGTCATGCAGGGCATGATAAACTTACGAATGAAATACAAATGTCACTAACAACCTCCTGATTTTCAACACCTTGACCTCATTGTGGTACCTAATACAGCTTTAGTGGAGAACGTACAAGCTATACCTACATGTAACCCGAGGGCTCAGGGTAATTTTTCAACATGCATTATATGCAGATAAGTAATTTTAATCTCATGAAGCTGACTGAATCTACCTTTTTCTGGGTAAACGACATAAACATAAGTTACTAAGAATCGTATCTATTCTCTCCCACACACTCCACAATTATACTTACCATTATATGCAGATAAGTAATTTTAATCTCATGAAGCTGACTGAATATACCTTTTTCTGGGTAAACGACATAAACATAAGTTACTAAGAATCGTATCTATTCTCTCCCACACACTCCACAATTATACTTACCATTATATGCAGATAAGTAATTTTAATCTCATGAAGCTGACTGAATATACCTTTTTCTGGGTAAACGACATAAACATAAGTTACTAAGAATCGTATCTATTCTCTCCCACACACTCCACAATTATACTTACCATTATATGCAGATAAGTAATTTTAATCTCATGAAGCTGACTGAATATACCTTTTTCTGGGTAAACGACATAAACATAAGTTACTAAGAATCGTATCTATTCTCTCCCACACACTCCACAATTATACTTACAGGCTGTATGTATAATAGTGTTGTAAAAATCAAAAAATAAAAACATTTTTATTACCCATTAGCTTTTTTTACGACATTCAATTGCATAAAAGAATTTGACTTTTTATTTACGTAACCCATTTAATTGCGGCACTTTACGTTAACGGTATTGGACTGGTTAAGAATTTTATTCGAAAGGTATTTTCGATATATCGCCATTCGATAGCTTAGACTTACGGACCTCATTATTGGGAATATAAAACAAATACCGAAACTCATATTGTTTCATTCGCGTGACAAAGACCAGTTTGTGTTAGATTTGTTTCGTATAATATGAAAACGTATTTCCTGTAAAGTCAATAATAACAATATACGAAATTCTGGATTTCTTTTAGTACCTACAAGCAGGGGTGGCAAGGGCAGGTAGTCCAACACGGGGTGCTGCGATGTGGGGCGTGCGGATACTTCAGTTGAAATTGGAGGGATAGGGTTGTGGAATGGGTTTGTATTATAAACATACGGGTGGTAGTACCCACTTCATAGCGAAATGGATAAATTCCACAAAGACGTCATAGTCGGAATAATTTTAATTTGAAGATGCGTGCATTTGATACAGAAATTGATTTCAGAAAGCTCCTCCAATATCGCCTTTGCATAACTCTTTTTTCTACTGGTTGCTCGAAAATTTCAGATTTTCAGATATAGGCTATTTTCGCCTATAAAAAGACCGTCAGGCACAAAATCTCCCCATTTCGGGGCACTCCACGGGGAGCCATAGAGCTACGAAAATATAAATAACAGACCGTGTTCTATTTTTGTGACAATATCCTGCGTAATTTTTTTCCACAGTCGGGTGTCAACTCCCGTCGGGTGTAGTGTCACCCCCCGCCCCCCCACGCTACGCCACTGAGTCTTTACCAAGTCAGTTCAATTCTCCGAAATCATAATCTCTCAAAATTTTATGAGTTTATTTATTGTTCTGTTATACTTGGTGGAATTATATTGTATTAAATTGAAATTAAAACAATTTTTTTTTTTTAACTTATTTCCACATATTTTTTTTTTTTTTTTTTTTTTTTTTTAAATATGTGGAAATAAGTTAAAAAAAAATTGTTTTAATTTCAATTTAATCTCAAAATTTTAATTGTTTTTTTATAAGAAAATGCCCAATTTTACATATGAAATCCAAATCACATTATTTTTGGAATAAACAATTTTTCAAAGTGCAGAAAATACAGGTAGATGTCAGTTTTATGGTTATTATTTTAATACAGGTATGTTCATTTTTTGGTGCTGATATTTATTTACTGGTTATAATTACAACCAACTTCTCCTAATTTAGTACGACGTTATTGGAAATGTCAATTTGAAATAGTAATTATTTCCGAATTGAGATATCGCTCTGTCCGGCGCCACGTTGGCCAATAGCAGTTCACATTTCGTGTAGTAGGTTTTTTTTTTTTTTTTTAATTTATTCCAGTTAAAAGAAAAATTAGGTTTGTGGAGGGGATAGCGTATATAGTGAGACAATTCCTCCAGAAATAAGTTGCGGTCATTTCGTCGTCTGCAGGCTCCTGTTGAAGAGTTAAGGTCTATGCCCACTACACCGTTCCATACCATGACCGTAACCGTAGCGGCGCATGCAAAAAAATATTCTTTGTATCGATCAGTATGAAACGCTGCCCACTAGCCCGTCCCGTCACCGACCAACACCGTCACATACCATGACCGGACTGACGGCGAATTCTCGATGCCAATATTTTACAGGTGCCGGTCCGCTCTATGCATGGCACGCGACGGTGTTAGAACGGGGATCATACGCGGATGATCCCCGTTCTAACCGCGTTGCCACTCCGTCAGTTCGTAATTTGTGTTCAGTTCTGTGAGACGTGCATCAGCGGTAGACAGACATTTGAACGGGGATGGTACGGACATTAACCGCGGTGTGTACAGTTATCATACGGTCACTATACCCGTTACGTACGGGTATAATACGGTGTTAGCACGTTCTAGTGGGCATAGTAGGGCGTAGCGTGTTTATTTCGTGTCTGATACGTTCATAGTACGGTCATGGTATGGAACGGTGTAGTGGGCATAGGCCTTTAAGGTCTATGCCCACTACACCGTTCCATACCATGACCGTAACCGTAGCGGCGCATGCAAAAAAAAATTCTTTGCATCGATCAGTATGAAACACTGTCCATTAGCCCGTTCCGTCACCGACCAACACCGTCGCATACTATGACCGGACTGACGGCGAATTCTCGATGACAATATTTTGCAGGTGCCGGTCCGCTCTATGCATGGCACGCGACGGTGTTAGAACGGGGATCATACGCGTATGATCCCCGTTCTAACCGCATTGCAACTCCGTCAGTTCGTGATTTGTGTTCATTTTTCGTGTTCATATCCAGGTATTTTAATGATATGACACTATGCTTCTCCTGACGCGTCAGTCCGATACGAAAACACAGACAAAATGATATAACGGGCACCGATAGAACGGGCACCGTACGCCTATTGAACGGGGATGGTACGGAAACTAACCGCGGTGTATACGGTCACTATACCCGTTACGTACGGGTATAATACGGTGTTAGCACGTGCTAGTGGGCATAGTAGGGCGTAACGTGTTTATTTCGTGGCTGATACGTTCATAGTACGGTCATGGTATGGAACGGTGTAGTGGGCAGAGACCTTTAGGCTAGTTAGGTTATTTAGATGTGATATGGAATTTGTTATTGATTTGCATGTAACATTCATTACCAATTACATATATGTTTTTAATTGTTAAAGTTAGTTGAAGAAATTTATAAATGTTGGTGGTACGGTATTGTGTATTAACGTACATTCAAATGCTGATGTTTCAAATGTCCCATATGATTTACGGACATATTCGATACACGGGCCTTCTAATCAACGTTCAAGTAATTATTAACTCACTTAGATAAAATAACATAATTAATTAAGAAGTTAAAAATTAAAGTGTATGAAAAGCAATTATTCGGGGCCTACCCATTAATGTTTTAAATATTTTTATATCACTTTCTAGTTGGCTAGTGGAGTCTGGGAAAAGCAATATAGTTACTTCTTCAAACTTAGCAAAAAAAGCTATATAGAGTCAAAGGTGTATTTTTGTCAGTACTTTATACGTAAATTGTGTCAGAAGTTTGATATGTTTTTCAAAATTGGTCACGTAAGTAGTAGAATGTGCGCGCCTATTCAGCGTAAATCTGAAAAGAAGTTTCATATATTTTTATCATGGCAAAAACATTTTCATTAAGGATTTCTTAAGATAAAATGAGATATTTTTATTATACATGTGGTACAGTTATAGTTAAAACTATCTGAGGTCTTAATTAGAATTTCAACACAACTCCAAAGTTCAGTCCAAATTTCGTAAACAAAATCCAATTAGTAATGGATTTGTTTCCAAAAAAGTTAATCAAAATTTGTTTGCTTTTGTTATAATTATCCATGTTTCCACCGTCTACTGCCATTTTCTATCTCCGCAACTCAACTGCACGATAAACTGGCCCGGTTTCAACTAATGCTATTATTTACGACTCTTTGGCGTGCGTCATTAGAGGAACCGAAATAATATAAATCAAATAACTGCGGGCCACTCTCAGAGGTTCCAATTGGAGGGTTAACAGTGCTGATTGCCTGCCCAATATTTTTCTTTACAATATTTATTTCATAACTCAAATTGCTGTTGAAATATTTTATATGTGGTAGCATTGGCAAATAAGTTCAATACGTACATATTAATATAATACTTCTATGTTTCTGTATTTCCAGAAGGCACTAAATAAAGTAAGTAGGAATTGTTATTGGTATTTTGGAAATAATTTTATCGAATGTCTCGTCAATCGTTATTTGATATCTTTACTTAGTGAAGAATACTTAAGAGCTCAAAGGATTTAGTGATGTTTAGAGGCGTAGGCGTTGAATAAATTTATTACATTGATGATAAACTTCTACCCAAATCATCAATATTTCTTTGGGCTATAAAATAAAAATTTTGTTGCCTTATACAGTTTTTATAAGCACTAGTACATTATGTAAACGATACAACGGATTTATTAATTAATAACCTTTGCTGACGGTATGTACGTTTTCCTAACAATTAATAAAAGAAAATAAAATACTCTTGCCAACATCCCAAGTACATTTATACCCGTGGCCCACTTTATCATTCGCCTACAGAATGACGGATTATGTATTACATGTGGAGAGGAAATGGTTCCAAAATAAAAGAATTAATTTCTGGATAAAGGGAAGATTTGCAAAAACCCTTACGCAAAATTTAATGCTTGCTCATATGAGTAATGGAATTAAGGCTGTTTACTCATTGAAAACACACGGTATCATGTTTTAGTTCGGTAAACGGAAAACAACGTAAACAATAAACTGGTGAGTGTAGCCTCTAGCCACTAGCTACATAGACAAAACACGCGTGCGAATGGAAATGGAGGAAAGATTGATCTGTTTTTAAAGCAGCACTCTCAAAATGAAAGAAGGGAAAATGGATACGTATTGAATCAGTATTTATATTGGGAATCGATAAGTTGTGGAAATTTGTGATAACTGACTAAGGAATACACATAACACCAAGACGGAGATTCTCATCAATTAAGTGAAAAGAGGCATAATACTAGTTATTTATTTTAGTAAGAAGTCACGCAATAAAATAATATTAAAATTAATTTCTCATTTTCTTGCGTATTTTTTAGGTTATAATAATAGTAATGCAATATGCATTATACAGGATCACATGAAATAACACAAGCGTAAATATCACGTACAATATTACACCTGGAGTGAATTTCACCAACTGGATTTGCAAATGTGAAATAATTGTTTTATTAGGTTTAAATTGTAGACCTAACATGGACATAAATTTATTTTGGGTGTTTAATTCTAGCAGGAGTAAATCTCTCCATGTGTAATATCGTCCATGTGTAATACCGTCCGCTTGACCGTTTAATTGGTAATAATTTTGTCTGGGCACAATCGTATAGATGGTAGCCACATCCCGATGGTAGCCACAACCCGATGGTAGCCACATCCCGATGGTAGCCACATCCTGATAAGCGAGGAAGGAAGAAGGAAAAATAATAAAATCATATTTTTCTTACACAGATTGTCCTCCTTCGAAAAGAAATCAATCATCACTGACTCCCGAATCCGCGTTGTGAAAGTATTATTTACGAAAAATAACAAAAAATAAACGAGAGTAATAGAAAACAAAATTGACAGCACCAGGATCGCATAAGACTCGGAGACGTAAGATTTAATAAGGGTTCCGATGACTGATCGGTGTCATCATATTCTGGTCTAATGGATTTGGAGGACAAGAAAGTTGGTTCGTTATATCTGTAACTTTAGCAGTGGCGCGCGGCGTATGGTAAGTCTCGAGGAAGATTCACAGGACGTTTGTCAGTAAGGAGACAGCTGCTAGCTGCTGGTGGGTGTAGGTGTAGGTTGGGCGGTGGATCTCGGAAGGTTTGGGGAGGGTGGGATAATATCTATTGCTTTCCTGACCATTAGGCACTCGTATAATCTGAGCATACCCAAGATTTATCAAGTCCCGAGGTATGAGACACAGAAATTCCTTTTCATTCCGCGCGTTTTGTTGAAGGTATTAGCACGTTGTGAGGTTATTATATTTTGCAAGCTGTGGATTTCACCTGTCGTGATTATAAAACCATGAAATTCAAATCAAACTATTAAAACATAATAATTATCCCCGTCTGTCATACCAACCCATTTCGCTGAAAACGATACATCTTCAAACATGTTCCAATCAGAGGGTAATACTAATACACAGATAGTAGATAAACATGATAATAAGGAACTCCAGTGAAAAATATTATGGCTTTAAAAAAATATGTTCATGTAGAACAGAGGTTCCCAAACTTATTTTTCTCGTAGACCCCTTTCAAAATTTTACTGATTTCGGTGGACCCCCTGCTGCTACATTTCTACCATATTCCCAAAACTGATCAAAAATATGAAGATTAGATCTAACAATTGAAATTTGCATCGCAGTTGAGTTCCAACCCTAAATTCGGAGTGGTATAAATAAAAGAAAAATAGTATATTTTCTTGTGTTCTATTCATTAAAATAATATATTACAGACTTAGGGTGGAAATACATGTAGATGACTCTTTTTTTTATTTCATAAATTGTTAGTATAACTATTTAAGAATATGTTCCTAAAGTTTTAAATAAAAATTTCAATTCGTTCTGGTCTTACGAGGGAGATTATGCCAAACCGCGTGGTAAACTTGAAACTCATTTTTCACGAAACAACTTTTTTGGAATTTGTGTGCACTCTAGCTCAGAAAGTTTTTAATCAAATATTTAAAAAATGTGCAGATCCCTTATTTATATAATTACGCTCTATGTGAACCGAAATTCGTAGTAATATCATTGTCAAAAGTATTTTTTAATTGCAAAAAAAAAGTTTAAAAAAATCAAGGTTTCCTGTTTACATACCTGTAACAAAATTTTTTTTGGAAGAGTTAGGTTTACATAGAACAGACACATGTTCTTAAATTAAATTCAAAACCCTATTGATTTGAAATGAAAACTGTGGCCTCCAAAATGCACACAAAAGCTACGTCTGATGATGACGTTCGATATACAGCAACTGATAATTTTCCGAGGTTTCATATTTTCATATTTTTGAAAAATTCACAAAATTTTCTTAAATAGATGTATACAATGACCTCAAAGTTTCAATAAATTATACACAATTCTTCCATGCCAAAAAAACTGATGAAAATCATTAAAAAACCTAGACCTGCATTTCCCACATTATAGAATTAAATAACGAATATGAAAGTTTTTACAAGTAACAGTCGCTGACCTTCTAAAAATACAAAATTAAGGGAGGTTTTAAAAAAAGGAAATTATTGCTAAATATTAAGGCTATCTGATTCATAAGCCGGCCTAACTGAAAAAAAATTTCAAGCCTGTGTACCAAAAAATAGCAAAAAATTAGGATTGCATGAGAACCGTTGGTTCCTAAAAAAAATTGCCAAAAATATGAAAATTATAATCTTAAAGCTTCAAATTGCTTTTTTTAAAGTCTCAATACGACCATTTTTCGCCGAAATACAGCCTGTCAAAAATCACCAAAAAAATTGGATTTTTTTGCTCCCTTAATTTTTTTTGAGTAATGTATTATCTGCCTAAATTGATAGTTAAAGTCAAGCCAACATTTTTGTTCTTTACTATCGAAACCGGATAAATTTCGTGGACCCCCACATACAACTTGTGGACCCCCATTTCTCTATGACGCCAACGTAGACCCCCGTTGAGTCTCCCGTGGACCCCTGGGGGTCCACCTGGACCACTTTGGGAATCACTGATGTAGAACAATGAACGCTGATTCTGAATATATAATAATATTAAACGCAGAGTTTTCAAAAAAATATTAAAAATTCCATTTTTAATCGGGTCGTAAAAACACGCCGTCAAGTTGGCATTATTGAAATTTCAGTGGTGACGTCACTTTTCGATGTGTCGTGACGTCACCGTAAAGTCATTGTATGGGAATGTATGATATGACACAAGCCATCGTATTAATTTATTCGTTTATTTACATACTGTTTATAGAGATTTAGTTATTGTGTTTATTGAAACATTATTTAGTCCTAAATAATGTTTCAAAAATAAAGGTATCTCTTATTAGTTTATCTCTATTATTGAAAATATTCAAAAACTACTGCATAAAAAAAAATAGTAATGCTGCTTCTAGGGAGAATACTTCGAACAACGGAATTCAAAATGGCGGCAGTTGATCAGCTGATTGCTCGATCCTATAGTAATTTTTCAGGAATGATGACGTCACACAATTCACCATACATACGGTGCTTTTCGGGAGATCTTGAAAAATTAAAACTTTGACAATTATTTTAACCATTAAAACTAACTAAAAATAAAAAAAAATAAAAATAAAATAAAAATGAAGTTATTTACGTTAGAAGGTCATTATTCATTAAAAAAAATTAAAAATTGGACTGGAGTTCTCTATTAAAAAAATATATGAATTGCTAATATCCAATCTTAATATTTACCATGAAATTTTTAGATCGCAGCAAAATATATAAAACGAAATCTCTTTTGGCAGTTTAGAAATTGGTTTTTGATACTCCTACGTTATAAATTATAAGGATCATCGCATGTTTAAATCAACATCGCCAAATCCAGACTGATACTGATCCCTTGTTTTATTAAATGAAGAACTCGTCTCAATATCGTAAAAAACCATTTCCAAAATGGCTCAGATTTTCAGTTATTTCGAAATCCGGGAAAACTCTCGTTAATAATCATACTCAAATCCATTTGACACCTGTGAACTTTGATAAATAATTTATAAGCGCATTACGAAAGGGTCGGGCGGCATTCTGTGTAAATTAAACTAATCACGATTCCAATAACAAACGCCTGCGATAAAGTATTTCGAGCATTTATTAAAGCGCATATGAAAAACGTGCTCTGGAGGTGTAAATAGGAGTTTTTGATTACAGTTGCAATGAAATATAGAAACCGCGGCGCGATGAGCGCCATAGCGCGTACTGACCGTAATAATAGGGCTCGTTTGCCAACCCTGTGGGATACTTAATAGCAATGACAAAGAAATACATTTTTGACGGAGTTTGAAAAGCGACACACATTTAAGTACTTATTAAGCGAATAATTTATTTTTACTATTATGTGAAAGCTTTAATCGTAAAACTGTGATTTTAATTCACCACTTCAGTGACTGCCGTTTAGCGTTATTAGTCAATTTGCATATATTTACTGTTTCACGTTCGCTTAGTAGCGCTACAAATTAAGCGCTAATTGAGTAGATTGAGTGGATTGATTGGATTGAATAGATTGTATATAGCAGATATGGTAGATTGAGTAGATTGAGTGGATTGATTTGATTGCTTAGATTGAATAGATTGAGTAGATTGAGCAGATCGGAAAGTTCGAGTAGATGGATTAGATTGATTGCATCGATCAGACCAAGTAGATCGAGCAGATCGAGTAATTCGAGTAGATCGAGTAGATCTATTAGATCGAGTAGATCGATTAGATCGAGTAGATCGAGTAGATCGATTAGATCGATTAGATCGAGTAGATCGATTAGATCGAGTAGATCGATTAGATCGAGTAGATCGATTAGATCGAGTAGATTATTAAATCGTTTAGATAGAGTAGATCATTTAGATCGATTAGATCAAGTAGATCGAGTCGATTAGGTTAAGTAAATCGAGTAGATGAGTAGATCGAGTAGACTGAATAGATCGACCATTTCGAGTATATTGTGGAAATATTTAACTCATATGTAGATGTAGGAATGTAGTTTAACCTCTGATTTCAGTATTGCACGGATTGCCTTTATTAATTAGGAACATCACACGGGGAGTAATAATGTTTCTAAATCAAATCCGGTTTGCCGCAATTAAACACTAATTTGTGAAATTCCGGTAATACATCAATGTTCTACGAGACTCGACAATAAAAAAATTCTCAAATAAGTACATTACTTAAATTTTTCACGTAAATTTATTTTTAATTTTTTTAAATTTTTATTCGTTTATTCCAGATCTCGGGGAGGGTGGTGCAGTCCCACGAGTTCCATATTATACATATATAAAACATTAAATTAAAATATTTTAAGATGAAAGAATTTTTTTTGTTTTATATAATGAAAGGAAATAAATAAAAGAAAATAATAATAATACAAAATTGAAAATAAAATTTGAAAAAAGTTAACTTTTTGTTATCTAGGTCATCAGGAAGTGGCTCCATCGCTTATAAATGGGACCCTGCCAGAAGTTGAATGCTGCCATCACAAGAGTGTTTTCGCTCGAGGCCAATCGCGTTCTGTAGCTGGTGATCCGTTTTTTTATTAGGCTACGAACGCACGGGCAGGTGGCTGGCTTAGCGCCTAGAGCCTAGTGGCTTGCACTCTGGCTACTTGCTAGGATACATGGTGGCCGCACTGAAGGTGGTTTGCGTGGTGGGTCGCTAGGTGCCTTGGTCATTTGCTTGTCGGCACGTTGACGAGATGTCACTTTCAAAATTTGTTCTAAAACTGCTACTTACAATCAAATTCATTTTTAAAATATTCATAATCATGTACGTCTTTAGATTTTCACGACCAAAAGTATTTTCGATATTTGTTTTTGGGGTGTTATGCCGTGTTACGCTACCTCCTTTAGCCAAAGTTTCGGACAGCGTTACAGTGTCCATCACCACTATCATCAGGGCAGATGAGCTGCAACATGGCATAACATCCCAAAAAAAAATCACGAAAATTCATAACCACAATTAACTTCTCAATGTAAAAAAAAATCTCATCATAAATAAATCACTTTTTAGTACTAACCATCTTTTTCTACTTAGATTGCTACATCTTCCCATAGTTTCTGACAACTGTCTAATAATATTTCATCCAATTTTTTCTTCTAAAATGCCTCGCGCCTAGTGGCAAAAAACCAACACGTTGGTTTACCTGGATACAAGCCAAGCGACTATCTACTACCTATCTAGGCGCCAAGCGGGCAGTGCGGCCGGTCGCTAAAATTCGAGAACGTTCGTTTTACTAAGCTACTCGCTAGGTGACTCGCTAGGCTCTAGGCGCTAAGCAAGCCGCCAGCCTATGCGGACGTGGCCTAACAGCCGTTGTGTCCAACATTTTCGGATGATTAATCCGAGTGAAGCTGAGCCTAGCGCCTTGCGCCGCTAAGCTAAGGTATGTTAGAAAAATGCTCCATTTTAGCTGTGTCCAACAACTTGATCGTAGCGCTCGGTGTGTAGCCCCATTTGCTTTCGTACACCAAAAAATGACGTCAAGTTAGCAACTTTACATGTTAAATTAATACCGAAACGTTAATTAATTTTATTTATTATTAATACAGATATTTTATTTTAAATAGTGTAATACATAAACCGACATTTTACATTTTTAAAACATTCGTATTTAATATGTTAAAAATAAGGTGTTAATTGACTTACTTTTTTGTTTACGTGCGTTTGAAGTTTGACATTAGAATCAGTTGAAATTTTGTATTCAAAATGGACAAGGCGAAGCGTTCGAAAAATTTTACGCCAAACGAAAAAATGAGACTTGTAGACCTAGTTACCTCGTCGCAGGTCATTTTGTCGAAAGCGACAGGTGGCCCAAACTACGCTACGCTTGTAAAATCAAAAGAAGCTGCTTGGAATGACATTGTCCTCGACAAGTGCTAATTATATTCCACATATTATTACAAAAATGACACTCGAATAAGTCAAAACTTTACCTTTCGCTTGCGTAAGTTAAATTATCTTCTACTTGGCTCAAAACATATAAAAAAACACGCTTTTGTCATCCTAAAGCGGTTATAAAAATCGCCGTCATTTAATACTTCCATAAAATTTATATCGGCATCTTGCCGCCGCCTATATAATCCAATATTATCGTCAACCATAATCACTATATTCAATATAGGATTCATATTTCAAATTGAAAAACCAAATAAAAAAGCCGACAAAAGAGTGAACTGATGACAGATAATTACGATAATTAATTGACATTGACAGCTCAATTGTTTTCGCGGATTTTTGTTCGCTCTGTTGTCAGTTTTTATAAGTAGGTCTTCCTTAGCAACTTTAATCCACCCGGCTACCTTCCTTACATTTGAGTGTGGTGGGACGATCATTGTGTTTCGACACAGCGTATTTGGGTATTTGAGCAGGGCTGAGCGGAGATCTCGGCTGAGCATAGGTTGGACACAACGGCTGTTAGTGTTCGGAATCCGGGAACGCGCCCTTCTTCAAACATCTCGGTGGCACTGCAGTACCAGGACAACCCAAAAAGCGTTCGATATGAATTGTTGTACTGTATTTCTATTCTTTTTAGTGACGCTTTGTTGAAGTTGGTCCACAACTCCGAGGTATATTGGCTCGTGCAGTACGTGTTAAAAAGTTGCCTTTTTGCAGCTGGGCTACACTTGTTAAATCTTCGAGAAATCATATTTGCCCTAATGCACAGTGATCTTCTCTGTCGCTCAATATCCGAATCATCACTGAGGTTCGCTGCTACGATGTGTCCCAAGTATTTGACCTCGATTTTTTCTGTTATTTTTGTTTCGTTTAGACTGACGGGTAATACTTTCATGGTGTCTGCGCCTGACTTGAATACGAGCAACACAGACTTAGTGGGATTATAGACCATATTATGTTCAGCAACGTATTCTTCACAAATCTTTAACAGCTTTCTCAGTCCTTTTATACTTGGTGACAAAATGACCATATCATCTGCATACGCAATGATATTTTCACAGTTAATACCGACCAAGATTTCCGGAAGAGGAAAGACGGGAAGTACCTGTCTATTCAGATCTGGTCACCAAACACTAAAGTCACTTCAATCAACTTTTAGATTCTGAAATATAGTATTTTACCAAGGCGATAATATACAAATTTAACGTGATTTTACAGTGAATACTCCGACGGAATTCCATCATCACATTTGCCACAATTATTCAAATGAAATATATTTATTCTTCAGCTAGCGAGGGATTGTATGGATAAGGGTATTTTTCACGAGTAACACAACTTTTATACAATCCCCGCAATGCATGTTTCGATAATGTTTTTATAAAGTTCCTTACTTCAACTTATTCGTTATAAGAATTTCTCACGTGACTTAAAAACGGGATTCGAGAATGGCGTGATATGGGAAAATAATGCACAAACGTGATACAAAGAGATTTCGTTTCATTCAAGTTTCGCCTGTGTGGGGATGAAATGTAATAAAGAAGAAAGTCAATACTGGAAACTTATGGCTATTCGGAATGAGATTGGATTTATTTCGGAACAGTTTGAAAAAAGGTTTAACGATTTCGTCTCCTTACAATATTCAACGTATTTATATATTTTTATTATATTCACAGAAAAAAATACTCTCATACGGTTAATTCAACACAAAAAATCCATCACATTATTTTTATTTATAACATCAAATGTTTAATTTAGCTTTAGGCACGAACTGAATAATGCATTGAAAAAGACAAACATTTTCGTATGGGAAATGAGATTACGGTATTGATTCCGGTCGTAGCCCGGGCACATAATTATTTATTGTTTCTTTAAATGGTAGGTTTTATTGTTTACATTTTAATTTTTGATCTCAATAGGACAAGCATGAATTAAGGTTAATATTTATAGAACTCCGACGGTAAATACAAGCTTTGGACAAAGACACTACCAATATCACGCTATAAAAGCATTCAACAGTCTAACACTTGAAAATAAAATTGAGGAAAACAAAAATAAATTCCGACACAAAATTACAAAATGGATTAAAGACCAAAATAGACAATACTACCAAAATATCATAGCATAAAATAAAAAAAAATCAAGTAACACACAAAACCAACTTAAAACACAAATACACAACACTTATTAAAAATATCGTTTTTAACCTTATACATATAATATTATTTATTTTCAAATTTACATTAATTTTAAATCTCTACTTTTTAAGTTTAATTTATCTTAATCATATGTTTTTTTATTTACTTTATTCCGTTTCCAGCACGGGTAAACCACCCAGTGAGGCCAACATCATTGAATTGTTTTTTATAATGTAAATATATTGCATCAAATAAAAAAAAGTTGTTAAATTAACACAAATAATATTATTATTATTTTTTAACGTTGTGTCGTTGTGTGGTGGGTCTTTTCAGGAAAGGAAGGAGAGGAAGTTCAGGGAAGGAAAATGGTATTAGGGGTGGGCAGGAATCTGGGGAATCTGAGTGTTTCCAGGAGTGACGGACTTATGAATCATCCCTCCCACTGCGCTGCAAGGCGATGTTCCGAGAGAGTACGGCTGGAGAAGTCAAAGGGACTCTCTCAACCATTCTGATCAGATGTTTCAATACTAGAATCATAGGAGTGGGTACCTTTCAATGAAGAGTGGACAACTCAACAATGTGCAATTTCAACTCTCCTTTGAAAAGTCATTAAAATTTACGAGAAAAAAACATAAAAAAATTGTTTAAATATGTTACGTTAGGTTAGGTTGTGGACTATTTTTTATAAGTTTTTTAAATCACATATAATGAATTCTCAAAGGGGTGTTGGAATGACATTTTGTTGACTTGTCATGGAATCCTTTTTAACACCACTAGTATCTACGCAAAATACATATCGCGATACGCATATCACGCGAAATAATATTTTTTGTCGAAAGCGATTTATCCTACTTTCACAAAAATAAAAAAAATATGATGTTAATATAAACTCAAAAAACGTTTATAACGTAATTATGGAAAAAAAAAACACAAAGCATTTCTTCGATTATGAAATAATAATGTATGCTCGATAATAATGTGATTACTTAAAACTCCACACAGATTAAACGATTATATTTTAGATTCTGATACGTCAAAAACAAGATTGAAACTTTCCATGTCATCTAGCTGATGTGATGAGATCTTGATAAAAATTCTTTGTTTAACTTTATATTCTTCCGAAGTTCGGAGAAAATTTCACCGCCGCCGCCTCGTCAACGCCAACCCAGTTCCGGGGAGACAATTTCTTTAGTATTCCACAGTTAAATGCCGTAAACACTTCACAGTTCAGCCCGCCTCGCCTCCAGTTTCATTTCGTGGAACAATCCTATGTGTGAATGGATGGCAACATTATAATCTGTGGTGAAATGCTTCAGAGAGATCGAGCCAACTAACGGTTGGGGAAATTTAGCCCACTCGTACAAAGTATTTGTCGAATTCAATTTATTTTCACATTTTTGTGCGAGGAATTTTGAAAGCGATGAGAAACTCACGCAACGTAAGGGTAAAACCACATGAACAAGACAATCATTATTTGCGCTAAATACATTCCTGTTGATTAATCTATTTTATTTATTATTTAGGTACATTACGGACAAATCATGTTTTACAGTCCAAACTAAGTTTTGCAAAGGTATCCAATTTAACATTTGTACTTCTTTTCCATTAAAGACATTTGCTTGTGGATGTTATAAATAATGAGGGTGAATGTGGTATATGAAAGAAGACTTTTTTTTTGATTTAGTGAAGGCAACCAAACTAATTAAATTGAAAGAAATACATTTTAAAATAAATATTAATTTAAAATTTTAAATATATGAGGGAGCGGGAGACAGAAATGAAAGGCGTGCGTCGATGTGTGAGTCAGTCTTTATTGTGGCTACGTAGCGGAGGTCGATGCGGAGCGGGAGCGGAGTGACAGTAGTGATGCTGCTGCGCGATGATGTGAAGATGAAGGTCAGGACACTACGGCGGTGAAGATCACAGGTCTTCAGGAAGCCGGCGTGTTGCCCTACACCGTGGCGGTGTAGACGTGACCTTGGTCCAGGCGATGGCCGTCGTCGCGTTGACGAGATATGGCGGCTGTGTGTCCAGTGGGTCGGAGCACACACGTGACGCAGGAAGGAACCTTGTGAGGCGATGAAGATGCTGGCGCGTTGCCAGGTGCTGGTTGCCGCTCGTTGCGGAATGCTGGATGATGGCGCGTTGCCCGTTGTGGTTTGCTGCTCGTTGCAGGATGTTGATGCTATCTCACGTCGAGATGGTAGTTGGAGAAGTGCCTCGAAGGTGCTGGAATGTTTCTGGGTCACGCTGGATAAATTGATGTTCACTGTTGACTGCGCGAGGCCCGTGCCCCGCGCGGGCAGGTACTTAGTCGCAACACTGCTCGTTCTGTGTTGCTTGCCCGGCCGATGAACGAATACTGAGGTACTGACTGACTGACTCCGAGCAAGCGAGCGCGGCTTATATACCCGTGGCAAGTAATTAGTCTCGCAGTAGGTAATGCGGTGAATTCACGCAAAGGTGAGAAATCGCTCGAACTTTCTGCGGGCACTTGTTTGGTACAGCCAGACGTTCTAGCTCTTTCGCGTAGGTGGCGGATTATCATTTCTACTACGTTACTGTACTCGAGGGTAGGTAGATGTATCGCTGTAGGTATGTTCTTCCAGCGAATTCTGTGGAGGTCAGTGGCGCTGCGGTAAATTTCGCAGAGCGGGTTAAGTAGCCGCTACATATACATACAATTTCAGAAAAAAATGTGCAAAGTAAATAATAAAATATTATTTGCATGATTACGTTCAAGAGGATACAGTTTTTTTTAATGTTTTTGAGTTATTCATTCTGATTTCTTTAGTAATTAAAAAAAAAAAATCCTCTGTGAGTAAAATGGTATTATGCTCTATCTACACACTTCAATGGTAAGTCTATAATATTACAGAACTATTATGTTTTATTTACATATTTATACCTATTGATTATATAACTGTGTAGGTTCCCTATTATAAAATCTTAAACCTGAGTGCTAAAATAATTTTTCATTGATCACAAACCCTTTTTTTAAATCCAAGAACGATATCCAAAAAAAACGGCGCTCTACAAATTATCCAATTATTATTATTGGAATATCACCGTAAAATTGCATGAGCTGACAAATAGGTACCCAATTATTTTGGTGTGCTTGATTCTTTCCTGTCGGTTTTAGTTATTAAAAATAGTATAACACGATGAAATCAGAAGCTCATCTCAACAGGGCATTCCTGTATCGACATTAAAATTCTTATGTATTCTTATAATTATTAATATTAGACTTTTCTTAATAACTGTGTTGACTGTTAAATCACGTATATATCTACGTGAAGCTTCTTCCCACACTTTGGAAGTTATTTACATTACACACATATAAAAAAAACTTTTGTGGATATATTAAATGAAGTAATTTGATTATAATTACTATAATCAACTTAATTTTGGAGAATTTGCGAAATGTACAAAAACAAATTATGAACAAATCTGGAAATCTAAACTCTCTCCATTTTGACTAGCACGAAAATATTTGGCGAGCCATGTTGGTTTGGTAATTGAATTACGTAGGTGTTGTTCATAACTGACGACTACGTACATGCAGTTTAAATACATTTTATCTCGTTTTAAAGTTGTTCTGGGAAGCTACAAAATATTTAATTGTGTTCACATTCAAAGCAAACTCTAAAACTCAACTAAAATAATAATGCTTCTATAAAAAAATATTTAGAATGTAGATACGCAGTTCAGCGATCAGTTGAAGCATATTTTTATTATTTACTAATATATTTTTTTACTTAAGCTCCACACAGGAGCCCTGAGGAAAATAGTTACCCCCAGGTTATACTCGTATGTCAACTCAAGGAAGTTCTGGGAAAGAAAAAATGTATGAGGGGTGGGTAGGGAGAAGTCTGGGAGTAAGCGTGCTTCCAACTGCGGTGTAAGGCGACGATTCGAGAGAGTCGGGCTAGAGAGATCAAAAGGACGCCTTCAACCAGTCTCTCTGTATTCGATCCGTCATAAAGTTAGTAGGCAGACGCATCCGTCGTCAAGAACCAGGCATACCCCACCCACACGAAACTGGGCACCAAATATAGCAAATCACTTAGGTTTACCTATGGAAGCAGTGTTGGTTATCCAAAAAACGGTTCCCGGGGAGGCGGATAGCCACCTACCAAATTAAAATAAAATGAATTTGCCTCACTCCACTTACGCGAACTCATGTACGTGAAGGCGATTATGTTCGAATAATCCTAACTAATTATATAAATGCGAAAGTGCATTGGTTTGTTTGTTGGCCTTCTTTCACGTCGTAACGGAACAATTTGATTTTTTGCTAAGGAATAGTTGGAGAACTGGGAAGTGACAAAGACTACTTTCAATCCGGAAAAAACATCACTTTTGCGTAGAAAAAATCTTTCTATAATAATAACTCCCTAATACCACGCGAGCGGAGCCACGAGTAAAAGCTAGTATTATATATATTTAGGTATATACAATAAATATGAATCCCTTTTTTTCCCTTGTTCGCCATAACTTCAGAACGACTTTACGTATTTCATTCATCTTTTTTTTAAAGCTTTCTAATACTTTGTAGAAGGTTCTTACGGAAAGAAAAATTAAGAGAATTGCGCAGAAAATTGGATGATTTCAGAAAACTTAACGACTATTTTGACTTCGCACGTTTGACAGTTCACGCGTTTGATGAATGTGAATTTACCAGGCACTGTTTTTTTTGTAACAAAAGAATTATCTATATAGTTTTTAAATAATAGATATAGGTTTAAATAAATTAAATAGGTACCTATGTTAGGTACCAAATTTGATTGATTGTTCTTATAATATACAAAAATGAATATTTGTAATATAAGAAGAATAAAATTGTAATAGGTGGCACGCGAGTTGTTTGAAAACTGAGTGTACTGGGACTGAATATATGAAACGCAGGAGGGGGGTTGGCGGGGAAGGTAAAAGGGCTACGCGGGAGGGGAAGGGGGTGCGGGAGGAGAACTGGGACGCACAGGAAAGGACATGCAGGGAGAAACAATTTATTTCTTTGAATATGGCATTGCAACGCATACCGGGAGCCAGCTAGTAAAAATATATATATTCATCGTAAAACTGCCACATTGAAACGATCCATAAACGCCTGGGGTACTTTTTTTTCAGTTAGGTAAGCAAATATTTCCTAATTTTCTGATTTCTTGCTTCATGGAAATTCCGATGAGCAGGGCTAATTGGAGCAGTCCGGTAAGTCCGGACTTTGTAAGTCGCCGCTCCGGGCGCCGACTTACAAAAGGCGCCAAGGAGCCAATGAGCCAGAGCACTGACAATATCTAACGACGAACACAGCGGCCTTGAGGTTTTTACTACGTCATGCGCCGTTTAGCTCAGGGCGGCCCTGCCGATGAGTTATAAAACTCATTCTGGGACGGGAAGAATTTACATCAGTGGTAGGCAATACAATCTATATAAATAAAAATGTATCGCCGAAATGTATGTACGCACATAACTTCCGAACGACTGCACCAAATAGGATAATTCTTTTTTTGTTGTATTCGTTATTGTCAGAAGAAGGTTTGTGTAAAACTACTGGTGAGCTCTGGCTTTATGAAATTTGTATAAAAAATTGCAATAGGTGGCATGCGAGCTGTTTGAAAACTAAATGTACCGGGAATTAATTTATGGAACGCGGGAGGGGTGGGGATGGGAACCAGGGAGGGGGGAGGGGAACCTGGGAGGAAGGAGAGGAACTCGTGAGGGGGGTTTGCGGGATGGGGGAAGGGGGGGAGTGGTGTGGGGAGAGGGAAGGTGGAGGAGGTGGAGTGGAAACGAGAGAGGGGAAAAGGACGCGGGAGAGGAATGGGGGGAGCGGAAGGGGAACGGGACGAATGGGAAAGGACACGCAAGGAGAAACAATTTCTTTAGTTATTGGCATAGCAACGCATGCCGGGTACCAGCTAGTTTTCAATATTTTATGGGGAATCAGAATTATAAATTTGAGGTTAAATATAAAAAAGGAGTAGAGACGAAAAATTCGAATGCAGTTAAGGCCCCGCAACCGCGCACAAAAAGAAGAAGATGGAGAGATATGAAATTACGAATGTGAGAGGAGCGCGCTAGTATTTAAAGCGACAAAATTGACGCGAAAACTGTGAAAATGTTTAATAAAACACGATTCGTTTAAAATAGAGCAAAAATCTCGCGGGGGTTGTCTTAAACAGCATTTAAAGAAAAACTGAATTTTTTCAAACATATAACTTGTAAAATAACTGAAACAAATTTGTTTATAGTATTTTTGGACCATACTTTGCGATTTTCTTCTTTGGAGGGAATTTTATATAATTTGCGTTTCGGCGTGACGAATGTCTTGATAATATCTTCAAAAATAACATTTTTTTTTTTAAGAGCTTAAAAACTTCAAATTCGGGTAGCGGCGTCTTACACGCGGTAGAAGCGAAAGTTTACGAACAAACGAGTTTTATATTTTATCAACCAATAGGAGCCTTGATAGGAGTTTGCTGCTTCGTAGGTGCTGCTTGCGTCATTTTCGTTTCATCTGAATTTCAAATCACCAGAGGGCTATATAAGTTTCACTTCAACAAGAAAAAAAGCAACAAACAAAGATGTATGCAAGCACAAATCCAAAGTAGGAATTTACAAAAAAGTACTAATTCTGTGTTTTTAAAGCCTCTACATTCTCGTTCATACTTACTGACTTTAATGTAAAATTTTTAGGTATGATCGACGCAGAATACGAAAAAGCAATGAGATGTAAAAACGGATATTGATTAGATATAATTGAGATATAGTGGTAAATCTTGTGACGTATTGCGGCCCTTTATAAAGCGTAATCCATATCGCCATAAAAATTCTAGTCAAATGGGTCACAAAAAACATTCCCCTCCCCTCAGTGCATCCATCTTACTTCCTCCTTATCTTTCCTCCTCGAAGACCAGGTTAGTCTGTGCTAGTACTTTGCAGCAACTCACAACTCAACCCGCAACTGAGTTATGTCCGGTTGCTTTACTTAAGGGAATTCCACCGCCGACTTGATATACGCCCAAACTAAATTCCCACTAGATTAGGTGGTAGAATAACAGTGCCCCCAAAGGTACAAGAGCAGGACAGAAGGTAAGGAGGAAGGAAAGAGGAAGAAGGTAAGACTAAAAGGCAGAGGTTAGGTAGGAGAAGGGAGGAAACAGAATCCCATTTGATGGATTGCATTAATAATGAATGCCGCAAGCATTTTTTTAATTTTTGACGCAGATTTTCTATACTCTTCTCTAGAGTGCGAGTGACTTGCACGTTGTGGATGATACAAACTTTAAGACAAGCTGAAAGCCGCCAGAATGAGTAGGCACTTTTGCTTCAATATTTCATAAAATAATAAAAAAAGCGAAAACTCATCGATTCCTTAATCCACTTTCTCATATAATTTAAGAAAAAATCGTTTATATATATTTTTCAAATAAATTATTTAAAAACGTCAAGATTAAATCGTACGTTGAATGAAAAACCAAAGGAGTGAGTCACGAAAACAGTGTTCGAGAATCCTACATGGTACTGGTTACCTTCTTATATTACATACCCATTTTACCTTAAAATAACACGAGAACACATCTCAGACAAGGAGATTTCTGAATGCCACTCACGAACCACTCTCTCTTGTGAGGAAAAACCAATAAAATCTTTCGCGTATACAAAACGGAATCTTTTTTGAAGCGAAGCAAATAATAAATAAAAGCAGCGAAGACTCAAAATAATATACTCCATGTTCGGCGAACGGGTTCGGCGAATGCGATCGGAGCGTGATCAATGGTACGAGATAATTTCCCCTTTAGGCCGGAGCCATAAGTCTTTCAAGCATACATAAAAGAAGCAAAAGCGACGAGCTTAAATCTAGTTTGGAAGAAGTAAACTTTAAAGGTTAGCTTTAGTTATTGATCCTATTTGAACCGGGCCAACGTTTCAATACGAACTAAATTAATTTTGAACTGAATAAAGTATACTGCGAAGATTATTACATTGTTATAATATATGTTAACCTTCGTACTATAGGTTTAAGCTACGGCCTACGCATTTTTCTTTGAGTCAGAGGGTTCTGGTGGTACAGAAAATTATGCGAGTTTTTTTTTTCATTATATAAAAGTATGCTGCTTATCTTGGTGTTATGTTGATGGTTAAGTTTGAGATACTTCTCAAAAAATATTTATAAAATAAATAATAGTAAAAAGAGTAAAATTGTAAATAATAAAAAGTTTAATACGTAGTAGTTTAGTTTAAGTTGACATGAAATCAAGAGATGATAACATATTTTATAGAGCATTGGTAAATATTATCAAAGTAGCTTCCAAGAAAGTATTGACTTTAAGAATTCAAAGAATTTTTTATTTTAAAAAGAAAGACAAACATTCCCGGGTTACGAATTAACCAACAATGTTTGAAAATCTCCTACTATCACCACAGAAAGCCGAAAATGTTGCATGTGTTGTGATGGAGGATTTAGCCAGCAGAGGAATCGAACACGCGACGCCCGGGTGAGTCCCAAGCGCTATGCCCACTCAACCACTGACCGGTCAAAATCTTTATAATATGTACAAGGTGATTTAAGATATTCAATGCCATAGTTAAAATGATATTAGATTTAAGGGTTGCTTTTTTAATTGTATTTTTTTGTGAAATATCACAAGAGTCGTAACTGCTCCCAACTGCGATCGACGAGATTCGAACCGGTGGCGGCGCGCGATGACTAAATCATTGTAAACGAGTTTAATTATTTGATGAAAAACAAGGACGCCTTGGCCCAACACTAAGGAGGAAGCACAATATGGCTTACTATCCCAAAAGTCAAGTATCAAGTACCTTCATAAGATTATTTAAATTCCTGGCAAGCAGATTTCTTTCACCAGGACTTGGCCATGTCCGATGAATAAGAAAAATGGGGGTACAACATTACATCAAGGAATCGCGAAACTGCGAATTCTAGGTTAAATATTCGGCAGCGCACGTCACATGGGATATTTCCCGAGCCATAATTCAGATTGCGCCAAGATTCCAGGGCGAAAAGGTGCTCCGTAGAATCATCTCACGGATTTTCGTCATATGTCATTCAAAATGCAAAACCAACACATAATAGAACGCGCTGTAAACAAGAAAAGTTTTCGCTGCGTTTTCGGGTTAAAGTAAAATACTCCCTTCGGTGGAATAACACGACCTCAATCATGGACCACAAGAAATGATCGTTTCTTTACTTACAAAGGTGAAAGCAGGAAAATCAACAGATATCGAGATATTAGGATTACCCCTGTCCAACCAGTCGGCGTAGATAAGATTAAACTAAAAATTATTATTGAAATATAAGTAAAAACTTATTTATAACCACTTCTTTTGTTTAAAAAACATTAGCAACGCTTTCTTCATCAGAGTTTACTAATAACTAATCACAAAAATGATAGGGGGGGGGGGGGTGGTGATGTGAATGGTATCCATTTTGATCTCAACGTGGGTGATAACGCCCCCTTGGGGGCGTTTCAGACTTTGGGGGGTAGTAGGAGACCCAGAGAAACCTATCCCACCCCATCCTATTTTGCCCCTTCCCATCCCATTTGGGGCCATCCATAAATCACGTCACACCTTAAAATATTTTCCCTATCCCATTACGCCCCCTCCGTTGTGGCAAATGAAGACACATCATGGTATCCCATTACATTATCCCATGGTATCCCCTCCATCGTGGTATCCCGTTACGCCCCTCCGTTGTGGCAAATGTAACCCTGTCGTGGTATCCCATTTCGCCCCTTCCCCCCGTTGTTGTGTCAATTGCTGTTTCGGATTAGGGGAAAATAGAAATAAAAATATTCTCAAAGCGGGCGGTGGGCAAAAAAAGGTTGAGAATCTTTGATTTAGATAAACTGGACATCTTAGAAATTAAAGTCAACATTGTCAATATTCAAAGTCTTTTGAATGACCTTTTGTTAAATATTTTCCCTTTGTAAATTACGCCCTATTCCCCCCCCCCCCCCACTCACACTCTATGTCATTCACTCCATATTTAAGTCTATTGCTGTAATTAGTTTTAAGAAAACCCCGATTAAATAAGCGTTGCTTATGAAACATGTAGGTTTTTTAAACAATAAAAGTAGTTAAAACTAAGCGTTAATTATTTAAAAAAAATTTAAATGGTGTTATAAAATAAGTTTGCCGTGTTTGAAGAAGTAAACTCTTCATACAGACGAATTTAATAGGTCGCATGCCACAGGTCCATCTGCTAATTGCCATCTCATGGTTTTAGTTATTCACCTATTAAGGTTTTTCACTTACGTTAAAATGTGAATTTATAGAGTAGTGTGTATTTTGTATGGATATGACCATCATTAGACCCAACGGTTTTATTTCATATGCCCAAAAGCGTTTAGATGAAAGATAATAAAACTAAATAGGTACATTTTTTAAACCATCATAGAGATCCATTTTCCAATATTATCAAAATTAACATTTAAAAAAATTGAAATTTGTAAGTACAGGAATATTAACCGAAGGCTTAGCTTATCGAAACCAAACAAAACCAATCTTACCATTTTCAGAAAATAATTTATTATTCAATCGTTTTCATATTATTTCAGACTGGCTACCAAAACAAAGTCTCGTACAATTCTGATTACTTTTCCATGTTATTAACTATCCAATGTCTGCAAGCCTCTCTGTGGAAAATCTACCTTTCATCTCGCTGCTTTAAATAAACCTTTAAACTTTATGTTTCATCAAAATCTCTGTTGGAGACACTTTCGAACACGGGAAACCTCTAAAATTCTTGTCGGTTAACGAATTCGGAAACTTTAAAACGATTTCTGTTACAGCAGCACTTTATTTGGCTGGAATTAAAAAAGGATAAAATGACAGTCAATTTCCTTTTAGTCTCTCGTTCCCCAGTGACGACACAATCCCCCCGTCATGATATATCACTTTATGCGATGGGAACTTGTTGACTAAAACGGTTTTTCGATACCTAGAACATATGCAGAACAATGGTAGTAAAACAAGCACTCTAATGCGAACGACATGTAAAGATTGATTTTGTGGGGTATGTAATTTCAATCTTAAGTTTAAAGGAGCTTAATATAATGATGGTTTAGGGCACACATGTGATTTTTTAATGTTTTGCGGGAAATTTACATATCCTACTTATTAAATCTAGAATGGATAAAAAGCGGATATTCGTATTAATTAATTTATTTATTAATTATCAATGTCTTGATGATTTAGTGCACGATACAGAACAAAAAGTTTTACCTAACAAAACAATACAAAAATCACCACAGTACACGGTAGTTAAGAATATATAATACATAAGAAAAGAGAAGATACGAGTTTTTTATGGCAGACGGCCTAAAAGTACATTATAAAAATATTCTTCAGAAAAAAGTGTTTCATAAAACATGATTAACAACTAAATAATAAATTGCAAAGTGCATTATATAGAAAAAGAAAAGATAGGAACCAAATTTTACATTTAAATACATACTCATAGAAAGAACATAAAAATATGTACAATGTCTCTTATACGATGCTCCGAAATAATAATAATAAAATTCCGTAATAATTTCATTTAGTCTTCTCCTTAATCAGGGTAAACTTAATAATAGTAATGGAATAAAATAATTACTTTGTTTATAACCACGATTCATTTTTTTTTTTTTAATACCGACCGGTTTCTCTTAACACAACTATCATCCGGATACAAAATTAAAAGATCAAAGAATACATTGTGAGAGCTTATATATACAAAAAGAAAGAGGAGAAACAAAACAAAAAATAAAGGAACAGTGAGAAAAATAATAAGCGTACAGCAATCTGTTAATTTCAAAATTGTTTACGAGAGTATAAATAAGATTTCGGTCGAGTCCTCCAACCGACATATTATATCTTGGTAAATTATTAATTTTAAAGGAATTCACGTATCCCCTAAGGCCTAAGGTGTTGTCTAATACACTTTTGAAAAATTAATATTTAGTTTTTAAATAAATGGAGAAGATGTTAAAATATTGCAAATGGGCTCTTTTACCATATTTTTTTTTGTGATTTTTAAAATGTCAGGTTTTGCCTCAAGCACCTTGCGCAAACTTTAAATAAAACAATGATTATATTCATACATAATCATTGTTTACTTTAATCATTTTTACTTTAGCAATATTTATTTTAATTTAGATATTGGTTATCATAATGTGTGTTTTACACGATATTATTAAGATAAAATGAGAAATCGAAGAAAACATGCTTAAAATAATGTTTTTTTGAATCTCTAAGTCATACTTGTAATTCAGTTTTATATAAACCCCGAAGAAGGATGCATTACTTACGAAGCAAGTTGCTTTTTTAAACAATAAAATTGGTTAAAAAGAAGTAATTGTTCAATTTGTAATAATATTTAGGGAAAACAAACTTAATGGAATGAATAATCATTGACAATTTATTTTCAACTGATTTTTAAACCGTTCGCGAGTATGGCAGGTGTCATTGTATGGGTTTTTAAAGCACAGATTTTCGAAGTAAAAAAATGTTAAGATTTACATCATACTCCACAGGGACAACATTTTGACGTGGACGCCGCGCCGTAGCAAGTATAAGCTTTTAAAATTTTGGTTTTATTTCTTTTATTTAAATCTGGGTTAAAATGTTTTTAGAACACCGATTTGTAGAGAAATGTCTCGCGTATAGAGAGAACTATCCTTATACCAAATGTGGCCATGAAAAATAATGGCAAACGCGTTCCTACTTTTTTTTTAAATAATTGATTATTTTATAATGAACTAGCAGACCCGGACACACGCTGCTGTGGCTAACGAAACACAACTCCATTACCCAACCTTTTAAAATTCTACACCACCCGCTTGCCAACTGCCCGCTGCCCGCTACCTGAATTGAATATTTGAATTTCTCAGCTTTTCTCTACTATAATAAGCACGTATTATGCATATAAACTTTCCTCTTGAATCACTATCTATTGGTGAAAACCGCACATACATTTTAAGCGACTTAATTTATTTTATACCATGTAATGATGTACCTAACGGTGTTCCAAAGCGTTTTTCCAACTTGAAGTGACAATATCTGCCATGTTCAGTTACAATCCAGAATATAAAATTAACAACAGTTTTTAGTCAATAATTATTGACTAAAAACTAAAAAATGTACCGAAAGTAGTCTCACTGGGAAAAAGAAATGTGTTTGGTGCTTATAAGGTGCTTACTAACCGATGTATTTTAGATAAAATAATAAGTTAAGTTAAGCAATTATAAATAAAAAAAAATTATTTTTTAGTCTTTTATCTTAAGATGATAACTTGTTTAACATAGATACCTACATTGTCAGAAAACGTGACGTTCTGTGACAAAATGAAAGTTTTCGGATTCAGCACACCCAAAAACAGAAGAATTACGCAAAAAAACCAAAACAGCTCTCAAATTTTATTTTTTTGTAGACTTGTGTAATTTGACATAATCAGTTCTTTATTAAAGCCAAACGCATATTTAGAGGAACGGCTTCTCGGTCTTTTTCATACAAAACTCGGATTAGAGGTAAAAACAAGACAGTATAATTTTAAAAAATATCAAAATGTGTAGCTAATATCTAGTACATATTTGAGCTATTTCATTTATTTGTGAGTAAATTATACATATAAAACTAATAATATTGCTGTACCTATGTGTTAATTTAAAAAAGAAAAAATAAATGTTTTTTTTTTTAATTTTTGATTTACGTACGACAAATGTGTCCCGAAGTAAATTGAAATTTACACCTAAGAAATTTTTTTCTCTTTTTTGTTTTACAATTCTTTTTTAAAGTTAACTAGCTGACCCAGTCACGCGTTGCCGTGGCTAACGAAACACTCTGCCATCTAATGGATGGTTACCCAACCTAGATAATAAGTGTTATGTCGATAAATTAACTCACACCGCCATCTGTTACAAACTTATAGAACTTTCAAATAATTACAAAGCATTGTCCTATATTAAACATTTAATGAACATTTAATTGGCAATAATAAATATTGAGGTCAATACTCGAGAAAAAAATTAAGTTGGACCAAATTACACTCAGTAAGCCAAATTTCATCAAAATCGGTTAAGTAGTTTCGGAGTTTGTCTCGAGCAAACATCGATTTTTATATACATTACACACAGAGCAAAATTGCTCGAGCTATAATTAAAATTATGAAAATTATTTATTTATTGGACTTTATTTTATTATTTAAAATACAAATAAATAAAAATTTAAGTTGTGTGTGAAAAAAGCTGCGCAGCTGTTCCTCTTCATTGAATTCTCAACTTAATTCAACAGATTAAATTAATTTCACCGAAACAACAATATTTACTATTGAATTAGCAATCAGAACAATGAACTATCCTGTACAATCCGAACTACCCGGTATAGTATTTTCAATTGTAAGCCATAGTACTGAAAGTGACTTGTAAGGTGCATGATATTACATTAGGATACAGAGCTGAATGCTATTTTTGTAAGAACCCGTATTATTTTCTATGGCAACACTGACCATCTGGCACGTTTCAACTTTTAGAAAAAAAAATTCAATCTACATCAATTTTCGAAAGAAAAAATTAAGAATCTTTCGACGGCAGAAGTCGGAATTTGGAATCTGCACTTGGTTTTTCTGCCACAGTTATAATTCAGTCAATTATTGCGGATGGCTCCTTTAGAACTTATATTATAGGCTACTGTAGATAGTCGAGATAAGAGCATTTTAAAACATATTTGTAAAAAGCATTAACTTTGTGGCTCGCCACAATTTACATCATAAAAAAACACATAAATTTGTTTAAGACCACTTTTATTTTAAACACTCTACCGGTTTCAGAAGCACCTTTCCTTCGCCAGGAAAATATTATAACTGTTATATTATTATTATAACTGAATATTATTTCAGATGTAATATTCTCCTGACGAAGGAAGGGTGCTTCTCAAACCGGTAGAGTGTTTAAAATGAAAGTGGTCTTAAACAAATTTATGTGTTTTTTTATTGCATTTTAAAACTTTTGTAGAAGAAACCTTCAAAACTGAAAAAATGCAGATATGTTATTCTGCCAATATGACTACCATATATTAACGGTATCGAAATTTGAAGTGAATTTGTTTACAAGTGTATGAAGGCGAGAAATAGCTGAATATATCGTTAGTTTAGCCTCGGAATTATTGTTCAGAAAAATAAATTTTGTGGAGTTGCTTTAAAACTTTACTTTTTTTGATAAACCTGGAGTATCCTTATTAATTGAATTTTAAAATTACACTATGCGCTAGGGTAAGTCGTCGATAAATGGGTTTTAGTAACGCTAACATTCTAACGCTAACAATTCATTTTCCATTATGAGCTGTTCTAGATTGAAGTTTACATTGAAAATGACATCCTTATGTTTATAAAAAAAACTAAAACCAGTAAGCGTGGAAAAAGCTGGTGATTTCTGAAAAATAATAACGATTATGCAATACATACTCTCCAATGATTTTCGTATGCTTATAGACTTTTTTAATATAAATACCTCACAAGAGTCCCAGTTGCTCCCGTCCGGAGCCATTGAGACTATGGCATCCCCAATTGGGGTATGTTGTGAGGCTGAAGGTAATGGGGTGGTAAAGGAGATGGGGTAGAGGATGGTGGGGAAGTACCCAGCTATTCAGATCTGGCAGAAAATATGCTTTACATTATTTTGAATGAATTAATTGTGAAATAACACAAATCAATCAAATAAAATTTTTTTGCCCGCGCCGGGATTCGATCCAGCGACTTTCAGATTGCGAGTGAAGAGCCTTACCTCTCGGCCTCGCCGGCCGTCTACCAGCCGGACTACAACTGTACAAAAAGTCCTGTACTTAAAAAATGTACTACTTTTTAAGAATGGTGTGATGAATGTATTGGTATACAATTATCTTATGGAGACTATGAATACTAAACAATTGAATAAATAGTAGAGTGAAACCGGTTAGAGATAAACTTAAGAAATCAATCTTCTATATTATATTTGATTATATAAATAAAAACGAATCACCGAAATGTTTGTACGCGCATAACTTCCGAGCGACTGCATCAAATTGAATAATTATTTTTTTGTGTTCGTTATTGTCAGGACAAGGATGTACGAAAAAATTTGAAGATTGTATGTACCGGGACTGAATGTATGGAATGCGTGAGGGGGAGGGGGGAGGGGGGGAGGGGAAGTCAGGTAGGGGGTTCACAAGAGGGGGGGGCGGGGAACCAGAGAGGGGGAGGGGAACCTAAGAGGGGGGAGGAGAACTCGGGAGGGATGTTCGCGGGACGGGGGAAGGGGGAAGGGGGGAGTGGAGTGGGGAGAGGGAAGGTGGAGGAGGCGGAGTGGGAACGCGAGAGGGGAAGGAGACGCGGAAGAGGAAGGGGAGGCGAAAGGATAACGGGACGAATGGGAAAGGATACGCAGGGAGAAACAATTTCTTTATTAAATGGCGTAGCAACACATGCCGGGTACCAGCTAGTACACTTTATAAAATATTCAGTTAAATTCCATCACTATTTAGATACCGTTTCAAAAACAGAAGTAATTTACTTCGTAATAACTGTCATAAGCGACAATTGTATCACGAACTCAAAATTTCTGTTTAATATCAGAAAAACATCGGGAAAACAAACAATAAAGTGCACGTTACATAAAACATAATGCGTTGTTCGATTACCGTTAGTGGGGAAAACTCAGTGGCTCTATCCTTTGTAGGCCGAGGTGAGTGGTTGGACAGGACGATTGATTCAGAATAGGAAACGCGAGCTGAATGTGGGAGCGCGGATCTCACCGGGAGTTATTCCCCCCCCCCCCTCCCCTAGCCGACCCCTAACCACACGCAGTCTACATCCAGCCTCCCACCCCTTTCTCAGGCCCGCTCTTACCGTCTTCGGGCTTTCCTCCACATTCATCATTCCGTCGTTAACACTTCAACAACCACTCTAACTAGTTGCAACCTTAAAGTAAAACAAACATAAGATTAAAGGATGGATTTATTTTACTGAAACGATTTAACTGATATTAAAAAAACGGGATTGATCACACGAACCTAAGTGAAAAAATCGGTAAAAACTCAAAATTCAATAAGTAAAGAAAATGAATATAATAATCGTCGATTATGATGTATTATTTTGCCTATTCTTAATTTCAAGAGTACTTTTTGTCCTGTTAAAGGAACCTTTGGTTTTGAAATACCATATGGACCTAGACAATTTTGATTAGAACATGGTGTAAACAAATTTTATTATTATAATTTATTGAAAACTAGCAGACCCGGCCACACGTTGCTGTGGCTAACGAAACACAACGCCATTACCCAACCTTTAAAAAAACCACACTACCCGCTTGCCAGCTGCTCGCTGCCCGCTGCCTGAATTGAATATTTGAATTTCTCGGCTTTAAACCTTCCCCTTGAATCACTCTATCTATTGGTGAAAACCGCATGAAAATCTGTTTCGTAGTGTAAAAGATCTATGCGCACATACATTTTGAGCGAATGCAATTCGAGCGATCGCCACTAATTATACAATGCTTGCAATGCAACACTGGATATTTGAAAAGGAAAAATCAAATACCTACTTACTCTAGGACATCTACATATTTTCCAATTTCTTCCGTAGAACGAATTTCAAAAGTGACTATAGTACGGCCCGCCAGCCGTTTTAAATCGCACAAAAATATGTTTTCTTTGAATTTCTCGGCTTTTCTCTAATATAATTTACATGTGTTATACATATAAACATTAAAACCGTATGAAAATCCGTTGCGTAGTTTAAAAAATTAACGCGCACATACATTTTGAGCGACTTCATTTTATACTTTGTAATGATGTAATGATGATGATGATGATAATGATTATGCCACAAAGTAAACGTAAATGAAAAATAAAGAAATTTTTGTACTCTAATTTCAAATTAAATTCATGATAGAATTCACATTTTGCAATCCGAAAATGCTTGCGTTTTGATTAAAAAAAAGGCGTTTGCGTGTAGATTAGATACGATAAAGATTCAACTAAAATAACCCGCAAATCGTGAGATAATGTTCACAATTCTTTGCAGGACATAATTTACTCTCACGGAGTATGGTAAGAATAATGAACAGCGCATAGTTGAATGCCTACCTGTATCAGGGAATTCGTTCTTATTCCAGACTCCAATGTCCAAGAAGAATGAAATAATAATAATTTGACATTCACTCAACAAAAATATTATCTTATATTTGTTTAAAAATATTAGTTTTAAAAATATTTTTAACTAATATGATCTATTAATTTTTTTAAAAATAAATTTACGTCTTACATGGATTATATAGAATGCACTACTTCCTCCACCTACCGCAATAAAATCAATTAATGCAACAAAAAAGCCTTTAAAAAGTGAAGTAGATAAACAAATTCAACAATATACTTGGAATTATTGAACTCAGGATCTCCGGTTTGCCGAACATCATTAACGAACTTCTACCTCACTCTTTTTTCTTGTTCGTGTCGTTTGATCATTATTAATTAATTAATTTATTTATTTATATATACGCCCAAGGGGCTTAACATAACAAGCGAGTACTTATATGTCTTGAACTAACGGTGTAAACAAAAGTAAAAAGAGAATACACTGGTAGGAAAAGAAATAAAAATAACAGTAAATAAGAGAGGAAATAAACTTGGGAATCATAGGGCTATTAGCCTGCTAAGTTTAGTCGGCAAGCTGTACGGAAGAATATTGATTGAAAGAGTAAGAATGGAAACAAAGGATAAAATATGGGATGTGCAAGGTGCCTTTATTAGTGCAAGGGAATGGATGAACCAGATTTTCTCCTTGCGTATGCTCACTGAGAAGTTTTTGGTAAAATTCTAACTTTCTGGTAAGATCTACAAAAAGCATACGGTCGAGTCGACATGAAAAAGCTATGGAAGGTGTTGTCCAAGTATGGAGTGAATACAAATCTCATACAGGCAATTGCGTCTCTGTACGAGGGAAGCGTTGCATGTGTTAGGGTGAACGGTGGTTTTACGGGGTGGTTTGACATCACAAAAGGTGTTAAGCAAGGCTGCGTAACGTCTTCATAGTTATTCAATCTGTACACGGATAATTGTATGCAAGAATTGAAAGAGGTTGGATTGGGTGCCAAATTGAGTAATCTGAAAAAAAAACTGTCAAAAGAAGCGAAGCTAGCAGTCCACAATGAAGTCCTGGTACCTATCCTGATGCATGGCAGTGAGGCATGGAACTGGCAGAGGAAGGATGAAAGTAAACTGAATGCTGTTTAATGAGATCCCTGAGGCGTATGTGTGGTAAAATCATCTATGATCGTGTGTGAAATGTGAATATCCGCAAAACATGTAAGGCTAATGTTAGCACAATGATGTAAGAATAATGGGTAAGATTAAGAAAGGGACCCTCAGATGGTATGGGTATGTAGAGCGAATGAACGAAGAAAGCAGTATAAGAAGAATATATGAAAATCTCAATGATAGAAGAAGTCGGGGACGTCCGAGGAAGACGTGGCACGATCAAATGAATCGGATACTTGAGTCGGGCCATGTCAAAAGTCAAAATAATAAAAGAGTATTTATGAGACGATGTATGAATGTGAGTGAGACAAAGAGTATGTGCCAAGACCGAGTTGTTTGGCGGTCCGTCCTCCCTGCGGGGAAACGGCGTGATGGTTAGTTAGTTAATTAATAAACATGTTGAAAAACGAACGAAATAATTATCGAAAGAAAGCGACCCATTATTCATTACAATTTTTAAATGTAAGCACTTATTAGAAAAAAAATGTAAGTCGGTATGTAATAAGTGTGTCCCAGCTTACAAAATAGAATTATTACTAACAAATAATGAAAACAATATTTTTTGAAGGGTGTTAAGGGACGTACTTGACTTACTTTATTAACCAAAGATTTCTAACATTATTAGAAATGAAAGATGTATATGAAATTTTGGTGTCAGGTGACTTTTTTCAAAGTAATTTTTTCCAATTATTTTTTCTTAAAACCAAACAAAAAAACTTCCATATGTCGTCACTGGTCACTCAGCCGCGTAACCGCCCAACTATTCAACCAGACTAATGATTTTTTCGTTGTTGAAAAAAAACATCAAAAATGTCACCAGAGAAAAAAATTTCATGTACATTTTTTATTACAAATATTATCAGGAATCACTGGACGTAAGTCAAGTAAATCCCTTTAACACCTGTATGCAGTGAAAATAATGGAAACATCTTTATCTTTATCTTTACTAAGTATAAAATGAAGTCGCTCACGCTGTATGTGCGCTTAGATATTTTAAAGCATGGAACGGATTTTCATGCGGTTTTCACCAATAGATAGAGTGATTCATGAGGAAGGTTTTCAGGTATATAATTTGTCAAGTTTTGTGTAAATTGGTTGAAATACATAATATATCTGGCCAAGCGGCAGCGGGCAGCGGTAGCGAGCAGTGGGTTGACAAACGGACGGTGTGGATTTGATTTAACAGATGGCGTTGGTTATAAAGGTTTCGTTAGCCGCAGCAACGTGTGGCCGGGTCTGACTGTTTAGATATAATTTTGAATACAATAAAAGAAGTGTCGAAGTTTTAAAATCAATAATCGAAATACCACGAGGCACCGCGAATAGAATAAATTATATTTAAGTAATTGAATTTCATTATATACTAAAATAAGAACTAAGAACTAAGTGGTACTAACCACAAATTGAATTAAGCAAGCACAATGACAATTGAAAAAAGCAATTACAATTAAGTAAGCGCTCCCAAAATACGATTTAAAAAAATCTGTTCTGCCAAAAGAAAAAAATGTTCTATAAGCTTGACACAATAATTCGTAATCGTATGTAACGTAATTATTTTCATGGTAGTTACTCAATCGGTACCTACTTGCTCAGAAGGAGTTTTATTAATTTCGGGTGCCGTTGGAACGATTGATAACAAATTCAAATTGCCGGAACGTTGTTCGTTTGTTTTTTTGGTTTGAAAAAAAAAAACGGTTAGAAGGGCCGCGTCATGACATAACGATGGATTGGTCGGAAGTTTTATTTTGTAAGGAGTTTTGATACTCCTAAGTGATTGTGTAAATTTGCAATATTATACGTGTAACAGACGTGATGTCTTTACGAGACTGTTAAATAATACCGGGTCGCGGTACACGCAGGATGTTGATTGTTTTTTCGAGGCGAGGAAAACTTTTATTGTGATGATCACGAGATATCGAGTTACCTATGTAATATTACAATCTAATGGAAGTGTTTATGATGTCTGTGTGCCTGGTACCTAAGGTTGGTGTTCTTGTGCTTAGAACTGAGATTCTTGTGCCACGTACAATCCAATATCACCGAGGACAACTTTGGTGAAGACTGCAGGCACTTCTTAAATCACATTTACAGTCTAGAACTGCGGTTTATATCCTTTCAATGCTCAGAGATGGCCATCGGACGCATTGTGACGCCTTTGTGGATGGATCTGGAATCTGTGGGTGGACTGCTTCACGGAGTCATGGGTGTGCGAAGCGGCAGCTCTGGGGCTCTTCTCCAGCTATCTGGAGCCCTTGTCGCTGAGGTTAATAAAAAATAACTGAATTATCTCTCTCTCTCTCTACATTTTTTGAGTTTACAAAGGTATTTATGTAGATTATGTTTTTGCTTGTCAATAATAACAAGTACATTTTGTTTAATGTGAGTTCTTTTATTTACATCAGATAGTAGCTTTCTTTTTATCCCACGCAGGACCCTGAGATGATGATGAGAGCTCATGCAAACGGAATTTCTCTGCTAACTGATAAGATGCGTGTCACGTATTTATCCCTTTATTGTTGAATATGCATAAATATATAATATAAATTCACATCCACTATTTGCACAACATTTTTTGTTGGATTTTGAACGTATATTTTATACAAGGTAATGTGGAGTTTGCATTTTTCAGCAGCGTGGTGTGGTGTTTCTAACACGTATCCAGGAAATAAATTACACCATATTAATAGGAGCTACATTAGTTAAATTTAACACAGGCTTAAAATTACTACTTGCGAAAGGAAAGTAAGAGTTTTTTACCATGCAATCGTTAATTATTTTAAAGAAAATCGCGTAAGTAAGGAAGCAGGCACAGAAAAATATATTTATTTCGTAATTATTTTGGGAAACGGTTATGGGTACCGCCGCCCCAGGAACCATTTATTGGATAACCAACACCTCTGCTATAAGTCACCCCAAGTGGTTCGCTACGTTTGATGACTTAGCAGGGGTGTCCGGGTTCATGGGGTTAGCTTTGTCCGGATCATGGCGGCGGACGCGCCTGCCCACCAACTGCGTGGAAGGCCGGATCAGGAGAGACTGGTTGAGGGAGATTTTTTGACCTCTCCAGCAGGACTCTCTCGGAACATTGCCTTGCTACTTTTTCCTTCCTATAACTTTCTATCCTTCCTTTCCTTAAAAAGACCCTCCACACAGCATCCCCAAAGATGACACAGGCCCTGAGCGGAATTATTTTTCTTAGGGCCTCCTGTGTGGAGCTAACGTAAAAAAATGCAAAGATATTTTACTTTTCGGTCATTCAGATATTTAAGATTGCAAAAGAAGTAGGTACCTTTCTTATTTTTAAATGTTATAGAATAAGTAGGAGATTCATATTCCAAATTAATTTATCGATTTAATTGAGATTTTTTACTTTATTTTTTCATCGTTAATTTATTAATTTCTCATAATATAGAATATTGCAGATATCCCAACGGAGAAAAACACGTGAGAATTTTCGAGAGATTTCACCACGAATAGAATGAGGCTTATGAAACCAGGCAATATTTTGTTGAAACATGACATGGTGTGTGTACAGTAAACAAATAAAGAGTTATTGTTTTTTTTTCAAAACAAAAATATTGTCAATTTTAAAATTATTATAACCTGGTGAATTTTTTTTCCTGGTGAGAACTTGAATAAGGATAGCATTTGAAATTAAAAAAAAAAAAAACTCTCGAAAAAAAATTTTGATTCGGATTAATATTTTTTAATACAAATACTAACGTGCATTAATTTTACAGTGTGATATGCTAGCAAAATTTTTTGCTCGTTTTATCGAAAAACTAGTTATGTGTATAATTTCGGCGTCACATAAACATAATTGTAAATTTTTCCTCACTTCAAAAATTTAACAAATATTATAAAATGTCATCTATTACCTAGTAGGCGATGGAAGTGAGTGATTGTTCGCTAGCCGCGTTAAAACGTTGAGACCCGACACGAAACAATAAAAAAATTATCATGAAAGAAAATGTCGATTCACATGAAATGTACAAAAGAAATAGCGGAAATGACAACACTATTCGAAAACAATTTAACGAAAGGAACTAATATAGAAATCTCCAAAAAAATGCTGTATCACGAAAACATTGCTCATATGGCGATAAACATGGCAAAACTTAAAGAAAAAAACGTATCACGTTATGGGAAATACAAAAAAATTAAAAGTGAAAACCTGTTATAAACAACAATCAGAGTCCAAAGAACAAAACTTCCCTGGAATAAAATACATCCTTTGTCTGTTCAATGTATCCCTCTGATCTTAACGCCTTAAAATAACAGCACTCTCAATGTTGAATGGAAACAGCTTAGATCGTTTGCATCGCTTTCAGCAAGGCTTCGGTCGTATCCGCGAGGCTGAAAGCGTCACTCAATTAACAGTGGAGTTTCCGGGATACTCGACATGTACTTTTCACGTGATCTCAGATGAACTGCGAAAATTACTGTCGAGGATATGTTGTCTACCCACTTTTAAACGTTTTTCTATTATTACGTGAATGAAAATCCTACTAAACAACTTAATGAAAATCCTCTACTTTTATTGCTTTTTTGGAACGTTTTAACGTAAATGATTCCGCAAAAAACGTTAATGCGGAATCCGGAATCACACTTTCGTGGAATGCAAACATATATACCTACTTCAATACTAATTGATTCCTAGCTATTATGTTTTATAGCACATTGAGAGGCGGTCATTGAAGTATGAAAATTGAAAACAATAACAACTGTGAACGAGTCAAAATCCAAAATGAACTAAAAAAAATGTTAATGTATTAGAAAAGTTTTGGGCAATCGAAAAACATGGTTATGACGAACAAAAAATCAATCTATAAAGGAAAATCATGAAAAACTCACGATTAAGACAGAAGAAAAATAATAAAAACCATCCTACGTGCGAGCTCTAACAGATAACAAAAAAGAAAGTTCATAGGAATCTGGTTCAATATAACAATCTCACCAAAACAACAACAAAAATTGAAACGAAATCCAGAAAGATATAAAATTATTAAACCAACTAACGATAGGAATATATGGTTTACGAAAAACGAAACTAATAAACAAAAAATCACCATACCATGGCCAAAAAAAGAATACGCGGTCTTCGCGAGCACTTACTGAAGAAATAAATAAAAAATTAGCTATGACTTAGAAGTCTGAAAGAAAAAACCAAAAAAAATAAATAATTGAATGATGTAAATCAAACCTAATTGAAGGAGAAATAATCAGCTTTATAATCGCCCCAGAATAAACCCTTTTAAAAAGTGAAGAAAATAAAATAAATTACAAAACTGAAATAAATAATAAACCTCCAAACTCCGGATAAAAAAGATGAAAAACACAGTAAATCTACATAAGGAAACTAATGAAAGGAAGTAAAAATTCTCAAATTACATCGTGGAAACCAGAAGTACAATGTTAAAAAGTTTAATAGAACTAGGAAAATTAAACATTCAATACCAAAGAGTTGAAATAGAGAACTATGATCCATTAACCCAATGTTACCGCTACCGTAAAATCATAGAAACAGCCTCCAGATGTTTATATCGCACTAATCCATCGATATGCAGTCATTGAATGAGTGCTCACATTTGGGCTAAGAACACTAAGAAAAGAAACCCCGCTTTGTGAAAACTGCACATCACAAAGAATGAACAAATAACACAGACCTCAAGGATTTTAAACTCATACAAAAGTCCTTACAAAAATAAAATGCTCAATGAAGCAAAAGACAGAATCGACTACAAATAAAAATGCCTTCTTACATAATGAACCAGACAAAATAATAATATTGGCAAGAAAAATAATATTTCCCAAGAATTATATCCACCAAAACGATCCCTACCGCAGCGTAGTGGAATATAGATGAATTTTTAGCAACAATTAGTAACGATTTAAAAAAACCGACATTTATTGTGTTAACAGAAACTCATTAAAGTAATGACGTAAATACTTACTTAAAAATAAATATTGGGTCCTTACATATGAAATTGGCGTTTTGCCGTACTGGCAACATTGATCTCAAATATCTTCTCTTTGGTTAGGAATTCCAAATTCAAATTTATACAACTATTTACTCATGTATTTTTGTTTCGAAAATTATAATTGATTTGTTTTTTCCTTAATAGTTTTTTTTCTTTGCGTCACTTAGTTTACAAAATGGAAAACTTGAAATATCATGTTATTTACGAGTACGAGTTCCACCGTGGCACCAGTGCTGCAGAAACATCTCGAAGGATTAATAATGTGTATGGCGACGGTGCCGCAAAAGAAAACACAGTGCGTTTTTGGTTCCAACGTTTTCGTTCTGGAAATTTCGACCTGCGGAACAAGCCCCGTGGACGGCCGGAGACCAAAGTTGATAATGAAGAATTGAAGGCTATTGTGGAAGTGGATCCAACGCAAACCACGTCCGAGTTAGCTGCAGGCTGCGGTGTTAGTGATAAAACTGTTTTAATCAACTTGAAGCAAATTGGGAAGGTGAAAAAGCTTGAAAGGTGGGTACCTCACGAATTGAGTGAAGCAAATCAACAAACGCTAGACCACACACTGCACAACAGACGGCTGCCAAATTAGAGGAGCTTCAATTGGAATGTCTAAGACATCCACCGTACTCTCCGGACCTTGCCCCAACAGATAACCATTTTTATCGAAATTTGGATAACTTCTTGCAAGGGAAAAAATTCAACTCCGATGGGGCAGTCCAAACCGCCTTCAAAGATTTTATTGATTCCCGTCCGAATGGTTTTTTTAGTAAAGGGATCGATGAACTACCTATGAGATGGCAAAAGTGCATAGATAGCAATGGTACATACTTGGATTATATAAATATATTATATTAAAAAAAAATCGACTTTATGTTTCTACCATACGAAACGCCAATTTCATCTGTAAGGACCTAATATTATATTTCAACGACAAACAAATTTAACAGGAACAGTGGCATCGCTGTGTTAGTGCAAAATAATTGTGACATTGTGCGAGAAACAAATAAAAATAAATGGAACATACTGTCTACGTGCACCAATAAGCTGTTATTACAAAAAGCTAAATTATCTCTATGTGTAGAACGCACTCAGCTACTGTTTGTTTATTTACAGATGCATTAAGGTAAGTTTTATTAAACTTTGGGAACGGAAATACGGTATTTTCGTTATTTGTTTCTGGGGTGTTATGCCGTGCTGCGCTACCTCCTTCTTTAGGCAACGTTTCGGACAGCGTTGCAGTGTCCATCATCAGGGCAGATCCGGCAGATCTGGTAGATGGATACCGAATTTGCCCTGGATGTACACCGCAAAGCTGTCCGAAACGTTGGCTAAAGAAGGAGGTAGCGCAACACGGCATAACTCTCCAAAAACAAATTACGAAAATACTTTTGGCCGTGAAAATCTAAAAACGTATCGGAAATACGGTAGTTCGGGAGCCACAAATTTAAACATATCGTTCGATCACACGTCAAACAATAAAGATAACTATGTTGTGCTGTATTATCATCCAGTCAGAACAAATAAATAAAATACTTAAAAAAAAAAAAAAAAACTAAAATTAAAAAAATAAGTGTTATATACAATCGTGAATCTCTCATCAGGAACAAGAGCTCCTCTTTTCTGATGAGGTGTACACGGTATATATGTCTAATGATGACCTTAAATATAGTGTTTTATAAAATGTAACCCATTTTTTTAATAATATAACAATAAATAAATAAATGCATCGAAAAGAAAAAAAATTGATGACAACAATCACTTAGTACGGAATTTAATTGAATTTCTATGAAGGCTATTCTAAATGTTCGTTGAGTCTATAATTTAAAAAAGTAATATGTACGAGTATAGAAAGAAGAAAATGTCCAGAAATGAACGAGTATCATGAATTTCATTAAGATACATGTATTCTATTAATAATTTTCTTTGTTGATATGTTCAACTCCAGATATTACTTTTATACTTGATTAAACACTAATCCTCTTGCATCCTCCCATTTCCAGCATCAAGTGAATTTTCCACATGATCTCATGCGGTTCATCTGCAACAAAGACCCGACCAATGAAAACGCATCACTTGCAGATCCGGAACCGGCTGCTAGGATTATCTATACAGTGGTGCAGAATGTATAAGTGCAGAGTACGGTGTATTCTAGGTGCTCTGCACAGTGCTCGTATGTAACCGTCAATGGCTTGCCGGGCTAACCACTGAATAGTCGAGAAGGCGCTTTTCATCGCTGAGACAAGCATGTCTTATACGTATCTCGGTTATTCCTAGCTGGTGCTGGAGGAGACAGAGTTGGTATGGACTTACGTTTAATATATTATACTAATATTTCTGCTAATTTTTATGTTATATTAAATCTCAAGCTCAAGTACTTCGAGAGCACCAGTCATTGTAAAGCACATAGATAAAACGAATAACTTTCTTTGAGTGATGTCCAGTTAATTTGGAAAATTGCTGACAATTAGAGCACGCGTTATTATAGAGAATGCCGTGAAAACCATCTACGTTTGTCCGATATAACTTGCTTCTTCGAATACCTGAACCATGTGCTGAAATGGAATCAAATGAATGAATGTTAATGAAGCTAAAAGGGTGTACCAATTTGCTGTGTTCCATCCAATGCTTCTACCCCTGAGGGGAACAGCATGATGGTTGGTTAGTTGCCGAATACGAGCATGCTAGTAGATTCATGAAACTAACAATAATTATTCAATCGTAGCGAATGTTCCTGGAAATTATGATTGACGACATTGATTAGTAGAATTGCACATCCTTCTAAAATGGTCATTAAGCTAATCATAAAAGTTTGCGTGACGAAGGGTATCGCCGTTTGGCATGCAATTCCGCGCATTTCCTTTTTTCTAAAAGTCATGTATTAATGCCATTCGATTCGTAACATCTTTTCATATAATGGACATATTATGTAGACTTTTTAATATAGTTTATTTATATAAATATTAAGTATAAAAAAGTTAATATTAATTATTGACTTTTAATTTATTATTTTTGCATGTTTATTTATTTACGCCCTTGGAGCATTTACATCAATCGTTTAACTTGGTAATAATAGAAATAGAAACAATAAAATACCAATTATTTCTCTTCCTTTACAGTACTTTACACTAATAGAAATGAAGCAGAATTTAAAAAAATAACAACAAAAACAATATCAGAATAATAATAATATAATTTACATCAGAATTTTAGAAATTTCTGATATAAATTTAGGTAAGGAATAAATGAAAATATTAACGGAACTGAATTTATTTCCAAGTCGAAGTCTTTGGATTGGGGGTTAATGAGATAGTTAGTTTTAAACGGATAAACAAAGAACAGCTCTTGAAGTCTCGTGTCACGATTTGGTACTCGGAATGTTATTAGTTTTGTTAAGTCGGTTGCGTCAAGTGATCCATTGACTAATTTGAATAAAAGTACCAGATTGCTCTTGGTTCTTCTACACGATAAGTCAGTTAAATTAAGAATTTTCATTAAGTTAACATAATTAATTTGTTCAATGGGTATGGAGATTTGAAATTAATGAACCTTAAAAATTTATGTTGAACTTTCTCAATTTTTATTTGATGTGATTTATAGTATGAGGACCAAATAGTGGAATCGTATTCTAAATTACTTCTTACTAAAGCAGTGAAGTAAAATATTTTACTGTTTTCTTAAAATAAATCCCAAACATTTCTTAGCCTTATTAGTAACTTCATTAATGTGTGGAACAAATTTTAATTTTTCATCATATGAGATCCTTGCTATGAAACATTTTTTAAGAGAAATATTGTTGATACTATAATGAGACACAATATGATTTTTGTTTCTACAGAAAAACATAAATTGACATTTATTAATATTTCAAAATGGTTCATTATAATTACACCAATCCTGTAAGCGATGAATAACGTTGTGAACAATTGGGTTATAACCTAATGATCATGTTTATAATGCACTTAACATTATTATCCCGGTAAGTATTCCTAATAAAATAAAATAAAGTAATCATTTTCTTACTGTGAATCTTTGTGATGAGATTTCCAATGCCAATGCCATGTATGTTTCGTAGTTTTCTCTTTCCAGAATAATTTGTTTAATGTCGCTAATGCGGTATTTTACGCCGAACGACGATATGTATGTAATAAAAGTTTCTTAGCAACGGAAATAAGCAATTACGTTAATAATTTGAAATTGATAAATATTTCGTAACGGGCCGGAGCCGGTCCTGCCTGCGTCTCTATCAGCAAAGCGTTAACCCATTAAGAGATCATCTCGCCTCTATTGATGATGTTTTATCTCCACAAGAGCCGGAGCCGGAGCCGGGGCGGGGAGACGGTGAGACGGCCACGGTGGTCAAAAATACATTTTCGCAGAGTACCCTAGTTCTCTTGATATTGTACCAAAAATGCTTGGTTATAGATCCGCTCACATAGTTCTAAGAATTTAAATCTTAGATTCTTAGACAACAATGTCTTAGATCCTAAAACATTTTTTAAGGTAATCATACCTCGACAGTAATTAAAAAAACTTAATTTTTAACAATACTCATTTTATGATAATGATTTTTATTTGAAAAATTCAAATCTAAAAATTCATCCTTTTATTTTGTAAAAACAAATATTTAAGTTGATTTTCTGAAACCAAATGACATATTTGGTCGTTTATAAAGGAGCAGAATTATTTAATTACTTTTTAATCTTAATAAGAGGTTTAGTTTTCATCGCCTATCCGTGACTCAGTGAAAAACTACACTTATTGTTTGGTTGAGGTATCAGGCCCGGTCAAAATCACCTGGGACCCCAATAGCGAGGGCTCTCGATGCCCTCCCCCCGCCGCTAGAGCGGAGCCTCGTAATTAAACAAATAAGTTTTGATATTGAGAGAAACACATAGTATTATTATCTTATGTAGGTACGATTTTTATAATACCTACCTATCTAATTTTAAAAAATTAAAAATAATTATTATTTAATGCCCTATTAACTCATCACAAACTTTTTTTAATAAATATGCAGGGTATAACAGCACGTACGAACGATCTTAACCGGTGATTCCGGAGCATATTTGGAGTGAAAATGTAACTGTTATTTTGTCGTTCGATGATATTTCTACACGTCACCACTTATCACACTGTAGGATCTCTCATCTGTTACTGTGCTGCTGAAATGAGAAAGAGTGCGTATCACGTGATCCGCTAGGCTGTACCCAACAAACCGGTGCGAGTTAAATATATGTAATCAAAACAAAATATCATCCGATGCAAAATGACATTTACTTTGTTCATTCCAAATATGATTAGGAATCGCTGGTTAAAATCCTTCGATACGTAGGTACTGTCACATCCTGTGTATTAAAAAAAATAGTAATACTTGTTATGTAGTAAAATCCAATAGTAATTTTTGTTGAAGTTAAATTTCCTTTTGCATCAAAAGTTATAGTTTTATTTCCACCGGTTCATAATAGAGGGACCACTGTGTGGTGTCTAGGTCTCGAGCTTTACCGGAGGCTGCGCTCTGTTTCACGGCGGCGGCGTGTGGTGTACTTATACCTGTACCTGATAGCGTGGCGGTGAGATACATTTAATATTCATTTACGGTAATTCACGGAAATACTGAACAAAATTGATGCTGAAGTGGATGGCTCTATCTAGAATCTAGTCTAGATGAATGGATAGTAATATAAAACATTAGGTGGGATGTTCTTCTTTTTAACCTACATTTTCATAAATCATTACCTTAAAGTCGAACTAGGCGGCACTTATAGTTTTTTTTATGGTGACTGAATTCCTATTCTATTGGAAAATGTTATCGGCCGCGAAGTTTACATATTTTTGTACAATTATCAGGACTTGAAAGATGGATTCAACCGAAAATTGTACACCTCCATCAAAAATCTTTTATTTTATCGATTACTCTTCATGAAATTTCTTGTATTTTTTCTGTTATTAGAATGAATAAAGAACCCTTTTAGAAAACATACACAACAATATATTTGTAATAAAACTGAAAATATTTATTTTGGAACTTATACCACTCTGTCACATTTTCACCTAAAGTGGAAATGTGACAGAGTGGTTATGGACGACTGCTGCGCGGTCTTTGGATCTGAGAGGGGAAATTGTAGCAAGGGGGGAAGGAGCTGAGACAAACAAGAGCTGCGTGTATACCTATTTGAACGGTAACTCACGTGACAGAATTAACGTACTAAAACATCAATTTTAAGAGACAGGTTTTGAGATTTTAAAAATATTTTATTAAGCATCATAAAAAAATAATAATCGCTGTTACTTGATAGGTTTTGGAGTTTAAAAATAGTTTTATATTTTTTGTCGTCATATCATTTTTTTGTAACATTATAGAATATACGCAAGTCGAGGTGGTGGGAGACAACTGTGATTTGTATGAAATACACTTCTGTCATGAGGATTTACAATTCTGTGATGTAATTTTTTACTACAAAAATATAAACACAAATTTTTGAAGTAAAACTTCTTTACGCACGCTTGACTTGGGGAGTAAGCTGGTGAATGCGTGACGAAAAGTGTGATCGGGCGAGGCGAAAGGTCGGGCCTTTACGCACGCTTCACTTGGGGAGTAAGCTGGTGAAAGTGTGATCGGGCGAGGCGAACGGTCGGGCGAGGCGAACGGAAGTTGAGAGGTAGATATAAGTTGGTGAAGTTTTATTTCAGTCATGTGGTCTAAAGTCTAAAGCACACTCGTTTTTTTTAATGCACAGTCTTTACTTCTTTAGTACAGTAGATTTTAAGGTAATTATAAATTAATAATATTGGTATATTAGTATAAACATACCTGGTTTGTTCTTCTTTCTAACCTACAAACCAGGTATGTTTATTTATTATATCAAAAAGGTATGTTTGGCACTTTACAATTACTAGACATTATAAAACGTTAAATAATTGTAAACATATGTAAGTGAGTTCGGAATAAAAACTTCATTTAGTAGGAAAAGCAACCATCAAAGTAACTAAAACATATTAACGGTTATAAGTTATAACGAATATGAAAGACATCGCGGATAGCGACACAGCGCGCTAACTTCGGAACTAGTGATTCGCTACGTTTGGTGACTTAGCAGGGGTGCCCGGGTTCATGGGGTGAAGTTTGTCTGAGAATTGTTGAGGGAGTCCCTTTGACTTCTCCAGCCGTACTTTCTGTGAACATCGCCATAGACAGTACGGCTGGAGAAGTAAAAATTAATTAAGATATAAAAAACATTTAACTTACTTAAATATAGTATTGTTCAATAAAAAAATAATGGTGTTCTGTTGAAGTGAGACCATATTATTTATTAATCACTAATCCTTCCTTCAGATATAAATATTTCTGTAAGGCAATTATTTTTATAGAGGCAGTTATTTTTACAAGACGTATTTATTTAGGTTTGTTACAAAAAAATGAACAATTCATGAAATATTTGAAGTAAATTTTTTACGTCCTGTGAAAGTTCTATTCAAGTTTTTTGTAGCAACTGGCCTATAATAATATTGAAAAAACAGAACTTGAATAGAACTTACTCAGATCATGAAAATAATCTTAAAATATTTGATGAATTGTTTTTGAAACTACACGTGCTAAGTAAATATTCATGTTATTAGTGAAATTTGTTATTTGTACTCGCGATTCGAAAACATCCGATCTGTTGTAATTTACCTACTGTTAAACGTAATTTCTTACTAAAAAACGTTATTTAAATTTTATACAACTGATAAAAAAATATTTATCATGCGTTAATGGTTGTTTATCAGTTGTGCATAATTTAAAACACGTTTAATAGTAAGGCCTTCAATATTCATCTATACTTATTGTAGAATATTGACGGCGTGCGATATCGATTCGTTCATTATATGTTTGAAGAATTTGTAGATAAAATAGGCCTTTTAAGAAATTTTCAGCTGAATTGTATTTTTTCAGATAATTGTTGATAAAACAAAGTTGACATACTTTCTGCGAGTTTTTTTTCTTAAAAAATAAACAAGTCACAGATACCAAGAACGCGAAAAAAGTTCCATAAAAACATTTTATTTTTAAAGGATAAAGGCAGTGGCGACTTGTTGAGAGAAAAAGCTCTTTATCATTGGAACTTATTTATACAAAAAAAAAGGAAATTTTTTAGGTGGTTGCTTGAAGTACTCCATAAAATTTTCCATCCAAATTACCTAAATTATTCCATCACTCCAATAAAGCTTTAATATTTAAGTAACGATTTCTAAGGTTCTTGGAGTAAAAAATCTTAACGGATTTTTACATTTATTTTGGTTCAATTTTGAAATTTTTTTTATTTACACATATATATTTTTTACATTTTCTCCACACGAGAGGCCCCGAGGAAAAATATTTCTCTCTTGGCCTATGTTATCTTTGGGGATGCTTTGTGGAGAAAGGAGGAAAGAAAAAGTTTTGGGAAGAAAAAGGTATGAGTTGTGGGTAGAAATCTGGGGTTCAGTGTGTCCTGGTCATCCGCCTCCAAGACCTAGACAAACCTCACCTCATGAACCCGGCACTCCTGTTAAATTACCAAAAGTAGCGAACCACTTGGGGTGATCTGTGGCAGAGGTGTTGGTTATCCAAATAAATGGTTCCCAGGGAGGTGGTACTCATACCCGCCTACCAAATTGATAGTTGCCTAAAATTTCAAATATGAGATAGATAATTATGTCGGATTGATTGAAGGTGGCAGAAGCCGAACTGGTAGAGGCGCCCGTCCCGGTAAAATGAGAGGTTCTGGGTTCGAGTCCCAGTTGCGAATGTTATATTTTTATTTTTCCGTGTCTTGTTCTCTTTCATATTTTCGTTTAGACTATTAGTGTTATCTTTGTCTTCAATTATATTGATGGGAATGACCTTCAAAAATTATAAAAAGAGAGTGGTTCTTATAAGAAATTAAACTATTATTGTCATTGTCTGGTACAAAAAACAAATTTATTTCAACACATAAGAAAATCGATACAAAACGATTAATAATGCACTTTTTTTGTGAATACCTCACAAGAATCCCAGCTGCTCCCGTCTGGAGCCAGTGGGTCCCCAATGTTGTGAGGCTGAAGGTAGTGGGGAAGGGAAGTTGATGGGGCAGAGGATGGTAGGAAAGTACCTGGCTATTCAAATCTGGTCATCAAACGCGCCTTAAGCCATTTCAGACAACGTTTCAATTCTGAATGGTGGTCTTACACCAGGGCGATACTAAAAGTATTTTCCACTCTGTGTCGCAAATTTACTATATATTATTTTAAATTAATTAATCCTGAAATAAAACAAATAAATTTTTTTGCCCACGCCGGGATTCAATCCCGCAACCTTCGGATTGCGAGTAAAAAGTCTTACCGCTAGGCCACGCCGGCCGCCGGCAATCATCTATTGCACTTACAAATCTACTACAACTCGAAATATTTTGCAAAATTCGCAATAACGGCGAGTAAAAATGCTCCAGAAAGCACAAGTAACACTGGGAAAAACTTTTCACCCAAAAAAATTTCTGCTTTTTCATTATTCAGAAACAGACAACTCTATCATAATCTATTATAACATAAATGATTGATTCTCGGATGAGAGTAATGTATTTTTTTATTAGGTAGCGAAAATATTTTGATTTAAGCTATTTTAATAGAAATAAGAAAGAGAGAACGTTAATCTTTAAAAAGGTTTCCCTTTCATATCTTATTTTCTACAGATAATCCGGGTCATCTAAATTAAATTACACCTGCGCGAAATAAATTGCTTTTATTTATGAAATACCACAAAAGCTCTCAGTTGGAGGTGAATATTGATCAAAGCACTTCTATTTTTATGACTATGATAAATTACACTTTACTGTCAATGGCAAAGATAAATGGGTTTTTCATAATCAACGGCCGACAGTGGCGGTTGCTTATTGGGCGGGCAAAGGGATACGGGGAGAGGGTGTTCTTGCTCAGTAAATCATAAATCCCTAAAGAGCTTTGTTGATGTGTTTTAAAATAGTGTGGGCATCTATTTCGGACCAAGGGAAAGCGATGTTAAGTTCTATCACAAAATGTTTTGTTTAGAAGAATCGTCTTTAAATTGACTTCAAAAAGTTTCAGCTGCAATGTTACAAGATTGGGTGATAATGTACACATATTTTTTTTCATTTAGTTTACGCCTAGGCTGCTCTCGCATAAATAAAGATAGTATGACTTTTGAAAAAAAAATTGCAATAGATAAAAAATATGTCCATGAAATAAAATAAAAAATAGAAGCAAAGATTTCTTTTAAACACAGTGATCGGAAAGGTTTACAAAGAGACAACCAAAGATTCATTTCATTAAGATTCACAGTTAAGGTTCGAATAAGTTTTAATATTGTTGTGTATCTAAAAAGCTTCCGGCTTTTAGACATAGATAGCGGTGATAAGAACTGTCAGTATATTCCGCTAGATGGCAGGTAGCTTAGTACCTAAGTTGTCCAGAAGAGGGACGGGGGGCTGAGAGTGGGTATTTTCTGTAAAACACTCGTGAGAACCAATTTAGCCAGCTCCTAGTTAGGTCGACTAACGAGGTAAATATGAAATAAGCGAAGTATTGAATAAAACCAGATAAACGAACCAGAATCTATTTATTCCAAAAGTAACCTCCATCCAAGGGGAATCGGAGCATTTGTTAGTGTGTCTATCAAATAACAGAACACTTCAAATATGATCCACAAAATTCACCAAGTTAACATTAAACGGCGACCGGATAACTCGACAACGTACAATTTCACCACTCCTTTGTGCGTCAATAAGAGCGAAGAAAAAAACTTGGTTAAATAGGTTGAGTTAGGTTAGGTTATGGGCTATTTTTGTTATTTTTTTAACTTTTAATGACTTTTCAAAGGGGTGTTGAAATTCCACTTTGTTGAGTTGTCGTGCAACCACATTAAACATATCGGTGACTGGCCGACTAAGAATGAAACTAACTCGGAACCACCTCAGGAAGACCAATAATGAGTGATGATAAAAAAATATAAAAAAATGGTTAAATAGGTTATGTTAGGTTAGGGTTTTAATGACTTTTCAAAGAGGTGTTGAGTTGACTTGATTCTGAGTTGGCATGGAACCAAACATATCAACATCACCTAAACATTGGTTTTCCATAGTGTGAAATCGATGTATCGGGGAATGAGCAAAGTAGATGTACATGGTAACTGTAGTAAAATAATGAGAAAGATTTATCGTAAATGCTTGATTCGAAAAATTTATCTGTGCATTAAATAAGAAAGTTTTTTTATCTCTCGATACATTCCTGAAATAAGTAAATTGCGGAATGTATTTCTGAACTGAGATAAAGTTCAAATATAACAATTGGCTGCCGAAAAATACGGGCCGAGATATAAAATATTATACGGCACATTAGGCTTACGACGAAATATTGAATATGTGTCCCATATAAATATTTATGCCTATACAACTACCTACGTCCGAGGCAAGCTCTGCTCTCTGACTTGAATGCCAAATCCACCCCGACCAAGTTAGGGTTGTAATTGCAAGACACGAAGTCAACGGGGGAAATTGAGTTATGATTAAAGACGGTTTTTTAGAAATAACTATTTGTGCCCTTCCCGCGGCAGATCTAGATTAGCTTTCTGGAAGTTTATGTTTCAAAAATGATATCATAATTAAGCAAATTAAAAACTGGTTCGGAAGAAGCTTTCCCTGCACATCAAACTGGAGGAACACCATCAATAAATAAACGCTGGAAATGTTGCTCAAAATGGCACTAGCTGTACTTTAATCAGTTTTTAATGACAAAGTTCGAAGGTACCACCTTTTACTCGTTTCCTCATTGAATTACTTTTACCTCACAACTTTCACTAATAATTGAAGTACCAGTAAATTTAGATCCTACTATTTTGAATTTTGAGTGGTCATCACATAAAACTAATAAAAACATATATTAATACAGTTTGATTAGTAATACATTAATAAGAGATATGCTGTTGAATCATATTGATAGTACACATTGCTTTTTCTTTCTTGTTTCGTAGATTGTAGTAAAATTATTCGAAATAATCGTAAGACAGCACATTTGCCTTAATTCAAGTAATAAATACGAATGCTTCCGGAATTGGGATAGAGCTTTCTTACTCCAAGGAATTGTAATAAAAAGGGTATAAAATATTTTGGCTCCGGCAAGGAGCTGAGGTCATTTCTAATTCAACGGTTGTCCGTGTCCGCCAGGAGCGCGAGGCTCGAGTCGTGTAGCTAAGTAAACTAGACTTTATGTGTTTCCTGTTTCTCCCTTACTTCTCTCATGAAAAATTATTCGTTATTCATTTCTCCCGCAAGGGTGCCGGGCGAAGGATTGTAATACTTCTGTTTATCCATCACAGATGTCAGCATAATGCAGGATATATTTATTTATGGTTAGCCTTAGCTACAGAAACGTCAGGTAAATGGGATATGATTGAAATGGAGTACTGAAACACCTTTTGGACTTTCGTTCATTTTATGGCATTATTTCAGGTCTTCCAAAGAATAATAAACCATTCATTGGATTGGTACACGGCGTATAGATATACCGGATTTTTTTCGATAGAGTGATCGACATAACATGGTTAATATCTTAAGAGTAATTATTTATTAAGCAGAATAATTTTTTGTATATCCCATTAAAACCTCGTGAACGGTAACCATTGTGGCATGAAATTCACAAAACAAATATTTTTTTCTATCTAGAAATTATCGGCGAGTACTACTACTTCTAACTCCAAGCTTTACATAGGTATCATGAAGCTTTGAAAAATGTCGAAAAAATTCGCCGAACTTATTACCAATTAAATGGAAAAAGCGTAATTACGATTCACCATAAAAATTGAAAATATAGACTTGTACTTACTTTCTGAAAGTTCTAATCCTCTTAGGAAAATCACACTATATTCCTGGAATTAAATTACCGAGAAAGAGGATTTATTCGAACAATTTTTTTTATCAAAAAATGTCACCGGGAAATTGACGAACACTGTTACAAAGCGAAAGTAGGTTTAAATCGACTGCAATGGTTAGGTCAGAGGTCGGAAGTCCGTACTTATAAACCTTACAGTTTAATGCCACAGTTGGTATATGCAAAGCTCCTTGAGAGTATTGAATTTTAAAAAAGGTCTTGATTTATGGAATTAGCTTTCCCGAGTTATAATAATAATAATAACGTAGTATTTATATAGCGCAGTTTGGTGTTATTTCATTTCAAGTGCGCAATAAGTCAGTTATAAAATAAAAACGCACGTAACTCGTTTCTCTTCTGAGATCTTGTGATATGAACGATTACACAATATAAAATATTTATTATATTTATCGTAGATATGCTGCAAAATTTTTACAGCAAGCATAGAATAATATGCAACTGCAGTTCTAAACTTCCAAGTACCCATTTCCACTACTGTTTTGGAAGATGTTTAACTTTGGGCCCCGAATGCGTACAATATATCATTATATATTACATTTGACCGATAGGGATATCAACATCCATAACATAAAAGTAAATATTTCAGAAGTGTTCAGAGAATTCTGATAGTTGAAAAATTTAAAATGGTTAAACCCAAAGGGCTAACATTATAATATTTGAGTTAGACTTAATAAAAACTGCAAAAATTGGTTATTGAATTAAAACTGAAAAGCAAGGCTTTTTCAGTTTTAACTATGCAACTTTTTGTATGCATCGCAGGAATTTGAAAAAAACTTTTTCACCAAAAGTTATTAAAAAAAACTTTTTTTTGTAAGCTGTAAAAGAAAAACAACACCACAAGTCATTTTTTTACATTAACTCCACCCAGGAGGCACTGAGGAAAATAATTTCCCTCAGGGCCTATGTCATCTGAGATGCTGTGTGGAGGGTCTTTTTGAGTAGAGGAAGGAATGAACATTGGTCTTGAAGAGACCCATGTTGTAGGAAGGAGGAAACACAGAGGCCGGTAAATCGTTTCACAGCCAAGCTGTTGAACACAAAAACGAGTTCCCGACTATGCACTGGTGACGAAGGGATCAATGACGCTAGTTCTTCGGACCATTTTCCAATGTTCGCTATTGTGCAATATCTGTATAATTATAATAAACATCTAGTCGAAAAAGGTCAAAGAAACTGGTTACTAGTTGCATTAATCACCATAGATTATGTTTTTCAAAAATAAAATTGATATCGATCGTCCAGAACTCACAGTAAACCGGTTGAGGAAAGAATTATATTTTATGGCAGTCGCTGAGCAATTGAACCGCCTTAATCGCTAATTACAAGGAAGGGAAATTCAAATTTTGATGCCTGAATAACTCATTACTTTAGGAAAGAAATTGAAACAGAGAAAAGTCTTAATTCATTTTAACAACTTGTTAAAATATTTCCTCGAAACCAACGCCTTCGTTGATGTTGATTATTTCAAGAGAGCAATAATAAAAATGTAAGAAAGTTTTCTGTAACGGTTCCTGAAAGTTAGAATATATTATAAACCTAACCTTATATAACGAGTCTTCTGAATGCCAATACTAACAAATTAATTTTTTATCCTTTTGATATTGACACAGGAACCTACTTTTGAAATCCAATTGCCGGATTTGGAAAGAGAAAAAAGTTATGGAGCTCTTATTTTTTACGCCTTGGTAAAGAAATAAAAAAGGTATGAATTTTCCATCGGTGGAAATGATACGCTGAAAAAAACAGGCAAAGGTAATTTTGGTTGTTGGAAAAGATTTTTATACTGAAAAGACGTATTAAAAAATCCGAATCAGCACGCAATCATTTTCAAGCACCAAAATTTATTAGAGAATTATGTAATTCATTAATCACTCGGGCCATGCAGTGCTATATTTGTCATCAAATATCACCAAAGAAAGAACACGAAACTTTCTCTTTGCATTTAAAAAATAACCATAGAAACTTTAGTATAATTTGAAATAATTATATTAACCACAAAACAGCCAAAGTGTTCACCTGGCCAAGATTTGCAATTTTTTTTAAAATAATTATTTTGTAATACAAAAAAATGATAACGAACCTAATATTATGTTTGTCTAATTAAATATACTTTTTAGTTTCATAAGTGGTAATGATAGAAAGAAAAAAAATCGTTAAAAGGTAAAAAAATTGAATAGTTCTAAAACGACGAATTTATTTGAAATTTAACGACAAATGGGAATATTTGATGACATGGCATAACTTTGTCTTTGTCGGAAGGGTTTGCTATCAGGAGAGTTGTGGTAGTTCTAACTCCTGTTGTCTTTCTCCTATGTCTTAATCCCTTTATTGCAGTGTGGCCCTACTTATAGTACAGCGAAGTAAGTTTACGTTTAACACTCCTTAAATCAATAGGTTTATTATTAAGAAGCCTCTTTGCTTTTTGATGTTTGGCAACATCGCATCCTTACTATATGCAGCACCCCCGGAATTATCCCAAAGAAAATAAATTTAATTTAGGTTCTCCACTTTTTTATCATGTATTAGTTACTTTGTAGTTTAGTAGTAAGTTTAGTAGTAGTTAAATTTAATTCATTTAAATATATCTGTTACTCATCCGAGAGGTGAATTTCTTAGCGCAGCATATATTTATTTATGTGTAACCTTGCTAAAATACATGTCTGTGTATTCAAATTCCTTTCACTGAATAATAATACTTTTTTTCAATTTATGAGTTAGGTTTAATTTGTCAGAGAAAAATTTCTGAAAATTTACTGAAAAAACTTGTAACTCATCATGCCACGCATATTTGATTTCGCTCCTTTGTTTCGGAAGATTGGCGACCCCTGGGTAGGGCGTTCAGAGGAAACTTCTGGTAGTTAAGAGGCGGTCAAGGAGTTGAGATGAATCTCTCGGAAGTTGGGATTCCGGAAACTTTTGACACTAGAAGAGTGGTCGCTCCCCTAAAGTTGGCATGATATGCCCACATTGGCCATGCTTATTGATTTCCTCAGGTGAATCAGTGAATATAAAGCATCGAGCGGTTTTGATTGAATTTAAATAATGAAACTACAGAAAATGCACGTAAATCTAATAGGTTTTTACTATTATAAGTAAAGTAAAATATTAATATACTTACGCATCCAATAAGTTCACTTTGAAGCTGTCGTAAATATAAGATAAATGCGAAATAGGGTATTAGAGAAACAGAAAGGTTCGGTATCAAAACCTACCTCCGCAGTTCTATAATCTAACGAGCTGGCATGTTTACTAACCTTTCAGAAACCAACAAAGGAGGAAAGAAAAATATAATGCGCGAAATAACCCCCTAAAGCGGAAAGTAGAAATCTAATATGGAAAATAAATATACCCTGGTTTGCATTTCGTTACAATATTTGCACAATTTCACGTATGGCTAGAGAAAGAATCGAAAATAAATTATATGTATTTTTTTTGGTAGCCGTGACACAAATTTTGCCTCAGTCAAGAAATTTGTTTCAATATTTTTCTTTTAATCTAAGTAGGTACATTATTTTCCTGCCCGTCTTAGAACATTGCCCAACTCAACTAGAAAGATGTATAGTTTACCTTTATAAACACAACACTTATTAATTTATTACCCATCTATCTTCTATCTTCTTCTTCTACATAAATAAAAATGAATCGCAGAAATGTATGTACGCGTATAACTTCAGAACGATAGCACCAAATTGGACAATTCTTTTTTTTGTGTTCGTTATTGTCAGGACAAGGTTTGTATAAAACTACTGGTGACCTCTGGCATTATGAAATTTGTATTAAAAAATTGCAGTAGGTGGCACGCGAGCTGTTTGAAAATTGAATGTACCCGTACTGAATGTATGGAATGCCGGGGGCGGAGGGGGGAGGGGAACTCTGGAGGGGGTTTGCGAGACGGGGAAAGAGGGGGGTGGAATGGGAAGAGGGAAGGTGGAGTAGGCGGAAAGGGAACGGGACGAATGGGAAAGGACACGCCGGGAGAAACAATTTCTTTATTAAATGGCATAGCAACGCATGCCGGGAACCAGCTAGTTTATTATAAATACAAAAAAAAGTATTCGTATATATAAAAAAAATATCACGTGAACTCCATGATTTATTTTAGAATAACGTATCTAGTAAAATAATAAGTATTTAAAAAACGGGCATAACACCAATAAATACGCACATAACATGTAACAAACTCGTAAAATGGATTTTTATGAGAAACGAGATTTTTATTTATTTTTACATATAATGCCGTATAAGTTTCCCTTTCGATAAAAACCTGCAGGTAATTTTAATTTACTCAGTAACAAAGAAGTTATAATGAAAAATAAATGATAAAAAAATAACATGTAAAACAAGCTAACAATATAATCCCAAGAAATACTTTTCTAAATTCAAATGTTTACAAACTTGATTTAAGCACAAAAGGGTAGGTACCTAAGTAAGGGCGAACTTTAATGCTCATTAAAACCGGGAAACATTTTTTATCATTATCTAGATCAAAACAAACCGCTTTAGAAGCATTTTCAACTTTCAGAAGTAACTCGACCAAATACTTTTTAATTACTTATCGAATTAATTGATAAGGACAGTAACTTTAAAATTCCTTCGCCCGTCCAAAAGTTTAGGAATTTTGTTTTCCTTTCGTCGATCATTCAAAATACAGGCTCTTATATTTTAATTCGAGATAAAGTTTGCGAAGTATTCGTTATTTTTAATTAACCCTTTCCACGGGCGTTTTGAGGTGCTTTCGAAAATAATTTGCCAACCATCCCTTGAGGTGAAATTGTAATTTATACTTTGACGTAAAGACAGTTTCGACAGATTTGTCTGTAGAAGGGCAAGGTTGATCTTTCAACCTAGCTATATTTTTATTGTTATATCCTTCAGAACCAGATATCATTGTCTCGATTAATATAAATACAAATTACTTGCCACAATGCAACTTCTGAAAAACACGTATTTTAAACCGGTATTTCACTACGTTTTCCAAAGGTATAGAGTAAATAAATAAAATCTTTTAAAATTTAAAAAAAGTAAAATGTTCAGATATTTACACAGTTCAATTATGTATTATATTGGAATCCGAATCTTAAAATAAAAAGCGCCGAGTAATGGGCGAAAACTCTCAAATTGTGAGCTCTGGCGTTATGAAATATGCACAGCTTTTCTGCCTGGATTTTAAAGGTAAACGCTTATATTTCTATTCACAGTATTATTTTTACACGGGATACGGAGGTTTAAAATACTATAGCAATGATATTATTCATAATAAATATTTAAAGAAAGTGTGGCAAATATGAGGTAAAGCTGGTAATATCAACAAGTTAATTTATATATTCTGACAATAGAGGACGATCAAAATTACGTACGTATTGGTAAAACGATTTTTTTTGGCTGTGAGCTTAAGTATATGAAGCAGTGACAAGTTGGGTGTGCTTCAAATAAACTATGGGATCGAGTAGGGGTTTTTGCAAAGGTTTTACGCGAGTCCTGTTTCGCCTGCAGAATATCTAATTTGTTTGGGGGACCCATCAAATTAAACCCACCCAAAATCCGCACGAAACTGGGTCCTCCAGTTATTTACAAAGGTAAAGCCGTGCGTCAATAACTGACTTCGCAATATCCAATAACCTTTGTCGGCATTTTCCTCGGAAACACAAACACTTCATAAATAAATGTTTTATATTTAGTATCCCCGAGGTTATTGAGTAAACAATAAATGGAATTTGTATTGTGTACGGTAAGTCAAAGTTCATTCGCGAAGTTTGAAGAAATAAACTAAACAAAGTTATATTATGCGCTAATAATAAATAGTTTTGAATGAAATTACTTTATTAAACAAGAGGTCGTATGTTTTATTAGAATAGATTAGAAGAGAAAGTTATTCTTGGCGTAATAAAATTAGATTAAAGAAAATACAGTCGAAATAATTATGATGTATTAACTTTTTACATTAAATTCACATAAGAGGTCCTGAGGAACATAATTTCCCCGGTCTTTGTCATTTTTGGGATGCTGTATGGAGGGTCTTTTTAAAGGAATGGAGGGTCTTTTTTCTGGAAGAAAGAGTGAAAATTCTGGAAAAGGAAAAAATAATGAGGGTTGTGTGAGAATCTGAAGGTCACTGTGTCCAAAATGACGTAAGAGTCCATCCCTTCCATTGCACTGCAAGGCTTTGGGTCAGGAGTCCGGCTTTGAGGTCAAATGCAAGCATGGCTGGTTGCACAGCGTGTTCGTATGCAGCACTGATAAATAATGCCTAAATTAACTTTATAATATTTTACGAAAGACTATAAAATCTATAAAACTCATTTTAAAAATATTACTTACCAATATAATGCCAAGATGTTAAAAATACCCATGTACTTTCTACTATTATTATTATTATATAATTTATGTGAGGATTCTTGGAATCTCTTCATATTTTACCTATGCATTTTATTTTACGCTCTTGTTGTTATGTTTTTTCATTATACTAATTTTTCTTTATTGTTTTAATTTTTAAGTATTTACAATAATAGTGATACAAACAACTTGTAAAATAGATGTAAAAGCCCATTAGGGCGTGAAATAATTAAGTAAATAATCAGGGAGAGCGATTTCTCAACAAGATAGTTTGGCCGCTGCGCGACGAAGTCCATCCGCTCATGAAGCAACTGAAAAAAAAACAGTTGGCAACTCAATATTCACAAGAAAGCAACTTGCGAATTTCATTGGTGGTCCGCACACAAGCAAATTGTTAAAGACCAGTTGTCAACGGCGATGACGCACTCACAGTGCCAGTCGCTGCGGCCGACGCGTTTCAGTTGCCAGGTTGACGGGTTGTCACGGTCCGCCTTACGACCTGTCAAGTTTTCGAGTAATTTGCGATATGTTAGAGCAGAAAAAAATGGATTTTATTCAGGATGTTGATAATAATTATGTATTTAGGTTGAAAATTGAAAAATGATTATTATATATTAAACTTAAAAATTGATAAAATATTAATAAATTATTGTCACGATTATAATTATTGCACCAGTAATAATTATTATCCTGACTTGATAAACCTCCGCCTGGCTGCATATTTAATTGTTGAATCGCTTTGCCTTTTCGTTTCTTAACACGATTTTCGGTAAGGTGCTTTTTGAATTTTTGCCGAAACGGGAAGCGGCGTAAATTTGACTAGTCACTTAAGTGATAGTTTTTTTAAATTTTAATACGGGATAATCCCTTTGATATATATTCTTAATATTTCAAACCGTGAGCCGGATTATTAAGTATGATTATTTTATAAACGCGACCCATCGCAACTAAGCGAGCGTAATCGGTCGGTTTGAAACCTTCACATGGCATCGCCATGTTTGTATTGGAGATAATTCATGTAATCCAGTTTCGTACGGCAACGTGAATCGTAGGAGGGCACCTTTATGGTCTCGCTTGGCCATTATTACCGGTAGTTGTGACGAATTCCCGTTGGAAATCCGTGTACGGAGCTCTCTACATGAATTTAGCAAATACCCAGGATTCCTTGGTGCGCTCAGCCGGGATCCTGGTCAACAGCGTGTAACCTGCTGCCTGGCGAGGTGAAGGGGCCTGTTCCTCGAATACGTTCCCTGCATCTTCCAAGGAGTTTGCGGTTTGCGGAAGCATTCCTCGGATGTGATCCTCGGATGCGTCCCCTAGAGTCTTCCACTCGAGATTACGGCTGCAGACCATCAGCGCGTGAAGAGGCGTAATTAAAGTACTCCCGAGTTTTAGAAGTAATTTAGGAATCATGACTTGGTCCAACAGGTATGCTATATTCTTGTTAGTTATCGGTTTATACCTTATAGGTTATGTTGTTTGGGTACTTGGGAAACCCTCTCTCTCGTCTCTCAGAGGACATTAACGTCTTATTATAATTTTGAATATTTAAATGTACTATAATTGGTAATTTTGAAAGGAACTCTTTTATTAACCAGTCAAATCTAACCTCACAAGTAAGAAACCTACTTTTTTTCTTCCCATAATCTTGATGAGATTCTTTCGCTCTACAGATAAATAAAAAAATGTCCGATAGTACTTACATCTTTTACATAATATTTTTGTTAAACAAGCTGATATAATTACTGAAATCGTAAAGTTGAGTTGCCAACCAGTTTTCGGTTTCTCCATGAGCGAAGGTCCTTATCCGTGTGCAGACCAATAGCAAGCGGATCAAGTGACGTTTTTGTATCTAATATCTCAAACATTGCTGGCGCGTCACGCCGTACGAAATATTGATCTATTCCTGTTATATAAGTCCGAGTTTATACGATTCCCGTCGATGTTGAGGAACGGCTGCGCCTTTTTAATACAAAACGTGAATTTGGTTTCGAGGCCAAAATACTTGACCAAACTGAATATTTATTTTTTTAACCAAAAGGTATAGCAAATATCTAGTGCGAAATGTGCTACTTCCTTAATTTGTGTTTTAAATGATAAAATATAGGTAAAAAAAAAATCTTGATTCAGAGTCAGCTTTGACAACGTTTTGTGAGTTGATGGTAATTATGAAAAAAATATATTGCTCACCGGACTGTGTAAATATTAAACAAAATAAAATAATTTTACCTAATGTTGCTTGGTAATTTTTTGTCATAAGGATTTTCAGTGAAACACCACTATTCAGGGCCGCGGCCGCCACTGGTCTAATGGTCTCCCTCAACCGGCCTCTCCCGATTCGACACTACACTGTTGGTTCGCATCCGCTGTCAAGACTTAGACAAACCTCACCCCATGAACCCGGGGAACCCTGCTAAGTCATCGGCCGTGGCCTATGGCGGAGGTGTTGGTTATTCCCCGGGCGGCGCAAAGGTACCCATAGCGGCCTTCCGCATTGGGGTTATTCATAACAATCAATTTGAAACCTTATTTTATATTTTATGCATCTTGGATTCGGATACACAGCTTTCTTCGTCTAGTTGTTTATGCAACGCATCATCTTTTAAAAAAAAATTTAAGCCTGGCATTGTATTGAGAAATAATTTTTTTTCAATGTTTTTACTACATTATTCGGTTTTATGTGAACAAGTGTACTAACTGCTCTACAGTATCCTGATACATTGCGACTATGGCATTCCCGTTTGGGATTGAAGTAAGTGAGGAAAGTGATGGGGGAGAGGAAGGTTGGGAATTACCTGGTTATTTAGATCTCGTCACCAAACTATTATTATTACTAAATTATCTTCCACTCCAAAACTACATTAAAAAAACCAAGGGAATCTCAGTTACACAACATGCCTGCCGGTATTGGAAGTTCAGTATAAGGATTAAAAACAATAGGATCACATCAAAGGAAAGGTATCTATGAAGATATTTTTTATTATTATCTCCGCGTAAGATACAAAAGGATGGATAAAATCAGCCGGAACAAAAAGGTATTTGCGATTAAGAGGAGTGATGATCGTAATTTATAATGTTCCCGAGTAGATTTATTCACTGCCTAATCTCAACACATTGTGTTATAATTTAAACGGGTTCTCTATGTAATTATTCACCAATTTATCTATTGAAAAATCTATTAAATATTTCGTTTAAGCCGACACTTTGTTTATACTTATAAATAATGTATCCACGTGAGGAATTAGTGAGATATTGTTACCTATCCTGGACCCTCGAAAAAACGATTTGTGTTTTATTACTGTAAAATACCTTGTTTAAAAAAACTAAAAGCGTTATCCCTTATCATGAGAGAAATACAAAAAAACTCTCCTGTGAAAGTGGCTATCATGTATCGCGCCGATATATCCAATTTCCACGTAAATGAAAATTTAAAACAATAATATGAGTACACTTTCAGAAAATTACCCGCTGTATTTCCTTCGAGAAAAAATTGGATTATAAATTTACGATAGATTTATTCGAAAATAAGAGTTTATAGAAGGAAAAGTTTTTAGTGTATTTTAGTCAGATGTTTGTACCTAAACATGATGTCTTGCTGCCGGGGTACGATTATTCTCAGTGATGATCAATCTTTTTAATTGGAGGGCCAAATTTTCCATTTTTAATTTCTTTGCGGGCCGCAGGGGGTATGTACCCTAGTACATAAAGCAGAAAATTTTATATCTCCAAGGCCAAAACAATAAATTCTGAAATACTCAATGTTTAAAAATACTTAATTAAGAAACTGTGGTTTTTTTATCGTTCGGAAAGTTAAACAAAATTTAGTCAAGGAAACTTTAGGTATTTTGTAAAACGGAAATCTTTAAACACAAAGCTAAACAGCAAAGCCTTTTAAATTTGTGAGGCGGGAATGGGTACCGCCACCCCGGGAACCTTTATTGGATAACCAACACCTCTGACATAGGTCACCCCAAGTGGTTCGCTGGTGCCCAAGTTCACGGGGTGAGGTTTGTCTAGGTCTTGGAGGCCGATGACCAGGACATACTGAACCCCAGATCTACCCACCCCTTAAACCCTTTTCCTACCCAGAACTCTCCTCACCTTCCTTTCCTAAAAAAAACCCTCCACACAGCATCCCCAAAGATGACATAGGTCCTGAGGGATATTATTTTCCTCAGGGCCTCCTGTGTGGAGCTCATGTAAAAAAAAGCGCAGCCATGTAGAGGTTTTTTTTTTCTACGCTTATGGACGAACCAAAAAATTTTATCTTTTTAAGAATATGCAAAAAAATCTTATTATTTAGAGCGGTGGACTCAAAACTTTGAAAGACTGAAGTGTTCCGCTAAACCCTTTTGGAAAACAAAACTGAAACTGTTAAATTTTCTGTACCGCAAAATTTTTAATATTTTATTTAGTCAAGTGAGAGAAGACCGAAAAGACTCGCGGGCCGCATTTGGCCCTATACTGGGAACTTTGCATGCCTACTGCCTACCTGTACTTGAGTTTGCCACTTAAGCGATAAGTACTATCATTCGAATAAACTACTTTCTTTCGTACGTCAAGAAACCGGAGAGATTGAGGCTTTTAAACTTTCTGCGTTATTTGATGTTACGAACAACATTGTCGCGAGAGTTTGAGAGCATTGAGTGAAAATAAACATCGCAAGATGTCGAAACTGGTGGTTGTCCTTGTATTATCACATTCTGAAAATGCCTTGATATAAATAAAATTTACAGATTGTTGTGATTATTTCACGAAATATCTGTTTAATATGTTTAGAAAATTGAGGCCGAGGGTTTTCTATAAAGGAAAAAGGAAAGACAAAGGAAACTTAACCCAACGTCTAAATTCTTCAATTAATTTAATCCCACACAAAATAAATACTTTGAGGTGGCGCGCTATCAAGTGAAAACGAGTTTCGAGTTACCATAATTAACCACGACCCAAAGAATTAAATACCGCCATACTTCCCTCTATTGATCTTTTAACAATTTCAGGTAAACATAATTTAATAGCATCTATATTTGATAGGATTATGAGACGGGAGAAATGAAAAGAGAGTAAAATTTTGCCGACGTCAATGGACCAGAAAATTGTATGGAAATATAATTATGCCTTCTAAGAAATAAAGAAGTTGGGACATGATGATTGTTGGGGTAAACAAAACATTTGGCGTGCTTTATTTTAAAGAGGGGCCAAGGGGCAAGTGGTCTTCTTTGTGACCTAAGTAAATCTCTTCTCCTGTCGTTTTCAGATTTAACATTAATATATGTAGGGACAAAATGGTCGTTGTACATTGTACTAGCAAACAACAGCCAACGACCGCTCAACAAAACCAAAATAAATACATAGCCAACGGCTGAATTTCTTAACATTTCACAATGCACTGTTCTACGCCGAGGTACAGGAGCCTCGATCAAATAGAAACTCGCAGTCAGCAGTGCTTTTGTACTAAGTCAGGTGGTTAGGTATTTTTGGTGAAAACATATATTTTTTTATATGAGCTCCACACAGAAGGCCCTGAGGAAAATAATTTCCCTCAGGGCCTATGTCATCTTTGGGGATGCTGTGTGGAGGGTTTTAGGGGTGGGTAGGAATCTGGGGTTCAGTGTGACCTGGTCATCCACCTCCAAAACCTAGACAAACCTCACCCCATGAACCCGGGCACCCCTGCTAAATCACCAAATGTAGCGAACCACTTGGGGTGACCTATGGCAGAGGTATTGGTTACCCAATAAAGGTTCTCGGGCGGCGCGCGGCGGTACCCATTCCCGCCTCCCAAATTGAGAATATTTTGCATTGGCGGTCTTGACACTATGACCAAAATATAAGCATTTCTAGCTGAGGTTAAGTAATATTTTTGAAATGAATTTAAAGAAAAAAATTGCTCGGTTATCTTACGATGAATATGACCGGAAAATAATACAGAGTTTCTTTTCACAAATGCTTTAATTGATTTAAATTCCAAGAACACCATAAAAACCCAACCCCTTTCAATACGTTTAATTTTGGTCCGTTCATTAATAACACGAATTTATATATTTTTGTTTAATAGTATGGTTAATTCATATTAATTAACAACATTTTTATAACAAATTTAATACGACTTTTCCCATTGTTCGACAACTACAATCTCGTATAGGTACAGAAATACGACTCAGATAACTCTACAATATTTTAGGTGTTTATTCCTTGCCCATGAAAATTTTAATATAAATCTTAAAGTATTGTAGGTCAACAGCAGAGGCGGCTCTAGGGGTCCAGAAGTGGAAGGTCATTTAAAAAAATGATATTACCTAGGATACAATGTCATATTAAATATAACAATATTCATTTCTAGGAACCTCACGAGTTTAAGAGTCAAATTCACCCACATACATCAAATTACGTTTAATATAGTAAATTATTTCATGCGACAAGCGTAAAATATGCGAAATCAACCTACGTTTATCAAACCATCTCTTTCAGACGAATGATATTCAGCATGCTCTCTCTCCCTCACGGCTCTGACCCAAACCGTCTTCAGAATCCGAAAACTTTTTAAAAAGGGACATAGTGCCATCTCATTTATTGTGTAGTGCGTAAAGAGACAGAAGATACCAGGGCATTTCATAATTTGACCCAGCCAATCGCAGTGCGTGGGAAAGGAAGCTTCCATTTAAGATGTTAGATGTCACTGCTTGCCGCTGTCGGCTTTCTCTCGCGGTGCATTTCAAATACATTAGAATAATACCAGTTGTTTTGATTTCCTAATTATTTCATAATAATATTGTTTTACTGTCATCTTATAATTTTGGGAGGTTTTTGACCAATTGTCCTGAGGGAAGGACCGCCACTGGTCAACAGTCAATTTTATCATTGAAGTTTAACAAAAAAAATCATTTCATCATCAAAAATAATGATACCCAGTCCTCAGTTTCCATAAATAAATCGAAAACACTCAGAATTACATAACATTATCTAAAGTAGGTAGCGTGAGAGGGAATCAGGGAAATGTCAAAAGAATGATGGATGTTGAAACAGAATGTTTATTTTATGTACTTCCTAATTTTGTGAATCCGAATTTCAAAACTTTTCAGGAAACACCTGGGGGATGAAACAGGCATTAGCGTCAGGATCTACCCCGGTGAACCTTTCGGATATATTTTTTAAATTACAATTTACTGAAATGTGAATAAGTACCCATTCATTTATTTACTAACAAAGCTTGGGAGAAATATTGTGACGGGGAAGAAAATATAAAGGAAAACGCAATGATTTTTTCTTGCAGTGATTTTCATCTTTTTTCATTATAAATATTGGTATTTAAACACAGTCAGATTGTTTTCAAATTTGAATTTTTCAGAAAAAAAGAGTACGGGCATAAATGTCCAAACAACATTGACATTATTTTGGCCAATCTCGGAATCTTCATATTGTTCAAATATACTTTAGCTAAACAAAGTACTTCCCAACCTCCACTTCGCTATCCTTCTCATACTACCTTCAGGGCTTCAGCCTCTAGCGGCTTGAACACAATGACTTGTACAGTCTATTCATTTTACAAGTATGTTCATTCTTAGAATTTATTTCCCATCAATAAAATGCATAAAACTTTATTTCCTAGGGGAATTTCGCCCTTCATCACATCCAGCGAATTAATCGGTTATCTCAAAGGCTTGAAATTCTCTCAATCTACGCGTGCAATGTTAATCTGAAGGCAATATAAATGGTAATGCAGCCGACGCGTGATCTGTATGACGATTATTTCTTCTCGCTCTTCTATCAAATCTCATATAAATATTTGCATCCCGAACTGTGTTGGGCGGAGATGGAGAAGTGTTAGTAATGCACCCGAGCCGTCAAGGTATCGCTGTAATACATGCAGTCACTTTCAGGACGGTGTTGGTGTCGGGAGCATTTTGTTAAGACGTTGGGCAAAAGAGATGCACTCGATGCATCTTAAACCGAAGAGGGCAGGTAAACGCGACGGGAAATATTAATTTATTTAATGTTTTTTCCGTTAAATTGTCATATCTTGAACCCATTTTAGAATGTACATAGTTTGTCAGGACAAAATAATAGTATTTCGTAGAACGGTGACAATAATGCGCAATAAGGCTGATTTTTGAAAGCCCATGTCGCGGAGCATTTTCTTTACGCCAATTCCAAGGGCTTTAGGTCTCTGGGCTCATGTTTACATAATACTTTTCATAAGATTGAATAGTTGTCTCGAATAAACATGTTTAAATAGTGTTCATTATATTTTCATTCACATTATTCGGAGCCGGTAACTTATTAAAGGTGTAATTCCGTTTTCGTTGGTGACCCCGACCGTCAAATTAGGAGATAAACAGTTTCCTAACAAAAAGAGTGCTTAAAATGAAGCATTTATAAAAGATATTAATTAAAATCTAGATAGGTATATGATAATTTTGTATTTAATGGCTATGCGAGTTTTTTATATATATAGTGTAGGTTTATGCTTTCAAAAAATTATTATTATTAGTTGCTGAATCAATATTGTGCACATTATTGAATTTAGTGAAAAAAATGTAGGTCCATATTTAGAATACCAGTAGATAGCTCTAACCTAAGCTTTTGAATTAACACTGTGGTTTGAATTAACAGATTTAAATCGACAATAGATACATACTACGGTACTGAACTTTAATATACATAAACAAATAAAAAATGAAAAAGAAGTTCTTAGTAATTATGATTCCTATCATTATTATTCCAAATATGAATATTCCTTCTTTAATAACTTGGTGAAATTATTTTAGATGAAAACTTTGATTATTTTAAAAATCGTTTGTGGCTTCGCAAAATATTCCGTCTGCATCGTTATAAAAAACTTTTTATTTAGTCAGGAATTTCTACAATTTTCATCCCCATCGGCTTATCTAAATACCGAGTCCGGAGCCACATTTCTCGCATTCTTTCCCTGGCATGCGGCAGTTGAAGAGCCCTGGAATGCATTTCCTGAGAAATGGATGCTGCAATATTTATCCGATCAGCGCGTACTTACTCCACCTACTGCCGGTTTCAATCTACATACTACAACATGCGCAATACGTAAGCGAATACTTGCAGGGATCTCCATAATGCATGGCACTACATGCAGACAAACCGACCGACCGACGCCGACGGCTACATTTCAAAGCAGGTGCTTAAATTTACTTTCAAAGCTGTGTGCTTCAGTTTTAATAAAGTTTTTTTTTTTTTTTAATAAAGTTTCTTGCAAAAGGTGACACGTGAAAATAAACATCTAGGTATGTAAATTTTTACCTTAGAAAAACACATTTTCACGTACGAAAGCGTAGACGTACAATTTTTCAGTTTATCATACACCTGAAGATGCTCTTAGAAGGGTGAAATCAATCCAGTCTTACGTCAATCATTGGTAACAACGCTTCAAATATAATACTAGACTTATAAAACATACTAAATATAAGACGTTTAATATAAGCACACTACAAATACAATAAAACCCTGTGAATTATTTGTTAAAATATTTCAAATATTAGCTTTCAAATAACTGTATTTTGATTCTTACGGGGGAATTCTAGTCAAGATTTTTGTAATGTGTGTTTTTCATATTTCGATAGTCTAAACTATATAGGAGATATTTTTGAATATCTAAATATTCAAAAATATCTCCTAAAAAGGATTTTTAGAAACTCGAATTATATTAAAAATTGTAGCCATTTTACTGTCGTGGCAATTCGGTTCACACGAAGTCTTGCTAGAATCTAAATAGAAAACGCGTTTATCTCAAAACTACACTTTTCGAAACGTTTGTCACGAAATCTCAAGTTCTAATAGACCGATTGAAATGTAGGCATTAGGCTTTTTCAGATTTTTTTACAAAATAAAATTGTTTCTAAATTTATATATTACGATATTTAAAAATATTTTCTAAAGTAAGAATGAGACGTTGCGTTGTTACGATCGAATACCCAAGAGTTATTGTCTAGGGAGAGAAACTTCTCGGGCCGTGATTATTCGCTACAGTTTACACGCTTGTAGCTCCAAGCAATTTCACGCTTTATGTGAGTGACTATTTGGGCGAATTTCAGATAAAATGTTTCAATAAATAATTTTCCCTTCTTCTGGTGTCCTGGTACAGCGGAGGTTGACTACCATCAGGGCACTCTTCACCATATACATTTTAACGAACCACTTACCACTATTCAAGTTAGTTTCGTGGAAGGGTATCTTTTTTACTACGAAATCCACCAATCGCCTGGATAATCAACTGTAGAATAATCTTATATTAGGCTTATATATATATATACACCTCCCGACTAAAATATTTTAACTACATTTTTTAATTATGTTGAAATTTTGCATTTTTGGTATCATATTCAAAATAAATCTGTAAATGTAAAAAATATTTTTTTTGGCCTGAGAAGAGACTTCTAGATTTTTTTTGTAGGTATTAACTTTATACATTTCTATAAACTTATTTAACCATTTCTATTAACTAATTGTACATAACTTTTAACTTAGTTAACTTTTCTATTCACTTATTTTACCATTTCTATTAACAACGGCGAACTATGTGGTCGAGGGGTGAGTCTGTCGACTAGCCGAAGGTTGTGGGTTCAAATCCCGGCGTGCGAAAATAAATTGTATTTGATAAATTAGTGTTACGTCATAATTCATTATTTAAAAATAATATATAGAATATTTACGACAAATATATATATACGTATATTTTTTTATTAAAATACTCTAGTATCACCTAATAATTTTACTTATTGCTTAGATTTATGTTTTTCTTTATGAATCCTTTATATCATTTATAAATTAACCTATATTTTTATTACTTTTATCGTATTTTTTCATAAAATTCCTAATAGTTTTGTAATAATATTTTTAATTTAAATAGATGTAAAAATATTTAGTTGTTCTCTCCTAAACACAAGCAGCTGCTTTATTAGGAGAGCAATTGGAATATTGATATTATATTATGTTTTAAAAAGGTAGCTTTAAGGCGCCGTAACCGGGCTCAAAAAGAAGAAGATGGAGAAATAAGAAATTACGAATGTTAGAGAAGCGCACTATTATTTAAAGCGACAAAATCGATGCGAAAATTGCGTAAATGTTTAATAAAACACGACTCGGTTAAAATATTATATTTGGCAGCCATCAGAAGTGACAGCTATCTATTTTGCTCCCGCAAAAATCAACCTTTTTTACAATTTTCTGTGCCCAATAAGTAGTGAATTGTGTTGTAAATGATAAACTAACCTCTTAGGAACATGTGCAACTAATCTTAAACAGATTTTCCAAAGTGTGAAGTTTTTCTGTTGTTTTCTGAATAACCTCCAGTGACCAATCCCAAATTGTGTTTTGTACTCTGTCAGGAACCCACTCGAATTACACAGTGCATTTCTTTATTCCGTTCTTCATTATATATATCGAAAAATAAGTGCAACAAAGCAAATCCGTGCAAATAACCCGAATCTCAAAATTTATCCTACATAACCCTATCAAAATTTAACTGCCGCAAACTCTCTTCGAAATAACAAATTTCTGCGCATGCGCGCTGCAGAGTGATAGTGTTTAGCTTTTTGCGGTGTACTAAATTTCAGGCGCAGAACTTGTTAAATCACCCACAACCGGCCATAGTAATTTTGTGAAAAAGTTAAGCTTTTTGCGGCGTACTGAATTCCAGGCGCAGAACTTTTTCAATCACCCACGACCGGCCAAAGTCATTTTGTGAAAGTGTTAAGCTTTTTGCGGTGTACTGGATTTCAGGCGCAGAGCTTGTTAAATCACCCTAGATCGGTTAAAGTAATTTAGTGAAAGTGTTAAGCTTTTTACTGCTTATTTGACACTAGAACACATAAAACAGCAGGCAGGTAACCTGCATTTCCGCACGCCTAGTAATTAAAGTACTGATACTTACTCACTACTACTTGAAAGCGTACGTTATTCCAGACCGCCAGCCAGTAATCAGGGGAGTTCAACCTACTTTTAATTTTTATTTACCTAAATTTGAAATAAATATGGATGCGCAGACTTACATATCCCTAGCACAAGACGCAATTAATGCACTAACTAATATCGTGATGGATCCCATTAACAAATTCACAAAGGAGCAAATTGCAAAAATAATGCCCAAAACTAATAATATCCTAGGATCCATAGGCCAAATGGCAGCAAGAATGGCTACTCTAGAAGGCGAATTATCAGTGTACAAAAATATCCCCCCTGCTGTAACCACTACTAATTTGCAACCAAATAACGTCTGTGGGATTATTGCTGAGATGAATGACCAAAATTTAAGGGAAAAAAATATTATAATCTGTAACATCCCCGAAAGCGTAGCAATAACCCAGACTGATATTATGAAAGACGACACAACCAGCATTAAAAAAATCATTTTCGACCTGGACAACTCTACCAATTCCCTTGACCTGAAAGTTTACAGAATCGGGAAAAGGGATAACAACAAACCGAGGGGTGTTAAAGTCGAGTTCCCTGAATCTAAATGGCCGAAAATCCTACTCAGCAAGAAACACGCGCTGAAGAATAACATCCGCATGTACCCTGACCAATCAGTTGCTCAAAGGAACTATCTAAATAATTTAAGAATCGAACTACAAAATAGGCAATCATTAGGTGAGCAAGACATTACAATCAAGTATATCAATAGACACCCAACAATTGTAAGATTAAATCCAAAAAACTGACCAACAAACTCAAAATATACTATCAAAATGTAAGAGGACTGAGAACGAAACTTCAAGACCTAAGATCTACAATACCAATAATGAATTACGAAATTTATGCCCTTACTGAAACATGGCTGAATTCTGATATAAACGATCAAGAACTGGGTTTTTTTGACCATTTCGTTTACAGAAACGACAGATGTCAAAGTTCCGGCAATAAAACAAGAGGTGGCGGCGTTCTATTGTCAGTATCAACCAAACTGAATTCGAGGAAACTGAAATGCCTTCACAAACATCTTGAGCAAGTATTTGTAATGGTTTCCTTAAAAAAACAAAAACTTATAATCGGTTGCACATATATACCACCAGCCTCCGGCCTGCAAACATATAAAGATCACCACCTTGAAGTTGAAACTATGCGAAGAAAATTTCCTGATGCTACATTTATTCTGATGGGTGACTACAACCTTCCAAATATCATATGGGACATTGAGAATATCGCGTCCTCGAGCCCGGACAACATCGATCATGGCTCCCATGAAATTTTAGAAATGACCAACTTTTTAAATTTGCATCAGAAAAACCATGTGTACAACATCAATTCTCGTCTTCTCGATCTTGTCTTTACAGATTCTTCTAGTGTTAATGTTTATGCCTCTGATGAAATGATTCTTCCAATTGATAAATACCACCCCCCCCTAGTAATCATTTACCTCAATACTTTTGTTAAGGTAATTGACCCCACCTTTTGTTAAGGTAATTACCCAAAAATTATAGAATTTTTATCTACTAATAATTGGGCTTATGATCTCACTTGTAAAAGCACAAGTTTAAATGAGGCCTTAGAATATTTTTACAATGCAATTTATCAAGCAATCGACAGCTTTGTTCCCCTACAAAAATATTACACTTCTAAATTCCCTAAATGGTTCGATTCTGAACTAATTAATCTAACATACGATAAAAAAATTGCCCACAAACGTTATAAAATAAATAGAACGCTAGATAATTATATCGCATTCTCTGTTTTGCGTAAGGATTGTACTAGGAAATCGAAAGTATGTTTTAAAGAATACACTAACAATGTTGAAAATTCTATTTTAACAAATATTAATAAATTTTGGAATTACGCTAATTCCTTTCGGAAAAATAACTCTAACTTTCCTGGTACAATGTTTTACGGGAAAAAAGCGGGTCATGACAAAAACGATATTGTAAATTTATTTGCAGATTTCTTCAAGAGTGTATACGTTAAAGACAATGACAACATTTTATCTGATAAACCCCAATTTACCGAAAGCTCACTCAACTTGCATAACATCCATGTGGAAGTAAATGATGTTGTGACTTTTATCAAACAGCTGGATATCAGGTCGAATTCGGGGCCAGATATGATTCCCTCAATATTACTTAAAAACTGTGTCCATGTTCTAGCTCTTCCTATTACTATAATTTTCAATTTATCTTTATCTACAGGTTGTTTTCCTGAAATTTGGAAAAGTAGCTTTATAACACCTATTTTTAAAAAAGGTGATAAAAGTCAAATTGAAAATTATAGACCCATATGTATTATGTCATCACTACCTAAACTTTTTGAAAAGATTATATTAAGTAAAATCATGCATCAAATTAAACCGCTTATATCAATATTTCAACATGGTTTCATGCCAGGCAAATCTACGTCATCTAACTTATTGCTTTACGAAAATTTTATTTCTAATGCACTTTCCAAGGGTCTTCAAGTTGACACTATTTATACTGATTTTAGCAAAGCCTTTGATACTGTTTCTCATCGCATTTTAATGGAAAAATTAGAACACTTGGGAATAAGCGGCAACTTTCTCGAATGGCTTAGAAGCTACTTATCGTTTAGAAAACTATGTGTAAAAATTAACTCCACAACCTCATACACTTTTTTTGCCTTAAGTGGGGTCCCCCAAGGTTCCCACCTAGGACCAATTCTTTTCCTACTATTTATTAACGACATTTCATTAATTTTCGATAATATTCACTTTCTTCTATTTGCCGACGATCTAAAGATGTTTAAATCGATTGAAAATTCTTTTGATTGTTTAACTCTACAAATGAACTTAAATAAACTTTATGAATGGTGCATCGCAAACAAATTATATCTTAATATCAACAAATGCCAAACGATCAGTTTTCATAGATCTAAAACCCCTTTACTATTCGAGTATACAATTAACAATGCCACTCTAAAAAGAGTCTTTGAATTCAACGACCTTGGCGTTATCTTTGACCCCAAATTACGCTTCTTGAATCACATTATTAGCATTACCAGTAAGGGATTACAAATGCTTGGATTTATCCTCAGAATCGCTAAAGACTTTAATAACATAAAAACCATAAAATTACTATACACGTCTTTGGTTAGAAGTCAGGTGGAATACTGTTCAAGCATTTGGTGTCCTCATTTCAACTCTCATTGTTCACAAATTGAAAAAATTCAAAATAAATTTTTACGTTTTATTAATTTCAAAATTGGTGTTCCTATTATTGAAATCAATTATGTCAATTTACGCAGTAAACTTAACTTATCGAAATTATCTGAAAGGCGAAAAATATTTGATCTCCTTTTATTGTATAAAATTGTTCATTCAAGGTTGGACTGCCCTGACGCTATAAACTTGTTATCCTTACACATACCTCCAAAATATACTAGACGAAACATTTTATTTTACAACAATAACTTCGCTACGAATTCTGTGATGGAAAGAATACACAGGTTGGGCAATGAACTAACTGATGTCGCTGACATTTTTAATTTAAATTTCGATTCATTTAAAGCCAAATTAGTCCACCACTTTTTAGATATAAATAATGAATGAGAAATCATTTTATTTTATTTCAATTTTCTTTTGTTTACTGTTTTTTTTTATTGTTCTTATTTCAAAGGCATACAACGAGTAATTCAGTTAAAATTAATGTGTTTTGATTATTTTTAATGTTTTTATTGCTCGTAGGTATATGTACATACGAGTTCCCTAAAGTCATCTATGTGGAATTAGCATTAGATGTATTCCTATTATTTTACATTGAGTTTATGCTTTATTTGTAAATTTTTTAATCTTTTTTATTTTGTGTTATACTGCTGTTATAAATGAAATTTGTATTTTATATGTAAAAGCCCAATAGGGCGTCAATAAATAAATAAATAAATAAAAAAAAAAAAATAGAGCAAAAATCTCACGGGGTAGTCTTAAACAGCATTTAAAGAAAACTGTGAATTTTTTCATACATGTAACTTGTAAAATAACAGAAAAAAACGTGTTCGTAATAATTTTTGGAGCATACTTTTTCTATCGAGGGAATTTCCCGAGTGGAAGATACTCTCAGTATCGCCCTGGTGGAAGACCACCATTCGGAAATGAAACATTGCTTGAGCCGTGTTTTGTAACTAGATCTGGATAGTCAGGTACTTCCCCACATTCATCTTCCCGTCTTTTTTCCCTCCCATCATTTTCACCTTCAGCCTTACAACATCCCCAATTGGGGCTGCTGTAGATTCATTTGGCTCCAGACGGGAGCAATTGGGAGTCTTGTGCGGTTATCAAATAAATTTTTATTTATATTTCACTACTTCACTGAGAAAACATGTTAGACAACGTAAATAAGGAATCTGCTAAACATTCATTAAGCGCGAAAACTTCACGTAAGCTAAACTTCAAAGGGTCCCTCCTGCGAATGTCACTATTGTGATACAACGCCGCTTTAGCAGTGCGACCGTGTCGGATTATTCGTCTTTTTTTCTCTGGCCGTTCCTCCCTGATGATTATCTAATTTGTTCCGGGCTTTTTCAGGAAGACTGGCATTCCCCAGGGGATAAAGTTTACACCGGCCTCTCAGCCGGAGCCAGTGGTAACTACGTACAGCTTGTCTCGCTTAAAGCTGCCCTACCCGGACAGCCGGAACGCCTGCGCCTGTTTGCCTTGCTCCGAGGACGACCCCACAGGAAGCGTAAGTACTTACCAGATAATAAAAAGCTCAGGTTACGCAGAGTGAAAGTAAAAGCTTCCGTGAGCGGAAATAAGCATAGTTATTTTGTTCATACAGGTAGTTAAATTGTTTCTTTATTGTATATATTAGTATAGGTAGTAGGTACCTATAGATTTCACGCAAATACATCAACAGAGTTACCAAGACAACAATTTGTTTTGCTTTTCTCCTGACGTTAGCATCCTTTTTAGGGACAGAAAACGTAAAATAAATATTTATTATAATATATTAATATTTATAATTTCATGACGCCAGAGCTTACCATTATATACAGCTTATTTTACTCACATATAATGTAGCTTTTCATAGGTTAAATAATTTATTAAATCGGATTAATAGGCCACTTGCATCACATTTTAAAAAAAAATTCCGGTTTAGGCAAATATTCTAAGACATTCTGTAATTTTTTTAATCGTATTTTTGAAACCCTGGCAATTTTTTGAAAATTTCAATCTGAAAAATCAGACCATTTTTTATAAACCGGAAAGACGGGACATAATTTTATGGGTGCTAAAAAACGATAATTACATAGCCGAAAATCATTAAAAAAAAATAACGTTTTCCACAGGATAATAACGAGGCATACCAAAAATATTACATCTCATACATATTTTTTCCTTAATCCATCTTATTGATCATAAATTATTATAACGGTCAACGTCTATATTACTGAATCAAATGTAAAATACTTGTACTTGTAAATTAAAATAATAATAAGAATATTATAAAATTAGTTTTTGTTAAAATCCGCACCATTATCATTATACCTCTAAAACACGTACGGACAGCGTAAAATGAATGGGGTTCTCTTCATAACACCTGCCAAAAAGTCAAACCAAATGACACGTTTGCAAAGAACAAACAATAAATCTAGTGAACGTTAAATGTCAAATTAAAAAATTCGCCTGAAATCAAAGTGATGCCATATAAAAAAATAAATCAGTGTGGAATTTTATAAAATTAATAGGAACATTTTCGGAGACGGAACATTTTCATGTAGTGACGTCACGAGCCCAAATAATGGATTTATTTATTTACAAACAAAAAATAACATTTTCGTAATCTTATCCACACGATTTTTTCCAAGTCGTTATGAAATCCATGCAAGTGGCCTATTGTTTAGGTGTGAAAGCGTAACAAACAAACACACCCACTTCCGCATTTATAATATTAGTACAGATATATATTTTTACATTAACTCCACACGGGAGGCCTTGAGGAAAATAATTTCCCTCAGGGCCAATGTCAAATTTGGGGATGCGGTGTGGAGGTCCTTTTAGGGAAAGGAAGGAGAGGAAGTTCTGGGAAGGAAAAAGTGTGAGGGGTGGATAGGAAACTGGATGTCATTGTATCCAGGAGTGACAGATATATGAATCCATCTCTTCTACTGCGGTGCAAAGCGACGGGTTCAAAGAGTCCCACTAGAGAGGTAAATAGGTCTCCCTCAACTAATCTCTCCCGAACCGGCCCTCCACGCGGTAGGTAGGCAAACGTCGCCAAGACCTAGACAAACCTCGCTCCATGAACTCGGGCCCCCTGCTAAGTCACCAAACGTTTGGGTTTGTATACATACATAACCACGGTGAAATAGATACATATTCATTCACGTGATAAATCATTGTGATTGGAATATTTGTTCAATTAGAACAAACAAAACATATTTTTGTAGGTTATTTAGTAGGTTGCGTGTACCAGAGAGGCCGATGGACTTCTGCGAACCTTAAATACAACCAAAAAATTGATAATTTATTGATTGTTGTTATACGCCCGTAGGGGCTTTTACATAGATTAGAAAATAATATTTAAGATATCGAGGATTACAAATACATAGAATTTACACCAAAAGTTATACAAGTGAAAAACTTTTAAGAATATACAAGTAGTTTTTAAAGAAAAAAACCACTTGTATAATCTTGTGGAAAACCGTGAAATATTTTAAACAATGTAATATTTAACAATAACAGAACAAAATATAATATAAACATTACAATAACAAATCAAATCGTTAAATATATTATACCCATGTTACAATAATTTGTAGGATTCCACAAAGTGTTGGTTTAAATTGCATTTTAGAATGTAAAGGGAATCAGCGAATAATAATTATTACATTTTTGTCATTTTTTTAAATATTGAGAGCTTGGTAGCGTAAAATAAATAAACAACTGTCTGATGGACAAGATTTTAAAGTATTTACCAGGATTTTTTAATTTTTTTAGTTGTTGTGTCCTTTTTGACATGCGGAGTGTTTTATTGTGAAGTCTCCGATACTAAAAATTATTATTATTAACAATTTATTGGAATTAAAAACGTTTTTGGACATCTCACAAAATAAGTGAAATTGAGATAAGACTAATAAATAGAAGTACAAATTTTAATATTAACAAAGATAAATAAATAAGAAAAGTTTATTTTCGTTGGCTTATATTATTGGGATAAAATGGTTACAATCACCTGCTTATATTTACCGTCACAAAGTCAGATTATGATTAAAGCAGGTCTGAAATTTGCCTACTTTCAAAATTGGTTGGGTGGCGTGATAACAAAAATGCCGTCCAGTGTTTAATCCGAACGTTCGCGTAATATCTGCTTTATAGGCGATTTTACTGTCACTCCGCGCATAAAATATGCCCGGCGGAATAAAAAATATTCTTTATGACGTCAATATGACGTAAAATCTAAAAGCCGCCGTAAAAATTACTGGCCCAGAAAGAGGTTGCCGTTTTCTTGCATATCAAAAAGCGAAATCAATCGGTATTTACGATTATTCCAAAAAAACGTAAATGGACATTTCGTCGTTATAAACAATAAAACTTAATATCTTTGGTCAGTGATCCGAATTTTATTCATTTTTACGAGGGTTTGCCATTAAGTCGATCTTTTTCAACAATTGCCAACTTTAGTACTACGAAATTAGAAAAAGTTATGAGTCACAACATGAAGAGTTATGCTAGGTATCTCTTGTGAGATCGAAAGATGAACGAGTGGATAAGGAACAAGTTTAATTTCACCAAATCACCATCACAATCTCTATTATACTAGGCATGCTGAATGACTTACCGATGACCATTTTTTTGATAAATTAGGTTGCATTTTACCGTGTGATTGAATAATTTTGGCCTTACTGAGTGGCTTACCCGTGCTGAGGCTCATTGGAATCATAGTATCATTGGATGGCTTCCTTGGGTGGGAACAAAAAGCAGAGACAGGGTTGTCAAATTTAAGAAAACCATAGGCATCGCATGGGCGAAAGCCGCCAATAGTCGAAAAATTTCCAAACAAATTGATCAAAAATTAATAAAATTTTGAGGAAGGCCTAGCTTTGTAGAATCACTCATAACTCATGAGAAAGAAAATGAGAACAAAATACAAAAAAGTTAATGATAACTCTTTCTAAAAAATTGTGACTTTGTTTTAACACCAGTGTTTATTAATATTTTAGATGACAACAATGTTTATCTTCCAAAGTCTACCAAAGCTTCATCGAGGCTCTAAAATGTTAGCTAATATGGATCCCAATAAAGTTTGGGTGCAAGCCAAATTAAATTTGGTAGTTGTGTAAAATACTATGATAGTGGTGATATAACAAAGTAGTACTCAATATCACGACACTAAATGTTTATGTACTTCAAAGCAAATACACGCGTTTTACCAAATTTCAATGAAACTAAAAAAATTACATAAAAAATAAAACGTTTCTAATAATAAAACCTTTCAACCACATTCTTGTTCTTTTGAAGCAGAAAAACTCTTGTTAAACGGTGAGTTTTGACGTCGTGAAATAAGGAATGTAGGATTTTTAGTTCAATGTAACTATTTTCACCTCGCATGATCGTGTGTCAACATGAGGCGTAAAGTTGGTTCAAAATATTCAATTTAAATACGAGAAATGATTTCGAAACTTGGGTGAGGCCGGATGGAAACTACGAGTCTTTAAACAGCATCCATATTTATTGCCTTACAATCCTTACATACGAGACGAGTATATTTGATATATTGGATTACATTCCATTCGTTACAACCGGGTAGGCCCAAAAAACCTCACTTCTCAGCGCGGTGCGCCAGAAATCACAGAAAATGCATAATCATTTGTTGTTTCTGAAATTCATCTGTTGGGTAAGTACTTACTACGACGAAATAATGATTAATACGTATTAGCCAGTTCATCTAAATGTACTAACACGCATGATTTCTATTCTAGGATAGTAACTTACTGTCGTTTGTGGACGGTATCCATGGATTCCACAAAGCGCAGATATCAAATATTTTAGTGCGAATACCATACTGCAAAATTAATGCAAATTTGGGTGAATGCACGTTGCTTTTGTAATTTATGGAATCACTTTGCATACGCGAATTTATGCTCCATTTATATTTCTCCGCTTTATGATTTCGGCTTACAATAGAAACAATTCTGGCTCTATGTATTAAAATAATGATTGTTTGAACGAATTTTCGAAAAATGCACAAATAATCAGTAATCTTAATTGAAACATTCGAAGATCTTGAAGGAGACCAAATTCTTGAAAAAATGATTGAATTTTATGTAAATTCATTTTTAGTATAGCCAGATGAATGAAATGTATAGATAACAAGCTAAATGGAATCTTCTCTGTTTTTGGGATTGTTGATGTTAACTTTGATTGGAAATACGTTACGATCTAAGTTGACTTAGATCGTAACGTATTTAAAAAAACTCTTTGCAAATTTCGTGCAGCAAAGGTTAAAAAAGGTTTTAAATGATTGACTTTATCTAGCAGAATTCGTACGAATAGGTTTTGCAAATACAAACTTTAAAACATATTTTAAAAGGACAGAAAAAAGAGAAAAAGTATCTTGATACCTATTGATACTTACTATTTTCCAAATGGCGTAGATTCTTCATGACTTTAGAATCTCAGCACACTCTCTTACCTGAAACAAACATAAGATGTTATTATTATCCAAAATACTTCGGTAATCATAGGTAAAAAATACAAATAATAAATATTCCCCGGTCAGACCAAGTTTACTCTTGGTCTCAATAGAGAACTTCAGTCAAATTTTTTAATTTTTTTTAATGAATAATGACCTTCTGACTTAAATAACTGCATATATATTTTTTTAGAGTTTGTTTTAATAGTTAAAATAATTTTCAAAGTTTTAATTTTTCAAGATCCCCGAAAAACACCGCACGTGTAATGAATCGTGTGACGTCATCACTCCTGAAAAGTTTTTCAACAGGTGTTCATTTTATATGACAGTTGTACGGAAGAAAGTATGGTGCTATTCGATAAGTTAAAACGTTATTTAGGTGGAATTATTTGTTTATTATGTTATATTTATTATGTTATTATATTTTTCAATATTATTACGGGAGTGGTATAGAAATTGTTTGAAATTATTATTTTTTTGGCTTTTAAAATCAATACAATCTCAAACGAAGCATCACCTACACACTGCAAAAATTGAAGGCAAATAAGATAAAGCGCCGACCAGCTGATCGGTGATGGCCATTTTGAATCCGAAGGTCGTAGAGAAATGGGTCTCAGTGGCTCGGATCTTCATACCGATCCGTAAGATCCGGTTCCGTAAGACCGATCTTCAAAGCTACGGACACACTTGCTCGCGGTTCGCGGATCTTTGCGAACGAGTGAGCGGGTAGCAATTGCTACTAGGTAGCATGCTCCTTGACTTCTAATGAGCAAGTGTGTCCGTAGCTTATTTCAGTCGTTCAATTGAGCCGATTCACTGAACCGGATCTTTTCATTCTCGTTCAACTGAGCCGCTTTTCCCGTCTCTAGGCATTATGATGTAGCATATTATACAATTTTTTCGTACAGTTTAAAGTTTTTCAATATTATATAATATAGATAAACTAATAGAGATACCTCTATTTTTGATACTGAATTATTTAGGCTTAAATATTGTTTCAATAAACACAACAACTAAATCTCTATAAACAGTGTGAAATAACAAATAACATGAAATGTTGTTAATACTGATTGCTTGTGTCATACCTACATAATCAAAGATTGCAATACTATGACTGGTGGGGCGTGACGTCATCACTAACCATTCAATAATACCAACTTGACGCTGTGTTTTGACGAGAGGTTTAAAAATGCACTTTTAAATATTTTTTTAAGAACTCTGCGTTTAATAATAATGTTTAATACTAATATTATGAATATTCAGAATCAGGGTTCATTGGTCTATATCAGGGTTTCCCAACCAGTGGTCCGCAAGAGGTTAGGGATGGTTCGCCGGTCAATAAGCGAGCAAGCGCACGGGCGGTCCCTGCTCGAGAAGTCGGAAAAAAAAATCGGGACAATATTCCGTTTATCACTATTTATTCTACCTTGTGGTCAGTGGCCATTATGATATTCCGTTCCATCTCCACCGTTGTGGTAAATATTCTGCTAGAACCCGTCCTACCCTATCCCATTACGTCCCTCCTGTTGTGCTATCCGTTCCTGGTGGCACCCATACTAGCCTACGCCACCGCAGTGGCCTAGGCTAGCATGGCACCTGGGACGGATAGGGCGGACAACGTGTTGTCACCCCCCCCCTTTAAAGTTGTCACCCCCCCCCATCACAAGTCATCTCTCACAAGTTGTTATTGTTCCCTGCTTTCTTCAGCAAGGTGACATGGTTGGGGAGGGTAGGATGGATAAATGACATTCCGGTAGGAACTATGCATATTATCATTTCAAAACCAAACACGGCATTTTAACATAAAAATCATAATGTTAAAAATGCGTGCGGTTACCCCACTTTACTTAACGGACTCTTACAGAGGGAGGTTTCTGTATTTAATATTATTAGAGTTTTCTATTTGAAAACAATATCGAACCTATGGAATAACAGGTTACCGCGACAGATGAAACCTTGTTATTCCAAAGGTCTATATATGTAAAATCTTCCAAATAACACCCGTCGATTTGCTGCTAAATATTAACTTTTTCCCATATCTGTAGTGTAGTATACATTTTTTTAATCCTATTATGCAGTTCACATGCTCCTGACTTTAGGATGCTATTTTCATTAGTTAACTAACTACTAATGTAACTACATTCGACGGTTTGATACAAAATTTCAATAGTGTGGTCAATGGTTTCATTACGCGTGTGTAGTTTTATTTTACTCGGTAAAGGACCAAATAATTTTAGCATTTCAATTATTGATTAGAGTGAGCTTCATTTATACTTACTATTAGCATATCACGTTACACCACAATATAGATATAGAGCGTTGAATTGCGGAAAGTTAAATGCAAATTTTTAATTGAAATAATGAACATGGTTGAAGTTGTGTGTAAATATTATGGATGCGAGAGCTCCTCTTTGCCAAACTCAATTATTATACGTTTAAATCGCAATTTTTTTGGTATTTTTTACGTGCAGTTTTTATTTTTTTAAATTTGCTTTACTTCATTGGACAATATATTTTTGGCTCTGTAAAATAACTTTTTTATTAAAAGCATTATTTTTGCGGTGAAAAATATTCACTGCATGTGAAAATCCGTGTATACAAAATATTCACTCTACATGTATCCTACATAAAAACCTAAGAGAGAGCAGTGAGATCTGGCACCATTAAATTTGCGCAGTATATTCTAGATTTTTTAGGTCACCACAACACTCTCGCTTACAACTACACCAGACCTCAATGAGCTGAAGAACAAACCAAGAACGTTTTGAAACTCGGACTTGGGTAGTGACTACTAGTTACATACTAAATTTGGGAGGCGGGTATGGGTACCGCGCCGCCCCGGAAACCATTTATTGGATAACCAACACCTCTTCCATCACCTAGACACCTAAGTGGTTCATTACGTTTGGTGACTTAGCAAGGGTGCAAGAGGTTCCAGAACTTTCTCTCGTTCCTTTCCTATAAACACCACTAACACCGCATTCCTTAAAATGAAGTTGGCCCTGAGGGAAATTATTTTCCTGTGTGGAGCTAATGTTAAAAAATGGAGTTTTATCAAATATTAATTTTTATTTAGGCAAAACCAGTTATTTACGTAGAGATATAACCTACACAAAAAAATGTATTTTTGTTTTACGGAGATTTTGAATAAACTGATCAATCTTTCATATTGGGTAGCGATTTTATTTGTTTTTAAACATTCAAATGAAAATCCTGAGATTCGGAAGATTCGGAACTTCTACTCACATTCAATATTCGGAAAAATTCACGAATTCAGAAATTGAATTGTTTAAATTATTTTCACAAATAGAATTAATTACCTGCAAATAAAATGTTTATACATAATAAAGAAACGTTGATACATCCCTACAAAAAATGCATTAGACATGTGTAAAAAATGTGGTAGAGAATCATATATAAAGTTTCTTTTTGTATGTAACTAGAGGGCTAATTAGATACATTGAAATAAAATAAAAAAGGATATTTTACATTATATGTCTACCTAGTAATTTCAATTTTATTTACTCGTCGATGTAGGTATAAAGCAGTTCAATATGAGTATATTGATTTTTTATAATCTGAATTAGCCATTTCGAAGACACCTGTATGGAGAATAAGAGTAAAGAAACCGTTTAGTGTAGATATAGCATGAAGAGATTTTTATAAACAAGTGACGGCTTCTAGGAAAGGTTCCCCAAATATAATTAATTATTACAGCCTTTTATCTTCGTGAAAACGCTCCTCAATTATTTTAACGCATTTAAATATGCATTCCTAGAATAACAGTTCAGTTTCACAATTGAAGTGTTTAATCGTTTTTCAATCCATAAAGTGGATTGAATAATGAACTCCGTACATTTGCAAAAACTGCTAAATAATTCATCCGAAAAACGATGACAAGGGTAATCTTTATGTCGGCTAATTAAAATTAACATTTGAAAGCCTCGTTTGTGGAAATAACATTATATTCACAAATACTGTGAGTTGTGTCCCTAACAATAAAAGTCAACAATAATCATTAAAATAATAGAGTAACTGGAATATTTAATTGGTTTAATAAAAGTCTACACAATATTATTGAGCTCGTCCCATCATCAATATGTTGGTTTCATTAGTCAAAAGTTAAACAAACATATTAATGATGGACCATATTCAATGATATTGTGTTGACTTTTATTTAACGAATCGATTATTGCAGTCACTAAATCATCAAATAAATTACACGGTTTTAAAAGTGGTCTTAATGAGAAACCGGTCACTACAATCTATTAAGGATAATGTTGTACTTGGTTGAACACAGAAATGGAAAAATACGGGTTGTTCATATGACATTGTCTCTCAATGTTGATCGTACTAACAAAGTGGTATCGTTAGATTTTTTTAAATTTCCATGGTGATATAGTAATGACTTCGTTTGGGAATGTTTATTTCAAAAGATTAAGTAGAAATTTTGTAGCTGTAAACGATTTTTCGTTGTAAAAAAATCTACAAATTTTTGATAATTGATCCTTTTTCGTTTTACCGTGGTGTCGAGTTTGGGGCCAGGTCCGGTTAATCTGGTTCTATGCATATATTTATTGTCGCTGCAGTTTTTCCGGTGACCTTATTACTTCTAAGAATTTTAACAGTATGTGTTTTAATTCCTAAAAGTTTGCTACAACCATATTTTTTTTCATGAGGCATGGCTTATCCATATCCATTTTTGTATTCCAATTTTTTTTTAAATGATTCTCCCGCATATACCTTCAAGTTTTCGAGTAGGTACTAGAGCGGAGACTTGTGGGTGTATAGTTAAAAAGTATTCATAAAGGTGTTTGGCAGGCAGATTTTGCCGTAGGTATGGAATGTTAGGATGCACTGGTTTGATAAAGGGCACTTGGTCATACATTTATTTCATTCAAATCATTTCCATCATTGACTTTATTGGTATTTGCATCCCAACCGAGTTGTGTATGGCGTTAAATTTGATCGTCTTGGTTTTATTTGAGCAACACTCGTTCCTGACTAGGTAAATTTAGCCATCAACTCTCGGTATGATTTCACGTACAATTTATTAAAGATCCTATTTTGGAGAGATTTGTTTGATATAAACCAAACACGCCAAATGAGTTTCGAACTTTACGTAATTAACCTCTTTCGTTCTCCTGGTTTCCGATGCTATTCCTGGTAGGAAAATAATCGCTTTCATTGTTTGTACAATCTATGAACATTTCTTCGCAAATAAGACAGCAAATAAAGCACGTAATGTTATTATGCAAATCAGCAAATCTTGTACCCTTTGCATGATCAAGTTTCACAGGCCGTTCAATTAATCGTGGTATGAAGGAAGACTGTCTTTGAAAATTCATTCATATTCACGATGAAGAGGTTCCTTTTGTCACTGTCTGAATTAATATGCAGAATACAAGGCGATGCAGGACCGGGCCCGGTAATGAGCAAATTTCATCTTACACGCTGTTAGCCTTGCCAATATAATATAACTACTCCGTAACGAGCTAGGGTTACACTCAAAGATATTGAAATATAAAATATAAGTAGATGTGCTATCTGCTGTTTTTACTATGTGGGTCTGCGCTTCCGGGTGTCGCCGATATTGTTTACCAATTACCAAATAAACTAAAAGAACAAATAATTAACGAATAAACCAAACGAACGTTAAACTATATACAAAATATATTGTTAACCAATATTTATGCACATTTTTAAAAAATCAACGAAATGAACAAATTCTTTTTGTATAAAAACTACGCTAATTAGCGCGTAGTCCGGCGACAGTTGCGCGGACACCATAGCATATCTCTTCTGTATTTGAATATCTTTGGTTACACTTCTTTACGTCTTTGGAGATACCTGAATGTTCACAGTAAACGTAACTATTGCGTTCACAGGATATGAAATTTCGTGTTTCCCATGAAACTTTTAACGTTCGTTTTTCGTAAAATCATTCAACTAGAATCTATGGTGACTGGTGACTGGAGTGTATATGTTTTTACGACGTTTGGCAAATGCATTAATTGGTCTGCTGTACTTGTTACACGAAGAAAATTAATAAGCGGACATTGTAAAAAAGGATAGCCAATGCGTTACAAGATTATAGATACTACCGTATCATCTATTACTAGATACTGCCGTATCACCTGTTTACAATATAAGCTTTGATTAGAATATATTCTACAATACCATTTGTACCTACTCGAATGTACCCACTATACAATTTATGTTCCACGAACATGGAACATGAAAACCTTGCAATAATATTTCGCAGCATATAAAACTATTTTTCACCGGGTTAAGAAAATCCGACCACGTCTCGCCGACACGAACTGAACTCAACTTTGACAAATACCCTAAATTTAAGGCTTCCAGATTTGCTACCCTGATATTCCAAAAAATGTCCCATGATTTTATATCTCATAAATGACCATTCAAGAGGTTCCTTACATCAGTGCTTAAGGAAAAGTGATTGACATAAGTATAATATATAGAACAATAAAATTGCTCTCTAAACACATTTTATGTTCCAGAGTTCTAGAGTAGTATCCTTCTATTGGGATTCGAATAAAGCTTGCTTGTCCCTGGCTCGCTGAACGCGTCTGGGGTGTCACATTAACAAATGCACATAAATTGTTCGTTTGACGCATAAAACAATCCCGCTAATGCACTTTTTGCACTGTGGCACAATCACCAGATCCAGTCCTGCTGCCTCGTTGCTATGCGAGTAGGGCTGTGTTTTTATCGCATCCCCGCCCTTCCCGCCCGCCCCCGCCCTGGCTGTAAAACGGGCGGGAACACATCAAACATTCCAATACAGATTTTGAACTGAGCCGATAACGTGTAAACATTTTTCATCAGGCGGAGAGGGGATTTCCTTCCCGGGGCGTGACTTCCAGCTAGCTGATGGAGCCTGTCGTTTTGTTACTTTAATCTCTTTTTCGATAAAGAAACATTAAAATTCACTTTTTAAACTCTACATTCCGCCTCTGCTATCCTACACGTGCCATCTCTTCTTAAATCTATATATTTCCATCACGAATATCTGATGATTATTAATTCATGAATTGCTTCCGAATTAGTAACTTAACGTAAAAATTTACGAACATGAACACTTTAATTAAATGACATTTGTAATAATCCCTGATCTTTATGGTTTTTATACACGCGCCGTTTTTGTATTTATAATTACACGCTTCCGGTGACAAGAACTCAAATAATCCCTTAATGCCCGAAGCCGACTCGGTCATTAAATGGTATAATTGTTGGTATAATAATTGGTACCAAAAAATTAAATGCAAACTGTATAGAGTAGGAGAATAATTATTAACTCCCTGCGTTTAATTGTGTTTAAAACATTCCCGTTTTGCATTTTAGTACGTGTTTACGTAATTTGTGTGGAAGTTATTCTTTCTTATTCCACATTTTTTGCATTAAACACGATACATTTCTGTTAACAGAATAAATAAAAACTTATTTATCTTAACGCAAAATCTTATTTGCTAAGTTAAAATTACGAGTGTATCTGACATTTGGAGATATTGTAACATCATTCGAATAGATAATACTCAGGGGGAAATAATAGTTGATGTAAAGGAAACTTTTGCGAGTAAAAACGCAAAGTTGACTAAGCCAGGTTGTTGGTACAGGGTGTACTAGCATTGTTAACGGGGCCCCCATTCCGCTGCTTGGAAACTTTTCCGAGTTCATTTATCATTCATACGTCATACCAGAACAGGGTGGATCAAAGCACATTTCATCCGGCGCCCTTTGGCGTCGCCTCCCTCCGAGATTCCAGCAGTGAATGGCTGAACCAACTTCAATTGAATAGATCGCCAGCGTAGTACTACATCATTCTTCGACGAGTAGCTCTTTAACTGCTGATGTTTTTTGTTTTTTGATGTTTGTGTAAAAAATAATGAGATTTTAGAAGAGCAACTTCTACGCCAATTATAGTTGGTTCTGTTGTTTCGTGCCCGTCGTTTACACGCGCCCTTTGGAAAAATTTTACGAGTAACCTCTACACCCCCTACACTAGGGTGTGTCAATTATTTCAACTTTTAAATTCAGAAACGCCCGGGGTCTCAAAAGATGCGTCTTACAAAGAAAATGACAACTGCATTTATTTTTTTTTTAAATCGTTATTAGCCCGCTAAAGTTCATTGAAAATCAGAAAACAAACTCAAAAAAATTATTTTAAATAATTTTAATATATTTTTTTTTCAATAATTTAACCTTTTAAAGTTTGTTTGTTTGTTATTAAAAATGCGTATAGCTGACACAAATGAAAAAAAATGATGTTTATGAATACAAGTAAGTCAACAGGAATTCTGTTTTTATCCAGAAAAAGTGTTATTTTCCCCTTTTATTTTTTTAACCAACACATCACTTATATGTTTCAATTTTTTTTTGCTTTCTTTGTACTGCAGTTATAGAATGAAAATTAAGTTTGGTACAAAATATAAAATATGGACCCTTTGTTTTATTTTTTTTCCAAATCACGAAACATGTTTTTTTTCAAAACTTCCGGCCATTTTAGCGGGCTAATAGTGAACAATAATTTCTTTTATTTTTACATTTTCGAATAGCTACAGATCATACGAAACTTTTGAGACCCCGGGCGTTTAAAAATATGGCATTTTTTTCTCTCTGTGGAGAGCGACACAAGCTACCCTACACCCCTACTGATGTTGGATATTACAAAGTTTAATTACCAGCATATCAAAAAATGTTTAAATAATTAAAGATAAGAAACCCACTTAGTTAACAATTACATTGTTGTGAAAAGCATTTGTAAAGTAACGTTGTTTCGGCATAAGAATTATTAGTGTCGGAAAAGGAACTTCTTTTTAAATCGGTTCCTCATTGCTGAGTCCACGATTTCGTTTTTGGGGAAAAGGAAACAGTTTTTTTTTAAAACGTAGGAAAACGAAGTCATGTGGTGTATTGAATAATCTTATGTATAAAAATCTTTTTTTTTTCGTATTTTAAGGTTAACGGTAAGATCTGGCGTTATGAAGTTACGCGTGGTTTGAAAATGTTTGTATTTCATATATTTAACGGCAGGGAGGGATGGTAGGAAGGGGAGGGTAACGAAGGTGGTGGGGTTCGCAGGAGGGGTCACGAAGGGAAGGTGGGAAAGGTGAAAGGGTGGAAGGGTAACGCGGGAGGGGACGGAGACGCGGGTGGGATCGGGGACGCACGGGAAAGGACATGAGGGGAGTTTTTTTTTAATGGCATTGCAACGCATGCCGGGTACCCGCTAGTAAATTATATTAATATCGGTGAAACGAATTCCAAGTTTGATTTTGCGGATATAAGTACCGATCTTAGTGATGAAGGTTTGCATTTGAAAACTCTTTTAAATCTGGTTATAGTCGCCAATTTAGGTACTTATTTTATTTACTTATGACTGGGATATATGCACCATCAAGAGCGGAGAACTTTGACATTTCAATCGCCAACAAAATTGAAATATAGGCTGAATTTGAAAAACTCGAAGCGGAAACTTCATCCGGCACGAATTTTATTGCGTACTTCTGATTTTTTTTGCCTATTTAAACACCTTCCAAATAGATTTTACTTTGCTTTTCCTCGCTTTGCCCATGATACGTCAATATTTATGGATTTGTCGGTCGCAATTGTTTGAGCAATTTTTTCATAAAAATATCTTTTTTTTTACATGAGCTCCACACAGGAGGCCCTGAGGAAAATAATTTCCCTCAGGGCCTATGTCATCTTTGGGGATGCTGTGTGGAGGGTTTTTTTAGGAAAGGAAGGAGAGGAGAGTTCTGGGAAGGAAAAGGGTTTAAGGGGTGGGTAAATCTGGGGTTCAGTTGTCCTGGTCATCCGCCTCCAGAACCTAGACAAACCTCACCCCATGAACCCGGGCACCCCTGCTAAATCACCAAACGTAGCGAACTACTTGGGGTGACCTATGGCAGAGGTGCTGGTTATCCAATAAAGGTTCCCGGGGCTGCGGTACCCATTCCCGCCTCTCAAATTGCATCTTCACCTGAAGGGAATTTATTTTATTCACAAGCTGTAGAGATTTAAATCTGACAGATCTACGAAATCGAACATAATTTGTTTTTCAAGCCATTAGAAATTATAAAACCGGCAGACTAACCATACCACAACCAAACTAAGAATTTACGCACCGTGAAAATCCAAAAATATAAAAACTACGATATTCCCCAAGGATTTGATCGAGGCCCCTTTCTTTCACATTATTCAACGACGACTTATATACTCATATACCATTTTATAAAATTTGTTTCATCGTTTGCAAATGACATAAAAATATTTCCGAGAGTCGGAACCCCGGAAAATGCCTCACAATTCAGAATGAAATAAATTCAAACGTTGAATGGAGTCGCATGAATAAAACAAGACAATGGTATAAGAAATACACCAAATGTACACAAAAAAAACATTATGATATAGATTTCAACAATACGATGTTCCATTCTTCTCTAACACATAGTTCAATTTAGAAGGATTTGGAAGTTCATTTGATTGTCACTTGATATTTCAGGTTTATATACTTAGAAACATTACACCGCGCCGCAAGGCTTTGAGGATGTTGAATTAATGCAGCCTTACTTGTTGCGTATAATGTAGGTACTTCAACTAGGCGATGTACTCAACCACATTCAGCCTTACTTATAAAAAACTACCCTCTTTGGCTGGATAAGCAATGTATATCTTTCCATTAACTATTTTTTGTCAGTTTGTAGTTAGTAAGATTTTCACATACACGTCGTTTATAAATTGAATAAAATATTCACGATGTTTTTTAGTAAGACTGTTACAGCCTTACTAAAAAAAAACCACAGCACGACCGATAACCTGTGTTGCTGCCGCAACAGGAATAAAACAAATATACACTAAAACACGAAATATTACTAATAAGATTTATTCTTAAAATGCATTTTAAATCTGGCAAACATGTAATTTTTTATAGTGTACATAAAAAATTGTATTCTTTCCTTCATAACCGCTAGGCAGCACCTGCGCATTCGTCGTTCGCGCTGAAACCGCGAACAAAAAATTTCTCCGCGGATGTGCGTGTAATATTACTTAAATGTGATTGTAATTTCTATAAATATAACTAATTCACTGCTATATTCATATAATTGATATATTTACCATATTTTTTGTGGTTTTTCATAAGTTTTAGTCAAGTTATAATAACAATAATCGTACTTTGAAAATTGAAATTTCAAAAAGTATTTTATATGATACATGAAAATTCAAATTTACATTTAAAGGATTTTATTTTATGATAATTTCATAAAAGTGGTGTTTTTTTATAATATTAATATCTAATACATGTATTCCTAAACGTTCAAAGAAATTAACGTCTTTAGAGATGCAAGAAATCTGTTATAACCTTTTTTTGGCAATAAAAAAACTTATTTTTTTATCGTATGCACGAGGAAAAAGTGAGGTTAAAAGTTTCGTTTCAAATTCATTACATGAAAGGACTGTATTTTTTAAATTTTGTTTTTTTTATAAATTTCTCTACACTTTCATCAAAAATGTTTCGGTAAGAAATTTTTTTCCATTTTTTTCCGCGTTTGAATCTTAAATTTTTGGCAGTTTTTTTAAACTTAAGTGTATTTCAAATACACAAATTTAAGAGCTATTTTATCTAGTTTTCATAAATGGTATTTGTTTTTACAACACCTTTAAAAATAAGAAATATATAGAACATTTAAAATACTTTGGAAAAATTCCAAATTTTGTTCAGACATCATTAATAAAACAGAGATAAACTACCCTCTCAGGCTGTGTAAACAATGTGTATTTTTTTCCATGAACAATTTTTAATTAGTAATGTTTCACATCCGCGGCCGTTTGTCAATTGAATAAAATTTTCACTGGGTTTTTTAGTAAGGCTATTAGTGTGTAGAAAAGTGCTTTAACAATATAGGGAACACGGGGAATATACTCTTCAATGGTGAAGAAGGTACAGAATAAGTCTTGGAGGTATTTATACGACTATATCAGACACGTCAGTTACCTTAATTATTTAGTGAACATAATAATTAAATAATATAACCAATAGTGGTTGGATGATTAGCATACGGCCTTTTTGTGAAAAATCACCTTTAGATAAAACATACATAAGGAGACGATAGACAGCTTTCTCTAAGGTCAATAGATCTAGATGTTACTAATCGTTTGATCGAAGTTTCTAGATTTAGACGTTTACTGTGATCGCTCTTTTCGTGAATTGTCCTGTTTGTAATCATCATCATCATTATACCGAGTATAAAATGAAGTCGCTCAAAATGTTTGTGCGCGTTAATCTTTTAAACTACGCAACGAATTTTCATACGGTTTTCACCAATAGATAGAGTGATTGAAGAGGAATGTTTATACGTATAATACATGTAAATAATATTAGAGAAAAGCCGAGAAATTTAAAGAAAACATATTTTTGTGCGATTTAAAACTGCTGGCGGGCCGTACTATAGTCACTTTTGAAATTCGTTCTACGGAAAAAATTGGAAAATAGATGTCCTAGAGTAAGTAGGTATTTGATTTTCCCTTTTCAAATATCCAGTATTGCATTGCAAGCATTGTATAATTATTGGCGAGTTAATTAGTTTATATGTATAATACATGCTTATTATAGTAGAGAAAAGCCGATAAATTCAAATATTCAATTCAGGCAGCGGGCAGCGGGCAGCTGGCAAGCGGATGGTGTGGATTTTATAAAGATTCATTATATCAATATTTTGTAATGGACTCGTAAGGAACACTGTAGGATTATTCTTAAATTTATTACAGTTAAGCGCATTTGAAGTGTAGGGACACAAAACTGCGCTATACAAATATAACGTTATTATTATCACCAGAAGGACCCGTCTTCTTAGAATCCTTTTATAAATAGAGGAAAAAATGCTCTTTAATTCGATACTGGTATGTATATATGATCCTTTGGAGACATGAGAACAAAGAAAATGACTTATTGTTCCGAGAAGGACCTTGCCCCGGATGTTGAAAATTTCCAGCGAAATAATTTAATATTCAAATTGCTGGTTCCAACGCAAGTAAAGCTTTTGCGATTATAAAAACAACTAGGAAAAATCTTTTAAAAAATCATATTTTGTAAACATATTTTGGGTTCAATATAATACAGATGTCATGTAGGTGCAATAGAGGCACAGGGTTGTAAGAGGTTGGTAATAAAATAGGTAGCAAGCACTTAGAAAGCCAGATATGCTTTTGCAAAATACTTACTACTTTCGCAATAAACCTAAGAATATAGTCACTATGCCTCTGGGAAGTAATCCATGACATTCGGATCATTACGATAATGAATTATCCATTTAAATTGAATCCTCTATTCCTATTCGAATGTCTCAAAGCGTTAACAGAACTTCGACTCGTTCCAGTTTGCAGCGTGCCCACGCATCATGCGGGCATATTCCTCTAACCACGCTCGACACTACTGTATGTATTATAAATAGTTAATTTCCAGATGTGATATGAGCAACTAACTCCTACATCTCTCTACCTCTGCGGAGGGTACTTTACCCACTATTGTATATAGCAGAAGAGAACTCTTATATTATATTCCTCAGAGGAATAGATATGCCTTCCACGTCCAGATTAACTCACGTGTGTGGGATTACGCATTCCCTCAAAGAAGATTACTACACGGCTTTGGTACTTTATCTTAGCGCTGGCTTTGTTTCTAACCGACCTCACTCTATTAAGTCCACGGCATCACAACTCGTCCGGGAACCCAAATATTGTATGCTGGCCCACCCCACGGAGGCCGAGAGGCTCTATTCAATAAGGATCCACGTTTATTTATCTCACATCTAAAAGCCCACGTAGTCTTGGATTCTTCGCTTTATGATCTTTCATTTCGGTAGAAGATTCCCAATTCTAATCTAAAGATTTTGGCGGGTAACTGAATTAATAAATATAACATGGAATTAATAGGATTCGGCATAGCTGCGAACATAATTCTCGAAAACAATTATGAAATTTCACGTTGGTACATGGAAGATGTTAAATAAAATTACGAATTAGAATTTTGAATAAGTTGTAAAATTTGTAATGGAGCAAAGCATTATGATAATCGGTATGCAGCACTAGCGTTCCTTAAGTTTTCCAACGATTTAGCCATTTCCGTTTCGTATTCCGCTTCTACTATTATAGCAGTGAAAAAATCGTGTTTTTCACATTTCAACATTTACGGCAAATGTTGTCTGAAAAATACTGTTTGCACTTGATTTAAAAGTTATAAAAATGATAAAACATAGATCTTTCTGACAGTGAATGCAACGATTCACAAAAGAAACAATCTTGTTCATTAAAACTGTTAAAATTGCAAGAAGAAGCCTGCCATTGGTAAGTTGAGCATTAGATCAGTTTAAAATATCCCAAGTTATGAAAGAAAAAATAATTTGACAAGTTATAGGTACTATCTAAAGTAAAAGTTCTTTTTGGCTTCTGAATCAAGAACTTGTAATTTACCTTTCCAACAGATACTCTCTCGAGATATATATATATATATATATATATATATACATACCAGAAAAAACGTTTAACTTCGTGATTGTACGTCACGGAAAAAAGAGAACTTTCTTGAAAAAATGTGATTTCGGTTTATATATTAAAAAGGCGAATAGAATAAAAAACGGTCTAAACGGCACTTCACATAAGCGACCATATTCTTAGAGTATTTACAAACTTATCGAGTTCTTACAAATTCTAATACTGTAATAATAATATCGCTTAAAATTTGTATTTGTGATAAAAGTTACAAATAAACTATATATACATATATATTTAAATTCCCAAAAACTCCTGTATAATCAACGCCTTTAATTTCTCTTTGGAATTGAATTTTTTATTTAACCACCCCTTTTTTATATACACATATTATAATACACACGCACGGGCTTCGCCTTTGAGGATTTTTGTTACTGTCTCATATTTTATGTTATTTTGTATGTATGTACGAACCTATATATGTACATACATTTTAAATTATAAATGTATCTGTATATATCAAAAAAAAAAACTTTACAAATAAAAAAATGTTGGGGTAATCTTTGATTTGTGGTATTTAAATACAGTACCGATGTGTGGTACAAGAGTAAAGTTGGTGAAGCGATATGTAATCTCTGCCCAAGCTTTAACCACATCACATATTTTATAACATTAATGGCATAGGGTGAGTGTATAAATATTGAGCATGTAATTATGGCAAGTGTAAGTTACGATTGTATGACAATAATCATTAGCAAAGTTTTTGAAAATGTTCCAACCAGATAAATAATATATCACCGTGCCTAGTACCCTACATTCATCAATTCCCTTATCGAATTACGGCGCGAAATGGGGTTAACGAGAAGAGAGAAATAATAAATTTGAATAAATATCTGCGAGGGGTGGGAGCCGTGCGTAGTGCGTAGCCGGTACCGCCCCCTCCCAAAGGATCACGTATCGATATCAGGGGTAATTTTTATCCCTCGTGTTAAGGCTGGCATTTGCTCCTCGGGGCATGAATCCAAGCGTTTCATCAATTATTAAAAATTTAATTTCGGAATGAATTCTCATCTCGCTGCGAAGGGAGAGAAACGACTCCCTTCACATGCTTTCAATTGTATATTGTTTTGTGATTCTTGATATTCATCCATCTTATTTTTTATTACGCGAAGCGAGTTGTAAAACATTCACTTGATTTTATGCATGTTAACTCTAAGGGGAAATTTTTTATCAGTATTGGTGAACTTACACAATATATATTTTTTCAAATAGATTCGAACCTTCACAAAAAATGTGTGGATAGGTACCTACCTACCTATTAAGATATATGTGGTACCACATGAGGGAGCCGATTGGTAAGTACTCGTGTTGTGGAAGTCGTGGAAGGTGGAGTGGGCCACGAAGCACCTTCCTGCTTATCTAGGTTTGAATACCGAATGTAAATGTATCCAGGAATCGTAATTGACTATTACCTAAAATAGACACATCATATCAAACAAATCACAAATAAAATCCTCAAAACAATACACATTTTCCTAAACATAAGGAACATATATAAAATAAAACAAATGAAAACAATATATTTTGCACTTTGTCAATCAATAATAGAATATGGAATAATTGTCTGGCGAGGAATAACAAAATCAGCTATCGTTCACTTAGAAATCGCGCAGAAAACGATCTTAAAGGTAATTCTTAAAAAACATAGACTAACTGATACAGACCAACAGTTGTGACGTACTAGATATACGTTAAAACTCTACTAAACTACATTTTTGACCAAAAAAACTAATTTCAACAATCTCAAAATATCACTAACAGACCAGTAAGACAATCGTACAAAAATAACATAAAAACTCCGACAGTGAATACAAGCTTTGGAAAAAGGCACTATAAATATCATGCTTTATAAGCATTCAACAGTCTTACCCTTGAAAATAAAGTAGAAGAAAACAAAAATAAATTCATACTCAAAATTAAAAATTGGATTAAAAAACAAAAAAGGCAATATTTCCAAAATCTCATTACATAATAAGAATAAAACACACACACGTAACACACTAAAATAAATATGAAACACATCATTAAAAAATACATTTTACCTAAATTATAAATTTTTATTTTTAGTTTAATTTTAGATTTTTTTAATGCAGCATTATTTTTAATTTAATATGTATAAATTTTTGTTTTATAAAATGGAAGCCTCAGCACAGGTGAGCTACCCAGTGAGGCCGACATTGCTAAATTGTATTTAAACATGTTATATTATGTCAAATAAATTCAGAAAATTAATAACAGATTCAAGTTTTTAGTGAGGTTCTCTCACCAAAGATATTCAGAGATTATGTTACTAAGAAAAGAGTGTGTCAAATGTTAAGTGTAATTGTGGGAATAGATTCGGGTTAAATTTGAGATTGAAAGGTATGTGAGTAATGTATGTTTGTATCTGCTAGCTTTATTTAAGGGCGCCACTGGTTGATAAACCAGGCTAACAGACGGTAAAGCATAATTCTCTGTCAGGGCCTTGGGGATTAAATACTTTATGATCAATTAAGACTTTTAATAATGAAAAGAAAGACAGTTTTCATATAACAGAGTTGATTTTATATTTAAAATATAACAAATAAAATCCAGTTAATCAAGAACAATTAAAAATTAAAAATATGTACACTCACCCAAGGATCAACCAAAAATCTATTCTAGCTAAATTTATACTTAAGTCCGATAGCAACCAGGAATGTTGAATGATGCTCTCTGCTTTGCTGCTGTACTTCATTCGTCTTTAAAGATTAAGCCAGTACCAGATCAAGACCAATGCCATGGTCAAATTAGCTGCTTTCCATGCATATAATTGATGGATCTTCAAGTTTATTTTAATTTTTCTCCAAATATGTCCGATAGACGGATACAACGAAGAGCTTTCCGAGTTTGTAAAATAATATTTTTATTTAAATTCCTTCCACTGCAGGAATATACTGTTGAATCCCGGTCAGTTAAATGCTTTATAGAATGTTTCAGTTTCACGCCATTTAAACTTGTATGTAGCGGAACACACGGGATATAATTTTACATTCCGTAAGTTTTCAACAATTATCAATATGTTTTAATGAAACTGCATTATAAATAAACTCGGAAAATATACAGGGCCCCTTTCAAAAAGGAGTCCACCTCTCTAGACTGCTTCCCAAATAAAGTGCCCAGCTCTAAGGAAAAAATGGCTTTTTATAACCTCTGATTTCAAAAATAATTGAATGGCCCAAAGTTCTATATTTAAAGAAAAATCAACTGGCGTTTTAAACCAAACAAATATTGAAAAAATAAGAGGTACGTGACTAGACTTAATTGTGATGAAATGTAATTAAATATTTCATAACAATTACTTGCACCCATATTGTCAAAATTTGTTACATATTTATTTATTTAATTGTAGCTTAAACATACCAGCCGAGCGCAGCGGATCCTAGAACAGCACGTGTAACGTAAAACGTCTTACGCAGATTCAACATTACGTTAAGTCTTGGCTTTACCATTGGCGGAAAGCTCAACAAAGCCACCAGGAACCCAGGGCGTCACGGAAGAAATATTAAAATTTTTATTTTTATGTTAAAATATTTTTTTTAACTCACTATTTCTTTTTAACGGAATTTTTCGTTTCAAGGCTGTACAACTCAAAAAAAGGTTTGGAATGAAATGGGTCAATGCTTCTCATGAGGGGCGGTAAAATATAAAACACCATTGATTCCGGTCCACAGTAGCTGATGGCGTATGGCACATGGGAGGATCGATCAGAAGAGGAATGTATGAATCCACGTAGAGGATTTGCGTCTGACGCAAAGCTCTCTCGAATGATAAAGGTTCCTTTTTGGAACATCGCATGTATCCTTGAATAATGAAACAAAGAATTCAGATGATAAATGAAAGAGAATATTGTAGGTACAATGAAACAGTTACGTACCTATATTATAAATGATACTCGAATAAATTGTGAAGCAAGGATCGGAGGTCCACTGAAAAGCTGAATACAAATCGTTATACATTTTTTATAACGTTTTTGTGACCGCTGCAAAAAGATTCTTTAAAATATCTTTCGTAGACTGTTGAGTTTGTGAGTAAAATAAGTGATACTGAATAAGAGATTCTTGCAACTGACGACATTTTTTCAATCAACCGCCATAAAGTTATTTTTAGCAACATCTTTGTTCTGAATGGTGCTTTCTGGCCAAGGTGATACTGAGAGAATCTTAACACTGACGAAATAAAACTTCTGAAAAATCCCTGCTTACAATTTGAGTTTTAACTGTCATGCTGTCATACATTGATTGTGTGACAAAATTTTTGTCAGTTAGAAGGTTGGCAAAAATACTCTCGTCTACCACACATTTGATTCTTGAATTGAACTAAAACGAATACGGATTTGTCACGTCCGTTAAATTCTGTGACGATTTGGAAAAGATGCGTTTCTTTCTCAAAGAAATTTATAAATGTTTTTTCTAAAAAATCTATTACATAACCCCCTCAAGAAGATAAAAAGCTTTGGAATAGGCCCTCGTAACGTCAAGTAAAAAATCTTTTCTTTGACATGTAATCAAACATTTTTAATGGTGCGTTATTCAGCAATAAACGGTCAGCAGATTAATGTTCCGGGAGTGGACGTTTTATTGCTACTTACCGGTTTATTGCAAGATTATATTTATTGGTCAATTAAATCATAATTGGGTATTTTGTACGGAGCGTACAATAACGTTTGACGTGTGAACGGCCATTTTAATTTGCAGTCTTTCAATTAAGCTATCGGGATAGGAATTTGGGTGATTTATCGCTTTATTAAGGGGATATTTTTTTTACAATGAAGCCTGCAACATGCGCTGTCATTCGAAAGCAGGAAGGGGGGAATATAGGGTTGATTTGTATTATCCCCCTTACGATTATTGCGTATCTTGCCTAAGGGGATAGAGGACTTGAACATTTACAAATAATCATGGTTCATAAAGTAGTATGATAGTGAAACCGGTTAAATAATAAACACATAACAATTCTGAAAGTGAACATCGCTTTCAAAGCTATAAATTAATTTAAACCCATAATTCGCAACAAACAACAGTTTTGAAATTAAAATTGGGAATATAAAATTATATACCTAGGCATTATTGATTTAACTAGGTACTAGGAGCTAGTTGTTAAATAAAATTAATAAACAAATCAATCAAATCATCTTTCTTTTTTCGAAGCAAATTAAGATTTTTTTAAAATAGTCTCATTTACCCTAAAGAGAGTGCTTTGTGACAAATTAAGTTAATGATATTCTCAGTACTGCAAATTAATTTGATGATATTCTCAGTAGAATCACCTGTGCTGAGGAATTAGAAGCACATTAAAAAATAATCGTATGAAATTGTAAAAGAGTTATACATGTTATTTATATTTTTAAGCACATGTCCGTGTTTTAGTGGTCGATACCAACTGATGTCCCCGGCGACTGGACTTACCGCAGATTTTTTCCAAATCAGAAGTAATCAGTTATTTTCCGCTTATTTTGAACGCCAAGTGGGCAAATCTCAGAATATAACTGTAGATCTTCCCGCCCGCCAGACACTATTCTTTATACCAGTGTTTTTCAATCTTTTTGAATACGCGACCCCTTTACAGGTTGAAAAATTCTGGCGACCCCCTTTGACCATAGGTACAGACAAATACGTTTATTATTTTCTCTATTTTGGTACCTATATTCATTATGACGGCCTACTACACTCTGCAAGGAAGCCGCGAGAGTTTTGAAAGTAAGTACGAGGTAAGGGAACGTACCCATACATACCCACTTTTGCAATTCCCCCCCCCCCCCCCTCCGGGTGACTAAAAACCTAAGCCCCCCGTCGCTTAGATTCTGTGCTAGCACAGAATGTTCTTTTGTCTCAACTCTCACTCAGTTGCGCAAGTACGGACGTAATGTTTTTGATTTTTCGTTGGCTCCGCGCGATTGAATAGTCAAAAAATTTAACAAAACCAAAAAACGTCTTCACAAAATTTAAAAAAAAAGTAAAAAACTAATTTCGTATTCTTCTACAACTTAATAATCAACTTTTCTACTCATCAATATGTAGGTACGATTGTTATTTTTGGAGTCCTTGTCGGCCAAGGTAGGTTTGTAACTACATAATAGTTATAGGTGAGATGTGCTTGTATCGCACGTGCGACTTAACGAGGCGAGAGTCGAGAGCGGGACCACGGCGGGAGGGAGCTGTCAAGTGAACACGCCGGGCCGGGTACCTTGGCTGACACTGACTCCAAAAATAACAATCGTACCTACATTTTGATGAGTAGAAAAAGTAAGTTGATTATTAAGTTGTAAAAGAATACGAAATTATTTTGTACCTTGGCTGACACCGACTCCAAAAATAACAATCGTACCTACATATTAATGAGTACAAAAAGTAAGTTGATTATTAAGTTGTAGAAGAATACGAAATTATTTTTTACTTTTCAGTGCATTTTTTAAGTCGTTTTTTTGTTATGTTAAAATTTTTGTTTATTTTTAGTGAATCTGAAGTACACTAACTAATTTGTCTGGATTTGGGTAGACTTACTAAACGTGCTGCTCATATGAGACAGACATTACTTTACCATAACGACGTTACGGTAGGTGACTCAAAGATCCGGATAGCCTATAAAAGATTCGGCCGAGTATCGTTAATTAGTTCCTAATTTATTTTTTTAATTTTAAAATAAAGACAAACATCCCAAACTTCCCATTCCATTAAAAAAACTACAATATTTTAAGTATTTATAATTTTGCAATAATATTTTTTAAAGAAAGACAAACATTCCAGGGTTACGAATAACCCAACAATGTTTGAAAATATCGTACTACCACCACAGAAAGCCGAAAATGTTGCTTGTGTTATGATGGAGGACTTAGCCAGCCGAGGAATCGAACACGCGACGCCCGGGTGAGACCCATACGTTATGCCCACTCAACCACTGACCGGTCCTATTAAACGTGCTGCTTATATGAGACAGAAATTACTTGACCATAACGATGTTACGGTAAGAGACTCAAAGATCCGAATAGCCTATAAAAGATTCGGCCGAGTATCGTTTATTTGCTCTTAAGAATTGAAGAGTTCTGTTACTTTATCATGGATCCCATAATCAGAACCTAACCAAACTCTCATCAAACTACCCTTGTAGTACATCCTTTCTAATAAAAAAAGAATCATCGAAATCGCTTGGCGTGATATTGAGTTATTCGTCCATTTGTCGCACACATACTTAATGCAAATTTAAGACTTATATGGTTTTCTTTTGGATGCCATTATCAGAACTAGACCAAATTGAAATGGAACCACACGGAAAGCACCAGCTTTCAAATAAAAAAAAGAATCATCAATATTGGTTCACCCAGTCAAAAGTTCTGATGTAACACACATAAAAAAAAAAATTTAAAAATACAGTCGAATTGAGAACCTCCTCCTTTTTGAAGTCGTTTAAAAATGAAAAATTTTCTCATAAGATCGCAGCCTTCAACATCTGGTACAGTGCCAGTGGCGGAGGTGAATGAAAACCGAAATAAATAGACAGTATGACGACAATTACTTGAAATACGGGTTTACATTCATAAATAATAAACCTCAATGTTTAATTTGCCGCGATCACGTGAAAGTATGAAACTACCAGAGCTTATGCGGCATCTCACAACCAAGCACCAAAAAGAAGCTGATAAGCCGTTGGATTTCTTTGAAATAAAGTTGAAAGCTATTAGCCAGCATCAAAATACTATGATTCAGGTAATAAAACAGTGTTGTCCTTGTCTCCATATAGTGTTGATGGTTTCCGTATAATTACAATTAATTTTGGTGTGCTTCCGCGCGCTTATTTTTTAATGGTCAATCATTTGTTAATTTTTATATTGTTTTATTTGTTTTTAGGTATCCAATGTCAACGATTCAGCATTATTAGCTAGTTACAAAGTCGCAATCGAGTCGCTAAAGCAGGGAAGCCGCACACAATAGCCGAAAATCTTATTTTGCCAGCAGCTCTCTGTAGATATGGTTGAAATTATGGTCAGCAAACAAGAGGCAAACAAGTTGAAGAGCATACCACTTTCTGATAATACTATTTCACGCAGAATAAACGATGTGGCCAATGATATCCGAGAGCAAGTAGTCGAAAAATTAAAGAAAAGCCTACATTTTGCTTTGCAGTTTGACAAATCTACAGATGTTTCCGGTTGCGCTCAGTTTGTAGTATTTGTGCGCTTTGAAGCAGATGACAGCATCATGGAAAAAAATTATTTTGCAAAGCACTTCCTGCAAACACTACAGGCTAGTGTTTGTACAATATGTTTTTAGAAAACACTTGCGACTACGACATTGATTGGAAAAAATGTATCACTGTACGACAAGCTCTAGCAGCTATGGTTTTACCTTCTGATTTAAATGACATGCTTAAGGAGGTAATAAAAATTGTGAATTCTATCAAAACCTCTGATAGAATTCACAATTGAATAATTTGCAAGATAAAATATTAACAGACTTGCACTCTGAAGCTGACAACGGGCGTAGATGGATTTTAAACCCTTTATTGGATAAATCAATAGTACTGGCTGATCTCACCACAAATATGAAAGAAAATCTTATAGATTTAGCTGCTGACGGCATGCTTAAAATGGCATTTCATTCTCAAAGTATTGACGTGTTTCGGATGAAAAGAAAAGAAGAGTATCCAGTGCTGGCAAGGAAGCTCTAAAATTATTAGTGCCATTTGCCACTTCATACTTATGTGAACTGACATTCTCTTCAATGGTGGACATTAAAACTAAAAGGAGAAAGAGACTTAAATTAGAAAATGATTTGATTAAACATATCCAAACAAAGCACCACGATTTGAAATATTTTTCAAAAATAAACAAGCCCATCCTTCTCACTGAAATAGTGTTTTGTATTGTAGTTAGAACATCACCTTTTTCCTTTTGCCGGCGACCCCCCGAGTAAGGCTTCGCGACCCCCCTAGGGGTCGCGACCCACAGATTGAAAAACACTGCTTTATACTATTATAGTTGAAGTCCCCGGCGTTGCCCGAGCTTTAGGTAGAGTTTTTTTGCAGTCAGATGGAGATGGTGCCATTGCTCTTTGAACAGCAAAGTGTGCAAAATTTCAACAATCTCGGAAAATAACTGTAGATTTGTTTAAAAATCAAATCAACGCCGCCCGCCCGGTGTTCTCCACACACTCTTTTTTATGTAAATAGATAGATATAAAATGGAGATGGTATGGAAGAAAATTATGTAGTATTTTAAGTGCAGTTGCGTGATTTCTGTTTGATTCCGTATTTGATTCCGTATTTGATTCCGTATTTGTTGTTTGTACTCCGTATATCTTGTGGAACTAGCTTTTAATTTGATTTGAAATGTTTTTATGTTGTTGTGATCTCTAAATGAGAGTGGTCTTTTGATGTAGATTAGTTAGTAAAGGAAGATTTTTTGTCGAAATGTTGTGTTCGTAGTTGTTTGTTGGATAAGTTTTTGACCCTGAAATTTAGTGTTTCTAATACGCGTGATGGTTGTTATTTCAAATATTTAATTGTCTTAGAATAGAGCTGAATTGACATGTTGCTACGATTGTTTATTTTTTTACAAGAAACTTCAGTTCAATTTTCATTATGGCATCCGGTAATAGCTCATCTAATGGTGATTGGTAGAGAGTCACGTAGATCTTGATCAATCAACAAGGAATAAAGATATTAACGCAAACTGAGCCACTCGGGCACAGATATATGAACTTAAATGCAATGATTATGTATATATATCGAAATCGATTATGGTCTTATATCGAAAAAACAGCAAAGAATATCAACATACGCGTAAAATAAAAAAAATGTGATGTTCAAATAACAATGCATTTTCAGAATTCGCGAACCAATTTATTAATTTATTAATTTCGCGAACCAAGTAATTAAGAAACTAATCACTCTTTCGATAAAACCTTTTGAACTAAAATATTACACGACAATTAGGTTAAATAATTTAGAAGCCCTAAAATTAAGAAGACCGTCAATAATTACTCCAACATAATTAATAACCAATTGAATTCAACTGATAGTCCCATATTTAATTAGTTCCGTTAACCTTCGTTGAAACTGTTTCCTCCTCCTTTTACCAACCCCTCCTATAATATTTCGCCTCCCTCTTTTCGATTTGTATCTCTTTTTGTCACCAAAAAGGTGTCTTCTTTTCCATTTGTATCTCTTTCTCTCATTGTTTTATTATCTGATATATATATATATATATATATATATATATATATATATATATATATGATTATGAATAGTATTATATAAGACCTGAAGAGTTATTCTCTGTCTTTTGTGGGATCGTTATCGAGATAATGGACTTGATCTCCTGTCAGATTTATTTGCTTTTTCTATGTACAACGTACATTAAATGAAAATATAATCATGCACACTTGCAGGAATTCGTGTTTAAAATGATCTAAACTAAAATATGTGACAGTAAATAGGTAAAATCACACAAATCTGACAGGAGATCACGTCCGTTACCTCGATAACGATCCCACAAAAGATAGAGAATAACTCTTCTGATGAAGCTTGTGATAAGCGAAACCTGGTTGGCTGTCATTTATTAATTCAATGAAGCTGGTGTATTTCACAGTGTGTTCTTTTTTACTTTAATGTAAGAGTATAATGTCACACCCCAAAGTGTTCGTTTACTTCGAAAAAAAAATCAATACGATCTTAAATTTTTAAATGTTTTCCTTTTTATGAATGTGATTAGATTATTAAGCCATAATTATTGGTACCAATTATTGTATTAATTCTATAACTTTGTAACTATTTCCCATTATGTAATAATGTACTGTTTGTTTCTGCAAAATAAAAATAAAATAAAATAAAATAAATAAAATAAGTTAAGCGTGATTATTTTTAACATTTCATGGAATACCTACACAACACGGAATGAATTGAGTCTTCCTGAGTGCTACGTACAACTATAATATTCTATTAAGCCTTTGTATGGTCCGGATATCAAGTAGTACAATAATTTGGAATTATAAGGGTTGGATGTGAAGATGAGAATTATAAGATACGGCCAAGATGGGGTTCATTAGAATGTTATGAGAATTTCCCTTTCCATTAGAACTAGTCACGAATGGAACAGTTGAATTAAAGCGATAATCCGGAACTTTAACTGCACCTATTATCTGATATTATATCTCGGAATGGGGGGATAATTGTTATAAGCCTTCCTTAAGGATTATTCTCGGGCCAACTAATGAAAGAGAACTAATATTCCCGGAACAGTTATCGGCATGCTTCCAAAGGATTTTAACGTTATTACTTATTGGTTCGCCTTTTCAAAAGTTCAAAGCAGAAGAATCGTTAAAGTTACCATTTTTAACAGGCAAATTTTTCCTTCCACAAAATGCTGTTATACTTCTTTACGAAAAGTATTTTACATAGATAAATATGTAGATACATTCTTCATCTTCTTCTTCTTGTGCCCTATCCGTTCAACGGATGTTGGCTATCACGTTGGCTATGCGGAATTTGTTAACTGCGGCCCGGAAAAGCTCTACAGTAGACTGGCTAAACCACTATCCCAGGTTTTTCAGCCATGAGGTTCTATTTCTTCCAGGGCGCCGTCTTCCGGCAATCTATCCCTGCATTATGAGATGCAAGATCTTATACTGCTCTAGATGTCTCATCACATGTCCAAGATATTGAAGTTTTCGGATTTTTATATGGTTAATAACTTTTTTTTTCTAACACAGCAAACTTATTTTGAGGCACCACTTTGATTTAAATTAATAAATTACTTCGTTTTGAATTATTACTGTGATAACCGTGGCCGGTTATCCCAATTACTTCTGGACTCCTTTATGATGGATCCAGATTCCTTAGGTATGATGATCTCAGTATGGGGTGTTTGCCAATAATAGACGTGGGTAGACTATGTGTATTTAATCCGAGATTATTGTACAAGGTTATTCTTAGGAAGCTGATAACAAGAGAGGACGAATGGACAACATTCACGTCTTTTATACGTTCCGCATGCTGTCTCACTCATACACGCATGTCTCTTTCATACTGCAAGACATACGTTCACTACAATTACCATTGTCTACGTCTATTATTTATAATTAGTATCAATAAAAAACCCTGAAGAAGTGAGCATTGCTCACGAAACATATTGGTTTTGTAAACAATAAAAGTGGTAAAAACGAAGTAATTTATTAATTTAAACTAATTTTTCTTTATTCATCCCAACCATAACATCTTCATTCATAACCCTATCCATCCAGCTAGTCGAGCTACATATATATTCTAGCGATATAAAATAATTTTCCCGTATTGATAGATATTCGTATTCAAACAGAAGTGTAATGTCGTTCATAAATCATTATCATTACGAATTTATTTACATTATTGGTTATATTTAAAGTCACCAATCAACATGTGTTTATCCACATATTTATCTTCGTCTTTTAAACTAGCCGTGCTTATTTATGGAGGTAGATCAAATACATATATTATGTAATTAATTATTGTATAATATTTATTGTAATTTATGTATCTTTTTGTAAAAAAAAACACGAATCCGAATAAGTAACCGAATTGAACAGGCTCGTTAAATAAACAAACTCAATAAAAGCAAACATAAAAAATAATGTCAAACAATATTATAAAAATTATAAAGCAACCCTTGCCGTGTCCATGGGAGACAACAAGATGTTATTTTTGTATTAGAAAAATATCAAAAAAGCTTTCATAAATAATTCCGATGTGATTTAAATATTTGTTGGATTGGAAATTGTGAAGATGCGAGAATATTCCATAAAAATATTTAATTAAAGAGTGACGGTTAAAATATAGGTCAAGGATATGATGGCTTGAGGCACGTTCTAGACGGTGGTATTTGTGGCATATACAGTAAGCCTCCGACAACAGGAGAACAAGGGGTAGGTGGATAGATTACGTGATAAGGATAAAATCCTGCGAAGAATCAAGATCGGTATTAGATATGTACCTATATGCGGAGATCGGAGAAAAGCGCCATTCGAACGATTGATAAAGTTCTGGAAAAAAGCAATATAAGTTTTGGTAGGTACGAGCATGGGAGTTAAAATTAACGTATAAAATATGGTGTAGCTTTTGGGACTTATCCATTATTGGTGAATATTCAAAAACAATACCGGCTTCCTTTGGTCGAATTGTTGGTATCCTTATTTCTTCGCTAGAAATAAATATCTATTCGTTTGAGAGCTTATCGTGAGCCTAATCCATTTTCAATTAACTATAGTAATACTATCAAACAAAAAACCTTATAAATAATTTAATTAGTATGATAGAAACCAAAAATAGATTTTCTAGACTTTATCGACTATTCGAAGGCAAAATATCTACCAAAATCGTGTTACTAACCAACTACTAGCAAGTAACTACTTGGTAAGAAAAGGAATCCATACATGATGAGAGAATGCATTTACTTGTGATTGAAAGTATCACAGACCCAAATCGTGAGGGGGTAGTTTTAGTATCTTGGTATAATATTCATCTTCTTTCTGTAACCACCCTGAGATGTAAGTCAGTGGGGTATGGAATTAAAAAAGGTTGAAAGTGTACTAAAATACAGTAGAAATGGATTTCTTAAGATGTTTGTGTGATAAAAACTTTTCAATGATCGTACGTATAAGGAGGTTCGGCCAGAACGCTAGGCCAACTGAAACGAAATGAACAAATTATCTTAAGAGGAATAATGAGATGTTTTGAAAGATATAAAGAGAGACTAAACGGAGAAAGAAGAGAAGAGGCGTAGTCGAGAATGTCCTAAGAAGATAAGGCATACTTAAGGGAGAATATCTATAGTTCCAATTAACAGAATTATATATAATACTGGCGGTAGTGAGTCGCGCCACTCCTGGAACCATTCATCGGATAACCAACACCTCTATCATTATTTTGTTTCTATAATATTAAACTTGAATTGTTTAGTCTACGTTTGGTGGCTTAGTAGGCCGGGCCCGGATTATGGGTTGAAGATCTTCCAGGTCTTGGAGGGGGATGCGTTTGCCCACCAAGTGCGTGGCGGATCAGATCGCCGGATTCCAGATTCAAACCCATCCCTCATACGCTTTTCCATCCACAAACTTCCTCTCCTTTCTTTCCTTAAAAAGAACCTCCACACAGCATTCCCAAAGATGACATATGACCTGAGTGAAATTATTTTTCTTCAGGGCTTCCTGTGTTCATGGTAATGTAATAAATAAAAGCTAATGTAAAAAAGGAGAAAAAAAAGTGCCGTAACGTTCCATACTCTGCGCGGGAAAATGATGTTATGGTTAATTAGTGAGTTGAAAAATCAGATCCATCATTATTACTATTTCAATACGTGAAAAATGGATGTCTAGTTTTTTCTGTTGTTTTGTTTTGGGCCTTGTATATTCAGTTTTCCAAATAGCAGGCCGACATTGATAGATGACCGCAAAATCTGCTCTACAGTGTATGCCACGACGGGTCCAAAGAGGTCCCTTTTCTATCGTTTTTATTAAAGAATTAAGCTGGAAGTTCAACGATATTATTATTTTTATTGACCCCCACTCCCGAAGGGGTTTCTTTTGAATTATTCAATTTTTCCCCAACGAGGGCGGATATTTTGTGAAATCTGTTCAGAGCGGGCATTGAAAAATACATAGTCGCCTGTTATGACTTGATATTCGAGCCTTTGACGAAATGCGTAGTGACAAGACCTTTTATAGCGAGTAAATGATTTATCATTCTGGTAAACTTCCGCGTTGTAATGTTCGCACTTTTCTGGGAAAAAGCAAATTCAATGGAAAAGCTTAAGGATGATTTAATTCGCCAGGTGGTTGACATTACATTAAAAATATGTAGACTTGAGTTTTTTTGGTTCTTTTATTTTTATTTATATGAAGTTTTCTTTTCTTGTGGAATCTTCGGAAAAGAATACACCACAAATATTTTCCAATGACAGCTAAACTAGGTCGGTTGAGAGGAATTTACACAAAATAATAAACATATCTACTTCTAATCTTAGAATCATGCGTGGTCTAAGGACTAAAGTACGGAAATTTCTTCTCCACTTCACATACGCAATTTATCATGAGATGTCCAAATCAGATTTATGGTCTGTAAACTAATATTTTTATTGAACCTATGTTCATAAGTACTTAAATTCAGGGCCAAACAAGAGCTAAACGCGGCCTTAAATTTTTTGCGCACCTTTTAAAAACCATTAAAAATATAACATCAAGTAATTATAGTTTATGTTTTCAGTATGAATACTGAGTTTTTAATTTTCCATAGGAATTTGCGTTGAGTTTTTTAGATTAAATTTGAATGTATCTTAAAATGGGGGGACCAGACGAAGGAGTTATATTCGACGTAACTACAAACAAAATGTAATTTACTAAACCTCTCAGATTGAAGAATTATATCTGACTTAATATTTATGTTCATAATTGTAATTGGTAGTATAGACAGTCCTGATTTAATTAACCTCATTGAATTTCATATACCCATGAGAGCTATTCGTTTCAAAATCCTGCTTATATACAACAATAACAGGGCTGAGAATTCCACACACTCGCTTGTACCAAGGTTAGTAATAGATTCGCAGATGTGGCGGATCTATTTAACTGCACTGAAGGAAGGTACAAGAGGGCTATCAAATCTTTTCAATCAACATTAATTTAATCTGACACATTTTAAGATTTTCACGGCCATAAGTATTTTCGTTATTTGTTTTTGGGGTGTTATGCCGTGATGCGCTACCTGCTTCTTTAGCCAACGTTTCGGACAGCGTTGGCTAAAGAAGGAGGTAGCGTAACACCGCATAACACACTAAAAACAAATAACGAAAAAGATTAATTTAATCTATTCTTCCTTATTTGTACTATTGTAGTATTTCTGACTTATATCTCTGACGTCATTTCACAATCAAATGATACAATTAATTTTGTTATTATTTTTTTTAAAATTACATACACTTATCTAATATTTTCTACCGTATATTCTTTCATTTCTTTTGTATATTAATACCGTGGATATTAAATAAATAAATAAAACCCACGGTTCCTTTGTTAGGATAAAATGAATAAAACGGCAATGGTAGCTTGTTCCTATTAAATTCGTTTAAGCATCATTTTTTTAAACGCCCGTAAATCACCTTTTCTAAACTCGGGAGTTTTTTGTGTATAGTTTGACGGGATGCAAATTTCCGAAGGAAATATCTGTGCAGGTATAATAACTAGGCCAGAGCCGAGACTTTTTTCACCTCTGAAATTCCCTTTGAGGTTCAGTGGCTCATTTTTCCATTCGACGGATCTGACTGAGAAAATGCAACTGGTGTGATATCGGTACCCTTAAAGAAAAATTGGTTGAAAACGGTGGCTTATAAACTGATTAGTAGTTCATGCATAAACATAGTTAATCGAATAGATTTAGAGGAGCTGAGAAAATTTTTAAAGATTTTTACTGCGTTTCATAAATTGAGAACCGGTAGTTTATGGGTTTTGGGATTAGTTTTTATAGACCTCCTATTAATGAAAAAACTAGATTCGTTCACTGGGTCTTCCGGAACGTTGGTATTAACCCCAATTAGGAAACGTTGTGAAGTGGAAACACATCGAAGGGGTAGGCATCCAAATCGCAAGTACCTGCCTACTTGACTTTTCAAATCATACAATGTTTTGATTCGTTAGGAAAATCAAAGGATATCAAAATCGAGAGAGAACTTTTGACCACTGCAGCCGGACTCTCGACCCATCGCCTTGCACCGCAGTGGGAGGGATTTTTTTTTTTATTTTTTTATTTATTTATTTTTTTTTTTATTAGTAATAGAAGGTACATAAATTACAAATAATTTTTATACAGTAATTAATTACATAGTAGAATATTTGATGTACCCCCATAATTAAGCAAGGCTTGTGTGTATGGGGGGGTGTTATTGTATTGCTTTTTTTATATCATTCAGTTTAAGTTTTCAGTATAATTTTTGAGGTGAGTTTTAAAATTTTTATATTGGTATTCCTGTTTCTAATTTTTTCTGGTAATGAATTAAAAAATTTTGCTCCTGTTAGACTTCTGTTATTTTTAAAGGGTGCAACTTGATTTTTAATATTATCTTTATAAATTTGTAATGTTGCATGATAAAAGTATAATGCACTTAATTTTCTGACCTTAAATTGTTTGAATAAAAGTTCTGACGAAAATGAGTAGGGTTTTTTTAAAATTGTTTTTATTATTAGTTTTTGTGATATGTAAATTGTTTGTGTTTGATTTTTATATGTACCGCCCCATCCTATAATGCCGTATTGTATAATTGATTGACAGAAAGCGAAGTATGTGGTTCTAAGTAATTTTTCGTTTAAAATATCTCTTAAACATCTAAATATATATGTTAGTTTCCTTATTCTGTTGTTCAGAATATTTATGTGTGGAGACCATTTTAAACGCTGGTCTATTGTTATGCCCAGGTACTTAATATCAGTTTTGCTTTCTATTTTTGAACATGATATATTACATTTGTGGTTTTCTGTATTTGTCACAGAGTGGATTATTAAGTTTATTTCTTTAGGTGTTTCTTGTTTTTTAATGAAAAATGGTAAATAATAGGTTTTTTTAGAATTTAAAGACAACAGGTTTTTATCAAACCCTAATTTTAGTGCATTGATATCTGTATTTGATGGATTCATATATCCGTTACTCCTGGACACGCAGGTGATTGCCAGATTCCTACCTACCCCTCGTACCTTTTTCATTCCCAGAAATTCCTTTCCTTTCTTTCCCTAAAAATACCCTACACATAGCATCCCCAAAGATGATGTAGGCGCTGAGAGAAATTATTTTTTTTAGGAAGTCCTGTGTGGAGCTAATGTAAAAAAAATTAAATGGCAATTAACATGGCTTATAGTTTAAATAAAATACAAAAATCAACTTTAATCAAATTTAAAACGGTTCCGCAACTTTTCATCCGACGACAAAACATCCCCCAACAAAATGTCCACTAAAAACTAACCTAACCTAACAAAAATAATACAGACATCCTATGAAGACAATATATTATTGTTCAAAAATAGTAAAATGGGACCAAAAAATAATACGGACATCCTGTAAAGTTAGGTTAGGTTTTAATAGATAATTTGTTGGAGGATGTTTTGTCCGTGGGATATTTTGTCGGGGATATTTTGTTGATGATATTTTGTCGCGGGATGAATATAACCATTTGAAACATTTTCGTGTAATTTTTGCCGTGCGGCTAGTTGCCCCGTCGCGTCGCGTCGCGTTGCGCGCCGTATCGTAGCAAAATCGTAAGGACTTGCAACACGGCCATTCCATTTTCACAGTCAATTAATATCGCAGGCGACTAATTTCATCTTGCAGCCGGCCGAATCAGCTTTACACGGTCGATTTTTGCAGTGCGGCCTTTTTGGAATGCGGTTTTGGAATAAAAAAACGCATATTTTTAAAAGCTTTCAGAACGATATATTCATTTTTAAAATTGTATTCTAGCTTATTTTGAACAAAATCAAATAAAACATCGCTGTTCCTCCCTTTGTTGAATCAGTCCCCTCACCCTAATTCACACATATTTGCTCTTCAGGGGATATTGCTTATGCTGCGGCCTGAAAATAAATGATAACGATTTTTTCCAAACGAAAAATTGAAAAGAGATGAAAAATATCAATCGGTTAAAAATATTAACCAAAAACACATTTTTTTTTTTGAATGTAGGTAGACTTGTATATTGTGTTCGGCTTGAAGAAAAACATGGTTTTGTAAAGCGCGGTTGTGTCGAATGGTATTAGAATATTTTAATTTCGGGATTATTATTTTTTATACCACGCTTACATAGATTCGTTATTTCCGTTCAGCGCCGTCAGCGATAGTAATTAGACCGCCGCGCACTGTTTGGTTTATTACACGGATATTTCCCAAAGGCTTACTATTTTCAAACAGATTTTTATGAAAAGGTTTCTAACTACCATCTCGAACTTAAAAAAGACAAATCGTTCTTGTGACTTAGATTGTAATTATAATTCCGCAAAAAGCTTCGTAGGAAAATTAATTTATCAACCATTTTTTTGATTCTGTAATTAATTTTTCAAAGAGGTTCGCAGAAGTGAAAAAAAAGAAAAAAGCATGGATTTATTGGGTTTATATGAAATTAAAGATGTATATGTATTTATTTAGTAATGTCTAAGATTGACGTACCCACTTTGCCTTCTGCCAATCATTACAACATAGCATTGTAGGATGGGGTGGAACTTATAAAAAAACACACACAACAGCTTTACGTAGCAAAAAATTAATATTAAAAACAATATACATATTCATCAGAACTTTTGTAGAACGCTATGATTGCTACGATGCTAGGATCGGAAAGAGGCAATCTCTCAAGTGATGAAATTGAACTATGAACCTTCCTCTTCTAAAAGATCGTCGAAAAAAAAATGATCTCATTTGTTTCTTCAAAATTGTTATTGTATTATTGATTCACCTGCTTTACAACAACTCATCTCTTTCAATATTCCTTCCTGTGGAGAATTAATGATTTTCCTTATTCAAAACTACTAATTATGAATATTATTCACCGCAGTTCAGATTTTGTGGACAGCCAAGACCTTGATTTTTTTGGTGTAAGTCTAATTAATGTTTGTCGATCACTAAACAAGAGAAGAAATAGTATTTTGACTTGACTTTTCACTTCTATTTTCTGAAGTGCATCTCTGCTTTTTGCCCTTGCTTTCAAATACCATCCCTTACTCTTATAATTAACATTTTTATTTAATTTCGTGTAGTCATTTTGTAAATTGGGGGTTAGTTCGTAATAATAAATAAATAATCAATAAATATTCGTAATTATAAATATATAAATATTCCGTAAGGATAAACATATAATAATTAAAATAAATATTCATAAAATCAATAAAGCACTCCTGTTTAAAGAATTTAAAGCCAGAAAACTTAATGCGTTATACTTCTACAAATTTATAAAGATAATATTCTATGTAAAATACCACCATTTAAAAATAATAGAAATCTCAAACAAACCAACTCCAACTGTAATAAAAACAATAGGGCAATTCAATTATAACTTTCTTGGAGTAAATTTTTTAATATTCACAAGAAAGTATCAGAGATATTTTAAATCTCACTTGAAAAACACACGGAAAATGTAAACTAAAAACTATAGACTTATGTTATAATATATGTAAAGAAATAACTATAACATGATAATGCATCGTCCATACACAAAAGCCTAGCGTTCTTATAGTGATACATCGCATCTACATATTACAATGTAAAATATTTTTGTAAATGATGTAACATTATTTTTTTAAAGATATTTATTTAAAAAAAGTTTTATTAATTAATGAAGGATTCAAAAACCGTCGTAGCATAAGATTCTCTCAACATCAATCCAATAATAATTATTATTCTTAAATAGCTTTAGTAAACAGATCTGGATAGCCTGGCTCTTCGTACCTTCCCTTTTAACCTAACAATATTTCAAAACATCTTAAAACTAGCACAAAGCAAGTGAGGAATTGATTTATAATTTTTTAAATAAAAATTTGGGATTATTGGAGCCATTTACCTTCAGTTTACCAAGAAGTCATTCAACGTCATCAGTTTCTTGTTTTACTCGACCGTTCGATAAAGCCTTGAACTATTAACGTCAAACAAAGAACTTTAATGTAGCACTAATTTAATTGTTTGTTGATGGGGGTCATAATATTATAATTTCCCTTTCCAAAATTAATGAAAACCATGATTCGGGTTGTCAGATTAAACATAAGGATGAGAGAATAATACGAGCCTTGGAAAGTTGCTTGATGTTACAGAATATAATTAACTTCGGAAATACATTGATAATTCAACGTTGACCAATGCGAATTTTGATGTACCTACGAGTATATTTTTATAGAGATTAATGATATAGGTAATTAACCACAAGAAAGGATTGTAATTTGTTAAAATGGATTAATATTGTTCTCTGAACTTGTATATTGTATTTACTTACCTAGATTTAACATGCTTTAAAGGTCGCGAGAATTAGAAATAACAACGCTCTGCGATTAGCGATTTCATTTATTTATAACTTTAACTTGTTCATAAATTAATATTCAACCGTGACAATTTATCAGAAGGATTTAGATTGACAGATGTCATGTGTGATCGACTTTAATACAGAAAACATAATGGCGCTGCTAGTAACTTTATCGAAGCTTCCAGAAATTCTGGTGTGGCCAGTATATGAAAAATATATATATATTTTTTTTACATTAACACCACACAGGAGGCCCTGAGGAAAATAATTTTCCTCAGGGCCTATGTCATCTTTGTAGATTCTGTGTGGAGGGTCTTTTTGAGGAAAGGAAGGAGTGAACATGGGTCTTGAAGAGACCCATGTTGTAGGAGGGAGGAAACACAGAGGCCGGCAAATCGTTCCACAGCCGAGCCGTTGAACTCAAGAAACGACCTGTTCTCATGTGTCTCAAATGTTGGGCGCGTGTTTGGCGTGTTTCCCGACTATACACCGGTGCCGAGAGGATCAATGATGCTAGTTCCTCGGAGCATCTTCCATTGCAATACCGGTAGAACAAGGACATCATTCCCACCTGACGCCTATGCTCTAAAGATTGCAGACCATGATACCACTATCATTATGATAAAGCATTGCAATTTTTTTAACGCATTGCTAAACTGTACAGGTGAGTTGATTATGCCTTTTTTATGTACACGCATTTCAAAATTCCCAACTGTTCCCAACTGGCGCGACGTTATCAAGTCAGACTACGGCAACCCCGATTGGGGTACGTGGGTAGGCTGAAGATGAAAGGGGAAGGAGATAGGGAAGAGGAGGGTGGGGAAGTATCTGACTAATCACATTTGGCCACCAAACATGGCTAAAGTTATTTTAAGCAAGTTTCAAGTATGAATGGCGGTCTTTCATCATAGCAATTCTGAGATGGCGTGTCGCAAATACTATATAGATTTTTTTTTACGTTAACTCCACGCAGGAGGCCCCGAAGAAAATAATTTCCCTCAGGGCCTATGTCAATAGATACATTATTTTAAATGAACAAATTTTGAAATAACCCAAAATTACTAAAATTTATGATATTTAATAACATTTAATTGCGCACGACGGAATTTGAACCTGCAACATCGGAGTTGCTGGTCGAGAGTCTTACCCCTGGACCATAGAGCCTTAATGAGCTTTAGAATAGTTTGATAAAGCCTTTGGATAGCTAAACAACAGCTACGTGTAATCGCACCTAGGTATATGATTTTTCATATGTTCTGTGATATGAAATAGTACCTTTGTTTTAATAATTGTGACTATCATTTAAAAACCCCTTCCGCAGGTTTTTGCAGCTAGGCCCTGCGGGCGGCTTTTGTTTCGGCCATGCCCAGTTAGTGTTATATTATATACATAAGACCATTTTATACATCCGATAGGGACTGGTTCCAAAAATAGACCGTTTCTCGGATCCACTGTCATCCAGCGATAGCTAGTCACCGGGACAAGGTAACCGGGACATTGCCTGTCTCGGTTACCTTGTCAGGAACGTCATATATACCGTCAATCTTTCCATATCCGAAGAGATACTCAAATTCACAAATTCGTAGTACTTATACCTGCCACTGGCACGTCCCTGATAACCTGGTAACGGAAGTGGCGACATCTTTTGATGGATTCTTGAATTCTATACCGAATAACAATGGTAGCTATGTTTTAAATTTCACGAACGCAGATGTTATTTGTGGTGCGGCACGTACGGCGTGGAGTCAGACATGCACACGAAGCCGGGTTCTGAAATTCAACCTAGCAGACGCTAACCTAATAATACTGTTCGATTTTTATGTTCAAAATTGTAAATGGTAGAATAGACAGTCCTGATTTAACTAAGCTCATCGAATTTCATATACCCACTAGAGCAACTCGCTCCAAAATCTTGTTTCATTGTAACAACAACAGGACTGAGTACACGAAACACTCGCTTTTACCTAGATTACATGAAGTTAGTAATAGATACGCAGATGTGGCGGATCTATTTAACTGCACGGAAGCTAGGTACAAGAAGGCTATTCTGTCATATATTTTCAATCAATATTAATTTTATTTATACTATAGTATTGAATGTAATTGTAGCTCTTTGTGTCATTTCTTAATCAAATGCCACAATTAATTTATAACTCTTTTTTTAATTATTTCTTAAGTACCTACAACAAATATTTTGTGACATGTAATATGTATTTATGGTATATTTATACCGTTAATAAATAAATAAATAAATAAATTTCTTGTGAATGTTTTCCATGAAAAAATTGAAAACCAATTTAATTATGGTATTCTTCTACACAAATATATACAATAATAGAAACGTAACGATACAACGATTAAAGTCATTTCGTTGCTTAAAAGCATAACGCTGATATGTAGAAATCTGCATTTTGCCACCTTAGCATTTCTAATTATCTACGTACAGTGAAAAATAACGATCTCTGGCTATTTTGGATTGAAAACGAAACAACTACGTTGATTGTAATAATACAAAGTGGATAGTTCGAGAAGTTTGTACTCCTTTACGGCAATGCTGACGCAAAAAGAAGAAATTCCCGCGGCTAAAAGGGGGTAGTATTCATCTCCGTTGCGAGAGACTGTTTTAATGGAAAACCACTAATTGATTCCGAAAGAGAATTATCCCGTAAAAAAACTACTTTAAGATAAACACAAGAGGAGTTTTAAGTAGCCAGGGTTTAGGATATTTATATAGAGACTACTCTATTTAAATTCCAATTAATATTCTCAAAGCGTTTTCGACCCTATATAAATTATGTAAAAAAGACAATGAAAAGTCGCTACCTAAGGAAAACTCTTTGAAATCTATAGGGGGCTTTTCAACGCATTCTAAGTTATTTGCATGTTAAGTGTTTCGGAATAAATTGTAAAAAAGGAGTTTCCAGTACTTAGCGGAGACAGGGAGCTTGATAAAGTAGCTGAGAAGGTAACATTGACGCCCAGTCTATTGTACTGAAACGTTGAAATTGTTTTAATAAAATACTAAAGAAAAACAGCAAGAGATAAAAGATTTGTCTTAAATATTGTATTAGTTTGAAACCTTTTTAATAACCGACATTTTTGAAAGGATTGCAATGTGCTTAATAATCATAAATGATATAGTGAAAATACCAAAACATTGCAAAATAATACTGTTTGCAGACGATGTACTGACTTATTTGCAGAAGATAATTGTGAGAAAGCGATCGAAGAGACAAATAGTGACTTCGATACTCTGTCAAAATGGCTGAAATCATATAAATTAAAACCAAATGAAGACCAAATATTTAAATACAGGCAGAAAAAATACACATGAGTATCCAAAGGTTCATTTTAAATAGAAATCATTAAAGGTGGAGCAAATTTTATCTTTCGGTGTCTTTATTAATGATTCAAAGCTGAACTCCTCAAAAAATGCAGTCTAAATAATTGAAAAAAATGCAAAAAAATCATTTGTTTGCAGAACCAGACACAACGTAAAGAAAGAAACTTATCAGATAATATACAATACAATTATATTACCACACTTAAATAACTGATCAAGTATTCTTTTTCACTGCAAAGAATGGAAAGTGAAAAACAAATCTTAAAAAATAAAGCAACGCGAATAATACTCGAGCACAACATGATAAGAGACATGCTAAATAAGCGAAATCATGACGGCAAAGCAAAATATATATTTTAATGTATTTATTGTAAAAGTACATAAAATTAACCCAGGGATGACGCCTAAGGAACTGAACAGAAAAATAAATTATTCACCAGATACACGGACACGGGACGATAAATGCAAAACAAATTGGATTGCCAATGAGAAAGAAATCAAGCACCCAGAAATCTCTTATGTAACAGGCCGTCCAATTTTACAACAAAATCCCGAATGAAATTACTGAGATTGAAAATACGATTACTTTTAAAAGGGAATTAAGAAAATAGGTCTAACTCAAATATTGATGTTTGACTTGTGTATACTAACATTTAAAGATATCTTACGTTTGCCAAATAACGTAAAATTTTAAATGCGTCAAAAATTATTAGCACACAAGACGATGTGAGCCAATTTAAGACAGATAAATAAATTTCCAATCAAAAATCCGTTTACTTGGAATTACGTCCTCTGGCTTTTGGGGAAATCGTTGAACGAATGATTAATATTATTGTAAGCAAATTGACTTATTCCAACGGTTCCCAAACGGTGAAAAGCGACCCACTAGTGATAAATATTTTCTCTACCCGAAAGAGAAGGAGAAAGATGACTTTTAGAAGTAGGTTCATATTTTTAATGCTCTAAATAATATATTCAGTAAGTGATTTTTCTCTATGATTTTAGTCACAGCTAACACTCAATGATATCTGTTTTCATAAATATATGTTCTGAAATACATAAAAAATGAAAAACATTATAAATTTTTTTATAAGAATAACTCTCTTTTATAACTTTTGAAGGCTATTCCCATCAATGTAATAAAACATTGAAGAAGACGATAACAATAATAATCTAAACGAAAATATGAAAGAGAACAAATCACAGAAAAACAGAAAAAAGACAATGGAGAGACAAAGTCGCAACTGGGACTCGAACCCAGACCTCTCGTGGAAAAATAATTAGTTGAAGATAATATTGTTAATTCTAAAATTTGAAATATGAGATTGACAATTATGACGGTTTGACAGAAGGTGGCAATAGCGAAATTGGTCAACGCGCACGTCGTTAGACGAGATGTCTGGGTTCGAGTCTCATTTGCGACCATTGTCTTTTTTTGTTTTTCTGTGTCTTGTTCTCTTTCATATTTTCGATTAGATTATTATTGTTATCTTCTTCTTTAATGATATGAAAACATTATACTTGCTTGATGGAACAAAATAGTTATGTCGCCGTCTATTTTAATAAAAAAAGTTATTTAAAAAAAAATCATTCCCTTCGTCAAACAAGTGAAGAAAAAGTATTGTTTATATATTACAAACGTAGCAAATTTCATTACATCATGCCAGTATTTTTAGTGGGTTGCTTGTGGTTTGTATTGCAGGTTTCAGTTACTGTAAAAATCCAATAATTTTATTACCAAGAAATTATTAAAATGGTCGAGGAAATGTCGATACAGTTAAAATTATTTGGTGAAAGTTGGAAAACCTCTTTCCTAATAACGATTATTCTTCTTGCTTTTAAATTAACATACATACCCGTAAGAAATTTATGTTTATGCAAGTACGAAAAGTTACTTTTATTCTGAACTGAATTTACAACGACAATGAACAGAGAAATCATTACTTTAAAAACGTTTTTACAAACTTTCCATTTTCCCCTTCGTCATTTGTTTCGATCCACTTTTTCAAGTCGATTAATGGCCGTGGAAATTGTTACCTAAAATATGTTGGTACCTATTTATATTAAGAAGAACATCCTTGCAAATGTGAATAAAATGGGAGTGGCGAAAGAAATCATAAAAAGTTGAGAAACGAGATAAAACATATTTTTTTTTTTTTTTTTTTTTTTTTTTTTACATTAACTCCACACAGGAGGCCCTGAGGAAAATAATTTCCCTCAGGGCCTATGTCATCTGGGATGCTGTGTGGAGAGTCTTTTTGAGGAGAGGAAGGAATGAACATTGGTCTTGAAGAGACCCATGTTGTAGGAAGGAGGAAACACAGAGGCCGGCAAATCATTCCACAGCCGAGCTGTTGAACACAAGAACGAGTCGAAGAAACGACCCGTTCTCATGTAACAAATGTCAACCGTGTACAAATGTCGGGCACGCGTTTGGCGTGTTTCCCGACTATGCACCGGTGCCGAAGGGATCAATGATGCTAGTTCTTCAGAGCATCTTCCATTGTAATACCGGTAGAACAAGGATAGCATTCCCACCCGACGCCTGTGCTCTAAAGATTGCAATCCGTCTGTTAAGATGGGAGAATCTATCAAACGGACCGCCCGTTTCTGCACAGAGTCGAGGGTATTTTTCAGGTATTTTGGAGCTCCAGACCAGAGATGGCTGCCAAATTCAACCGTGGGGCGTACTTGTGATTTGTACAAGGTTAGCAGTTGTGTACTATTAAAGTATCTGCGGGCCCTGTACAGTACGCCCAGTTTTTGGGAGGCTAACTTTACTCTGGCTTCGATGGAGCCCCCATACCTGAGCTGGTCACTTAGGGTTACACCAAGCATATCAATGGAGGGCCTGTTCGGAAGATTGCTTCCGTTGAAAGAGACTAGATTTTCATTTCGATCCCTTTTAGACGTAATCAGACAAGATTGGGTCTTTGAAACATTAAATTCAACGAGATTATTTTTACCCCAAGAGAAAACACTCTCGAGGTAACCGTCCATTCTTTGCTTCAAAGCCCTACGAGCTGTTGGAGTTTGTGAGCCCTTTGGGGGCTTGTCAAACAAAAAGCTATCATGAACTGTACTGTCATCCGCGTAACAGTGAATTGGTGCACATGACAAAAGGTCGTTGATGTGCAACAAAAACAAAGTCGGAGACAGAACCGATCCCTGCGGGACGCCAGCATTTATCGAGTGTGAGGAAGAAGTGAAACCATCGACTACCGTCTGAATTGACCTCTCCCTCAAGAAGTCGGCAATCCACATACACAAGGATGCGGGAAGTCCGTAAGAATGCAGTTTGTTGACAAGTCCTCGGTGCCAAACCCGGTCAAAGGCCTTGGAGATGTCCAGTGCAACCGTTTGGGTCTCACCGAAACGTTCCAGGCATCGCCCCCAAACATGCGTCACATACGCGAGAAGATCACCGCACGAGCGGTTCCGCCGGAATCCGTATTGACGGTCGTTAATAATTTTGTTCTTCTCGAGGTATGTGAGCAGTTTGTCGTTGATCACACGTTCTATCACCTTAGACAGAACTGATGTGATCGCTATGGGGCGGTAGTTGGCCGGGTTGGAGCGGTCACCCTTCTTTGGAATAGGATGGATAACCGCTTTTTTCCAACCAGAGGGCACAGAGCCAGTCTTCAGGGACAATTTAAAGAGCTTAAATATTAATGGGGATCATAAAATTTATCGCATCTAAAGAGTGAACATTAAATTTAATTTATCTCATTATGGAAGGCAATTTAACTTTCACTTTAGAGAAATATCTTTGTTTATTTGGCGGTGTTGCTTTCGCTTTCGATTTTAAATTATTGGAAGAATTTTGATATGGGTGGCGTTATATTTAAAACACGCAACACCTAGTTCTGAAAATTTTGTAATATTAACACTTATAATGTTAGAAAAAGTTTTTGGTAAGCACGTCTAAAAGTAAAAGCCGTAAAGAAGAAACAATTATGACAGACATCAGTTTACTTAGTTTACTTCTTGGTGAGCCCTATCAGGTTCCCCCGACGTTAGCGATCACTCTGGAAAATGTTTCTCCGTCTTGCGCTACCTGGAATAGCAGCTCCACACTTCTAATGCCAGTCCACTCTCGTACATTTCGCAGCCTAGACTTTTGTCTCCTACCAGGCACTCGGCGACCCTCTATCTTGCTTTCCAATATTAAATTGAAGCAAGGATACTTCTCCCCTCGAAGTATGCGATCCAGATATGAAATTTTCCTGACTTTTAGTACTGTAAGCGGTTCTCTATCTGCTCTAGCACGACTGAGAATTTCTGTGTAGGTGATCATGTCGGTCCATGGGGCTTTGAGCATTCTCCCGTGAAGCCACATTTCAAAAGCCTGTAACCCTCTAACCTGTTCATGGTATTTACTTTCAAGGTCCATGTCTCACATCAACACAGCAAGACCGACCACACATAACATTTTAACATTCTCTGCCTTAGTTCTAGCTTTTACTTCAAACAAACAAAAAAATAGCGTTCATAAATAATATTAGGTTACTTCACATTATTCCACTGCAAAAAATAAATTTCGCTACTGTATTTATGTGGATGTTTGAAAAAATAAAATAAAAAGGAAACCGTAGAATTAATCAAGACCCTCGTAAGACATTTGCTTTGTAAATGACTTGAGTGCTATTTGATTCAAAGGATTCGTCCATTCACGATTCACGATTCACGTAACATTACAGAAGCAGAGGTCTTCGAAGCCCAGTTTATTATGTGCGTGCATCTGTGCCCCTTTTCCCACAGGAAGGAGATAAAATAAATCCTTGCATACAAAAAAGGAAAGCGGTGACGGGGAAAATTTATAAACATAAAAGGGTTATGCTCCCTAAAAAGGTTGGAATATTTATGCGATGTCACTTTTTCCCTTCGCCCGAGATTTTTTTAAAAGGTTCTTTACGATTAAGGAAGAGTCTCTTTCACTTAAAAGTCCAAAATGTCTTCTTGATCAATAAGCCTATAAATATTAGAAGATTTACTGTAGACACAGGTTTATTACGTTCTTTAGAATGCGTCAAATTTAGATTTTATTTTATATTACGCGACATTAATGTTTTTGATATTAAACGTAGGTAACGGTAGCAGATCATCAATCATAATGTATTTTTTCTAATCGAGTAAAATTTGCAAAACTTTATTTGAAGTTTTTCTATCATACTCGTATAATGCAATCTGTTGTTGATAAAGCCTTCAGAGGTTGAAACAGCCATCGCACATTATAATAAATGCACAGCTTATGTATAAAACATTTTTTCAAATGATTTTTATTTTTGTACATTAGCTCCACACAGGAGTCCTTAAGGAAAAAAGACATCTTTGGGGTTACTGTGTGGAGGGTCTTTTTAGGGAAAGTAAGGAAAGGAAGTTCTGGGAAGGAAAAAGGTATGAGGGTTGGGTAGGAATTTGGAGTTCAATGTATTCAGGATTGACAGACGTATGAATTCATCCCTCCCACTGCGGTGCAAGGAGATGGGTCGAGAGAGTCCTGGTGGAGAGGTAAAAAGAATCACACAACCAGTCACTCCAAATCCGACCCGCCATACAGCAGGTGGAAGATACATCCGCCACCAAGACCTAGACAATTCTCAACCCATGAACCCGGGTACCCCTGCTAAATCACCATACGTAGCGAACACTTGGGATGACATATAGCAGGGGTATTGGTTATTCAATAAATGATTATCTCCTCCCAAAGTGAAAATTCGATAAATTGACGGCTTCCATGGTCGAGGGGTAAGGATCTCAACTAGTGATCCGAAGATCGCACGTTCAAATAAAATATAATTGATTAATTAGTATTATTTCACAATTAATTAATGGAAAATTATGTACATATTTTATATTTGCGAAACGTTCCAGAGCGAAAGATACTTTCAGTTGCGCCCTGGCGTAAGAGTACCATTCAGAATTGACCAGATCTGAATAGCCAGATACTTCCCCACCTTCCTCTTCTCCATCTCCTTCCCTTCACCACCGGCTGAAGGCTGAACCTTACAACATACCCCAATTAGGGATGACATTAACTCACCAGACGGGAAAAGTAAAAAAAAAATAACATATATAAAAGAAAACCTTTTGTTCTCAATTTAGTTGAACTAGTTTGTAACTTGTAAAAATAAACACAAAAACACATTTTTTTGTTTCTGGAATAGAGAAATAAATTTTAATATCTTCCCACAGGAATCATTTTTAAAAAAGCCGATAAAAATATCCCTCGAGAAGAGTAAAAGAACGATAGTTCAAATGGAATTTTAGAAGAGATGCAAAGTTTTATTTTCTCCTTGGCGTCAACAGGAATACTAGATTTTTAACGTAGACGAGAGTTTCGCCGCTGAATACCGTAATACGCTGGAGTGTAGAGTATCCTCTCAGAAACCGTATATCCATTCGCATCACACGAGGATTCCATTTCGTCCACTTAAATGGCCTTTTATCATGAGCACAGTCTCACTCCTTTAGACTTGTACCTACATTCAGAGATATTCAACGACACTCTGAAAGGCTCACTTGTGTCGGCGCAGCCAGTCAACCAACCAACCAGTAGCGTGAAGGCGGCAACAGCGATACAAACTACTTTCTACATCCTTCAGACACCATAAGTGCATTACATACTTACGTTGCGTTGGGTAAATTTACTCAAATCATTTTAATAATTCTTACCGAAAGTCGGATATCGCTTTTAATTCTAACATTGTCAAGAAATCCCATTAATCCTCCCATTAATATTATAAAGGCAAAAGTTTGTATGGATGTACGTCTTTACGGATGTATGGATCTATGTTTGTTACTCTTTCCCAAAAAAACACTGAATGGAATTTAAAAATTCTTTAACTCATAGAAAGCAACATTATTTGCGAGTACTACAGGCTGTATATATTGGTAAGCACTGGCGTTATGAAATTATTTATCATACGTTTTCTGTCCTTAACAAAATCGAGTTATTGCAAACGTCAGAAGAAAAACAAAACAAACGGTTGCCGTGGAAACGGTTGTCGTATCTATCTCTTAAAATAAATCGCCGACATGTGTGTGGGCGCATAACTTCCGAACGATTGCACCAAATTGGATAATTCTTTTTTTTTGGATAAAACTAATGGTGAACTCTGGCATTATTAAATTTGTATAAAAAATTGCAATAGGTGGCACGCGAGCAGTTTCAAAATTGAATGTACCGGAAATTAATGAGGGTGATGCGTGGGGGGTGGTAATTAATGCTGGAGGGGATGGGGGGGTGGGGGGGGGGACAATAATTGAACATTCCCGTGACAACTCCCAGAAACGTTAGACGAAACATATTTTGGGTTTTTTTGTTATTTGGCTCGCCATAATCTATCTATCTATCTATATATAGAAATAAAAATGAATCGTCGAAATGTATGTACGCGCATAACTTCCGAACGATTGCACCAAATTGGATAATATTTTTTTTTTGTTCGTTATTGTCAGGTCAAGGTTTGTATAAAACTGCTGGTGAGCTCTGGCATTATGAAATTTGTATTAAAAAATTGCAATAGGTGGCACGCGAGCTGTTTGAAAACTGAATGTATCGGGACTGAATGCATGGAATGCGGGAGGGGGGAGGGGAACCCGGGAGGGGGGGGGAACCTGGGAGGGGGGCGGGGAACTCGGGAGGGGGGTCGCGGGAAGGGGGAGGGGGGGGAGTGGATTGGGGAGAGGAATGGTGGAGGAGGCGGAGTGGGAACGCGAGAGGGGTAGGGGTCGCGGGAGAGGAAGGTGAACGGCACGAATGGGAAAGGACACGCTGGGAGATGCAATTTATTTGTTAAACGGTATAGCAACGCGTGCCGGGGACCAGCTAGTTTACAATAAAAAACACATAAATTTGTTTTAGACCACTCTTATTTTATACACTCTATCGGTTTCGGAACATCCTTCCTTCGTCAGGAGAATATTAATATAACTAACTAGTTATAATATTCTCCTGACGAAGGAAGGGTGTTCCGAAATCGGTAGAGCATATAAAATAAATGTGGTCTGAAACAAATTTAGTGTTTTTTATTGTAAAAAATTATACTTTTTTGGTTCCTGTGTTTCTCATTCCAAGGAATGCACGTGATTAATTCTCTCTATAATAGACCACATGTTAAGCCATAGTATTTAAAATGTTTATAAAAAAATTGGTAGAAGTTTTTTAGTCGTACAAAATATTATGTAGGTATAAGCGGAAGAACCTGAATGTACTACACGTAGAATTGGGGTCTGGGGTCGGATTGAAATGCAATTCCGACATTACACAGCACCCAATTTTGTATTCAGTTTGATTTACCAGCACGAGTAATGGAATTACGGTTTGATGAATGGGTAAGTAAAAACCCAAATGCAGTGGGAATTAACGCGAGGGAAATATTTCAAACGTAGTCCATACTTTTAACGTTCCTGCCATTGAACAGCTGAATGTGAACATATATATACTTAAGTAAAATAACAAACTTTGTTCACACCACTTAATAAAAAAAGATTAACATATTCCAAAACCAAAGTTTACTTTGTATCCTGATGAAGTAACAATTTTTTTTAAATATGTTCTAATTCTTATTAAATAGTTTATTTATTTATTTATTTCTATATATTACAGTATTTACCTATTTATTATAATTTTTACATAATATATTTTAAAAACATTTTTACATAATATATTTTAAAAACATTTTTACATAATATATTTTGAAATTTAATTATGTTGGGTGTAAGGTAGGTTTGAGAAGGTGAAACTGTGGATGGGTAATTTTGTATGTTTCGTGAACACCTCACTAGGAGAACCTGTGCTGAGGTGTTTACGTGTTTGTGATTAAGTGTGACAAGTATTTATGTGTTGTAGTAGAAAGTTTTTAATTTTTGTTTTAAACTTTAAGAGAGATAATATTAAGATATATATATATATATATATATATATATTTGAAAAAATAAAAAAAATATGTATATACATAAACATACATATACATACATATACATACACGTACATGCATATATACATATAGATATACAAGGTGTCCGGAAACTCGTAGTACAAGCGGGAAACTGTAGAATCCACATCACATTTGGAGTCGATTTTGTGGTTTAACTTTTTTGATTTGAGCTTTCGTTTTCGAGTAAATCGGGTCCGAAGTTGGAATTTTTTAGGTTAAATTTGAAAAAATTTTTCACTAGGGGGTTGATTTCAGCTGTGTAATGTCTTATAAAATGCAACGAAGGGTAAACCGGGCTCAAAAATTTTTTTAACCCTTTAGTTGCCGAAAAAATGGAAAAATAGAAAAAAAATTATATTAAAATCGAAATGCTTAGATCGAAAAAAATTAGTTTTTTGGGTTCTCTACGTGATGTAGATTCACCAGTTTCCCGCTTGTACTACGAGTTTCCGGACACGTTGTATATATATATATATATACATACATTACAATACACACATATACAAGTTGTAAGTCTATGTATAGTTGGTGAATACTTGAAAACTATTTAATTATTTAGTTTATTTCATTTTATAATTTTGGTAGTTTTGTTATGTTTGGTTGGGGATTATAATGTTTTCTATAAAGTTAATATCTTGATTTTTAATCCAGGCAGTGATATGTTTTTTGTGAATATTTGTAGATGTATTAGCAGATAGTATTTGTTTCAAAGTAGTGGGCATACAATTAAAAAGTTTGGTAGCATAATACTCATAGTGTAGACGAAGTTTGTTAATTTATTCAATTGACCGGTCAGTGCTGATTTGGCATCGCATTTGGGTCCCACCCAGGCGTCATGTGTTCAATTCCATTCCGACAAGCAACATTTTCCGCTTACTGTGATGGTAGTAGGAGATTTTCAAATATTGTCAGGTTATTCGTAACCCGGAAATGTTTGTCTTCCTTAAAAAAATAAAATTATGCCACGCAGTTATTTAGTCATCATTGTAGAAAAAAATGTAATAATATATTTCTTTGTCATTGGTTTCAACGACTTTGTAGTTTGTTCGTTCATACTCTCTTCATCATTTTAGAATTTTTACACATCTCGTTTTATTAATTGGCTTTGCCCAGGATTTGGTTAGGTAGACATAAATATTTTATCGTATCACCTTATATTTTGGTGTATCTAAACAAAGTGGATTTCAACACACTTCTAACGATTTGATTGGAAAATGGAAAAAATGTGACTCCTCGACTCATTTTTTACTGTTATATGAATAGGCATATAAAATTTCAATGACTCATAATGTAAATAACTTTTTTTACTTAATTATCATAAAAATTCCAGACGACAAAAGTAAAGTTAGGACGACATAGCACATCCGCTCGAGAGTTTTTGCTAATAAGGATAAATATATTTTCTAATTATGGGAGCAGATATTTCTTTTTTTACATTGGCTCCATACAGGAGAATCCCTCGTGGTCTATGCCATCCTTGGGATGCTTTGTGGGGGCTCTTTTTTGAAAGTAAGTTCAGGGTAGAAAAATGTATGAGAGGTGGATAGGAATCTGGGGGTCAATGCGTCCAGGAGTGACGGACGTATGAATCCATCCCTCCCACTGCAGTGATATGCGATGGGTCGAGAGTACGGCTGGAGAGATCTAGGTTAGGTCTCCCTCAACCAGTCTCCCAATCCAGCTCGCCACGCAATAGGTGGGCAAACGCATTCGCCGCCAACACCGAGACAAATCATACCCCATGAAACCGGGCACCCCTGTTAAGTCACCAAACTCAGTGAACCACCATTAATGGCAGAGGTATTGGTTAACTAATAATTGGTTCCAAAATGGTTCAAATGAAATATTAATAAAATCAGTAGGTGGTAGGATAGTCCGATGGGTCGGAAGCTTGACGCAGAGGGGTCATTGTTGATACTTATTACAATTACATGCATTAAATCCTTTTGGCACCAGTTATGTTTTTATCTGTTTTTATTAGGCTTATTAATAAGTAGATGAAATTATAATCATTATATTTTATTTTATTAATCTTCCCAGCTTCTATTGTTTGCATGCTTTCCACGATATTGCCGTTCAGTCAATGTTAAGTTTATTTATAACTACCAACAAAACAAAGTATTACTTCATTCCAACGAACTCAAACAGAAGACAGATATTAAAATATTCAGTGGGACAACGGTCCGCAAGGAACAGTTCACTCAGGAATAATGAAAGTTTGTGCGACATTCCTTGGAGTTATTCGAACGGAATTAAATCATTAATTTCCCCCTAGTACTTGAGTCAGAAAATACTTTGTCAAATACAACATTTTGATACTGTGATGAAATGAGATTCCGATTGAAATTGATTACGTTGGGGATGAGTTTTTATTCGAAAAGTTTACAATAGGAATCTGTTTCGAAAGTCGATGCCGAACCTTCTTCATTACTTGAGAATTGCTAATTCAACTCTAACATTACAAATAACTCTTTTATAGATATGCGTTTAAACACTTCAGGTAATATTTTTTATCATTAGAAATTTTTATGATTTTTCCAAAAAAATATTTAATTTATATATTTGTAGTAGCTTGAATTTCCTGTAGAAAATATGCCTGTAAAACCTATCTTCAAACTGTCTGTAAGTGCGGCAAAGGAGCTTACTCACATATCTTCTACCCTTTTAATAAAACTCACGCTGTGTGGAAAGGTTTGCTGGGTACACTTTTTGGCTTGTGAAAAGTCTAATAAAATTAAATATATCGCTTATCGGAGTCGTACTATTATTATTATTTTATACCGCTTAATAAAGAAACTGTTTTCCCTGCTTGTCTTTTCCCATTCGTCCCGATCCCCAACCGCCTCCCTTTCCTCTCCCGCAAACACATCCCTTCTCGCGTTCCCATTCCGCTTTCTCTCTCCCCACTCCCCTCGCCCGCTTTCCCCATCCCGTGAACCCCCTTTCGAGTTCCTCTTCCCTCTACCGAGTTCCCCCCCATTGAGTCAATCCCGGTACACTGAGTTTTCACTCAGCTCGCATGCCACACATTGCAATTTTTTTATACAACTTTCATAACGCCAGAGCTCACCAGTATAAATAGAAACCTTCGCGGGCGTGCTAACAACAATTCACCAAAGTTTCCTCGAAATCGGATGAACGGTTTAGCAAACGCGTTTTCATGACGCCAGAGCTCACTATTATATATAAAAACCATCGCAGGCATGCACACATCAAATCCCCAAAGTTTCATCACAATCGGATGAACGGTTAGCAACGCATAATTTCATGATGCCAGAACTCACTATTATATACATAGAAACCATCACGGGCATGCACACATCAAATCCCCAAAGCTTCGTCGCAATCGGATAAACGGTTACCAATGCATAATTTCATAACTAATTATAGTAAATAGAAGCCATCGCGAGCATGCGCACATCAAATCCCCAAAGTTTCATCGCAATCTGATGAATGGTTTATTTATCTCATATACTCACATATATAGCAGAAGCTATTTTGATATTTTGATTTTTACATGTATAGATTACTACTATTACATATATTTCTCTTCAATAGCTTCGCCCAGATAGTCGGCGGCGAGCGTACGAGCCGTTCCCAACTGGTAAAGAAGTTAATAAAAATGAACATTAATGAAGAATTAGTGCGGCCCAATAAAATTATTATGTTCACAAATTATATTAAGACACTTATTTATTTATTTATGTGTAAGTTAAATGGCTCGTTCGCTAGCCGACGCGACGGTTGTTTGGATGAAGCTGTTAAAGAAGAAAACAAGTACAAGAATATAATTCTATAACAACATCAAATTACCAATGTTTTTACTTGAATGCCAAATAATTCATCACATTGGTAAAACAAATTTATTTTTTGAAACCTTAAGACTTTTATAAAATTTCTTAAAACGAATAAAGCAAGCAAGAAAGTTTGAAATAGTGCACGCCAAATTTATTTTGGTGTCAAATTTATTTAAAGGAAGTATATTGTTGCAGCTACCTCGTGTTTCACTATTTAACCCCTTTGCCGCGTTTCTGGGAGAGCTACATCGTTAATGTACTGTAAGAGTCCTCGGGGTGCACTGGTACAGGATACTGGGTAGTGGTACGGCTGTAATACTTCTCGCTGGTAGATAGTAGGGGACTGTCAGGAATATTAAAACCCTCGACAGCGATACACGGACCCGACGTGCCACTTCTGGCTACTATTGGCTTCTGGCACCGCTGGGAGCTGATCAAGGAGTTTGGTATAGCAAATGAATCAAGAGCATCTATGAAATTAAACAGTACCACCTTCACCCGTACCATAAAAAGAGTTGAAAATAATCTGTTTGCAAACCTGATCACGGGCAAAAAAAATGTTTAAAAACGATGGTTGCATTTTTTTCACATTGCTTGCTTATTCGTGTATCATATATACTTCCACTGGAAACAATTCAAATAACATATCTACTTCCACTGGAAACAATCCAAAAAATATTAATAAAAATCATCTTAAAAAAGCCCTATTACTACCCAACAATAAATGTTTTCCAAGATTTCCCTGTTCCCCCACTTACAAAAATTTATGACAAAATTGCACTACTACAATTACATAAAGATTTTTTTAATAAAAATACTATACCACAATTAAATATTAGCAAAAGATTCATATTTGTTGGAGGACTAACCGTACCACTAATACGAACCACAATAGCACAGCATCACTAAATATTCAAGGGTTTAAAATTATTCAATAAATTACCCCTAGATTTACGATCGGAAGAAAACTACGACAAATATACAAAAACAAAAAAATTTAAATACTCTAGTACCACCTCATAACTTTACTTATTGTTTAGAAATATGTTTCGCTTTATCAATCCTTTAAATCATTTATTAACTAGCCAATAATTATATTACATGTATCATATTTTCTCATAAAATTACCATTAATTAGTTTTTAAATTATTTTTAATTTATATACTTAGATGTAAAAGTATTTAGTTGTCCTCTCCTAAACACAAGCAGCTGCTTTATTAGAAAAGTGATTGAAATTTTGTTGTTATATTATGATGTAAAATTGTAACTTCAATAAATGTTTCAATAAAAAAAAAATATACCAAATAACAAATACTAAAATTGTGAATTTATCTATCACACTGTTAAAAACGTAATGATAAACTTCTTAATATTATCTATCACCGCTATCACATACGCCATAATATACGCTCTAAAGCTACAATATATTCCAGAAAGCTACGTAAACACCATTATGTACAGGATGCCATCCCAATACTGGCCTGGAATTCCAGGCTTGACTGAAAAGGCTAATTTTTACACGATGAAATCTCTTTTTTACATTAAAGATATCGATGTGTAAAGAATAATACAAATTTATTTTCTTTTTTAATTCGCATGCGATGTACTTAAACTAATATGAAAATCAATATTTACACATGGATAATAATCGATGAATTTGCAAAAATATCATTGAATCAAATATTTTTCAGTCTTTCATGTTAAGTATATTGTATATTAAAATAAAATTAGACGAGTGATCGTTGTCGTCCAGTCATGCAAATGAGTGTTCAGATGCAGCGTCTTCATCTAATGCATTTTTTTCAAATGTTTGGCTATCACTTTTCAAGGGTGTTCTAGGCCATTGATTCAAATTATGGAGAGGGGGAATGTGAATTTATGTATTAAATTTATTTAAATGGTGCATATTTAAAAATTACATAGAATCCAAAACTTACCACCTTAAAAAAAGTATGAACATAGATATGATAACCTTGTAATAATTTTTTTTAAATAAATGTTGAATAAATTATTGTGATTGAATTCAATGTAATAATTTTGTAAAACAACAGTTGAAATGGCTCGTAACACGAATTCGAAAACCAACGTTTTCTCTAAATTTATTTAATCATTTGTGATAATAGATCTGGATCAGAAGATCTAAAGTCAGTGTATTTTCTTAGTTTTGTGAATGTAAAATGGTACTGTATTATTCAGAGTGCAATTTTACTCTCTACGCTCTCGCATTGATTGCTTGAGACAATATTCAGCGGAAGGTTAAATCAAATCGCTTCCACGAAAGTACCCCTTCAACCGTTATGTTCTCCGGGTAGAAATAATTCAAAGCATCTAAAGTTATCGAAAACCAGCCCTCTCCGACTACAAAGTATTCTTATTAGTAGAGACTTTAAAATCTAGAATGCAGTGTTGGTCGGTAACTTTTTACATAGGGGATGCTGGAGTATTTACCTGATATCAAATATAAAAGTCTATGGACTAGCCCAAGAACAAGATGCAATTATCGATAAAAATAGTCTATCAAATTAGCCGTATACAACCTTTATGTTTCACATTAAATATTACAGTTCCCTAATTAAGTGAATTAAATAGTTATCCCGAAAGATATTCAATGTATCAATCGGATTCGGCTATTCAAGACAACAAATAACTGTCGAAAGGTGGTCAGGCAAACAAATCTCAAATGGTATCAAGTCCGTTCGCTTCGGATAAGCTATTCTGTGCACTGTACCTATAAGAAGTAAAGTCGTTTTTTGTGCGTTGGATGCTCCAATGGAAATCATATTCGGGCACGAATATCAAAATTTTCAGAATCGTTCCTGCGTCGTGAACGTGGAATGAACGGAGCATTCACTGTTTTGCTGGTGTTGGTGAGTTTAGTTGAGTTGAGTTTGACGTTCGAGCATTAAGAATTTATGACATATTAAGTAATATGTATATCGACCTGCTCCGTATGTCGTGTTAGCGTTAGTCTTTGAAATTTGAACGGTGGCGGTGTCGTAATTACAGTATCTAGTGCGGTTTATAAATAAATCCAAGGCTTTTTAATTCGGAATAAATACATATTATTAATTATTATACTTATTTTAAAACTAGAAAAGAAGGGAAGCGCAGCATCCACAGTATGTACAGACGGACCGCACCTGCTAGAATGTTCACGTTAAAAATATACGTACAAAAACTACAATGAAAATCTTTTAAAAAATAATTGTTAATTGTGGTCAAACTGTCGGGAAACAAATCAACTACATGTACGCAATTTATAGCTTTGAATGTTCGACACTAATTGACAGTTAGTAACCGTATGCAAATAATTAATTATTTAGAACGAACTCACGATATAATATGTATTCAGACTAATTAAAATTTGTTCCCTTTTGTTTTAATCAACTCATGTCAATGTTTTTAATGTTTTTTTGCAAATATTCAAATAATAATACAATATATTAATTGAATGAATGCACATTGCACATGCACCTACCAATACATTTTAAAAAGTAGATCCAATAAAACAGAAACCTGAAATAGTTGAACAAGCGTCTTTATTACTGTGAGTAATCTCTATCATGGATACCTATACATAGTGTGTCTTTGTTGACTTACCTAAGTGAGTAAGAACTACTATTTCTGGCCAAAAAATGTTGGACTTTCGGCTAACATACGGACCGATTACCATATTATATACTCTCGATATATCTAAAATTGGGTACCCACGTATTCTCTTTACACAACAAGTAAAGCTTGAACGGTCTCCGTGGTTGAATGGTTATGAATCCAGAGATTGCGGGATCAAATCCTAGCGTGCGTAAGTAAATTTTAATTGATAAAATTGTTTTAATTCGAAATTTATTAATTTAAAATATTTCATGGTAGGTATATTTAGGCATGTTCCAGAGTGGTTGATATTTTCTGTAATATTGCTCGTATGGCTTTGGCCAGATCTGAATTATCAAGTACTTCCCAACCTTTTTCTTCCCATCACTCGTCCCTCCCCATTACCTACAGTATTACAGCTACTCCAATTCGGGATGTCATGGTATCATTGGCTTCAGATGGTTGGGAGCAGGTGGGACTCTTGTGTGGTACCTACACAAAAAAAGTTAATAAGACGCCCTCTCAAATCTTTAATCATAATAAAGGTTTTATTTAATAACAATGTGAATGATATTATGAAAGTTTGAGAAAGTTTTAGTTCGTTGGAAAACAGATGAATTTCTCTAGAAAGATAGTGAAGACAGACTGCAAGTATGCATTTATGCAAGACTGCAATAATTAATTCAATTACTCAGCGCCAGATGGAGTCCGAGACATGCGACGAGATCCGGGAAATAAAACCCGAAACCCCGGCAAGATTCCCGTCACGATCCGGTCCACAGATGAGCGGGCGCCCGAGCTCGCGTCCTTCTAGACTCGCGGTATCTCGACACCGAGGTAGCTAGGTACTGGCACAGGGTACTGGGTACTGGGTACTGGGTACTGGGTACTAGGTACTAGTGGGTAGTGGAGAGCCCCGCAGCTGGTAGAGGGTAGCTCGGGTGATGAGCCACTCGTGAGCTGCAATCGGACTCTCCAAAGGAATATGCATTTCTTCTCTGACGCTCAGGAGCGGATTTCATTTCGCCTTGCCCGTAAATTAAATCGTCCAGGTAAATATTTTTAAATAATAAAATTAAACATAAATATGAATATTATCTCACAACCAGAAAATAATATGTCAATATCCATTTACCTACACTGATCACAACTGTTAAGAGCGTTTAACCAGCCCGGCCGAAATCCACATTTCGTCGAACGTTGTTCTTACGATCGTGCAGGGCGGTTACAATGAGAAAGATTAATTATTCTCCGTACCAGCTTTTTAAAATTATAACTCAATATCGATTTTATTTCATTCCAAATTTGCTTTAATTTATACCAACATCGAAAAATGCTGAAAGGCGTGATGATAAAACTATTAAAATAATTAACTTTTTGTAATAATTTTTTGATTATAAGTATCTATTTATCATTTTTCAATAATGTTAAATAAGAACGTTCAAAAAATCTGGAATATATTAGTTTGTAAGTGCGCAAATAAATTCACAAGCGGACCAATTTTCGTCAAGAAACACATGTACGCATACGTTTTTTAATGATTTTATTTGAACATACTGAACCCCAGATTCCTACCCACCCCTTAAACCCTTTTCCTTCCCAGAACTCTCCTCTCCTTCCTTTCCTTAAAAAAAAACCCTCCACACAGCATCCTCAAAGATGACATAGGCCCTGAGGGAAATTATTTTCCTCAGGGCCTCCTGTGTGGAGCTCATGTAGAAAAAAAAAGAAAAAAACTAAAATTAAAATTCTAAAACATGCGATACCCTGATAATGTATTGATTTATTTTACCGCATGATTATATTATTTGAAATGGGTGTGGTATAATACAAAATCTTTTTTGAAAATTTAACAAATCTGCCAACGACCTATGGTATAACCTTATTATACTAAAAATCAACATTTTTTCTTAAAATTTAAAACATGCGAATGCTAGATAAAAGAACAATCTTTCGAAATCCATTTATAATTTTTTGTGGAAAAAAAGTTTAAAATCTGATTTTAAATGACATATTTCTGGTTTTCTCCGGTAAATAAATACCATCTTAAGAGGGCATTACCAGAGAAAACCGGAAATACGTCATTTTCAAAAAAGTTTTTAGACGTTTTGACTCTTTTCCACAAAAAAATTATAAATGGATTTCGAAAGATTGTTCTTTTATCTAGCATTCGTATGTAATAAATTTTGAGAATTTTTTTTTAATTTTTAGTATAAAAAGGTTATTCCATAGGTCGTTGGCAGATTTGTTCAATTTTCAAAAAAGTTTTTGTATTATACCACACCCATTTCAGAAAATTGGTCCGTTTGTGTATTTATTTGCGCACTCACAAACTAATATATTTCAGATTTTTTTAACATTCTTATTAAATTTATACATTATTGAAAAATGATAAATACTTATAATCAAAAAATAACTACAAAAAGTACATTATTTTAATAGTTTCATCATCACGCCTTTCAGCATTTTTGGATAAATTAAAGCTAATTTGAATTGAAATAAATTCGATATTGAGTTATAATTTAAAAAAGCTGGTACGGAGAATAATTAATCTTTCTCATTGTAACCGCCCTGCACGATCGTAAGAACAACTTTCGACGAAAAGTGGATTTTCATCCACTGGCTGGTTAAACGCTCTTAACAGGAATGCTCGATCTTAATATCTTAGAAGCCCGCCGAAAAATATTTTTGGGGAAACATTTTTTTAAGCTGATATCCGGTACTGTACTGAATCCACCTATGTTGAAGGAGATTAACCTATATGTCCCTAACGTGTATACTCGTGGGAGATCCCACGCACTTTTTTATGCTCCGAAAGCGAAAACTTCTTCTAAACAGAGCAGTTCAACTGCTTAACGATTCTGCATTGAGCATCGACATCTTCAATGTTACCTATATAGAGTTCAATAACTATCTTTTGACATATGGCTCAACATAGTAAAACTGCCCCCTTGGACTTTTTTCTCTTAAATTTGGTAATCTTCTCCGTAATAATTTGGTGTGTACCTAACTGTTTTATAGAGAACCTGAAAAAAAAATAAATAAAAGTATTATTAACTATTATTAATTTTCAATGTAGATATAAATTAAAGCTAATTTGAATTGAAATATATTTTTGAATGTAGCTATTACTTTGTGGTTATCCATTATAGAAAGTAAAATTATTTCATTATTCTAAATTGAAATAAATTCGATATTGAGTTATAATTTAATAAAGCTGGTACGGAGAATAATTAATCTTTTTCATTGTAACCGCCCAGCACGATCGTAAGAACAACTTTCGACGAAATGTGGATTTTCGTCCGCTGGCTGGTTAAACGCTCTTAAGAGGTTAGTGGAAAAATGTTTTGTCAACCGCAATATTAATTGGTATCAGTATCTCATAAATTTTTTTTGAAGAGCCAAAATATTGTTATTTTGCCGGATTCTTACACATTTTATAACATGTTTTACCAATACGGTTTCGATTTCGAATTTTTTTAGTGAATTAGTAAAACATTTAATAAACTGTATAAGATATAGCACGAAAACAGTTTTATTGCTCACCTAAAAAAAATCCAAATATGAAATATGCCTATGCATCAGGCGGTGTGTCCATGATTGTTAGCAGTTTTCTTTCATTCGGTAACAATATTTTGTTTATTTCGGTTTGTATTTTCTCTTTTGTGCATACATATTTCACTGGTTTTGGTGATTATTTACTCATCTGTGATTTTTGAATTTTTGAATTTCATGCAGTGATCTGCAATTATTTATTAAACTCTTACAAGAAGATTACATTGAACTTTTAAAATAGTCTCATGACTCTAATTTAATTATAAATGAAAAAAAAAATTGATACATATTAGATCACCCAATGCCAAGGCAAAAATTATTACACCAGAAATTAAAACACACACTTCAGATTGCTTACATGTCGGTATCTCTACATTGTGCACATGTGAAAATATTGAACTGGTTAAATAATATGTTTATTTAGGTGTTATTATTGACTGTTTTTTTCAAATGGGATTCACAAATAAATAAAGTCAGTGAATGACACAGATCTATTGTTAGCAGATTATACAAATTAAAATTCTATGTTCCAATATGCATTCGAATAATTTATTTATCATTAGCTGAATCTATTATAAGGTATGGAAATACAGCCTGGAGATTTTCCTGTAACACAAATGTAAATCATGTTCAATCGGTTCAAAAACCATTAGTTAAATTATTAGCGCATAAAAGTTTATACGAACAAATGCATAATGTTCCGTACATTTACCAGAATCTCAATTCTCTCAGTAAGAGCAATTCTGTGGTATAAAATTATGTCTCAGCATATGAATAGCCCTATATACATACATATACTGGACCAAACTTACAATACCCGTTTTACGCTAAATGAAAGACTAATTGTACCTAAGCACTTAAACAAATATGGACAAAAAACGCTGGACTACATGATACCAAATTTATTAAATATGTTAATAAATTTGGTATCTGCTTTACCTGCTGAAATTAAAAATGCACAAATGGTAAAACAAATATTATGTTGAAGAATTGGCTCGCCGAAAGAAAAAAAATTGTATTAGACACTAACACAAAAATTCTAACTGCAAAATAAAGTAAAATAAGTTTATTTATATCTTCAAAGCAAAAGCACCCATTGACAAACTACTAAAAAGTAGTTTATTGGGACTTATATTTTTTCTGTAAAATATTCATATTTTTTTCCTGTCATATTGTATTACTTTGTCTTTATAATAAAAAATAAAAAAATCTAAATTATTCTTCTTATCAGAAAAGAATATTTCGGGGTTCTTAAATTCAGTTACTAGAGAAGAAGTAAGCTTTTTGTCTTCAAAGCCCTTATATGAATGTTTTTCAAAGAGTTTTAATTATGTTTTTGTTGGAAAATCAAAGTTTGACTTATTTACGAACAAATACGGTCCTGAGTCGCTTCATCTTCTGTGTACTCCTTTGAGCTCCACTAAGGAAGCAGAAAGCAACGCTTTGAGAGTTGCGGCACGAAAATACAAATGCAAGGTCGGATGTTTTTGTATGATGAAAATTGCTTACCTGATAAGACTTTGAATTTAGATTGAATGCACTCGGTGGTGGACACGGATATTGCATTTTATTATTATTGATTCAAGATTTAGCATTCCATTTTTCAATGGAAGAGAATATACGCAACACAAAATAATTTTCATAGAAATGGTGGCATTTTCCAATGTATAATATGAAATAAATTTCTTCATAATAAAGTGATGAAAGTTTAAAAAAAAGGAATTTTAAAGAGGCGTTTGGTTTGATGAAAGAAAAATCTAGTATTTCTCAATTTTTGTCTGGAATTAAAATTTTAAGACACATTTTCAGAAAAAAATCTTTTAACGGTTGAAAAATAAGACACGGCGTCATATTTTTTGTTTATGTACGTTTCAATTGTTCAATAAATAATTGCATTGAAACCTATCGAGAGCCGAGTAAATTCTTCTTCTTTCGTATGGTGGGGGGTCAGAGGGGGACATCTAGGAGCCGAGTAAATCATTTGATTAGATTAGAATTCTAAGGAACTAATAAAAAAAAGCATTGTGGACTCGCTTTGATAACGTCGTTGTGCTTAGTGATCGCTATTTCAGTGAAATCGATCGTCCAGTTAATTAGGCATCTCCAAAGTGTACACTCTACCCGGTACAATACTCAGATTATTCGTAAACACCAACTAATCAATTATAATACAGAAAACTTATAGTGTCATTATGTCTGTTATTACGTCTTCTGGGTTACTAGTAAGAAATTCAAAATGTCAAACTAATGCACAGGAATGTTACGTATCTACGCCTCCCATTATTTTCTTCAGATTCTTCAAATCAAATTTAATATTTAAAACACAGACAGGTGTAAATATTATTTAATTTATGGTGAGCATTCAAATATTAATTTCCTCATTATCTAAAAACTTCGAGATTATTTGGAGACTAATCAACTCGACGATCGTAGCGAAGCGGTGGCGTAGGTAGTAAAAATAAGTGTCTCAATAAAAAAACTTCCTTCCTGCTTATTTGTCAACGATGTTTCCAATCGTAAATATATTTTTTGAATGTAAGCAAGAAACCACATCTCGTAATGGTCAGTATTTACTTTAACCCATAAGTATCGAGCTGCCGCACACCACACGTTTACAAACAAGTAAGTAGCGGGTAGAGACTACCATAGCCCACACGCGCGCCACGACGCCGACGCCTATAGCCAAATAGAATAGGAAGGAAAGAATAAGGGTTGTTCGAGTGCAATCGTTTCGGAAAGTGTTCACCTCTCGGACTTCCATGGTTTCGTGTGTTATTGACGTATATTTCATCATTTGGCCATTTCTCGCCGCGCTTTTATTGCTATTGCCAAAATAAATCGTGTACGATACACAAAACTCGATTTCCCGCTCTATATAAGGCACTTCCGATTGGAGGGTCCCCGTAAGGCGCAATAAATCTTTGTTTTTCCCGAATTACTCTCGGCCCCGACCTGGAGAGGGGCGCTTCGATCTGAACGCTGAACAGGTTACATTGGACTTGGACTTACTCAACTGACACTGACATTTCTCATTTATAGTATTATTTGTAACTATGTTTGCCTCGTCATGTTTGAACTTCCAAAACGGAACCTTTCCTTGACAAATTCATAAAATATATTATTAAAAAATCATTTATTTCTTTCTAAGACGAGATAATACGCAAGTAATACTTGATCTCTGATATATTCTGATTTATGATATATTCACTGACAGTTGTTTATCTTATTATGATACATGCTCGTATATATTTAAACCAGATGCTAATGTTCTAAACACATTTTTAATATAGCATGTTTATTTGCGTCGTAATCATAGATTTTTAATGCATGCTTTTTACGGTTCGACATAATTTCTTTTTTAAATTAAGCCAGATGTTTGTCAAATTTTCTCTTCTCCTTGCTTTTAGGCCGGTTACAGTGCTCGACCGACGGTCGGTGCGTACGTCAGTCGCGCTTGTCATTTGTATGAAAATTCCTAAATCGTTCAGTGCAGGACCGACCGTACGCATGCGTATATCGCTACGCAGTACGTACGAGAATCGTCGGTCGAGCGCGTGCGCATGCAGACCGTCGGTCGACCGACGAGCTAGAAATGCTCTCTGGGCGACGATCGGGTTTTTTTTTTTTTTTACAGCGAATACCGCACAAGAATCTCAACTGCTCCCGTCTGGAGCCAGTGAGACTATGGCATCCCCAATTGGGGTATGTTGTGAGGCTGAATGTAGTGGGGAGGGGAAGGAGGTGGGGAAGAGGAAGGTTGGGAAGTACCTGGTTATTCAGATCTGGTCACTAAACACGGCTAAAGCCATTTTCAAGCAACGTTTCAATTCTGAATGGTGGTCTTACAGCAGGGCGATACTAATAGTATCTTCCACTCTGGAACATGCCGCAAATATACTATATATTATTTTAAATGAATTAATTGTGAAATAACACAAATTAATTAAATAAAATTTATTTGCGCATGCCGGGTTCGAACCCGCGACCTCCGGATTGTGAGTCAAAAGTCTTACCCACTGGACTACGGAGGCCGTCAAAGTGTACGTGATATCTACTTCTTCTGTTCCTAATACGTCTACGAAGATAATAAGCAGCTATTAATTAATTAATTAATTTCGCGTACGACGTCCGGTCAGCTTGTTGGCCAATCGTGAACCGACGGTACGCACCGACGGTCGGTCGTTGGTATGCGATCGTCAGGACCGACCGTACGCATCGACCGTCGGTCGAGCACTGTAACCGGCCTTACTCTAACACATGCAGGTTCCGGCTAATTAAACTTGAATTCAATGACCATAACTTGGCAAAAAGGATCCTAGTTAACCAGTCCAAGCTATCATGTGGTGTAAAAGCCAGAATGTATCAAACTTGAGTATAGCCCAAGCAATTAACTGACTTACGTAGTGAACTCAAGCCTAGGATATTGAACTGTGAAATTAACCCCACAATCAAACATATTAATTCATCACCAAAAATCATCTTTGTCTCATACGACAGCTGAAACGGCACTGTTATTCACACCAAAATACTGTATTCATAATCAATATAAATATTAAATACATTTATTTTACTTCTTCAAACTTTGCAAAATTACTTTGTGGCATCATTTTTCATATAATGAATAACTGATTACTTTGTATAAACCACTATTTTTAAAACAATATCAACATGTTTCAACAACAATGTTGTCTTCATCAGGATATGTTACTATAATAAATGACAAACAAGTATAGACATTGATATTGTTTTAAAAATAGTGGTTTATACAAAGTAATCAGTTATTCATTACATTTATTTTATTTTATGGCAATCTACAATCTACTATACCTCATCGTACTAATGTATTATGTATTTAAAAAATGAAACAATATACTTTAAACAACTAACAAATTTTACATACATTATGTAATTATTAAAACGTTGTAAAACTAGTTGGTAATGAAATATTACTAAATTATCTTATATATAAAAATGAATCGCTGAATGTGTTGCTAAGCGCATAACTTTCGAACGATTGCACCAAATTGGTTAAATCTCTTTTCGTATGTGTTCTTTATTGTCAGGACAAGGTTTTTATAAAAAATTCGGTGAGCTCTGGCATTATGAAATTTGTATAAAAAAATTGCTATTGGTGGCACGCGAGGTTTGAAAACTGAATTTATTTATTTATTATTTATTTACTATAGATACAAGAGATAGTACAAGTTACATTTTAGGAAGCTTTGCCTATCCAACTAGGAAAGTTTCCCGTTCCAGGACAGACAAATTGACATGTTTAGTTCATATTATAAATGACATAATTACATACTTAACAAAACAAAAAAAAATATAAAAATATATAAAAAACATATAACGTATTCAGATTTCCAGTGTATGCGATAAGTAGGTAAGTGAGTATTATTGAACCAAGTAGGTACCTGACAACAAGTTGGAGGAATTACAATGAGAATTACAATATAAAGAGATGAAGTTATGTGTTTAGTTGTGTGAACTTAAAATACATAGTACACTAAGAGAAACAACATTTAAATTTACAAACTCAGATATAATTTATGTACATATGTAATAATATATATGTTGTTTTTTTTATATTTATTTATGCGCTGTAACTACAATGTTCAAATATGATTATTTTTGCTGATTTTAAAATATTTTTTCAGTACATATTATGTCATACCAGAATGTATGGAAAGCTGGAGGGAGGGAGAGATGGGAGGGGGGGGCGGGGGGAGGGAGGGTGGTGAGAGGGGGGAGGGGGGGAGGTGGAGGAGGCGGAGTGGGAACCCTCCTTATACCATGCGAGCGAAGCCGCGGGAAAAAGCTAGTAACTTATAATATTCACAGCGCCTTGTAGTTTTCCGATTATTGTATCTTGTAAACTTTAATACTTTTTTATCCTGAAAACAAATTTTAGTTTCATCCACTAATTATTATTTTAATTCTTTTCTGCCATTTTTTTTTAATAATGTATCTACATTTATTCTAGCTAAGTAATTACATTAAAAAAATAATTAAACATTTTCTTTCATCATTTGTCTGGCTCATTTTTCAACATTTTATTTCTCACCTTTTCACTTTTAATGTTTATTTCATTTCCTAATGAATTAATTCTATTTTTACTTGCGTTTACACCATTAGTTCAAAGTGTATCAGCACTCCATTATCATGTTTTGGATGTGCAAATAAATAAATAAATCATTCAGACACTCAACATCAACGAAATGGGGTTGCCATAGTCCCATTTGCTCTAGGCGGTTAGGAGGCTTTTGCAGTATTAGATAAAAAATAAAAGACATTAGCTAAAAAGTTATTAATAAAAGAAATTAAATAAATTTAAGTAAAGTGTGACGTATTACAGCCATTTCACATATTGCCGAAAGCGAACATATTATGCAACGTTATTGTGAGGTATGTTTTCAATTACGTGTTCCAGAGGACAGAACATATCTTCCCAGCCATGTTTAGACCCCTCGCCAGATCATGGTCTCTGATATTTGACTACGGAGAACTGTTCATACTTTTTATTGAAGTGAAACATCTATAGCCCCTCTATGATTTGGATTTCGGATGAAACGGAAATGACAATTACTGCACCTGCGACGCATCAACTGCGCTCCTTGACCGCTTTGATTACGATGTCACTTTTAAAGGCTCCTATTGGTTGAGATATGAAACGGAAATTACGCTGGTCTGCGCTCATTGATCGCTTTGATTATGACCTAACTTTTTAAGTATAGGTTGAGATTGTTTTGGTAAAGTTTCGCTTCTACCGCGTGTAAACTGCACTCGAATTTTTTTTATTTTAGATAAAGTAAAATTCCAGCGGAACCTTAAATCCTCACCCTATTTAAAAGAAGTGATCGATTGAAATGACAATTTTAGAAGCAAACGTTTGAATATAAACGTAGTAAATGAAAACGTTCGTTTTCCTGGTGCAATTTTTTTTTTAATTATCTCCACACAGAAGGCCCCGAGGGAAAAAATCCCTAAAGGCCTACGACATATTTGGGGATGCTGTGTGGAGAGTCTATTTAGGGAAATGAAGAAGAGGAATTTCTAGGGAGGAAAAAGGTAAGAGGGGTGAGTAAGAGTCAATGTGTTCAGGAGGGACGGACGTTGCAAGGCGATGGGTCGAGTTGGTCCGGCTGGAGAGGTCAAAAGGTCTCCCTCAATCAGTCTCTTCCGATCCGGCCCGCCACGCAGCAGTTTGGTAAAAGCATCCGCCGCCTTAGACAAACCTCACCCCATGAATCCGTCAACTAAAGAGTACAAAACATTCCCCTAGATTTAAACATAAACTTCAAACGAAGTATTTATTATTACTTATTACGAAAGCGAGAACCGCCGAGAAGGAATAATATTTTCACCTGATGTATTAATGAATTTTATTTGAAGCATTAGGAACACGAGCCGATAAGTTGGAAGCAATTAAAGGTTATTTATGAGGGTGAAGTGTTATTGTTATTTATTTTCTTGTGTGGTGTTAAATTACAAAGTAAACCGTTGAAGTATAAATCAAATCGTATCTTTCTGTATTTACTCTGGAAATTAAATAATTTGATTTATTTCTTGATTGTTCATGTTTTGTTATTTACAAATAAGACTAGAGTAGTCTCAAAAATGAATAATTGATATTCTGAAACCAATATTCATTTTTGGCGTAATATTAGGTAGGATAATTAATTTTAATATATGCAAGGTGATAAGGGACGTACTTGACTTACTGTATTTAACCAGTGATTTCCGAAAAATTTTCATGATTTTTTTCCAACTCAAAATATATAATCTCCAGGTATGGGACAACTAGGGGAGGGTGAGGGGTTGGGCGGTTGATCTGCTGAGCGAGCAGTGACGACACGTGGAAGTTTTTTTTGTTTGATTTTGAAACAAAAGGACATAAGGACCAAAACTTCGTTTACATTTTTTACTCCAAAAAATGTCAGAAATTACTGGTTACTGTAAGTCAAGCATGGATTTTAACATCCTATATATAAAAAATACTTCTTAGTGCACTGTAAATTGGATGCTTTAATAAATAAATAAACTATTTTTTTATTCAAAAATATTCCTGTAAATAATCATAAACTCGAAGAAACGGGAAGCTGACTATTAATTTCACCTGTTTCGTTCCAAATATTCGAAATGAAACTTAATAAATGTACAAATAATTTTCTTTTGTGAAACACGTTCATAATAATGTTTATGAACAAATGTTGATCAAAACTACAACCGTTACATTTCCTATATACGTAGGTTTCTAGTAACAATATTTTGGCCGTAGTTATACATGCCAACTTGTTGTCGAATAAAATCATCAGCGTAAAGTTATAAATCTACATAAAATTACACAATGCATAAAATCACGACTTCTTTGGTGAAGTATACCTATTTACAGGATAGTATTTAAAAAAAAAGATTTTTCAGTCTTCGATCAACAATGTTTTTCACTTCTATTTGTTTATACACTTTTTTCACTATTTTCAGGCCAAGCGCGCAGGCGTAGAATATCTTTGGAGCCTTAAATTTTCCACCGAATCAGAAATTAAAAATTAGATTTTTTAGATCTAAAAATTAAACTTGAAATCAAAATATAATTTTATGAAAAAGAATGTTCAAACTTCGCCAATACCGGGGTTCCACGATATCAAACACGTTAAGTCTCTATTCCCTTTTTCAAGTAACTGGTACCACATTAATAGCAATATTTTCAAAAGAAGTCACGAAGAAGTGTGAATTATTGTAAACAATCCATCTAAAAATCAGCGAAGTTACCAAAAGAAAGACCTTGAATCTTAAATACGCTATCTTTTCACGAATGCGTGGGAAGTCGAATATTTTTTTCATAAAGAGGTCGTCCCTAACGCTACTGCACGTGTGGACGCCTATGTTACCATAAGTCAGCACTCCCAGAGGTGGCGGGTACTTTACGAGATTAGAATCTTTAACACGTCTTCTTCCTGAACTCTCCAGTCAGCCTCCCTCCCCCACCCCCTCCGACTCCCTCCCACAACGTGACCGACCACCCTCCCCCACTTGGAGAGGAGTTACTTAAAAGCTACTCTATAACCGCGATTTATCACCGCTCTTTAAAATGGCTGTTATTTAACGCTTGTTTGTTCTAACCACTTGGCCAAACACGTGATACATTCTTCGGATTCAGAGAATAAAATGCTTAAGTTTTAGTATCTCGGATGCAAGATGTTTGTCTTTTTAATTTACTTTTATGGATTAAAGTTTTATCTCTTAAATACAATAAACATTGAATCAAGAATTGCACACTAAAAAATAGGACACCAGTTTTAAGATTACATTGTAGTTTCAATCTTATTAACATGTTTTTAATTTTTTTAATTGCAATAATTGATTATTATGATTTTAATACATTATAATTGATTATTTATTTTATTTTTAATTCGTTTGTTTTTTTTCATAATTTTTTTTCCTATTTTATGTACTTGATTTTTTTAAACGTAAAACCTGTTTTGTAAATATGTATACCTAAACGGGACGTGTGAGATTTCACTATACTCCCCACATCCTGGAATAAAACATTATTATTATTAACATTCATCAGCGACTACAAAAGTCTACACTAACATAGACAAAAGTCTATACAAAAGCGACTAACTAACGACAGTCTAAACTATATTTCAAAGTACCCGCCTCCCTACAACTCTATTATCTACAATATATTTTAAGCAACTTGATAGATGTCTATCTGCTACCAACAATATTTAAATTAAGCGAATATTCGAAGGAAATGTATTTTTGGCACACACGAAATCCCTCTCTGAATTTGAAGTTAACATTAATTTTTCGAATTACAAGAGAAACAGAAAAAGTTTAGAATCGCACACATAATATATATGGAATATTCGTTAAGAAAAGTTAAAATTTTGTATCAGATTGGAAACTTTTGACGAAGGTAGCTATTTTATGGAAATCGGAAAAATTTCGTTAAAAAAGGTTTCGCGAAATCTGAATGAAAAATCAACCCTCCGAACTTGGATAAATTCAAATACCCAAAAAATTCCAGTTAACAGTATTACTGAATTATTTAAAACTACCCACTTAAGTATTCCTTTATTCAACATCTACAAGGGGTTAACCAACCAGTATTCATAATGCTATGTGAACCGATGTAAGACTTCTAGAAACACTCTTAATGCATGTAAAACAGGACTATAATTCAATAAAACCCGATTTCAAAAATAAATATCGCTAAAAAAGCATATCGTCACGCACAAGAAATTCATACCCTGTTTGAATGACGCATGTACACAAAAAAGATTGTGTATTTTTTGATTTCATACATTATTATATAAAGTTCGGGCTGTTTCTGACGTGTATTGTTTTACAAGGATCTCACCAGGAGCGGAGCGTGGAGTAGAGATCGCATGAATAAGCGTTTTGAATATTGTATTGCACCCCATGTGGGGAAAATATGTGTGGCTATATACATTTCTCACTTTTATGACAATAATAATCCTCGGATATGACGGAGCGTTGAGAGATTCGCAAACATATCTCGCTCGGGATTCTATTAAGTACATACTAATACTAGGCATGTAAGAATGTAGTTACGTCGTAAAAACGTTTGTTGCAAAGGTATTAATAATTTTTCCAGTTTTCGGTAATGGGAAATAATTACAATTTGTGAAATTATGTGAGGTTCAGAATTTGATGATTTACTTTTAACTATAATATTGGCTAATAATTAATTTGTTGTTTGGGAGCCCGTAAACTCCGCCGGCAATGCTGAAAATGTGATTTTTTGCTAAAACGTCACAACAGTTGATGTATGCGTGATTTTGATTTTTAAAAAATCTGCTTTTTGACGTTTGTGATTTTTTTATTATTTTAGCCAGTGTTTCTCATATTTAACAACAACATTATTAAAAAAAAACTGATGAAAGGCGAAAGGTAAGATGCATTTCTTTTAAACGTAAAATGTGAATTGGTATTTCCGGTAAATTACAATCAAATTTGGGTGATTGGTAACGGCGCACAGTTAATAATTTGAGGTATCTAGCGTAATTTTATTATAAACCCAAGGTTTCTTTCTGGATTTTATTTTATTTTAATTGGGTACCTACATGTCAAATGGTTTTAGACTTAAAAAAACAAACATTTTAGCTGCTTGCGACGTATGGCACCATCGCAAATACTCACTACCTCGAAACGCAACCGAGTAATTTTATTTTCTTTATTTGTTTTTTGGGTGTTATGCCGTGTTGCGCCACCCCCTTCTTTAGCTAACATTTCGGACCTCGTTGCAGTGTCCATAAAAACGAAAATACTTTTGGCCGTGAAAATCTTAAAACGTATCTGAGTAATTTTATGTCCGTCGACTTTGGATCTCTCCGCGGTTAGACATGTGCACGTCATCGTGATAATTTAACTATAAGTACTGTGTTTTTATGAATCTTTATGATGGAATCTAGGAAATCAGGTGATTATCATAACTGTTTAACTTATGTTTTAGTGTGATAAAAAATATTGAAGTAACGATTTTTCAAAACTTATTTTTTCTTTAAGTTTTGAATTCATCGAGATTCTTAAAAATGAATCAAGCAAAATTTTACGTTTTTTGTGTTTAATGGATATTAATGTGTCAAATTAACGGCAGTTTTGTGATGTATTCACGGTTTACTTTAACAACTTGAATTTTTTTCAGCACAAAGGCGATTTTTAATATATAGATCGATATATTCAAATTTCATAACTTACCATTATACATAGAAACAATCTTCTACTAAAATGCAATGTTCTGTAGAAATTTTGAGTATTGATTACTTTATTGATTACTTTCCGAGATTTGCGAACGCAAACATACGGAACCTAAATTTATCGTACATGAATATATATAGATTGCTGTAAGTATTAAAAACGACTGTATTAGGTTGATCGCGCAATATATATTTTTTTCATATTATGATAATTTGTATTGTCTCAAAAACATACCAAAATAATAAAATTACGCTATATACTCAAAATTACTAACTGTGCGCGTAGGAGGTGATTAGAAACGAGATATTTGATGATGAGAAAACACACTGGTGATGAACAGAAACACATGTGAGTAAAAACAGGAATAATGAACATAGAAAATAATTTCTAATGCATTTCAAGATACGTACAACTTAGAGCTTCTGAGCGATAAGGTCGAAAATATGCTGGATTGTTTATTCTAGCCGTAATACCGGTTGTACGACGTTTTACAGGTCAGTTTGACCAATTTTCGACGGTGCTGAAACTTGTATCCATAACTTTGCACTCACAGACAATTCGACAATTAAATCAACAATAAACTATTGACAGAATAGTTCGTAATATAGAACAATAAATTATTGACAGAATAGCATGACGAAAAACTGAGAAGGTAAAACGTAACTGCCCATATATCATATCTTCAACGACTCCTGGAAAATACCGACGTCTTCTTTTAATACCTATAATAGCTATAGCTTGTAGTTTTACGACGTGTGCTCGTATAAGATTATGCGTGAAGAGAGGCATCCATCGTGAAATATATTCCTGTCTTCGCCTCCCAAAGTCGATGGAGACTTGTTAACAAATTTGATTACAACTTCATCATCTACAAGTACGTTCAAAGTGTCTACTGGGAATAAACCTTTCAGTGCTCTGATATTAAAGTAACGGTCTCATGTTTGTGTACAACGTGTCGCGTATTCATATAATTCGTAATATAGAAATTTTGAAAAGCTCCCTTACACATAAAAGTTTGGAGGTCCAAAAATTGTATGATGCGTTTTTTTTCCATGTACTCGAGTTTAATTTGTATGACATTTTTGACTGAGCTCAGCGAAGTCCTGTTTTTACTTGACTGTTTGGCATTTCTGATGTCCGTAATTTTTCAAATAATATTTTTTTTTGCAATTTTTCTTGCTTACTTATTCCCCAATGCTTTGTATGTTTAAAAAATATAACGCATTTAAATGAGTCATAGCAGTAACGTGGTTTACTGTCTCAATTAGTGTCTCAGTTAATTGGTTTAACCGGTAATAAATTAATTTAGACGCCTACAAAAATTGACATTTAAAATCGTATAAGTAAGTCGTCTAAAAGTGGATTAACCACATTTTTGAAAATGGCCTCGTAAGCCGAAATAGATGTAACAAAAATAAATACTAAAATTCTTGCAGAACTTGATTATAATATTATTAAATTAAATTCAAATTCAAATTTTAAAAAATAAATGAAGTTCTACGAATTAAACCCGAAAACAATAATTAATACCTTTCACCTTTTCGAAATCTGCTGCATCCACTTTGTTATTCAAGCAAGCCTTACTTTGACTAGATGGCTATCAAGATTAATACCAAATAATAGTGAATTTTACAGGAGAGACAAAAAACGCGTAACTATTAAAGTTAACGAACGATGATAGTCAAAGTGCTTTTGAATATGTATCTAATAATAAAAATAGTGACAAATTTTAAAATACACATTTTTTTTATTAAACAAATTTTGTTAGGTATTTATTCTGTTTTCCATAACATTTTTATATTAAAATAATTTTACATGTACAAAGTTTTTCAACAAATCATCATCTAGAACATTTCCGTAGTAGTTGTTTCTGATTTCAAATTATCATAATTTGTTATTTTAGCTAAATCGACTTTTATGGATTTGCTCGGAATGTCTTCAATGAAAAAGAAACGTATTAAAAAAGAAGATGGCGAAACCGCGGAAAGACGCAGGCAGACAGCGCGATCAAGAAACGCTAATTGATTTCTCGAACTCGAACCTTGGAAAGAGAGGTTAGGAAGAATTTGTATATTACGATGTTACAAGCAACAACTTTGAACAAAGAGTGTGCGTTTAAGAAAAAGCTGTGATTCACCTACTGCCTAGTCCTGCGATTTAAAGGAACGAAACCTAATTTTCTCTCTGTCATTTTTTTTTAAATGTAATACTTTTCTTCTCAAAGAAGAAGACTTTAAAGCGTAACATATAAAGCTAAAGTTAGTTAGTTAGTTATTGAATTGGATAATAATATTATTGTTGATATAGTGGTATAAAGAGTTATTGTTTATAACTTTTATATATTATCACACAAAATTGTCATACCTCTTTTTATGAATATGTTGTCTTTATTGCCTGGTAAAATGTAATGTTAGATAAGAAATCCACATTGAAAATTAATAATAGTTATTAATACTTTTATTTATTATTTTTTTCAGGTTCTCCATAAAACAGTTACACACCAAATTATTACGGAGAAGATTACAAAATTTAAGAGAAAAAAAGTCCAAGGGGGCAGTTTTACTATGTTGAGACGTATGTCAAAAGATAGTTACTGAACTCTCTGTGAGTAACATTGAAGAAGTCGATGCTCAATGCAGAATCGTTAAACAGTTGAACTGCTCTGTTTAATGGCGCATTCTGAAAGGAAGAAGTTTTCGCTTTCAGAGCATAAAAAAGTGCGTGGGATCTCCCACGAGTATACACGTTAGGGACATATAGGTTAATCTCCTTCAACATAGGTGGATTCAGTACAGTACCGGAGATCAGCTTAAAAAAATGTTTCCCCAAAAATAGTTTTCGGCGTGCTTCTAAGGTATTAAGATCGAGCATTCCTGTTAAGAACAACGATAGATACAGGAATGGGTAGCATGTATATTCCCTCATATACAGCTAACGCATACATCTTTTATATACTCTTTCTATTTGTAGGATACGGTTTTGTTCAGAGGGGGCCCAAATAATGGAGCTGTATTCCAGGATGCTGCGGACAAGTGCTTCATATGTTCTTCGTATTGCAATTCCATTAGTAAATTATCTCGCATTACGAAGAACAAATCCGAGCTTTTTGTTGGCGCGGGAGACAATGTCTGATATGATATATTTCTAATAATTGCAAAAAAATATAAATTGTCCTCTCCAAAGTTCGAGCATTTGCTTTATTAGGAGTCTGCATTTTATGTAAAAATATTATTATGTTATTCACTGGAGCGCTTTTTGCCACAATAATATGGCACTATTTAAAATACCTCGGATTGCTTTGCTGCGAGTTTTAGGACAATTTTCCCTAGATGCATTTGTACTTAATTTGAATTATTAAATTAAAGTATGATTTTTTTTAATGCAGGCGCAAAATATTCAAAATGATCACCAAAAAATCCCGAGCAATCTGAAGAAAAGTTTTAAATTGATCTGTCGCTCGAGTGGTTATATAAAAATTATGGAGAAATAAAAAAAATATTTTAAAAAACAAAAACAAAAAATTAACAAAATAAATTCAAAAATTATACAAAACATGTCTGGATTTTGCGCCGAGGGTTCTATACCTACTCCTTAACCTTAAAGGTTTGATTGATTATTTAGTTTGTTAGTTAGAATTGGTGTTAATTTTGGCTACCTTTGATAATGATTATAAATGGAACAAAATCGTTGGTGGACGGGGAATGACCACCACCGTAGCGGTGGATATACAAGTCAACAAGTGGGCTAGATTGTCAGATACTGCGAGTAGAGCTTGCGCCCGTGTTTTGTCGGTAAGATTTATCGCTTTGCGGCGGATTTTGAAGCTCACTTCTGCTTGCGACCACGCGCGCACTCATACGCGACCACAATCAACTCATAGGGGTAATATGACTTAATTGGCACAAAGTTAGACACATTCTCCCACAGTTTGAGGCTATTAGACAAAAATTAAGTAATATATTACCTATATTGCAATGACCTTTTCTGAACAATACTTGTAAAAATGTACGTATCAAACGTAATTATATTTTGGTGCCGACTTTTAAGCATTATTAAGCTATAATATAGAAGGTGTTATTGGACGTAGTTGATTTAATTTAAACAGTGATTCATAATTATTATCAATTTTTTTTTAGTTGGTTTTCAATATTTTTTTCTAAAAACGATAATTTTTTTTCTTACGCTTGTTGTCACTGATCACTCGGCCAAATAACAACTCAACCCCTTAACCCGACCATAACTGCCCAATAAGTACTGATTTTTAAATGTTTTTAGATGCACAAATATAACACCAAGTGTCAACGAAGACCAAAATTTCATTTGCATTTTTTGTTCCAAATAATAAATCACTTGTTAAAATAAGTACGTCCCTTAACAACCTAAGTAGACTGAATAATATAAGCATGAGACACATTTGACTTTGCGAACAACATCATGAAACTATTTGTTATATTATTGTACTTACAAGCTTGATTATGTAAGTTTGCGAGAATACGTAAGTAGGATTCTTGTTTGTTGGTTAGATTGGGAGCAAAGATTATTCATTTAAAGTATAATTATATTATTAGAAGGACTGAAGCAAAATAGATTTTTCGGACATCGGAAAAAGATAGAGTACGTTTTATATTTTAGGATTTTATAAACCAGGTATTTGTCTTTTTTTTTTTTTTTTTTCATTTTTTATTGAAAGAATAGATAATACATATTAAAATCAACAAACAAGTCCTGCTAAGCCAATTGAATTGGCTTGTCAACAGGTGCTTATATTTTAGTTACATATAGATTTTTTACATTTAAAATTTACATCTTATATCTACAGATTCAACATTTATTCATACACATCAATATCAATATAAATATTTTTTTTTCGATAGCCAATTTTTCACCATATATTTAACCTAATTCATAGAATTACATTGCTCTATAGTGTCAGGTAATAAATTAAATATCTTCGGTATAATGTATTCAAACGTTCTCTATCCGTACGTGTTGTTAATTTCGGAACTATTAACCCGTCGTTGCGCGAGTTAACCACCCTAAACGACCCCCACCTACAAGAAGACATCGCAGTACGCCCATTGCAACCGGCACTTCATCTTGCCTAAAAATAAACTAATAAACCCTACATGTTTATTGATAACAGCTGCATCCAGCCGAGGACCATTACCGGGATGATATACTCTAATCACTATCCCTTAATCGACATACCAACTCGAAGAAAACCATTAATAGACAAACCAACGAAACATTTGGATGTACTTAACGCAGCCCTCACGCCGAACAGTCCCAAAATAAAAGACTGGATTACGAAACCCCACGTATCCACGTGCATCGGGACAACAACCCCATTATCAGGATGACATATTGACCCCTTGACATGCAGCACCGAAAATAGGAAGACGACGCCCCCTCCACCACACCAGCCGGGACTATATAAACCCCGACTCTTACTTCCACTAGTTAATCTATTTTGTGCATTGAATCCAAGCACTTGCTTGTTGTATTGCTCACATAATAGTTCCCTTTGAAATTGTACTTATTTTAAGTTGTATTGTGTAATTAAACAATAAAGGATAATTTATCCATAAGTATATTTTTTTAACACTACACGACATCAAAAGTTAACTGGCGCCCAGCACGTGGGTCAATTCGAGGAAGTCTGAAAATTGGCCAAAACTAGGACTCCCTAGATATTTTAATATCTCAACGCGAAAGGACCACACACCAAAAAAATTTGTTAACTTGGCAATGAAGATCGTCGCATCAATACTTCTGTGAGTACATTTTTCAATTGATCGTCTATCCCATACGTACGATAGATCCCTTCCCTACCTTATCCAAAAGGTTAGAGAGAAAACTAAATTTTTTTAAAGTCACTTTGTATATTTCTATTTTTTTTCTACTTTTTTGAAAAATGGCACAGCCAAATGAGAGACCCGCTCCCCAATACGCAGAGTCGATATTGGAGTATAGTGGCTCTCCCCAAGATATCAACTTATTCATAAAATCAGCCAGGGGGTTCATTACTAGAAACGGCAATACACCTAGTAATGTTGAGAAAATAATCTCAAGATTACGTGGCAAAGCACTTCACGTAATTCTCATGTGTGATCATGATAATAACATTGAAACTATATTAGAGACGCTAAAAAATGAATGTGGGGACAATAAGTCTGTTACGTTATTACAGACGGAGTTAATCAACTTCAACCGCGGTCAAAGGGATTTCTCCTCAACGATTCATGAAATCAATCAGATTCTATTTTCAATTAAAATCAAAATTTCTGATCAATATGGAGGACCTAGTGCCCACATATTGATGGAGCCATCCAAAGATACGGCCAGAAATACGTTATTAAACCTCATGCCAACGCACATTAAATGTGCAAACTTAACAAAAAATTACGATGCCCTGTGCACAGAAATAAGAATGCTGGAGGCTCACGGTGAGCTCCATCAACGGTCTAAGCAAAATCTTGTGTTTCCACAAGCGGGACCATCTAATTTCATGCGGCCAGGACAAAACCAATTAAATAAACCCTTTACTCGTCCTAACTTTTTACCACCGTAAACGCAAAATTCGTTCAAGCCTCATAGTAACTTTAACCAAAATAATCATAATCACCATAATTTTAATAATAAACCGTGGAATAATAATAATCAAATGCATAAGTATGGACAAAACCGCCCGTGGCAAGGAAATAATAATAATAATTTTAATACGCATCATGCGCGTTCTGGTGATGTCAGTATGAGAACGGCCCCAATGCCTCGACCTCCTAAAGGCCCGGTCATCGACCTCGGCAATGGACGTACGGCACAAGAGCTATTTTATACAGACGGGAATGATCAGGAACGGCCGGATTTGTGGGAAGACCAAGAATCTCCCCGAGAAACCTAGTCCACCTGAATCATATTAACAATGGCCTACCATATGTAGTAGCGCCATTAAATATAAAAATTCTGATTGATACGGGAAGCTCCAAATCATTCATGAATAAAAATGTGTATAATAGATTATTTCGTGACTGTAGATATGTAAACGAAGAGTTTACTGTACAAACAGCACACTCTACGACTACCCATAGAGGTGCCGTCGTGACTCCATTTTGGAAAAGAGTATTCGGCAATAATAATGCTGAAATGCGTTTTTATATTTTTTGACTTTTCCCACAAATACGATGTTTTAATGGGGATAGATATGTTGAAATTAATGAATGCAACATTAATTTTAAACAACTGTAATAATATTTTAAAAACTCCAACCAGACAAGTTCAGTTGTTCCATGTAATGGATATAAATAGACTTGATGAGTTATTGGAGAAAAATAGAGATTTGTTTTCTGAGGAACTGGTAGCTAATTGCTCACCTCATGTAAAACATGAAATAAAATTAATTAAAGAAGAACCTGTGTATCAACGCGCTTATCGGTTACCGTATGAGCAGAGGCTTGAAGTTGAAAGGCAAGTCGCCCAACTTCTAAAGGATGGAATCATCCGACCAAGCGATTCGCCTTGGGCAAGCCCTGTCCATATAGTCAAAAAAAAACTCAACCTATTGCCTATATTTCTAGGACACTGTCAAAAACGGAAACTAAATACAATACGACGGAAAAGGAATTGCTTGGTATACTATGGTCCCTCCAGCAATTCCGTCCGTATATTTATGGTAAACATTTTATCATAGAAACGGATCACCAACCGTTAGTATGGTTAACCAAGTTAAAAGAACCAAACGCCAAACTTACTAGGTGGAGACTCAAACTCCAGGAATATGATTATACGATTAGACATAAGCGAGGTTGTAATAACCATGTAGCTGACGCACTTTCAAGAGTCGAAATTCATTATAGTGAGGACGGTGAGGAGCATGATTCATTACGAGTAGAAGCCACCTCGGGCGCCCAGAGTGTCACTGACACCGTGCATAGCAATGTGGATGACCATGAGGGTGGAATCCCAATTCGTAACGAACACCCACCCCCGCGTATGAATAGGATTTTTATTGAACTAAGCGATATTGAGAAGCATAGTTTGAGAGCTAAGGAAAAAGGTACGGACCTTGTATGGTGTATCCCTTTAGAAAATGCAGAAGCAATATTTTTAAAATTGATTAAAACATGTTTAGATAAAGATAAATATGCAGTAATTATAAATAACGATAGATTATATGAGTGTTTAAGCGAATGTTATAGAAAAAATATTGATAAGAACTCATTAAAATTAATACGTTTTACAAATGTTAAGATTGAACCCATAAAATTAGAAGAACAAAAGGGGATAATTCGTTCGACGCATGTCGAGAACCAGCGTCACATGGGTCTAGATGCCCTACTCAGTAAAATAAAACGGACGCACTATTTTAATAATATGCGGACAAAAATAAAAGATTTTTTAAAAAACGTGTATAATATGTCAAAATTCTAAATACGAAATGCACGAGCCGTCGAAGGACAGTGGCACGTCATTCATACCCTAGATTTAACTGAACTTATTGAACAATCGCAACAACTAGGAATTAATTATGATAAATTTATAAAAAGTAACAATGTGACTTTACCACATGTAGGATTAGAACGTTTGAAATATTTAATAGATCATAATAATCAGATAATTGACAATTTAGTTGTAAATAGATATAAAAGAGGCCTAATAAACGGACTCGGTACAATAATTAAAGGGATTACGGGAAACTTAGATGATAATGATTTAGATAAATTAGTGCAACGAATTGAAACTAACCAAAATATTAATGAAAAGAGAATCTCGTTGAGTTCAAGATCATTAGAGGATTATTACGGTAAACTAAAAAATATTTCACATAACCAAATGGTACTCTGGTCACAAATGAGCCATGATCATTATGAAGATAAGACAGACTTGTTGATTACACATTTAATTTATCAGACGGAAACTATCACCGAATTAATTACTAGAATTACAGAAGCTATCACGTTTGCCTCTCATGGAATGTACCACCCTAGCATTATAAAACCAAAGGTATTTATGGAATCCATTTCACATGTAAATCCTGAACAGCTACCTTCTAAAGATTTTGATATTATTCAACGCTTTTTGCAAGTTAAATTCATTAAAGTTAAACAAACTTTGCACTTTATTCTCTCTCTAACTTTAGTAGAACGCACCGTCTATATGTATAACGAAATAATTCCCATCATCTCCAAAACTAACAATAAATGTTTCCAACCCCACCTCCTACCGAGACGATTATTGAGAGATGGAAAGCAGATGTATAACGCACACAAGTGCCAAGTTATTACAGACAGCCTCAGCATATGCAACAAGGAACTCAACTCCATCGACGACTGCACAACTACCGTACTAGAAAACCACAGCGAACAGAACTGCAGTCTACGCCAGATTATTTGCCCAGAAGAATATACACACGTCATCGGAGATAATATGATGTACTTATTTCGCAACGAACCAACAGCGTTACGAGCACAATGCCCTCAACACCAACAGAATATAGTAATTTCCAAATCTGTACTTGTAACAAATGACGAGTGCAGTATACAAGGAAGAACATTTCCTATGGGAAGAATCGTTAACCAAGAAACACTACTCATTACATATTCGAAGGAAGAATTACATGTACTAAAACTACCCATCCTACATGTTGACGAAATACAAGAACCACGCAGAGAACTCGATATCCCTACCACTACGACGGGATTTGAAGGAACTATACACCTAACACTTACCAGCTGCCTGATAATTACGGCCATCGGATATATCCTTTGGAGAAGATATAAACTCTTCACAGTGCGAAGGAGTTTCAATTTTAGGGGGGGAGAGTTAACCACCCTAAACGACCCCCACCTACAAGAAGACATCGCAGTACGCCCATTGCAACCGGCACTTCATCTTGCCTAAAAATAAACTAATAAACCCTACATGTTTATTGATAACAGCTGCATCCAGCCGAGGACCATTACCGGGATGATATACTCTAATCACTATCCCTTAATCGACATACCAACTCGAAGAAAACCATTAATAGACAAACCAACGAAACATTTGGATGTACTTAACGCAGCCCTCACGCCGAACAGTCCCAAAATAAAAGACTGGATTACGAAACCCCACGTATCCACGTGCATCGGGACAACAACCCCATTATCAGGATGACATATTGACCCCTTGACATGCAGCACCGAAAATAGGAAGACGACGCCCCCTCCACCACACCAGCCGGGACTATATAAACCCCGACTCTTACTTCCACTAGTTAATCTATTTTGTGCATTGAATCCAAGCACTTGCTTGTTGTATTGCTCACATAATAGTTCCCTTTGAAATTGTACTTATTTTAAGTTGTATTGTGTAATTAAACAATAAAGGATAATTTATCCACAAGTATATTTTTTTAACACTACACGACATCAAAAGTTAACTCGCGTGAATCTAGTGCTGTATTTATGTTCTAATTTATCTTTATGCTGCGGGGTAAATATATGTTGAATAATAATTTTGTGCCATAGTATTGCTTTAACCGGTAAAATTTTGGCACTCTAAAACAGCAATGGTGTATTGTCTCTGTTTGAAAATATTAGGGACGACCAATAATTTTACAATTGCGTTTTGTACAACTTGGACTTATTTCAGATTGGTTATAGTTGTATTTCCCCATATTGTTAAACCATATCTTATAATAGATTCTGCCAGTGACATATAAATTATTTTAAGTGTTTCAATTGGTAGGAAAAAATTTAATGTGTACATTCTGCCAGAAATTGATCTGAGTCTTTTACAGGTTTTTTTTTATATGTTTGTCCCATTTAAAAAACAATCTACTGTAACACCAAGATACACGTATTCCGTAACTAATTCTAAGCTTTCACATTTACAATTAGTTGGAATATTTTTATGGATGCAATTAAAATTATGAGAAATAATATTAGGATTAAATTGAAATTTGGCATTAAGTGATCTTATGTGCATTACTTTGGTTTTTTTAGCATTTATTAATAGTCCTGCGTTATGTGACCATTTATAAAGTTGATTAAAGTTAATTTGCATGAGTTCAATTGCAATTTTTTAGATCTTTATGTGATATGACGAATGCCGTATCATCTGCGAATACAAAATGTTTAACAAAAGAGAAGAGTTTTTTCATTATAGTTAAATAAATTATATACATATAGTGTAGGTCCCCGTAGTGTCAATTTGTATTGTTATATATGGTGAACGTTTTTAGATTCAAATACAATTAAATATATTTAAAAAAAAACACGGAAAGAGCGGATGTTTTTATCGGCTATAAATAGCCCAACGTCAGTTCCATCGATCTAATCCCATTACAGCGATGCAACTGAGCTCTCGAAGTTCTGCAACGTATCAGTTAACCCGCTCGCTTGCCCCGATCAACTGTTTTTATTGGTTCAATATACATTTTACTAGGGCTGCTAAAACTCATCATGGAAGCGGTAAAGTTAAACTGCTGAAATTTTAGAAATAAACGATGCAGGGAAACTTTGCCTTGATTCCGGGAACATTATGTTGGCGTTCTGATGCTTACGGCTATATCGGTATAAGTCTTGACTTAATAAATACATCTTCAAGCTGACTTCATTTTTTAATTTTACTTAACGGCTAATCGTTTAGGGAATAGTTTAGGGGAGTAGGTTGAAACTCGGGGAAAACTATAACATTAACATTACATCACTTTTACAAATTAACGATGTACAATGTACCAGGGTATATTGAGGGCATTCAATAATTTGAGGTAATTAGTATTTTTAACTAAGTGCTGTAATTATTGAGGTACACTTTACTCATGCATAAGGTTCTAAAAATATTTAACATAGTTCCACAATTAAGGTTTAGAGCGTTTAACCAGCCAACGGACGAAAATCCACATTTCGTCGAAAGTTGTTCTTACGATCGTGCAGGGCGGTAACAATGAGAAAGAATAATTATTCTGCGTACCAGCTTTTTAAAATTATAACTCAACCTCGATTTTATTTCATTCCAAATTTGCATTAATTTTTACCTACATCAAAAAATGCTAAAAGGCGTGATGTTAAAACTATTAAAATAATGTACTTTTTGTAATTATTTTTTGATTATAAGTATTTATCATTTTTCAATGATGTCTAAGCAAAATAAGAATGTAAAAAAATCTGAAATATATTACTTTGTAAGTGCGCAAATAAATACATAAACGGACCAATTTTCGCCATGAACCACATGTATGTATATATTTTTTAATGATTTTATTTAAACTAAAATTAAAATTCTAAAATATGGGATACCCAGATAATGTATTGATTTATTTTACTGCATGATTATATGATTTGAAATGGGTGTGGTATAATCATCACAAAATCTTTTTTGAAAATTTAACAAATCTGCCAACGACCTATGGTATAACCTTATTATACTAAAAATTAACATTTTTTCACAAAATTTAAAACATGCGAATGCTAGATCAAAGAACAATCTTTCCACATCCATTTATAATTTTTTTGTGGAAAAGAGTCAATATGCCTAAAATCTGATTTAAAAATGACATATTTCTGGTTTTCTCTGGTAACACCCTCTTAATTGATCTTCCTTTCGATTTCTTTGTATCAAAACAAAGTGTTGCAAGGAAACACTGTTAACGAAAATTAGCACCAGTGTAATATTTTATTTTAGTTGCGAAATCAGACAATTGAAAAATGCAAAAATTTTTGTTTTGAAATCTTATTTTATGGGACAGAGATTTATAACTTTATGAGACTGTTGTAACATGAAAAAATAAGAGATTTACCGAACAAACTAACCAACTACCCATCACGCCGCTTCCCCCCATGAGTATAATGGATCGACAAATAACTCGGTATGGCACACACTTGTTTCTTCATTCTAAGAGTTACAATTATATTATTATTTATAATAATACTTTTATGAGCGCTATTTTACATAATATACAACCTTAACCATAACAAAGTATTGCACTACACCAAGCAAATGAAAAATATGTTTAAAAAAATCCATGTGAAATGTTGATTTGCAAATAAATTTCGCAACCCTAGTGCAGAAGTCTGGGACTGTCTGAATGTTTAATAGGGTGGGTTATTTTACGTTCGAATGCGGTCCGTGTTTATAATAACTGTATTGGTTGACGGTCGATTGGGTAAACGGTTATATCGGCGGTAACGGAAACGAACGACTTCTCAACCAATGAGACACAATGAATAGGGTCAGCCGGCAAGGAGGGCGATTTCATAATATCCAATATACAATAAATTGAAAGATTGTGGATTTTCGAAATCAAGGAAAGTTCATGAGTCCAAAGCATCTGCACTAGGGTGTAAGGGAGTTACACGGATGTTAAACTCGAGGGAAGTAATAAAAATGGCTCTTAATTTTGTTGGTAAAGAGACCTGCATTTTGAAAATATTACGCTTAGCATAATACGCTTAGGTGATATATAATGCTTCCTTTACTCTTTTTGAGGGGGGAGACTAAAAAAACAAACCAACTCGATTCACTTTGGTATCGCGCAGTTGTTTCTTGGACCGCGTTGGGCTCGGGTCCGTGAGTGTGAGCGAAGAGTATAGAGCAATCATAAGGCTGGGTATATGCTGAGAAGCAGGCTGCGCAGCGTAGAGCAGAGCAGAGCGAAAATGTCACCGCAGGACGGACTAAGCAGAGACAGGCAATACAGCTGTGGGAATTTGTAGGAAAATCGAGTTCCAAGTTGAAGCGCAAAACAACTATTTGACAAAGTGATCACCCAAAAAGCGAGATTCTCATAGGGAAATACTGCCCGTCTGCGCGCTTGTCCGCAGGGCAGAACAAAGTAGATGCGTGTTTACCCCGCAGCATAAGGCGCGTTTAGTACCCGATCATACATTACAAAATTGGCCTGCTCTGCTCTGCACTAAACTGCGCGGGCTGCGCCTCAGCATTTGCACACTGAGGATAGCCTACATAGGATAGCCTAGACTTAGATAGCCTAGACCGAAAAAAATTGAGGATTTATTACCTATACATGTATTACCTATACAGTAAATAAACCATTCTTTAAATAAATATTTTCGTTAATTTAAAACATTTTTTTGTTAGAAATGCACAACATACCGTTTTAAAAAAGATTACAAACACAAAATTAGATTTTTTTTCTGGTTTTGTACCCGACTTGGATGGTTAATTATTGTAGGTTGGACGACATTAAGCAAAAATCATAAAGCTCCAATAATAAACATTATTATTAGAAACCTTATATCGACCATTTGTAATTCAGAGCAGTAACGTAATAGTTTTGTTTAAGATACAGTTAAATAACGGTTCCAAGGTAAAACACACCGAGCCGCTTTTTTTTTAACTAAAATCATGCACAGTATCGATAAAAAGGCATTCTATTGAACGAAAATAACCAACCTTTAGTGGGGGCATTAACATACATTAACATATTTATTTAACAAGGCAACGAGGGTTTATTGATCGAACTACCGGCGAAGAAAATGAAGGAAAAGAAAACAGAAAAATTACACTTTGAGTGCTTTTTCGCCAAAGTCTCTCATTTATTAATATTTTCAGATATAATATCTGAAAACACGGCCCATGCAATCTTTGGATATGTTGTGTGGAAGAACCTTTGAGGAAGGAAGTTCTTGGAAGGAAAAATATGTGAGGGGTGGATAGGAATCTGGGGATAAGTGTGTCTAGGAAAGACGGACGTATGAATCTATCCCTCCTACTGTGGTGCAAGGCGATATTCCGAGAGTCCTTTTGTAGAGATCAAAAAGTCTCCCTCCGGTCTGGCTGTTTTTCAGTAGGTGGGCAGACGCATCCGGACCAAGATCCGGACAAACCCCACCCCATAAACTCTGGGCACCCCTGCTTAGTCACCAAATTCAGCGAACCAGCTCCTTTTGCAGAGGTGTCGGTTAAATATAAAAAATGGTTCCCAGGGCTGTGGCTGAATGGGCATCACGTTTGGGTCCCATCCGGGCATCGCGTGTTCTTTTCCTCGGCTGGCCTTCCTCCATCACAACACAAGCAACATTTTCCGCTTAGTGTGATGGCAGTAAGAGATTTTCTAATATTTTTCGGTTATTCGTAACACGGAAATGTTTGTCTCTCTACAAATAAAAATAAATTGAGATATTTGAATTTGATTACTGTAATCTTTGATGAATAATAAACCATCCGTTGATTTTGAATGTCATTTTATTTATATATTTTATTTTATCAACGTTTGTAAACAAAAACGATGGTAGTTTTCAAAAAAATTAAAAAGCTTATGGTTCTAGGTTTTTTTCCTTAACTTTTCTTAACTATAATGCAGAATTCCACCACAGGTTTTCTGGTGAGAAATTTGTTTTCCATTCTTAGAATTAATAATAAATCACGGTTCAAAAATAGATTTTCTTTCAGCTTCGAAGGTTCCCACGAAGCCTATTTTAGTGATAGTAATTCAAAGCAAACGATTATAATTGACAACGAATTTTCTCATTCCCTTGTGATGTAACGATCAAGCGGATCGAATTCGGTAGTTTCCAGCGAGCTCATGGTTAATTAAGCCTTCAATGGTCTCCCTTTTCAGCATCGGAAACTTTTGGCTTACGGAGCCGGTCTTCCGGTTATGAAGCAGCTAATCATCTGGTATGCGCGCTCAAATTGCTCTTGTTGCTAAATATATTTTCGCGTAGATTAATAATTCATGCTGTAATTTTATTATAAATTTCAGGATCACGAATAGATTTTGTGCAAAGTTTATCGGGCCAAAAAGTGAAGAAGAAAAACAGTAATTTTGTACAGTCTTGGTAACTTTCATTCATATTTGAAAAAAATCTCGCACTTGCAGACTATATACACAGATTTGGTAACACCAGACTACATACAAATTTTGTACACTTAGGTATAAAGAATAATATAGTTTTTTTTCACAGTCCTTCTTACTGGGTTTCCTCTTCTGAAGCGGCCTATAGTTTTAGTATTTAGTTTCAGGTCGTCTTTATAATGTTTGTAAGTTGATTATCACTTTGTTCTCTCAGCTATGTTTTTACTCTTGTTTTAAATATATTTATTTCCGTTATTTTTTTGTTTCATTTGGGAGAGCATCAAATAGTTTCGAAGAATAGAATTAAGATTTTCTAGCCAAAATATGTGTTCAAACGGTATATTTTGCCTTATTGCCATGATTGAGTTTTTGTGTTGGGCATTGGAGTATTCAGATATGTGTTTTTATGGTAGGAATAAATAGATTATTTTTTTATTAAGTTTTCCGTTAAGGTGTGAGTTTTAACCGGAACTTTTAGTACTTTCTTTAGTACCTACTCCTTTTTGGGCTATGTTGAGCCGCTTTGTTTCCGTTATTCATTTTTTATGGCCCTATACTATAATACACCTTATATTATAATCTTATAATTTGTTCACGTGGTTTATAAACCTAAATTAACTTTTTAAATATGGCTTTTGCTATTGCGTAATGTATTACACAGCTTAATATAATTTTATTTTTGAAAATTCCATATTTTGCATAAAAAAAAATCCCTTTCAATCTTTTGGCACCACTGTTTTTTTCTAAATAAACTTGTAATTGATAGATAACAGGAAAGAATGGTATCTACCTTGGTATATGACAGTAGGTAAAACCTTTGGGTTTGAACCCCTGAGCTTTCACCTAAGGTCACTAACCTTCTTATCCCCATTTTGAATTGAAATAATATTGAACCCTTTAAAGCTAAAGTTGATGCTTGCTTCAGAAGCAGGTTAATAATATTTTATCTTCTTTAAACCTTCCTAACTCACTACTACTCCCATTTATTCATTCAAAATTCCATCTGCCTGACAAACTTCTAGGGAGTCATAGTGATATTGGCTCGTGGTTTAATCTTTAATAACAAGGTTATATTATGTTTAGTTGCGTTTTTCTAAACATGCAACTTTTTCTGGTAACACACTTTTTAACGTTTGCGTTGGAATTAACGAGCGTGGGATCTGTTTACACATTTACCGCCTTACTTATAAAAAAAAACACTTCCCAAACGTTAAACGGCGACTTAGTTTTATTGAAAAAATACTGTACAAACCGCATTTCGAATTCTCACTAATAAGAAATGTTTTTTAAAAATGTATTTTTTGAATAACTTAACGAGTAAAACCTCAAATTATAATATTTAATCATCGAAGACAAATTGTCTAGACAATATTAGCGACTCTTTCTCAAATTTGAAACAGAAAAATCAGAAAAAGATTCGGTCGCGCATCCATGAATTGAACCCGGCAAAGCTGAGGTCTTTGGTTCAATTCCTAGATGCGATCGAATATTCGTTAATTTTAAATTTTCGTTTGAGAGTCGCTAATATTGTCTTCAACGTTTAAAAATAATCAAAAAATTCTTTATCTTAGCTGAGCTAAGTTTCGAGTAAAAATGTACGTGGTGTTTTTTTTAGTTTTTCTTGTTTGTAATTAAAATATTCTAATTTACATTGAAGTACATTTTAAATAGCAAAAATTCAAAGGTAATTTTTTCTACTTTCTAAAATGGTTTTTGAATTTACGACATCCTTAAAAGAAGAAATATAAATATAGCACACTTAAAATACTTTGGAAATATTCCGAAATTCAACAAGATATTTCTAGTTCATACAACAGATAAACTATGTACCCTCTTTGACTGCATAAACAGTGCATATCTTTTCATGAACTACTTTAATGCTAGTAAATGTCAGTTTCTATTTTACATTGCTAATAGTAAGGTTTGGTATACACGATTTTTTGTCAATTGTACAAAATTTACAACATGCTTATTAGTAAGGCTGAATAAATCTATCATGTTTTCATGTAAGAAATAAAAAAAACCCAATCCGACTTTTGTTTTACCTTCTAGACTCAATGTTGTTAGAAATTGAAGTTGATTACCTAATTAACGATAAGCTCTAGGATATGACTAAGCATGACACCATTGAATGTTTCCGTAGGTGCAAAAGAATGCGATGTACTGATCACGTAAAATATAAGCAAAATATTAGTTTAGACGTATCCAGTGGAAGTGACCCAGAGACACAATTGAATAATGGAAGCCGCGAACTTACTGCGTGGAAGACAATTGCAGCAGAATTGAGAGGCCCTAAAACTGCAGGCGAATGTCCAAGCAACGGAGCAGCTGGTAAACCCTTGTGAAGAAATCCAAACTCCTCCTTAGATGATGCGTCATAGCCGTCGTAAAGATGATGACGAACATGTCATCAGAAAGAACATAAAAGAACGCTTGAAAATAAGTTCAGTACAAGTAATAAAACACCATCAAATTTGTTCTAAAGCTGCTATTTGTCCACGGACTAGGGCGAGATCACGTAGTTGGTCCGATGTTATTGAGCGCAATTACCTATTAGTATAGTCGTACTGCGGCAATTGAACATTGAAAGTTGGTAACAACTTGTAAGTGGTTTCGTGGGATTTCTTAACGGCTAACACCATTGTAACACTGGTTGTTTGCTTTCTTGAATTTTTTTTTTGATGCTCACATTTTTTAGTAATCGGCATACTTGTGCAAATTGGTAAATAATATTGGTTACATAAGTAAATAGATATAATTCCATAAAACATTTCGTCAAGCCAAACTCATGCCAACTAACTGTGCATCCACGGTTGATTGAATATTTAAAAGTTTGTACCAACTTTATTAGAATATAGTATTAATTAAATAGAAAACATGGGAGATTTCTTACAATCAAACTGATAGATCAGTTTTGTAAGATAAAATATTGTAAAATTAAAAACTGTATAAAAATATCTACTTTAAAAAAAAACACACACACTCACAAGGACTATTCTTACTATGTCATTTACAAATTTTCTACATTTGATTGTTTTTTGGAAATTAGGTTTATTTCCTGTAATATTAGGTCCTTACATATGAAATTGGCGTTTTGATCTCAAATATCTTCTCTTTGGTTAGGAATTTCAAATTCAAATTTATACAGCTATTTACTCATGTATTTGTGTTTCGAAAATTAAAATTCATTTGTTTTTTCCCAAATTGTTTTTTTTCTTTGCGTCACTTAGTTTACAAAATGGAAAACTTGAAATATCGCGTTATTTACGAGAACGAGTTCCACCGTGGCACCAGTGCTGCAGAAACGGCCCGAAGGATTAATGATGTGTATGGCGACGGTGCCGCAAAAGAAAACTCAGTGCGTTTTTGGTTCCAACGTGTTCGTTCTGGAAATTTCGACCTGCAGAACAAGCCCCGTGGACGGCCGGAGACCAAAGTTGATAATGAAGAATTGAAGGCTATTGTGGAAACGGATCCATCGCAAACCACGTCCGAGTTAGCTGCAGGCTGCGGTGTTAGTGATAAAATTGTTTTAATCCACTTGAAGCAAATTGGGAAGGTGAAAAAGCTTGAAAGGTGGGTACCTCACGAATTGAGTGAAGCAAATCAACAAACGCGCGTTAGAACGCTAGACCACACACTGCACAACAGACGGCTACCAAATTAGAGGAGCTTCAATTGGAATGTCTAAGACATCCACCGTACTCTCCGGACCTTGCCCCAACAGATTACCATTTTTTTCGAAATTTGGATAACTTCTTGCAAGGGAAAAAATTCAACTCCGATGGGGCAGTCCAAACCGCCTTCAAAGATTTTATTGATTCCCTTCCGAATGGTTTTTTTTAGTAAAGGGATCGATGAACTACCTATGAGATGGCAAAAGTGCATAGATAGCAATGGTACATACTTTGATTAAATAAATATATTATATTAAAAAAAAATCGACTTTATGTTCCTCCCATACAAAACGCCAATTTCATATGTAAGGACCTAATATGAAGACACCTTCTCAAATTGAAATATATCTTACTTATTTATATACCTACCATTAAATTATTTTATTTGTTTACATTGTTTGCTTTGTTATTAATTATACATGTTCTCAACTTCTGTTTTCTATTCTTTGCTGTTTTACAAGCTCTAATAGAGCTGTCTTTTTCATGTTATAGTTGATACTATGTTGTGCTATGTTAAAGCCGAAAGGCGTTTATATTACAAATAAATAAATAATGATTTATTTTTTTAATTTCTTAAGCATTTCCTGGATGAACAGCAGAATCCTACTAAAATATTGACTATGTAATATTTACAAGAGATTGACAATATTCTTAATTCGTACGAAATACTTAGGTTGAGACAGAAGATAATAGGTGGCAGATACTAATAATTAAAATCTAGTGGATAAGAAATAAGTAGACACCTACATCAGTTGTCTTACTAAATAAGCAACTAACACCACAAGACTCGACTTAACAAAATTTCCATATATTTAAAGTGAAAGCCTGCCTCAGTAACGGATATGCAGATGTATTTAAACATCAGCCATTCAGTCTGATGACGCAATCCCGTCCCCAGGGCACCCAGTTAATCAACGCTGACACCAGCCTGTCCTGTTCAACGTTTGATTGTAGATGCAATTATGAGGATACTAGTGGTCACTCCTTATTGTGACTGGGTGGCACCACTCGGTGACTAGGCACCGTTGACTTTAGAGTGGACACCAACCCGGAGCATGCGAGCACATTAAAATAGTCGACAATTTAGAGAAGTCAGATGTGGAACCTCAATAGAATCTGCACATCTTTGAACCTCCAATCTGCACATCTTTGTTAAATGCGTGGAATATCGAAGAATCATGCAATTGTCCCGATTGTAGGAGTTAGAATTAGAGTCTCTTCCGCAGAAATCATTAGAAGGCACATCTCTTACATTGTAACCATTTATACAAAGAAATATACAACCTATAAAATAAATTAAATAAATTACAGGAAGAAATCTATATGTCATGGACGTAATAGAGGAGATATTTCAAAACAAAAAGTTCGTGCTAAGATAGCCTAAATTCTTAACCATCACGGAGATGGCCAATAAGAAAAATTAAGTAAATTACGCCAGAAATCAGCTACAGAAAGCTGCTACTTATATGAATAGTCATCCATATCGCTGTGGAAGAAGCTTTCTGGGGCATAATATCCAGTAGAAAAAAGTAGTTACAAACTAGTCACAAAGCGAGTTTATGGTGTTGTCCTTTCTTTATACGCTGTACTCTAGCGTTATTGTTAAATGTCAAAAAGAAAGGTAATCATTTTTCACCCATTGCTTCAGTATACAATGCAAAGTTTATCCATCTTGCATATTGAGAGTTTACATAGCAGTTAAAGAGAAAAAAATGTGTTTTTACAGCTTTGTATCTGTTTGAAAATAATGCCAACTCTTGTGTAATGCAAATAAATAATTCCCTTTGATACGACTCGCACATTCTTTAAAGATTCATTCGACTTCGTTCCAGGGCTAATAATGGGATTTATAAAGCTTCATCTCTACCTCTACAATATGTGTCTAGGTTCACTCTTGGCACACAATTCTGTTCCCAAAATTATTCTTTGACAATAATTTTTGGCTTCAGCCTTCCCGAATATAATTATTCCTCGGGGCCAAAATTCTTACGTCATAAGTCTTCGTCGCATATTTTATTTAAATATACCTAAATAAATTTGATTCTGATGTGCGGTTGCATTTTAAAATGTTTTATTATTTTCTTTAAACGTGATATTTATATAAAACAACGTTGGTCTATATTACAAATATTTTAATTTTTCAATTAAGAATTTTAGACATCATGCTAAAGTGCTAAAAAGTGTATTCAATTGAATCAAATTCTATTGAATTCAGTTTATTGTTTAAACAAAATACAAAATTTGTAAAGGAGAATTACGTAAGTATAAATAGTCGTTATATCAGCTATACTAGTAAAAACAGTGTTTGACCTTTTAAATACAGCTCTTTGATGCTAAATATGTCGATATCCGAGATGATTCTGTTCAACAGCACTTTGTAAGGTATATAGATTATAGATAGACCTTACAACGAAGACAGCTTACAACTTTCAAGCCGATAACACGTATCAATAATTTGCCTTGTATCGTATATTGTTGTATTTGATGACGTCAGTTTGTACTGTACATTTACCGCATGCGTTCGAAAGACTTGTATATTAATATATTAAAAGCAATACGATAAGTTAGAAATGCGACTGGACTGAAATTGCTAAAGATAATATTCTAAGGGGACATAAATTAATTACGTGAGCAGTTTTTCTTCCAATCAGATCCCTTACCCCCCTTGGTGAGATAAATTTGGGCTACTTCGTATATACTTTTCAAGCAACGTGAGATTTTGCTGGACCCCCCCCCCCTTTTGAGCTGACGAAATTAATGTATGCTCCCTGAACACTAGTAACATACACATTATGGAGTTCAAGAAGAAGACTGATTTGAAATATTATAATAAATAATTTTATGAAAATCCCTTCCTTGGACACTTAATATTGAGCGAGAAATAGTGCTTCATATATGTTTGTTATGAGATTCGATTTTTTTTTCGTGCCTGTAAACTTGGCCACCCTGACAAATCGGCAATCGCCGAGCACTTAATCGAAACCGGCCATTACTTTGGATTTGTCCCTAAGGTCCTTGGAAGACCCAAAACTCATAGAGCACGCCTGATTACGGAGGCAATTGAAATCCACAAAAATCCTATAAATATTAATAGAGACGACGGAGCTAAGCTCAATAGTTCTTGGTATCTGGTAATTGACGGTACATCAAGGCTAAACGCAAAAAAAACATGTTGAAGTATATTGTAGCGCCATCTCGTAGGGGAGTGGAGCTGGCGACACGGTATCGCACCTAAGTAGATAAGCACAAGCATTACTTCTAAAATGTTTGTTATGTTTGTTATGTTATGTTATTGTTTGTTATGTTATGCATTACTTCTAAAATGTTTATTATGTTATGTTATATAATAGTGGAATAAAAAAAAAGATTTTTGTAGTTGGAGAACATGTATACGCGGTTTATGTGTGTCTAAAGGTTAAAATTCACTCTTAGTATTAACTTTGTCCCGAGAGCAGTTTTTCAACGTTTTTTAACGTTTTTCAACATTTTTGACGAATACGCCACCAGGAGAAGAAATATTTGTATGAGGTTTATACATTCTAAGAGATTTTTAGAGCAGAAATAATGAAGGTTAACCTCAATATCCTGCATTGACTTACCCCTAACACTGTTTGAACGTTAGGGAGTGCAGTGATCGCTGGTGTTTGTATTAAGACCATTAAGGTTGGGTACTCCTTCCAGCCTTCCTATCGCTTTCAGCGCAAACTTGTCTACCGCAACTAACCCGACTGGTCTCAGTGCCCGAGCAGTAGTTGTAGCGTCGACCGCAATATCAACGATAGCAATTTGCGTAAAACCTTGGTCATTTGGGATTAGCTAATCGGTATTTAAACTTCGACAGAACTGCGCAAAAATAATTATTGTGGCTGGTATTTATAGTTCAACTGGCATACGTGATGACTAGCATGAAATCGTAACATAATGATGCAAGGTTGAGTCACATCAAAGGAGTGCCGGGGTAATTTTAAATTTCTTTGTTGAGTTTCAACATAACGAATAGTAAGAGAAAATCAAAATAATACCTGGGCAAGATTTAGTGGCTCTCGTCGGGGAGCTTTTTCGCCGTTAACATATAACAAAGAGCTTTTAATATATCTGAAGGTTTAGGCGTCTTCGGCAGACATTTCAATCTAAAAAAAGGAACAAAATGAAAATGAAGAAATCGTGTTAGAAGTAAATAGATTTAGAGATTCCCTAAATAAGTGAAAGGTCTAAAAGAATGATGCTTGCTTTTATTATCATATAATGTAAGAGTGATGAATGTTTTTATAGTTAAACGCTACTGTGTTTTGCGATTGTTAATTATATCTGTAACCTAATTATGAGTTTCTTAACTCTTGGGAATATAATGCGTGTATCGTAAACTTAAAAAAAATATCAGGAAATTGCAGGTTAGATTTTCACTGCACTGACTATTTACTTATTTAAGTATACATATTTTAAGGAACATCAATTCATACATAGAATTTGAAATTAAAACACTTTTGTACTTTCTTCCACTAATTTATATTTCACCAGGACCGGTTTCACCCTATTACGGAAATTTTCAGACTGGTAGTTGAAATTCTTATGCTACGGTATTTATACACACTTAAGCAGGGGTACACAACATTGTCTCTGTATAATGAATGTTTCTATTTTGTTAATTTTAAGGTATTATAAGTTATTTTGTTAATTTTAGGTACATACAGGTAATTATAAAGTTTATTATTAAAATTATGAATGATGTTACATATTAACTAAGAATTTCAACTACCAGTCTGAAAATGTCCGTAATAGAATGAAACCGGTCCTGGTGAAATATAAATTAGTGGAAGAAAGTACAAAAGCGTTTTAATTTCAAATTCTAATACAATGGAATTCCACCACGAATTATCAGTGCAAAAACTAGACTCATCAATTCATACATTAAGTATTTACTCGTACGTACTAGGTACGTACATGTTAGTCGTTTGTCACTCCATACACTTAATCACCTCAGATTGTCTTTAGGTACCTACTGCGGTAGGGGAGTCTGCCTAATAATAGAGAAAAAATGGAAACAAGATACACGTATCCATACATTCAAAATATAGTAAAATTTTAATTTAAATGTTACCAATTTATAAATTGTGTAGGAATGTTTATCTTAATATCATGTAACTCATCTCACCAGAGCAATGCGGCCATCCACACGTGGATTTCCGTTCGCGGCGGCGTCCGCGCCGCCACCGAACGAAAAACCGCCACCGGCACAAAAACATGAATTTAATTTTTTTCAAACTATTTTAAAGTATTTTTTTTACTTCTTCAAACTTCGCAAAATTACTTTGTGGCATCATTTTTCATATAATGAATAACTGATTACTTTGTATAAACCACTATTTTTAAAACAATATCAACATGTTTCAACAACAATGTTGTCTTCATCAGGATATGTTACTATAATAAATAACAAACAAGTATAGACAAATTAGAATAAATTATAACATAGACAAAATATTAAAAAGTAGAGGTGGTTAATTACTTACTAATCATAAAAATAGTTATACAAAAATAAATATAAAAATTATTTAAGGAAAAATAAAATTGCATTTAGATAATAATTTTTTTTTTTAAATAATTAATTAAAATAATTAGTCTAAAACAAAAAATCCATAATTATAATTAATTGTAAGTATTAATAAGAAAATAAATTTAAAAGATGGCTATTTTTATTTAATTTACTATTAATGCTTTTTCTAATTTCTAAAATTTCTAAATTATCCAATTGTATGCCCGTAGTGTTAGTATGTAAAATTTTAAGACCTGTATTAACATCAAAAGAATGACTTGTTTCCAAAATATAATAAACTACTAATAAATATAATACTCTACATTTTAATATTTTGTCTATGTTATAATTTATTCTAATTTGTCTATACTTGTTTTTCATTTATTATAGTAACATATCCTGATGAAGACAACATTGTTGTTAATATTATTTTAAAAATAGTGGTTTATACAAAGTAATCAGTTATTCATTATTTTTTTTACCTTCACAACTTTGATCGGCAGTTATAATATTGATGTTTTTGTAGTAAGAAGCGTTTTTTTTTACAAAATATCTGTTTAAAAAACTTTATTCTTACCATATAAATAAATTAGCACACCAATATTAAAGGGTGAAAAAATTACATAACATTACCTCAAAGTTATTACTGAATTTTGGTTTCCATGTTAACGATTATCCGTGAATTTGTAGTTGAACCCATAAATAATATTATTATTCGGAAAACTCGAAGACTTGTATCATCAATCTGAGGCCATTTGATATGCAGCAGAGCTTTTGAGGTTGAAAGTTATGATCAATTGATCAAACTACATTCAGATCATTTATAATACCTCGAATCGAAGAAATTGTTGGCTATGAACAGTTCATAGGTATGATAAGTTACTGGATGTTCGCGAGTATTTTTTGTTTGATGCGATAATGTATAATAAAAACTGACAAGGCGTACTTATTTCTTTTGAAAAATAACGCGACTTGAACCGATAAATCACTTCACGTTTTGATGGATTCTTCATACTTCTATTTTTATTGAGGATTTAAAAAAAATATCTTTCTTTATAAAATCTTTAATGATTTTTATTGTTATTAAGTTTATTTTGTAGAACTCCATTTTAATTTTTATTTCTTTTATATTACGCACCAGATTTAAATGTTCCACAGGAAAAACTAAACCCTTTCACACACTTCCCAAATGATCATCTAGTCAATCCACGCTATGCAATTGCACTATATAAGTATTGTAAATACAAAACAATACAAGAACAACATGTCAACCTACCAGAGACTAAATGGGAAAATAATTCACCGACTCCAGGTATTTTAATATCAGAGGGTTCGGTTCTGTGGAATTACTAATTGAACCTATAAATCCTACTGATCCCCCAATATAAATATTTAAAAAATCTTTTGTAATCCTACATGTATTTAAAATGACTGATTTTTGGATTTTTATATATAAAATCTTTGACAAATCTAATATGCCTAAATTTTGAATGAGAGACCTAGGTATCCATACATTAATATTATTATTTAATGTATAAAAATAGTTCTGCTGTAAACAAGTTCTGCTTTGTAATTATTGTGCATTACAGCTGTTTCGCCCTCTGAAGGTTTGATAAGTTTGACAGTTTGATAATGCCTTCATTTTTATTTTGGTTTTGATAAGTATGTACTTATTTTTTAGCGATAAAGCTATTTTGCCTTGCAGAGGTACAGCTCCAAAGATAAAATGCATTTAGCGGATAATACCCATAACTTTCTCGTTTTTGTGTGAGCGCCAACTGTCTAGATCCTGTGAGAAAATGGTATCAGTCTTGATTTTAAGAGTCGTTGTAAAGCAGATAAACGGAGGAAAGGTAGTCAAGGATAAAGGTTGAAAACTTGATGGCCATTCAAATCATATCTGAACACGTAAACAAACATTTTTCATGTTATAGGTAACGCACAAAAACCCCAATTGGCTGGAGACAGTGGGATAATGGCAACTCAAATTTGAGGAATGATTTGTTGTTGAACGGTAAGAATATCAGGCTATCAACCTATCTAATCAGGTCTGATCATCAAACATTGCAAGCAACGTTTCAATTTAAAGTGGTGGCTTTCACGAAAACACTAACGATAGTATTTTCTACCCTGAAAATCTATCTTACAGAATTAAAAAAAAAACATGTAATTTAAAAATACATTTTATTTTTTATTTTTATTTTTATTTTTTTTTTTTTAAAAAGAAAGACAAACATTCCCGGGTTACGAATAACCCAACAATATTTGAAAATCTCCTACTACCACCACAGAAAGCCGAAAATGTTGCTTGTGTTGTGATGGAGGACTTAGCCAGTCGAGGAATCGAACACGCGACGCTCGGGTGGGACCCAAGCGCTATGCCCACTCAACCACTGACCAGTCATTGTAACAGGGTTCTTTATAAGTTTTCATAATATTATGAATACATGATGTAGTTACGCGAAAATACTTCTTTGTCGAAAATGTTAATAAATTCAAAGCAACGTATGAATATCAGATTAAGTTCACACGTGATGGATCGTGCGTGAATAATTCCCTATAATTCGTTGGTAACACAGAAGCGTAGAGGCGTATGGTTCATCTACGACGTATGTACATAATTCTGTAATACACGTAACATCCAGACATGTACGTATTGTTTCCGCACGGTTAACGAGCACAAATAAATCACGGCCTGACATACATAAGCCTATTCCACTCAACATAAATGATAGCCCTTTTTAAAACTATTACATAGAAACGTGATTTGTTTTTCGGGTATTATGCGCAACACGACCTACCTACTTATTTTCCTCCTCACTACCTCCTTCATTAGCTAACGTTTCGGACAGCATTACAGAGTCCATCATCAGGGTACTATCATTGCACATCTGCCCTGATGGCGGACACGGTAATGCTGTGCGAAACATTGAACACTGTAATGAAGGGGGTAGGAAGGAGGAAAAGAGGTAGGTAGGCAGGTTTTGGCGTGTTGTGCATAATACCCCAAAAATAAATCACTTTAATACCGCGCCGTTAATTTGCCGTGAAAATCTCAAATCATTTATAAAGTAGAAGTTTACAAGTGCAAAAATTACTGTTCTTATGAGAAAATTTGAAATGTTCAATAATTGCGAAATGAAAATTGCGTGTAATTATGTTTCTGGTTTAAGTGATCTTTTTGTATATTTGACATTAAAACTCAATAAAGTGTCCTTATTGAAATTTTAGCTTAAACTTCACACTAGAAGGATACCTGTTATGATGTCAATTTTGATGAAAAGAAGGAGGGACCTAAGCCTTATTGTATGAGGGAGAAAATATAGAAGCCAAATTTATCCGCAGCCAAAAAACAAAAACAAGTTTGTTATAATATTTTTGTCCCCTGATATTTACGTTAGTTTTGTAAGCGACCAGCAAAAATTGAATTTCTTAAAAATCGTCCTGGGAGTGCAGAACGCAAACGAGGTCAGTTACCTCCCTGAGTGTGTGAGGATTATCAAACAATTCTATTCTTAGTACATAAAATAAAATACATGAAATTGATCATTAAAGAAGAAGATAACACTAAAAATCTTAACGAAAATACGAAAAAGAACCAGGCACAGAAAAATAATAAAGATAATAATAAAATTTTGATTAAATAAATATTGTCTTGACCTAGTTAATCTTAAACTCACCTGGCCGCTGACGTTTTATTATGATCGCTGTAACGATTAGTTCTTAACCGCTAGCGACTAGCGCCATCTATTTCGGGAGCGACTTTTTGAATTCTCGTCGTCCAGGGAGCCGACGGTGATTCGACAAGTCACCGAATTATTTAAGTTTCTTGTTAAATATGTGATAGTATCACCTTTACGGGTTTTACCCATTTAAAGAAGAATCATGGTTTATTTTATAACCGCGAGCCGTGTTGTTTCCGTGAGTGAAACGGGATTTTTAAAAGCTTAAATGGTGGAGTCGCCATATTGTCAATGTGCCCACCTTCACTCTCGTACTTGAGTGTGGATAATCGGTATAATCCTTTGTTTGGCGTTCATGATATTAACGTGGCCAAGGCTTTGAGAGGGGTTATCCTCGCGGAACTCGATATTTGAGGCGGATGGAGGCCCGGCGCTGATCTATGAAGGGCGCGGTAAACGGCGTCTACCGAGATTTCACCGGTACGCACAACCGAGACTTTGAGCCTTTCCTGGTTCCTGTTCCCTGAGGAGGAGTCCCCATCCTCTGGGGCCTTTCCTGGTTCCTGTTCCCTGGTGAGGAGTCCCCAGGCCCTGGGGCCTTCCTCGGTTCCTGTCCATGGAGACCCCGCGTGCTCTTGGTCGCCTATTAACAGTGATTCGCGTCAGCGTTAGAGTCAGGATAATATAGATAAATTACGGTCCACAGGTATGCTCTCTTGCTTATGTGTTATTTTATTATTTCTTTAGGAAATGTGGAATTCTTGACACCTTGGAGGGCTCCCATGTATACACCATACCTTTAAAATATAGGTGATATTGTACTGCTAAATTATTTCTTTTATTTATCTAAAAATGCCCGAAGATAAAGACTGTATTTTCCTTCCCACAAACTTGAGGGAGATTCTGATGCTCTACCAAGAAATTCACGTTACAATAACGGTCGCAACTGAGACCAGAACCCAGAACCTCTCGTCTTACGGGACAAACACCTCTACCTATTCAGCTACTGATAGCACTAATTTAAATGTAATTTTTGTCAATTAACAATATCATCTTTGACCCGGTAAGTTGGAGACCCAGTTAAGACTGTTATCTTTTTATTTTTCTGTGTCTTGTTCTTTTCATTTTTCCGTTAAGATTATTAGTATTATCTTCTTCTTGAATGATATATTACATCGATGGAATAGCCTTCAAAAGTTGTAAAAAGAGAGTTGCTCTAATAAAAATTGAAATAAATTATGCCACTAAGATATATCAACGTCAAAAATTTAGTCTCCATAAAAAAAATGTCAAAAAAACTATTTTATAAAAACGTATTTTTATATTCACTTTTACGCAGGTAAATAAAATTTTATAACTCTAAATATTATTTTCACGTACCTCGATCCAATACATTAGTAAAATGAAAGGAAATTACACCTTTAAAAATTAGTTTAAACGTTGTATTAGATATACCGATGCAGATTTCTTATAATTGGTACAAAATTAATTCAGGGTTGAGGGCCAATTAGGTTTAATAATTCAAGGTCCAATGGGTTAAAAAATATGACTTCGATGATTTAAAAAAAATTGAATTTATTTTTCAGGAAAATGATTTTTTAAACTGCCAACGAATTTATTACGTAACGCAGAAAAATTTTCAGTTTGATCGATTGAACGCACTTTTTTAATCCTTTTAATAATAATAATAATAATAATGATTTATTGTCTTCATTTCTTAGTAACAGTAGAGATAATGATATCCTCACTGGGATCTCCCGTGCTGAGGATTTCATTTACATATTATAATTTAATTATAAGAAATTGATATGAATTAGACATAACATATATCATGTAGTATTTTTTTAAATAATTATAAAGTAAATAAGATAGTGGTTTTTTTTTATAATTCAGATTACTAGATTTGGTTTTAGTCTGTATTTGATATCAGTATATTTTCTATTTCTGATCTCCCTATATTTAGTATCCAGCTTTTTATTTGAAATTTAAATGTTATAATGTTGAGGTTTTTGAGTGAGAGTGGTATTTTATTGTAAAGTTTAATGCCATAATATAAGAAGCTTTTTTGCCCAAATGTTGTGTTAGTAGTTACTTGTTGGATAAGTTTTTGACCATGAGATCTAGTGTTTCTAATGTACGTATTAGTTGTTATTTCTTGGGTTTTGTACTTATGAATGTAAATGAGTATAGTTTTAGAATATAGTTGTTTAATTGACATGATGTTAAGATTGTTGAAGATTTCGTCAGTGCTAGTTCTTACAGGAACTTTCAGTATAATTTTCATTATAGCTTTTTGAGTTTTAATTAGTGGATTTAGTATGTTTTTATTTGCACTGCCTCATCCGATAATACCGTATTCTAACAGTGATTGGCAGAGAGCCATGTAAATCTTGATTAAGTCTTTTTTAATGAGGACATTCCTGATAGTTTTGAAAAAATAACTTAGTTTTTTAATTTTATTATTTAAATACGTAATGTGTTCGGTCCATTTTAAGTTTTGGTCAATTTTTAGACCCAGATACGTTATATGGTCAACGTTTTCTAATGAGGGACAATCACAATTCTCATTTAAGTGATGCGGGCTATGGATTTTCACGTTCAGGTTTTCTTCAGAGTTTTTCTTATTTTTTATTTTAAAAGTGATGAATAAAATAATGAAGCACGGAACAAAATTGTGACAACAGTTAAAAAGATTTTAGCCCTAAGCGGGTCTTCATTTAAAATGCCTGTCGGAAATACAAATAATAATGCTAAGCTTCTTATGTTGTAAATAAAGCGAAGGTTTAAATTAAACGATGAAATTTCTCTTAGGACGTTAAAAAAATGTTTATTTATTTATTTATTTATTTATTTGTTTACGCCTTGATGGCTTTTACATGTAAGGTAAATTGTACAGAGCATTATAAGAAGTATGTAGAAGCATAACAAGTATATAGTATATAAAATAATAAACAGCATGACAGACATATGTTGGCACAACACAAGGAGTAAAACCAGTATATTCGTATTGGTCTTAGGCTAGAGTAGTTTCAGAAATTATTGTCACAATATTACCCAAAACATTATTACAAACATACTCGAAGCAAACCGGTCGGCAGAGGTGTAAAACATTTTTTTTTTGCGGTTAATATAAAAATCAGTAAATTTCTTGTAATAATTTTTTTTTTTTTTTTTTTATTTGCTATTATAAAAGTACGTAAGTCTGTTATTAAAAGTTATTATTGGGAAAAATAAAAGGTACACAGCAATTACATATACAAAGAAGGAATTAGGTACTATGAAAGTAGTTACAGAGCAGTGTGTATTAAATTTTTTGCTGTTAACAATTTGAAACATTAAAATTTTTTTTATGTAAGTTTGTTATTATTATGAAAAAATAAGATAAAAAATAAAAGGTACACAGCAATTACATATATAAATAAATAAGTAGGTATATACTATGAAAGTAGTTACAGAGTAGTGGGTATTAAATTTGTCACTGTTAACAATCAGGAACATTTGAGGATTCTTGCATCTGCATACATATACGTTTTTTAAAAGAAGCGATGTTTTTATGAAAAAATATGTCCACAGAACAAGTTTCATTCCCCACACGATGCAATCTCTGAAGACAAGAGTTATACATAAAATTAGTGCGAGAAGCAACTATGTTAAAAGGAGCATGGAGTCTAGTATTATGATTGTTGGGGACTTGATAATTTATCATATTCACTAGTTCAGGGCTATCCAAATACCCGTTGATGATTTTAAATAATAATAAAACATCACAGATTTTTCTTCGCTGTGATAATTCAGGTAGTTTAAGCAATTGCATCAAATAATTATAATTTAAATTTTGTATTGGAATGTGCAGTATTTATTATAATTTACGTGCCTTAGAAATCTATGTTGTACTCTTTCAATTTTGTGTGAATGTACATTATATAAAGGCGACCAGAGAGAGGAATTATACTCAAGAATGCTTCGGACTAGTGTTACGTATAGCATTTTGAGTGTATTTGTATACATTAGATCTTTGGACGATCTTAACACAAAACCGAGACATTTAAGTGCTTTATTCGTGATTGCATCAATGTGGGGGACGAATGTCATCTTGTTATCAAAAACGACACCCAAATCTTTTATTAATGTTACTGTAGAAAGATTTACATTGTTAATATGATATTGAAAGAGTATTGGATTTTTATTTCGAGAAAAACTTATAGATTGACATTTGTTAATGTTTAAAAATAAATCATTTATGTTACACCAATTATGTAATCGATCCAAGTTATTTTGCAATATAAGACAGTCCATTAAATTTCTTATAATAGTGTAAATTTTCAAGTCATCAGCAAATAAAAGGAAATGGATACCTTCAAATATTGAAGTTATGTCATTGATAAATAGCAAAAAAAGAATCGGACCTAGATGAGAACCTTGAGGCACCCCACTTAAAGCTTCAATTTCGTGAGATATGTGATTAGATAGTTTAACATATAGTTTTCTAGATGTTAAATAGGTCTCAAACCATTTTAGTAGATTTCCTTTTATCCCATATACTTTCAGTTTGTTTAGTAAGATTTTTTGAGAGACTTTATCGAATGCTTTGCTAAAATCTGTGTAAACTGCATCCGTTTGCAATTTTGAATTTAGATTATCTGTTATATATTTTTCATATATAATTAAATTTGTAAGTGTGGATCTACCGGATATGAATCCATGTTGGTGAGGGGAAATGATTTTGCGAGCCTGTAACATAAATTTTGATAAAAATACGGATTCAAACAATTTAGGTATTGCTGATTGTATACAAATAGGTCTATAGTTAGAAGCATCCGTTTTATCACCTTTTTTATAAATGGGACTAAGGAAACTGGTCTTCCATTTTTGTGGGAAAAGGCCTGATGCTAATGATAGGTTAAATATATTGGTTAGGTGGCCTTTTAAGTTAGATACACAGTTTTTTAGATAAATTGCAGGTATGGTGTCCGGGCCAGCGGATTTCTGAGTATCTAATAGTGTAATTTTATGCTGAACATCGATTTCATCAATAACAAGGTCGTTGAAATCAATAGAAATATTTGATTTAAATTAAGGTATTTGGTTATTGGATGAGTTTACATCATATACTTCGCCAAAGCATTCGGCAAATAAGTCAGTAATTCCTTGAGGTGTATCCGCAATTTTACCATTGTGGTATATGATAGACGGAATACCAGATTCGTTACTATTAAGATTTTTTGCAAATTTGAATAAATTTTGAGGTTTCTTTTGTAACGATTTCTCTATATTTTCCAAGTATTCTTTGTAACAGGAGATCGATATGTTTTTCACCCTTTTGCGTAATTTAGAAAAAAATAGATAGTCATTCGGAGCTCGAGATAATTTGAATGTTTTATGTGCAAGTTTTTTTGACTGGATAGTACAAATTAGCTCTTTGCTAAACCATTTGGGGTAATTAGATATTCTATGTTTTGTAATAGGGACGTAAAGTTCAATTGATTTGTTAATTATGCAGTAAAAAGATTCTATTATATCATTAACGTTATTACGATTACTAATGAAGTTCCAGTCTGATTTGGCGAGAAACTCGTTAATCTTAGGATAATCAGCTTTATAAAAATTGATTTTTTCTTTAAAAGACTCTAAATTTAAATTTTGTATAGATGTATGCTTAACAAAAAGTGGTGGGTGGTAGTTATCAATTGTTGAAACATTGTCATTTGCATGTTGTACACTTATATTGTTGGAATTGCTAAAAATTAAGTCCAATAGATTATTATTGCAGTTATATATAAAGTTCACTTGTCTAAGATTTAGGAAACATGACATTTCTATAAGTTCACAAGAACCATTACTGGACGTGGAATTTGTACGAGTATTATTGTTGGTAATATCCCAATGAACAGTTGGTTGATTAAAGTCACCTGTAAGGATAAATTTAGCGTCCGGATATTTTCTTCGCAATATTTCTACTTCTTGACAGTAACTAGTATATAGCTGGATATCAGATGAGGGTGGAATGTATGCACAACCAACTATAATTTTTTCACTTTTATTTGTCACTAAAACAAACAGTTGTTCCACGTTGATGTTTACACATTTAAGTTTTCTTGTGGGTAATTTGGTATTAATTGAAATTAGACAACCACCTCCCCTACTTTTGTTGCTAGTATTAGTATCACGGTCCATTCGATAGGTGTTATGGGAGTGAAATCCTAACTCACCATTTTTAATATCTGGGGTCAACCATGTCTCAGTTGAAATATTACAGCAGGGCTAGAATTAATTTTCACACAATTTGATGGTTCAAATGGTAATTCGTTTTCCACACTACGTTAGATCATACAAATATGTTAATGATATTATACATCATTTGTATAATATCATCAACTTATGAAAAATTGGAATATGGAAAGCTCGTTATATAACCTGTTAACACAAAAAGGAATATCTGTGGCGGGCGAGAAGCGTGGATTTAATTTTCTATTTAATTAAGTTTTATTCCGAGGTTTATGAAGTTTTCCACATTTGACCTTCAAAACAAGAAGAAGGTCACTTATATTAGATTTTAAAACTTTTTAAAGATTTTAAAAACTCTCCGCCCGACCATCGCCGCGTCGGGAACTTCAGCAAGTCTATGGGTCTGTGTTTGTGGCGAGTAGACAGGTGGATTTGATTTTTATGCGAATTGTATTTTTATTCCGGTATTAATAAAATTTCGCACACTTGTCCTTTAGACAAGAGTACGATAACTGTCTGCATCTGATTTCAGAAAAAAAAACTCTGTGCAAAGTTCTGGCATAGCCGGGGACTTCAGCTAGAATTTTATGGCACGTATTTTAATTCTGTGAATGGTTTTTTTTAAACGATGATAACACGATAGTTCGTAATTGATCGAATACAGTAGGACATTACCAAACTGAGAAATACTGCGTTTAAGAGGTACGCAGAGGTGAATGGTAAAGGAAAGTGACGAAAGACTATTCTTACCACGGAGCTATTGCAACAAGCCACAAATCTACCATGTTTCCTCAATACATTATGGTGAATCTGAAAACATAATGAATTTAGCTGCAAAATCTTACGATTTATTTTTAAATAAAACGTTCACCGAATCAAAGAGCTATTAATTGAAAGGTAGGCATATCACGGTCGACTAGTCGATTGGAGCTTATTGAAAGGAAGGTATGTCAAGGTCGACTAGACAATTAAAGCTAATTGAAAGGAAGATATATCACGGTCGACTAGTCGATTGAAGCTTATTGAAAGGAAGGTAAATCACGGTCGACTAGTCGATTGAAACTAATTGAAAGAAAGGTATATCTTGCTTACTAGTCGAATGAAACTAATTGAAAGAAAGATATATCATGCTTACTAGTCGATTGAAACTTAATGAAAGAAAGGTATATCACGGTTGACTGGCCGATTGAAACTAATTGAAAGGAAGGTATATCACGGTCGACTATTCGATTGAAGCTAATTGAAATCGAAACTGTTAGCAGTGAAAGCATCATCCCTTGTTACCAGCTATATTCATATAAAGCTCACCGCAGATGTCACGGGTACCGGAGTAAAGGAGTAACGGTGGTAAGGGGTAGAGGGTAAGAGGGATCTAACGGTCTCGGTCGCAGTTAAGGCCCGGTGGAGAATTCGAGGCGACGCTATTAGCTTCCAATTTACCGCATGCCCTTTTATCAAGCGGCGGATCCTATCAGGGAACCAATAAACTGATAGATTTCCTGGCTAATACGGGCTTTGTGTCTATCCCCTGGCTGTCTCAATAGTGAGAAAAAAGAGAAATATGTTAAGGCCGACAGAAGAAAAAGGACCCTCCATAGAAGTAATCATCGCCTGGTGTAATATCTACGGGTCGGGTCAGGAACGCGGCGGTTTGTTCGTTTGCGCCCTTGCCTTATTTCCGACCATGGATTCGATTAAAGATTTTATGGTTATACAAATTGAGGCCATTACGTCGAGGGCAGTGGGCGTGTGATTTCCCAGGGTGGAAGTGGAATGTTTAGGTGCCTCACCAGCTATCCACTGGGGCCCCTACCACCGCCACCACCCCAGGAATTACCCGCGAGATTGAGCTGTTTTACTGAAAACTGATTCCAACAGATTGGATGATTTTTATTCGATGGATGTTTAATTCGTTGAATGATTTATACATCCAAGCAAAATTCGACCGTTTTTACTCTCTAACTTGTATCCCAAGATTATTTGCAAACCTGACGGTAATTAAGTATTTTTTATAAAATTTCGAGATTCTACCGAATTTAACAAATAATTGGCCAAAATCAGTATTATAACTGATCGGGATTGTACTGTAGCAAAAAATTGATGAAAAAAAACTTGATAAAAAGTACCAAATATATTAAATAGACCATTACACTCTAGGTATGCTAACCGTAGATAAATTATTTCAAATTGTCGGTTAAAACGCAGGTTAAAAGAAAAAGAAAGAAGAATTTAACATCAGCGATAAATTATCAAACAAAACAACAAAGTTTAAATTAATAGAAAGTATAAAACTGTATTTAAAATTCCAAGAACAATGATTGAGGGAGAAGGCGAAATATTTTCGTTTGCAAATAAAAGTAAAAAAAGCAGTATTTTTAGGACGCCTAAGAAAAGACACTTAATGGAGTAGGTCGCTCATGGTTATGTTAAGGAAGATAAATGGATTTCGGCGCTGCGGAAAGATAAACATTGTAATTCGCTTTGAAATGTAAAAAAATGGTACAAATATTATTTAATGATAATGATGTAAGGTACCAACTCAAGCAAAATTTTCATAACATCTGAAAAAGCTCAGCGCCCTGTGGATAAAGCAATAATAATTATTAGGAATAACAAGCTTTTAAAATTAAATTTAAATATTATTTATGATGAAAAAGTTTCAAGTCTACGAAAAGGTAAGCAAGAAATTAAATTATGTTTATTCCATTACTAAAACCTGTATTGAATTTTCCCATTTTCTAAAATGATGTGTAAGTACATGAAATATGTAGATTCATTTCTCAGTTCACAGCTTTTTTCTCTTTCAATGTTATTATATTTATTAATTATTCATTTCAGCTTATATGGCGATTCTATGACAATTGATCTCCCGATAGTTTGCCCCCCGGCATGCTTACCCAATATGCAGTCGGTTTAGGGAAAACCGACTGCATATTGGGTATTTTTAAAATTAAATTATTTAATTAAATCAAAATTTTGGACCGAAATTTTTACGAATAATACTGGATATTTTAATCTAATGTCTAGAATGTCTCGATCATACAACGATCTTGTTAAGTTACACAGTTTCATAGATATTTTTGTAAATAGTTTAACATGTTTCAAAAAATATCTCCACAATTTGAGCACTTAAAAAAAAAAAAATTGGTTGTTTTATTACTTTTCAGTAAATACTTCGTTATTAATATTGTATACTTGTTATTATTGTGTATTTCAATTTTGTATTTAGGTTTTCAAGTTATGTATAAATAATACTTGCATTGTTTTTCATGAGTTTGCTTATGTTAAAATGCATATGTGATTAATGCAGACACATTAGTCTAGGGATATTTATATTTGTATTCTAATTTATTATATATTTCCCACAAAAATGTTGTATAAATATCCTGTTTGTGTCTCAAATAAATAAACACGGTATGTCTACTTACACTAAATACAACTAAGTATTTCCAAAGGAGAATGTACCGCCGAATATCGAAAGTATGCAACATAAAATATATTTATTTATTTTTAAAATAAATTTTGTTCGGTGACCGGACAACTCAGAATATTGATTATTTATTAAAAAAATAACCTCAAAAATGAGGTTTAAGTACATACAATAGACACTGTACATGTATGTAAATTTGTTTGATATCCAAATAATTGAATCCAAATAGTAGAAGATAATATTGTTAATTCTAAAAAATTGAAATATGAGATTGACAAATATGACGGTTTGACAGAAGGGGGCAATAGCGAAATTGGTTAACGCGCACGTCCCGGTTAGACGATAGGTCTGGGTTCGAGTCCCAGTTGCGACTATTGTCATTTTCTGTTTTTCTGCGTCTGTTCTCTTTCATGATATTTTCGTTTAGATTATTATTGCTATCTTCTTCTTTAATGATATAATACAATTATTGATCACACAAAAGAAAAATTCTTGAAAAACTTAATAGTAAAAAATAAACGTTATATATATTTGATAGGCATATTTAAATATTTAGGTACGCCAATTAGCGCAAATGGTTTCATTTTTGGAAAACCTAAAATCACGCCGGATTGAAGTTGGAACCGCGAACCTAAAAAAAATAGGAAAAACATGTTTTCCAAGATCTCCAAATATGGAGCATTTTTAATTATTGAAGAAATGTAACACGAGTCATTTTATCTTATTTTTCAACAGTAGGTAAAATTAAAGCTTATTACTAAATGTCACCAGCTTACTGTTGTGTATCTAAAAGCTTCCGCCTTTTAGACATATATGTATATATATGGCGGTGATATGAACTATCAGTAGATTCCGCTAGATAGCGGGTAGCGTAGTACCTAAAGTTGCCCGACAGGAGATCGGAGGGGCTCAGAGTGAGTGTTTTCTGTAAACACTGGGCAGAATCATTTTAGATAGCTCCTAGTTAGGTAGACTAACGCAGTCCCAATTGTATACGCGAAGTATAAATAAATCCCGATAACAAACAAGAATCTATTAATTCCCACAATTAATCTCCATCCTAGTATTTGGAGAGTCTGTTAGTGTGTCCACTAAATAACAGAACACTAACACATCTAACACAATAATATCTTCCAACTCTCTGGCCCCAGACAGGTCAGTGAAAAAATTATTTTGTTCATTGCTCATTTAGCCAATTTAAATAACGCTTTCAGTCTCTTAGACCCCCCCACAAGACAATGAAATCGGCAATCTGTTTCAGAAAGAAATAAATGTTTGATAAATTTCCCCAGATTTTTCAGCAGGCAACGTTGTTTTAAAACTACTGTTTTGTTCACGTTGAAAATATCTCCCATTCCCATCGATAATTTGTCTTCCCCCGGCTGCACGCCGAAGAATGCAAATGCATTGAAACAAAACACAGGAAATGAGTATAGTCCTAATGTCTGCACATCGACTGCCCGAGCAGCGGAATGCAATAAACCATTCTTTCCCTGCTGCAGTGAAAAGAATGCAATCGGTCAAATTGGTTGCAATAAAGCAATGGAAGGCCATTAGGAAAAATAAATGCTTTGTGAAAGAGATTAATACTCCTAGAATGAAACGCAATTCCTGTACCTGTATTAATTTCAGATCTATATAAAAAACTACCCTAAAAAATAAACGGTTAAAAAAAATTACACCACACTCCTGGAATTTAACGTGGAAGGAATGGTAGAAGTTAGGAACGCCCTAGGAAGACATGCCACGATCAATTTATTCGATAAGAGTCATTATTAATCGGAAGTCACAATAATAGAAGAGCATGAGATGACGTATGAATGTGAATGAATCGAGGAGTGCCAAAGCAGTCTTGTTCATTACTCGTGACACTTGTTTTCAAACGCGCGTGAGCGTTTTTACCCGTGGATACCAAGCTAATAACTGTAAAAAAATCAAAAGGATTATTACGTTTCATGTATATCAAAAAATAATGTATGTTTGCTTGCTCGATTGTTTGTTTCTATGTCCCATAATATGTATGGCTATATTAAGAACATGAGTTGCTTGAAACTTCCAAAGTATGTTCCTTCCACCCTCGCGAAGGTTTCTGAATTATTACAACCACATGACAATACATCTGAAAAGTTTTTTAATCATTACAAAAACTCTTACGAAACTGTCAATCATGTCGCGCTTTGAAAATTACATTTTGCAAACCATCGATTGTTCTTAATCAAAATTGAATTTTCGAATAAACTCTTAAAATTATATAATTTAATTGAAGTTCTCACCTATGATACTCACTCAAATCGAATACGTTGAATCTAATCAATAATTATAGGTATTTTAAGTAGGTACCTACGTTAGGTACCAAATTTGGTTGATTGTTCTTATAATGTATAAAAATTAATGTTTCTTTGTTTGTCCATAATGCGGTCCCTAAACCATTCATCCGATAACGATAAAATTTGGTGAGTTGTTGTGCGCACGCCCGCGATAGTTTCTATATACATATATGGTGGTAAGCTCTTGTTTTATGAAATAATTTCCTATACTATTCATCCGATTGTGATAAATTTTTGGTGAGTTATTGTGCGCACACCCGCGAATGTTTCGATATATACTGGTGAGCTTTGGCATTATTAAATTTGTACAAAAAAAATTGCAATAGGTGGCACGCGAGCTGTTTGAAAACTGAATGTACCGGGACTGAATATATGGAACGCGGGAAAGGGGAGGGGAACACAGGGGGGTTAACAGGGAACAGAAGAACAGAGGGGGGTTCGCGGGATGTGGTAGCGTAATAGGGGAGAGGGAAGATGGGGAAGGCGGTGGGGGAACGCGCGAAGGGAAGGGGACATGGGAAAGAATACGCAGGGAGTAACAATTTCTTTATTAAGCGGCATTGTGACGCATCCCTGGAATTTGCTAGTTGTTTCATAAAAAAAATTATCATTTAAAAAAAGTGTAACTTTCAATAATATATCATAAAATTACATTTTCAGATAAATTTAAGCAACTATGTACCATAAGTCTCGAAGGAACGGAATTCCTCATTCCATTTAATATGCTGTTCATATATTATGTCCCTGTTAAGGTTTATGTGCACGTGACCGGATCTTCACCGAATGTAATAAATAATGTTAATATGGATAGATGTATGTTTGTTGCGTTAAAGATGAGAAGATTGTACCAAATGATCCTTTGTTCTGGGATGCTGCGGTTAGCGGTGGTATATCTTACGTCTCGTGGCTACGTGAATAATGAAAATACTGACTTGTTTGACAGATCTTGCTCTCAGCTATAAACAGACCTCGTGCTGTTCATATTTCATAGTTGAAAATTCTGGCTGTGTATGAATTATAGAGGCTTACTGCTTAAACCGTTAGGTACGACATTCGGGGGCTAAATGACAAGACATACTAGTTTACACAGCACAAAAAGGATATAAATGTTATTTTATATTAAAATGGTAATATTTTTCTGATTTTTTAATTTAAGATTTTTAGCGCTACTTGTATATATTCTACGGTGCCCGGCCAACTCAGAATGAAACCAACTCAGAACCACTTTAGAAAGGTCATTAAGAGCGTTTAACCAGCCAGCGGACGAAAATCCACATTTCGTCGAAAGTTGTTCTTACGATCGTGCAGGGCGGTTACAACGAGAAAGATTAATTATTCTCCGTACCAGCTTTTTAAATTAAAACTCAATATCGAATTTATTTCAATTCAAATTAGCTTTAATTTATACCTTCATCCAAAAATGCTGAAAGGCGTGATGATAAAACTATTAAAATAATGTACTTTTTGTAGTTATTTTTTGATTATAAGTACCTATTTATCATTTTTCAATAATGTCTAAAGTTAATAAGAATGTTAAAAAAAATCTGAAATATATTAGTTTGTAAGTGCGCAAACAAACAAATGGACCAATTTTCGTCAAGAAACACATGTACGTACATATTTTTTAATGATTTTATTGAAACTAAAATAAAAATTCTAAAACATGCGTTTGCTAGATAATGCATTGATTTATTTTACTGCATGATTATATTATTTGAAATGGGTGTGGTATAATACAAAATCTTTTTTGAAAATTTAACAAATCTGCCAACGACCTATGGAATAACCTTATTATACTAAAAATTAAAAAAAATTCTCAAAATTTATTACATGCGAATGCTAGATAAAAGAACAATCTTTCGAAATCCATTTATAATTTTTTGTGGAAAAGAGTCAATACGTCAAAAATCTGATTTGAAAATGACATATTTCTGGTTTTGTCTGGTAATGCCCTCTTAAGAGTGATGTTAAAAAAATGGTTAAATAGGTTAAGATAGGTTAGGGTTATCGGCTGTTTTAAAATTATTTTTTCATAGCTTTTAATGACCTTTCTGAGGTGGTTCTGAGTTGGTTTCATTCTGAGTTGGCATGGAACCATAAGATCGACTATTAATTTCATTAATTTATTTAAGATATCTATACCTTCCCGTAAATCCAGTTGACCCATTAAGATCATTTTTGCACCCTTGTTCTTGAATTATTGTAATATTTTGTAAAAACTTCCTAATTTTTCGGGCGCTAATCTTAATTGTAAATATGTATGTTATTAAGTCACTAGTTTTAGGTCTGAATTTATATGCCTTAGTCGTAAGTCACTGCTATGTCTTAGATGTAAGACACTAGTTATAATTGTAAATCTTAGTTATAAGCCAGAAATATTAATTCTTTTATATATTTATATGATGTGATTTTTCACGAAAACGGCTCTATATAAATTAGCCAATTATTATTATTATTATACCATGATATACACCATATAACCTTGCGATTATTTTATTTCATAGTTCGTAGGTGTGTATACAAAATGTCATTTTTTAATGTAGGATCAATGTAAATACGAACAAACATTGATTTATTTTATTTTATGTATATATTTACACTTCTTCTGGAATCATTAATAACTGAAGTTATTTTGACTCTCCTACTATTTTTCAATATAAACTGGCATCTGAAATTCAGGTTGATTTCGACTAATACTTTTTATTCTCTAGAAATCTGTCAGCTTTTATATTGGTAAGTCAAGTTAAATTTCATGATTTTTTACAGGTAAATACTAGCATTTATTTAATTTAATATGCAAATAAAGATTTAAGCCTTGGAAGGATCTTTAGGTGGTCAAAAGTTAGCCGTACGATATAAAGTATTCAAAATGCATTTCAGACGCAGACAATGAACGAAAACAACAGAAAAGTTGTTAAGAAGCGGTAAAATTATCAAGTTAAGCAAATACCAGGAACATTGTTTAGCAGAAAACTTTGCAACTGATGAGAGTTTACTCATTAAAAATTCAGCAGATGGCATTAAATCCCAGGGAGCTTTGGCAACTCTAAAGTACAAACACCGCTATAAACTGTTAATCCAGCCAGTAAGTACAATTATTATTGTTGGAAAGTTTACCAGAGGAAAGATTTGTTCCACGAACTTTCTGGTTATTATATTCATTTACTTACGAAAGGATTCAATCAAATTTCCTTTTAATATGACAGAAGTGATAAGTAAGTAGGTTATAATGGGGTTTGAGTGTAATCAAATACATGCATTTGATAATTTGTTTACTCAAATTTATAAATATAACGGTTTTTGCCAGAAACTAAATGAACATAATATATTGTAAAATTCGACATTTTTTAAAGTTATGTTTTTCCTTGTACAGAGACTTTGAAGTTTAAATTACAGTCATAAGATTTAAAAAAAATTGTTTACCTTTGAACAAACTACAATGTGTTTTTAATTAAATGATTTGTGAGAAATTAGAAGATACACACCCTGGGAATAATAGAAGCACGAAGCAATTACATGTTTACAATCATATGGCTGGAAAACATAATTTATTAGTACTCGTTCGTACTTTGCCATAAATTGTAAGATCAAATAAATATATCTTCTTGTAACATGAATTATAATTCAGTTAGATATTTAACCAAGGATTACACTGGCCATCTTTGGAAAATAAACTGGTTTAACATTTGCTTAATGACACTCTAAGCACTGCAAGGAATGGAGCAAGCCCATATAACTCTGGTAACTATGTATCCGACAAGACCTAAGCGATAGACTGTTCGCTTTGAGGTCAGATCTTGTTCCTGATAATAGATCAGTCGAACCGCTTCAGTGGAATAGATTTGGCGGCGTTCCTCCTTTTAGTATTGTTTACCAGCTAACCTCGGAAAAGTTTCTATCTTTTATGAACATTTGAAAACCAAGGTGAATTTATGTGATTCTAAAAACGTACCTACTTTAGGTACTTTTTAAATCATCATCATTACATCATCATCATCATCATTATCATCATATATCTTATATATATATATATATATATATATATATATATATATATATATATATATATATATATATATTATATTATATTATATTATATTATATTATATTATATTATATTATATTATATTATATTATATTATATTATATTATATTATATAGTATAAAATGAAGTCGCTCAAAATGTATGTGCGCGTTAATATTTTAAACTACGCAACGGATTTTCATACGGTTTTCACCAATAGATAGAGTGATTGAAGAGGAATGTTTATATGTATAAAACATGTAAATTATATTAGAGAAAAGCCGAGAAATTCAAAGAAAACATATTTTTGTGCGATTCAAAACGGCTGTCGGGCCGTACTATAGTCACTGTTGAAGTAGGTATTTGATTTTCCCTTTTCAAATATTCAGTGTTGCATTGCAAGCATTGAATAATTAGTGGCGAGTTAATTAGTTTTTATTATAGTAGAGAAAAGCCGAGAAATTCAAATATTTAATTCAGACAGCGGGCAGCTGGCAAGCGGGTGGTTTTATAAAGGTTGGGTAATGGCGTTGTGTTTCGTTAGCCACAGCAACGTGTGGCCGGGTTTGCTAGTTCTTAATAATAGTAAGAATTTATTAAAGTGTTTGAGATGCACAATTACTTGTAAAAAAGAAAATGATTACTGGAAACAAAAAAAAGTTCTTTAAAATAGTAAAAAATGGCGGTGGCTGAGCTCGAGCCCAGCATTCATTCGGATGTGGTTCCTAGTACCTGTTACTCCAACAGATTTCCCTTGCGACTAAATTTCTTCTGGCAAATCCCATAGGCCCTTTTGTCTCGTATCTCTAACACTACAATGGTGCCTATTCTCACGTCCTCGTTATATTCAACTTCATACCAGAATCCTTAAGATATCTTGTAATTTTTCCGTAGAATGCCGCCGATGTATTTTTTCAGTAAGTTTCGACGTTAAAGACTGGAGGCAGGTTTCCCTGAAGTAGGTATGTGTCTAGTCCTAACAAAAAATACTTTCTTTTGTACTGCAATAACTAATAGGTAATAATGCCACTTCACGCTAATCACAGGAAATTATAAATTTGAAACATGTATTTTGTACAATAAGTTTCATATTTATCCAAATTAGCACAAATCGTAATTGAAATACAACTACTAACGAATTGATGTAATCAGCATTGTGGCGAAATTTATTTATTGTTTTTAAGTTTATTTTGGAGAACTCCATTTTATACTTAATAATATTATTATTCAATGTATAAAAACAGTTTATTATAAACAAGTTCTGCTTCTGCTTTGTACCATCTACTGTGACATCTACTGTGATCCCGATTCCGAAAGTTGTTAATACCAGAAAATGTGAAGAATTTAGACCAATAAATATGTTACCAAAATACGAACAGGTACTAGAAATTGTAATAAAAAACAACTCATTGAGTATTTGGAAAAACATAACATATTATGTGAGGAGCAATCAGGATTCCGGAACAACAACTCTTGCGAAGCGGCGATAAACATAGTGATTGATACATGGAAGAAAGAAACAGACAAAAAAAAACAACCATTGCAGCATTCTTAGATTTCAAAAGAGCATTTGAAACGATAGAAAGGAAAATACTATTGGAAAAACTAGAAGACATAGGTCTTTCTGACGTAGCTCTGAATCTATTCAAAGAATATCTCCAGGAAAGAAAACAGTTAACGAAAGTTGAAAGCTCAGAATCAGAACCGATAGAAAACAACCTTGGTGTTCCGCAAGGGTCGGTATTAGGTCCAATTCTATTTATAATTTACACAAATGATATTATCAAAACTATTAAACATTGCAAAATTAGACTATTTGCAGACGATACCTTAATCTATATTTCGTGTGAATATTACATAGAAGTAATTAACAAAATAAACGAAGACCTACAAAATATAGCAAAATGGCTGAAATTAAACAAGTTGAAACTGAACGTAAACAAAACAAAATATATGGAAATAGGCAATAAAACATGTAACACAGGGTTAAATTTGACAATCAATGGTGAAAAAATTGGAAAAGTAAATGAAATCAAATACTTGGGTGTAATACCCGACTCAAAACTGACTTTCACAGCAAACTTTCAATATGTGCTAAAAAAGGTATCAAAAAAGGTAAATTTTCTTAGAAGAATAAGACGTAAATTTAATAGAAACACTACGGAGCTCATTTATAAAACTATCGTTGCTCCACATTTGGACTACTGCTCTACAATGTTATATTTGGCCAATGAAGGAAGTTTGAACAAACTAGAAGTTATACAAAACAAAGCTATGAGATGTATACTGGGAAAAGGCAAATACGCAAGGATTAATCAAATGAGAGAGGAGCTAAATTGGATTCCAATAAAAAAGAGACTACTATTTAACGTGTTAATTTTTGTGCATAAAATTATGAAAAACCAAATGCCAAAATACTTTAAGGATGAAATTGTTTTTAATAGAGACATTCATAATTACGAAACAAGAAATATAAACAGAGTTCGATTGCCACAAATGAAGAAATCAAAATCACAGAACAGCCTAATGTACAGAGGACTAAAGATGTATGATGAAATGCCTGAAAGTATGACGAATGAAGAAAGAATGAACGTATTTAAAAATAAATGTTATGTTTACTGTAAAAATATTTAAATTTATCAAATGAAATGTTACATTGTGCTTATTAGTTTATATGCATGTAGTATAAACTAACTCAATAATTAATAAAATAAAAAAATGTAATAATAATTAGGTATTACAATATGCGAGCCTGAGGTATGTAAATAGACCCAAACCCTCTGGACTTAATACCCAAAAGATATGATTATGAAATCTACTTGCGTATCACAAAGAATAACAATCAGACAAAATCTCAATGGAAAAAAAACAGATTTACTAACCTTGACTATGCTGTTACTTATAAACTGTTCTTATACATTAAATAATAATATTATTAAATACATAAAAAAATTAATGTATAAAAAACGAAATTTATTTATCTACGAAATAATCTTTACGTTTTTTAAAATCGTTTTCGCTAAAAAAGTACATTCCCAGATTTTTTTAAAATTTTCTTTTAATTCAACTACTTGATTAAAACATCTTGAGGCATGTTTATAATGTAGCTTTCACGAGAATTAAAATAAATTTTCTTTGGCAATTAGGACTATAAATTATTGGAGCTTTAGAGCTTTTCACAGATTAGCAGTTACGTAGGAACGTTATTATAAAAAAGCACGGTAATTGTCTTTTAAATTGCCGAATTTCTCCAAAACACACAGGAAAAATGAGTTGTTCCCTGATCAGGACATTAAGTTTGGATTATAAATTCAGATTAACCATGTTTGCTCCGATTCGCCTCGAATTTCCGCTCGCATTCGCTGTAGTAAATTAACATTTATCCAGGCAATTAGCCGCAGAAGAGTTTAGCGAGGAAACAGTGTCTTAGGATCGGAACAAGTTAAAAGATTCTGCCAGGCAGTATATCTGGAGGGCCGCCCGCCGGGTCATTAATTAGTCAACCTCAGGCAGTTATAATTACCGGGAAATTCCCCGCGATCGCTTTCAGCCGCCCAGGCGCCCGCCTCTCCCGCCCACTCCCCGCCCCGCCCCTGCCCCCGCCCCCACTACTCACCCCCGCGTAGCCATTTTTATGGAAAGTGAATCAACTATTTCAGACTTTTTTCACCGCACACACGCTTAGCTTTTTAATTCAATTCAAAATTAGCCAAAATTGAATTGTGTTTTCTTAGGACTCGGTTTAAATTCAAGGTATTTCGGCAATGCACGCAAATAGAATTATCTCACGAGTGTAATCCCAGTCTAGGCTTATAAATAGACAGAGAGCATTAAGGTGTCACATAAAATTAATTTACCCGTTTCTCAGAAGACGACCTAAATATAAAGGAGTAATGGAGTGATAAGAAATAATTAAATAATCTAAGGAATTAGCTTAAGTCTAGGGTCTAGTGTATTTTTATTTTTTCGTATCGGTCATTTTATTTAGAGAAAACGTGAGGTGAGTCATTTTAAAAACTTTTTATGTACGCAATCTAAATTTTATTATTTCAAAAATTATATGCTTAATTTAGTTTTTGGATGCGTTTAGAAATATTCCATTTATTTGGATTTTATTGCAAAACGGAAATATTTTGACCTTCCGACAAAATAGGCCCAAGATCTGAGCGATTTAAATGTTTAAATTACAATCCTATTAGCATAGGTGATATTAGTTTGTCTGAACAAATTAATGGCTATGATTTCACTGGAATTTTTTTTCTGAATATTGTAGCAAATACGACTATATTTATAGCTGATCGATTTAAAAAAATCTAATGTAGTATTGTTCAATGCGAATTATAATTTGATAATGAAGGGTGTTGTAATAACAACAAATTAAAATGTTTAAATTTTATGAATTTTGATGAAATATAACTTAAAGCGAAATAAACTCGTATATACCCGATCTAGAGTGATAAAAGAAAAATAGGGGAGCAAAAACATCGTATTGGGAGTTTTTTGTATTAGCACACATAGCACATTCGCCTCCAAAACATATGTTGTGTCACCAGTGCCGGTTTTAATAACACTCTTAGAGTCTGTCAAATAAGAGTAGAAAAAATAAAAACTGGAACTACAAAATTTGTAGGCTGGCAACACCAATTTACCTGTCAAATATTCTTTTGAAGTGCAATGACACTGATGATACAGAACACTGTATACACATTTAAAATTACTTTTTTTTGTTCTTTAAAAAAATCTAAGAAGCACTGTTAAGTTTCCTACTTAATGACATAAATTGGATTAAATTGTATTTTACAAAGTGATTGGCTTTCTTTAATTTAACATAATTTTGAATTTAACAGTAGGTGGAAAGGAAGAATCATTGACGGTGAGTTTATTTACACTACTTTTAGATCTGAATGAGTTAAAATATATTCAGATCTAAAATTAGCGACATGATCTGAAGTAGTAAGCTAATATTAAATAAATGTGAGCAGAGAACAATTTAAGTGTGCTTTATATTTTATTACAAAATCGTTATTCTTCATTATGTTAATACAAAATTGCAAAGATAAAATAAAAATATACACTTATATGCAATTCTAATTTTGAGATCAGTGGAATGAAATTTCACTTTTATGCCTTTTTAATTTTTAATAAAAATGTTGATTACACAGCTTTTGATTACAACCATGATTATATTTTTAGTATTGCCATTTGCACAACAGTGGCGCCCTCCTATGCTTTCTACTCTTATTTGACAGACTGTACGTGAAATATTTCGTACCTAGTAAAGGAGATACTGGAAAAAAAACGATATACAATATGAACCACCCCTACCAGATATAAATATAACTTTTTTTTATTTACACTAAAACTAACCTTGATCTAGCAAAATGGTAGGTACGTTAATTAAAATAAAGCTCTTTTCTATACCTCATGATAAATACACCTTTACAATTTCAACTAAAAAAAAAACATTTTTAATGTTTTAAAAGACAACTCTTTTCATACATTCGTAGAAGTAGTGACTTTTTAACAGTCTAAAAATGAGATCTCCCTTCGGGATATTTTTTTACCATTGAAAAAAAATAATTATCCACGCCTTGTTTGAAGTTCTGTTTTTTGTGAAATGTTATCTCAAGGGAATTTTAGAAAGTTAAAAAAATATTGTAATTTAATTAGAAAACTTACATTGCTCCTCAAATTAAATAGATTTACTTACTTTTTAGTATTATTTTATTTATTTATTTTAGGGAAATCAAAGTTTACAATTTTATTAATTTATACATGTAAAATTTACCTAACTGAGAAACCAATTATAGATTTCCTCATTAAACCATTATATTGTGTATCTAGAAATTAAACAGTAGGTACTCTCACAACAACTAAAAGATATTACATTATTATAACAGGAGGGTAGGTAGTACATACTATATGTCATTACATAATATATCGCTTATGCAGTTTTGTACTCATTTAATACACTTTTGATAGAGTTTCTATATTTATTTTCGCCACAATAGGCCACTTGCATCACATTTTTTTAATTTTTTTTCCGGTTTAGGCAAATATTCTAAGACATTCTGTATTTTTTTTTTTTTTAATCGTATTTTTGAAACCCTGGGGATTTTTTGAAAATTTCAAACCGAAAAATCAGACCATTTTTTATAAACCGGAAAGACGGGACATAATTTTATAGGTGTGAAAAAACGATAATTACATAGCCGAAAATCATTTAAAAAAAAGAACGTTTTCCACACGAATGGCACAGTAGAATAGCGAGGCATACCAAAAATATTACATCTCATAAATATTTTTTTCCTTGATCCATCTTAGTGATCCACACGAATTTTCCACAATTTTCCACAATTTTGAGTTTTCCACACGAATGGCACAGTAGAATAGCGAGGCATACCAAAAATATTACATCTCATAAATATTTTTTTCCTTGATCCATCTTAGTGATCATAAATCATCATAATGTACAGCGTCTATATTACTAAATTCAATGAAATATACTTGAACTTGTAAATTGTAATAATAATAAGAATATTATAAAATTTTATTTTGTTAAAATCAGCACCATAATCATTATACCTCTAAAACATGTACCGACATCATCTTCACGTTCTGAAGAGAACCCCGTACCCATTAATTGTACGGGGTTCTCTTCAGAACATCTGTCAAAAAATCAAACCAAATGATAAGTTCGCAGAGAACAAACAATAAATCTAGTGAACGAATTAAAAAATTCGCCTGAAATCAAAGTGATGCCATATAAAAAAATAAATCAGTGTGGAATTTTAAAAAATAATAGGAACATTTTCGGAGACGGGACATTTTCATGTAGTGACGTCACGAGCCTAAATAATGGATTTATTTATTTAAAAATAACAAAAACTGTACATTTCTAAACAATTTTACTAACATTTTCTTAATCTTAGTAAAAAGATCTATCCACATGATTTTTTCCAAGTCGTTATGAAATCCATGCAAGTGGCCTATTGAAGACATCTACAATTGAACAAAGTCTTAATATAATTAAGGCAAGCATTTTAGTATGAATTTGTTTTACAGTGTTTTTCTTTAAAAATATGACATGCCGTGTGGGTACTTTCAAATCTATTCTGTTCAATAATTTTAATTTATAAATAAGTTTGTGATCTCAAGAAAACATTTAAAACAGATTTTTAACGGAAAAATATGGCACCATCATTTTTTGAGAGCTAAATTTTATACTGTGGTTACTTCAAACTTCCATTACTTACCATGAATGTGAGGTTAGTAGCTAAAAAATGATGTGCTCACCTAAAACTCAAGCCAAAAAGATTTTTTCTTACGTAGGGTTTTACCTTCCGAAAGCTTTTGCAGCTTCAGAAAGTCACTTTACACTAGTAACAATAGTGATAAAATAATCACAATTTTGATAGTAAAACATTATACAAATTAGGGAATAATAAAAATTTAAAATAACATAACAATAAAATTTTTTAATTTTGACTTATATTTCCAGCCGCGGCGTGCAGAAAATTACTATTTTCGGCGAATTCGTGATTCTAAATACTCCAGCTCCTCGAAATATATTTGGTTGTTGAGTCCATTTCGATATCAGCCTTCTCCGACCATTCAACTAAATCTTCCCAAGTTTGGCCAAGTTTGGCCATGTTAGGCAGAGCAACATCATATTATGATTATAGTTTAGGTACTCTAATTCTGACGCTTTTTGGTTTTAAAATGAAGAATACGGCTAGTCGACGTCATATTGAGCACACTTTCGTGAGCTATCCGTTTGTCCAGAGCTCGATATGAAGATACCCGCATTCATCCCCATATCAAAAAAATGTATATGAGCAAATTTTTTAATTTAAGCTTTTGTAAAGGTCATTTCATGAAAATCTCCAGTCCTAAAGAGTCATAAATTCTCTAGTCTCTCAAAATAAATATTAACTCAACCTTGCCATTAATTTTCTTATAAATGCAAAACCAACAGTGAGCAAAGGAAAAATCATGCAATGTTCAGTGTTTTTAAATATAATGTCCTTCACGTGCAAAGTCTAGTATCTTCCACAAGCATAAACTTTCTAATAAAGTGTGTTTATGGGAAGTGACCTGCTAGGTAAGTATGTTTCTGTATCTATTTATAAATAATAAAATAAGATAGAGCCTAAGAATTCATAATAAATTGTAAAGCGCCCTTGAGGTGATTTTTCACAAAAACGGCGCTCTACAAATTATCCAATTATTAATATTATTATCATCGGTGGCAAACTGAATTTGTACAGGAAGACCTTTGCACTTTATTTATTTTACCAGCAATGTGACATAGTCGTCCAGCTGCATTCAGTTTTTAAGTACCAGTATTTAATTATTGCGTGCGCTCGACAAACCTGAGAAATTACTAAACGGTTTTGAAGTGGTCCGTTACAGTAATTCAAAGGTGAATTAACAAATTAAAAGCTTCAGAAATATACCTAACTAGCTGGTAACCGGCATGCGTTGCTATGCCATTCAAAGAAATAAAATGATTCTCCCTGCATGTCCTTTCCCGTGCATCCCCGTTCCCTTCCACCTTCCCCACTTTCCCCCTCCATCGTGTCTTCCCTCTGCGCAAACCCCACCTTTCCCCTGCCTTTCCTCCCTGCCGCTAAATATATGAAATACACACATTTTCATTTATACAAATATCATAACGCCATAGATCAGTGTTCCGCAAACTTTTTGTCTTCAAGGTACACCTACCAAATTAATAAATTTTTCGAGGTTCGATTCGACCAAAGAAAAAAATCAATATAATATGAATCCACTACGTTTAAGAGCCCATGAGGGATTTTTCAATATTTTATTTTTTGCTTGTTTTCAAAGTCACATAAACAGCCAACAGCACCTTAAAAAAATATTTGTCTTAATTTTTTTAGATGAATGTATGTTATATCTCACCAGTTAAATCTAAATATTATATTAAACAAATAGGGAATCTCGGGGGAAATTTCCCCACTTTATAGGAAAAAAACGAAATCCAGCGATCCACGATAACGGCTATATAAAAATATAATAATATAATACGGTACTTTTTAATACGTGTTCGAGAATGATCGCTGCAACTTCGGGTTTTTATGAGCGGATACTAGGATCAAATCCATTTTGAGTAACAATATACAATAACTTTTGGTGGAATTGACTTAGAAATTTGATGAGTGGTAAGAAAAATGGAACAGCAAGATTTGAAAGCAGTGGTTACTCATTTTTTATATGCAGGCAAAAATGTGCTTGTTCTGTTTCGGAAAATTTTAGTTTTAATATTCGATCGGTTTTTAGCTCGATGAATTCTTCCCGCTTGTTTATCGTAAGTGTCCAAGAGAAATGCTATCTGAGAATGGATTTCGTACCCAGTCCATGTCCATTGGTTGCAGGTCACTACTACCATTGGTATCGTGGCTGATCCATAACACCAACTTAGCGCGAAAGCTTTCAATCTTGTCCGATGACGTTAAAATATTAGAATTCCTGCCTTGCAAACTTTTTGTTGGGCTCATTTAAATGAGCAGTACGCGATATGCAAGTTTTGCTATCCATTCTTCCTTTTTAAACAGAGAAGCTGATCTGAACCCTGGGTCTCTAAAAAGTCTGAGTCTCATTTTTTAGCTGGCTCGAGGTGAGGCACACCAGCTAATGACCACGGTACACCAGTGTGCCGCGGCACACGCCTTGCGGAACACTGCCATAACTTACTATTATGTATAATGTATATACTAAGTTACTCGCTGATAATGTAGCTTTCTATTGGTGAAAGAATTTTTCAAATCGGTTCAGTAGTTTCGGAGCCTATTCAATGCAAACAAACAACCAAATCTTTCCTCTTTATAGTATTAGAAAGACAAGCATTTTATCAAAATACGGTTATTTTGAACTTGCGTGTTTTCGAGGTGAAGGTTTCTCATTTTAAAACAAAGAAGGGGAAAATCTTAAAAGTTAAAGTGAACTGCCTTTGGCTGATCATATCTATTCGCTTGTATACAAAACTATCAATAGCACATTATTATTATTATATAGAATATTACGATGTTTATGTCAACCTTCAAAGATATGTTATTTTGTGATTTTCCACCCACAGATGAGCATTGTTACAAGCAAAATTTCGTACCAAACACCAGTCAACTTGCACGAAATTCGAATATATACATAACTTGGGTATATAAGATTAGGTTATTAGAATTCCCTTAGAGGTGAGATCGTGCTAAAGATCTCACAGCGCCGATCTGTCTCTTAAAACCTTTACGATATGTATCAGAGAAAATTCAACGACAAGGACATAAGAGAAACGTAAAATACCGAAAAATATATTGTACAATATTAAAAAAAATTACGATAAAATATAAAATTTAAGCATTATTTAGAAAACTTTAAAATGTTTGTCGCGTGCGTTGGTAGAATTGTAGAGTTCGCTCGCTTGCCCGCTGGAATCAGAGATGCCAATAGAAGAATCGGCAGGAATTTCAGTCAGTCGGAGCCACGTGACCCGAGACCGGCCCGGACTTCCCCTGAGACCGGAAGCGCTTAGTGTCGCATTGGAAACATTCACTTGACCTTAATGGCAAAAGAAAAATACCATACCCAAAGGAAGGATAAAACCACGGGAATATAGGAGCTCTTTCAATTTATTGTACTGTATTATGAGAGAAACATCTTTAAAGAATTAATTTGTTTATTTTTTTTAAATATTCAGTACTTTTTCTGTGACAAAGTGAATGCGAAATGATACAAATTACAAATTCTATTTAACTGAAAATATTTTTCTAAAACTTCTGTATTCATTCGTACTTACAAACGACTTGAGTTTCGTGCGCATAGCATACGCGCTGCGCGTGAGTATCGCCGTACTATTTTGCTAATGTTCGTACAAGACGCGGTGCGCCGCCTACCTGTTTGAAGATCAGTTGCATGCTACTGACGGAGCAGGTAGCACATCACGCGAGTTATCTTCGCATCTACTACTCGTTTGAAAGACGTTTCGCCCGAACATGATTTTAATGTTAAATTTGTTCTAGAGGTGGAAAAGTTTTATGTTTATGTAACTATAATTTACTGGAAAACGTAAGAAAGGATTTAGCAGCGAAAGCATTGGATTGATAACGGAAAAATGTCAATTCCTTGTCAACAAAAAGTAAACTCATGTAGTTCCTTGGCGGTGACGAATGACCTGCAATTAATATTTATTGGGAACCTAAAATCTTCTTTTCAATCGTTTTTTATGCTTATGATAAAGATAAAAAATAACAAAATTGTTTTCAACGCTATTCACTTAAAATTATACTAACTCCACGGCTGCACTTAAAAAAGTGATCATGTTCGGTATATTTCGAGTAGCGCCACGTACCGAAACAGCATTAAAGAGTAGCAAATCGGACGGCTACTTGTGGTTGCGTCACAGTCGTGCAGCTTGTAATTATCTCCATACGTACGAATAACCGAAGTGTGGACAATTGTGTTATGTGTATGAATTACATAATAGTACATTCGCTGAAAATTGTTATTACATCAATGTGAACCAAATAAGCCCACATACAATCGAGCATACGGTTTCTAAAAATAATTATGCTTTCCAGCAAAACAATAAAAGGTATAAGCATTATTGCTTATAACAATACAACTTGTAAGCTTTTATAGTCTATCGTTCAACCAATCGCCAATTTTTAATAATTTGGCTTGAATTATCAAGGGGATCAAATAACCTTTGTGGCGATAAGATAGAAAATATAACATAATGTTCGATGATTAAGTCGGATATGATTTAGAAAAAGAAACTCCATCCAAGTTGAACAGAAATATTACAATGTAATAGCAGCAAAAGGTTACATAATGGAGAGATACAAAAACCATTTATCATTCTATTCATAAATATCTCAGGGGTAGGTAGGTGTACACTGTATACATTTAACATTATTATTTAGAAAGGTAAGGTACAGGAATTTAAAGCTCTCTTTTATGAGTGAGGTGACTGCAAATAAAGAAAAAACATCGGTCCCCGTAAACTTGAAGGAGTCAAAGTATCTTTCTAAATATGACAAAGATTCTCAAAATATAAGCTAAGGAAAATAATACATAATTTATTTGAAATTTATTATTCATACATTCCATTATCGTTAGGAAGACAAGGTTTTCGTTTTTATACTGGATTGGTGCTTTTTCCTCAGAAATTAAATTAATTATTCTTCCTGATAAAACCCTTGTTATTATTATTTTTCAGTGTCAAAAGAAGGTGTCGAGTTGACACAACCCATATTTTAAATGAACGGCCAGTCAAATTTAAACGCAAGTTATCTATCTTTAAGAGGAGAGGCACAAATTGCGGTAGAAAATCACTCTATAATTACCTTAGTCATCAAGGTGAGTACCCCACGAATTTGTAAGTCTACATCATGTTTAATATGAACATTATGCGGATTTTTCGCAATTTAAAAAAAAAAAGGTTGAGTTCTGTATTTTTTGTGGCAAAAGTCCAGCACATTATTTAAATCTGTCAGCTTCTTAAGTATAAAATACGAATGGGAGCTTTTTTGGACCACTTAAATCTCTGGCTTTTATCTTTAACCCTTATCATTTTGAGCTCTACTCTCTTTGTTAAATATACCTACATGTTTTCTTAAATATTCTACCTTCCGTGTTTAGTCGTCCGTAAAAAACGATTATTTTAGAAGCTCGTAGCTTTAATGAAACAAAAGAAAGCCTTTTTTTAAATAAGCCCTTCATTTTCTACATTTTCTCATTATATTTAAATGCATATTTCGTTTCAATTAAGACGTACATAATTTGTAAATTTGAAAATTCATCAAATAATCTCAAAGGATATAACGCCAGTAATGAAACGTATCAAATTGCGATCATCAAAATTTAAGTGAGATTTTTACCAATTTCATGGGATGTACATCTTTACATAATTTGAAAGGTATCTTTACAACATTTTGGTTTGTATCTACGTAATACTTAATTACCCTGTTTCATTACAGGTTATTACGTTCAGGTATGTGGGTTGCTTACTTCTATTATAAATAAAAGGATGAATAACCAATCTAAAAAGAATTCGTCTTAAAACTTCAGACCACAAGACGGGAACAAAATATGATCTGAAAAAATATTGATAGAGTTACAAAGGTACTTGTAACTACTTAGTTTACGTCAAAATTACGAAAAACAAACAAAATTATACAATATAACCACCACACACAATTATTTAAAAAAAAATAGGGATATTGTAGAAAAAATACTATTGTATTTCGACCGGTCAGTGGTTGAGTAAGTATAGCGCTTGGGTCCCACCCGAGCGTCGCGTGTTCGATTCCTCGGCTGGCTAAGTCCGCCATCACAACACAAGCAACATTTTCAGCTTTCTGTGGTGGTAGTAGGAGATTTTCAAACATTGTTGGGTTATTCGTAACCGGGGAATGTTTGTCTTTCTTTTAAATAAAAAATATACTATTTTGTGAGGAATCTACCTGATTCAACTCGCTAAATGTAATTTGGTGGGGAAGTATGTCTGTCTTAATAATTGTATTTTGCAATGGTACGAACTAAACATTTGATAGTAGGTTGGGTCATACTTGTACCTCATTCCTTAGTAGGTAGTCATCATCATTATTTTAGGATAGATTATTATTCAAGTGTAATGCGCATCTGAGGTGAACTATCGCAAAACTGTGCTAGACAAAATCATTGTTATTATTATCTTGTGCTGGCAGATAAAAATAATTCAACAAAAAGTATAAAATGAAAAATCTGAGAAAATAACACAGGCGCAGCCGGGTACGAAAGTTAGTGCATCATAAATTCTTTAACCTTATGAATACCACAAAAGTTGAAAGTGGTTGCAGAGGAAAGTTTCCCGCTTGACTCCTGGGGTGGCTTTTGACTGACGTACAATGGGGTCGGTTCCTTTACACGTCGCGTTGGTCGAACTATTCATTTGTCACAATTTCATTCTACATTTACGTCTAAGTCTACGTATTGCTATATTTATAGTGGAGAGGGGATGGCAGCTTTGGAGTCCCGGCTACGGATTTCTTGACGGATCGTGGAATAAGAAGTCAGGGTAAAGTGGATTTAGAAATTAAGACAGATAATCTTTATGTATATAAGTTTTCGGCCACGAAACTGGACTGAGGGCCATTTTCATATTGATTTTATAATGGATTTATTACATTTACACATTTTTTTCATTGAATACTTTAAAAACAGTTTTTCCTTTCTTATACAGACCCAATAGGTGTAACGTAAAACTGTTCTGAGATCTACACATAACATATTATTAATTTACATTGTCCTTCTACAGTAATTTAATCCTCCAATATAAATCAAAGAAAATAAATAAACAGCAAATCTAGCATAATAAGTACTAACATAAAATCTAAATTAATAAAGCTGTTGTTGTTGCTCCTATTAATTTTGTTGTGTTTATGGTTCGTATATATGTTATTCTTTATTTTGCAGTTTTTTTTTTAGTCGAAGAATACGATTTTCGTACTTGGTACCCTCACTTAAAAACCACTCCGATTCCATTGACAAAATTCAGCATAAATTCCTAAGATACGTATATTAACTATAAACTCGGTCTACTTATAGAAACAAAGAATTATAACCACTCCTTATTATTCCGACTGGACTTTTATTTTTTAAATTGTTAATGGTATTATAGACAGCCCTATTTGATTAATCTCAATTATCTTCCGTGCATCGTCAAGAATTACTCCATCGAAAATTGTTTTTAATTGCAACAACAATATAAGGACTGAGTCATTTAGATACTCGCTTGTACCTAGGTTGCATGCAGTTGAAAATGCTTTCAAAGAATTAGTAGAAGTGTTGAACTACACGGAACAAACTTACAAAGGCTTTTTAAACGTAGGCTACAATAACATACCTCAATAAACGAATGTTTTCATAATACCTACTAATCTTCTGTATGAGTTCTATGCAATTTAATTGGCATAATTTATCTAATTATTTACTTTTCGTCTATTACGTATGTCATATATATGTTTTTTAAATAACCGTAAAGGCATATTAATATAAATAAATAAAGAATAGATTTAAATTGGTGCATTTAGATGTTGTGTCAAAAAAAATATTTAAAGCTTTTTTCTTACATATTCTATAAGCTCCATCTTCAACAGATTTAAACATATTATTTTAATGTTTTTAGAGATTTTCCATTTTTCTCATTTTGATTTACGTGCACATTTTATATTTAAAAAATCTCCGAATCTGATGTTGAGATATAGTGAAATCCCCGAGATCTAGAAAACGAACGGAATATGTGAATTTTGAACTTAGTGATTTCAGAAATTTCGTATCTTATATAACATTTAAGATAAAAGTAACGCCAGAAGCAATAAATGCTATAAAAGCTCCGTGGCAATAATTTCTCACTAAAATGTCGATGTTATGAAATATATCCTTCGATATTTGGCTATGAGCCCAATGGCTTTAAGGCATTTTTGCGAAAATATAGGTTCCAAATTCACCCTAAGTAGAGAGAAGCCACATAAATAGGAACTATTATATCGTAAGGCCGTAAAAATATCTCCCCTCTTTAAAATCCAACAGAAACATAACATGAAAACGAAATTTTTATTAAACAAATTTATAGGCAGATTTGTATTTATACTTAAGCTATTTTAACGTTTCTACGTGAAAAAGCGAACAAGGAAAATAATTCTGATTGTATTTTATACTTCGCGTGTTCGTCTTAGCGAAGTTGTATGGAATTATTTTAATATATTTGCGGTGGAAATTAATATGCTTACTTTTAACACGGCCTCGTAAAGGAACTTCTGGCACATACCTGAAACAAAATGAAACATGAATAAGTTAAAATTATAATTATTACAAACATCAACCACTTAACAACAATTATTAAATCACCTGTACGTGACGATCATTAATCATCGTTAAAATTTTCGGCGCTAATTAACTTATTATTTCGTGTTCATGTAATCATAATTTTTCGTGTTTGCCTCCCTTTGCATAAGTGATTAAATGCCTCAAGCAAACAATTAACTGTATTTAGTAAACTCTCGACTTTTATGAGTCCTCAATCATTTATTGTAGGTGTTTTGGATGTATAAATCATGGTCACTAATTAGTCGTTATCGTAAATAACAGAGTGTATCTACAAGTTTGTAGAAAGTGGTTGATGAGGTGGTAAATCCCATAATCGGAATTCACACCAATTAAGATCTGCTGGCACTTTGCAAAATTAAAAGTTGTTGAGTATTTTGTATATCAAAGGTAAGAACAAACCTTTTTACAGGGGGGTGGTGATTCACATTCATTTAACTTGATCCGTGTGGATGCGCAGAAGGGGAAGCTAATGTGACGGCTATTGGTAATGGGCTATTAACAAAGGGTCCTTTTGATCCTGATGTTGCCAACAGACGGAATACAAATACATTAACCTTCGTGAGCCTGAACTGAACTGAACCATAATATACCTTACCCACCTGAACTCAAATGATAGTTCACCTATTAATTAAAGTTAACGAAACCATTGTGACCAAAAATTATACAGAATTTATGTAGGTAAAGATCACGCATCTGATGGTATTTTATAAAAATACTAAAAAAATTGCGTATTCATTAATATTTTTCACAATTCCTTAAAATATTTCGTCAAAAACATATCTTGCAATTTGCAATGATCTGCGACTAAAATTACGAAGACGTTTTGGGTAAAAGCAAGGGCAATAGCTAAGCAAAGCGATGACTTTAGATTCGAAGAATTCGACCACAGATTTACGGAGCGTTTAGTTTTATGTTTTAGAGCAGCTTTTACAAGTAATATACAACAAAATATAAGCATAGGTGCGCAATATATAAATATTAATATTAACGAAAACATTAAATAGTCAATTTACTGAAAATTCAAGCAGTTACATTCAGAAACTGGTCAAACACATCAGGCCGAATTTTCATCGTTTTCAAAAGGTTTTAATGATTTTTTTTAGGTAAATCCGAATGCCAGTATTTAAACACTTAATACTCGGTACTCTTTTCGACTCTCTTATGCCAAGTATATAAAACAACCCGGAATAAAAGTGGATGCATAATTCATGGAAGCAGAGAAAATAATAAAATTGTAATTGTATTTATTCCGCAAGTGTGCAGCGGCAAGGCGCGTCGCGTTTCATAGCCGTTGCATCCACTCTAATCAAATACTAAGCAATAAAGTCTGGGATGTCAAAGTTTACACCATACTTACTTTATTACCGATAAAGTTACTCATACAATTTAACAAAAACAATTATAAAGATTTAATAGTTCATCTTTACCACATATTTTTTCTGAATTAGTTTGTTTCAAACTATAAAATAACACAGGGTTTATTGGGACAGTTGTAATGTACGCTTGGTCCGCACCTGATAAGTCAGTGCTTCAAAATATTATCATCATATTTACATTAAGGCCCGGTAGTATACATTAAAAAAGAAGCAGACAGGGAGATACGTAAATACGAATGTTAGAGGGAGCGCGCTAATATTAAAAACGGTAATAATTAAGCGAAAATTGTGAAAATGTTTAATAAAATACGCCTCGTTTAAAATGGTGCAAAATTTTCTCGATAAATGCTTATGTTGCATTTAAATATACACTGTGATTTTTTTAATATTCACAACGAAATGTGTTTTTAATAATTTTCGGAGCATTCTTTGCGATTTTTTTCTATAAAGGTAATTATAGTCTCATAGTTACCGTTTCGGCTCCACACATGCACTGATATTGTCTTCAAAAATAATATATATATATTTTTAAAACTTAAAACTTAAAGTATTAAAGGGAAAAACGTTATAAAACGGTAGAAATTCGGAATGCGGGGGCTTAAATCCAATAGGTAGGTACTGCATCAGTAATGTGTCTATTAAATCATTATGATAGAGTCATCCTCATTAAAACACACTTCGTTCGGAGGAGAACCGTTCATTTCTTTATATTAATCTTTTCCAATTGGTCAATATGCCCAAATGTCCAAATTTGAGTTTATGACGATTAATCGTAATATGGATATTACATATTATTAACGGTAATACGATAAATCATTACCAAATAAAAAGTTACCTAAGTTTCAAAATATCGTACTTCATTCATAAAACTCATTTATTTAGTTTTAAACAGATTGAGTTTTAAACCTTTTTGAATTGTTTTTTTTATTAGAGGTGTAAAATTCACAAAATCCCGTGACCAATTCGAAAGAATCAAGGAAGTGGAACGCTAATTTAAACGTCGCGTCCTTTCTGTGTGAGTAATGAGCCACAAAAGCGCGTAATTCAACCTCTGGTCGTACTTGAACTTTGCCGATTTCAGTTTACGTTACCGGCATTGCTAACAATAGGTTTTCTGCTGCCTGGCGCAACTAACAGAAACTTTACCCCGGTGATGAGCGCTAAAGAGAACGGAGTGTGATTATGCACCATAAAGCACTTTTACATCCCGAGACTACAGAAAACTTTGTATAATCTTTACGGAAGCTCGCCTGTACCGAGAAGCTTTGGCATTCTTTGAACGGCAACGCCGGGTATTCCGTTTTATTACTAGCGAGAAGGCAATTTCAAATTTTTGGCTTTACGATTGTCAGTTATAGAGTAATAACTCGACGGGTCAAATTACCATTTAAAATATACTAGCTTTTGATAAGTCAAGAAATGACAGCCTATTTTACATGCAAATCATAAAAAATAAGAGTCCACCTAAGTTATCTGCGCGCGCTGTAAAATCTGAATAGATGCAATTATTTTTCATACCTTCCTTTCGCGTGTACTTTATGCTGCTTGGGAAAATGGTTGGAGTTTTAATGTGATGAGAATATAGCAAGAACCATGGAAATGGAACGGTAAACGGTTTTGAAAACATTAATTGGTTTATAATAATTGCGCCTGGTTATATTGTATGGCGGATGTGGGCAGTGCCAAGTCTTAGAAATTGCTCTAAACACGCCACGTATAATCGAAATGGGGAAATCGGAAAGCTTTTTGAATTAATCGGTGTAACTTCTGGTTGCAATGCGCAGTCCGATTAATATTATTTAAATTAAAGTTTTAAAAGTTCATGTAATTAATTTGATGCAGATTTGAGTCGATTATAATAATTTGCTACCGAGTAGGAGCAATATGAACAAGAATTGTCCTCAGAAAATCATATAGATAGGAATAAAACTGCGTAGTACGAAAAAGTAATGTAAATATATAATGACTAAATAAGGGTGGGAATTTCAAACTTGTTGGCTATAAATGAAATAGGTGCGTAGGTTAAATATAATGACTTTAAATATAAAAATAACGTTAAATAAAACAATTTGTTAAAAATAATAATAAGTAAACAATTTTCCAAGCCCGAAGTAATGACATCGATGTTCAACTGCATTATAAGATCAGAACTAGAATACGCTTCTACTGTTTGGGCCCCACGCAAGCAAAAATATATACCTACTGGAAAAAAAAATCAAAATAGAGTATCTTTTTATGATAATGCATGGTGACTATCCGCGATTCGTGCATAATTTAGATTTGTTCTCTATGATGCGCTACGAAAGTCTCCGATAGAGGAATTTCAGTAAGTAGCTGCATTTGAAATAATAAACTAATTCATTGACAGCCTATTATATCTCCTGGAATGCTGTGAATTATTATTATCCTATTTCTACATACATTTAAAAATAAATTTTCATTTGCTTTTAAAATATAAATAGCATTTAAAAAAGAGATAAATTAATTATAAAAAGTAATTATGTAATGTAAAAGTAAGTAGAAAGTAAGTACATAAGACAAAAATGTGGGTAACATAACCAAAAATACATCAATAAGTACCTAAGTATAAAATGTGTTAATTTTAATATTACAGAAAATTAATTTACAGATGTTTTATTAATTTGCAATTTCTAATTTACATTTTCATCATTAGATACACCTAAATATGTTTCTTAACACATTTGTGCCGAGCAACTACACGGCAGTGGCGGTCCGTGAGTTTTCAGTGAGCTGGAGTGCTAAGATTGAAAAATACGACATTACTGATGTTGTTGTAGCTGAAAATGAATTTTTTTTTTTCAAAATTTCAACTTTTTGTACGAAGATCTTTCAGTACGAGATGCGGCGCATCCCTTAACTGAAAGAATCCTGTAGATCTTAGCGCTCTAGCTCACTGAAAACTTACGGACTTCCACTGCTACTCGGTAACATGACCTGCTCTAAAATTCCACATGGCAGAAAGAAAACGATGTGCTTGTTGGCAATGCACGTAATGGTTAAATAACATTCTAAAATTTGAGATATTATTAAAATAATAATGTACCGCTTTACATCAATGCATGTAAAAGCAGGCAAAAATTATGTTACAGTGATTAAACAGCGAATTTTTAAAGTGCAATATTGCTTCACCGAGATACTCCACACTTCTCACTTGAAAATTTCCGAGAGGACGCCTTGTTATTTTTTTATTTTTAGTATTCCGAAACTGGAAAATAGGTCAAGCCTCGCGAGAGAAGCTTCTTACTTCAACCAAGTAGAGTTATTGTTCTTAAAGGCCTGCATGCATTTTCTGAAACCATAAATTTGATTCACAAAGAACAAACAATTTATAAATTGTCTAAGCGTATATGTTTTCATCATTTACTTATAAATTAGGGCTTTGTGAAATATTTTCTAGGAAACAATTAACTTTTATAACCGCCTACCACGCACTCGAATAACTTGTACGGTTAAATCGTAAATATAAAAACTTTTTCAATTACTTCTTTGTTATCACGCATACATTTTCAATTTAATTTTCCTTGTTTCAATAAAAGCTTAGCAATCAAATAAACCTGCTTATATTTTAATGGTGCCAATAAAAGCGAAAGCTTAATAATAACAAGGCTTAATTTAAGGCGGTCGATAGTCCTCAGGTTAGAGGCTCGGATGATGGCAGAATGTATTGAGTTTCAATTCCATGGTGAGTATCACCTTACTTCCCTTACAATAGAAGTTAAGTAAGCTAAGTGAAAATGCGTAAATTCAAAATCTTTGCGTTTTTATCTCCATAAAGATAAAATAAAAACTGAGTCAGAAAAACGCCAGTTCTCACCGTTCGAAGTTTTTGCTGCTTCACAGGCAGATTTTCTGCTTTGTTTAGTGATAAATGATACCTAATATTTTGCTACGAAAGACAAAACGATGTTCTGCTTTGTCTGAAGTAAAGATTAATAGAAATGAGGTGACACATTAACACATTATACAATCTCGAATTTCATTTAGGAAGACAACTTTATGTTGCGAAATAAATATAAACGTATCAATACAAATTGAGATAACCTGTAATTGATATCAGCTACAATACTTTAATGTCTATTCTAAAATTACCACTATTTACTACCCGGAGAACTATTAATGAAAGGTATTCTTATACTTTTAAATTATTGAATAGCCTCACAGACTGCACAAATGTTAATTTTTATAAATATCCTTGTCCCTGTTAAACTCCACCATCTTTTCTACTGTGCCAACCAAAGCACTAACTATATATATCGTTCACCGCTAGTTCGATTTCACTGAACTACCAATAATGTCTTTTAAATATTTTCAAAAGCTCTCCGTCCTGCATCAAAGTAAAAATGATTGTTGTGAAAATATACACGCGTTATGTTTGTAAAATGGTAGAGGTAATGTATTTATCGTATTGTTTTATCTATTATATGTACGATATTTAAAAAAAAATTGTAAATGTTAGACTATGTATAATACCACTAACCAATTAAACTAACTAACTAACCATGACGTCCTTTCCACCCAGGGGTAGGCAGAGAGGACGAACTGCCAAACAACTCGATCTTGGCACACACTCCCTGCCTGGTTCACGTTTATATTTCGTCTCATGCATGCTCTTCTATTATTCTCTTGACATGACATGACTTCTTCTACAATTCACATTTGCGTCATATATTGACCTTACACTCATTTCCTCGTTCATTCGCTCTACTTGCCCAAACCATCTGAGTGTCTCTTTGTTAATCTTACTCTTTACGCGTACATCAGCCTTGATATTTTATACTCGAGATCTTCCTAACACTGAAGGCAGAAAATTTGCTTACGCAGATGACTTCGCCATCACAGTCCAAGCCAAAACCCTCAATGCAGCAGAAGATATCCTTAATTCTGACCTCAAGGCTATGGAAGAATTTTTCCTCAATTGGCGACTAAAGCCAAATGGGTCGAAAACAGTTGTGACAGCTTTCCATCTCAGTAATTCACAGGCAAACGCAAAACTCTGTGTTCAGTTTGATGGAAAAAATATTTACCATGACCCCCATCCCCGCTATCTTGGAATAACTTTGGACAGGAGCTTGAATTACCGGAAACACATGGAAACAGTGGGCAAAAAAACCAGGACAAGACTAAACTTAGTCAATAAGCTGGCTGGTACTAGCTGGGGATGCGACGCCAACACGCTCAGAACGGCATCCATTGCCCTGGTTTTCTCAGCAGCTGAATACTGTGCTCCAGTATGGGCCAGAAGCGCCCACACTTCCATGGTCGACGTTCAGCTTAATGCCACAATGCGAACCATCAACGGAACCTTAAAATCGACTCCTCTTCCTTGGCTCCCCGTACTTGCAAATATAACCCCGCCAAATATCAGGCGAGAGATTGCAACACTGAGGGAATACAAGAAAGCGCTGCAAAAAAGCGAAATACCCTTGCACGATGATGTCGTTTCTCACCCGGCATGCCGCTTAAAGTCTCGAAAACCCTTCTGGACGGAAGGAGAAAGACTCCTTCGAACACCTCTCACCCCAGAAGATAGGTGGAAGCTTGAGTGGCAATCAGCCAACGTCAAAAACGCCGATCTCGTGCAAGACCCCACTGAGAGAAGCCTGGGTTCTCATTGCCTCGCAAACTCTGGACTGCCATCAATAGAATAAGGTGCTCCCATAGCCGTTCCGCTCACATGATGCATAGATGGGGCCTTAAAGAGTCGGCGACGTGTGAATGCGGTGCGGTGCAGACCACCGAACATGTGATCAACGAATGCCCGCTCCATTCATTCCCCGGCGGGATTTATGAGGTCCACAGGGCAACGCCTGAGGCCCTAGACTGGCTCGCAGACCTAGATGTCCCCCTCTGACTCCCCACCATACGAAAGAAGAAGAAAAAAAGCCTTGTATTATTTGTGGATCTCCACGTTTCGCACTCGTTCTTACATGGTTTTACCCCATACGCCTACAGCCACAATAATAATACCTGTAACATAAATAATTGAGCGTATGCTTCGATCCATTATTTTCATCTTTTATAAACTATGTCCAAGGTTCTATTTTCACTCCCATTAATGGCTCTTATTTTTACGCCCCATGTTCTAAGTCTTATTAAAAGGTTTGCGTCTTTACTAGCCCGGGGGGGTTGATAGGATGCAAAAAATTGCCCAGGCACCCGGCGTGAGCGGGAACGTGCCTCGGCACTGAAGTAGTGAAATAGTGGCGGAACATGGATCCTCCCACACGCTCAGTCAACAATGGGGCTTAAGTTTTGTCTTCACTCCGCCGAACGAAGTTTTGCAAAACGACCGAGGAGAAAGCGTCTCATAATAAGAGTATATCGCTTCGTTTTTGGCTGGTGCAGCTGAATGCACAAACGATACAAAAACAGGACGAGTTCATCCCCTATAAAAGCATATCATTTTAGTCGGTGCATATTTCACACTTTGCATTTTAGCGTTTTTCATGCTGTGCCCGCTTGTAACCGCCGTAGCATTAGCAAAATTACGAGAAGTTATGCTCTTTAGATAAGATAGATATTTCATGTTTTTTTTGTCAACCTCGATAGAAAATGCCACCTAACAAACTAAAAGAATAAGAAGTATGAAGGCAGCAAATGAATAGAATACAAGTTTCTCTCTAAGCCCATTCGAAATATGATTAGTAAAGAATTAACTAGTGATAATAGACACAATAAACAAGTTATAAATAGATGTAGTGGAATAAACCAAAAAATGCTTAAATTAATGGCAATTTAAGATGTAACCTCTTTCACGAATATAAAATTTATGATTTAAGTTGGCGAAAAAGGAGAGCACTGTCGTCTATGACATAACGATAGTGGGTGTGGTTGCCAGATTAAAATATAAAGATGTAGCGTTAGTTCGTGTTTACACTACCACCACCAACTTATGCATGTAGCAATTTATTTCACTTTTCACCGAAAACGACACAATCAATATGTACCTATACTATAGGTACATGTTTCCATGTCATCGATTAAAAATGGTCACAAACGTCGCATATTATGTAAAAATAACGTATGATTTGATCGTTTCATACATGGGCGTTATGAAGAGGCATAAGGTATAAAAACATGCATTTTATTATGCAGTGTATATCGGTCGTATTTAAGAAATAAAGTGTTTTATTATGAACATCACTAAAGCCATTTGTAATGAAATATCAATCTTGTCTCAATTTCAATCTGCGACATTTGCTTTATGTTATGTTTAGATTTTTATTATTTTTATTGACGCAATCATTATTGGCACTTACTATTTATTTTATTCGGTGATGTGTTTCAATTTTCAATCGTAATGTGAGTACGTATGTTACTAATCGAATGTTTGTTGTAAACAGTAATATATTATTACTGAATGATATTATTAATCGAATGTTTGTTGTAAACAGTAATAATGAACGCGTAACTGAAAATCGTTCAAATAATTGTGTACTTAGTGATAGTTAAAAAATATGTTCAATGTGCACATCTTTGAATACCTACACCGATTTTAACGTTGATGGGACAGATTTATCATATTGGAATGTTTTGGAAACTCTGTATTTTTTGAATTGCATATGTAATACTTGCTTTGATGGGTACCTACCCTATTTTGTCGGACAATCGTTAGTCTTCCTTGTTTATTCAAACAAACCACTTTTCAAATATATTTTCTTTTAACATTAATTAGTAAAGAATGGAATAGCATCTTAGCATCGCGTCGTGTTTCTGGCGAATTAAATGAATTATTACAAATCATATGATGCAAATAAAGTTACCGGCTTTTTTATGAAAAAAATGGGAAATCTTTGACAAAGTGGAAACACTGCGGTGTGTTTAACTGAATACTGTCACTGATAAATAAATTAAATTATTTCAATTTATTATTCCAGTTTATTACAAATTATCTATCTTTCCTCTCTTATCTTTTCTGTTTTGATCAGATTTTCTGTTTTTATATTTTTACGAAGCCCAACAAAGCATACCATCTACTACTTTCCACTAGAACTTCGCACTTATGATTAAAACTTGTGCCGAAAAAAACCTAGCTAATTTTGTTAATGTGCAAATAATATCCACTAATTGTTCTTTGTTACAAGAAAGCCTGTGCCAAAACATCACGAAAATAACACAAGAAAACTTTACCGTGTATAAAAAATATTAAATTATACCACTCTTTTATTTAATGCTGAGAAAACAAGAGAGAGTATAACACGCAAGTTTGTTTATACAATACCGTGTGATTATAGTTTATGTTATAAAGTGCTTAATACTTACTTTCATTTCGTGTAATTTGGAATATATCATTTGTGAAATATAAGTCATTTTTAATATCTACACCACTTCTGGTCCCACACAAACCAAATTTGAACAAAGGGCCAATCAAGTGATCGAACGAGCGCATAAATTTAAATAACATATATTGTGTTAACAGAATTAATTTTTATATTTTTCGTGTATTGTATTAAATTAGCATATACTTATAATAATGTACATTATATTAAAATAAATTTATTTATTCCCAGAATGAAACTCTAAAAACCTTCAAAGTTGAAAGCAGCCTCCTAATGTAATGAGATATTTATTTAGGCTCTTACACCCATTATAAAAAGCTTGAGACAATCTTCAGAAAAACTATAAATATCGTATTTCCATTAGAAGTAAAAATGGATTATATAAGAAATCTTGCAATCAGATTCTTCACAATAAATTTTTAATAATCAAAAACTTTACACCATCTTTTTCCCCCCAAAACTGCCACGTAATAATTCCTTTTATTTAATCTTATTTTATAGATTAGCCCCCACAAATATATTTTTAATTTTCCAGAAAATACTAAAAATCCTTTTTTCAGCCCCAAAATTTTGGAATTAAACCTTCAAAATTTTTTTACCGAGGGGAATATGCGTATAACATTAATTTATAAACTAGTTTTTCAAAACGCTTGAAAGTGGAATTTTTTGAAAATGGTTTTCAAAATATGAATGACCGGTGTATAATAATGCTTTTATCTATTCTAATTTTATTTAGAAATGCAATATTTGGCGTGGGAGATTTTTAAGGTTTTAACATAACTTACCCAAGCAGTTCGGTTCTGTTTCATTTATTCATTAATGAAATCTATTTATTATATTTATTTCGTTATTCCATAAAAAAGAAATTAACGCTCAAGTTATTAAGCCACAACCTGACAGGGTTAAATAAGAAATCCAACATTAAAAAATGTTAAAATAATTATGTTTCGCAAGCTTTTCTCACGTATCTTTTCTTTTATTTATCTTTTCTAGATGTGCAGATCTCAATATCTAAAGAATATTTATTTAGAATACTGACAAAAGGTGCTTTTTTTGGGGTTCCCGCGTTTTCATACCGCGACAAAATATCCCCGACAAAATATCCTCCGACAAAATATACCACGGATAAAACGACCCCGAACAAAATATCTACTAAAACATAACCTAACCTAATTTGACCTAATCTAACCTAACATAACCTAACCAAAAAAATGGGACAAAAATAATACAGACGTACTGTAAAGGGGGCATTTCGTCAGCTCAAATGGGGTGGGGGTCCTGCAAAATTTCACGTTACTTGAAAAGAATTTACCAAGTGGCCCTAATTTATCTCACCAAGGGGGGGGGGGTCTAGATTGAAAGAAAAACTGCTCACGTAATTAATGTATGCCCCCAAAGACAACAAGTTATCTGTATTATTTTTGTCCGATTTTACTATTTTTGAACAATAATTTATTGTCTTTACAGGATGTGTGTATTCTTTTTCTCCTTTATTTTGTCAGGTTAGTTTAGGTTAAGTTTTAGTAGATAATTTTTTTGGGGGATGTTTTGTCCGTAGATATTTTTTTACTGGATGAAAACGTGCATTACCGTTTTTTGGTGCGTTTTCTGCTAACAAATTGTATTCAATCGAATTAAAGCAAACTTGCAAATTAGAAACATGGTTAAGAAAATATTTTACTCGTTATAAAGATATATTAACTAATTATAAAATGTTTACTCAAAATGTTTACAAAATTCGTAATATTTTGGAACTCCTCCAACATGACAAAAGACTGGAAACGACAAAATGTAAATAATTAGTTTTATGTTCGTAACTCTACTTGTTTTGTTTCAATTTACAATGGGCAATCATGACAATGAGGTCTGTGTTGGTTGTGGTGCTAGTTTTAATTATTACTTGGGTAATTATTTTAGTATCACGCATATTGGTGCCAATTCTAGTTCTTCATGTATCTATTCAATATTACAGTTATAAACCATGTAATTGAAAACGTCATTCGAATATCGTAAACTCATCTTGGTCACTAAATAATCCATTTTAGTCGGTAAATTCATAATTTGAACGGAATTGTTATTGTGTTTGAAAGCAAAGAGAAATACAAATTGTGGGCAGTAAATGTTTAGCTCGCAGCGCATTTAACCTGTAATGTGCAGACACTGATAATAATTTCAAGCAACCTTTAACGGCGATGCATAAATAATGATCTACAAACCCTGATGATTGTTTGTTCACCAAGTAAATTTATATGCTGATGACAGATAGTTGATAATAATGCTTTTATAGGTAGAATTCATACTGTTATTTTGTCACACTGTGATCAAGTAATCAAGAAGGTAATGATTATGAAGATGAGATACAAAGCAAACACGAACTTTTATACGTCAACATAATCGTGCTATCTCAGTATTATGCGAATGTAACATTCATACCTTTAGAGTTACAATTATCACACAAAAAAGCAACAATTGTACCTAAATGCAATTTACAAGATTACCGGCATCGAAACGTTGAAATTATAATTTATTTCCTTTTTTATTAAAATCTATACCTAACGTGCGGTGTTTGCGAAAGTTCATGTAAATTGTATAGGAAACAACACTTTTTTATTAACAAAGCGAAAAGCAATGTTACCTATTTTCATAAATGATTTTTAAACCTGGCGATGGATAAAAACTGATCGAATTTAAAGAGAAAAATAAAAATTCGAATGATAATTTTGAGTTGAGAATCTCATTTAAAAGTTACCAAACATTTTTTACTTTATTACATTTTCATAAATGGATGGGTACTTCAAAGTTTTCTCGCTGTTCAAAAAAATCGTTGAGAGCTAAAATATGTAGTTGCGTTGACCTTGAAATTCCAAATCAAAAACCTGTTAACATTTCGTGGCTCCTAAAACAGGCAATTCGCAAATATTTTGGGGCGCGAACACATTTGAAAAAAAAAATTAAAAAGGTTTTTTCTCTTCATGGTTTAACTTTTCTGGTGTAAAAATGAACGCCAGCTAAACTGTTGGTCTGAAGAAACTTCCTGATTTGTCGTGGGTTTATTAATTTATCAGAGGAAGCGGCCTTCCTATCCGGGCAGGGGACTGTTCGCTGTACCCAGACACTTTAATGGGGCGTCTAATAAATCTAAGACACGAAATGCCAACACGGTCTCAGCTACACGGGCTACAAACCCTTCGGACATTTGGCACGCGTTTTAATTTGGCTGCATTTTTAGACCTAGGTACGATAATATTATTCAGTTGCATTACTGCATTTCTTGTTTTGTTTTTTTTTTACATTGACATTATAAATTTTTGCGTTTAAGCAGGCTTTGTCAAATAACGATTTGGTAAATATGTGTAACGTCTACCTCATTGAAAATACGGAACGTTCGTGTTGTCAAAGTTTGATGCACGGATAATACGAAATATTCCTTTTTTAACTAAAAGACAAATGACATTTGTCTGAAGTACCAATCTTAAAAAATAAATTCTCTTAAATAAACTCGCATACCATCATTATTTTAAAAAACATCCCAGGTTTCGAATGGTTTTTTCGTAAAGCAGGGTTTGTCTAGCGGGTTGGTGTAATTATTCTAATACATTTCTTTTCAGGTTCTGCTGTTATAAATACAGGTACAAACTTGTCAATAATGCATTCACTTTGTTTTATATGGCAATAATATTTTTTCTATGATTGGCAGCATTGATTGATTGTCTATGAAATGTTAAATAAAAACGATAAATATTAAATGGCGTTACCGCGTAAGTGAGTTAATTTAAACAAAATTAAAATGTTAAATGCATATTTTTGCATGTTTTTTTGTCTCCCCCTACATAAATACTAAAATCTAAAAGCTAAATCTAACTGTTTGAATAAAAGTATGTTAGCTTACCAAAACGATATGTACATATTGTGTATGAATCGGCCGATAAAGTTTGTTCATTGGAAATAGTTAAGTGAAACTACATGCGTTGTTCATTCATCCAGGCATCATCTGTCAAGCATTTAATTAACAAAATAAATAAGCATTTATAACACAATTGTTGGTAAAAGGTTATTTATTTAAGAAAGTAAGTTCACAGATCACATAATATGGTAAAAATAGTCACAATGTATCAATTCACTAATTAACTGAGCAAGGGATCGGAGGGAACCTTGCCGTTAGGCTTTGGGAACAACAAAAGCTGACTGTGGTTCTGCTTAGAGGGTCGTACCATAGGACGAAGCGCAACTAAGGCAGCAGTCGGGGGTCTGGTTGGTGCTTTACTTATGGTAGTAGAATACTCCTTAGAGGGTCGTGCCAGAGGACGAAGCGCAACTAAGGCAGCAGTCGGGGGTCTGGTTGGTGCTTTACTTATGGTAGTAGAATACTCCTTAGAGGGTCGTACCATAGGACGAAGCGCAACTAAGGCAGCAGTCGGGGGTCTGGTTGGTGCTTTACTTATGGTAGTAGAATACTCCTTAGAGGGTCGTGCCAGAGGACGAAGCGCAACTAAGAGAGCGTACTAGCCAAGAGCGAGCTGCAGACGAACTGACTAATTTAGGGCGCGCAGCCTGTTATATAGACCATTCCTTGTTGCGCGGTGTGGTTTATGTAGCGGCTCGAGGGTGGGAGATGCGCAGAAGGCGTCGGCGCATCCTGGTTTGCTTAGGGGTGGGTGAGCAGGATGGCGCTGTACGGGGGAAAGAGATGGTGTAGTGGCAAGCATAAAAACGGCGCGCTACACATTTCGAATAAAGAATTAATAAAATTATTTTAGTACCTACCTTATCCCTTGTCTGATTTGATAAGAAGTTCAAATAAGTAATTCCAGTTTTAAATTAAAAAGTTTATTTAATTTGAAAAATGTTAACTTACCCATGTCACCGACCTCAGAAATTACTACAATTTAATGACGTGTCTTGAATTTCTATAATGTTATTTGATAGATGTCTTAATTTTTCAAGTTCAAGATAACATTCGATAGGAAAATTTCTTATTTTGAAAGGCTTTTCAATTTCTTATTTTGAAAGAAATCCTGAGGCAAATATTTTTTGAATATAATTTTTCAACCTGTCCGATCCGACAATTATAATATCCAAATATTTTATGGGTTTACAGCATAATATGTTAGTACACCCTGGTGGAAGTTCGTTGGATCGAAATTCGTTAATACCAAGATATTTTTTTTTTAAAAGATTTATGTAATTTCAAAGCCAATTTTTTTAAAACATTTTTCAAACTAAATTCTATCGAATAAATTTCTTTAGTTTCACTTTCTCAATTGCGATGGTTATTATCATTATTATAAATCTGCCTCATTATTATAAAGTATTCAACCCGAGGCATCATTATAGATAATATTCATTAAATCACTCGTTTTCTAAAAGAAATAGACTTTTTTCACCCAAAAACATTGCAGTTAAAATAAGCAAATAAATAAAAGACACAAGAAGATATCATAATTAAATTTACCTTTGATTAGGTACCTAATATTTCTTAGCATGTCATTTTAATAAATATGTTTTCATCAAAAAGTAAATGTGCTTGTGAGCCAAAGAAAATATCTTAGTAGCGCCCTTCGGAATACGATTCACGTACAACTAACAAAGCCATTATGAAATTAGTGAAAAACAGTTCTATATAATGCCAAAGAGCCAATCACATAATTGCTTTTCTCTCTCCGTTTTAAAGCAGCAAATATAAAATTGGTAATCTGATTTACTGAATGCTTGTTAAGTTGAAGTTTCCCCAGAAGAATCGACACCCCGATTCACCATGTAGTCATAATACCAGCGTCAGCTATTTGCAAGATCCTTCTAATAACCAACTCCCCGGAGCTTTTAGGCTGATTAAGTGGGAATTTGATTAGGCTCTTGCTTAATCGATAATTACTATTTATGTTCTTTCAGCTGGTGAAATACAAGTTACTCTATTTTTTACGAAATACATTCCTTATTTATGTAGCGTTATTACCGATATTTTGTAAAACTATTTAGTAACTAGCTGAATTTTTCGAAATCACACGTAGACAGTAATTTTTATCTTATATTGAATATCAATTGTGCAAAATTTCGTGAATCTCGGAACAAATCAATGACGTTACATAAATAAATAGACCCGCCATAGTCTCATATACTCACAATATAATGTGGAAAGTAAGGAACACTCTTTTGTTTTCAGCGATTTTCAGTATAATTTCTTAATTCAAAAGTTTATTCCTGTGTGATAAAGATAGACAATCAAATAATGTGTGTGTATGAATGCAATGAATATAGGAGCTGGCGGCGTATTGCTTGTCTCTTTTTGAAGGAACGTTCGCTGTCTTCTTTTCTTGAGGCCCACTAGAATAAAAGGTCCCGCTGCCTGTCGGAGTTTGATATGTCGAGCTATACAATAAATACAATAAGGCAACGACAGTTTTCAAATGGTGGCGATTGTCATCAATACTTGTTAGAACTACTGATTTATGTGTTATACGTAAATCAGTAGTTCTAAATTAAAATCGTAAATTATGTACATCAAATATTCTACTATGTAATTAATTACTGTATAAAATTTATTTGTAATTTATGTACCTTCTATTACTAATAAAAAAAAAAAAAAAAAAAAAAAAAAAAAAAAAAAAAAAAAAAAAGTGTTGTTTTAAACAAAAAACAAAACAAATCTGGCCGCCCAGCAACACACACAACACGTAATAAATAAGCAATGCTTATTATAGAAATATAAACATAACAAAACTTTATAATATTTAATGCCAGAAGTAACAGTAAGAAAGATTTAAAAAAACACGCCAGACGATGATGAGGAAAAAAAATGAAGAAAAAATACTAAGTAGATATTTGTACTTGTATTTTTTTTAACATTTGATTATTATTAAAATTATGTAATAGTCTTTATATAGGAGAACAATATATTTCGTGTCCACGTTTGAGTTAGAAAAGTGGTAAAATGTAGTATATTTTCGTTATTTGTTTTTGGGGTTTTATGCCGTGTTGCGCTACCTCCTTCCTTAGTCAACGTTTCGGACATCGTTGCGGTGTCCATCATCAGGGCAGATCCGGCAGATCCGGTAGATGTACGGAAGTTGGCTAAGGAAGGAGGTAGCGCAACACGGCATAACACCCCAAAAATAAATAACGAAAATGCTTTTGGCCATGAAAATCTTAAAACGTAACCAAATGTAGTATAGTTTTATTTACATTTGACTTAATTTTGACGACGTATTTAAGCTTCTTATCTGTATATGGATTTGATAGCGATAATTGAAATGCATTATTTTAATAAACTGATTGTTAAACACAAATCTTTACAAGAAAACATACCATTAAAATAATATTCCTAATTGCAGCTGACAGAGCTAACGACAAAATCTGAAAACGTTTTTTAACTACCGTACTTAGCATTCTACGAAAACCGTACTATCCCCAACCTTTATTTCCCACATCCAACCGCATTCTAGAAACTAATTACTGTCATTATATTCCGATTAAATTTGTATAACGCAGTTTCATGTTGCATTTTTATGCGTTTCTTTTATTTTCTTGGAATTTTTCTATTCTTCCGCTGGCTGGGAGTTACGTTGTTTACGAGTTTGTTTTTGGGTCTCTCTCACATCCGAGCACTAAGCGCGGCTAATGTCTTGTTTTTTAACGGCTCTCGGGTAATTAACGAATTTAAAATTTCGCCAATACACGAACGACTGCTGCCACCGTAGACTTGGACGACACTCGTAAAAAAGACGTAAACATTGTAAAATTTTACGACTACAGCCAGGCATTCTGGTTATTACAAAGACAAAGTTCCAATTTTATCTATGAGGAATTGAGTATGACTTTGTCACAGATATTAACAGTTTTAGAGTTTTAATGTTTTAACAAAGTTCTTATTTAAGCCTTTGTGTCTTTATTTATAATATTTCCGGTCACCTACTCAGTAACTCCTACCAGAAAACATAACATATTTTGGACCGAAATTTTTACCAATAATACTGGATATTTTAATCCTATGTCTAGAATGTCTCGATCATAAAACAATCGTGTTAAAACATACACTATCAAAGATATTTTTGTTTCAAGAAATATCTCCATAAGGTCTAAAAAAATTTGTTAGTTGTTTTATTATTTTTTTATAAATAGATACTTCATAAATATTGTCTACTTATTATGTATTTCAAATTTCGTATTTAAGTTTTTAAGTTATAATACTTCCATTGTTTTTCATGTGTTTGCTTATGTGAATATGCAAATGTGATTACTGCAGACACATTAGTTTAGGGATATTAATATATATATATATATATATATATATATTTTATTTGTTTTATCCTCACTTCACCCCCAAGAATGTTCTATAAAAATCATGTTTGTGTCTCAAATAAATAAATAAATAAACAAATTGGGTTAAATAAAATTAGAATACCTTTTTTTTTAAATAGTTAATTGTTAGCGTAAAGTTCACTTGGGGTGTTATATCATACATATGCCGCAGAAGTTAAGGTAAACAAATTAAAAAATATATACATTAACTCTTAAGCTAATCCTAAACATACTAGAAAATTAATAATAATATGAATGTAACCAAATACTTATAAACTGAAGAAATGCTCCAAGAAATCTGTTTTTCAGGCAAACGCAATGAAAGCTCGGGTAGGTAGTAAAGTCGGTAGGTTTTCGGCGTCAAGATGTCTTCCGGAAGTCGAGTCGCGTCATGGGACGTTCCGCCACAAGAGGCTTCTATTCTGTGCGGCAGCCAAGGTATTTATATGCTTTTAACACAAGCCATATCGTCAAATGGCAGCATCAAGACGGCGCCTTTAATGCATTTCTATGGCATCCATCCCATGCTCTTGGGGTATATTGTAAGAGAAAATAAACAAATCTTTTCAAAGTGGAATTACTTTTGTTAAAGCAGTTTAGTTTTATAGCCGTACATTGTACAAATGACAGATATTTAATTCTACGTAAACGTAATTTTTATTTTACATTTTTTATGTTAACTTATTTATTAATTGATTTTCGTTTTCAAAACTCAATTGTTTTTCGTAAACTTGTAATAATTAACCCCTCTGGCCTCGGGCATATTTTGGCAGAAGGTCAGAAAATTTTCGCTTTGCAGTAAAATCCAAATAAATGGAATAATTCTGAATGTTCTCAAAAACTGTGAAAGAAAAGTGCTGAGAAGAATATGTGGACCCGTGAAAGAGGGTGAACAGTGGCGCATCCGGCACAATACAGAATTGTATGATATATATAAGGCACCTAGCATCTCAACACATATGAGACTCCTCAGGCTGAGATGGGCTGGGCATGTACAGAGAATGCCGGATACACGCGTCCCAAAAAGAATTTTGACTGGACACCCAGGTGGAAAGAGAAAAGTGGGAAGACCCAGACTGAGGTGGGAAGACGAATTAAGAGGGGATGCAGCAGAGCTTCTCCAGGTTCCAAATTGGAAGTCAGCCGCTGAGGACAGGAGGAGTTGGAGGCGACTGTTGCAGGAGGCCAATGCTCGATATGGGCTGTAGCGCCATCGAAGAAGTTCTCAAAAACTAAAAACTATTGATGACTAAAGGTGATGAAATTTGCTTTCAAAATTCATTATTAGAAATAAACATACAATTTTTGAAATATAAAAATTTTGAATGCAAACATAAAAAAGTGTTAACAATGGCTGACCTCAAGTTTTTTCTAACAAATAACGAAAAAAAAATAAATGTTTTATTAGCTATCTATTTATATTTTGAACGTTTTTGTGACCTCGCTTTTCATCGTTTCATATAAAAATAATGAATAAAATATTCACAACCAATTTTTTTTTCAAATTGCGGTGGGAATCTTTAGCTCATATAGATGTCCATTGTAATTCTTTTGTAGTTAACTTATAGATTTGAGTATAAAGTATAGTGTTTTTTGTTTCTCGCACCGTTTAGATCATATTCCTCACCACGACATTAGGAGACACAATGATTTCTATTAGACCTGTACGAGCTGTTACCAAAAGCGAACAAATTAGCATGACGGCTAAACAACTAATGGATAATAATGAATGACTCGTTAACTAACTATTATTTAGAGAAGATAGTGTAGGATTATAGCAACAGCCTTTAGAACAGAATATTTATTATTTACGCGATACAAGTAACGAAGTCAGTGAAACATCATTTCACCCCCTTCCGCGCGCTTGCTTTGTTCCAACGCCTGAGTAGCTTCGACTTTAGTTGCGTCCACACCATTAAGAAGAATAATTGCATCGCACAGTCCCAAATCGGTAAGTTACATCGATGTAAAGTTCGGCAGTGGTCTCTCAGACCCTATGTCACCATTTATGTAACTTAAATACGAGCCAACTTAGCGCGTATTCTGATTTGCCACCTGAACCACAAAACTCCGATGACAGGCCAAAAATATGGAAAACCTGCGCTAGTTGTCCTCCTAAGTTAAATCGCAAATCTAATTACCAATGTAATTTGTGTAAAAAACATGTGTGCTTGTAATGTGCCAAACAATTATGCCCTGACTGCCAAAGTTTGACCATTGTTAGTTTTGTAAAATGATACCTGTGATCAAAGCATTATTTTTTTTATTTAATCATTAGTATCTTAACTACAAGGAAAATTAGTATTTTTGTTATAATATGTTGATTTAGTTTTTTTTGTTTGTGATTACTGATCTCATCTCGAGTTTTGTTTATTTTAGTTAGTACATACATTGTAATAAGTTCTTCATTAAAATAACATTTAAAGTTTATTGATTAGTTTTATTTTATCGTTTTATATGTTAATAAACTGTTTTTAAAGACTGCTGTAAGCTACATTACCTCATTTCTATGTTATAGATCGGATCGGATATGTTATAGTTCGTCACCAGTTACGTTACACAAAAACAATGTCACCAGTCAAAGGATAAACCTCTCAGTCAAACACTCTAGAATTCAAACTGAAAAATTTATTGTCAGTCGTTAACCATCAGCAGTGGGTAGGCAGAGAGGTTAGACCGCAATTCAACCCTGTCCCTGTATCAATCAAGTTTAATAAAATGTTTTCTTCGAAACGCTTTCGCGTGACAGGTTCGTCAGCTATAGTACAATTTATAAATCTAATTACCAATATCCTGTCGAATTAGTTGCGGTAATTACCGATTTATATCGTAATCCTTAATCAGAGATGTGCTGATCCATGAAAGGTATTTGCGAATTGTAGGAAAAATTACAATTACGCTACATTAGTAAGCGTTTAACCAGCCAGCGGACGAAAATACACATTTCGTCGAAAGTTGTTCTTCCGATCGTGCAGGGCGGTTACAATGAGAAATATTAATTATTCTCCGTACCAGCTTTTTTAAATTATAACTCAATATCGAATTTATTTCAATCCAAATTAGCTTTAATTTATACCTTCATCCAAAAATGCTGAAAGGCGTGATGATAAAACTATTAAAATAGTGTACTTTTTGTAGTTATTTTTTGATTATAAGTATTTATCATTTTTCAATAATGTCTAAATTTAATAAGAATGTTAAAAAAAAACTGAAATATGTTAGTTTGTAAGTGCGCAAATAAATACACAAATGGACCAATTTTCGTCAAGAAACACATGTACGTACATATTTTTTAATGATTTTATTGAAACTAAAATTAAAATTCTAAAACCTGCGTTTGCTAGATAATGTATTGATTTATTTTACTGCATGATTATATTATTTGAAATGGGTGTGGTATAATACAAAATCTTTTTTGAAAATTTAACAAATCTGCCAACGACCTATGGAATAACCTTATTACACTAAAAATTAAAAAAATTTCTCAAAATTTATTACATGCGAATGCTAGATAAAAGAACAATCTTTCGAAATCCATTTATAATTTTTTGTGAAAAAGAGTCAATACGTCTAAAATCTGATTTGAAAATGACATATTTCTGGTTTTCTCTGGTAATTCCCGATTGAAAAAGATGCCATATTTGAAAAAAAAACCTGACGACTTTTTTGTAAATATCATTTAAACAAAGTGCATCATAAATTCAAAACCGTTTCCAGTGCGCTCATAAAAAGCGGATTTCAATTCTTGATGTCCACAAAGCGCGTTAATTTTGATTGAACCACAACTGAAATGAATAAAATGAATTTAGAAGCAATTTTTCGGATACCGGGGACAAAATTGAAATGTATGGTTTACATTTTACATGGTCGTCGTCTGCACAAAATGCATTACATTTATTTATATAGAACGACCCTGCCTGTGTTTCCATTAATATAAATTACAATGACAGAAGGGTTCCCTTTTATTCTCGGTACCTATTTTAACTGAAATCTATAGGCAAATGTTCTATGTTGGGTACCACTCTGATAATAATTCATGGGAAACATAATAGTGAGCTAACAAGGGCCACGAGAACGTTTGTTTCTTTATTCGAAAATTAAATAATATAAAATATTTCAGTTGATAAAACATTGACATACTAACAGACATTGACATTAAAACATTAACTAATAGACATATTAATAAACAAACAAAAGTGTCAATCGAAGGTTATACAGTTTTTGAGATTTCAAATGGTTTTTTTGATCAGGATGCCAAAAAAACGTTGACAGGTTAATTTTATTTTACACTAGCTGGTCCCGGCATGCGTTGCTATGCCATTTAATAAAGAAATTGTTTCTTCCTGAGTGTCCTTTCCCGTTCTTCCCGTTCCCCTTCCGCCTCCCCTTCTTCTGCTGCGTCCTCTTACCCTCTCGCGTTCCCACTCCGTCACCTCCACCTTCCCTCTCCCCACTCCATACCCCCCTTCCCCCGTCCCACGAACCCCCCTCCCCCCTCACACGTCATACGTCCCCTTCCCCTCCCGCGTTCCCCTTCCACCTTCCCAGCCTTCCCTCATCCCTTTTCCGCTCCCTCGTCCCGTCAACCCTCCTCCCGCGTTTCATATATTCAATCCCAGTACATTCAGTTATTAAACGGCCCGTGTGCCACAATGTTTATTCAAATTTCCATTTTTCATGTATATTAAATTTGGTACCTAACATAGGTACCTATTTAAAATATCAAAAATTCTTGATTCGATTCAAACTATTAAGGGAGTACCTACTTTAAATAAATTTATTAAAGATTTTCAAAAATAGAATCCTGATTGAACAATCAATGTTTTGCAAAATGTCATTCTCAAACACGCGAACTGTCAAACATGCTCATGTTTTCTGAAATTATCCAATTTTCTGCGCAATTTTCTTAATTTTTCTCTCCGTAAGAACCATCCTCGTACTTCAAGTAATATTCTAAAAAAAGAATTAGCGAAATCGGTTCAGCTGATCTCGAGATTTGCGCTTACCAACATATTTAGCGATTCATTTTTATATTATAAGATTACCTCCACACAGGAGGCCCTGAGGAAAAAAAATCATCAGGACCTTTGTCATCTTTGGGGATGCTGTGTGGAGGACTTTTTTAGGGAAAGGAAGTTCTGGGAAGCAAAAAGGTACAAAGGTTGGGTAGGAATCTGGGGTCAATGTTTCTAGGAGTGATGGATGTATGTATCCATCCTTCCCAGTGAGGTGCAAGGCGATGGGTCAAGAGAGTCCGGCTGGAGAGGTATAGGTTAAGTCTCCCTCAACCAATCTCTCCCGATCCGGCCCGCCACGCAGTAAGTAGGCAAACGCATTGGCCGCCAAGTCTTAGATAAGCCTCACCCCATGAACCCTGGCAACCCAGCTAAGTCACATATGGCAGAGGTATTGGTTATCCAATAAACGGTTCTCGTAGCGGCGATATCTCTACCCGCCTCCCAAATTGAAGTGAAATTGAGTGTTGGGGGAGAAATGGAAACATATCACCACTTTTAATGCGGTAATAGCACTTTGTTTATGTTTTCGATAAAAATCATAATGTGTTAAAAACAAAACTATTCCCAGCCAATTCATCTTGGTAAGAGACGCGTTATAACCTTAGAAATATGCAAAAAACTCCGATGCTGTAAAGCGGAGTAAAGCATAGGCATAACTGCCCATAAACAATGTCCTCACGACTTGAATTTTTTTGCTTGAAAATATACGAGTAAGTTTTCAGTAGCCATGTAAGGGAGGATAGAGGTCACCCGGCGCGACTGAAGACCGCCCCGTGGAACGCACACCCCTTACTCAACCGAATTTGGCAAAAATTCCACTTCTGCCAGCCCTGAAAGTTTGTTGGGTTTTCTTTGCCGAACGTACGACATCTTTTTGTATTGTCTTGGTCTGCCAACCATACGTAACAAGTTGTTTTCTTTATCTGTTTGCCGAGAGTTGTTACTTTGTCTCGAGTTGGTAGTTGTGACTCGTTTTGAGGAAACGGTTTTAATAAAAAGTTTTATCGTAGAACCATTATCTATTATATCGACGTGTTCAGTTTGTACCGTTGTTAGAAAACTCGCAAGGCGCTGGCACACCTTTCCAAAAACTTCTTTGTAATCGCTTTTGGTTGCTCGTTTTTTTTAAACAGTATACAGAGACAAACAAACTTGGAAATATATTTCAATTACGTCTGTACAAGGTGTCCAGAAACGAATGTGCATTCGGTAAATTGGCGAATGTATAGTAGATGGAGAACCCAAAAAAAACTTTTTTTCGTTTAGAGTTGTTCCTCTTTTTCGGCAGTTAAAGAATTAAAAATAATGGAGCAGGTTTTACGCTTCGACGAATTTTAAAAGTTGTAATTTTTCTACCGACTTTTTAAAAATTTATCCTTAACCTTTAAGCACCGACGTATGGTCTGACAGACACCTTGAGCATTCAAAAAGTCTAGTTACCTATGTTAGCGTATTATCCTGCAATTCTCTCCACCCGTCGAGTAGTTGCCCAACAGTGTTCATGGAGAATGGCGCTGTCGGTTGGTGCGATTTCGGTAAGTTATGGTTGTGACGAGTGGTCTGTCAGACCACACGTCAGTTCTTACTTAACTTTTTTGGTTATGACTTTTTTCAGATATGGGTTTCCTCATATAAGTTTCATCATATGGGTTTCCTCTTTTATTTTCTGTCAAATGTTACAATGAATCCACCAAGCTCTTTGGGCATGAAACGGGCAACCTTCATTGAATATAACAGTGTTCCTGTCACTCGGAAATAATATGAAACACGGCCCCATTCCAAGGGAATTGCGCTCGTCAATAAAAAGAGTTCTTGGGTCAGATGCGCCGGAAAATTAAATATAGTTTACCTAGTTATTTAACTTTATGAATTATTTATTTTTGAAAAAAATAAACAATGCATTTAAAATATATTAAGATTGAGATAAAAGTCCATTTTTTATTCCAAAAACTGACATGTGTGATTTAAATGCCCATGATTTTATTAATAAACGCGTAAATCCTTATAACCTTATATTTTATTTTACTTAAGCAATAAGAGATATTTAAACAATATTTAGAAGCAATATTCTTAGAAAAATACATTAATTTTTATATGGCACCTCGGTACTAAAAAAAAATTCTAATTTTGAACACTATTTGTCAAAATTCTAATTTTGAACACTATTTATTCGAAACGAATGCTCAAAATTGACTCATGATGTCGTTCTACCAGTATCCCACATATACAACTAGTTTACAGACACCTTGTATATGCACCCTCTACCCTCAAATTAAGGATTTTACTCTCTAAAGATTGCAAATTTCAAATATTTCGTAAAACATCTTCAGTTTATTAAAAAAGCAAACTAAATTACTTAATTCAAATACATAAATTCATACAAATTTTCATACAATGTTGGCACAACCTTGTAAAGTGTATTACTAGTTTAGTTTTCAGTAATAATGATAAGCCCGAGGATTTAAACGGAAAAATAATACTTGTAAACTTGAGATTCTTGCAATAAAAAATTAAACATCGCGATCCTCGCTGTAGCAATATTAAATTTAATCATTGAGCTGTGAATTCCTACGAAACATAAAGTTTTAACTATTTTTTTTTACTGTATTTCGTCTGCGTTACATTCTAGATTATTTTATGTATTTTTGAAGAACTTGTTTTAAATTTTCTCAACACAATGCAAAGATTTTCTCGAGGAAAATAATTCCAGGTATGTTATTTAATTTACAGTTTTTTTTTAAGTTATTAAGATTAATATGGATAACGTGAAAGATAAATTTTACCTTAAAAATATTAATGGTATTAATTATAAATTTAGGATAAATTAATAGTAATGTAATTAACAATCAAATAAATGTAAATAAAAGTCTAATACTAAGGTTGTTCCCTATTGACAAAGAACATTCCCTTTCCCTTACCAATTCTCCATCTACACTTACGCCTACTTCTTCCTTCACTTCAGGAGTCCAGCCCATTTTGTTTTAAAGCATATATTATCTATAACACATGTTACTTAATTTTAGTAATATACTGCTTTGAAGAAGTGACGGCAAAATGTGAGAGGCATAATTTGACTGATCAAATCAAAATGATATAATAAACATTCCAAGTTATAAAACCATAATCAATCAAAGAAACGCATGTATTTTGCAACAAAACTTCACGACATCCTTCCCCCAGATACATAACGAAAAGTTTAATGAGTACAAATCAAGAATAAAAATCAGGCTGAAACAGTTCAATGAAAATACTATGTACGACATTGAAGACAAATAATATATAAATAAAATAAAATATCTTTAGTCTACCTCAGCACAAGACCCATAGTGGGGAGGACTGAGAAATATCATTACTGTACTTAATTTCACAATAATATTTTGTGTACGATGTTTTACATAGTAGCTACAATAAAAAAAATGTCTATGGATGTACGCGTGTCTATTGACATATACGTTTTTTATTATACACTTTTTTGGTTTTTCTTTAGATTCGACAATAACGAGAAGAAATAGTTTTTTTAATTTATTTTATATGCTGTGTCTTTGTTTGTGAGTGTAAATATGTATACTAATAAGCCCTGTACGCAGAGACGCTGGAGGCTCCAGGGTTGTTCATGATAATTAAATATGGCTTTTTTATTTAAAAAAATAATAGAATCTTGACGTCTACGACGAACGAGGGAAAATCAGTTTCAGGTTGTGGGACCCCCCCCATGTACATAGATATCTGTCATACAGAATATGTGTTTATAGAAATATACTACATACACACGTATCGCGACATGTCTTTAGACAAACATGTTTCTATGGGTTTACATATAGGTGTTAAAGGTTGAAACTAAATTAAATAAGAAAATTAGAATTTGAAGAAGAAGATAAGACCAATAATCTAAACGAAAATAAGAAAGAGAACAAGACACAGAGAAACAGAAAAAGATAATGGTCGCAGCTGGAACTCGAACCCAGAACCTCTCGTCTAACCGGGACGTGCGCTTTTACCAATTCAGCCATCAAACCGTCATAATTGTCAATATTGTATTTTCAAATTTTAGAATTAACAATATTTTCATCGACCAATTTTTCCGTATCAAAGGCAACTAGCTTTTTCATTAGAAACAATCATTCTAAGTACTGGTTTGTAACCTGGATAGAGTCTCGGATAACCTAGATAGATAGAACCGGATATATTTAATAAAAATTATATATCCGATTTTTGTGACACTTTTTTACTTTGAGTTCTATGGTTGTGAAACATCTTGTAGTCTTAAGATAATTGGATTCTTTATAGTTAATATGTGCATTTTTAACGGATACAAGATTAATTAATTCGCTGACAGGGATAAATAATTTTCAATTGCTCTATTAATAATTCAGTAAAATATTTCCAGATTGCAATTATAATTGTTGTGAATATATGTCTTCATTTTGAAGATATTGTTTCATGTCAGAATGATTAAGAAAAATTAAGGTAAGGTTAAGGTTAAAAAGTAAGGTTAGAAAGAATAGTCGTGTTGTCAGGTGAGATATTCGCCTTAACCTACACACACGACACACTACACACGACACTTCTAGCGCCCTTTAACAAACCAGACAGCGCTAGTTTGCTCAAACCAACGCTCTCTGCAGTCACTGCCTGCAGTCACTGCTTGCAGTGTCGTGTGTAGAGCCCATTACGGTTATGTTTAGGGCGAGGTGGTGCAGGCTAGGAGGAGGAGCTCAACAATTGATTTAAACAATCAAACTCGGAGAAAATGTCAACTTCAAACAAAATTTATCCAGCTACACCGGATACAGCTGACCGCCTAAGCATATTTTTCCAAAGAATACGGCTGACCACTTGAGCATATTTTTCCAAAGCCAACGTAAAGCTCTACAACTGCGATGTTTATGCACACACATACAAATAATCCTCTGAACTCTGAAGGATTAGAGAAAAGGCACTTTAGTCATTCCGGCGCCGCCCAGTCCACGCAGTCCAGAGTCCAGAGTCCACGTGGAAATTTCACGACGCTTTATTCCCCGGTGTTTAGAATGAAATTTATGTCGTCCCAAAAAGAGCGTGGCAACCGTCCAGCGACGGTGTCCGGTGCATCCCACTTCAATTATAATTATTGCACCCTCTCCCGTATCAAGAATTCTACGTGCCAAAATAACCTCTCCTTTTTTCTAGGCTCCAAGAAGTTTTTCCATGTTTTTCGTTTAAAACAGCACTTAACAAATTTAATTCTGATTGTAATTTAACCATGGCAAAAGTTAAATTTAACACTTGCTTAACGATCAGGTTGTTTGCAAAACTATTTAATACTTACAATGGACTTTTATAAAAATATGAAGTGCGGTCAAGTTATCACATTAACCGATTATTACAAGAGGCCATCTAACCACCGTTTGATAATAATTGCTTCGTTGGCAGAAACGAATAGCCAAAGAACCATAATTACGATTATATGGAATTTATATAATAGCTAACAGATTAACATTATTTAAAATCAACTGAATGCCGCACAAGAGTCCCAACTGTTCCCAAATGTTCCGATGAAGGGAGTGCGGAAGGGAATGAGATGGGCAACACGAAGGTTGAAAACTTCCCGGCTTTTCAGATCTGGTCACCAAGTTCGGCTTTAGCCAATTCAAGCAACGTTTTGATTCTGAAGGGTGGTCTTTCACGATTTAGAATGATAAAACCAAGAAACCCTCTTAATTTAGGAAGATTATCCAGTGTTTTAAAAAATATTTTTTTTAATTACGAAAAGAAGATGGTATCTAAATATTGTAATAAAACGGCTAAGGTACTTTGAAAAAGTTTCTCAGCTACGAAATACTTCTATTAACGAGATGAATAATTCCGGCCATAACTTTTGTCACAAGTCAAAAGTTTAAAGGAGAAATTAAGGTTTTTAATTAAATGAATCTCCTCTTCGACGGAGGATGTTGAAAAATCTACGCAATTTAGTCATAAGTCAGCAGCAGAAGCCGAAGAAGAGGTCGTTAGAAAATTCATCGCTCTCATATTTTGCGCGAGAATAAATAGCTTTCAAGTGACATTTTTCACATAAATAATTCCAATCTGACGTCAATGGTAACCTAATAAAGTCACGAGATATGTTCGCTGTGTTAACTTACAGATTTATTGCTGTTATCGTATCAAATTTTGTCCCTCCTCATTAGTTACCACCTACTTTATATTTTCCTTGAAGTTATATACTGCGATTGAAAGTAATTTATCATAGATGTAACTGAGAAATATTCGTATTTAATAACAAAGTGGCAGTAATTGGCTGTAATTTTAATTTAAGCCAAATCTAAATTGAATTATTACTTGATAAATTAGTTGTTTGATTTTAAAAACGCAGGTAAATATTATTATGAATATGGCACTAAATTCCACACATAATCACTATCAATACACGCTATACACAATTTGACATTTTTAACTCTGCACCACACTCCTTAAAATCACATAGACACTCTCTCGATACTCTACAATAACAATACTTATAGATACTCTCTAATACAACCACCAATCAATAAACTTCCTTTTTTTTCTTTTAATTTTTGTCACGCATATTTTTATTACTATACCTCAACTTAACCAATCCCCCCATCCTACCCCTTTCCTATTCCCACCTACATAACTCGTCTCTTGAAACGTAATTTTTTATTATTAAATATCTCTGAATTCACTACACACTTGTATACAATACTCATGTGGAAACCTGTAAATGGTTCAATTATTATATACTTTGTTGTTAATGTAAACTGTTGGTCTCCCAAATAAATAAAAATAAAATAAAATAAAATACTACTATTTTATCATATCCTTGACAACTAAAACATCAATTTTTATCATATCCGAACCTACATGAAAAATTATTCGTTCACAAGCTCATCGTTACACCGGAGAAAAAAAAACAGATACTAGAGAATAAAAATATTACCAATTTGAAAATACGTGTACGTTTATTAGCTGAAAGTGTGTCGTGGAATGTACATAAATGCCCATTTAATTTTAAAATGAGCTTCGAAGAGTTTACACGATCCAACATCGCGACATTACCGCTCCACCGCACATTCAGACCGATTCAATGGTTTGTTTCCAGCAATGGTTTCCATGTTCATTCATGATCGTTCAGCGACCGTCAATTTTACGAACAAGTAGAAATTTCCCCGCCGCGGAACCGATTCCGTTGCATTTTTGATAGAGGAGTCCGCAGCGCCAGATCAGACATGCGCGGCGTGAATTTTATTTTTGGTCACTTTGCTATTACAGTTACCGACTCGCAATATCGATTGAGACTGTGAATAAATTTAAATGCCTTGGTTGTTTGATAATGTTGCACGTACGATTAGGTTGAAAAAGTTGGCACCAGCTAGTGGAACTTCCAGTATCACAAAATGTTTTCTGTACATATAGCTAAACCTTATAAAATTATTTCTCTAATCGCATGGGAAGTATTTACACGAAATTGTGGCTTTAACACCGAAAAATTGACATTATTTAAGGAATATGTTTATATATGAATTATTAAATTTAACATATATTATGTTTAAGTATAATCACAAACTCAACGTCAATGATTATGGTATCTTCATATACAAAATAAAGCCTCCGTAGTATAGAGGTACTAAATGTGTTTACTATTATATTTTATTTTATCGTTTATGATGGGTTTTCTATTTTATGTAATTATTTAATGTAATTTCATAGATGTATACTTTTATATAACTGACAGAGTATTGCACTGACAGCTCTGTTCGACTGAATAATAATAATATTATCTGATATATTATTATTATATATTATATTATATTATTATTATGGCTGACACATGTATCCTCTTGTTCATAAAAAAAAAAAATATATATATATATATATATATATATATATATATATATATATACATATATACATAATCGCAATTTATTTCGGAATTTCATTATACATATACATAGTCGGACGGCCCGGATCTTAAGATATTTCTGAGTGCTTGATTTTTGCCTTTTTGGCAATCTATTTCGCTTTGGCTTTCTAGATCAGTGTCCTCGTGATTTAATTAATTTTTCATTTAGATTTATGTTGATTTTATGTAGAAAAATAAATACATTGGAATATATGGTTTGCTTCACCGTCATAAAACTTTTTCCTTTTACTTGTCTCTTATCCTTGCATATATGTTGCGTTTGAGTGATACCTATTCACTTTGCTTTATTTTGCAGTATTTGAATTATTTCGTTTTCTCTTCATTGCAGAGAAACTGAATACGTGAATAGTAATTAATGAAGTGTTGTGAAAGTTTCATTGTATTATGTATTATCTGACATATTTCTTTTTTTACTTTGTTTCTGATTCTGCCAAGAAGTGATAATTTTTTAATAATGTTTTTTGGTTTAGTTGCGTTTTTGGATGTTAGTTGAGCTTTGAGTATAATGACACTTAGACACTTATTTTTTTACAATATATTCATTAATTTAAAACTTTGATTTTCGTATATATGTTTTACCCATCCCATTACTTACTCATACTTCAGAACCTCGTACAAAGGTCGAAAGTCTTTTTTTGATTTGTTTGAGGTTTTCCATTATTCAGGAAGTTTCCCTATTTCTAATGGATTCGTTTATTAAACTAAAAAAACTGTTTACTTTTTAAAACAACTATTTTAGGAAGGTGACTAAATACGTTTTCAATTGATTTAGTAATATTTTTGTAGATGAAAACAGAAGTTGAATGCAAACACAATTTAAAAATTGCTCACATTCCTTTTTTAGCTGACAGAAAAAATATAAAAGCACTTGTATGTAGGTATATTCTATTAGAAATATGTATCATATACGTCAACTCACTTTTCGTCATTTCACGTTAAATAATTTATAAAAAAACTAACAGTATCATTTCTTTTTCAAATTGCGGTCGGAAACTTTGGTTTAATATAGGTGTATTTTAAAAATTTTTGTGTGTAAATTTTGAACATAAAGCGTGGTGTTTTCTCTTTATAACACCGTTTAGACCACATTTCTCACTATTATGGTAAGAAGACACAAAGATATCTATGAGACCATATGAGTTGTTCCCAAAAGCGAAAAAATTATTAGGGTTAAAAGTGGTCTAACCCAAGTAATCTCATGTCATAAATAGGTGTAGAATATAATAAAAACTCTAAAAGAGAGTTAAAGTCCACTTCTTCTCTAGTGTCCCCAATTGTAAAAATGGTCAATAACCTGGACCGAGATCTAGTCCCCAAGTCGGCACCCTTGTTGCAAAAACATCAAAATGCCGACACCAATCTCCGCAAGAATGACGTAGCACCACAAGAAGAAGTAGAGAGAAATTTCATTTTCATCTGCAACACAAGATTTTCGTTATTCGCTTGTGTTCCAGAATCGTCTCCCGTGTTCCGCGTTTGAAACCCAACGCCGTATAAAGTGATGCGCCCCGCCCTTCTGTGATCCAATTTGCCGCCGGGAAATGTTACCGGAGTAAGACGAAGGCCCTCCCTCGGAGACCGTATTAAATTGCTGAGCCAATTTCGGTGAATTTGAACATCCGTTTTTGGGTGGCAAATGGTCATGGATATGTTTCAGCTGATTCAATTGAGTCGTCGAGTTTTGTAAAAATCAACCGAATCGGTCACACTAGTAAAAATAAAGCCTACCATTGTTAGAACTCAAATATTTCTTCTATCATATCGCACTAGCTGAACATGGATAAAGGTATTTTAAATACATAGCTCGCAAAGTACCCAATACACTACCAGCTACGATTAGACAAACTGAATCAATGACCAAATTCAAACAAGATATAAAGAAATGGATTATAAATATGGGACGTCACACTACTGCAAACATCTGTAAAATAAATTACAAATAGACAGAAATATCAATTTACATACGTCCTACCTCATATAAAACAAATTAAAATAATAAAATCCTACGTAATCTAACTCCATAAATAGATTTCACAGGATTTACTACTTTACTCTATCTCTTCGTTCATTTATAAGATAACTCTCTTTATGGTATTTAGCCACACTTTCAATCATCTTTCTGTTTTAATTGTATTCAAATGAATATGTATTTAAACATAAATATTCTTATGATATTTTTATATATGATATTCATTTATGTACCTCTGCGCCTGTCTCAACACAGGTATACCCTAGTGAGACAGGCATCGAATAATGTAATGTAAACATACCTTATATAGTAAAATAAATTTAAAAAATCTTAAATATTTATTGTAATTTAAGTACGTATTCGGACCACGACCGATTCATTTTGGAAGGCGGGTATGGATACCGCCACCCGACACCTAAGTGGTTACGTAGCTCGGGTGCCCAGGTTCATGGGGTGAGGTTTGTTCAGGTCTTAGCGGATCGAGAGAGACTGGTAGAAGGAGGTCTTTAGACCTCTCCAGCCAGAATCCTTACACCGCAGATGGAGGGATGGATTCATTTATTCGTCACTCCTTTACACACTGACCCACCTTTCATACTATTTCCTTCCCAAAACTTCCTCTCCTTTCTTTCCTTAAAAAAACTCTCCACACAGCATCCCCTAAGATGACATAGGCAGTTGTTCTAGAGGGAAGGGTCTTTTCCTCAGGGCCTCCTGTGTGGAGCTTATGTAAAAAAAAGAACGTGAATATCTGTCTAATTGTCACAAATACAACGAACAAAAACGCAACTCTGAAAAGACAAGTAGTTGTCCTTTTAAAGGCATATTATCAAACTACATTGGAGGACCCACCACTTACCCGCCCTGGTATAGGTAACAGATGGTTATCTCTTCAAGGCTCTTGCAATGACTCTAATTTTTTGGTAAAAAACGACTCTACATTTGATAACGAAACTAGACCTCCAATGTCACCGCATACGTTGTTAGGCAGAGGTGTGCAAGTGCTGCTATGTACAATTGTTAGTAAGGATAGTATAATGAAAATCTTACCTTGAACTCTTTTAGGTGATGGAAATAATAACGAAAAACAAAAGTAGGCAGTTTGCCTACTCTGACAAATTAATGTACATATAGACTCTAAGCATGAATTGAGTTGAGTCGATCAAACTACAATACTAAAAGATATTACTTAACTTAAAACATCAGATTCTCTTACTTATCATTTTCTAGCCTTTTTTAAAGTGTACTGTTAGGGAGCCAGTAATACTATGAGAATATTGAGAAATATTGTGAGATATATTGTGTACCTGAAGGATGTAGGGAGGAAGACAGTATTAAGGAATATGAGAATGTACGGACTAAATCAGGTCTAGTCACTCGACAATTGTGAGATATATTGTGTACCTGAAGAAAGTAGAAAGAAAGTATTGAGGAATATGGGAATGTACGGACTAAATCAGTACTAGTCAATCGACACAGTTACAGCCATCTAAAACTGTGTTTTGATTCTGAATACCAATATATACATATATAATAACTATCTTTCACTTGTTCGCACACATTAGAACCTACACATTTATTTTAAAAAGATACAAATGCAGTTTTGATGACATAATACGTGATCAAAAATATACGCCAATATTCGTAATTGTCATCCCATAAAATAAATAAACGTCATAATAAAATTGTGAAAACGCCATTCAAGCAATGTAATTTTAAAACAAAAGATAATGTCTTTACCATTCCTAAAAATAAAAATAAATTATTATCGAAGGGCATGTACGATTAAAATTGTAAATACACGTATTTGCGGTTCCACTCAAACTCGAGCAAAATATTTAGATATTTAAACGAGCAAATAAGTAATATTGTTTAAAGCTTTTTGTTATATTTAACACAAAAGTTTGCCATTCTGGAGATTCTCTCTCATTAATAATATTTAATTTACGGCGTCGACTGTTTAATCGAGCAAATAAACGTTAACCATCATCACACAGCGGTAACTCAGGTTTATTTCTAAACACACACGCGAATAAATGATTACTTTGTCAAAATCGCTTTAGGCGAAACTCATGAAAACATGTAGCTTACATAAAATATATGAGAGATATGTAAATACATAGATGCGCGTGAATATATTCCATCTGGCATATCTTTGTCTAACGGCAGTACTTTAGTTTATAAAGGGTTCGTTATACGATTTGTTAAAACCCCGTTACGGCGTAGCTTTGGTAAACGCGCTCCCTTAATACGGGGGCGGAAAAACATTCGGCCATAAAACATTTACGAGAAACAATAAAAAGGGTAAAACAGTCGTTATATTTGCATCATTTTATTATAATTAGCCACACATGTTGTTCGTTGATTAATTAAGGTTAGCTTAGCACATACAACACTCAGTCAGCTCATTCAACGGAACGGGAAGAGGTAATAAAGTAATGCTAATAAAAAATCTGACTCTGTGTTTTTTGTTTTCCGTATTTCGAGGGAACTGTATGTTTAATTTGATGTTTAGCTTAAAATACAAGAAAAGATTCATTTATTGAATCATAAAAGACAAAAGATTTCTAATAGTTTATTTAGTCAGGAAATTATTATAATATATTTAAAAATCTACTGAATCTACTATTCGGTACTTGAACCTATGAATAGTGGCTATACGATTATATAGGATAAATTAGTATAGTTTTTTTGGCAGTTTGTTAGTATTTATTTGTTTATTTATTAATATTCGTTATCGCGTGGATAAGCTTTCAGGAGGACGGTGAAATACCCCATTATAGATACAAGCAAAATAAATTCATTCAATAATATTCAATAAGTTCATCAACCCATTTACATAAAGTCCTCAACATGCGTTAAGCATTGGATACAAAAATAAATAATTACATTACATTTTAAAGTAGAGAAGAAAAGAAAAATAGAGATAAAAAGTTTTTAAAAAGTAAACATGCTATTAAAGATTTTTTTGAAATCTATAGGTGAGTTTGAGAATATGTATATTAATTTCATGGATTAGGTATATCAATTTCTTAATACAATCGACATTTTCGCGACATGCTAGAGAGAGGATTGAAAAATGATAAATTGCTGAGGAATATATTTATTTATTTATTTTTATTTAAGTACATAAAACAGGCATAATGCCCAAAAATTTATATACATATATGATTTAAATCACAAAAATTATAACAAAAATAATATCAGTAATAATTTGCTACTCGTAAATATGCAAAAGTGAATGACGAACAAGAATGAGTAAAAGGTAGAGTACAAAAGAATCATCAACAATTTATTATTGGCACCTGTGCTGATCGGACAATGATTTAGTAGGTACAATATTTCCTGTCTTTGAATAAAGGGCTTCATCACAGTATCAGTTTTATACGATTGATGGTAAAATATATGTTTTGAAGTGATTGAATGGGTTATTAAAAATGTCAATTTCATTATTAGAGCAGTGTATAGTGTTATAATGTCTTAATGTTCGTGGTAAAGGGGAGAAATATCCTGTATTTGTGTGGTAGGTAGATATATAGAAAATATCTTGCATCCTCCTTGTTGAATTTATTGACGGTGTGTTAATTTTAATTTGGGATAAAATGTTTGGTGTATCAACTGATGCATGTATAATTTTGTGCAGAAGCAATAAGAAGCAGAAAGTTTCCGTCTTCCTGTCAGAGAGTGTAGTTTATAGTGTAGAATACGGTCAGATACACCTTCGCGATAAGCAATAACATGGGTTAATTTTCTTTGTATGGATTCGATTCTATAATTATGAATCTCATAATTGGGAGACCAAATAGTGGATCCGTATTCGAGAAAACTTCGCACAATTGATTTATATAAAATTCGGTTCAGACCTGAACCTTCCTCTGGGTGAATAAAATATATTAAATAAAATTCAGAGTTACAGAGTATTTAAATGAAAAGTAGAAAAAGGGGAGAGAACATCAACTTTGGTACAGAGCGAGGTGGAGGTACCTAAGAGGAAAGGCGTAAAAGCAGGCGTGGAAAAAGGAAATATGTTAAAAATGGAGCTGTTTGACAAATCTAACTGTTTATTTATTAAATTGCTTTTATTTTGAATGATTTTTATTTTATTTCAAGAGCTTTTAGATTATTAAAACATAGACCTATCCCAGTTCCATGTAGTTCATAGTACATCTATCCCCGAGATTTATTAAACGAGCGATCTTTATCTATTCAGTACGTAGCAGAAAACTTTTAATTCACATGGAGTTTACGTATTTAATATGAAATGATTTACGCACATGTTGTGATTTTATAAAAAACGGCGCTCTACAAAGTGTCCACTTATTATTATTATCTATCTGTATGCTAATATTATAAATGCGAAAGTGCGTGTGTTTGTTTATTAAGCTTTCACGCATAAAACAATAAACCGATTTTAAAAATTCTTTTAACAAGAGAAAGCTACATCATATGCGAGTAAAATAGGCAGTATATAATGGTGAGCTCTGGCGTTATGGAATTATAAATATCAACTTATTAAAATTAACAAAATGTATTTTATTTATTTATTTTCTGTAAATTTATTAATTTGTAAATTGATTTTATAAATTTATTTATTTTCTATCCCTAACAAAAGCGAGTTATTGATAATGTCAGACGAAAAGCAAAACAAACCGTTGTCATGGAAACATGTTGATATATTTGCGGGAAATTTTATTCCACGCGTCGTAGTTAATATCTATATATATAAATAAAAATGAATCGCCGAAATGTAATACGCCGAAATTTAGAGAGAGACTGCGAAAAATGGATAGTTCTTTTATTGTTTTCGTTATTGTCTAGACAAGGTTTGTATAAAACTATTGGCGAGCTACGGCAATATGAAATTTGCATAAAAAATTGTATTAGGTGGCAAGTGAACTGTTTGAAAAGTGAATGAATGTAAAGGGAATGAATGTATGGAGTGCTGGAGGGGGAGGGGGAAGGGGAAGGGGGAGTGGGGAGGGGGGAGGGAGGAGGGGGGTGGGGGGGAGGGGGGAGGGGGGAGGGGGGAGGGGGGAGGGGGACTCAGGTAGGGGAGTCGCGGGAGAGGGCGGGGAGGGGAACCAGGAAGGTGAGCGGGACGGAGGAAGGGGGGTAGTGCAGTAGGGAGAGGGATGATGGAGGAGGCGGAGTGGCAACGCGAGAGGGAAAGGGAACGCGGGAGAGGAAGGGGAGGTGGAAGAGGAACGGGACGAATGGGAAAGGACACGCAGGGAAAAACAATTTCTTTATTAAATAGCGTAGCAATACATATCGGGTACCAGCTAGTTGTTAATAAAGAAGACTTAGGCCTTGCAGGGAAACTCTTTTCCTTAGGGCCTTCTGTGGGGAGTTTTGTGAAAAAATACAATTTAAAATCTTTTAAAAAATCTAATTCCTAGTACAAATTTATAATATTAAACTAAGCCTGTGTGGTGGGTGTTCATAGAGAATTCGCTGAATTAATAGGTCTTATTAGCATTTCCCATTAAGCCAATGCAATGTTAGCGTAATGAATGGTCAAATGTAGAGGCGATGGACAAAGGACGGTCAGAAATGAGAATATAGCCTATCATTATAGGTATAGACCATCACGCGCAATTGAACAGAATGTGATGTTTGGTACGTCTCAGTAAGATATTATTGATTACCAAGAATATTGATTAATATAAAAGGCGTTCAGATAGTTTGCTTCAGGTGGAGCAAAATAGTAGGTAATCTTGCGATATATAAAGTTGAATTAAATTAGAAGTGTTTGCTGAAACCTTAGAATAAATAATAACCCGATGAAACAGCCTTGTGTGGTGTTCTGCCATATCGTCTACCCCCGATGAGTGAGTGGATTCATGGTTAATTTTTTCACTAAAAATTCCCCCACTATGGGATCGAAAATACTAGTGACTTCGACTAAAGGTACTTAAACGTTAGGATCTAAACTATCTCCTCACATGAGGATAACCTCAAGATCACAAAACAGTGAGGTTGTTCCAAAAGTACGTTAAACCGGTATCAGTATAATCGACAAGATTACGAAAGGTTCGCTTAGATGATGGTTTACCTTAAAAGAATAGACGAAAAAAAGATTGAGAGAAGAATAGACACCTATTACAAAAGAAACCCATTACATATTCGCAACTACTGAAAAAGATTTTTTTCAATTTCTGTGTAATATTTCCTTAACCAAAATGAAATTATTTAATAAATAACATGCGTTGCTATGCCATTTAATAAAGAAATTGTTTCTCCCTGAGTGTCCTTTCATTCATCCTGTCCCCTTCCGCCTCCCCTTCTTTCTCTGCGTCTTCTTCTCGCGTTCCCAATCCGTCACCTCCACCTTCCCTTTCCCCACTCCACTCCTCCCCCCTTCCACGGCCCGCGAACCCCCCTCCCGAGTTCCCCTCCCCCCTCACACGTCCCTCTTCCCTTTCCCGCTCCCTCGTCCCGCCAAACCACCTCCCGCATTCCATATCCTATTCAATCCCAGTGCATTCAGTTTTTTAAAAGCCCGCGTGCCACCTTTATAATTTTTATTCAAATTTTCATTTTTCATGTATATTAAATTTGATACCTAACACAGATACCTATTTAAAATATCTAAAATTCTTGATTCGATTCAAACTATTAGGGGAGTACCTACTTTAAATAAATTTATCAACTTAAAGATTTTCAAAAATAGAATCCTGATTTAACCATCATTGTTTTGCAAAATGTCATTCTCAAACACGCGAACTGTCAAACGTGCGATAGTCGTTAGGTTTTCTGAAATTATCCCATTTTCTTAATTTTTCTCTCCGTAAGAACCATCCTCGTACTTCATGAAATATTCTAAAAAAAGAATTAGCGAAATCGGTTCAGCTGCTCTCGAGATTTGCGCTTAGCAACACATTAGCGATTCATTTTTATATATAAGATAAGAAGATGTAATTTGTTACCTACTCACAAGAAAAACTTATGCTGAGGTGGATTTAATATGGTTGCTTTAAAAATTAATACTTCTACAAAGTTTTTTTAAAATCCCTTTTCTTTGTTTTAAGTAATTTGAATGAAATTAAAAAAAAAATGTTTTCCTTCATGGCCAGGATCCAGTAGCAATAGAAAAAAATCCTCATGTTTGAATGTATATATTTCATAAATGAATAAATTTCAATTATTCCAATAACAGAATTCGATTTCCCTTCTTCAGCGGTTGCAGTACCCACTTTCCAATGACCATTGGCTACCATCCACTACATTTCCCTCTTCACTCTACACCCTTCAGTTGCGTCAGTCTCCGCTGAATGTATCGCGATTCCGCTTCGAACGTGAATGATTTTTCCCCTCGCATGTCCACTGTGAGGTAGGTACCTAAAGGACCTACCCAGATGGGTAGGAGGCTGCATGGTGCTGGCTGCTGTAGGTTCGAGTGTGTTCATCAGCCGCTCATGCATCTGTCGCGAAACGAGGTTATTTAGCAGGGGGTTGCACAAAACTATTATTATTGCAATATTTTCATTTAAGTTTGGCGAAGAAATCGGTTGATATTGCTACAATATCTCGTTTCCAGTAAAGACCTCTGTTGGGAGTAGTTAGATCAATTAGGGGTTAATATTAGTAGTAGTAGTTGCAGTACATTTGCACTTCATTCTTGTGAGAGACTACAATTTAGAATCTAATCGTTCTGCGCTCCATGAAAATGTTTTGATTTTTTTTATTGATAATATTTATATTGTTTTGGTTAACAAATGTGAACACCCAGGTTTTTTCCAATCTTCCCGCTTCTTCATCTCCTCTCGCACTTACTTCAGTCACACAATATTCCCTCGAAAGGGGATTCCATAGTTCTTTGATTCCGAACTGTTCTCATCACTTTATTTAAGTTATGCCTTGCGAAACACAAAACGATTGACATATTGATTATTTCAATACTTCATCTTAAAATCTGTAAGTACCTTTCATTTATTTATTTGTTTTTATTTTTTATTTTTATTACATACCTGATTTTCACAATATGATTTTAAAATCGCATAAAACATTTATTTATTTTTATTATTATTGTACAACAGAATAATTCCAATTACAGAACAATTTAGTTACCCTATCAGCATTTAGGCAAGTGACTCTTCAATAATGTTTTTAAGGCATATAAAGAACAGTCACTTATATCCAAATGGTTTGCAATTTCATTTAACAGCACCACTCCCCTCGTCATGCTATGCTTTGCCAAGACGTTTGTTCTGCCGTTCGGTACTTTAAATAAGTCATGATGTCGACTTCGGCTGTAGTGGTCTTGTACATATAAATCATAGCATCCCAAGAGAAATGGGCTATCGATGAAATTGTTCCAAATTTTGAAAGACAGAATAGAAAAAGACTTGCTTTCCTTCTAGTTTTTAGACTCACAGAATCAGTTTACTCAAGTAAGCCAATATGGTGCATGAACCTTGGATAGGTTCCATGCTTCTGCATATAAACATACCTGAGGAATTTCTTCTGGATTTGTTCTAACATATCAATGTACTTCTGGTGGTACGGTGCCCAAACATCGCTCGCGTACTCCAGCTTGCTTCTCAGTATGCCTTCGAATAACGCTAGCATAGCTTCTTGATTATCAAACTGTTATGTTACTCTCTTATTTCAAATGTATTTGTGTCCATAATATAATTTCTTACAGCCTGTAAATATTCTTAGAACATAGCAGGTATAACAGCATTTTCATACTTTCATACTTTCAGTATCGCCCTGAAAGAGTGGCATTCAGAATAGAAGCGTTGCTTTAAATGGCAGCCGTATTTGGTAACCAAACCTGAATTGTCAGGTACTTGCACACCGTCCTCTCCCCATCTCCTTCCTCTCCCCACTATCTTCAGCGACGCAACCTACCGACCGCGACGGTTGGGAACAATTGGGACTCTTTTGCCGTAGTCACATAAGACATATTTTTTCCCTGAAACAAAAAAACGGTTCAAAACTCAAAATTATTTTAAAAAAAAATTGTTTGTAAAACTTCATTCTTTCTGGAAACCCCTGATGAAGGGAAATTCTCGATTAACTGGATATTTAATAAATAAACGATCAAATCGTTACAAGCAGAGCTCCAATTCCTATTTGCGGTACACCCAGCCATGTTGGTCAGACTGATTGAACAGAGAGGATAGCTATTTATTTTATCATTCTTTTTCCGGACATCTCTAAAGTGGAGCGGGATTCTACTGGGAAAGATAAATAATTGCTTTCTCTTTAGCTCGTACAGAATTTCACAGGAATTTAAATCACAGCTCTAAAAATATTTCTCAATACAAGCAATAGTTAAATTGCATGAGTGTCGTCACATGTACTTAATGTGACAACCAATGATTGACAATCGTGATTTATAAATACTATAGTAAGTCATTTTGAATGGTAGAATTTTTTTGCCTTGCTCACAATCTGCCTAGATCAAAAAATAGAGTTATTTGCAGAATTATGTGAGGAAGAAGCAAGTCAAAAATACATGAATTTAGAGAAAATTATTCATGACATTCATTTTTATAACTGTGTACATATCACAAGAAAAATTAGAGTAATATTTATTTATGGAATTTACATGCATTTAAGCGTATTTAAAAAATTCATTTGAAGCGAAAATTTAAAAATTACGTAAACGAAAATTTACTTCGAAAACATTCTCGTTAAGTACGTGGGATATTTGTATGCTTCGTGAGTCGTCGTGAATGCGGCATTCATTTACATCACAAAAAAGCTCAAAAATTCGCGAGAGGGCTTATAAAATTGCGCTCCGAATTCACATGCGCTGTGATTGTGTGATAACGACTCCTTTATGTTACTCGCTAGCTCCACTCTTCTACTTACCAAATGCTGCGAAAGCTTTAATAGAAATAAACACCAACGTGAGCTTATTTTTATTTGCATTTCATTTCCTTCATGAGCTTAAGATAAACATGCCATATATAGGTATTACTATACCTTAATACTGGAAATGCTTTGGATCGGAGAGTGTTTTTTTTTATAATTAAAATTTTACAATTCATAGACGTCGTTTTCGATGTGTACTACATGGAACAAAACCTTTTAGGTATGTGTTACTCATCACTGAACGGGAATATTGATTCAATTACCTTATTTTACCATTAGATATCCGTTAGATCCTTGCAATAATTGAAGATACGAAAGAGACACACATATAGTTGTTTGAAACTGAGAAAGCGAAGAGATTTGAGGTTGGATGTGAATCTTTAAAATTTAGATTTAAAAAAATAAGTCAAACGAGGTTGGTGAAGACAGCACAATTTTTTTACTTATTTTTTTATTTCATAATATTTTATTTATTACAGATTTTTGGTTGTTTTTTTTGGCGAAATAAGAATGATAATAATTTTGATAATGAAAAAAGCTTCCAACAGGTTCTGCTTCAAATCAGCGCACCCACAGTTTACATATGAGTACGTTTTTTTTAATAATAACGCTTGATACTTTTAAGCACACTTTTACTCCTTAAAAATTATAAATGTTCCTTAAAACCTTGAAACACGCAATCACCATAAAAAAGAGCATCGAAGTAAAATTAATATTGATTGAAAGTAAATGGAATTATATTTTCGGAATTTATTCGCTATAGGTAAAAACCGTTTACACTGAAACGTCACGTACCGAACACAGGTAGATGAAAAAAATTTAGTGACTTACTTTACTTTTTAGCATTACTTGTCAGAGCACAAGAGGTACAGTAAATTCAGATAAAATAGTGACTAACGAACTAACTAACCATCACGCCGTTTACAGGAGTAGGCAGAGAGGACGGACCGCCAAACAACTCGGTCTTGCCATACACACCTTGCCTCATTCACATTCATATATCGTCTCATACAGGCTCTTCTATTATTCTGACTCTTGACATGGCCTGACTTAAGCATCTAATTCACTTGGTGGTTCTATGTCTTCCTCGGGCGTCCCCGTCTATTCTATCAGTCTTCTATCATTTGCGTCATGTATTCTCCTTGCACTTCCTCGTTCATTTGCTCCACATGCCCAAACCATCTGAACGTCCTTTCTTACTCATTACGCTTACATCGCATTGCATTTTTTGCGGATCTCCACATTTCTCACAAGATCGCACATAATTTTACACACATACGAGATCTTTTTTCTGCAGCAGTCAGTTTACTTTCATCCTTCCTCTGCCAGTTCCATGCCTCACTGCCAGCACTTCATTGTGGACGGCTAGTTTCACTTCTTTGGACAGTTTTTTTCGACGGCTTCAGTCCTCCATTAATGGGGTTAGCTGCATTTACCCTATTTTCTATATCTCTATCAGCCTTTTCTTCTCTCGTAAACAAACTTCAGAAACACACAAACTCCACCTGCTCCTAGTATTTATCATTTACAACAATATTGCACATTGTTTCATACTCTCTCTTTCAAACACCATGACTTTAGACATACTTACATTCATAATTATCTCATTCTTCGTACATACTCGTACTTCATTCATCCTAGACACGAGAGACTGTAGATCTTCCATACTGTTAGAAATCAGGACCGCATCATCAGCATACAATAGGCAACATACTTTCAGATTTCTCAATTTCGCGCCCAATCCCATTTCTTTCAATTTTGGCATACACTTATTCAAGTATAGATTGAATAACTACGGTGACATTACGCAACCTTGCTTAACACCCTTTGTGATGTCAAACGACCCCATAAAATCGTCGTTCACCCTAATTCTTGCAACTCTTCCCTCATACAGAGAAGCAATTGCCTGTATGAGAAATGTATTCACTCCATACTTGGAAAACACCTTCCATAGCTTTTTCTTGTCTACTTGGTCGTATACTTTTTGTAGATCTACAAAGGCACAGAAGAGTTTCTGGTTTTTTGCAAGAAACTTCTCGGTGAGCATACGCAATGAGAAAATCTGGTCAATGCTTCCCTTCCACTCATAAAATCACCTTAGATAAAATAGTGCTTACATAAAAAACCGTTACAATTGGGGTTTCTAAAGCACAACAACAGAATATGAATTGTTTTAAGCTCAACAAACTTGGAGAATATGATTGATTGTAGAATGGTCGCAGTACTATCTATTATTATGATGGTCGTATAGTTTCCTTAGAAAATTAATGTGGTAAGGTGTAAAAATCCCACTCTGTGGGTAATTGGTTCAGCTAAATGAATATTTTAAATTTACTATTTTATTATTTCAGAAGGAAGGTATAAGATAAGTCATTTCTTTGGAAGAAAATACAATTGAACATTTTATATATTATCTTAGATTCGCCAATACTCCTTTACCACGGCCAAACAACAAAGCAATTTCGTGAGATTACAACAATTTCATCATGTGTGGGAGTAATAATTATGGTATATAAAGGGGTTTTTCTTCGTTTGGAACAATCATTAAACTTCCATTAGCGTTGAATTACGGAATCTATGCGTTTGTCATATTCGTTGGTTCGCTGGAATATCCAGCTAAGTAGAATTGCCGCCGCTATTTCAAAAGCTATTTCGTTTCAGCACGTACAGCTTTATTGAAGCTTTGTGTTCTACCACATCGACAATTCAATAATTTTGCAATCGGCGTTTGAGGGTTCGCTCCGAATTAGATACTGACGTATTGTACGCGTGGCTGGGATCCAATAACGCAAAGGTTTAATGACTTCCTCGCTGTAATGCTGCTGGGGATGAAATGCAGCACGGGACACCATTCGCCATAAACCAACCCCATACCCCACGCAGCATACGTGTTGAAGCCTTTGGCTGGAGGCGAAATATTGATGCCGCCACAATAAAAACACAAACAAAAATGCTTTACTTTTGTGGGATGTGTTTTAAGATTACTGTAGCGTTAGTCTTGCAATTTTTTATATTGTTTTTCACAGCTTTGGTCTGAACCTAAAAGAGGCCATGATATTGTCTAAAGTCGAAATTACACTAGTTTGTTTATAAAATCGTTTAGTTTTAAGAATGGCTTTCAATGGCGAAATACTGGAAATGCTATAATTATGCGAACTACTTTGTTGATATATAAAGGATTGGTTGCAAAAATAAACAACTGTTGAAGTTCTTTCTTCTTTCCACTTTTTGTAATGCGCTTTTGGGGTTATATTTCTTATAATGACTTTTAAAAAAATAATTAGGTATCCAATAAGAAAAAACACATTATTATATATATAACACTTGTAAATTACATCTATGTAATTACATGTAAATTACCTCTAAGATTTGCACAGCCAATGATAATTATAAAGGTTGTAGAAATGTTGGGATTTCTTAAATCGTAGGTATCATTATCATTACTTTCTTAAAAAAATTCCTCGATGATAGTTGGTTATCATCTGCAGTGATTTCGTTATAAATCAGTCAAGCATTTGATCATAAGACAATGCTTTTTAGTTTGATATTTGTTCTGCATTAAACAGAATGTTTAGTTTATTTAATAATTATCTCGAAATTGTTTCATTCGGTTCTTAAAAGATTGCTCGATAAATATCGTCACAAAAACAAGACAATCGCCTTATGAAACAAAAGACCTTCCCTCCGAGAAAAAGACTTCAATTGTGACAAAATGATCCAATCACAAGATATGGATAATCTTCCCCGGCCCGGGATTACTTACTCGTTACATAACTAACTTATCTGGAAAAAATAAAAGATCTAGATTTTTTCAAAATAAATAATTTAACTTCTTTATTTAAGGGATTTAAGCAGAAATCCAATCATACGTTTGACTCTTTAACCTAATCTAAGGCATTATCAATGAATTGAATGTTAAAAGGAGGCACTTTTGAATATTGGACGAAATATAAGAAAATATTTTTGCCTAATGTTACGGCAGAACCCATTCACCAGGAGAGAGTTTTTAACGAATAAAATAGAAAATACTTATATGCCGGCTTAGCTCACGATTTGAATTATGTAAAATTGATTGCATATATTCGATTAATACTTTCTCTCAGCAGATTTCAGAGCCGCACTTTCGAAATAAAATAAATAAAAATGTCGTAATTAAATAAATAAAAATAAAATAATTAAATAAATATTTTTATTTTTAACTTTATGAACAAAATCTCAAATTGTAATATTTAAATAAATGAAGACAATATTAACAAAACTCAATCGAAAATATGGAAACCGAAAAACAGAAAAAAGATATTGGCACCTCTTGGACTCGAATCCAGGATCTTCGACTTTCCGGGCCTCTGCGCTAACCACTGTGCCAAGGTGTCGATATCCGATTCGATCATTTTTAATTGTATCGTACTTCGACTAAGAACCACTAACATTATCTTCATTTTCTTAACGCATATTTTATTGGCTGCTATCTTTAAGTATGATTGCAAGATTCAAAACCGAACTAAATGCTATCTAGATAGTGTCTGGATAAATTTAAAAATAAAATGGATAAAAATTATCCAGACACTATCAAGAATTTATCTGGATAAATTAAAAAATAAAATGGAGAAAAATTTATCCTTACACTATCTAAGATAGCATTTAGTTCGGGTTTGAATCTTGCAATTTTCGATGGAGTTTCGCTAATATTGTCTTAATTTAATTAAATATAATTAAAACCACATCAGTCCACCTTTGTTCCTCTTTTGCAATTTTAAATGTAGGTATATTAAAAAAAACATGTTTTCTTGTCTCGTAAAATACACGATGAAAATTACATTGCTTGTTACAACTTGTTTAAGTTGTTGAGTCCTTTCTGTGTCAGCCAGAAACAGATTTCCGTTTTATAGTTCAAAATAAAATATTGCATGGTTTTGCGGTTTCTCTATTTTTATTTGGTATCGAAAATGAGGAAATGCGAAAGAATGTTTCCCCAGAAGGAAAGCAGTTTATCAAAATATTCCACGAACATCCATCACCGCAGGCTTGCCACATTCGCTCTTATTTTTATTTATATCGAGTCACGGTGCACCAAAAACCTTTTTCACATTGTTCCACTTAAAGCGAGATATCGAACGCCAATGAAAACGCAAAAAAAAATCTTTGCAATTTCATTTTTTTTTTCAAAAAGAAAGACAAACATTCCCGGATTACAAATAACCTAATAATAAAATCAACATTTTGAAATAATATTTCTATAATTCATTTATTAAAAAATAGTAAAGTCTTCTAAGCAGGTTCATCCACTGAAAAGATACCAACAAGTATGATATACGTATATCGATTGAAAGGAAACTGATTTTGCCAATTAATATGAGACCGATTAATTGATATCTGTTCAAGAGGGGATTTCACCATTCGAAAATGTTTACAAAAGCATTTCTCGATGAGAATAAAGTTTCATTATCTAAGTCCACTTTGGCATAATATTGTCTGCATAAATAATGCAAACGTAGAAATACGCAAGACACAGAGGTATAAATATCCTATTAAGAGGGTATTACCAGAGAAAACCAGAAATATGTCATTTTTAAGACGTGTTGACTCTTTTCCACGAAAAATTATAAATGAATTGCGAAAGATTGTTCTTTTATCTAGCATTCGCATGTTTTAATTTTTGAGAAAAAATGTTGATTTTTAGTACAATAAGGTTACACCATAGGTCGTTGGCAGATTTGTTAAATTTTTAAAAAAGATTTTGCATAATAACACACCCATTTCAAATAAATCAATACATTATCTGGGTATCGCATGTTTTAGAATTTTAATTTTAGTTTAAATAAAATCATTAAAAAATATATACGCACATGTGTCTCTTGACGAAAATTGGTCCGTTTGTGTATTTATTTGCGCACTTACATACTAATATATTTCAGATTTTTTTAACATTATTATTTAACTTAGACATTTATTAATGAAAAATGATAAATAGTTATTATCAAAAAATAATTACAAAAAGTACATTATTTTAATAGTTTTATCATCACGCCTTTCAGCATTTTTGGATGTAGGTATAATTAAAACAAATTTGGAATGGAATAAAATCGATATTGAGTTATAATTTTAAAAAGCTGGTACGGAGAATAATTAATATTTCTCATTGTAACCGTCCTGCTCGATCGCAAGAACAACTTTCGACGAAATGTGGGTTTTCGGCCGCTGGCTGGTTAAACGCTCTTAATATTATAAAGGCGAAAGTTTGCATGGATGTATAGATGTTTGTTACTCTTTCACGCGAAAAATACTAAATGGACTTTAAAAATCCTTTCACTAATAGAAAGCTACATTATTTGCGAGTACTAGGTATAGGCTGTACATATTGGTAAGCTCTGGCGTTATGAATAAGCTTTGGCCGTATGAAATTATTTATTATACGTTTATTGTCCAGACGAAAAGGAAAGTGTTGCTAAGGGATTGTTTAACGTGCGCTGTCATTTTGTTATTTGTTTATGTTACTATCTCTATTATTAGAGATCTCTTTGATAAAACTTTGATAAGTAGTAAAGATTCAAATATTTTTAAAGTACTTATCTAAACTCATATTATAAATGCGAAACTGCGCGTGTATGTTTGTTACGTTTTAATAGGTGGCACGCGAGCTGTTTGAAAAATGAATGTGACGGTTGTTGAGTGGGGGTGGGGAGAGGGGAAAGGGGGAGAGTAGAGGAGGGGAAGGGGGCAGGGGGATGAGTGGGGGCGCAGGGGGGGGAGGGGGGAGGAGAGTGAGGAGGGGTAAGGTGGAGGAATCGGAGTGGGAACGCGAAAGGGAAAAGGGGCTAGGGAGTGGAAGGGGAGGCGGAAGGGGTACGGGATGAATGGGAAAGGACACGCAGAGAGAAACAATTTATTTATTAAATGGCATAGCAACGCATGCCGAGTACCAGCTAGTAATATATATTTTTAAATTGTTGTGAAATAAATTCTTTGAATTGGATCGAAGATAATTTCTTAGGAACTATAAATCTACTTTCTTAAAACATTAAATTTCTCGTTAATATAATACTTCCCGTGTTTCGAATTCGCCAACAAATATGCTGGTATATAAAATTCTTGTACCTATATTTTTACTGCAAATGATTACAAACAAAATACGGAAAAGTGGGTAATTTGGTTTCTAAAGTAAAATAAATAAATATATCTACACTGAATTAAGTGACGACAAGGGCCATCTCATTATAAATGTATTACCTGGATTATTTCTTCCGAAAAAACTCACAGAGTTTGTACCGATCAATCGAATAACCTTCAGGACAAAGATGAAAAAAAAAGATTCAGTCCAGAACCGGTTACTTAATGCTCCCTATTACGGTCTCTTTCTGCTCCATGTGTCTTTCACGAGTAAGTGGGATAGGTTACAACTTGTGTGCCTTTATATCAGTTGCGATTAGAAGATCACAAAATACCAACAGGTTTAAAAGCAAAAAAATTAAAATTATAAGATCAACTTATATATGATAATTGGGAACTAAAACTGTAATCACAAAAAAAGTAAAAAGAGTTATTGATGTGGCCGTTACTCTTTTTTCCATGTTATGGATTTATCTGCATTTGAATACATGTTGTATTTTCCTTATAAATGTAAGCAATAATTTATTTTACATTTTTATTACCAAGTTTACGCCTTAGATTTATTAATTACAGGATTGTATATAAGTTTCAAGGGTGGATTTGATCATTACTGGCACCAATGTGTGGATTAAACAAATATTAATTCTCGTACATAATGATTTCTGAATCAATTTGGGCTAACATCGTGGTTTGCAGCCAGTGGCGTCCATGAAAAAACATTTTTTAAATGGATTTCGATTTTTCTCATATAATTAAATATTTGATTTTCATATGTGATTTGAGTTTTTGTGCATGGATAGAAGCCTACTTACCTGTAAAGCAGTTGGTACAATGTTCTAGGGTGCACTGAAAGTAATGCACATTTGTGGTGTCCTGGAGGTACGGGGAGATGCAGGGTCAGTAGAAATGGTTTGGAACGATGAATGCTCATCGAACAATATATTAACTACATCAAAGTATGCCTTACTCAGTTACCAGAACTTATTATATACGGCACACCTGCTAGGAAGATTACTTTGAAGTTAAACGTACAAAAATAAGTAAAGTGAAGGTTAGATAAAATTAATTTTCTACGAAACTTTACCAAGCCTCTCGAATTGTTGATAATCAACATAAAAATTGTTGAATTTTTCGTAGGTTATCAGGCACTGGAGTAGGTGAAAATTCAGAGTTGTAAATTATGAAAAAGACAACCACCATGGCAAAGTTTTAAATGGTTTCATAGCTTTAGTTACGGATACCGAGTAAATAGTACCCTTGCTGTGGGCATTGAAATCCTTCATTCGTATAATTATTATTTAATGTAAAGTAGAAAATTAAAAAATATATTTTATAGTTAGGTTATTGTCATGCTTGTGCTTCATTCTCGAATGTTAAATAATCTTACTGGGTTAGCAAAGTCTACCCATCTATAATAATACATTAGAAAGGCACCTGTAGAATTTCGTGTAAACCATATTGAGAGAAATCGAGATATACGTTCCACGTCCCACTACAGTAATTTTTAGTTTATCTTCTTGATCGTGTTTATTCAGAGATACTTCTACGGCTTAACATGCACCTTTGCAGGTGGCCAAAAGAGGAGCTTCTCAACGAATGAGCAAATAAAAAACCATTCGTCGTTTTAATTGTCACAAATTATTACAAGCACTTCAAATATATAATATATACATAGTTGCAATGTTAAAAGTACGACGATCTCCACAGGAGGTATTTTCATTTAATTGAGCCTTACAGCGGAAACTTCATGAAATCCCCGCCAATCAAATCAGTGGATTTAAATTTCGCATTTCCCGTTTGAATGACAATATTATTGCGCAGTTGACTGGATTGTTTTGGATTTAATTGAGATGCAGTGTAAAACAGCGAAACTATTTGGTATATTCAGTTCGTAATCAATAAATTAAACAAAGTTTTTGTCAATGGTAGTAAACAGATTTATTATTGTCTACGCCCATATTATTATTATTATTTGGGCGTTTACAATAATTTATTTAATATGGAAACCATTTATTTTTGAGTGCATTATTACGTTTCCAATTTTTCTCTTCGTAAAGAAAGGGGTTTTATTATTACAAACTTTTTTTTAAATCTTACGATATTTTACCTCTGACTCACAAAATTATAATAAGCCATCTTTTGTGACCAGCTTTAATAGTAGGTACAGGTAAATCATTCTAAAGAGACCCTTACTTGTGAAGTGGTGTACCGTATGGATCAAAAAATGATTTAATAAGGCCGTCATCTCACGGGTCGGTAAGGAACCGTTACTTTAGCGAACGTTACTCTCCCGCCCAGGGTAATACAGCACTTTATGTCGATTCCTTACCAATACATGTGACGACGTATATGATAATTTATTTTTGTTAGGAAGTATTAAACAAAAAAACTTAATAAGAACACCGTTGAATTGAATCGAGAGTCTAAGGATGGGCTGTTCCAAAAAATTTGTCAAATTCATCAAATTTTTAAAATTTAATTTTCAAGTTCTGTGAAAGTTCTCTTCAAGTTCTTTATAGCGATTTATTAACAACTGGCCTGTATGTTTTTAATTTTGATTTATATAATTATATGTTTTAATTTATACAGAACACTTGAGTTCTTAACATTTAATTTTTATTATTAATTTTTGTATTTCAAAATTTGAATTTGAATTTTCATTTTTACTTTTCTTTAAAATATGGTCTTTTTTTTCTCTTTAGTTTTAAGTATTTCTTAATATTTTTTGAAATGTTAAAATATTAAATGTACGACTACCACAACACGGGCTTAGCCTAGTGTGGTAGCCAAAAAAAACCCAAATATCTGTTACTAATAAAAAATATATGAAATAAAAAAAAAAATAATAAAAAAAATGATATAATAACATAACTCGGATAGAACTTAAACAGAACGTGAAAATTTGGAAAATTGTTAAAAATTTTTGAACAACCCGTCCTTAAAGGCCCGCAACCCGAATTTCTATCGATTTCTCACATATCTCCCTTAAATACAATAAATTTTAAAGCTCTTAAAAAATTTATGTTATTCTTGAAGATATTATCTAGACACTGCCCGCGCCGAAACGCAAATTATATCAAATTCCCTCGATAGAAAAAAATCGCAAAGTATGCTCCAAAAATTATTATAAACACGTTTGTTTCAGTTATTTTACAAACTATATATACCTATGTATGAAAAAAATTCACAGTGTTTCTTTAAATACTGTTTAAGACAATGCCGGCGAGATTTTTGCTCTATTTTAAACGAGTCGTGTTTTATTAAACATTTTCGCAATTTTCGCATCGATTTTGTCGCTGTAAATGTTAGCGCTCTCCTCTAAAATTCGTAATTTCGTATCTCTCCATCTTTTTTTTTGAGCCCGGTTGCGGAGCCTTAATTTAAAACGAATTGATAAATATCGCTACACATTCAGTATCATCGGGCATTAGCGTGGTAATGTGGGACGGAAGGCGGGTTTTCAAAACAAGTTCTAAAAACTTTTTGTAAACAATCAGTACTTTCGGTGTGTACAAATACATTCAAACTTGTCGTCTTTAAAATAGTTTCTCCGTACTGCTAATAATTTTTCATATAATTCTAATCTTCTTCCAAACTTATTCCCCCCATTTACTTAATTTACTCACCACATTATTCACTTCACGGCTGTTATAGTCCCATTGAATTCGGACAGTTGGCACTATTGTGCGGTGCTCACATAAAAAAGTCCAATATAAAAAAGTCTTAAGTTCTCAAAAATTTAAATAAAACAGGACACTGTTTTACTGGTTCTATAAATTGTCACTTTAATGTAAAAAAAAGATAAACCTAGCGCGGTTTACTAACTAGTTTAACAATTTGTGCTCAAAAATAATAATAATAATATAAAAAATTAGAATTGTTTTGGACCATTTTCTCGGCGAAGAAAATATTATTAACCATAATATATTTTTTCAAGTTGATCTGCCGACAGTTGACCCACAAAACGGATATTAAATTTATTCTAAAATTATAATTTTTTATGCATTATTTACCAATTTCAAACGTAAAATCGACCTCAAAAATACGTATGAATATGAAACGAGTTTATACACAATGACTTTTTTGTAATTAATGTGTTGGTATACACAGCATATAGAGAAGCAGATTTTTCTATGACGCAATTGAATGAAAATATGTTTTATACCTTTGTTATTCGGCGGTAAATTCTCTCTGCACATCCCTTCCCATCACTTAGTTATATTTTGAGTAATTAGGTATATCGTATTTTCCATAAACCGACTGCACAGTACGCTGGGGGAAGGCAATTGTCGGCGGATCAACTGTCATGGAACTTTGCCAAGTCATATGTAGCGAATCACTTGGGGTGACCTATGGCGGAGGTATTGGTTATCCAATGAATAGTTCCCCGGGCGGAGCTACCCATACCCACCTCAAAAATATTACTGTAGGATTGATATTGCACCAATATTGCTATAGGATCAAAGTTTTTCGGAACCCAACACGGTGGTAAAAATTTTCAACAAGTAATTTTTTTAGTATGTGTGATGTAAGTATTTAACTTAATCAGTTCTGAAAGTGTCACCCCGAAAAGAATCACACAGGACAGGCTGTTTGTATTTCAGCGATGTAATTGATGAGTCACGGCTTACTGAAGTTTTTCCGCAGCGTGATGGATTGTACCAAATGAAACTAATCAATTATGCAAAGACAACATTGTCTTTTTCAAAAGAAACCCTGGACAATGGTAAGGCAAATAAATCGAAATCGATGTGAAATGGTTGCTATACAATCAGCAAAATATATAACTAATATATATACAACAAGAAACAAAATATATAAATAAAAATGATATCATTAACTGTTTTAGTCATTTGGTCAGAGAATTTGTGAACGCTGATGATATTTCTATTCTGAACGGTGGTCTGACGCCAGGGCGAAACAGTGGATCTATGGCATCCTCAATACCTACTGTGGTATTTGGTTTGATAGTACCCGATTATTCAGATCTGGTCACCGACCACGACTAAAGCCATTTCAAGCAAAGTTTCGATCTGAACGGTAATCTGCCACCAGGGCGGTAACCACCGAGGATGTTCACTCTGCAACGAGGTGAGAGTGATTAAAAACTTGTCTACGTACTAATAAACGTGTTTTAATTTTTACACAACTGTAAACGAACCATTTACCATAGATTAATGGTTCTATATCAGATTTTAAAAATTTGAAACACATTCTTTAGTTAGGCCAGTTGACAAAATTTTATTATTTGACTTGATAGCTTATTTGCTCTTGATAATGCCTTCAAAAGAAAAAATCTGTTTTTTTAGTTAGCTCCACACAGGAGGCCCTGAGGAAAATAATTCCATTCAGGACCTGTCATCTTTGGGCACGCCGTGTAGAGGATCTTATTAAGAAAGGAAGGAGTGGAAGTTCTGGCTAGGTGGAACCTATGATGGGTGTTTAGAAATCTGTAAGTCAGTGTCTCCAGGAGTGACAAACCTATGATTCCATCCCTCCCAATGCTCTACAAGGCGGTGAGTCCTGCTGGAGATATCAAAAGGTCTCTCTCAACCTTGTAAATTCCGATCCAGGCTGCCATGCACTTGGGGCACAGACGCATCCACCGCCAAGACCCGGACAAACTTCACCCGATGAACACGAGCGCCCCTGCTAAGTTGCTTAACGTAGCGAATCACTGGGGTGACCCATTGCAGAGGTGCAACAAATAGTAGCCGGGGCAGCGGTCTCCAATCCCGCCACCCAAATTGGTAATCCCGCCTGCTGAATTTATGAAAAATACAAACTTCAATCATAACGACAAAAAAAACTCATAGATATCTGATATTTTACAAATCACTAACGAATGGAGTAACGAGTTTTCATATTTACATTTGTTTTTTAATGCAAACATTTCAAACTACTATATTCTCAAACGTAATAAAATTTTGCAAGTGAAATGTATTTTACGTACTTCTTTTTGTACTCTGTGACTGGAAATAATTTAGAAACCTATATAAATATCTATGTACATAATTCAAAAATTCATTACTAATAAATAATAATAATTGGATTAACCAAAATTTAATGTAAATGAAGGAATGTCAATGGAAAACTCATTAAATATCTACTTGTGCAAATAATTTCACATTTGCATTAAATATGCACTAATGAAACTTGGTTACCAAAGGGTAGTTGATATACTTACATAAAATGATGTGTATGGAAGCGCTATTGTTGAACACTCTATATAATTTAAAGTGCCTACATACAAATTATTTTGTTTACCACAATTTGCAGAAATCCACAGTGTAGGTACAGAAAAAATTAACTACTAATATTTACGATATCGTTATGATTAAAGACTAATGTTCTTCACATAATGCAGTTGTACATCGATGTCATTATTTCGGGCTTCGAAAATTGTTATGTTTTCTAATCATATTAAAAACACAGAAACGATAAATAAAAGTGTTTAATCATTAATGACGACTAGATCACTCTGAATCAGTGATACAATTAAATAGTTGCATTGTCGAAAAGGTGGAAAGATTTAGATACCTCGGCGGTATTCTCACGGAGACTCTTGACCCAGATGTAGAGGTTAGGTGCAGAATTGAAGCAGCAAGAACTGCGTTCAATAAAATGAAATCCCTCTTCTGCAATGACAATATAAGTTTAAAACTAAGGCAGAGAATGCTAAAAGTTATGTGAGGTCGGTCTTGCTTTATGGATGTGAAACATGGACCTTCGAAAGTAAATACCATGAATAGGTTAGAGGCTTTTGAAATGTGGCTTCACCGGAGAATGCTCAAGGTCCCATGGACCGACATGATCATGAACACAGAACACAGAAATTCTCTAGGCTAGAGCAGATAAAGAACTGCCTACGGGGACCTGATGAGCACACAAAGAAGAAGGAGTTTAATCACTAAGAGGTGTAAAAAAAACAATTCTTTCAAAATAGTTATGAATTCAGCCAATGATTACTGCAATCAATGATGTTGCAGTAATCGATGACTGAATTCATAACTCTTTCGAAGGAATTAAAATTTTATTTCACCGCTGTTGCAATTCATTATTTTTATCTATCCTTTAGCCTAGTTAATATTATTAGCAAGGAATGTTACGAATTCTATATTTAATCGAAGATCTTCAATCTGAAAATATTTGGCAATAAATCGAAAAAGCTACTCTCCTATCCACGTTAAAACACCTCTTTTCACTGACCTCATTTTAATATGAATAGCCAGGTACTTTTCGACCTTCGTCGATGCTTCTCTTTCCTTCATTTCTCTAGTCTGAAAAAAATTTATTTAATTTCGTCACACATCAAAGTAGGTGAAACTCTTGTGCCAATGTAGAGAAAAGAAAAAATAGAGATGGGTCATGAAAAACAATTATTACGAAAAAAGTGTCGCCAATACAATGACGCCCCGCTTTTATTTCATCTACTCGTACACAACAAATGAATTGCAACTGTCATTGGCTCCGCTTTGATAGTCCATGCAGTTCGCCATGGGCACGCTTTCATAATAGTAAATATTAGAAATGAAACGGATAGTTGTTTGGCTGGATACCGGATACCAGATATCCGGCGAGCTGCGAGGCCGGATGGCCGGATATCTGGCGGCCGGATATTCGGCCCATTGTCTCGTTGCATGTCGTGACGAGTTTAGCTCCGCACAGGTGTGGCGAACGCGATCAGATCAATTCGGGCGGTTTCGGTTGCCATCGTGAGTATTCTCTTCGATAAGAAGAAAAACAAGAGGTATATTATGGTGCTTCAATGTCGGTATTTAATCATTTCAATAATCTCTGTTTTTTTACGATTTTTAGTTCACTATAATGGCGATGGTGATCAGTTAATCATGTTAATTTAAGTTTTCGCTTCTCGGCGAGGTTTTTGTTAGTTTTCACTAAAAGTTTTTAGTTTAGATATTTACTATTTATGTATTTATCATTAGAGTGAATCTCAGAAGAAAATTTTAGTTTTTTGGAAGGCCTTATGGCTTTTTTGTAACTTTTTCGACTTTAAATAAAAGCCGTCATAATTATGAGCCATTTTATTGATATTTACTTCACAAAGATTAATGTATTGCATTTTATTATAGGAAATTGTCGTACTTTTTGAATATCCGGTATCCGGCCGGATACCGTTATATAATATCGTTAAAAATGCGGTGTAAAAAAATGTTTAAAACTGATTAATAAAATGTTGCAGGTTTGAAATAAATATCGATCTCAAAAGCAATGACTTTTGTGGTGTAGCAAACCAAAATAAGACTACGAATTAAAAGTAACAATCTTAAATAAAGACGAACGAATTCATTAGTTGGATAGTGAGGAGTACGGGACGGGTGCCTGGTGTAGGGAACCTTTTACAATTCCGTAACAAGCGCGCCGTGTTCCGGATAATAGACTACAGAACGTAACAAATTAGTTCAATTCGCGGTGAATCAAGAGCGTAGCTAGGGGTTGGTGGGGTAGGTACTGGTACTGGTGCTGGGTACATTATGTGTTCAACTACATCTTCGTGAATTGTCTACCGCTCACAACTTGCGGAACAATCTTGCATTGTTAATTAGTGCGGGATGCTGCAATTGATTTATTTCATTTATTAACCATATTATTTAGGATGTCGGGGTCACCATAGCACAAAGGTTAGAAACAAACTTGCTTTGTTACTTGGTGCAGAATGCATTAATTGGTTTATTATTTAGGAAACAAACTTTTTGTTTTTACAGTGAATACCGCACAATAATCTCAACTGCTCCCGTCTGGAGCCAGTGAGACTATGGCATCCCCAATTGGGGTATTGAGGCTGAAGATAGTAGAGACGGGAAAGAGATGAGAAAGAGAAAGGTGGGGAAGTACCTGACTATTAAGATCTGGTTACCAAACATGGCTAAAGCCATTTCAAACAACGTTTCAATTCTGAATGGTAGTCATACACCAGGGCGATACCGAGATACGATAATCCTCCACTCTAGAACGTGCCGCAATTATACTATATGTACATTATTTTAAACTACTAATTGTGAAATAACACAAATTAATCAAATAATATTTATTTTCCCACGCCGGGATTCAATCCCGTGACCTTCGGATTGGGAGTCGAGAGCCTTACTCCTCGACCAAGAGCCAGATAGGTACTATATTATTTATTTATTTTATTCAGGTTCTCCATAAAACAGTTATACACTAAAAAATTATGGAGAAGATTACATACATTATATTATGTTACATTATGTTCATAATATTAGGTCCTTACATATGAAATTGGCGTTTTGCCGTACTGGCAACTTTGATCTCAAATATCTTCTATTTGGTTAGGAATTCCAAATTCAAATTTATACAGCTATTTACTCATGTATTTTTGTTTCGAAAATTATAATTAATTAGTTTTTCCTTAATTGTTTTTTTTTTTTTTTGCGTCACTTAGTTTACAAAATGGAAAACTTGAAATATCGCTTTATTTACGAGTACGAGTTCCACCGTGGCACCAGTGCTGCAGAAACGACCTCCGTAGTCCAGTGGCTAAGACTCTTGACTCACATTCCTGAGGTCGCGGGTTCGAACCCGGCATGCGCAAATAAATTTTATTTGATTAATTTGTGTTATTTCACAATTAATTCATTTAAAATAATATTTAGTATATTTGCGGCATGTTCCAGAGTGGAAGATACTATTAGTATCGCCCTGGTGTAAGACCACCATTCAGAATTGAAACGTTGCTTGAAAATGGCTTTAGCCGTGTTTAGTGACCAGATCTGAATAGCCAGGTACTTCCCAACCTTCCTCTTCCCCACCTCCTTCCCCTCCCCACTACCTTCAGCCTCACAACATACCCCAATTGGGGATGCCATAGTCTCACTGGCTCCAGACGGGAGCAGTTGAGATTCTTGTGCGGTATTCACTGTAAAAAAAAAAAAAAAAAGAAACGGCTCGAAGGATTAATGATGTGTATGGCGACGGTGCCGCAAAAGAAAACACAGTGCGTTTTTGGTTCCAACTTTTCGTTCTGGAAATTTCGACATGCAGAACAAACCCCGTGGACGGCCGGAGACCAAAGTTGATAATGAGGAATTGAAGGCTATTGTGGAAGCGGATCCATCGCAAACCACGTCCGAGTTAGCTGCAGGCTGCGCTGTTAGTGATAAAACTGTTTTAATCCACTTGAAGCAAATTGGGAAGGTGAAAAAGCTTGAAAGGTGGGTACCTCACGAATTGAGTGAAGCAAATCAATAAACGCGCGTTAGAACGCTAGACCTCACACTGCACAACAGACGGCTACCAAATTAGAGGAGCTTCAATTAGACATCCACCGTACTCTCCAGACCTTGCCCCAACAGATTACCATTTTTTTTCGAAATTTGGATAACTTCTTGCAATGGAAAAAATTCAACTCCGATGGGGCAGCCCAAACCGCCTTCAAAGATTTTATTGATTCCCGTCCGAATGGTTTTTTAATAAAGGGATCGATGAACTACCTACGAGATGGCAAAAGTGCATAGATAGCAATGGTACATACTTTGATTAAATAAATATATAATGTTAAAAAAAATCGACTTTAAGTTCCTTCCATACAAAACGCCTATTTCATATGTAAGGACCTAATAATATTGAGGCGGTGTTATTGCAAGGCAAAAAATTTAATTAAACCCAAATAATACAATAAATAACCAATTTTATCGAATTTCTACAAATCAATTTTTTTTTTATTTCATACAATTTTTGAAAATACACTTTTATGTTTTTTTCTTGATTACCATACTAGGCTAATGCCCGTGTTAAGGTAATCATGGTGATGGTGTGAGGCAGTAGAAAATGACAAAGCGATTTTTTAAATCTCTGATTCCAAGAACTAACTAACTAACCTTCACGCCCTTTCCCCGCAGGGGTAGGCAGAGAGGACGGAACGCCAAACATCTCGGTCTTGGCCCACACTCTTTGCCTCACTCACATTCATACATCGTCTCATACATTCTCTTCTATTATTCTGACTTTTGACTTGGCCCGACTTAAGTATCTGATTCACTTGATCGTGCTACGTCTTCCTCGAGCGTCCCCGACTTCTTCGACCATTCACATTCGCGTCGTATATTCTTCTTACACTACTTTCTTCGTTAATTCGCTCTACATGCCCAAACCATCTGAGGGTCCTTACAATTCTTTGCGGATATCCACATTTCTCACACGATCATACATTGTTTTATCGCACATATGTCTCAGGGATCTCATTTCAACAGCATTCATTTACTTTCATCCTTCCTCTGCCAGTTCCATGCCTCACTGCCATACATCAGGACTCCATTGTGGACTACTAGCTTCGCTTCTTTTGACAGTTTTTTATTAGTCCACCATTAATGGAGTTACCGGCATTCACCCTTCTTTCAATATCTCTATCAGCCTTTCCATCTCTCGTATACATACTACCCAGGTACACAAACTCATCCACCTGCTCCAAGTATTTATCATTCACAACTATATTGCATATTGTTTTCGTACTCTCTCTTTCAAACACCATGACTTTAGACTTACTTACATTCATCATTAAGAGCGTTTAACCAGCCAGCGGACGAAAATCCACATTTCGTCGAAAGTTGTTCTTCCGATCGTGCAGGGCGGTTACAATGAGAAAGATTAATTATTCTCCGTACCAGCTTTTTTAAATTATAACTCAATATCGAATTTATTTCAATCCAAATTAGCTTTAATTTATACCTTCATCCAAAAATGCTGAAAGGCGTGATGATAAAACTATTAAAATAGTGTACTTTTTGTAGTTATTTTGGGATTATAAGTATTTATCA